>OY728145.1:745191427-746557887 GCA_963277665.1 Viscum album | reverse complement strand
ATTAAAATCATAATTAAGAAACCAATTTCAAAAGATGTTTTTTATGAAAGATATAATCTCATCCATTCATGAATTATTTTAATATAGTAGTTGAAATATTATTCTAAGTAAACCCAATTCTTTATGTCTAATTTAATTGATTATACTTAATCTAAGATAGGTATTTGTATTTAAGAAATAAATTAAATCAAGTAAATTAAAATCAATATTATGAGAAAAATATTAATCCAAACTACTGATTATAGTTTAATCCTATCAACCACTATGGATTTACTCGTCTAATAAACCTCTTTGACATAGAATTATTAAGGAATGAAATATTAAAGTTTAATCCCAAAGTGGTTCCTAGTCAAAAAAATATTTTCATGAAAGAATTTTATATAAAATTAAATACTCATCATTCTACTCTTGATACCACACCACTTAAACGACTATACACTCATGATCAAAATAAATTAAATCATAAATAACATGCTAATTTTAAAATTTAAGAAACATATATAAAATAATAGGAAATAAATTTTGAAGAAACAAATAAATTAAGAAGATATCAAAATTACCAAATTAATGGTCAATTAAAAAAAATTATATTTCTTGAATGAAAAAATGCATAAAAGAACTTGAAAGAACTATGGAAATTCATAACCAAAGTTTTAAGTTGTTAAAAGGTGGTATGAGAACCTAATATTTATATATTTTTTCCACCATGAATCGGTGGATTCATTATACCATGGTTAGTTACTATATAAAAGGGAAAACTCTATCTAATTGACATGTATTGTTAAAAATAGTATAGTATTTTTATCTCCATCATTGTAATTAATTATTCTACTACATGATAATAAGTATTTCCTCATTTCAATTGGATTGTTTTAATTTTCAAGAGATATGGTTGGGGAGATATAAATAAAATATTTATATTCAATATTTTATGCTCTAACATAAAATATACTTTTATATCATCACTATGATATAGAAAATATTGCGGTCTTAGAGGGAAATAGACCGGGCCAACATCAGTCACAATCTGGAGTATTTTGATCTTCTTACAGTGGCATACATAATAGTTTGGTTTATTTCTTAATGATCCGGTAGTGAAAGATAAAAATTCATATAGTCTACAATTTGGATTCTCCATAACATAAATTGCTATGGAATCCCTATTTTTATATATATCTTCTCTATGGAGTGTTGAAGGATTCATGATGGAATAATCCTTACAATTAGTTTTCCACTTTTCCAAATTTATTTACTTAAGATTCAATGTTAAATTATATCCAAAATTTATCAAATAATAATAATAATAATCTAGATACCAATATCTTTATTTATCAATGAAAGCTCAATGAAAAAGTGAATATAAAAGTAAAATATAAAATTCAACCACACTCAATATTTTTATTATCCCCAAGAAAAAAAACATCTTAGCACTTATCAAAAAGGAAAAAAAACCTTCAATGAGAAAAAGAAAGTACCAAGCATGCCAATTGAATAAATATTTAATTATAGATCATAAAATTTATGCATTATAATTTTTCTAAGGTATAAAATCATGACCCATTATTGAATTAACATTCAAAATTTTATTTTCTTCTATCACAATCTTCCAACCATTCATTAAAAATCTAAATACATGTTCTAATATACCTTTTGGACAATTTTTCTCTAAACACAAGGGATCAATGTGAAAACTAGATTTTTCTTAATCTTAGGTCCATACACTCTATGCATAGGCTTAAAAAAATTATAAATCTCTAATAATGAAATTCAAACCACATTTATCAAGTGGAATGTTTAAAAGTTTTTTCTAAGTTTAAAGGTGGGTAGTTTACAATGTAAACATTAAAAAAAAGTTGGAAAAGTGGACCAATTCTTGAAGTAAAATGCATAAATCGCCATTAAGATAAATAACATATACCTCCTATTCTTTATTCAAAATAGATAAATAAATAACTACTCTCCACTTCTCATGAATTTGACGACTTAAAACTCATAATAACAAAATATTTTTTTCATCCTCTCTTTTCACAATTCCTCTTCCCTTTTTTTCAAGGAAATTATACAAGGAATAAGTACCACCACCATTAAACTACCTTTGTTTTCTCTACTACCAACACTAATTCAAATATTTAGAGCAAGATCCTATGTCGGGTATGGGTGATCATTAAAGCATTCAATATAATTTAATTATTTAAAATTTTCTTAAAAAAAAGTATCCAACTAAGAACAATGTAATGTAGTTTAAAACCAAACCCCCAATCACCAATATAAACTACTATATCATCAAATTACCACATAAAAATCACACGAGTCACCAATTTTCCAAATAAAACTCAATTTAAATCAAGTGATTATTTATGGGTTGATAAGTATATATTAATACTTAACCAACATAATGAAATGAGTAAGAAACCAAAATTCCCAAGATTTACCATGCTTGAAACTAAATACCATGTATAAAAAAATGAAGAACAACTGTGTATACATTAATTCATGATTTCCACTACCACTGTCCTCCACCATGATTGATAAATATCACCAATATTTAACTATATGACTCCCTTCACCATTTTCTATCCACATGTTGAAGCTAAATCGGCCATCACACAGGTATGATCCATTCATCTCCCATGAAACTCTAGTTTTTCTAAAAAGAAAAGTAAGGAATAAGAAGATAGATTTATGATAAGGGTAAAATAATTTAAGAGCTTCTATAAGGTCTGAAAACATATATTTAATGAGATTAAAACTTTATATAATATCTTAGGGATGTTCCCAAAATGTTAGGCATTTACTCAAGTGTTATAATGCATGAGTAAAAATATTCAACCATTGATCCATTCATTTCAGGAATACACCGATTCTACGATGCATTTAATCTTATAATATAGTGATTCAGGATTAACATACATTGATATTACATAATTTTTTACAAATATACAACATATTACTAAAAACATGACTTAAGACCATAAACCTTTAGTGACTTTGGAAACATTGAACAAAATCATCAAACTTGGTGAAAGATCTTCAATGTCTCCAGTAAATATATTCCCCTATAATACTTCAAAATAAACATTATTTCATAACCTGGGGAAGGAAACATAAGTAAAGGGTGAGATAAAATTCTTATTAAGGATAAATAAGGGAAATAAGTAAGAATTACATGAACATAATGGTATGAGAACATGAGCATAACATTTAAACATCATACACTTCTTATCAAAGATCATAATCATGAGACAAGTCATAAATATTAGAAGGTCATAAGATGTTAATCATATGGAAATAAAGATAATAATACATGGAATACAAACTTATGAATAAGATATGGAATTGTGGAATACACAACAACATATAACTTCATGAACAAATATAAGTAGAAATAGGTTCACACATTAAGTTAAGGACAAGAAATCATGCCTTATCACAAACTTATGAATATGAAACCAGGTCCACACATAATGTTGTGAACATGCAATCAGGTTTACATATAATATTTTTAACATGTAATCAAGTTCATGAAAAAAATTATGGAAATGAAACCAGGTCCATGCATAACATTGTGAAGATGGAATCAGGTTCACGCTTAACATTATGAACACATAGTAAGGTTCACTCATAACATTGTAAACATGTAATCATGTCTATGCATAAACTTATGGACATTAAAACATGTCTAGGAATAACATTTTAAACATGTAATTAGGTTCAATCATAACATTTATACTCATGAGTCATCCATTTTTATATAATTCATTGGAGGGAGATATATGCCCCACCCATCTTATAAAAAAATACTTTATACATGTTCCACAAGACAATTAAAACATTCATCAGATCATGAACCATAAAAATAGATTGGTTTTATATACATATTATCATAACCGATGAAATGAAATGGGTATCATTAAAATTTCATCACATAATAGCCTATGGAAAAGATATTGGTTTCATAATAATTACATAAAATCATAACCTTTGAAAAGAAGAGGTTTTCAAAAGTATATAACCAGAAGAAAATAAATGTGTTTCATAAGCATCATTCGATCAAAACATAAACTATTCAAGAAAGGATATGAATATAACCTTTAGATAATTTCCTATAAGGGTATGAGTAATATAATATGATGTCATCATAGATGAAAAATAACTTGGAGAAATATTTTGAAAAACGTTCTTGAAAAAAATATCCTTTCTTATTTCAAAAATTATTTTTAAAACATAAAACCTTTAGAATACCATTTTCTTCAAAAATTCTTTTAAAACTTACAATGAAGGATTTTTATATTTTTTAAAACCTTTTCCCTTGAAAAATGATAAAATAATTATGAAAAAATTTTGAAATCCATTTTCCATGAAAACATAAAAAAATAATATTAAAAATATTTTGAAACCCATTTATTTGAAAATAATTTGAAATCTTATAAAAAACACTTGAAAAAATTTTGGAAACCATTTTCCTTGAAAACATGTAAAATATGCTTGAAAACATTTTTAAAACCAATTAATTGAAAGTAATTTTAATAATTATAAAAATAGCTTGAAAATGTTTTGTAATCAAGTTTCATTTAAAACTTGTAAAATATTCTTAAAAATGTATTTATAACCATTTATTTAAAAATACTTCGAAAAATTATAAAGAAAAGCCTGCAAAAGTTTTGAAAATCATTTTCCTTGAAAACTCATAAGAGATTCTTGAAAATGATTTGAAAAAAATTTCGATGAAAATTAATTTAAAAAAACATTTTCTTAAAAATTTATCTTATAAACATTCAAAGGAACCTTCACAGAAACGATGGTGGGTAAATCCGTACATTCTGTATGAGTTAAATAGAACATTCCTTTTTCATGGTAAAAAGGGTAGAAAAATTATTTGTTTGGAATGTGACAAGAATATTACTTTGAAATATTTGGTAAAAGAAAAAAAGGGAAAAATTTCTTTTAATGATTATAGAATAGTATAATATTCTTGGAAACCCTTTTTGATAACATGGTTTTGAAGAAACACAGATTCCTGACCGAAGAGAGGGTAAATTCAGGATTTCTTAAAAAAAATTATTAACTATTTTATGTACCAAAGAGTGTAAAATAGTACCAATACATGAATATATCATGAATAACTAGAGAAGAGTAAAAGTAATGATAGTTTTTAAGATATGGATCATAATATTTCATCAAAGAAAGCATAAATATAAACAATCTCGAAAAGCGATGAGATTATTTCAATTAACTCATTACACTTTGAAAATTTGAACCATACTCCCATTGTAAGGAAATGAAATTACATGAAGCTTAAAATATAATAAAAGAAATAGATTTATTATATAATATTTCAAAGGCAGTATATATACTTCATGGAAAAATACAGCTGCATAACATGGAAAGTGTCTCAAAGAGGGGAAATGAGATAAAATAACATTACTGATTTGGTAACTTTTGAAATATAGACCCCATGAAATAAATATCATAAAATGGATATGTAAATACCCATAAATTAAATTATAAGAATCATATAATACATCCATGGTCATTATAAACGTCACACAAATGAAACGAGTGATTATTAAGGCATGTACCTCATAGAAATAAAAAGTGATATGAAATCCCCTTACCTTGTGTTTTGACACTCAATACTCATTCAAATCTCATGTATAATAAATATAAGTTTATTATAAATATATTAAATAATAATAATATTATATATAATACCATATATGTTTTTATTAGGACCTTATGTTACCCACTTGTTAACAATCCTATGTTAAGGTTTCACTTTAGGTAATATTCTCTTTACTCTTTGCATGTGTCTTAATTTGTTATATATTTGGTCCTTATAATTATATAATGATTTAAATAATTCAAAAAATGATATAAATATCATTTATATTCATTATATGTTTTTTAAAGATAATCTATAGGATATAAAATTATGAAATGGAATACACCGTTCATGGAGACAGTAAGTCGTATGTACGCATGAATGGTGTTTCAGTTTTCATTGTCATTTTGAAAGAAAGATATTACATGTACTATATATATATATATATGTATATATAATTATTATATTAGTATTATTATATCATATACATCATATAATTTCACTAAATATATCCTTAATACATTCCTTGTAGTGTGTAAACAAATTACATCGCTTTAAGGGGGCGATAATCTACACTTCCTCAAAAGAAATTATCATATTTACAAAAAATGAAAAGTAAAAATATATGTGTTGTAAATTTAATAATGAAGCTTAAATATATAATAAATATAATATATGACATATATAAACATATTTTTTATTATAATTTTCCCCATGAGAGGCGGTAAAGGAAAAATGAGCAATCACCATTTAGTGAGGCGGTAGTTTGTCATACATATAAATAATATATTTTTACCCATTATATGTATGTGTGTGTAAGTGTAGGTAGAAAAATTATCATAAAAAAATCCTAGTATATTTAATATACGGGTGATTATATAAAATCCTTGAATAAATATAGTGGAGGGGGTGGATAAAGAAAATAAAATAAAGGAGCTTGAGAGAAGACCTTACCTCTTAATCAGGTAACTCCTTTTGGTTTATTCCAAATGGATTCCTTAGATTGATTTCCTCCCAAAGGAATTATTATAGGAATAATATATATATTTTGGGAAGTGTATTGGGCAGATATTTTTAGAACCAAAGTTATTTTAGAAGTGTGAATAATATGGAGAGATGGTGGCCTTTTATAGGGAAGGGAAAGGACACACTTGACATTTTTGAAAACAAGTTAGGTGTACCCATGTTTTTACCTATAAAAAAACAAACCAAAATAAATAATTCAAGGATAATTGATAAATAATATCTATTAAATGCGTTTTGGATATGTTTTTATATCGTTTTGGTCTTAACTTTATAGTTTAGTACTTAATTAACCTAATTTCTATCTTAACTGCAACAATTCATTTTAATCACTTTTACTAATATTTTTGGTAAAAAACTAAGTTTACCTTATTATAAATTATAAATTATTCATATTAAAAATATTTAATCCATTTTACAAAATTAAAATCTCATAATTGGCCGAATTTAATTTAAATTGAATCCCATAAACGGTACGGCAATACAGGTTTTTAAAGTAAAAATAATAACATTTTGCCAAGTTTTTATATCCAATTTCATTTTGATATTAGTTCCAATGACCTAAATCATATTAATTGATAATAATATTATCTAATTAAAATTTTAAACCAATAATTTAACCTTAAAAATAAATTTTATGAAAAAGCAGTTTTGAATTAAAATTCAATATTTTTAACTATTCATTAAAAAATGAAACCTTACTGAAAAATACGAAACTTTATCCTAACCTAATTTTTATGTTTCAATTTGAAATATAAAGTTTATTTTGACATATTAAATCTATAAAATTTCCAAAATTTGGATTTAAAATAGGTCCTCCATTAAAAGACAGTAAAACTACCATTATAAAATTATAGGGTTTTAAGCATAAAAATGTGTTTGTTCTAATCTTATGTCTATAAAATCTATTAGATGAATATAAAAAAGTATTTTATGGAATATTCCACATATATATTACATTAATATGACTCCCAAATTATAATTAATTTTATTTATTAGGGTAAAACATCTTTGCGATCATAAAAATAATAATATTTCCCTTTATATTCTATCAGTTTTTATATTCATTTATAATTAATTATAAAACTATAAATTCATCTTATATTTGTGTAAAATATATATTTTCATAAATTTTTTAATATTATTTATAACCACTAATTTAATATTCTAGGTTATAGATTATTATATTAAATAAAAATATTTTAATAACATATTATTGTTTGGTAAACCTAGGCCATGCGTGTTACACAAGCCATTGCGGAAAATCATAGTTTCATGTAACACAATATAACCGTACTATTTTATATAGATCAAGCTAAAATTTATGTTTCGCATAGTTCACAATTAACTTGGTGTTTCATATAAAATAATCTAAATAGAGTGATTTAAAAAAATAAACTATTTTCAGTGTTTTGGGAAACTAAAAATATCAAAAATATTAAATTAATTTGAAAAACAATAATTCAGAAAATCTTTAGGTGTTACATTATACCCCCCTTAAAATGAATTTCACCCCCAAAATTTGTCTGGGTTATCAAATGTGTAATACTTTTAAGTTCCTTTAATAGAAACCCACATTGTAAAAATGAACACTAAAACTTATTTTAAAAAGAGAAAGTTGAAACCATAATGGTTACCTAAAGGAACACATAGTTGGGAATCCACATAAGAGAACATAAGTGGAAATTGAAAACATGGACTTGGAGGAAAATTGTACATATTCATAGGGATTAATTGAGGTCATCAATCACAAACAATTTAATGATCAATAAAGAGTTTAGGGCCTCAAAGTCCTAAATCTATAATGATTTAAAAGGCCATTAGTTCAAAAAAATTAAGGTATTAGGAGTTTTTTTATTTCTATATCATTTTCGTAAAGCTCAATAATTTTCATGAAATGATATACATGCATGATTTTAGGAAAACTTCACCCTTTGTTTTTCCTTGACCCACTTCACCTCTTTCTCCAAAAAGGAAGGTGGATTTTTTCTTCCCGAATTACTAACAGATCATGAGATCCATGATATACCATCCCATTTGTCATTATTTATCACCAACATAATGTTTTTAGACTAGGTTATACAATATGAATAAATACTCATGTGGTGAGATAATAATTTAATCTCATAGACTTCATCTAAATTTTAACTTAAATGTCTCATAAATGGTTAACTTTATAACCCTTCTGAATGATGAAAATACAAAGCATGAGAAATAATAAGACTAAATAAACTTAACTTTGATCCCCCATATATCACTAGGTAGATCTTGGTTTTCACATTCCTAACACGTTAATACCCTAATAATATATCCTCTTGAAACATGGTAATAACCTGAATTACCATAAATAATTTTGGAGAACATACATGTTTACTTATTGCAAAGGTTACTGGATATATTCCATAAATCCAAGATGTTCTAAACTTCATCCATGATTAAATATGCCACTTTTTCATTAAGTTAGTAATCACATCTAGGGTAATCAGTGCTATACAGTTTACTTTTCCAAATCAATCATCTCTTTATTCAAACTAGAAACAATTTTCTCAACATCTTTATCACATTAAGGGTTCGCTTCCCTTAATCAAAATATCAATTTTTTTAAGTCTTCATCACCATTCATCATATCCATTTCAATTCTTAATGAAAAATTATAATAAAAATACTTATATATTTCATGATTCATATAACATAATCTTTTAATTCCAAAACATAAGTACTTTATTCATCCAAATTTATTCTGAAACCATTACTCAGGATTCATCAAATTATTCCTTAATACCTATTTCCTTTAAAAAAACGATGATTCCTTTTTCAAAAGACCAAATCACAAAAATATAAAAATATAAAAAAATATTACAAAAGTCTAAAAGAGGGAAATTTATTACAATATTTTTATGAAGCGGAATGAGATCTAATGGGAGGTCATCTATCCACACAATTTAACTGTTAACTCATTTATTTGAAATACCATCCACCACCCTATTCACCTTGCGGTAATAATGGGTGATTATATTATTGATCTATATCCGTTTTTGGAGGCAAGCCATCCATCTTGCTATGAGGGCCACACTAGGTGAACAATCCCATGTTTCAGGGCTTATACGATGGTAGTGGAGTCATTTTCGATCCATATGTTATTCCATTTTTTTTCTTAATGAGACTGATGGAGATAATGAAATTCTACATCTCTTCTAATAAGTAGGATGGAAAACCACACATACCATATATGTATCTCAAAATATGTCCATTGTGATTTCTATACACTACTCCATAGCTCATGGGGACTGAGTTGCCTTTTGATGCACCATACAAATTTATTTTGATCTAGCGAGAGAGAGGGGGTTTCTAGATCACTTCTAACATACCTTTCATCTGGATAAATCTTCCTTTTATTCTAATCCAATAAAGAATAATAATATAATTAATATAGTTATGGTAGGTTCCTATTTGCATCATTCTAGGTTCCTTGATAGCAATGAAGATATTCTTCTAAGATACACAAATTTTGGAAGTATTATTATTTTGATTTAAAAAATTAAGATCTGGAATGTTAAATATATTACTAAAGTAGGAGACAACATGATTTACCAAACCGTACTCATTATCAATGATGATATCCTAATATTTAAGGAAGTTAGGGGGTCTATAAGCCTTCCTAGCTCTTTACAGAGCATTGTATAATTTTGTTTTTCTATCACCATCATTGATCCAGTTAATTTTGAAGGGATATTTTCGTAGACTATCATTTAATGTGAGAAGAGAGTTTAACTTAGTGAAAAGATCAATTTCTAGTTTAGGATCATTATAAATTCATTTTTTGTAGATTCAACATGATTTTGATTAAGAGTTTTTACAGGGAATAAATTTCATTTTCAATTTTATTGACTCTTTATTTACACTAGGACTTTAGTTTTTTCTTTAAAAGTTTTAATTTTGTAATATTGGAAAAATTATCATTGTTAAAGTTCATATAGTTTCTAGGTGTCCTTAAAAATATTATCGCAATCAATAATAACAGTCCAGGAATTTCAAAACATAAAGGGAAGGATATGTTTGGAAACTATAGTACTAAGACTAACTAAAATAGGGAGATGATCCAAGTTTAGTATAAGCAGGGTGGTTCTGTAAATAGTATCCCATTTATCTAGGGTTAGTTTTTTTGTAAAAGATCTATCTAGTTTACTATCCATAATCCTGTTATGATGTCTTCTATACTAAGTATATTTGTCTCCTACAATATTTATCTTAATGAGATTGTTGTCATCAACACAAGATTTAAATTCCTCCGAAGAAATGTTAGAGTGATAAGGACCCATTTTCTCAATAGGTCCAAGAATAACATTGAAGTCTCCTGAAATGACACAAGGTACTTGGATATTTCTGTTTTAAAAGATAGGTTTTTCTATAGAGATGTACTATCTTGGTACCTATTATTTTCATAAATAAAGTTAAAGAAGATAAGTAAGTTTTGCAAAGTCAGATCACATGTGAATGATTGAGTGCTAATATTAAAAATATGCGCATTTCTTAAAAAATAGTGAGAAAATATCCAAAGAGAATCCACATAAATATTTGTATAAGTAGCACCAATATAAATTTAACTAGATTAATCTAATCCATTAAAAATAGAATAAAAATTAATTTTAGGCTCAGAGAGAGAATGTTTTTTGGTTTATGCATGAATAAAATTATTTTCAAAGTTATTATTGTGTTAGGGTTATAAATACCCTAACAGTTCCAATAGAGAATATTCATTTGGACCTATTTTTTTGGGGCTAGGACCCCCTTTATTTTTACCTCTACATTTCTTCTTACTTGTGAATTTACTGAGTCTTTTGATAAACTTATCCTTGCTCTTTTGTGAGTCCCTATCCTGTTCGATCATGGGAATGTTAGGAGAAATAATATTATCATGTTTACATGTCTTGTCCTTTGTATTTGTATTTGGTTCTTCACCACTAACTTGATTATTAGAGACATCTCCTTTGATATTGAGATGAATTTCATCATCATCTTTGTAATATGTATTTTTATCATTGTTTTCTTTTAAAATTATGCTTCCAACATTATTCTGAATCTTTTCAGATGATGTAGTACTCCGATTGTCTTCGTGGGGGCCTTTATCAAATGATCAATGCAAATTTATCACTTCTATAGGTGGTTCCTTCCCCTTGAAATTTGAAATAGAAGAAAGAATCTTCTAGTATTAAGACCTCTTCCTTATCCTTTATTCCAACAACATCATCTTTAGGGACTTCAGTAGGTTCCTTATGCCATTTAATTTTGTTCCTATGTGCTCCTGCAGAAGTATTATTGTAGACTGAGTGGTTATTTTTATCTGGCATATCGATCTTATGAAATTCAACAGATGAACTATTATCATCAGGTTTAGCTATCTTGATCTTGCCTGTAGTTTTGTGTTTCTATAGAGTTGACAACATTGATCAGTGTGGACTTCTCTTACATGTTGTTCTTATATGATCCAATAGAAACTCTTTCCCCTTAACCCAAGTTACTAGAGACATTAGTATTCACAACCTCTTTTGATAGTCTTTAAGTTTTTAGGTCTTCCATCTATGATGAAACTGCTTTGTTTATTTCATTGTTAAGTTGGGTAATTTTTTTCGGCTCCTTAGCTTTATCTTCACTTGGAAGTTCCTCTTGATGTCCAACCTTAATTTTATGGGCATTATGTTCTGGAGTGGGTTTATTGTTGTTCATACCAATGTTTTGATCTGTAGCAATAAACTCCTTACTAATGTGTGAATCATTTGAGAGTTCCCATTGATCCTGATTGTCAAAGTCTATGACATTTTTTTTCAATTTTATTAGCAATGTCCTGATATTCTATTGCATTGTCATCCTCTTCAACCAGGTCAGTCTAGGATTTAGTAGGGACATTCCTTAAAGAATTCAGGTATCATTGTTTTTCCCATATTCTGTTACTCTTTTTGTGGGGTTCAGGATTCTCCATGGTGGGAGACTTACCCTTTATGTGCCATTTTAGTTAAGTCCATTACATTTCATTAGGTGTAAAGAATTGTTTTTGAACCACCCTACATTTTTAAATAGAGTGCACAATTATCTTTCTTATGTCACAAAATGGGGGCTTGTGCACATATTAAACCTTGACATCAGTTCGGTAATCATTAGCATTAAAACTAACGACTTCTAGTAAATTCACATCCAAATTATCCTCCACCATCACCCGAGAATATAGTCCTAATTCACCATTAAGAGTATAGTGATATATGTTTAATTGGACACTAATGAAATATTTAATATCATTTAAAATATTTGGGTTCTAGAAGAAAAAACTTAGACCATGAAATCTAATCCACATTTGAGCCATTGAGTTCTTGTGTGTAAAGGGGTTAAAGTTATGGTCCCATTCTGATAAACATAATAATATTGGTTTCAGTATTAGGTTACCCATTTTCTAAGAGGAATTTAATTCCTCCTAATATCCTAGAATTATATAATAGTAGACTTTACCAATTATAACTATATTCCAATTGGATTTTCCCAAAAAAATTGAGATTCAATATTTCATATCAGGAATCGACCATGGTCTTATGCACCCATGAATAGAAAACTTATTCCTGATTGATATTTATTTGAGTGCTTCAGGATCAGCATCAACAGAGTATCCTCCATCTTCTAATTTTTTTAATAGAGGGGTATTTTATATAGAAGCCTTGTGTAGATCCAATCATTAAGCACTTATAAGAAGGATATTCCTTTGATTTTTGAATGCAGATATCGATTTGATTTTTTTCAGGAATATATTTTTCTTCATCAGCTTTAGGAATAATACTTTTGAAGGAATGATCCCATTATGGTTAAATGGAGGACATTTTGTAGTGTCAAATAAAGCAAGTAAGATTCCGTACATCTCCAATCTCGAGCGAGATTAGTGTTTGTGCATCGACCATTTGAAGGGTGGTTTAAGGAGCCATTCTCATTCACTCATAGTTCCCCTGACACCCTTAATACCTATTCTCCAGAATATGAAATATGAATCATTTATTAAGGTTCATCAACCTTAATCTAGTCATGCTTCTTATGTTTAATGTAAAAAATAGTGGAAGAACATCACATACCTTTCACTCGTCATTTGTAGTCTCTTTATATTCAGAAGAATAACCAATACTCATACCACATTCCCACTCCCCATTATGATATTTCCACTTAGGAAATAAATTTTTATAATACCCATACTTTCCACATATGAAACATTCAATGTTATCCATGTTCCTTCTAGTTCTCTCCCTTGACTAAAACTATAAATCAAAGGGTGATAAACACATATCATAGTGTAAAACCACATAGTAACAAAAATTCACTTATAATATTTATAACATATGAAACATTATTTAATCGAAGAAACATTAAGTTTATCATAGGTTATTCATAGTCATATTCTACTAAAATCCTTCAAAATGGTTTTTGAAGAGTTTGTGAATTTCCAAATCATGTTCCCCAGGAGTGTCAAACCAAGTGTGCAGTAAGGCCCATTGTTGTGTACCAGATTACCCCATTTTAGGCCTGGAACATCTTGTTAGAGTTATTACTCTTAGGTAAATCTATGATAGAGACACATCCAATTGTAGTATCCTTAAATGGATGTATTTTTAGGAAACCACTTACTCTATCCTTCACCAAAATTCTAGTATATTTTAATATATATTTTCTTATCCTTAGACTTATCTATAGACACATCCTTAGGGTTATTACTAAGGTTTTGTCATCCTAGATTCCTGAGGTTGACTAATCCTTTCCTTTAATACAAACTATAGCGAACCAGGTATAAAATACAAGGATATTACATTATTTTTTTTATTATTATTCAACATATTAAAAAAATTATGTGCTCGAGGACCATAATATTTTAGTGTCTTTAGAAACATGGAACACAATATTCTAACTTGGTGAAAGATCTTCAATGTATCTAGTAAAGATCTTTCCCTCTAGTACTTATACCTAAAACATTCCTTCATAACCTGGGGAAAGGAAACATAAAAAGGGTGAGATTGAATTCTTAGTAAGGGTAAATAAGGGACATGAGTAAGCATAACATGAATATAAGGGTATGGGAACATGAGAATAACATTTGAAGATCATACCCTACATATCAAAGATCCTAATCATGATACTTGGTATACATATTGGTAGTTCATTAGTCATGAATCATAAGGAAATCAAAATCATAATCCATAGAATCATAACATATGAATAAGACATGGAATTGTGGAATACATATCAACATATAACATCGTGAACACATATAAGTAGAAATAGGTTCACACATTAAGTTAAAGACATGAAATAGGGACCTATCACAGACTTATGGACATATAAACATGTCCACACATAATGCTATGTACATTTAATCAGGTTCACACATAATACTATGAACATTTAATCAGGTTCATGCATAAACTTATGAACATTAAATGAGGTCCATGCATAAAATTGTGAACATGCAATAAGGTTCACACATAACATTATGAACACATAATAAGGTTCACTCATAACATTTTCAACATGTAATCATGTTCATGCATAAACTTATGGACATGAAACTAGGTCCATGTATAACATTTTGAACACAATCAAGTTTACTCATAACATTTATACTCATGCAAAATCCATCATTACCCAATGCATTGGAGGGAGATATAGGTCCCACCAATCTCATAATAAGATCATTCATACATATTCCATAAGATAATTAAAACTTTCATCATAACATAATTCATAAAAATATACGGGTTTTATATACATCCAATCATAACCCATGAAATGAAATGGTTATTATTAACATATCATCACATCATAAACTATATAAAATAGATAGGTTTCATAATCATTTCATCCAAGCATAACCCACGCAAAGAAGCGGGTTTCAAAATCATATAACCTGTTGAATAAAAATGGGTTTCATAAGAATCATTCCATCAAAACATAAAACATTTAAAAAAATATATGAATGAATCATTTGGATCATTTATTATAAGGGAATGAGTAACATCAATGGATGTCATCTTAGATGGAAAATAACTTGGAAATATATTTTGAAAACCTTTCTTGATGAAAATATCCTTTATTCTTTGAAATGTATTTTTTAAAACATATAAACTTTAGAAAAAAAAATTTATTTTAAAAATAATAGAAAAGTTATAATAATGGCTTTAAATCATTTTGAAAACCTAACTTATAAAATAATCCTGAAAATACTTTGAAAACATTTTTCCTTTAAAACTTATAAAATAATCTTGAAAATTTTTTGAAAACAATTTCATTGAAAATAATTTGAATGCTTATAAAAAATGATTTAAAATGTTTTGAAAAAAATTACATTTAAAATACTTTGAAAACTTATAAAAAGGCTTCAAAACACTATGAAAACCATTTTACTTGAAAAATTGTAAAACATGATTGAAAACATTTTGAAATAAATTTATTTGAAAATTATTTTTTTTAAAGAATTATTAAAAACTAAACTTTTAGACATGAAAATGAATATTCACAAAAAATATAGTGGGTAAATCCATACATGTCGTATGAGGTAAAAATAACATTCCTTTTATATGGAAAAAATGTTAGAAAAATTCCTTGTTCAGAAAGTGAGAAGATTATTCCTTTGAAAAAAAATTAAAATATATTATGTATAAAAATTTATTTTAATTATTATAGAATAGTATAATATTCTTAGAAACCCTTTTTGAAAACATAATTTTGAAGGAACATAGATTTTTGACCAAAGAGAGGGTAAAGTCAGGCTTTCTTAAAAACACTTTCTTATCTATATTATGTACCAAAGATAGAAAAATGGTACCAATACATTAATATATCATTAATAACTTTAGGAGACTAAAATTACTAATATTTATTAAGATATGGATCATAATATTTCTTCAAAGGAAGCATAAATATAAACAATATCGAAAAATAATGAGATTATTTCAATTAACTCTTACCACTTGGTAACTTTGAACCATACTCACATTGTAAGTAAATTAAATTACATGAAGATTAAAATATAATGAAATAAATAGTTTTATGATATAAAATTTCAATTGTAGTATATGCACAAAATGAAAAAATATAGGTGCATAACATGTCATCTGCCTCAAAGAGGGAAAATTGAGATAAAATAACATTACCGATTTGGTAAATTTTTAAACATAGAACCCATGAAATAAAGATAATGAAATGGATATATAAATACCAATAAAATAAATTATAATAATCATATAATACATCCTTTGGAATTATACACACCACATAAACAAAATTAGTGATGATTAAGGAATGTATCTCACAGAAATAAAAATGTTAGATGAAATCCCCTTACATTGTGTCTTGAATCTCATCATACTCATTAAAAACTTCTGTATAATAAATATTAGTTTATTATAAATATATCAAAGAACCATATTATTATATCTAATACTATATATTCCTTGATTATGACCTTATATTACGCAGTTGTTAACAATCATAAGTAAAGGTTTCACTTCGGGTAATATTCGCTTCGTTTTTCACATGTGTCTTAATTTGTTGTATCTTTGGTCCTTATAATTATATCATGATTTAAAGAATGTAAAAAATTATATAAATATCATTTATAGTAATTATATTTGTATTATAATAATCTATAGTATATATAAGTATGAAATGGAATACAACGTTCATGGAGATAGTAAGCCATATGTATGAATGAACATTGTTTCTGTTTTTTATTATCGTATTGAAAGAAAGAATGAACATGAAATATATGTATATATATCATTATTCAAGTATACTTATTATATCATATATATCATATATTTTCACTAAACCCATACTTAGTATATTCTATGTAGTGTGTGAATGAATCACATCGCTTTGAGGGTGAAGTAGTCCAAACTTACTGAAACGAAATTTTCATATTTACACAAATTAAAAAGTAAAAAAGATATGTGTTATAAAATTAATAAATAAGATTGAATAAATAATAAATATAATATGTGAAATATATAAAAATAGTTTCCATCAGAGTGTTCTCAATGAGAGGTGGTAAAGGAAAAATGAACAATCATCTTTTACTGAGGAGGTAGTTCACCGTACACATAAACAATATGTTCGTTACCCATTAGATGGATGTGTGTAAGTGTAGGTCAAAACCATAGAATAAAAAAATACGAGTATATTTTATATACTGATGTTTTTATACAATAATTAAATAAAGAGAGTGGGGGGGGGGGGGAGGGGGTGGAGAAAGAAAATAAAATAAAGGAGTTTGAGAGAAGACATTAACTCTTAATCAGGTAACTCCTTTTGGTTTGTGCCAAAAGGCTTAATTGGATTGGTTTATTCCCAAGGGTATGATTCTTGGTTCAATAGATGGATTTTATAAGTGTATTTGGAAGATCAATTACAAACCAAAGTGGTTTGAGATGTGTGAATAAGAGAGAGAGTTGGTGGCCTTTTATAGGGAAGGGAAACGATACACTTGGAATTTTTGAAAACAAGTTAGGTATAGCAAGTTTTTCCCTAAAAAATTCATATAAAACCAAAAAAATAAATAATGTTAATGGAAGAATAATTTCCATAAAATAGGTTTTGGACAATCATCTAGGTCATTTTTGGTCTTAAATTTAAGGTTTAGTACTTCGTTAACCTAATTTTTCTCCTAACCATTGTAATTAATTTTAATCACTTTCACTAATATTTTTGGTGAAAAACTATGTTGATATTATTATAAATTATAAATTATTATGACCTAAAATATTTAATCCATTTCACCAAATTACAATATCAGAATTCTCTGAATTTAATTTAAATTTAATCCTGTAGATGGGACGACAATGCAGGTTTTTAAAGAAAAATGATCAAAAGTTTGCTAAGTTTTTATATCCAATTTCAATGTGATATTAGTTTCAATGAACTAAATTGGATTAATTTATAAAAATATTTTCTAATTTAACTTCTAAACCAATAATTTTTCATTATAAATAAATTTTATGAAAAATTAGTTTTGAATTAAAATTTAGTATTTTTAACTATTCATTAACAAATGAAACCTTACAGAACAATACCAAAAATTTATCCTGACCTAATTTTTACATTTAAAATTCAAATATGAAGTTTGTTTTTACATATTAAATATATAAAATTTATAAATTTTTTATTTAAAATGGGTTCACCATTTAAAGGCGGTAAAACTACCATTATAAAAATATAGGTTTTTAAGCATAAAATTGGGTTTGTTCTTATATTATGTCTATCAAATATATTGGATGAATATAAAAAATATTTTATTGAATATATAACATATATAGTACATTAATATAAATATCTAATTATAATTAATTTAATTTTTTATTGTAAAACAACTTTGTGACCATAAAAATAATAATATTTTCCTTTATATTCAATCATTTTTCATATTCATTTCTAATTCATTAGAAACCTTTGTATTCATCTTATATTTGTGTAAACCATATATTATAATAAATTAGTTAATAATATTCATAACCACAAATTTAATGTTCTAGGTTATATCTTATTATTTTAAATAATAATATTTTAATAATATATTATTATTCAGTAAACCTATGTCATGTGTGTCACAAAATCCATCAAGAAAAGTGATTATTGTGTGTAACACAATCTAAACTAGGTGTTCCTTGTAGATAAATATAAAATTTAAGTTCTTTTTAGTGAATGATTAACTTGGTGTTGGGTATAACGTAATCCAAACAAATTGATTTAATATAAAATAAACTATTTTCAGTGTTGCGTGAAATGAAAAATATCAAAAATACCAAATTAATTAAAAAAATTGCAAAATATCAGGGTGTTAATTATAAAATACTCAATAAATGATAGCCTTTATGTGGAAGGTTGATTCAAAAAATATACTACATTGATGATTCATTAAAATCAATGCATTATGATATCAGCATATCATATTATATGATGTGTACATGTAGTGGCATGATATCATATATCATTCCTTAAAATATAACATTAAAAGGTCATATGGTATACCTTATAATCATCCATGTCATATAATACAACATGCATGAAGGTTCTGGGTACAATAGAAGTGTGTGACGGTTCATGCCCAACTTTTCTTTTTGTCATTAGTTATGACATATTTGATATTTTCATGACGATGAACACTGTGATCAATAGAATTGAATCAATGAAAATAGAAAAGGGCTAAAACACCAGAACAAAGTACAGGATCATCACATAGTATTTATAATTAATTTAATCAATTAATGAATTATTTTTTAGTTGATGGATTTGAAAACAAATCTATTTTTATGGTCATTGAGTTGTATGAATCAAGAGAATATTTCCTCTAGTAGTGATCCACATGTATTCTAAAAATATCAGAACATCATCAGAAGAATCTCATAGTGCTAGCATGGTAGATCCCATCACTTGTGTCGTTAACCTTTGATCACCTCAAAAATTGCTTCCAAATAGTTGTTATTGATCCCTCTAGATTCAAGAGTGGGAGGTATAGGAATATTTATCTCTATTATTGGGAGCATTATCATAGAGGGAGCTCTCTAGGGCTTGATATGATTCACTTTTTATATCACTGTGCAAAAAAATGAATTGGATATCATTAAAAATAATATAATTGGGTTTAAATACTTATAGTGTTTTGAAATAATTTTTTTTCACAAGTTCCCTTTAATATTTATTTAATCCCTTATGTAAGCCCATTTCCAAAATAAGGATAATAATATTATTTCATTTACATGAACTTAACTTGTGAATTAAATTAAATATTTTTTAAATAAATAATATTCAATTATATATTATTTGTCACCGAGACCAAAATATCGATACACCATTCATACACAATATTTTTCAGGCCTTTAAGATAAAATATTTATTTAATAAATAAATATCACTTCATTATTCACTAATAAATAAATAAATATTATATTAACTAAATATAAAATAAATATTTACAAAATATTATTCTCACATTATATTCTCTCAAATAACTGGTAGGGGAATATATGTAATCAGTAAAAGATGAATAATTATTAAAAAATGTGTGGGAAAAATATATATTCAACATGATAATTAATAAATAATAATATATTATTTAACTGAGATTCTAGATACATTTATCATGTGACCCTCTAGGCCTCTTTCATAGTGGGATTTGGCGAAGCAGCCTAAAGTACAAGGTTAGTGTCTTGAAACACACCAAGGAACCGATAAAAAAATAAGTCAATGAATCAATGACATAATACCTTATATAGATTCTTACCATGTAATACAACCCCTTTATCACAATATCTCTAATCAAGTAGGTTGCACACTGGTGCCGTCAACCTATGTGCTTGATGTCTCTTTCTTTGACATTCCAAAAATAGAAATTGACAATAGAACACCCTGGATACAGATTTATTTAGTATATATCATTTTTATCAAAGGGACTCAGATATCAAATTCCATTAAATAATATAAGGGACAAATCCTTTCTGTATTATTCATTACTGCAATATTAATCATGACACACTCAACATATCCTAGCTCACTGCAAACATATATCATCACTTTTTTTGTCAATACATCAAATTAAGTGGCTCAAAATACTCATTAATAATAATATTAAAGTCTAAGTATCAATATACAAATCCTAATATAGAAACATCTAATGACACATATAAATGTGGATTTCATACTAGTGGGTTTCATTCCCACAATATCTTACACTAAATATTACTAAGGGCGCACACCATGATAAAGTGCCTCAAATTACTATGAGTCTCCACCCCAATATCCTGTATCATTTTTATTCCTCAAATGATATAATATTTATATAGAACATAGATTTAAGAATAGTTTCGAAGCACTTATAGGTTCTCATAATAGTGAGGAACTGCTATAACCTTTTAGCACGACAACTACTCTTAGGACATCACCAAATACTATGTTATATATAAGAACAATCACGGTGTTATAAAAAGTTTATTAATATTAAAAAATATGAATAAAGGTTATCATAAATAATATAGAATTTGGTTCTAGGGAACCAACTCTAACTAACCCCCACTTTCACTAGGGCCAACTACAAATAACCGTTAGTTCGTTATCTCTCACATGATACTAATGCTTCTTCTGAGAGAAGAATTTAGTCAAGGGGTCTACCATGTTATCTTACATGGTAATATATTTACTACAAATTCAAACCTTTCATAAAAATTCCTCTAGTGGTGATACATTCGGAGTATATTCTTTGTCCATTGGTCCGAGATTGTCTCTTTTTCAAGTGTCATCGTTGTAGTATTATCATAATACAATGTCATAGGGTCTTTACTTCTAGGTACCACATCAATATACTAAAAATAATTCTTATCCAAATGAATTTATTGGATACATAAAAAGAAACTATATAATCATACATCGCTGTAGAATTAGTGACAAATGGATTCTTTGAATTCTTCCATCTTAAAGCTATTTCATTGAGATAGAAAACCAACCATGTCTGCAACTTTAGGTCAATATGTTCTGTTTGAAAACTAGCATCAGTACAACCCCTAATGTCTAGATCATAATATCCTATATAATCTAGGAATGTATCCTCAGCTCTTCTCATATACTTGAGGATATCGTTAATAGTATACCAATGTTGTACTCCTGGATCTAATTGATATCATCATACCATGCTCAATGAATAAGTAACATCAAGTATAGTTCACTGTTGGAACCAATGATATTATTTTATGAAATGGTGTATGGTTTTTATTTATTGTCAATATTTACATAGAAGATCAGGTAGTTTTCAAGGAATGTGATCCTACAGTTTAAGCTAACAACAATATTAAATGTGACGTCGTTTCCTAGTTTTTGCCAATTTTTTTGGGGTCCAAAATTTGGAGGATGGATATCATCATGAAAAGTGGATTTTCTTGAAGGCCTTATGAAAATATAGAAAAGGAATGATTTTTGAAAATATAGGCTTCAAGAATTGTGTATCGTTAAAGATCAAATAAATATGATTGAGATCTATACGATAATGATGAGCATCCTGAATGAAAAATATTTGGATCATCGAGAACGGTGATGGTGATATCCATGATTACAATAATTGGAGATTAACAATCGCATGGAGGTTTTGACGAAAATCACCATGATTACGATGAGTATTGAGAACGGGAAATTTATGTTGAGATTCACAATAGGAGGATCACAATGAAGATATTTTTAAAGATCCAGAAAACACACTAAGTGGTAGTGCTGCATCGCGAAGGGAAAGCCTCTAAATATGAGGATAAACCCACTTCATTGAAAATGAGTTTTTTTATGGAAAATCCAGAAACACTATGATTTCTGGAAGCTAAGGGAGATTTTTGAATCCAAATTTCTATGTGATCTTGAGCATCAAGAAAATACTATAATTCTTGACTGATCTCAATGGTTTTTATTAAAGGGTGCTTCACGATGATAGGCTATTCAATTTTGACTTTGTGAGCTTTGTGAAGGAGATTTTTTTGTGAAGGTAGGGGTGTTTTGTGAAGGAAGTTTCTTCCAAGAAGGAAGGTAGCTTCACGAAGGTAGCGAGATTCACAAAGGAGATTCATAAAAGGGATTATTGATCATTGGGTTTAATAGGAAACACATTTCAAAGTGCATCAACTTAGGTCTGTGGTGAGATCAGAGTCTCGAGTTAAGTCAAGGACAAAGACTTTAATGAAAAACCATTGTAGTAACCTTCAAGTCGATAAATTAAGTTAGTCTTCTCTAAAATAAACGCGTGAGGGGGATTCGATGGTTGTATTTTGAGGGATGCAGTGTGCAATCCCTAAAACCTTGTAAATGCAGTGTGCCTGAGACAAAGTGACTATGTCAAAAATTCTGTATTCCACATCTAATAAAGATTAGTGGATTTTGGTATGAATGAAACACTATTGTCGTATTCTATTTAGACCATCCCTTAGTGGTGAAACATGTGAAACTGCTATGTTGTATATTTTCATGTGAATGTTTTATTACTACACTATTCAAAATGATAGGTTTAAGAATTTAATACCAATTTGGGGAAAGATCCATTACTTTAAAAGAAAATTTTGACACCCTGATTCACCCCTCATCTCTTAGGGTTCTCCAGGGTCCTACAAGTGGTATTAGAGGTAGGTTTTTGGTGTTAACTCTTTTCTTTTCTGTCATGAAGAATTCATTAAATTTCATAGGAGTCCCACTCTTTGATGGAATAAACTTCTAGATTTGGGAGAATAAGATGATATGTATTCTAAATTATCTTAGAATGGAAGTCCTATTTTCCACTTCACAATGAATACATGTCACTGATCCATGGGGTTTTCTTTGACTAATACAGGAAGGAAAATTCTTTATGTAGATACTAAATCACATAATTCCTTCACTAAAGCTCTTTATAATCAAATTTATCTAAAGGTAATGAGTTTTACTTCTACAAAGTCTATATAGGAAAAACTAGATAATATATATGAAGGTGATAACAAAGTAAAGAAGGTGAAACTAAAAGTCACACACAATAGGTTTGAAGATCTGAATGTGCGTCCTAATGAAAATGTAGATACCTTTAACAATCTAATTACTAAAGTTGTAGAAGCAATTCAAGGTCTTGGTGAAGAAATCAAAGACATTGATATTGTAAATAAAATCATGATAAAACTTCCACCTCTTTACAATGAAAATGTGTTTTCCTCTTGAGGAAAGGGATTTATCTAAACTTTATTTGGATGATCTTCTAAGAAGCCTGGTAGAATATGTGATGAGAGTCAAATGAGAAGATGAAAAAACTTGGGTAAGTAAGGAAATAGAATTAAAAAACATGTATAAACTTAAAATTTTAGGAGATAGTGTTGATGGGGATAATGATAAAGATGAAATTATTTCTCTCATTTCCAATAAATTGAAGAAATTAATAGGGATATTTGAGGGAAAGCTGCCTATGGATTTTTTTTGTGTTGTAGAGTTGGGAACATTGCCTCTCGGTGATCAAAAAAATTTGATGATGAAGAAAGTGAAGCTGAAAATATGAAGAAGCATCAAAAAAGTTTTTCCCAAAAGGGAGTGTTCAAATTTGGAAGTAAAATACAGAGAAAGAGTTTTTTCTATAAAGAAGAATATGATGATAATGAATTCTTTGAGGATGAAAGTCCAGAGTTTAAATATGGAACCTAGTCATCTATGATGGCTATAGTTGAAAAGTCATAACCATCAAAAGATAAACCTTGAGATAATCAGTTGATTGCTGATGTTGGTCTCAAGTTTCAACCTAAGGATACTCTTGTTAAGCAGGAGAATCAAAGTAACATATGAAAAAGTGCAGAGTAGTTGTGAAATAATTATTATAATATGTTTATTGGATTGAAGTTGAAATTGAATGACTGGAAGAAATAGTGAAAGAAAAATCAACAACCTTTGAAAGAAAAGAATATGTAGTGGAATTGAATCTCATAATTGAAGAAGAGAAAAAGTTCATCAATGGAACTACATCCATACTAGAGGAGAAGTCCAAGACTATGATGGTCTTAAAGAATAATTCATTACTCTTATAAGTACTCATGCTAGTGAATCAAATTCAAAATAAAAAAAAGAAGAAAATTCAGTTTGGAAGATTCTCAAATGCTAAGATGACAGAGAAAGATAAGCATGGTTCTGAAGGATTAGAGAAGGATTTGGATGATCAAAGATCCACATGAATGGGTAAAAGAATAATTTTTTGTGATTATGAAACATCAAATGATGAAAATAATATGAACCAAGATAAAGGGAAACTGAATGTTGGACATATCACAAAGTTATATGAAGTCTTAATAAAAGATCCTTCAAATTATAATGAAAGTAGAACTGAATCTTATCCATAACTTTCATGTAATGATAGAAAATGAAAATATTTTCCTAATGAAGGAGACATGGGGAGAAACAGAAGTGAGAAGTCATTTTCTCTTATAAAATGTCAATTCTATGGCTATCTAGGTCATACCATATCATACTCTGAAGAGGTAAGGATCTATTTGAATAGTGAAGAGCTAGGAAGTCAACAAAGGAAAACAAAGTCATATACTACTTCTTATAGAATAAATAATTTATATGGATATTTTTTTCATTAATCATACTTTGGCCATAAAGCTATTTATTGTAGATAGGGGAAAGGCATTGACAATTCATACAGAACTCATAGACAAGCCAATACATTTCAACTAGACGGTGTTTCTATTACAAATAGATTTTATCCTCTAGAAGAAGAGTATGAGCACAAAGAACCCTTGCACATGGAAACGAGATTTGAAAGGACATCTTCATCCTTCACTCAATCTAAATTTCATGGAAGGAAAAGAAGAAGATAGAGAAATCCAATATCTCTGAAGTCACTCTCAAAGAATAGCAACACCTAGATTTTTGATAGAGAATGATCATCCCATATGATGGGAAATGTATACTTATTGAAGAATGTTAATAAAAGGGTTAAGGGAATATTAGGGTTTATAAATTATGGTTCTCTAAAGATTAGAGGAAGTGGGAGTAAATAACTAGAAAATGGCGAGCATAAGAAGAATAAGGTTCTTTATATGGATGATTTCCATCACAATCTCTTGAGTGTAAGTCAACTCTATGACTCAAAACTTATAGTTACATTAAATCAAAATAGGATCACTATAAAATGAAAGACATGGAGTTATCTCATGAAAGGATTCAGAATAGATGGTTGAAAGTAAAGAGAACATTATATATTTGATATTTTAAGAAGAAAACAACTTTTGGAATAGAAACTTGGGTAAAATTAATCATCAAGACATGGAAAAGATACTAAGATGAATATTGTCATGGATTTCTCAAATCTGAAGGGTGAATGGGAAAAGACTTGTGATTCTTTCATACGAGGGAAGTTAGTTATAGTTCATATCATTAAAAGAAGAAAAGGCCTTCAAATATCGTCGATCTCATCCACAAAGATGAATGTGGACTGATAAATGTGGCTAGAACATATAGATAGAGGTACTTCATCTTGTTTATTGTTGATTATAGTAGAATATTTTTTTTGATGGTTATACATATGAAATGAAAAGTTCTTGATTTCATGAAAATATATCACTAAATAGCTGAGAATGATATAGGAAGGACAATAAAAGTTCTGTGGTTTGACAATGGAGGGGAATACACATCCATTGAATTTGAAAATTACCTGGAGAAACATTGAATACAACATGAGGTAGCTGTTGTGATAACTCTATAGTAAAATGGAGTTGTTGAGCATAGGAATAGATAGGTGAACAATATGGTTAGAAATATGATGATTGAGAGTTTTATCCCTCTCTGTTACCAGAAATAGGTTGTTCAAGATTTATTGTATACTCAAAATTGAATAGGGATTTATATAATGGAAATGAAGACACCATATGAGTTTTGTCATTGAAGGAATCCATATTTGAACCATTTTCATGTTATTGGAAGTAAATGTTTCATATGAAACAAGGAGGGAAATAAAGGGAAGTATAGTGATGCTAAAGATGAAAGAACATTCCTCAGATATTCAATGAAGAGAAAAGACTACAGATGCTTCAATAATCATCTTGGAAAAATTGTGGAAAGCAATGATGTAAAGATCATTGATGATAATAACACAAATGACTAAAAAAATTCTTATATTGATATGATAGAAGATGATGAAGAATGTGTACATTGAACAGATGAAAATAAATAAGTAGAAGAAGGCATTAAAAACATTCAGGGGTTAGAAAATGATGTTGATTTGGAAGAAAAATCAGAAGAGTAAACCATTACTAATGAAAATTATTCTGATCCTCACAAGAGAAATCTAAGAGCATAGATTGATCAATATAACATCATTGGGGATTGTAAAACACCCACAAATATAAGGATAATGAGGAATAATGCACAATCTTTCATCTCATCAGTTTTGGAACCATCCTTATTTGAAGAATCTGTAAAGAATGAATCATGAGTTAAAGACATGAATAAAGAGTTAGATCATGTTGATAAAAACCTAACATGGGATCTTATTATAATACTCAAAAGTCAAAATGTGATTGTTATGAAGTTAATTTTTAAGAATAAATTAGATGAGAAAGGTAATGTGATAAAAAATAAGGCATGATTGGTGTGTAATGTGTATTCACAGATTAAAGGTTTTGATGTTGAAGAAACATTTTCTCTAGTGGAGAGACTGGAGTCGATCTAGATTTTTTTATCCATGGAAATACAAGGAGGATACAATATTATCAAATGGATGTCAAAATAGCTTTCTAAAATTGTTTTCTTGAAGAATAAGTCTACATTGAACAACAAGTGGGTTTTTTCTTGGTATTGATCAAATGAAGGTTTGAAGATTAAAGAAGGCACTATATAGTTTGAAAGAGACACCACATGTATGGTAGTATCGAATATATTCTTATCTAAAGAAACTAAAATTTAAAAGATGAGGAGGGGGTCACAATATCAATTTGAATAACTAAAAGGTAAATAAATTTATAGTGTTAGTGTATGTTGATGATATTATATTGAGAAGAAGCAGATAGAGATCAGTGGAAGAATTTTCCAGTCACATGAAATCAGAATTTGAGATGTCTATGATTGGTGAACTCACATATTTCTTAGGGCGATAAGTGATTCAAGGAAAGACTAAACATTTATTTCTCAATAAAATTATGCAAGAGAGTTTCTGATGAAATTCAATATACATGATTCCAAACCAATGCCGACTTCGATTACTGTTGGGAAAAAACTTGGAAAGCATGATGATGGGTGATAAGTGTATTTTATTCATATAATTTATGGTATTTTATTGTATTAATTTTGGTATTTAAATGAATAAAAATTTAAAATTTGGAATTATTTAACTTATTTTATGATTTTTTGGCAGGAAACAACTGATTTATAAAAAGGGATGAAAATAAGAGATAATGGTGAAAAAAGACACTTCACGTCGCGAGTAAAGATCAGAGTGTGACGTCAAATTTTTGATAATGGAGAAATTTGGAAAACTGAAAAAAAACTATTAAACATCATGTAACACAATGACATGTCATGAATTCATCAAAATAAACATCCACCACTAGTACATGTTGTGAAGAGGTTATACACTGTGAAATCCAGTTACAAGCTGTGAGTCCCAATTACACGCTATGAAAGGAGTAAATGTTCCAAATCTACAAACGAGATTTGCTTGAGATTCACATGGATTCAAGAATCATAGAGGAACCTTGTATTGAGATTACAATGATGTTTAAAAACATTAGACATCATGAAATTGGTTGGGTAGACCACATCGAGAGACTATAAAAAGGGGGCTTGGCCACACCTTTTGAGATCTGTCTAGAAGGGAGTTCGGTGAGGACCACTTCCGGACAAAGGATCCCAACTATTTCTACCACTTTTATATAGAATTTTTCTTTATTAATTTTCTACACCCACTCATTCTTGACATGGGCGGGTGATTTCTTTGTTCTGGGGTGGGCATGAAGAAAGGGGATTAAATGTATGAGTTATTTTATATTTTAATGCAATTCACGTTGGGATTTTGTATTCGATATTCATTTCTATCTCTTTCCTAATTCTTCTTGTATGGAAATTGTGAGCGGGGGTAGGGAAAGGAGTGTAATTTCTTTCTTTCTTTTATCATGAACTTTACTTGAGATGATTCAATACATTTTCTTAATGTGAGATCTTGGGTTTAGACATTCACCATGACCATTGGGTTTATCTATTCCATGTGTTTAAATTAGGTTTTGGGTTACCCATACATTGTAATACAAAGTACCTGACCACGAGAAAAGGATAACATAGGATGGTGAGTGTTTTACATGACCATTGTACTCACTAGGACCTGATTCCAATAGTTTCCGTATTTTTAATTGATTATTTTATACCTTGTCAACCCATGAACCTGGATTCATTGCTACCCAACACCTCCCACTTATTTAATTAATCAATTCTCAGTATCTTAGATTTATTTACTTCAAATCACAATTAGTTTAGGTCTTTGTTATTTAATTAATATTTACTCCAATCATATCTCTATGGGTTCGACCTCATACTTTTATATCCTATACTATCCTGCAGTTTAGTTGTTTTTTTGTATCATATTTTTAATTTCTAAATTCAGTAACAAAGTGAGAATTAATTATGCCCACAGAGCTACCAATGAGTCATATGTAGATCTTATAATGTATAGGAGAATCATTGGAAGCATACTTTACTTGAATGCTACATGACCTGATATTAACTTTTCAACATGCTCAGAATCCCACATTCAAAGTAATCCAAAGTAAGAACATATGGTAGAAGTGAAATGAATCATGAGGTACATTCAAGTTACTCACAATTATGCCTTGTACTTTGCTGCATGAAGAGATAGTGAACTATCATCATTTTTGGATGCTGACCGGGCTAGAGATGTTGTTGATAGAAAGTCCACAAGTGGTGGATCATTCTTTATTGGAAATAAATGTGTAGGATAGTTGAGTAAGAAATAGGAATGTAATTATCTTAGTACTATTGAAACTGAGTATATCTCAGCTACAAAGTCTTATACTCAGCTATTGTGGATGAAACAACAACTAACAGATATTGGTGATGAGGTGAAATAACCAATGGTGATTCACTATGAAAAAAAGAGTGAGAACGATCATACAAATAATCCTATTCAGCATTCTCATACAAAACATATTGAAATCAGGTATCACTTAATCAAAGAAAATGTTGAACAATGAGTGATTAAAATGGATCATGTTGGAATTGACGAGAAAGTGGCTGAAAATCTGACCAAACCACGGGCGGCACAAGTGTTTGAGAAACATCAGCTTAATTTTAGCATTCGACCACCTCTCAATACATGATGACATCACAAAAGTTCCCCTCTACCAAGTTGTATTAATTGTTTTAATCCTTTTATGGATGTGATGCATGTTTTTGGGGAGATACAATCCAGGGAGAGTGTGTTTTGAGATCTAAACTATAAAAAACTGGTGTTTGGGTTTTATTTCCAATGGGGGAGAAATAGAGAAATTATATGAGTTTAAAAGGAGTGTAATGAAAATGGAGAAAACAATTCAGTGTTATGAGGAAACAATCTGTGCTTAGCTTGGAAATATTTAAGCATTCTAAAATACAAGAACCCAATTCATACTTCCCTTATTGTTTTCTACATTGATCATTTCTCATGTAGACTTAGAGTATTGTTTGATTTGTTTCTTTCATATTAGGTTTTTATAGCGGCTAGTGCTTCATTGAATTTATCTACATATTTCCAACAAACCCAAAGGGGGAGATTTTTAGAACCAAGGCTATTCATTGATGGAAATGGAGTATGGATTGTGTTATCTTTTAATCCTCACATAGAAGAACAGGGAGTTTTCAAGGAATGATAACCTACAATTTAATCTAACAACATTATTGAAGGTGGCATAATTTCCTAATGTTTGCCAAATTTTTGGGGTCCAAAATTTGGAGGATGTATATCATTGCGAAAAGTGTATTTTCTCGATGGCCTTATAAAAATATGGAAAAGACATGATTTTTTTCAAGATGGGCTTCACAAATTTTGTATCATGAAGGATCAAATAAAGGTGATGGTGATATATGCAATAGTGATGAGAATAAAAAAAGATGAAGAATTAGAGCATCATGAATTGTGATGGTTATTTATGTGATTATAAGAATTGGAGCTTCATGGCAACAAAAGGTTTTGAAAAATGGCACCGTGATTACGACGAGCATCATGAATGGGTAATTTACATGAAGCTTCACGATAGGAGGATCATGATGTAGATATTTTTGAATGATTTGAGAAATTCACTAAGAGTTCATGGATCATCACGAAGGTTGAGCCTATAAATATGAGGATAAACCCACTTCATTAAAAACAAGTTTTTTTGAAGGAAAATACGGAAATGATATAATTTTGTGAAGCTAAGGGAACTTTGTGAATCCAAATTTCTATAAAAGCTTGAGCATCACAAAAATACTATAATTATTGACTAATTCCAATGATTTTGATTAAAGGGTGGTTCACAATGATAGGGTATTCTACATTGAAATTGTGAGATTCGTGAAGGATTTTTTCTATGAAGGAAGTGGTGATTTGTGAAGGCATTTTGTTCTATGAAGGTAGGGATCTTCGCAATGGAAGTTATATTTGTGAAGGATCTTTGTGAAAGGTAGTATTGAACATTAGGTTTAAGAGGAAAATGCTTTCAGATTGAATCAAATATGGTTTATTGTGAAAGTAGAGTCTCATGCTATGTTAGGGGAAAATAATTTAATGCCAACCATTAAAGTGATCTTCAGGTCGATAAACTAAGTTTGACTTTTCTGAAAGTAGTGAGATAGGGAGAGTCAACATAAGTTTTCTAATGGATATAGTGTGATATCCCTAAAACCTTGTAAAGGTAGTGTTCATGGAATATAGTGACTGTATCAAAACATCTATGTTCCACATTTAGTGATGATTAAAAGATTTTGGTATGACCGACACATTGTCGGCATATTCTCCTTAGACTAGGCCTTAGTGGTGAACCAAGTAAAATTGTTGTGATGTATCATTACATGAGAATGTTTTATTATTTCACTATTCTAAATGATAGGTTTAAGAAGTTCCTACCAACATAGAGACGAGATCTATTTCTTTAAAAGAAAATGTTGACACCTTGATTTACCCCTCCCATCTCAAGGTTCTCAAGGGTCCTACATACATACCATTCAAAAATTATTAATCCTATCAACTGAAGTGTATGATATATTACTCATTATATATTTATCCTATTGTGTCTGAGGACACATTTTCATATAAATATGTAAACCATTTGACACTGAAACCAATCGCCTCTTAGATTGTTCCATACTAAATATCTATAGTATCTGGTAAATGTATATACTTTGACTTAGTCCAAGAAGCCTCTTAGATCTATCAAGAATGATCTTGATCCCTAGAATATAGGATGATTCACCTATGTCCTTCATAGTGAAACAATTGTTTAACTATTCCTTAATAGATTGTAACACTGGCATTTCATTTCAAATAAGTAATATTTCATCAACATATACTACTAGGATAATGACCACATTCCCACTAAACCTCTTGTAAACACATGGATCATATTCATTTTTAATGAAACCAAATTATTTTATGTATTCATCAAATTGAATGCTCCATGGCCTAGATGCTTGCTTCAATCCATAAATGGGTATCTATAGCTTAAAAATCCTTTTGGAATCACTCAAAGCTATAAATCCTTCTGGTTGTGTCATATAGACATCTTTATGAAGGTTCCCATAAAGGAATTAAGTTTTCACATAAATATACAAAATTCCATATTCAAGTTAAGCTACTATAACATGTATAATTTTGATGTATTTAAACATTGAAACTGATGAAAAGGTTTCATCATAGTCAATTCCTTGATTCTGTTTAAAACCATTAGACTCTATCCTTACTTTATAGGTATTTTCTTTACCTTCCATGTCCAGTTTTCTCTTGAATACACATTTCCAACCTATGGAATTTACATAAAATAGTGCATCTAATAGAAACAAAACTTAGTTTCAATACATAGAATCGATTTCAGAATTTATGGATTCTATCCATCTTGCAACTTATGATCTCTCTAGTTCCTCCTTGTAAGAGATAGGTTCATCACTTTCAACCAACAATGAGACACCATCATCAGTGACTAAAAATATATACCTCTTTGGTTCTCTTACCTCTATTGTGATCCTATGTAGTACTTGTGTTTCATGAACAACTTCTTCCATGGGGACTTGTGAAATATGTTCCTATACCAACTCTTGCCTATCTTGAGAATCAAATTCATCAAAATCAATCAATCCCCTGCTATTATTTTTGAGGATGTTCTCCCTCACATGAATGATGTCTTGTTTCGTGGAAGTCACTTTCTTGTATGAGGGGTTGTAAAAGTAGTATCCATTTGTTTTCTGGGGAAACCCTTTAAAGATACACTTTCTGCCCTAGGGTGCTAGTTTGTTTCCTGAAAAGGCCTTAACAAATTCTTAAAAACCCCATACATATTTATGTGAAAAATCTGGTTTCTTCCCACTCCATAACTTTAAGGGAATTCCATTTTTTTCTTTAGTTAGTACTCAGTTTAGTTTGTATGCCATTGTTTATATTGCAAATCCCTAAAATGATAATAGAAGATCTAAAAAACTCATCATCAAACTTACCATATCTAACAAGGTACAGTTCCTCCTTTCACTAATTACATTCCACTATGGTGTATAAGGTTGAGTGAGTTGAGATATAATCCCAATAAATTCCATAAACCCTTGGTTAAGATAATCATCACCTTGATCTGATTGAAGCTTATTTATCTTATTTTCAAGTTGATTTTTTAATTCATTTTTTAATTCCATGAATTTATTACAGGACTCAAAATTATACCTCATCAAGTAGAAATAACCGTATCTACTCAAGTCATTATTAAAATTTATGAATTAAGAATACCCACCACTAGCTTTTACTAGAAATGGTCCACAAACATTAGTGCATACCAATCCTAGAAGCTTTGTGTCCCTTTCACCCTATCCACTGAATGATGGTTTTTTCATTTTCCTTGTAAATAATAATGAAATATTTCAAGTGGTTTTAGCTTATAAGATTCTAAATAACCATCTTGATAGAGTGTTTTCAAATGCTTCTCGTTTACATGACCAATACAACGATGCTATAGTAGGGTGTTATATGAGTCATGTGAATATGATTTTTTATAAATTTACAATACTTGTTTTCTTAATTTAATACATAAATACAGGTATTTAAATGTTCCATACCATAACATATGTTTTCTTTATAAAAGAAACAACTTTTATTTACAAATCTGAAAATAAAACCATCTACAACCAGGAATGATATAGAAATTATGTTCTTTGTAACCATTGGTAAATAATAACAATATTTTAAAAACATAACCATTCATATTGAAAATTAGAGGTGGTAGGCACCAATATATAGAGCAGCTGACCTCACACCATTTAAATCTCTTAGATCCACCTCACCTTTAAATATATTTTAGAATCTACCTGGTTCTTACATTTGGATATAGATTCGAACACAAAAATCTATATCTAATACCTGATGTGTAGATATTTAAATATTAAATGTGATAAAGAATGAAAATTTAGATTCCCATTTCTTTTGGGATAATTTATTCTTCCAATAGCCTTGCTTTCCATATGAAAAACATACTAACTCCTTTTCCTTGGTCTGCCTTTGTATCTTCCTCTTCTTGGTAGGATGGTGCTTAGGAGCTTTAAACTTATTGTGAGTCTTGGGACCCATTACCTTATTATTACTTTTCTTCTTCACCATAAGGACCATGAGTTTGTTATGACCCATGTCCTTATCTACTTGGAAAATAAAATAAAGAAGTTCCAAAATACTGTTCTAATTATTTATCATATTTTAATCAATAATAAAACTAGATAAGGTCATGGGTAGTGATGAAAGTCTAAGATCATTGCACAACTCATCCAATAATTTAAAACCTAATATGTCTAAGCATTCAATATAGCAAAAAATCCTGACTACATGTGGCCCAACTCAAGCAGAATCTCCTAGATTAGTTGTAAGAGAATAATTGGATATCTCATATCTCTCTTATCTCCCCTTATATTGATAGAGATCATGAAGGTGAGACATCTTGATATATTCCTTCATGTCCTCATTTTTCTTCAAAATGTCATTGGTCATGGATGATAACATGAAACAATAAACATATGTAGCATAATTCATATTTTTATCATAGATAGATAACTACTCATCACTAGTCTCATTACCATATTCTTTATGAATAGGTTCTTCTAACACATACAATGTAATTTTATGGAAAAGGATAATGCATAAGTGCCTTTTACACTCTTAGAAATCTGTGCTGGTGAGAAAGTTGTCCTTCTCAAGTATGGATCACCGTGATATGTTTGATATCATTTTTATAGTTGTTTCTACAAGTAAGATTATAAGATATTTATTACTTAATTTGATAAAATATACAAAAATAAATATTATATTTATTAGTCTCCCACTATTTTATCCAAACCCAATAGCCATCACAATTGGCTTAAAAATATACAGTTTCTTGGAAATTATAGTGGAAAAGATCCATATTACCCTTCTTATGACACAAAAATTGGTTGGTAAAGAAACATTAATGGTTTTATGTAGGATTTATAAATTTAAACTATATTAACTCAGAGTTCTTTGATCGGTTGAGTTAAATTCCCTATCTTGAAATCCTTAAATTGTATTTCCTCAACTCTTTACTCTCAATTACACCATGTCTTGCTTTATTAGTAAACCCTTGTTGCGAAATAAGTTTAGTAAACTCAATACTTCAAATTATAATTCCTTGATCGTTGAAATCACCCCAAATTTGGCTAGTTAAGAACTTTGAACTATGGTTCAATTTTAATTAAAGTAGTGTAATGTTATGCCGACTGAATATATGTAATTGATCGATTTTATCTTTTAAGTGAAAATTTACCATCATTATATCTATTTCATAATTTTTAATATTAAGTAGATTTACTTAAGTTATTAACCATGTCTTAGATAATATTTACACATAAACCAATTTATTTAGTTATATCTTTTATGCCTTTTAATTCATTAATTCTGGTGATCACAACCAAAAAAACACAATGAAATAACCATGAAACTGGATAAAAATAAAACAATAAAGTGGTATTATCATGAGATTTTATTAATGGTTACTTTATCTAGAAGTTTATAAACAAACTATTGACCTGGGGGAAAGCACCTTGAACCAATTAAGGTTCATGTTAAAGCTTTCCACCCACCCACCTATTATTCTCTCTTAGATTTGTTTTTCCTTATCTCCAAACCTGAAAGACCTCCATTAGATTGGGATCTACCTCTATTACATATATTTTACTCACACACAGGTTTGGGTAAAAGGATTTACATAAAATAAACCACATGCACGTAAGCTTGTGCATAACTAGAAGAGAGATGACACATAGGCCACCTATTTAATTTAATAATAAATTAAATGAAAATAATCACATACAAAGTTCTGGTATATTCTCCTAATCATACAAATGGATTAAATGAATTATAAAATTAAAATAAAAGTGATATTCAATTATTATTCATTCATATTTAAGATAAATCATTCTTGAATCAATTAATTACATTATTTTATTAATCAATTATTTTATCTTAATTGTAATATAAATTTACTTGAGATTCTTATCCATCACAATTTTAAATAAATTAAATAATGTTTTTTTTAAAATTAACTATGTACATAAATATACCTTGGAAAAAAATGGTGAATACCCATTTGAATCTACCCAAAATGTATTATACTCAAATAATATTTATTATTGTGACATATAACATACACGACTTATCAAGTAAATTCATGATGTGTACTATCAAATTAATGATTACACTAAGTACATTATTTTTCTATAATGTGTTATGCTTTTATGCATGTAGAGTAATATATGTCATAAAAATCACACATGATATGTAGATCTGAGAAATACACAGAAATTAATTAAACATATACATATAAATATATATATGAAATCCCATCACATGGTGTGTCCTATAAACTTAATGACCACACGATAACACATGTCTATAAGGTTTACAATGTATAATAAATTAATTTTAAATTTTTTATAATTTTGTGTAAGTAAACAGTCTGTAAAAGAAAGCTACATGGAATGTACGTCTATCACCATCTACCTGTGGAACACGTCTAGGGAATCAGTGTGTAAATGATGCCTCAGAAAAATAGGAGTACATGGCGTGTGGTGTCTGAGTTACACAGTCACCAGTCAGGTAGGCCATGTATGAAAATACACATCTCGTCTATGACGTAAAGGACTACACACCATGTGTGTGGGCTACACGATGTGTAATTCGACTAACCCTGAACCAGGCTGGACCCGTCAACACATGATGTAATAAATTAAATCTACCACATGTATTCACTGCACATGGTTTTAATTAATTATGAATTAATTCATGGTGCATTGAACACAAGTACATTGTGTATAACTCCAGTTACTTGGTGCATAATCTTGTGTTATCCATCCAAAATCCTTATCACTTCTAGATGAGTTCTTCAATTTTATTTTGTTCATAAAATTAACTGATTTGATTATATATATGAGAAATGAAATTTGAAGAACTAGATATATCAATTAAGTTTAAAGAATGATGAAAATTGAATTGAAAACTAAATAAAATTAATTTGAAAAATAAATAAAAAATGTTTAAATCAATCAAGGCTATTTAAATAATTATAAATAATTATGTGGCCACTCTAATACCACTTTAAGGTCTTAGTCATATCAGAAGAAAATAATGGTTTATCCCCAACTTTTCATTTTTTTCATGATCAATGATCAATATGAGATTTACACGACGATGGATACTGTGATCAGTTGAATTGAATCAAAGAAAATAGATAAGAGATAGAATTTTGGTACCTAGTGCAGGATGATCACATATTATTTATAATAAATCTTATCAATTAAAGAATTAACATTCATGAATTATTTCTTTATTGATGTATCTAAAAATAGATCTAAGTTTTATGGTCATTGATTTGTAGGAATCAAGAGAATATTCCCTCCAGTGGTGATCCACACATGTTCTATAAATCTACAAATATCATTATAGGAATCTCTGGGTATAAGCAAGGCAGATCATATCACTTGAGTTGTTCTCATTTATTCTCCTTGATAATATCTTCTAAATAATTCTACTTGATCTCTCTAGACTCAAGAGTGGTAGGTGGAGGAGGATCAGTCTTTGTTCTTTGGAGCGTTCATAGAGAGGGATCTCTCTAGGGTTTGAGAGGATCCAATCCATCTATCGTTGTTCAAAATACAAAAAAAAAATGAATTTTATCACTTGAAAAATAATATGATTCAGTTTAAATACCGCTAGGGTTTAGAAATAAATATTTTCACAATTTACCTTTCATATTTATTTACTCTCTTATGGATACCCTGTCCAAAATAATAATAATAGTATTTTTTTCCTAAACATACACTTAACTTTTGATTTAAAATAAATATTATTTAGTCAAATAATATTCAATACATAATATTTCTCACTAGACCTAAAAAATCACTCCTCCATTACTCCACAATATTTACCAATCCTTGAATAATGACTATTTATTTAATAAATAAATATCACTACATTATTCACCAATAAATAAATAAATATTATATTCACTGAATAGAAAATACATATTTATTAAATATTATTCTCACATCATATTCTCTCAAATAAATGGTGATGCAATATATGTGATCAAGAAATCATGAATAATTATTAAACTAGGTATGAGGATGATATTTATTTAACTTTTTAAATAATAAATATTAAAATATTATTTAACTGAGATTCTAGATAAACTTAGTATGTGACCCTCTAGGCCTCTTTCTTCGTGGCATTACATGAAGAAACTTAAAATCCAAGGTTAGCATCTAGAAAAATACCAAGGCACCCATAATGAATGAAGTTAATTCCCCAATAACATAATACCTCATACGGACACTTAATATGAAATATAATCCCTTTTTCATGATATCTCTAATCAAATAGGTTGCACGTTGGTTCCATCAACCTATGTGATCGATGTCTCTTTCTTTGACTTTCTAGAAATCAAACTATCTAATAGAATGCCATGGCCATATATATTTTTAGGCTATATAATTTCCATCAAAGGGCCTAATATATCAACTTCAATTAAATAAAAAAAAGGAAAAAATTCATTCTCACTTTATTCATTAATGTAATATTTTTCATGACACATCCAACGTATCCTACATCTCCGTGAACATATATTGTCATGGTTTTTATTAATCCCTCAAAGTACACAACTCATAATAATCATTAATAATAATCTTAAAGTGTAAGTATCAATACATATGTTTGTAGATTGAAATATCTAATGACACTTATAAATTTGGATTTCCTACCATCGGGTCTCATTTTCATAATATCTTACACTGGATATTACCAAGGGTGTATACTATGTGAAGGTGCCTCAAAGTTCTATGAATATCAACCCCGAATATCATGCATCATTTGTGTCCCTAAAATGACATCATCCAATTATAGATCATCTATTTAGGAATAGTTTCACAGAACATATGGGTTCTCATCATAGCGGAGAACTGCTATGACCTTTTAGTGAAACAAATACTCTTTGGACATTATCACATACCATGTTATGCATAAGAATAGTCATGGTCTGATATAAAGTTTACTAATACGAAAAACTATAAATACAAGTTATCATAAACTACAAAGAAGTTGGTTCTAGGGCACAAAATCTAACAATGAACACATTATAACATATGATATGTATAATTTAGGGAATACCTCATTTAATCCCTAACATATAAAAAATCCATGCATAATTGTTTCCATTTCAACTTATATTGTACCATATACAATAACTTGTGAAATCATAGACAATTTTAATTTTGATATCTTCTATTTTTTTGAAATCTATCATTAATTTCACTATGTATCACATCACATACAATACCCTATAAAAAATCATCCAAAACTACTTTTGGATAAACTATAAAACATATTTAAAGTAGCACTTTGAGTCAAAATAAATCCTCATTTAGTTAACCAATGAGTGTGACCCCATGGAAATTTTTAGCATTGAAAATAAATATGAACTACTGAATTTATTAATATAATAAAATATAGACCTCTAGAAAAGTATTGTTACTACTCTAACTATAAAGGTATTTGGCGTGATCTCTATTAAACACTTTCATATCTATACCAATGTCCACCAAATTCATCATATGGAAGTATGTATTTTCATATGATCCATCTGTCCAATACAAAGACTTACCATGGGACATGAAGCATGTTAATCCCATGTATCCAAATTATATTTTCTTGATTCTCTATGTATAGACTTACCATATTGATGAATACATCAAATTTCATTCACCTTTATAAACATGCACATCAAATGCCCCTCAATTGAATAGATAAAAATATAATATATAATAAATAGGTATGACCATACAATTCCGCAAACTTTCTCAATCAAGGACCCAAATGTCATAATATTCATATGGGAGAGAAAATCCCATACTGGTTGAGCTCCAACTAATAACATGATCAATAACATATTCAACCACCCCTTGATTAGGTATCAAAGTATGAAGGTTATCATGATAGGTATATCGACAATAGATGGAATTGGGGAAAACCAAATATGAACCATTAAAATCTAGTACACTAAGGACATAATATATGTAACTCTATGTGGAATATACTTAGTGGGCCATACGGTGCAAAACAAAACTTGTTTTATTCCTCATAATCATATTTCATATCTTGAAATAAGAATTTTACTCATGCCAACCCAAATATTTTATGAAAACCTATACTACTATATGATAGAAATTAGTTAGGGATAACTCAAATTCATACTTTGGGAGGTTAATTATCATTTCACTTCATGTCATATAGACACACAACCAATAAGAAACAATGTTAAACTTGAGATTTTATTTTATATAACCAAATACATTTTTAATTATTTAATTATTTTAATAATACTTAAAAAAACCATACATAAGTTCTTATCTAAAATTGTTTGTGTCACTTTGGGATGAGCACACTGACAGGGGGGAGTAGATCATTGTGGGATGAATTTTTACCACTTTAAAATATTTATCCCTTTTATTACCTCTGCCACTTATTCAGTGAATTATTATCTTATCTACTTCACATATAATTATCAAGAATATACACAAAATAGTAAATCACAAGGAAAGAAAATATTTTTTAATAAGAATCACCTCCAATGCGGATGAATACGTCCTCAGTGTACAATAGTTATCATCCCCCTTATAGACTAATTACTTATTATTATCAAAGAACGCATAGGCAGGGGGATTTACTTAAACCCATTTTTCTAACACCAACTAGGTAAAATGAATTATATATCTTTAAAGTACAAGAATATAGGTTGTTTTCCGATCCCTCAAAAGGTTATCAACAATGTATTAAAAGTATTCTTCTATGGAATCTAATGAATCTAATCAACTTCATCTATGTGAAACATTATATTGGGTTTTCTATACTTCAAAAAAATCAAAGGGCTGTCTCAAAAATTTAGTTTCCAATAACTTCCTCCTATAATACTTCTTTTTTCGTAATAATATTATTATATCATGGAATGATAAACTCATAATTATCTGACCCATATAATAACAAGTAAACACTAGTTCAGTAAAAATTTATTCTTTTACTTTTGATATTCGGTAGAAAATATGAGATATCAAATTTTAGAGTCGAATTATTAATGAAACACAAATTAATAAATGAATGTAATATCATTTTTAACTTGAAAAAACTTATTCTTTTCATAATTTTGAGCATAATTTGAGTACACAATATCTTTTATCCTTAATTTATTTTATCCATGCACATTTACAGACACCTAATTCATGAAATTTAAAATACCAATGATTATGTATTCACATAATTCATGAATGAAAGTGCATGGACTATATTCCTCAAGAATACCAGAATAGTTACTATGTGTCAAAATTCTATTTCACATAAGTATATTGTGTGATTTATTCTTCTTTGTAAAAACTTTGTTGTTTTTTGATATGGACTTTCAATTATCTTCATTTAACAATGTATATACACCAAAAATATATTTCTTCTTCACATAACCATCAACTTTTCTTCTAAGATAAAAGAGTACACAGAAACTTTATCCATAAAATATGTTACCATATGTAGATATTATTTGAACTAATGAAATAGAATAAGTTCTTCCTCATAAAACTGAGTGGATCGTAAAACCTTCTTCCCACTTCACATAGCCAAACATTCTCATATATGTTTCCTTCATGAATGTGAAGGCACAAAGGTGATCTATTTTTAATATGAAAAATGAGTTCCATAAAAACATGAATGTTATCCTCTTTTATCAGCTCAATACCTGTGTATTTATAGATTGGGATTACCCCCTTTTATCATATAGAAAAATACCATGTCTGATAAAAGTATCAAGTCAACATATATTTTTAAATATTCTGAAGATAATAACATTTCAAGATTCATGAAACACCACAAATGGTGGCACCACTTCTTGTGTGAGATCATCCTTTTCCTATGCAGAAACACCACATGTGCATGAAATAAAAATCACATGCCACATCTTGAACTTTCTCATGATTTTGGATGCATGAATATTTCACTGTAACATCTTATTTCAAACTGAAATAATCTCCATATAATAATAGTATCTTGTATGAAAGATGAATATATCATGTAAGAGATATTGTAATTTTTATCCTAAGAATTAATCTGTGTCGTCTCTTCATGGAAATGGTGATATTGGATTTGATTGAGTATAGCGTGACACTAAGAATAATGCATATAGAAACCTTCATAATTTGAATGTAAGAGATTGTAATGTGGTGGCTGAAAGAGAATTCAATCCATGATAATTAAATGACATGGGTTATATGTGTATTTTTTAATGTGTTAAGAACACCCACACAACATTTTTCCCGCATCATACTTCCATTTGGTCTTTCATTTATAAATAAGACTATTTACTTCAGTAACCACTCAATCCATCATTGGGCTCGACACCCATATACACTTACCCATATGCGCACATATTCCATGCCACACCGTTTATCTATCCTCTTATAGTTACCCATGTTCCCCATGCACACTTCATGTACTTCCCCAGGTGTACTCTATGTGGGTGCTATGCATGGCCACTACCTACCCTTATAACAAGAAAACCTGACTGGCTCTCCTACTTGGTTGAGCATACTCCCACAAAGGGTGGGATTGAGATGGACTTACTTAGCCAGATTGTTTGGCCAATATTTTGATTTATGGCCCTAAATACACTTGGTAATAACAAATTATTAATATTCCAATCCAAACCAAGAAATATCTCATATAAAAAAGATATTAAATTTTTTTTTTCTGAACTCTTCATTCTTTAAAATTATTTGACTTATTCTTAAAAAAGCTATAATAATTCTTTATGTATCCTTATGTTTTAATATAGATATTTCATGGTCTTATTCTAAATATTTCTTCATAAATTTTTTTTTCATGGAATTCACGTTTTTAAATGCTATAAACAATGCGTACTCTCCTAGAACAGTTGGAACATGTCATTAAACTTTCAGAACCACTTATAAATCTTCCGAATTAATTCACTTTATCCAAAAATATAACATATAATATATGAAATTTGAACTTCTTATAGATGGATATTCTTTAATGAATCACACTTTACAAAGATTGGTGACATGAAAAAAATACTTCCAAGGTATTTTTCATCTTTAATTCATATTGACATCAAGTGATTCATCACTTACTAACCTATTGAAAAAAATATAACAGAAAAACAAAGTAGAATCATCAATTCCCCTTTGTATTTTTTTCAATACTAATATAGAAAATGATATTTCAATATGTTCTCTTAATTTATTCTCTTGTTTTAAAAAAAATTCTTCTCCCCCACCCTTATTAATAAAAAATACAAAATAGATGAGAGAGGATGTTATAATTTCTTTCTTAAGTAACATGCCATCAATTATTCCACTCTAATTATATGTGAGTTATGATTTGTGTTGAATAATAAAGGGTATAATTTAGACATAAATGATTTCCATTATCAATTAAAAATATGATACTAATAGCTATACAACAACTTGTACCATTCCTGATATGCTTTCCAATTATTTTTAAGGATTCAAGTAATTAATTGATTCCAATTGATAGAATGAAAATATAAAATTTCTGATACTACTTGTAAAGAAAATTATTAAGATACATTCAACCTAAAATTCTTTCACACATCTAAACACATATTAAAAACATTAAATTTTAATAGGTAGGTAATTTTCATGAAATCAGTCCTGGAAATTATTTAATATTAATGTGTTCATGTAATTGATTCATGTAATTCCCCCCATTAAGACTAAACTTCATTTATTTTTTATGTACAAGGATAGGAGAGTATTCCCACATACCTCCTCAATGATTTCATGAACAAGTACCATCCATAAATATCAATTTTGAATGAAATATAATTCTATGAGAACTTCTTTAGATACCCCAAGGGATGATATATATTTTAACTTCATCGCGCTGGATCTTATCATTTATTTATATTCTAAATGAAAATTAACGTGAACACCAATTTCTATAATCTCATCCATGAAAGTGACTCCATATTTTTTGATCAGCTATGGTAGCTTGATCATATTTATAAAAGCTGATCTTTTATATTTTGAAATAAATAATTCCAAAGATACCAGAGGATAGATAAAACTAGGATGGTGTCTTCCATTAAGATTGGAATGAATACTCAAAATTATAGAAATAACAATATAATATTCATTTAATTTCCCCCTGAACATATGAATTGCCTTAAATTACCTAAAAGTAATGAACAAACACAAAGTTAATGGAAAAAAGGTGGATATTATTTACTTCTCTATAATAGAAACATGTAAAAGAATTTATTCTCAACCATGAAACTCATTTATTTTATTCTCCATGTGAGGGTGAACTCTTCATGTCAGATCTACTAGATTTCTTAGAGGTATTAGGAAACATGGAATATATACTTTTGTATATACTTTATTTTTTGTTGATTTTTCTTTTCAACACTATACATCAAGGAAAATTCATCACTTTGTGATTTCTGGATATTTTCCCACATCTCTTCTTGAGAAAGAGTTATGAAAAAATAATTATCTGAGATTTTTCTACCTTTTTTACCAATTCCATACAATACTCCTTAGATTATTTGGTTATCATTTGTTGAAAACCTCTTATGAAATTTTATTTCTTCTTGTGGAATATTTTTTTTATTTATCATTTACTTTTATCATCATTTATTTTATATTATTTACTTTCTCAAAACAAGATATCCAAATTACAACTACATTAATTTGAATATGCACAACATGCTTTGTAGTTCTACATGGATTCTCAGAAGTACTCTTTACCATTTTTTTCCTTTTATTTTTCTCAGGGACTGGTTTCTTCTATTGTTTATTAATATTGCCTCTATTCATTGTGATTTCCATGGTCTTATTATAGAGATCAATTATGTGAAATCTTCTTCCACAAAATATGCAGCTTATTCTAGTAGGTGTAGCACCGTTTCTTCTTCTTCTTGGGTTTGTGTTTCTTATTTTTACCCAAGTTTTAATTGTCAGTCTTCTTTGTAAAATTATTGGGAATGTCCTTTTTAAATATTTTATCCAGATTATTTCCCAAGGTAAGATTATATATACTCTTCATCTTCTATGGAATTTTCTTATGAGTTGTTTTTGTATAATTCTTGATTTATTTATTCTTATATACCTCTTCAGTATGACCATTTCCATTAAAAATACTGTAAATTATCCTAAAAAATTCAAATCTATTCGAAACATTCATCTTCTATCCTTCATTTTGTGGTCTTTGCTTCATTTATTCTTTGAACCCCCTTGATGTAGGCTTACATTGATTTTCATATACTGGTATATTATACCATTAATTAGATTCTATGTTCCTAAATATTTCACAACACCAAAAGTAGCCAATAATTTTTTATATCTTCTTTTGAGTAACTATAACACCCTGATATGAACTAGTGAGTCAGAGATAGAGGTTTAAATGACCTCATGCGCATCTCACCATATGCCAGAGGATTTTGACTAACTATGAGGGTATTAATCCATCATAGGGGAGAATATACCCTTACTATCATGTAATAAGACTAATAATAAAACATAAACAATATAGTATATTACCATATTGAATATGTGGAAACTAAATAATGACATACATTTCATACAATAATAAGCTTCTCCCAAAGTGTAAAGCCTATACAGTGAGTAAAGTAACAAACAAACAAATAAATAAATAAATAGTGTCATACTTCAAAGTTTGTTCCTTTCCAATACCAGCTCCATGCTCCTCAACTCAACTATTAACCACATGGCCCTTTCTGTTCATCGGGTTTCTAGTCATGAAATCTAGAAGTGCAATAAAATTATTGAGTAATATGTGAGTATAAGGCTCAGTAGGACACCACTAATGGGTCCTTAACCTAGTGTTCTCAATTATAAGAAGTTTATCCCATAATAATAATAAAATTATAATAAGTAAATAATCATATAATCCAAAAATGAGTAGGTCGTATGCTATTTAATCCACTACAAACCCCCAACTATACTTGGTTTGACTCCATGCAGGAAGGATAATCATGGAATGTTAAAAATGAGAAAGGGCCATCCACTAAGCTTGAAATCACATCTCTTAGTGGTATTAAGGAATCAAGTCGGATCAGGCACTCAGACCATCCTATCACAACTCTATTATAGGTTAGGCCCCCAGACCGCTATACCCCATATGTGCCTCAGGTCAGCCCCCATACTATCATGTCCCAAAAGAGCTTATTTGGGCATGCCCCGAGAACATCATGCCCCTACCCTATTCTTAGGACCATCATCATCATCATCATCATCATCAAAAGTCTTATACACTCCCCCTTTAATGGATAAACAACACATGATGTCCACCTGTATCATGTACCAATAAAAACCTCCAAGTTATAACAACACACATACAAGGTAAATCATTCAAGGAATAAATATTATATCATCATGAGAATATATTAGAAAAACATAAAAACATGTGATCATAATAAAACATGAAAAAATGTTACAGTAGAAATAATCATGGAATAAAATATAAAAATAGGCAACATAATATATATGAACACCCATATGTGATCAAGGCCAAGATATTTTATCAATTATGCCAAAAAAATATAATAAAAAACATATGTAACAAAATCCCCAAGAGGTAAGGATATTCTTATCTCATGGTTGTCAATGGAAACATCAATGTTTATCAATGTTGTTGTTTCCCAAACCAAGTTCGTACACCAAAAAATACACCATTAACCACCAAGGACTCCTAGAACCGATTCTAATACAACATAACATAGCTTCTAGATCATGTAAAGGAGGAACAATCCATAGGGTAAAACCAACTCTTATCTAAGTATGGATGTCATAAAAAAGACATCAAGTTTTATTGGAATAAGGTGGAAATTTGTTTATGGAAAAAACAAAGGGACAAGGATCTTTGTAAAACTAAGAGGCTCCACAATGCAAGGAGGGTAATACTGTATAGAGGCATACTTAAAATATCACTACAACACATAGCTGGCCATCACAATGTAGATGTGCACTAGAATAAACCACCATGATATAAGATTCAATACTATAATATGGTGAGTTCTAGTAATCAATCTACACATTTCAAAGAGTAATATTGTAGTATAGAACCGCTCTAAAATATCAAACCTCTATAGAGTAGGGAGATGTATACAGTATGGATTCATCTTCATAGCACTTTGAAACTCCTGGAATCAATGGAAGATTAAAAACATATTAGTAATATTTACAGGGATTGATCCTCATGGGAAAACCCTTTTTACCTCCTATTTAATTATTAAATTAATTCCCCTTTTAAATTCTAAAATGGATTCCCTAAATTAAAATTTTAATATACTATTAAAATAATAACTTTTGAAGACTAAACAACCAGACTATCTCTTTAAAAATGACATTGAAAAAGGTTCTACGCCTCGTCTATGACAATATGGACCAACCTACCAAACTAGTCCTCCTCAGTGAAGGCTACATCACAACCTCCTTCATATAACACCACTATAGAAAATAATTTTCTACTGTGGTGTGGCCTCAACTCCATAGTGGTACTTTAGTGAAACCACCTCTTCCATGGTGTGTTACCCCCAATTTGGATAGAAAGGCTAAAAAAGCACATAAAATATTCTAAAAGATTATCAAGGCCCAAAATCCAACACAAACATGGATAAACTCAAAAAAGGAGTAAAATACGAGAAACAAGGATTTAATTAAGTGAAAAAAAGTTTCAAGGTTTTATAATTCTTTCCCTATAAAATAATTCTCATCATCGAGAAGCATATCTAGGATTCCTTCTCGAAAAACTTGGGAAACTAAGATCCAATGTAATTCTATCACCCTCAAGCATCCTTTTATATCTGCACATGTTTCCACTAAATTTGGATGAGTGGTTACATCTTCCATTGTATGAACTTCTCACTTCATTATAATATCTGCATTAGATTCTCCTCATAAGATGCACCAGGATTTAACTCAATATACTCATTTTCAATGACATGATTAGAATCAAACATGTACCTTTAGATTCATGACATATGAAACATGTCATGCATATCTCAGTAATAAGAATGAAGATATAGATGGTACACCAATTTCAATACCCACTCAATGATCTCAAAGGTTCTAGAAAAATGTAGAGCCAACTAGACTTACTTCCTCAAACATTAGTGACCTAACTTGGAATTCACTCTATAAAAAACATTATCACCCATAGAGAACTCCAAAGGTCTCCTCTTATAGTCAACATATGATATTTATCTTCTCTAAGTAGAAATCAACCTATTTTCAATAATTTTACTTTCTCTAAGGTCCGTTGAAACCAACTAGGCCCGACAACAATTTCCTTACCCGCCTCATGCCAAAAAGGTTGTTAACAAAAAAACCTCCCATAAAGATCCTCATAAGGTGACATTTGAATGAATAATGGTAAATGTTATTGTATTTGAACTCAACCAAGGATATATTATTATACAAAGATCCAAAAAATTCTATAATTAAAGATTGAAGCATATACTCTAGTATGTATATTTTTAGATCATACTATCCATTTTTTTGAGGATGGTACGCTATGCTCAATCTTGGATGAGTCCATAAACATTTCTATAAGACTTTCCAAAATTGTGATGTGAAACATGAATCTCTATGTAATAAAATTATCAAGTGTACTCTATGTAATAATATGATCTCAAATATGTATATCTTTCCATGCTCGTCTACAGAGTGAGTATATCTATTCAGTAATAAGTGATCCAACTTAATTGACCAATTGATTAGTACCCAAACAACATCACAACTCCATAGGGTCCTCAGTAACCTAATCAAAAGTTCTGTCATGAAATCCTCCCACTTAAACATGGGAACTAGAAGTTTCTAGATAAAACCACTACTCAAATAGTTCTTATCATTCACCTTTTGATAGGTAACGCATCTAGAAACTAACCCAACAATGTTCCTCTTTATTATTAGCCACCATAACTATAACCTAAAGTCATGGTACATCTTCATTACTCCGTAATGTATTTACCATATAGAGGTATGGTAATACCTTATCATATCCTCTATTATTGAAGTAATTACTACTAATCTCCAATGTACTATGATAACATCATCATCATCCATCATCCATCTGGGTATCAGGACACCTTCCCCTAGTTGTTGCCTCATTACATCACACTCTGGGTCAAACTCTTGACCAATCTTCACCCAATCCACAAGTGATAATTTGATCACCAAAGGGTTAAAAATCATTTATCACTAATACTCTTAAGCATCCATTATCTATTCATCCAACATTCTTATCAAGCAACACTACTCCTCAGAAGGCTACTAACCATGATCCTTCTCATCCTATGTCTTATGGATAAGAGTATCCACAATGACGTTACCATCCCCTAGTGCATAATCTATCTCGATGTTGAACGTATGAAGACAATTAACCCAAAGACCTTTTCTTAGGTTCAATTATCTCTATGTAAAGATATAGAGATGGATCTTGTGTTAATGTAGACATCAAACCTCTTGATGAATAAATAATGTTGCCGATAATTCAGATCAAGGACCAAAAATGTCATCTCCAAGTCATGAGTAGGGTAGTTCTTATCATGGGGTCATATATGACATGGTATATAAGATGCTACCTACTCCCATTACATCAGAACTTATCCCAAACTAATGCCTGATACATCATAGTATATGTTATATCTAATCCCTATATTGGGTAGTATTAGCATAAGATCTATAATAAACCTCCTATTCAACTCTATAAAATCCTCTTCACACTGATCCATCCACTATAACTTTACCCCTTTATTTATCAGCACAATCATGGGTGTTGATAGTTAGGATAATTCGTGGATAAACCGTCGATAATATCATACTAAAACCAAAAATCTCATGATTTTGAACACATTATGAGGAAATGTCCTAGACATGACTACCTCTACTTCCTATAGGTATACAGATATACCCATCTCAGACAATAAATTTCCTAGGAACTTCACCTCTTGAATCCAAAAGTCTCACTTCAACAAATTAGCATAAAACTGATTTTCTCAAAGTATACTCAATACTATATTAAGGTTCCTAACATACAGTTATGGTGTTAGAGAATAGACGAGGATATAATTAAAAAAACCATGAAGAACAAGTCTAGGTATGTGCGGAAGATCTTGTTCATAAGGTCTATGAAAATTGCTGACACATTAGTCAGTTTAAAAAACATCAAAAAGTACTCATAAAACCTATAACTACTCTAAAATTCTGATTTTCAAAATATCCGCCTCTTTAACTCACAAATTAGTGATATTCCGATCATAGATTAATCTTGTATAACCCTTGGGATCCCCATAACAGATAAAAAGTTTTTCGATCTCGGAAAATGGATATCTCTTCTTCACCACATCCTAGTTAAAATTTGAGTAATTGACTAAGATTTGAAGATTATGATCTTCCTTCTTGGTGAAAAACATAAGTGAACCACATGAAGAATTACTAATCCTAATAAGGACCTTATTCTTTATACCATCCAACTTTACCTTTAGCTTCTTCAACTCGGTTACCTCCATATGATATGGGGGTATCGAAATAGGATGCACACCCATAATAAGATATTTTCATATTAACTAGGAGATCTTTCAGAGTATCTACTATATCAAATATACAAAATGATTTTAACCCATTACTTAGAATTATAATGTCCTTTATCTCTCTAGAAGGATAAATAATTATGTTGTTGAAATTAAAAATATATTCGACCATAGCTTTGAACTATGATGCTTAGGACATGCACCATGTCCATGAATTTTGGATGATGTGACCTCACAGACAAAACCATGGAGTAGGAGTGAGAGAACTCTCAACTGAATACTCTTACATAGTCAGTGGTTGAGTAAGAAAATTTTCCACTGTAGTGGAATTCCATCCCCTCTTTGTAAGTAGTTACATAATACTACATCAAGGAGACATATTATATAATGAAAATGTAACACCTCAAAGAAAAAATCATTAGGATAAACCTTAAATGGTCTCTGGGATCACACAAGCTTCTCCTAAGAATCTACCCATAACCCAAGGTATACCCTTCCTAGCATTATCCCTAGACTCTGTCCTTTTATGTTAGTCATATTCATCATATATACAATAACACAATAGTATTCCCAATTCAAATAATTAATACCAATGAAGATATATCATAACAACATGGAAAAATTGATATATCAGAAAATAGAGAAACTATCCTGAACAGGTAGCACAAATCAAGGCATTTAATTAAAGAACTAATTTGTAGCACAATAATAAGTATGTATTGGGCATGTTGACATGCATTCCTAGGCATGATTCATGAACATAATCTAAATATCATAAATCATATATCAACATCATGTGAATCATATGAGGTGAATTTAATCAATGGTAACAACAAAACATAATTTCCCCCACTTTATGGAAACTCAGAGGTCTACTATACCATGTTGAACATGCACTATCATAGTTCCAATTACTAAGTCCCAACCATCCTATATCCTATCAACAATGTCACAAATCAAGGAAAATAGAATAAAAAAGTTAGTAAATCCTAGTGCTCTAATACCATTTTATATAACCCTGATCCGAACCAGTGGGTAAGAGCTAGAGGGTTACATGAACTCATGTTCTCTTCCCCATATATAAGTGGTTTTTGAATAGAAATAAGGTTTTGAGTCCATTATTTGGGAGACTATACCCTCAATATTATGACATAGTACCAATAATAAATCATAAACAATATAATAAATAACCATAGTGAACATGCAGAAACTAAATAATGGCATACATTTCATACAATAATTTGAAACTACCAAAGTGGAAATCATATCCAGTGAATAAAGCAGTAGATAAATAAATAAATAAACAGAGGGGTCCTTCAGAGTCTATCCCAGTCTTTTACTAACTCTATGCTCCTATGATCAAGTGTCCACCATAGGTCCCTATCCCTTCACCAGGACTCTAGTCATGAAATCTACAAGTGCACTGAAATGCTTGAGTTGGGTGTGAGTATAAGAATTAATTGGACACCACCAATGCACACTTAACCTAGTTTTATCAAGTATAAAAAGGGTATAATATAATAATAATAAATGCGTAATATTTAAATAAACATACAATCCAAAATCGAGTGGTCATGTGATAACCAATCCACCATAAACCCCAAGTTTTACCACATTTGTATCCATAATGAAAGGATAATCATGAAATTTATAAAAGAACAAGGAACATCCAATAAGCTAAAAATATCATCTATCAGTTGTCTCAAGGAATTTGAGTTGGATTAGGACCCCATACCATAGTATCATGGACCCATCATAGGTCATTATCCCAAAATATCATACCCTATCTATGCCTTGGGTTAGGTCCCTATACCATCATTCCCCTGATGTGCCACCTTGAGTGAGGCCCCAAGACTATCAAGCCCATACCCTATTCTTAGGTCCACCTTCATCATTTTCTCAAGTCATGCGAACACCCCCTATAAGGGATAATAAAACTCATGAATCCCGCCTATCTCATGTACTAATAAAAACCTCCAAGGCATGGTAACACACATACATGGTAAAGAATATAAGAAAGGAATAATATATCATAATGATAATATAATAGAAGTACATAACCAAAAGTGATCATAATAAAATATCATAGTTTGTCTCATGATCCACACACACACATGCATTCATATGAGATCAAGGCCAATCATGGATATCAATTATACCAACACATAAATTATAACAAGGAAACATGTTTAACAAAATACCCAAGAGGTAAGGAACAACCTATGTCATGGTTGCCAATGTGAACATCAATGTTTTTCAAAGGTTTTATCACCTGAACCATGTACGTACACCAACTAGAACATGATCACCTTCCAAGGACTCCTAGAACCAATTCTAAACCAACATGACATGGGTTCTAGTATGGAAAGGAGGAGGAATCCAAAGGGGACAACCAATTCTTACATAAGGTCTACAACCATCAATATAAGACTTCATGTTTTTTTGGAGGAAGGAGAAATGAATTTTTAGAAAAAAAAGTAACTTGAATCTATAGAAAAATAAGAGGCTCCATGGTGTAATGAGGTTACGACAACATAGAGGTTTACTGAATAAAATCAACATGGTGTTGAGTCAGTCTTTATGGTGCAGATGTGAACTAGAATAAAACACTAAAACATAGAAGTGGGTATTGTTACAAGGAGAGTACCAGAAAAAATTCTCGACAGTAAAAATAAGATGACTGTGGTTTAGAAATGCAATTAAAAATATAATCATTGCAATATAGGGTGAGGTATATGGAATGAATTTATCTCTACATCCCTTAATAACTTTTGGAATCGATGGTAGATAAAGAATATGTTTGGGAATAGTTTTAGTTCATAATCTACTTGGAAAAAATATTGACAAAACCTATTTAATTAAAAAATTTATCCTCTTCTTTTGTTCCAAAATAGATTCCGCAAATTAAAATCATAATAGCAACTTCCAAAGACCAAACGAATAGACCAAATATTTGAAACTGATATAGAGAAAGGTTCTATGACATGGTCTATGACACTACAATGCATCCTCTCAAAATATTCCTCCTTATTGAAGGCTATGACACAACCTCCTTTGAAAAAAACCACTACAATGTATCCCCTTCTATTGTGGCATGGCCACAACTCCATAGTGGTGTTGTGGTATAGCCAGATCTTCTAATGTGTGGTGCCCCTTGATTTTGACATACATGGTACAAAAACTTCCACAAGATTATAAAGTCCCACAATACTTTACCCAAACATGGCTCAACCCAAAACAAGTAGGAGAAGAAGTGAAACATGGATTTTAATAAGGGAAAAACGATTCAGGGGTTTACAAAATGGTCTAGATTTAATGAAATGATTATAGTATTTGTGATGTTTTATTATTTTTTTGGGATTATTTAGGGAAAAAATTACTATGCACTTATCTTCCTTCAACATAGATGCAATGGTTTTCAATTAATTATTTTTTTATCCCTTTTTGCATAGTATTTAATACTGAACCTATATATTTCATAACGCTAGAGTTAGCATAGATATTATTATCATAGGTTGGTGATACCTTCTTATTTGAGAACACTTTAGTTTGAACATTTAATGATTTCAACTTGTTCTTTCCACAAGGTAGAGGTATTTTAGGATATGAACCCTCTTTAGATGTTTTTGTAGAATATAATCTTGTCTTAATAGCCTTTCTTTTGTATTTTTATAAATAATCAACTCAAACATTTTTAAAATTTTACAGTTTGACTCCAAGTTAAAAACATTCCATATTTAGGATGGTTAACTATTCTCCACTAATTTGAATATTTCTTCACATTCTTTCTTGATCTTTTTAATTTTACCATCATGATTTTTGTTCATCTCATGTACCAAAGTTTCAAGATATTTGATCTTAATTTATTTTATTTCACGTTGAGTATTATTGACATAAATGGTAACCTTTTGTTTTTACTCTAATTAATGCAACTATTCTTTAAATTCCTTTGTAAAATCCTATTTCTCATGAATCTATTTAGTTACTGATATTTAAAATTGGGGTATATTTATTCAAGTTAAAAAATATCTACTTCTTTAGATCAATTTTTTTGGAGAGATTAATTTTAACTTTTGTTATTTATTCAAAATATTTCTTTTAGTTTTCAATATATTATTTAATTTATTGAACTCTTGAACTATTGGTATTAAATTTTTAGTGATATTAGTTTATGCCATCACCATTTTTGCTAATAAAATATCTATTTTCATAGATTCTTATTCTAGATTGGTGATTTTTTCTTGCAAGGCCTTCCTTCAATCTATATAACATTCATTTACCAAGGAATTACCTTCACCACTTGTGATTGAGTCTTTTGTTAGAAAATATTATCATAATATATATGATACATTTTAATCAGCATCTTAGCTAGAATTATTTTCCATTTTATTTGAAGATCTTGGTATAAGATATAACCCACTCCATCAATCATCATAGATTTGATGCTCCAATAACCTCCACATAATTATCACCTACCTATGAATTATGATGGTTTTTTCATGAAATATTTGTAATTTCATTCCATGCTCTATAAAATCCAACACCACCATATCAATGATGATCCCACATATATTAAATCTCAAGATAAAATGATGATATATCATTCATGAAATCCCCTTCTTTCATGTAAGAAACTATTCAAATTATAGAGCTTATACCAAGATGAAACAATATGTTATAAATAAATATTCATGAATATGAAAGAATAATGGAGTCTAAATGTTTCATGTAATTTTCATTTCATTAACGTGAATGATTTCCACATAGAAAGAAGTCAATATCGTATAAGAAGAGGAACCACCATTTTTAGTGTCATGTGAACCTTAAAAGGTTGAGATCATAATGAGATTCAAATATATATATTTACTAGCCAATTTTATCATAAATGGAATGTTTTATGGTTAATAATAGGTGGTTAACCCTATATATAAATATTGAGGGACCAAGTTGAGAAGAGGGGTTATCATTTATGTTTTGAGAGCTGTCATTTATCAAAAGATAAATAGATACCCTCTATTACTTCACTTGCATGAAGTAAGAATCCATGAGCCTACTTGGATATATGAAGAGGGAAGAAGGTTATGTGAGCCCCTGGGATATGAGATGAAGAAGTTATGCACTTTTATTAGTGCATATAATATATCCATATGATAACTTACATGAAAGATAAAGTTTCTAGTTACCCTTTCCTGTTTGAAGAACACTTGAGGGTTACACAAATAATAAATATACCATATAAATGTACGTAAACTATTACATGAATATAGGAGAATGTACATATCATGAAACAACTATTTTTTTACAAATAAGAAGAACTTTTACAATATATTAATGTGAAGGAGAACCGTGACACTAAGTATTTATTCTAGTTTTTACGAGGAAGATAGTGTATGAGAATACATGTATAAAGTATATGCATTAATAAGAATTGAGATTAAATATTTCATGCAGAAAATATTATTAAATGTTCATTAATGAAATAAATTTATGAAAAAAGATAGCACACACACAAGTTATTCATTTACTTTCACAAAGAATAAGTTTCACCAAATTAAAACTGATACTACAATTAGTGATTGGTTTTGTGTGTCATTGATAATCCAACTTTGAAATTTTATATCTCATGTTTTATATTGAAGATAAAAAACATAAGAAGAAATTATGACCAAATGGGTGTTTATTTATTATTATTTAGGTTTGATAATTATGCGATTACTAGTCCAGAACATATTCATATTATTGATACTAAAGATCAATAATAAGAGTTAGTTATTGATTACAACATTTTGTTAAATCCATTTGATTACTATAAAGTAGTGGTATCCTAATATATTATTTCACACTGAGGAAATGAATCTGAATAATTTTTTTCTATTGAAGAAGACTTATTATACATTACTGATCACTCCAGGTGGGACATGATGACATCTTGTACTCTTTTTCTTCAAATATAAATCTTTCATTGTACATGTTCAGTTACATAAAAACATATCCAAGGAAATTACCAATACCATTATTTATTTAATAATAAAAAGTAAGAAGTGTGTGTGTGGGATAATAACCACCATCCAATGAGGATGTAGTTATCGAAATTAGAGGTGAACCTAATAAAAAATATTATTATACCTTGTGATTTATTATTTTGTGTTTATTATTGCTAACCATAGGTGAATAAGACAATAGAATCATTCACAAAATAATTTACAAAAGGCATAAAAAGGGGATAAAAGTTCAAATGTCATAAAGAGTCATTTAATATTGATTCAACCCGCTCTCAATGTGGTTATCCCAAAGTGATCCCAAAAAACATATCACATATGATAGACTCCCAGATCTGCCTTATGTTTTCTACACTTTTAGAATATATTTTAAACTCATTACATCTATATGTAATTATTATCACATCTCTATGTGTTAATATAATAAAACTCTATCTCTAAACTATTTAGTGAGTAACATATATGAATAAATATAGTTTGAATGATGATGAGACTTAGGAATCATTAAAATAATGTTCAAATCCTTGAGTATGGTATTAAAATTACTTAAATTTAAAACATTCATTATTATGATGTTAATAACTTCCTTTGTCTACTTAGAACACATTCTATGTTTATTGTCATCAAAATTATAGAATACTTTCCATAAAAATTTTCCTTGAAAGTGGAATTCAATTTTTTTACTTTAACTGACATAATACTTTATTTGTTATCTTTTAAAATAACCAGGTCCAAGCATATCTATACTGTCTTCTTAGACATAATATTTTATTTATTATATCATTCTATGATACGAAAAATCCAGTATGTTAGTAAACAACCCTTATTTCCTTTTAGTTGTAAGATATAACAAGAAAACTATCATTTTCATATCACATATGGTATTAAAATTCTATTTTATAAAATTTAATGAATAATAAACCATGTTTAACATCTCATATTATTCATAATAACTCACTACTGAAAAAATACCCTATACCAACGGTTTGGAGAACCGTTTCCAAGTAAGTCGTGAGGATAGGTCTATACCATCGGTTTTGGGAAAATCATTGGTATAAGTAATATGAAAATATATACCAATGGTTCCATAAATCATTGGTATATGTAATTCAAAAAATAATCATCCGGTTGTTTTTTATCCCATCACCTCCCGTTTGTGATTAAACGACCTAACCACTAAACTAACTTACTTTTGTGAACATAATTTCATATATATATATATAGGTATTATCATAAATATTTTAAATTCTGATTTATTTAATTTCTGCTATAATAATATTCCATTAAAAATACATGTACCTATACTAATGGTTCTCAAAACTGTTGGTGTAGGTCTATACCAACAGTTTTGAGAACCGTTGGTATAGGTTCTATGATTTTCGGACCTATACCAACAGTTTGTCCAAAACCTTTGGTATAGGTCCAAATTAGTGAACTATACCAAAGATTTGTCCAAAACCGTTTGTATAGATCATATTTTCAGTAGTGACTCTTTTTTAACAAATTATTTCAATTATCATATCAAATAAATGAAAAAACTATACACATCCTTTATTAAGATTAATTTGAGCTTGATATATTCCTTTGCATTAAAATATATGATTCCATAACTATTTAATTCATAATTTTAATGAAAAATGAAATATATATATATATCAATCATTTCATTGATTTTTAACTCCCATGTAATTACAAAATTTTTGAAACATACAATTAGTATCATATACCTTTTCAAAAATAAAGAATTATATTTTATAATATCGATACCTAAGATAGAAATTATAAGGAGTTTCCTTGACTCCTTTAAATATTATAAACAATTACATATTATGAAATCATTAATCCTACTTCATGAAACCTCCTTCAAGTTTAAATGATCTTGGTTGGCTACTTGAATAAAAACAGTTAAAATATTTAAAAAAAATTCTTCTTCATGTCACGACCCGACCCAACGGGGCTCGATCTATGACCCCCCAACCTACCTCCAATAGGCCAGGGGATGAAGACTAGCACTGAGTAGGCTATCAAACACATGGGAGGCATTATCCTAAGGTAACTATACTCATGCACCCATACATATATACCAAACCATAGTGGAAAAAAAGTAAAAAAGGGAAAAACAGGTCCCACCAAAAGACAACTACAAAGGTGTCCAACCTGCTCGGAAGGAGGGGCATGCTGCCAAAAGCACCACCAGAAAGCTCCTCGGCACAGCTCCGGTAAGACTCGATGGTCTGTCCTGCTCACTCAGCTCCGCCTGCTCTGGGTCCTCCTAGGACTCCATCAAAAGGCCTGTGGTCTGTACAAGATGCAAACATGTGCGGGAAAAGCCCATGTAGGGGTGAGTATAATAATACTCAGTAGGCACCCCAAAAACCCAAAACTAAAGAGATCAATTGAAAGGCAGAAATCCGCTCATCCTATCGAGAGGAAACCTAGATGAGAGAGAAACTCCATCTTTTGGACTTCCTTGGACAAAAAAAACTAGTCAGCTCAACTTAGGTGCATGACCACACATACACCTTGAACATCCGCTCAGGTATATGCCCATACATATACCATGAGAAACCAGATATACTCAGCTCGCACACCAAGCCGCATGAGTTACCAACCTCATCACCAACAATAGTTCACAACCCGGAGAGCACACTCTATGATCACTGTCATCCTAGATGAAACTCTTCGGAGAGATACACTCCATCGGGTCCCACACAAACATCTTAGATGCTCACCCGAGAGATCACGCTCATCGGATGTCGTCACTAAGGAAACATCACTGAAACAACATAAACACAAAACTCCTTGGATATGGGATCACTCCTAGGTTCAGCTAGGGGATACCAGAACCCACACCAGTATACAAATATCTCACAGATAGGGGTTTACTCCCAGGGTCCACTAGGGGATTCCACAACCCGATCTGGCATTCGTAGATCTCACATATAGGGGATCACTCCCAGGATCCGATGGGGGATACCACAACCCGATCTAGCGCTCGAAAAAAACACGCCACTCAGATATAGGATCATCACTCATTTCATGATGGTTACAATGATACCAAAACCCTATCTAGTATATCTCGCACTGTAGGGGATCGAAATGACGATGTCGAAACCCCACAGAAACCACGCACTGAGTAGGGGATTGTATAACCAACGATACCGAAACCCTACTATAATCCTCATGCTGAGTAGGGGATCATATACCCAACGATGCCACAACCCTACTGAGCATAGCCCACTGTGTAGGGGATCATATTACCGATGATACCACAAACCCTATAGGTTTAACATGCTAGATAGGGGATCACAACCCGTGGATAAGCGGTCATAGCGATACCAAGAACTCGATCTAGGGAAACGATGGTAGAGGATCCCACTCCGGGCCCACTGGAAGGATTCCACAACTCTAATAGTTAAACATCCCATCGATAGGATCACAAACCTATACTAAGGTTGTGATGCCGCACAAACCCTTGTAGGAATGAACCAAGGGAGTACCCTCAACCACTGCTGGTCCAAACGTCGCTAACCCGAGTGACCCACCACAACGCCACACCGCGCACCACCAAGGCCGATACCGAGGCCACCATCGCAATAAACACAAAAAAAATCACAGGATAGGCTGTTTACTTTCCTGAAACGGAAAACCAGTGAAAAATGCACTATTCACCGTAGCTAGCCTGTGTGGGGCCCACACTACGATCCCGAAACTCATCAAGCAGATCATACAACTGCGATTCCTTCTAAAAAATACACGGGGTCGACTACTCGATTATCCCAAACAGACATCCGGTGAAAAAGGCACTATTCACCGAAGCTAGCCCAGGTGGGGCCCACACCATGTTCTCGAAACTCATCAAGCAGATTGCACTATTGTGATCCCCTCAGAAAAAACACATGATGGGCTACTCGTTCGTCCAAAACGGACACCCGACGAAAAAGTTACATTTCTCCATAAACGCCCAAAACCATCCTTGTTGGGCCCACATCTTGATCTCTGTCCCAGTGCCCAGAAACTATCCTGAAAAGTCTGTCTTACTCTTAGGATCACAACGTCACTAATGGCACATCAATCGAACGCTCCGTGTAAAAGTTACGACGGGTCGAAGTTGAAAAAAATAAATTATTATTATTATTTTCAATGTTTCATGGCCCTGGGCCAAAACTCCAGCTCATAAAATTCCCAAAGAAGATTTCAAAGTCCCATCTCAATGCAAGGAACACGTCACCACAAACGATTCGCAAATCGAAGTTACAGTTTGCGAGTTACGGGGGTTTAAAGAACCCTCGGAAAAATTCTGGCCGGACCACCGCCTGCCTCGCCAGAAACCACCACGCCAGAGCCGGAATCTGCCGTGCCACCGCTGCCCATGTCAGAATTGTCCATGGCCACTGCAGGAGACCATAATTTCCTCCAGAAAACTTCCGAGAGCCATCGGGAGCACCCCAATGCTCGAAATTCAGATCCGTAACATGTTTCAGAAATCTTGGGACCGAAACCACACAACCCTTATAACGATTTGAAGAAAAACAACGCATAAACGAGATCCGAGATATTAAAACTCAAACCACCTACCTTTTAGAGGAATGCCGACACTTTTCTTGCTTTTCTGCTGCTGCTAAACGATCCGAGAGCGTTCACCGTCAAGATCTGAGACTGATGGCGCTTCGTTTGCCCAATTTGGCGGATCACCGACGAAGAATGGAGGAAGGAGGGGGGGGGGGGGGTCATCGGTGCAGAGAGGAAGGAGGAGGAGGGGGATTGATATTTATTTCCTTTTTTTAAAACCAATTAAATCAACCCACACCCTGCCCCAAACCAAACCTCCCGGCTCAGAGAAGATAAGGTCACCCCTAGGGTAAACACGACATTCTGAACTCAACTACTAGCTCAAAATTTCGATCTGAGACAATTTTATGAAATTATTCGAGCCAACGCTCATAAAGAAACTTTCGAAATTTATTTACAAAAATGCCCATGGTGGCTTTTTCCACAGCAGGGCCGTACCCGCAAAGTTTACAAGCCACATAGGGTAAACGGCATGCTCCAGACGCAACTATACCCTCAGATTCCCGTTCTGAGCTACCTGTTAGGAGATAACTCATTCTCTCCTCATTCATAGTATAAAAATACTTAATATTTTTTATAAAATTAATTCCCAGCACACCGAGCCTCGGAATCTCACGCCATCTTCACGCCCAGTTCAGGAAATATTCTTATGAATATTCCAAAGTTTGATAGGGTCAAAAGCAATGTTGCTACATCCTCCCCACCATAGAGCTTTTCATCCCTGAAAATCCATAAGCACAAGGAAAGCAACTAGACTCTCTATTGGGTCTCCCACACCAGTGAGTTTGCCAACAAACACCTCTTCCCGAACACATAAGTCAGAGGGACTCATCCACCACACCTCAACACTATCCTCTTTGGGCGGCACTGACTCGCCAGCACGATTTTGATCACATCACAAAAACACGTCTTCATGGGGGAAGGATCCCTCTTCCTCACGCATTTGAAGCACACCGAACAACACCCACACAGGGTCTTACCAATTCCCTAAACAAAACTCGAGCAAAAAATGTAAAGTAAAGATTACCACTAAACAATGTCTATTAAAACTACTGCAGAAAGTAGAAATGGCACATGGTGTACCTCTATCCATCTCTAGAGCCTCTGGTTTAATAGACCATAAGGCCTGCAATTGTCCATGTCCTCACCCTACAGCTCCCTGAGCTCGACGAGGACAACCTGGGGGTAGTGGTGGTGGTATCTGATACCGGCTACCACCTACCACTTCTGCACCAGCTTCATCGCCTCGTCTGCTGCCCTGTGGAACTCCAAACTCAAGACGTTTCCACTGCCAAGAGGCCTATCGACCGACTCCCTCTCAGCAGCACGACTCGTCGGATAGTCTCTAGCAAGATGTACCTGACCATCACAAGCGTAACACCACCTCTCCTATGGCTGACCAAAACTGGCTTGCGAGCCCTGTGAGCCCTGAGCCTCTGATTCTCCATCCCGAGGTCGCCTTCTGAAACATCAGCCACATCCAGACCCTTGCACCTACCGCCAGCTAACAGTTGATGACGTCTCAACAGCCATGCGCCCAAAACTGACGGGATGAATTTTCTCAGCTAGAAAGCTCTCCGCCACCAAGGCTTGCACCAACACTCCAGCATAGGTGGGTAGACACAAGGAAACCACACCTGCCCAGATGTCTCTACGTAGGCCCTACTCGAAGGTCCGAGCCCTAAAGAACGAGTCTCGAACCATATCTAGGGAGTAGCGTGATAGGTATTTAAACCTCACTGAGTACTTCGACACAGTCATGCCCTCCTACCAAAGCTGCAGAAGCTCCTAAATCTGCACTCAACTTAGCATCACCGAATAGAAATCTTCCCTGAAGAGCTACTCAAACTCTGCCCACGCGAGTGTCTCCTCATCGTGGGACTGCATCACCAAACTCCACCATCTCTCGGCTGAACCATATATAAGGCCCACCACTAGTACCACCATCTGATATGGGGGTGTCCTCACCAAGCAGAAAACTCAAGTGGTTGCTTCGATCTAGCCATCAGCCGCCTGAGGGTCTGGATCACCCCAGAACCTCAGAGGTCGCTGCCCCTGGAACTCGTGTAATGCACTCAGCCTTCACGCAACCTCATCCTGCACTACCAGCACAACCAGCTACTCGATAGGTTGTGGATCAATTGGTGGACCACCTGGAGGTGCAGCCTCAGAACCCGCTCCCTAGTCTACAACCTATACACAGGGCAGATCATCATCACAATCCCACTTCGGAACCCTCACTATCTGTCATCATGGAGGCATTCTGAAATACAATCAAGACACACCATAGTCAAAGAGTATGTCTGGAGATCTTACTCAAGAAGACAAAGGGAAACCTAAAAACCCAATCTTATATGATGCATGTACCATTATGTCCCTGTTACTAGTGTCCTAATGTCTCGAGTTGAAATTCAGGTAATCAGAGTCCTAGTGAATGGATACGTCAGCCTCCACACCTACACTAGAGTCACTAGCCTGAAAGCTGAACTCAAAACATTCTAACACTGCCGTGATGCAACCCAAACCAAACTCATAGCTAGACCATCTATGCTCTGAGATCCCCAAGGTGGAACCACCTTTGATACCACTTTGTCACGACCCAACCCAACGGGGCTCATGCTGTGACTCCCCAAGCCTTCCTCCAATAGGCCAGGGGATGGTGACTAGCGCCGAGTAGGCTATCACACACATGGGAGGCATTATCCGAAGTTACCTGTACACACGCACCCAAATACACCTCCATGTAAGAATCCTCTATGGCTGTCGCTGGAGACCGGAAGTTTTCTGGCAGAAATTCCGGTCTCCGTCGGTGGCCATGGCACATTCCGAGATGGAGGTGTATGTGGGTGTGTGTGTGTATAGGTACCTTAGGATAATTCCACCCATGTGTGTGATAGCCTACTCAGGGCTAGTCTCCAGCCCTTGGCCTATTGGAGGCGGGCTTGGGGAGTCATAGCTTGAGCCCCGTTGGGTCGAGTCATGACACTTCGGGTATGAACTTTTACTTGGTTGTACTATTGATAAAACACTAGAACTCAAATATCACATTTCATTGTTCATACTTCTTCAAAACATTGAAGAAATAGGGTAAAATATCTTTATTACATTCACATTTTTGGAACATGTTCAAGGATGGTTCCAAAATGAATTCCACAACATGGAAAATAATTAAAGGATATCTTCAGTCTCACTAAGTCATTAGTAAACTCAATCACATTGATTATATGAGCATAGACTAAATTTACATTAATTATCTCACCTTTAATTCCTTTTAATGTTTTAGTTAATCATTAATTTATTTTTATAATCACCTAGATTCAATTGTTGAACAACTTCAATAGTTGGTTTCTCTAAATGGGTTACTATAACACATAGAATTTTCATTTTTTAGAGAAATTCATAAGTTTTATAACACTTTAATAAGATTATTTCATTAATATTATCCTTTATAATGTTTGATATCATGGTTAATTTGGATGATAATTATTCCATTTATCTATAACAAAATATTTTATTATATGAGTATCATGTTTTATATTAATTTAATAAGAAATTTTCTTAAATGTGATCTTGCTAAAATGATGTCCCATTTAAAACTAATTATATCCATTAGTGGGAAAATATTCATATTTCACTAAAAATGATCTTAATATTTCAACTCCGCTTGAATATAATGTGTGTTACTACTTAATTTTTATCTAATCTTGTGTATTGTAACCTTTCTTGGCAATTTGGGGTCTTAGGTAAGCTCAAGAGTGTGTTATTGGAGGAAAAGGAGTCGACCTATAGCTAAATTGTTTTAGGGGGTACCAATTAGATAGTTAGGAATAATCATCCAGCTGATGGGTAACTAGAGTCCCTACAGGCTATCTGGACCAACTATGTAACACCCCAAAATTCTAAAGTAAGAACCTTATATTCGATATCGTGCATGACACGGGACACCAAGTGCGTAAGGGAAAAAAATACTCATGTACATTAAAATATATATACAATTGTAAATAGATTTTAAATATTATATTTTTTTAATGAACTCGACATTGAGTTACTTTGAATTACACGCCAGAGTGACTTTCTTCGAAATCTTACATTACTCGCAAGACCAAGTTTTACCGAATAATGATATATTATTTAATATAATAATATATAACCTAGACATTAAATTAGTAGTTATGAAAAATGGGTAACTAATTTATGAAAATATATTTTTTACATAAATTTCAAATTAATTCATTATAAATTTATTAGAAATGAATATGAAAATCAACTGAATATAAAAGAAAATATTATTATTGTCACTAAGTTGTTTCACCCTAATAGATTTAATTAATAACAATTAGTGGGTGATATTAATGTAATATATATATATATATATAATATATATCATATATTATTTTTTATGTTCGTCCAATATATTTTATTAGAATATGATAAGAACAAACCAAATATTACACTTAAAAACCTATATTTTTATAAAGGAAATTTTAATGCCTTTTAATGGAGAACCTATTTTAGATATTAATTTTGACAATTTAATTTATTTAATATGTCTAAAATAAATTTAATATTTTAAATAAAAACATAAAAAATATGATGGGGGTAATTTTTTTATATTTTTTGGACACAAATCATTTTTAACGAATAGTTAAAAATACTGAATTTTAGTTCAAATTTGCCTTTTCATCAAATTTTTTTATAAGGATAAATTATATTTTTAATTGGTTTTAAATTTTAATTAGATAATATTTTTATCAATTAATAAAATTTATGTGTTTTTAATTAAATTCTCTTTGAAATTGACAATTAAAACATAACAAACTTTTGGACATTTTCACTTAAAAAACCCGCATTGTCATCCCATCTCTGGGATTAAATTTAAATTAATTTCTTCCAATTATATTATTATAATTTTAAAAAATTTATTCCATATTTGGAATAAAAATAATTTATAATTTATAATAATACCAACTTTATTTTTGACCAAAAATATTAGTGAAAGTAATTAAAAATAATTACAATTACTAAGGTCAAATTAATCTTAATAAAGTACTAAACCATTAACTTAAGGGCCCAAATGACCTATAAAATTTTCCATAACCCATCTAATGGAAATAATTAATTAAATAACCTTCAATTATTGAGTTTTTTATTTTTTAATAATATTATTATGTAAAAATGTGGGTACACCTATCTTCTTTTCAAAAATACAAAGTGAGTCCTTTTCCTTCCTTATAAAAGGCCGCCACCTCTCCCACAATCTCACACCACTAAAACCACTTAGGTTCATTAAATATCTACCCAATAAACTTCACAAAATCCATAAATTATTTATAAATCCCCTAAATGGGCCTAAATAAATCCAAGTAAGTATTTCGGTACAAACCAAAAGAAGTTACCTGATTAAGAGGTAACGTCTTCTCTCAAGCTCTCTAGTTTCATTTCCATTATACACCCCCTGAAATTTATTTATTACATGATTATATTAAAAACAATTATTCAAAATATAATAGGATGTTTTATGTAAATTTTTCTACCAACAGTTAGAAAAACCTCCTTCTAATGGGTAACGAACATACTACTTTTGTGTACGGTGAACTACTACCTCACAAAATAATGATTGTTCATATTTAATTTAACACATATCATGGTGTAAAATATGATAGAAAATATGTTTATATATGATATATATGATATTTTTAATGACTTTATTATTATGTAATTTTTATTTTGAACATACCATTATGCTTTCCATCTTGTGTAAATACAATACTTTCATTTGAGGAAGTGTAGACTGCATCCCCCTCAAAGCGATATGAATCATTCATTCCATGCGTGGAACATATAAAGGACGATTTTAATAAAACTATGTAAAATATATTCATTCCATACATGGAACATATAACAGATGATTTTAATAAAACTATGTAAAATATATAAAATATATATGATATTGTAATTATAGTATACATATGTATCATTAATTTTTCATTTTAAATACAAGAATGGAATGAAAGCAGTGTTCATGCGTATATACGACCTACCGTCTCCATGAATGGTGAACTTCATTTTTAATATCAAAATATAATAAAATAATATATATATATATATATATTATATTTGATAATTAAGTCATGTTTTACATTATAGATATGATTAAACCATGATCTAATTAATTATAACAACAAATAACAAGTTAAAACTTACTCGAAAAAACTATGCTATTAACACCTTAAATAGAAAAATTAGTGAATGTTGTTAGAAAATGGGTAATAAAATATTACAAGGAATTAATATATGATATTATAAAAATTATTATGGTTTTTTATAAGTTATAAACATAAGTTAAACTGCTATGAAATAGGATAATGACCACATAACAAAAGGAAGGTTAAGGTAAGGGATTTCATCTCAATTTACATTCTATTGAGACTTATCTGTTAATAGGCACCAATTTTATTTTATTTGGTGTATTTACTAAAATTTAAAACATTATATCATGAATATAATTAATCTCATGATATTATAAATTTCATTCAATATTTTTATTTCTTGGGGTTTATGATTTAAATGTTTCAATGTGGTATGGGACATATTAGAATGTTTAAATTGTCATTTCCCTCAAGATTGTTTTTATGATCTTTCAATGGAATTTTCATTCAATAATGTTAAAACCCCTGTTCTTACTTAGCCTACAATAGGGAATTATTTATAAATATTTATCTTTTATTCAATGTGGATATTTTGATAAGGTGCATTGTTCATGAATGTGAGGAATGCTTTGGACTGGTACGACACAGGCGGAGCCTGGTTATAGATTGCCCCTCCATGCATCAATAATCTCATGAGATGAATCATTTATCCAAATTAGATGGTTTTTTACCATATATATTATGAACCATCATGTGAAAGTCTTTTATGGTAAAGCTACCATGTACCTAGGAAACATGGCATCCAATAATTAATTCCCCCCATTAAGATTCAGTTATTATTCATCCATTAGATTTTTCATCGACATATCTATGGATACATTTTATTCCCAGTTTATTGATTTATATGGAATTAGTTTCAGTTTCCAACCTTGATATATTGATATTTACATTTCTAGTTATTTTATTGGCATGTGTTATCAATTATTTACCATTCCATGTTACTTTATTCCTATGGATTTATTATTGATTCCGCTTTACTTACCCTTACTAAGCATTTTATATCACCATTATTATGTTTCCTTTGCCCATGTTATGATGAAGAAATATTTGAATAAGCATTCAAGGATGTTTTTTATTTCATTTTATTATGTATCATGTTTGTATTTTCTATTTCCTAATATATTATGGATTTCATGGATTTCAAGACTACTAAAATGATCGGTCCTTAGGGATTTGATTCCTTGTAATCATGCTGATGTAATAAAATAATGAACCTGATCTGGGCTTCTAGGGTCTGGGTGTTATAGTAGGTATCATTTTATATTTAGTAGCAACCTTGGAAACCATATTTTGAAAACATAGATTATGGATCACAAACTTAAGATAGATATTGAGGATAAGTATATAGAAACATTGTATAATTTTGGTAAGATAGTGATTTTGTGGGTATTACAAGAAATACATCCATGTCTGGATACAACGAGTGGATGTAGTTCTGGAATAGATGTACCTAGGAGTAATAAATATAACAAGGTAATCCAATATTGACTTGGGGTAACCTGGTACACAAAAACGGGACATACTACACACCTAGTTGGACACTCATGGGGGATATGCTTAGGATAATTCAAATTTTCTTCAATACTATTATGAAGGATATGAAATTAAATATTACCCCAAAGTAACCAAATTTTATGATTCTAGGATTTATTATGCATAAATTTATGTTCCATAACATATTTAGAGTTAAATAAAGTTCACAACTTTATGAGATATTCTAGTGTATTCCATTGTTTAGATTTGGTGCATGGAATGAAGAATTATATTAGTACTCATGGAAAATGTAGAGTTTTCCCTAATGAGGAAAACATATAGCTAGTATTGGAATTGATAAATTTATGGATATATTAGGGAATCTTAGTCATCTTATAAAAAATAAACATTCTTGAATGGATCAACCTATTTCATGGAGAGAATCTCCCATGCTGGATCACTTTGTGTGGCATAAGACCACATCATTTAGTTGGACTAATAATCCAATTGTAGATGAGAAATGAATTATGTCTCTAGAAAATATATTTATTTCAATGGAATATAGTGAAAAATAAAAGGTTACACTTACAGTCTATTATCAACAAGGTGACACTGACCAGTGGTGGTCTTTGATCTAGAATACTAAGGAGGAAGGATAAATTGAACTCATGAAATGGATAAATATTAAGGATACATTATTCAATAAATAATTACCTCATGATCAAAAAATTGAGATGAAGAGGAAGTTCCTTGGCTTAATGAAAAATAAATAAGAGAGTTTTTCTGATTATGAAGCTACCTTTACAAGGTTAGTCAGGTATGCTACAGATTATATACACAACACTTAGTGCAATATCATCCACATTGAAGGACTTAATATAAGACTCTGAATGGAACTAGTGTCTCAAAACTTTTCTTCATATGATGAAATTGTTTTATGTTCAATCAATATAAATAAATAACTCTCCAAGTATTATGGAATTAAGGGAAACCGAAAAAGGAATATGTCTTATAAACAACCATGAAAAGGGAAATGAGTCAAAGAAGGCGAAGGGAAAAAATGATTTTACAACATGTGATAACTGTGGAAATAATAACCTTTATAAATTATTGAAAGGATTACATGTTTTTTATAAGTTTGGAGAAAAGGGTAACCAGGAAAGAAAATGAAAAGGAAATAATGAAAACACTACTATTCAATGTTATGACTACGAAGAGATAGGTCACTACACAAACGAATTCCCCTAGAGTTAGGGAAATATACCTATGAAGAAGCTAAGGGATCAAGGTTAAGCATATGTTATTGAAACTACTAAATTGAAATTAATAATATCATTCTATATTTAGATCTATGAAATATGTTTTAAAGGAATTTCACTAATGATTTTATCATCATATGAATTATAAAATATGTAATGATTGTACTGTAATACTTTTTCAATAAATATTAGAGATCATATGCTTAATGGTACTAATAAATGTTATCCAATAGAAAGTTAATTTTTTTTGGGAAACACAAGATTGAGGGAAATACAACCCTTAATATGTTCTTGATTTTTAGATAATGATGAATAAATGATTGATTTTAATAAGTGTTGAATACCTTGTAACTAATTAAGAACATGTCTACAAGTGTTCCATGATATCACAAATGGAGTTTACAATACTTTTGTATTGAAGTAATATATCCAATAAAATGTGTCTTACTTAAGGAATAAGGAATAATGCATGTTTCCAATAATGTTTTATGGAAATTCAAATTATTACCATATTTTACGAGGATAAATTATGAAGTTATTAACATGTTTGAAATTAAAAAATTTAATGTTTCTTCATATTGACTAAAGGCTAATGATATGCTCATTTTGGAAATTCAATGAAATTATTTCTAAATTATTGGATCATAATATTTTGGAAAAGTTGACCATTTATGAACTGGTTTAAGTTGATCCTTGGAATTTTTTTAATAGATTTTTGTATTAATTTACCATATAAGAAGAAAAGTAGAAATAGTTCAAGACAAAACCAAAAGATAATATTGTATTAATAGAAACATATATTTAATTATATTCTTATACAGTGAAAGAATTACTTAAATATAGAAATAAATTAGTTTTGGAACAAAAATGTTGTCCTATTATAATAATTTTTTATGAAATCAATGACCTTTATTCACACCTATGGTTTATGGTTTTGTGCTCAAGAACTTTCATCTGAACATGTTATCTATCACTCTATATCAGAACTTGATTGTTGGTTTTTTCCATATCTATGTTTCCATTTCCCACCCGGGTTCCCCTATAAGGGAACCTAGTTACATTACCATTATACTTCCCTTTCTATAATATTAAGAATATGTGTTATTAACCCTATTTACGATGTGGGTCTTTCAAAAATATTTTATTTTAAATCCCAATATTACTAAGATAAAGTTAAAATTTTGAGGACATAATTTAATTAAGGTGGGGAGAATGTAACGCCTCGAAATTCTAAAGTAAGAACCTTATATTCGATTGCATGCATGACATGCGACACCAAGTGCATAAGGGAGAATAATAACCCAATACTTTAAAATATATTTAATATTTTAAATATATTTTATATATTTTATATTTTTTAATGAACTTGACACTAGTTACCTTGTGTTAAATGTAAGAGCGACTTTCTTTAAAATCTTGCATTACACGAAAGACCAAATTTTACCGAATAACAATATATTATTAAATATAATAACATATAACCTAGAATTTAAATCATTAGTTATGAATGTGGGTATCTAATTTATTAAAATTAATGTTTTACACAAATTTAAAATTAATTCATTATAAATTAATTAGAAATGAATATGAAAACTAATTGAACATAAAATACAATATTATTATTTTCACAATCTATTTTACCATAATATATTTAATTAATAACAATAAATAGGTTATATTAATGTATTATATATATATATATCATATATTCAATATAACATTTTTTAAGTTCATATAATAGATTTGATAAGCATAAGATAAGAACAAACCAAATATTACACTTAAAAACCTATATTTTTATAAAGGCAATTTTACCGCCTTTTAATGGAAACCAATTTTAAATATGAATTTTTAAACATTAATTGATTTAATATTTGAAAATAAACTTCATATTTTAAATAAAAAATAAAAAAAATGTTAGGGTGAATTTTTTATATTTTTTTTGGAAACATATCATTTTTTAATGAATAATTAAAAATATTGAATTTTAATTCAAAACTATTTTTCATCAAATTTATTTATAAGGTAAAAATATATTTTAATTTATTTTAAAGTTTATTATGTATTATTATTTATCAATTAATAAAATTTATGTCTTTGAAATCAATTTCACTTTGAAATTGACTATAAAATATAGCAATCATTTGGACATTTTTACCTTAAAACCCGCATTATCATCCCATCTATGGGATTAAATTTAAATTAATATCTACACCTTATGTGATTTAAATTTGGAAAAATTGGTTCAATATTTGGAATATTAATCATTTACAATTTCTAATAAGACCAAATTTGTTTTTTACCAGAAATATTAGTGAAAGTAAATAAAAATAATTACAATTATTAAGGTCAAAGTAATCTTAATAATGGAATAAACCTTTAACTTAAGGACCAAAATGACCTAGAAACTTGTAAAAAATCCATTTTATGGCCATAATTAGGACATGAAACTTAAACTGTTGAGTTTTATTGATTTTTAATACCTTTTTAGGTAAAAAAGTGGGTACACCCATCTTCTTTTCAAAAATACCAAGTGAGTCCTTTTCCTTCCCTATAAAAGGTCACCATCTATCCCACTTACTCACATTTCTCAAATCACTTTGGTTTGGCCAATATTTTTTCAATCCACTTCATAATATCCATACAATCGTTTTAGAATCCCCTCCTTGGGATGAATTTAATACATGTAATCCTTTTTGTATAAACCAAAAGAAGTTATCCAATTAAGAGGTAACATCTTCTCTCAAGATCTCTAGTATAATTTCTATTATCCACCCCCTAAAATTTCGTTATTCCATTATTATACAAAAAATATTATCCTCAATATTCTTTGATATTTTTATGTAAAGTGTTCCACTTAAACACATACACACCTACATCTAATGGATAACGAACATATTGTTTCTATGTATGGTGAACTACTACCACACGAAATGATGATTGTTCATTTTTCCTTTACCACCTATCATGGTGGAAATTATGATGGAAAAATATATTTATATATTCTATATAATATATTTATAATTTCTTTATGCTTCTATAATTTGTATTTAGAACATACCTTTATGTTTTCCATCTTTTGTAAATACGATAATTTCGTTTGAGGATGTGTGGACTACCACCCCCTCAAAACAATATGACTCATTCATGACATACATGGAATGTATAAAGGATTATTTTAATAAACCTATGTTAAATATATAAAATAGATATGATAATGAAATTATAATATACATATTTATCATTCAGTTTTCATTCATTTAATAAAACAATGAATTGAAAGTAGCGTTCATGCGTACGTACGACCTACTGTCTCCATGAACAGTGCACTTCATTTCTAATATCCAAATATAATGGACTACTATAAATAAATATATAATGATTATATATGATAATTAATTCATGGGTTAATTTAATTATATGATGAAACCATGATCGAATTAATGATAAAGAAAATAAAAAGTTAAAACTTACTCAAGAAACCTAGGTAATTAACACCAGAAATAGTAAAATTAATGAATGTTGTTAACAAACGATTAATAAAATATTATAAGTAATTAACATAAAATATTATAGACATGATTATGGTTTTGGTATAAGTTATTGACATATTTTAAACAACTATACATGATTATAACAACCACACAACAAAAGGAAGGTTAAGGTAAGGGATTTTGTCTCAATTTACATTCTATTGAAACTTATTTGATATTATACACAAATTAACTTTTATTTGTTGTATTTAATAAAATTTAACATTTTATACCATGAATATTATTACTATAATGATATTATAAGTTCCATTAAATATTATTACTCCATGGGTTTTATGATTTAAATGTTTCAATGTGGTATGAGACACATTAGAATGTTTATAATGTCATTTCCCTCAGGATTGTTTTTATGATATTTCAATGGAATTTCCATTAATTTATGTCAACAAACCCTATTATTACTTATACTACACTGGGGAATTATTGATAAGTAAAATATCTTTTATTCAATTTAAATATTTTTATAAGTCACATTGTTCATGAATATGAGGAATTCTTTGGATTGGTACGACATGGGAGAGGCCTAGTTATAGATCTCCCCTCAATGCATTGGTAGTCTCATGAGACGAATCATTTGAAAAAATTAGATATGTTCTTACCCTATATGTTTTAAAATTCCTTGTGAATGGTCTTGATGGAAAAGGTACCATGTACCGAGGAATCATGGCATCCAATAATTAAGAATTTCGCTCATTTAGATTTAGTTATTATTCATCCATGAGAATTTGCATCAAAATATCTATTGATTAATTTCATTATCAGTTTATTTATTTATATGGAATTAGTTTGAATTTCTTACCTTTACATATTGATATTACCTTATGTAGTTATTTTAATGGAATGTGTTATTAGTTATTTACCATTCCAGGTTAATTTATTCCTATTCAGTCATTATTTCTTTCACTTTACTTACCCTTACTGAGAATTTTAGCTCACCCTTACTATGTTTCTTTTCCCTAGGTTATCTAGAATAAATATTTGAATAATCATTCAAGGATTCAATTAATTTAATTTTATTATGTATCATGTTTGTATTTCTTATTTAACAATATGTCATGGGCATCATGTATTTAAAATAGATTTCCAAGACTGGTGAACTGATCGTTCCTTCAGGATTTGATTTCTTATAATCATTATAATGTGATAAAATAATGCATTGAATTTGGGATTCTAGGGTTGGAGCGTTATAAACTGACCAGTGGGTGAGGCACTAGCCATATAATGGTCTCATAAATGGTTTTTTTGCAAGGTAAGATTTTTAATTCCAATAGAAAAACCAATTTTACTTCTTCTTCATTCTATATAACCTTTATTAAACCTATAGAAATTCCAAGGTATATCTTTGGTGGTTTTGGATCCCTCTTCCACATATCTTCTCTGCTTTAAGCGTCATTAATTAGTGATTTTAGTGAGTCTAAGACTATATTAGACTTACATTATTATCTCTTCTTGACTGAACATTTCTGTGATGAATTTAGTTTTGATATTAAGGATTTTATTATTCCGAATTGATTTAGTTGGTGGTTTTTTCAATTGGACTTTTTTAAAATTTAGGTAGGTAGTTCTTACAATGTTATGGATTTTATATAAAGATAAATGATTTTATTGTAATGTGGGTGAAAGTGTAGCCCTGTGGGAACTCTTATGTGTAGATTAATTGGCATATGGGTGTGGGTGTTTCCCTATGAGAACTATACCATGTTAATTGAAAGTGAAATTTGAATTATATTGTGGATATCCATCATGATATGGTTAACTCATGGCCTAAAACATGAAGTCTTGATTTGATTATATTGTTGTTATTCATCATGATATGGTTGAGTGATGGGATGATACATGTATCCTTGTTCTGATTATATTGTTTATATCTATCAATGAGATGGTTGAACCATTATATGAGTTGTGATACCTCATTCAAATCACGTGACTATCTTATTATGACATATTTCCAAAGTGGGTAGGTCCGAATATCATCAAAACCTGGTTAGCACACGATGAATTAGTAAATTTTATAGTTATTTATGTTCTTTTCCATGAATTTCATACCCAAACACATGCACAAAAATGTGTATTTTATGCATTTGTGTTAAATGATGTATCAGTGGTATCCTACTGAGTTTTTAAATCACACAATACACAAGAATCTTGAACCACGTTCTAAATTTATGGTTACATATCTAGTGAATGTATAGGGCCCTATGTTGGGTAGTTGAGCCAGTGGAGTAGGTTAGACTAAGGAAATGCTGGGATCTTTTGTTCCATGCAACATTTATCTTTATAATTTTTATTTTGTTAGATTGATACACGACATTTGGGGATTATATTGACTGGATGTTACTCTTGTATGCCATATTTTTACTACATGGTTATTGTTATCCTTATTACTTGTACTGTATTTGTTTGGGTGTTTTTAATTTAATTATTTACAATTACATCCACTGTATTCATGATTTTTAGATATGTACTACCCATAGAATAATTTTCCACATTTCCACCTAGGCTATCGCCACTAGTTGAAAACCTTTTTCATAAAAGGAGGCACACACGGGTTCATGTGTCACCTCATCCTAGACTAAGTGATTCGGGTTATGGTGTTACAAATTTGAAATTACTACCTTATCTTAGTAATTTAGGTAGCACATTACCCAAATCATATCATATATGAATCTTAGACGGTTGACCAAACAAATATTTTCCCAATATATAATATGGAAAAACTCAATAATGTTTTTATGGTATCTAAACTCATAAAGTTTCTCATCTAAGTTTAATCCAAATATCATAGTGTGATTTGGTTATCTAATGTCGGAACACTTTTGTTTCTCTGACATATCTGCATTCTTATGTGTTTTGATGATTCAGAAAATACCTATTTTTATTCAAATCAAGTGTTTCAGATTTTATTATATCATAAGTTTTGAGAAATGTTTTTCAGATGAATATATATTACACATAAAATAAGTTATTATCCTATGTTAAGTAAAGTGGTTAATCCGTGGTAATGTATTTTATCTTATAAAAATATATCTTTGAATATTTATCTTCTATTTTCTCAAATTCAGAAAACCCAGTGTTGAAATTCTATCTTACTATGTAAGATATTTTCATAAGAAGAGAGTAGATTAGCTATCACATATTCAAATCTAGATATTTATATTATAAATTGGTTATGGAATGTCTTCTTCTTATATAAAGGATGTTAAAAAAATATTATATCGTAAGCACCAAGGGATGTTGTGAATGTTAAGTATCACACTTAAGTAACATAATTCTATTACAATGAATAATTATTCTATGAAATTTTGAATTCAATTTATCTTATTAACCATAGAAGTCAAAGATCTATTTTACCTTATAAATATATTCATAAATTTATGAGAATAGTTCTATTAGTTAGTTATCTTACAAAGAATAATATTTTTTTAAAGATAGTCATGATTACTTTTATAATGTTAGTATAATATCTAGATAAGAAATTTCATTATTTTAACAATGTCATAAAAGTATTTTTCTAATTAAGGAAATATTGATGTTTATAAAGTTTCATTTTTACAAAAATATGTAATGATCCAAAGAATAATATTTCTAGCATTGCTTTTATAGAAGCCTATTTTATATTTTTAAGGAATGGAATAATGCCATTAAGATTATGTATTGTCAAATTTTTAATAGTTTATTCACTCAAACTCTATGATTATCTAATATTATTAAGCTAAAAATCAAATTAAAGAGATAAATAGAGAGATTAAGCCACTATATGGTTATATAGGCAGAGATATTCATGTACATAAGAACACTATGTAAACAAAAAGGAAAAACGTATATATATAGAATAAATATAAAAAAACTCTTGCATTCTATGCTAACAAGTTTATCGATTACAATAAATGAACATCTAGAGATATTATTTAATGATAATAATCTTCTCTAGATGTATATTTTTTTGTTATCAGTTGGTACTTTCCACAATGTGATGAAAAAATTATAAAAATTTCATTCGTCTCTATTTTAACTACACTCATTGTGAGTGTGTTAAGGCAGTGGATAGGTTATGTAAAGGGAGAGTTTGGTAGAAAGTTATCTAAACTTTGTAAAATGTAGCAAATACTTTTACTCAGTTGGGATCCCCCAAAAAAGGGATTTATAGGGAAAATCACCAAACTCACGGAGTAGAGTCTTAGTGGAGTAGACTGGGGGGTTTTTGTTCCCTGAACCACTATAAATCTCTTGTGTTTAATCTCTTCCTTCTAATATTTTATATTGTTTTCTCCATATTTCTATTAAGGAAATTATTGGATATAAAATTCCTCAAATAGTGTTGTTTTAAATAAAATAAAATAAAATAATTAGGTACATGATTCATCCCCTCTTGAGTTTTCAGATCCCTATTCTCTGGGATAAGAATAGTATCAGAGCTCATTAATCTGGATTTCATATCTATCAAAGGTTGAAGTCCAAATATCGACTTTCAAATGTATTATATAGATGATAATAGAGAAGTTATGTTTTTTTATGCTTTCATTGTAGGGGAGAACATCATCACAACGATGCATATATTTTTTCCTGCATTCCTTCTTTACAAAGGCGAGTGGCCTTTGCCACCATGGTTGGTGATGTTAGATCCTTGATCAAAAAATGGATGATGGTAAGTTATTTAATACTTCCATGGAGTACTACTTATATATCATTACTTAGTTCAGCTATCCCTCATATATTGAAGTCATGTTGTTGAAACTCATTCCCGATTCCATCTCAATCTGGATACCGATTAATTTTTCTACTATTATCTCAATTGGGAATCAACCATCAGTCAGATTAGATAATAATTTTTGTAATGTATAGACATATATGGATGTTGTGTGTGCTGGTAGCATTTAAATTATTCCCATTTTTAATTTAGAAGCATCTCATATGAGGTATCTTAGGAACAAAATCCAAGGAATTTTATGACATCCATGAGGTAGTTAATTCCAGGGGTGTAAGTCTTCTATGGATTTTTACCTCAGGATTTCTATATTTATTTAATAGGGTAATGATTATGGATTGGTTACAAGTTTAATATCCTACAGAGATGTGGAAAAGTCTAAAGTGTTGTGTGGATAGGTTGGGACCATATTTCAAGTCCTACGTGGATATGATAGGTTATGGTTTAACATGTTGTAGGGACAATTTGGGCATATGTTTAACATCTTACATGGACATGATAGGTATATTTTTAATATCTGGTAGGGATAGGATAGGTGTAGTTCTAACAACTTGTAGGTACAAAATTGGAACATTTTTAAATTCTTGCAAGGAAAAATCAGAATTCCCCATTGAGATGGATCGAGGGGGTGTGTCCTTAAGCGGGAATATTTTACACCAGGATTATAGATAAGGACATCCTATTAAGAGAGATCAAGGCACGAGTTTAACATCTTATAGAGACATATCAGAACATCCTATTGAGATAGATCAATGGGGTGTGTCCTTAGGAGAGAAAATTTCAAACTAGGATTACAGATCAGAACGTTCTATTGAGGAGGATCAAGGCACAAGTTTAATGTCCTTTGAAAACAAATAATAACATCCTATGGAGAGAGATCAAAGGGATTTTTCCTTAGGAGAGAATATTTCACACTAGGATTACATATCAGAAAGTCCTATTGATATAGATTAGGTCCCAAGTTTAACATATTTTGGAGATAAATTGTAATTTCCTATTGATACAGATCGATGGGGTGACTCCCTATGGAGGAATATTTTACACCAAGATGAGGGTTGTCGATATTAAAACTACTGTAGGCATCCTATGTACCCTATTTAATAGTTATGGATAAAAACAAACATAGTTCAATGACACCATTTAAGGTTGTGTTATATGATTGATCTATATAGTTTAAAATTGTGTGGTAAAGACACTCGTGTTACAGAAGGAGAGTTAATGAGTGATAGTGTGGGGATTACACATCGTAGATGACCAATCACTGTTAGGAGAAATGATGATGTGGTTGGGGATTATGCATGGAAGATTCCATATTCATGAGGATCAAACTTTGGGGAACCATATGGTTATTACATGTGGATGTTTCCCAATGAAATAGGATTACTCTTTTTTAATTGTGTGGGGATTACGCACGGTGGCTTCCCATCCTGTCTTCCTTAGGTCAGGTCATGAGGGAATCCCATGTCCATTTCATGGGGTATGATTATGGTTTAACATCATGTAAAATTACATGGTGTGTGGGGATTATGCAATGATGGTCCCATCCTATCTTCCTCATTTTAGGTTAAAATTGAATCCCATTTCTATTGAATAGGGTGAGATTTCAATTTAACATCATGTGATGGGATGTGGTGTGCGAGGGTTATGAATTGAACTACCCATTCTGTCTTCCTCATGTTAGGTCATGATGGAATCCCACATGCATTTAATAGGGTAAGATTATAATTTAACTTCATATTAAAGGATGTGGTGTGTGTGGATTTTGTGTTAAACCTCTCAATATATCTTCCTCATGTCATCTCTTGGGGGAATCCCATGTGCATGGAATAGTGTAAGGTTACAGTTTAACATCATGTGAAAGGATATGGTGTGTGGGGATTATGCATTGAGACTCCAATTCCATATTTCTCATTTCAGGATATGAGGTTATCCCATTCTCATTTCAAGGGGTAATATTATAGTTTAAAATCATGTGAAAGTATGTGGTGTATAGGGATTATTCATTAAGCTTCCAATTTTTTCTTCCTCATGTCAGGTAATGAGGGCATCTCTTGTGCATGTCATAGGGAATGGTTATAGTTTAATTTCACGTGAAAGGATGTGGTGTGAAGGGATTATACGTTTAGCTACCCATTCTATATTCCTCAAGTTAGGTCATGAGGGGATCCTAGAGCATTGAATGTGGTAATATTACAATATAACATCATGTGAAAGGATGTGGTGTGTGAGGATTATGCATTTAGCTGCCCATCCTTTCTTCCTTATACTAGGTCGGGAGAGAATCTCAACCCACAGGTGGGTTGAGGAACATTATTGGGGATTATACCTAAGGAGGAGGCCCACGAGGGATGTATAGGAGTAGTAGGGATACATGTGGCACTTTCACTCTAGGTCTATCTATTCATCTTCCTCATGTCAAGTCATGAGGGAATCATTAATTCATGCTGGGTATTGAGATTTGATTTGGTATTATATCTAATATAAAGTCCCATGAGAGATACATGGGTGAAATAGGAATATGTGTGAGTATTTCACTCTAGGAATTCCGATTCATCTTCTCCATGTTGAGTCATGAGGGAATCTCAACTTTCTAATGGGTCGAGGGATATGATTAGGGGATTACACCTTAGATGGAGGCCCATAGTGGATGTTTGGTGGGAATCTTATGATTATTATAGGGGGAATCACCCATTTGACACATAAAGAATCTAATTTTTTTTTCACAATAGGAATATTATTCTCATTACATAAGGTATACTATAGTTTAAAGTCTTATGGTGAGGACTACTAGGAATACTACTCTTAAAGCATAAGGCATGTTATCTTTTTCATAGGAGGAATCCTTTTCTGTAACTTACAAATTATACTATAGTTAAAATTTATTTAGTGAGTAATAATGGGTAGAATATACCTAATAATGGATGTTGTGGGACTTATGAAATAACTTCCCTCTTTGTGTCAACCTGGAATATGAGTTAGGTGATGGGGTTTGAGGAGTATCTTGAGCAGTATTTTGACTCAATGTACTTTGGGAATCTAAGAGGAGAATCTCAACTCATGGAATAGATAAGGGACCAAGAGGATTAGGTTGACTCAATGTATTTCATGGATTATAGAAGTGTATCTTGACTCATGGATTTAACTATGTTGTATGTTGGGATGGTATAAGGGTGAAAACCAAAATTTCATTGTCCTGGCTGGAAAAGTTCATGGTGCGACTCTCCATTTTATGGGGCTCAGCAACTATAGTAGAGGGATTGGGATGGAGGACCGAGATCACTACCCAACACTAATCTTGATTGGGGGTGTGGGGGTTTTTTCCCCAGGGTTTGGACCACTAGTAGTGTGATATAATGTTGTTGTGTGAAACTATTCACTTGGGTACAAAATTTTTCACTATATCACACAACTATGCAGAAAAACAGTTTGCATGAGTCATGTCCTATAATCACAATTTTGGAAATTACTAGGTTGAAAAACATTGGAGTTTAAAAAAAATACATTTTCATGAAATATTTTACTTTTCACGAACTTGTGTTACCAAAAGATATAGTTTCGTGAAATTTCTAAGCAGAAGCTCGTACTTTGAGGGTCTTCACTAAGGTAATTTTACACAAGTTTTGTACTTGGGGGTTGCATGAAGCCTGAAAACCCATGTTACATGATCAAGAGATCATGTGAATGAATCATAGAAATCCCCCTGTTAATGAGGGTTTGAATCCATATTTATAGGTATTTTTCTGTGTCAAGTAACACTGTCCTTGTTGCACAACATTTGGCCATTTCGTGCAACTTTACAGAGTTTTATGAAATTCATTTATTTTTAGATTCCGAATATTGTACATACAGAGATTCACTTATTTACATATCCTTTATAACACAACATAGTTATGTAACAGAGAAATAGTTTCATGCACTTTTGGAAGGTTTCTTGTAATTTCATACATTGCTTCAAAAGCACCTCAGATAGCCATTTTCAGAAGTCTTACTTTGAATGGACATAAATTATAATCCATAAGTCTATTTGGTATCCAAAACCAGTCATAATGAATCCTGAAAAATAATATACGCTCCTAGATAATGTTCATTATAATTTAGTCCATCATTAGATGAATTTTTTTTATCGTAATAAAATGTTAATGGTTAGATATACTTACTTTAATGATGAAAATTATTATTTCTAAAAGGTATAAATAATAATCTATTTGAAGAAACTTTTCTATGGTTTATCTTAAAGTAAAAAAGCCTTATTATATTCAAAATACTCAACAATAAATTTGGTATTCTAATACTAAATTAATTTATGATATGAATTATAAATCTATGAATTTTATAATATGAGGACTAGGTACATATGAGTTTAATCGAGTTTCTCAATGTCAAACAGCTTGGGAAATATGGACTACTATAATAGTTTCTTATTAGGGTAAAAATAATATGAATTCATGTTTATATGATACTACTATACTTAAGTTCAAAATCTTATAAATGGATGAAGGGGAACTCATTAATAAATTAAATAGAATACTTTCTATGATTGTGAATAATTTTACTACTCTAGGAAAACCAATTACTGAGCCTGAGAAATTATTGAAAATACTAAGAGTTTTATCACATAAGTGGAGTGGAATCTCAACAGCTATCAAAAACTACATAAAGGTCAATAATTTTAAAATAAAATATCTCATTGTAAATATCATGATGTATGAAGTAAAGATGAAAGATAAAGCTAAATAATATGAAATATATAAGAAAGAAAATACTACTTTGAGTGTTTCAATTTATAAAGATGAAAAAATAATAAGGGTATAAGGATCACTAAAACATCTTAAGAAGAATATTCCTCAAGAAATTATTAATCAAATGGTGAACTTGAAATTTTTTCAACAACTTTTATAAATTTGTATAACAAGAGAATAGGTTTCATAAAACCCTTCAACAAGTAAATGAACCATGATGATAATTATAAATACCTGAGATTCTATGAGTGCAAGAAGCTTGGACATATCAAGCCAGAATGTCCACAATTTCTTGAAAATAAAAAGTATGAAAAAATGATAATCAAGAAAAATAGATTTAATAAGAAATAAAATAAGGATATGAAGGCCATGTGGAGTTCTTCCCTAGACTCTAGAAAACATACATCTTTATAATCAAAATCTAAAAAATTAAATCAAATTTGTATCATGCATTTCCAGGAAAATTCTAATGGGGTACATTCTTATTATTATTTTGAGCACGAGTTTGAATATGTGAATTAAATTTTCTAATATAAAGAATTAAATGAAAACTATACCATTCTAAAAAATAATTATAAAATATTATAAAATAAAAAAATTATCTCAATAATTCATATAATATAATTGTTAATAAATAGGAGGACATAAAAAAATCAAGATCAGAAAAATCAGTTGGAATATTCTACTACATCATGCACTGAATAGATTATAAAAATTATGAACCTATATAAGGATCTTTAAAAATTAAAATATGCCACAAGTGATTTAAAAAAGGGATAATATTACCTAAAAAAATTGGTCAAAAAAAATTTAAAAATAAAAATTTTGAATTGGATTTCAAGGTAAAAGGCCCAAAATTTATAAAATCTATTTTTACCTAGTTTTTTTTAAAAAAACCTATCCAAGGATACTTATTTTAACTATGGAGAAGTAAGATGTTATTATAATATCTATAATTTTAAAAATCCTTACTTTTTGGTAATTTTGAAAATCTTTTCTTATAAAAAGTTTATCAAAATTTTCTGTTGATTTTTATGTAAACTAGAAATTGATTTGGATCACCAAGTATTTTGTAGCTAATATTTATAGACCTAAGAATATTTTCATAGAAAAAAATAGTTGTTTAATTTTTCAGTATAGGGGGAAAATTACATAAATTGCAATGAAAAAGGGTTTATAAACAGTGGTTGGTCAATGCATATGAGTGACTATTTTTCAAACTTTCACTCATTATCAAAGATTTATGGCGGTTATTTCACATTTAGGGATAATGAAAATGATTTTTTTGATTGGATCAATTGGAAATCCACAATCTATCATTATCAAAAAATTAATTTATATAGAAGGATTAAATCGAAACCTGATAAGTATTTATCATATTTGTGGTGATGATTATTTAGTTGAATTTTCTAAAAAATCATGTACAATTTTTAAATAAAAATATCTCATGTTTAAAGTAAAGAGAACAAAAAATGTCTATACATTAGATATTAATTATTTTTCTAGAAAAAATGTAAATTTTTTGAATGATGAAATTGATGAATCATGGATTTGGAATAGAAGTCTTGGATATTGAAATGTTCATTCATTGAAAATTTTATCTAAAAGAAATTTTATTTCTAATTTTCTTGATCTTAAATTGGATAAAAATAAAATATGTGATATATGAAAAATGGGAAAGCAATAGAAGTCATATTTTAAACAAATTAAATAGGTTTTAATATCTATACCTCTATATCTTATCCACATGGATATGTTCAGACCTTCCATAATTGAAACACTTATTGGAATATTATTTATTTATGTGTTGGTTGATGATTTATCATGATTTACAATGGTTTTACTTTTGATAATTTAAAGTGAATCTTATTATATTTTTATTAATTTTTATAAACTTTTTTAAAAAGAAAAATATTTCTAAATTGTGACATTGAGAATTGATCATGGAGGAGAAATTTAAAATCATGAACTTAATTCATATTTCTCAAAACAAGGTATTGAAAATACTATTTATACCCCAGAACACCTCCATAGAATGGTGTTATTGAAAGGAGGAATATGACCTTACAAGAAATTTATAGAAAAATGTTATATGAATATAGCTTTCCCACTTATTTTTGGGAGGAAGTTTTTAACATAACATGTTAGGTCATTAACAGAGTTCCAATAAGGATTATCTTAAAGAAAACATCATATGAGTTATAGAATAATAAAAAACTAAAGGTAGGGTACTTTAAAGTATTTGGATACAAGGTTTATATCTTAAACACTAAGGAAAATATTGTTAAGTTTGATCCAAAATATAATGAAGGTTTCTTACTAGGATATTCTACTATTCCAAATCTTATATAGTTTTTAAAAATAGGTCAAGGATTTTTGAAGAATTAACTCATGTGAAGTTTAACTGAAGTGACCCTTCTAATAAAAAATGACTCAAAATGATGATATAAGATATTCTATTATAGACATGATACCATAACATCTTTTTAATAATTAAAAAGGATGATGATTTGGAATTTTATTATTTGAAGTAAATAATTTAATGTTTGATAATACTAACTAGAAAGTGTGTTTCCTAGATAATGTAGAAACCTTAAAGATCATTCTATAGAAATAATTGTAGAAAGTTTGGATAAAGTAGTTATGAAAAGAAGTAATATATGAAATATACTAGAATTATTTTCCTTTTTATCCTAGATAAAATATATAATTATATAAGACGATTTAGTTTATGATAGTTTTTCTTTAGTTATGCAAGAAGAGTTAAACTAGTTTAGGAGAAAAAATCTATGAGAAATAGTTGATAGAACCTAAGACTATCCTATTATTGAAACTAAATGGGTATTTTGGAATAAAAAGGAGATCAAGGTATGATTACTAGAAATAAATCTCGACTAGTTTCAAAATGATAAAATTAAGAAGAAGGAATAGATTGTGAGTATGCCTTTTCCCTTGTATCAATTTTATAAGCAATTACAATCCTTCAAGAATATGAATCTTTTATGAATTTTAAATTAATTCATATAGATGTTAATTATTCATTTCAAAATGGATTTTTAATGAAGGAATATTATATTGAATATCCTCCTAGTTTTGAAGATCCTCATTTTAAAAATTCTATATTTAAACTTACAAAACCTCTCCATGGACTTAAAAAATCACCTAGCTTATGGTTTGAGAGATTAAGATCTTTTATTTTATAAAATGGATTTTAATTTCGAAGGTAAGATCCTAAAATATTAAATAAAATTCATTTTTCGATTTTTTTGTATAAATATATATTGATGATGTTATTTTCGGGTCAAAAAATTAAAAAATGAGAATTTTTTCAAAAATTATACAAAAGGAATATGAAATGAGTATGATGGGTGAGTTAAACTACTTCCTAAGATTTAAATTTTACCATTTTTTTAAATTTATTAAATCAAATAAAATAAATAATTTATTTATTTAAAATGTTTGGAATTGAAAAAGTATGACTTGTTCAACTCTTATGAGCTCTAATATTAAACTTTACTTGGATAAAGATGGAAACCCAGTTGAAAAAAAGTTGTATAGAGGAATAATTGGAAATTTACTTTATCTTAGTACAAGTAGAACATACATTATGTTTTCATTTTCCTTTGTAAAATATTTTAATCCAATCCAAAATAATATAAGTTAAATTATTCCAAAAGTATTTAATGATATTTAAAAGGAACTATGTCTCTTTCTCCCCTTTTTCTAAAAAAATATGATTTTAATTTAACTTTATATTTAGATGTTGAATTTGGTGGATGTAGACTAGATGTGAAAAGAACCTTAGAAACTTTCCATTTTTTTGGTAAATCTCTAATATCATGGTCATGTAAGAAACAATAATCTATAACATTATCAACCACTAAATATGGGTATATTACAATAGGATGTTTATATGAAAAAGTGATGTGCATGAAACACACTCTAATGGATTTTGTTTTAAATTTTAATTTTGTTCCAATCAAATGTGATAACATGAGTGCTATAAAGAGTTTGAATAATCCAATAAACCATTCTAGAACAAAGAAAATTTATTTAAGAAATTATTTTTTAGATATCATGCACAAAAGGTTGATATATCTCTATAAATTTTTTTTTCACATAAAATAAATTTGTAATTTTTTTTACTAAACCATTTCCTACTAATATATTTTATTTTATCAAATCTAAATTAGGATTTTTTAAATTTTCGTAATTTTATTTCTATTTTACTTATTTTGTAGTATACATTTACGATTAATTAAATGTTTTTTTTGATTATTTCATTTGAGATTTGGAATCTCCATTCTAATTATTAGTCACATAAAAATAAGACTCATTACCAATTTTTGTTATGATTAATCTTCTTATCATATTGCATAGCCCATTTATTACCGTAAAATAAAAAAAGTTAAATTAGTTATATACGCAAAATCCTTGAAATATTTTGAATCATATTCTATTTTCTACATGAACCTTTCTAACCTAACCATACAATATTCGAAACCTATTTCAAAAATGGTGATATACTAGAACATATAGTGCTACCTCTAATAGATTCAAACATCCAAGGACCACCAACAATGTTTTGAGTAGAATAGCCATAGATTTCGATTTACTAGATGTTACTGATATGTTACTTAAAAAGGATAAAAATAATCAAAGTTGTGAATTTATTTTGAAAAAAAATTGACTGAGTTTATTTATGGAAAATATGTGTGGGAGTTTTCTGAGATGGTTGTATTTCATTTTAGTGATAGTGAAACTCTTGTTACAGTGACTGTGTGCCAGATTGTTTTTGAGAACATCAATGGTGATGGATGAAGATGTAAAATTTACCTATGAAGGTTATACTGAATTTAGTACTTATCTATGTTCCATAGATAAAGTAAGTAATCTAGAGAGAATGAAGTCTATTTTGGGAAGAACTGGTGTTGAAAAGAAGCTTGTAAAATATTTAGAACCTGAGAAGAAGGTTATTATAAAATTCATTTGGTTTTCTATTCCATAATGGAATGGTAAGTTTTAATAAGTTATTTTTCAAGATATTTCATTATTATATCTATTTATGATTAAGAAACCTATAATTTTTTCCTGGTATATTATAATTTATATGCTTCATATTCAAAATAAATCAATAATTTTTTATCATTTCGGAAGGATGTTGACCTTTGTTTTTAGTAAAGTCAGTGTCCTTACAAATGAAGAAAAAACAAAATATTATCATATATTAACAATTTTCGGTACAATTATGTTAATAATAATTAGTTTTTATTAGATTTCATCTTTTTACAAGATTATTGCAGTTAGTTTAGAATAAAAATTAGAGATAGACTCTACTACTACTCAGGGGGATTTGTCTCATATGGTAGTTTCTAGTGATATTTCTGATCAACCACCTACAATTATTTTTATTTTTATGGAAGAAATAGTTCATGTTATAGAAATAATATATGTTATATATAGTTAAAATATCATTGAAAGGTTAACAAGAGCGCTAATTTTTTTTTCAATCTGGGAAAAAACTGTTCTAAAAGTTCGTTCATCCTCAAATCTTACAAACATTCAGTCTGATGTCATTCATGTTTCTTCTGTTAGAGAATAATTATCATAGTCAATTACAATATTGGTTAGTCTTAGACAATAAAGTACCATCTCAACAATATCAGGTGCTATCCCTCTCTTTGAGGTATCTCTGTCAAGGGAGACAAGTGAAAATGTAAGAACAAAATCAGTTAGATTTATTAATCAAAATACTACTAGTAGAGAATAATAATAATAATAATAATAATAATAATAAGAATAAGAATATGATAAAAATCATATTATTGAGAAAAGGAGAGACATATTATAATAAGGATAACCATCCCATGTGGTGGAATTCACCTATGTTTGTGAAAACAAACAAATTGGTGATTATTAGAGGGTGGACATTCATCAGGACATGTTATCACCTTTTTATATCACACATAAAAGTTCAAAAATTCCCATAAAATAATTGTATAATTCTTATTAAAGAGATAAATAGATCTATTAAAAGTTGATATTTGAAGTGGAATATTTTAAAAATCAATTAGATAAATACAGAAGTGAAATTAAGTCACTCTAAGATTTGTTTTTCAAAAGATGATTTTGGTGAATTAAAGTTATTGGTTCAATTAGTTTTAGATAAGGTTTTGAATAAATCTATTGGATAATCTTAATATCAATAGGATATTGGGTTAGAATTAAAAGTATTATCTTAGGATATAGACATGATGAATTCCACCACTTCTTCCATGCTATGTGATCTTCTTTCTTGAAAAATGTTGTAAGATCTTCAAAGGAACATGATTTCTGAAGTTAGAAGGGTGCCTACATTTCTGAAATGATCAATCTTGACTATTGATCAATCCGAGGAGGAAATAAGTTCCTTAATGAATGATAGAGTAACAAGAATTCATAACATTTTAGTTTAATTGAAAAAGGATACCATCTTATTATCATATGGTTACAAAGAATGGCTATATCATTGGAAAATAATTTTGAAGTGTTAGAGAAGAATTTTAAAAAAATTCATCAGTTGGTAGTAAAAAAATTAATGTTTAGTTCTTATGAAGAATAAGAAGAAGATGAATATGAATTTTTTGAAACTTAAAAGTGTGAATTATCCTTGAAATGAAATGAGATAGTTCTTACTAAACATTCAACTAGTCTATTGGAAAATCAGTTTGAAACGTTGAAAAAGTTATTTGTGAGCCGTTCCAAGAAAGGTGATTTGAAAAATTTCTTTTGAATTTTTTCTCAAAGTGTCTAGAAAAGTTTTATGTATCTCATAGACTATTTCAAGAATAACATTGTTAATATTATTGACTTATGTGAAGAGACACTATCTCATCTCAGAGGAAGACATCCTCTTGGACCTCCTATTGATGACCACTATGCCTCCATATCTAAGAGATTCATTGGGATCATTGATCCAGCTAAAATCTATTTAAGGGAGAATATATTGTATGAAAAATAAGTTTCATTTCCAATATATAAACCCTATTATAAGATATCATTTATAGATATATACATATGTATAACTTTGATATGGAAAGGTCACGACAAACTAATCTCAACATTCAGTCCACCTTAGTAAGGATTGTTCAAGACTAACCTTGGATGATATTGTTGGAGGAAGTGATGATGCTTCTATGACAATATACTCCTTGCGTATTGTCCAGACATAATAATTCTTGATACCCCCTCCAAAAAATATTCTTTCACATTAGAAATGAAATATTTTCTTGATTCAGATGTTTAATTGAATGACGCCTCACAAAAATTTGAATAGTGGTTTCAAAAACACTTGAATAGTTTCATGCTTATGTTTCATGTTTCTAATGAATTTATTTATTTATTTATAATTATAGTTTATATTTAATAACTTTATATATTTTATCAACATTATTGAATTTTATTATTGTACTTTTTTACACTTTATTAATTTCATTTAATTATTTGATGATTTATGCAACTTAATACTTCTGTTAATAAATATTCATGCCAAATTCTATTTATATTTAGTAGTTTTTAATATTTACACTTGTTCATGTTTCATACTATTTATATTATTTATATTTTTTATACTTAATTTTTATATTACTAACAGGGGGAGATTCAAAAGTATAATACAAAAATTGAAACCACTTTTAAAAGTTTTTTTATTATTCAATGAGTTTTTTAATCATGAAAAATGAGATTATTTTTGTAAATAATTATTTTTCTCAAAAATATCTTAGTTTCTATGTGTTTTGATGAATAAAAAAATCTCTGTTTTTATTCTAATGAGTTTTTCTTATGCATTTCAGATTTTATTCTATTATAAATTGTGAGTTATTTATTTTAAAATAATTTATATTATACTTAACATAAGTGATTATTTTACATTGAGTAAAGTATTTAATATGTGTAAAATTATTTTATCCTATGAAAATATAGTTTTGAAAGTTTATCCTTAATGTTATCAAAGTCAGGAAACTCAGACGTGAAGGTTTATCTTAATACATTAGATATTATCTTATGAAGATAGTAGATTAACAATCCTATATTCAAAGATGAATATTTAGGTAAGAAATTATTTATGGAAATAATTCATATTACACAAAGGATATTCCCAATAAAATTATCTTGCAATCACCATAGGAAGTTTTGAAAGTTATGTATCACACCTCAAAAACATAATTATCTTAAATAGAAGAATTATTCTATACAACATTGAATTCAGTTTATATTACACATTTAAAATTCATAGATCTAATTTATCATATAAAGTTTCTAAATAATTAATGAGAATGGTGCTATTAGTTGATTATCTTGTGGAGAACAAATTATGGTGCATATAATCATAATTGATTTTATTATTTTCGTATAATCTCTCCATAATTCATTTCGTTTTTAAAGAATGTTAGAGAAGGAGTTTTATAATTATTTAAATAGGTAATTTTATAAAGAGTAATTTTTCTAAGAATGGAAGGATTGAAAAAAAAGATTTATGACATCATCATTGCATAATCATATTCCATATTTGGAAGGAATGTACACATGCCATTAAAATCCTATCCTATCAACTTTTCAATGGATTATTCACTAGATAGTTGTGATTATATTGTATGATTGAGTTCAAAATCAAAGAATAAATATAAATAGGGAGAGTTATCCGCTACATGTTGATATAAACAGAGATACACACACACATACAAACACTTTGATAATGAAAAGTAAACATTCATGTACATAGAATAAATATCATACAATGCTTGCATGTTGTGATTAAAAGTTTATATATTGAAATCAATGAAAAACCAGAGTTATGCTTTCAAGATCAAAATCATTTCTAGATGTATATTTATTTGTTTTAATTTATTTCTAGAAACTAGGTGCTTCAATAACTCTTTAAAGTTCTTTCATCTCTTTTTCATATAAACTAGTTATTAGTTAGTGTGTTAAGACCATTGATAGGTATTGTAAAGGGAGATCTTGGTAGAAAAATCTTGAACCTTTGTAACAAGTAAACACTGCTTTAACACAGCTGGTAGCCCATGGAAAAAGGGATATCATAGTGAACATCAAAAAAGTTTCTGATTATAGTGTTTCTAGAGTGGACTAGTGGATTTTTATTCCCTGAACCACTATAAATATCTTATAATAAATCTCATTATTCCATGATTTTATATTACTATTTCCTGCTTATATTAAGGAAAATATTAGAAATCCTATACTGTGAAGTGGGTGGTTTTAAAGTAAAGATAATTTTCAAGAACTCAATTCACCCTCTTGAGTATATAGTTAACTATTCTCAGAGATAACATCAATTTCCACTCTTATTTACACAAGATAATACACATACACCCTTCTTTGGATGAAACTAATATTTTGAATGATTTAGGTCTTGATATATGATTTATTTGAAAATAATCTATCAGGTTTTATTTTTAGGGGGATTTAATATCACCAAATTATCTCCTGTTATTACATTTACATGTATGTATTCTTCTAATGATTTAGTTTTAATCCTATCCCTTAATCCAAATCAATATGTTCAAACCTTATTGATGTGTAAGTCTTTTCATAACTCATATATTGTGCTAATAACCTAATAAAATCCAACTATATTTATACATATCTAATTTCATCCCATGAATAAGTTACACAAAATTCATTCATATGAAGGATTAAAATCAAATTAAATTAATAATTTCTATATAAGTAATCTTGGAAAAATAGATAATAAACCCCCACTTTTCTATAAAAGGAATAAACCTATAGTCTAGGGAGTTGTTTGAACCAATGTCCTTTATCCCAAGGAAACTTTATTGAAGACAGACTTCAATTCCATTGTAAATCTAACACCCAATATGTATAAACTATAATTAAATTCTTAATTCATGCTCATAATGTCACAAATCAGGATTGGTCGCCATCAGACCCGGTCTAGGACATGTCCCTAGGGGTGTTCCCAATCCCCATGGACTGGAACAAGTGCTCGGGTACCAAAACACTTTATATGAATGATTTACCCAAACTGGTAAACAAAACTACGAACTAGATAGATAAAATAAAATTGAAAATTGAAAAACAAAAAGACCCTTAAACTAAATCCAAATTTAAAGGATTACAACATGACCCAACAACAAAAATAAACAACAATAAAAGAAACTATAACTCTAACTCAAACCTCCAAGAAACAAGAGAGGTGCGACATCCACAAGACACAAACACCAACCTGCGTGAGAAGACTATCAACAACCCAAACCACCATCACTAAGCATGATACCACAACCTGGAAAACACAAGTAACAAGGTCTACATAAACCCAAAGGTTTATTTCGGGTGTGAGCCAAGAGCCCAGCAGGAAGTCACCCAATACAGAGGTTCCACGTATAAACATTAAATGACAAATACATTTGCAGGCTTAATAAAGGAAAGTACACCAAAGCTTGAACACGTTCAAGGAAAAAATTTATATAAAGAATAAAAATTAGAGAAGACGAATTAAATAAATAAATAAAAACCCTCGCATTTAATAAACCCAAACCTTCATGAAAACCCAAATGATACACCGTATACCAAAGGTGAGTGTAAAGTAGTCCGTGAACACCAAAAGTTGGAGAGGCCCTATAGGTACTAGAAAAATAATGGGACCCTATAACATCGTGTCTCAGTGAAAGGTAGTATATAAATCACAACAACAAACGTTCTTGTGCATGAGACACTAGTAGGGAAACACATCCATAACCTAGTGGTCTCTAATCATCATCCAAAGTTTAGTTATTATTGTAATCATCAATCTAGTTGAGTGAAACTAGGCCAAAGATGCTTCTGTATCACCAGCACACTAGATCTAGTCCGCCCACCTAGTACTCAGGATTCCCCTTTTTGTGCTCAAGATATTCCTATTTCACATTTCATGTCAAACTAAATAGAAACAAAACAAACATGGTTTTACCTAAACCCAATGACACACTTGCACGCACACAAAATACATTTTGAAATAGTCCACACACAAAAAAGACTTTACACAACTCAATTAAAACAACTTTTGAACCGTTAATAATTATTTATTAAAACATATTAGAATTTGTGATTAAGTTCTTTAAAAAGAGACAAAGCATGACTTAACACACAAAACCATCCCAACCATCCTTCATGACCAAAACTACCTAACACCACATCAAGAACACAAACTGCACTACTCACATCAATTAATAACCCAAACTCAAATTTAAAATCCCATCTTCTCGATTAAAAAAACACTAGAAATTTTATTAAGAAACTTCAGAATACGACACATGGATTTAAACACCAAAGTCCAACTCAAACCCCCTTTCTGGGAAAACTCATATGAACACTACACCAAAACATAAACTGTATGCTTTGCACATTTTCCCAAAAGAACAAAAAAATTTATAAAACACTAGTAGACAGTTTAATGTGGGTTTTTACAGAAAAAACCTACCCAACCCACACAAAACCTTCACTTATGACCAGACACATGAAACGCCACATTAAAAACACTATTAACACCACTTTCACAATGAAAAAATAACTGCACATATTATTAAACACCAACGATTTACTATAAATAATTTTCTAACCAAAGAACGCACCCACACCACTTGAACATACTACCAGACAAATCTAACACATATAAAACTTCAAAAAACCAAATCTCCACCCAAAATAATTAATAAAAGAACATTATTAATTAACTAGGAATGCAAATTAATTCTTTAAATAATGTTTAAAAGCAGAACCACATACCTCGAACCAAGAAGGTACTAAAAAATAGTGTGAAACCATATTCACACCTCGACCGCACAACGAGAAAGAAAGAGCGAGTATAAGATATTAAAATTTGACCCTATGAAACAATAACAAAACCTATAATAGACATCCTACCTACTGAAAAAAAGTCAAAGAAATAAGGGGAGGGACTTATCCAAAGTGGTGCAGTGCGCGCGGAAGGAGAGAAAGACATCGAGGCTTCATCAGCAAAGGGGGATTGCGCCTGAAGGGGATACGTAGGTAGGCTTCGTCCATGTAGAGGAGGTGTCGACCAAGATCTGCCAGAGTAAAAAAAGGTCAGAGACCATGGAGAGGTGCGGTGAGAGAAGATGGTTGGAAGGGAGGCACAAGCTGGGTCAAGGAGGCTGGTGAGGATGGCGCCGTCTAGTGAGGAGGATGATGAGGGTGACGCTGAATGGAATCTGAATGGGAGGGGAGATACAGGGTAAGGGGGAGAAGCGAGGAACGATGTTCTGGGGATGGATGGGAGGTTAGGGTGCAGTGCTATAGAACTAGGGTTCTTGTGGGAAAGTTGAGTGAGGGAGAGGAGGGAAGGAGAGTGGTGCGACAGTGTTATTGTGCGATGCCGAAGGAGACCTGAGGAGGGGCTCAACGGGCTGGGTCGGAGGGCGCAGAAAAAGGGGAGAATCCCTAAACAAAGAAAGAAAAAATATAAAATAAAAAAACTAAAAAAACAAAACAAATAATAATATTAATAATAATAATTGTATTCTTAAACTAAAACCTTAAAAATAATAATTATAATAGGAATAACAATAACAATAATAGCATAATAAAAGTTATATCCTCAAAATGATAACACTAATTAAAATGTTAACAATTTTAATGAGAATAATTATTGATGATGATAATAATAAATTATTGTTATATTAATAATAATGACATTTATGATATTAATAAAAGTGGTAACAACCTAACATAATATTAACAATAACAATAAGTATTTCCATATTAATAAGTTAATAAATTTTATATTCTTAGTTAATAATAATTATACTCTCAAACAATATTATTATTATTATCATTAAAACAATTTCATTAATTTTATTAAACTTCTTATTTTCATTTTATTTCCATTTTGTTACTCATCATCATTTTATTATTATTTTAGGTTTTCATTTATTTTGAAAACTGGGCAGGCCGCACGGTCTCCGAATCATGCCCTGCATGTACGCTCAATGATTCTAAAGCCAAAAGTGCATTTTTCAAAACAAGACTCAAAAAAATTAAACATTGGATCCTCTGAAACCAAACAGAAAATTACCAGACCAGAAAATAATAAAATAAAATAAATTGAAGAAGTTATGGCATGACACATTACCTAATACAATCCAATGTCATGTTATAAGAAAAACTAAACCAATTATCATACCTATAATGCAAATCCTTATATATATGTAAGTTAATTTATAAGTGTATTTTATCTATTTAAAATATAGAATAAAACTATTGATAATTTAATAAACATATTCATGAATAAAGGAGAGAATAAATTAAATAAATGAACAATTCATATATTTAATTATGAGATAATCTATTTCTTAATTGTTCATAAATAAAAAAATTATACACACTTTATAATTAAGTGATTTATTAAATTCATTCCATAAATAAATAAATATAAACACTTTATATTTATTCCTAATATAAATTACTTCATATTGTTCATTATATGACTTTTGATTTAAATATATGATATTGTATAAACATTTTACATTCCAATTATATTATGTAAATAATTTACATAATCAAAATATCATATATTTAATATTATATAAACCTTTAAATAAATTAAATTATCAAAAGTCTATTGATATGGTTTAAATAATTTCTCAAATAAGGCCTTTAATTTGAAAAATTCAAATTAATTACCTTGAACTATTCAAAATATTAAATATAAACAAATTTATATTTTTAGATTATTTTTTAATTTATAAAACAGTTATAAACTATCTTTATAATTTGAAAAAAAATATTTTATATATAAGTTATAAGTCAAGGAATATAATTTGAAAATGGTATTTTAATATTAAAATTTAATATTATGAGATATTTATTTGATGAATATTTTATGAACATTTAATAATTAATTATAACAAATTTAAAATTAATTAATTTATAAATATTTTATAATTTAAAAAAATATTCCAAAATCTCATTTTATCATAATTTATAAATAATTTATAAATAATTTAATTAATTTCCAAACTAAAATTAAAATAATTGAAAATTTCCCCTTTATATCATATTTAATGATATACCAAAGTCATAAACTTCTATTGATAAAGTTGCGAAGCTATAACTCTTATAGCACCATCAATTTTAATTTGTGATTTATATGCATGTATGCAATAAGCCACAAAGTGAAACGACCCATAATTTACAAACATTGTTATTTCTTCAGAATTGAAGCATACTTATTACAACATATAACAAAACCATGATAGGACCATATAGGTATAGTGTCTTTAGAAACTGAGAAACATAAACAACTTGTTCATAAATCACCTACATTGTCTCCCATTTATTTCATCATATCTAGAGTCCCTTTTGGCATATCCTACTTAATACCCTTCTTCCCGACCTGGGGAAAAGAAAACATACAAATGGTGAGCTCAAATAATCATTAAGGGAAAACAAAGTAAATAACAATCATCTCATATTCATAAGAACATAACATTTTGAAAATCTTATCCTACAAAAGAGATCATAATATCATGACATGGGATAAATCATACTAGTGAAATTTAAACCCAATATTCATAAAATAAGACCTGAAACTTTGTGGAATACACACATAATCATATAAAATAATTTCATATTAATCAAGAATCATTTCCAAGACCATCATAGTGGACAAAGTCCATTACTGAACTGAATTTACTCCTCGTTCAAGTCCTGTATCACTGAACCAGATTAACTTGTCGTTCTAGCCATGTCTATCTCACGAGATATAAATCTTTACCCAATGCATTGGAGGAAGATATATGTCCCACCCATCTCATAATGAAACCATTTTTATGTGTGCCACAAAATCATAAATCATACATCATAGCCTAACCCATGTAATAAAAATGGGATTCTTAAACATCATTCCATCATAACATAATCCATATAAGATAAAAGGACTTCATAAAAATAATTCCATCATAACCTAATCAAATAAATGTAATAATAGGGATATAAACAGAACTCTATATTATCTTAGATGGAAAATAATTTTGATAAAACACTTGAACTCCATTTTTGAGGAAAATATCCTTTACACTTCAGAAACATTTTTCCTTTCTCAACATGTCATAAAATTTTAAACTAAAAGAAGTTATTTGAAAATAAACTTGAAAAAATGTAAAGGAATCTTCATATAAATAATGTTCTATGAAATCATAAAAAAACCATTCATGCCATATAATTTTAAAAAAACATTCTTCTCGTACTTTGGGCGGAAAAGTCAAAAAGTATCTCGTATTGAAAACGAAAAAATATTCCTTTCAGATCTTTTACTAAAAATTCACCAATAGGTAAAATTGGATTTAAAAAATTGTAGGAGGATAGAAATGATATTTCATATTGAGGAAACATGGATGTGTTTGATAAATATTCCCTAGTAAATTATGAAGTATAAACAATCTCAGATAAAAATGAGATTGCGAGATTTTCCATTACCTTATGTCCGATTTGATCTGTACGTATCCGAACCTCCTATATAATGATTTAAATATTGTAATTGACTTATTCCATAATCATATACATTGTTATGATATCATATATTGTTCTATTCTTATCTTTTTATTAGTAATATTTCATTTCTACTTGTTATTCGGGTGTTCATTGCTTTTTGTTTTTATGCATGTTTTGTGGAATAAATTTTTATTCCTATTTTTAGGTTATAGCTAAATCATTTATAGAATGGTATTAGTATAATATATATCATATTTATTAATTCAATTCATTTATATAATCACGGTTTAATGAAGATCATGTAGAATAAATCACATTGCACTGTGGAGACGGTAAGCCGTACGTACGCAGGAGCGACGATATCGTTCCCATAATTATTGAATGGTATTGGAGTGGATGATAGAATATCTCAAAATTAGTATCATGTTATAATAATAATATATAGTTATTCTTTACACCATTATACCCATCCGAGTAAGGTAGTGGTGGAAAACAGATTACACCATGGCGTGGAGACGGTATTCCATACATACGCACGCGCTGTGATTTTGTTTTCTATAGGATGGATAGAAGGTGAAATAGGGTTGTTTCATATTTATAATAACATATCAGTTTCTGATTAATACTGATGTTATTACTTTATTATCAAACAAATAAATAAGAGGAAGTTGAAGAAGAAATAAATTTGAAAGAATCGGTAAAGGATATTACCTCTTCTTCGATGCACCTATTCTAAACCTCCTCTTAGGGCACTAAAGTTGGTCATTGAAGAAGACCAGGAACTATAGTATGTTTCTAGGGAAGTGGAAAAGAAAAATGGATAGGGTTTTGTGGATCTTGAAGGCTCAGAATGTTGTGAGGAGGAGGGGGAGGAGGTCCCCTTTTATAAGAGCGGAGAGAGACACTTTTGGAAACCTCTAAAATATTAATTTATAATAAACTCAAAACCCACCTAAAAACCTCCAAAAATAACTCAAATCTGAAGATAAGATTATATAGGTTTTTAATATCATCAAAAAATAAAATTTAGACATTCTGGGAATTTATTTTAAACCTTATCAACTTGATTTATACTTATTTAATCTATTTAATTTTATTTGTTGTAATAATATTCTAAATTTTAAATTGTTATAGATAATTACTTATGTGTTGTTAATTGTGCATAATTGGATAATTTATTACATTTTAGAAAATATAAACTCCAATTTATAATTTCTAAATATTTTTGTGACTTTTAAACAATTTTATATATGTTATTTTTATAAAATAACAATAGTGTCAATTTTGACACTATTCATTTATTTGAATTTAAATAAAATCCATACAGAGGACATATTCTAAAAAAATTATTTAATAGATTTATAACATTTCATATTTATCTATAAAATTTGTAGATAACAAAAATTAGTTCATATAATATTTATTTTAATATTTTTAAAACCATTTATTTGATATTTCAATCAATAAAATAATTTATATATCACTATTGTGTCATCATTAATGATAATTATTTAATCCCTAAAAATTATAAATAAATTATCTTCATGTATATAATTTTATTAGTTTTCTGTAGACTATTTATATTCGATGTTTTATGAGGTTTATCACTAAATTAAAGTTATTACACTTATAAGATATAAGAGAGTGACATGTTGTCACTTTGGTTTTAATAATAATTATATCATTTTCATGGTCAAAAGTCCATGAAATGAATCTATTACGACCATTAAGTGATATGGGTATATTTTTATTCATCCAATATAATTTTTGCAGCTCTTAGGGTAATTTTATAATCTTATTTTTACCCTTAATTACCCGATTTACCTTTAACTGTAGTAAATAAAATTTACCGTAGTTACTATTCATAATGTCTAAAAATAAAAAGTAGCCTATTAACATAATTTGGACCCACCGAATCCAAATATGGAATCCATTTTTGAAAATTTAAAACACAGAAGTTGTAGAAATTAATTTAAATTTAATCCCATTGTTAAGAAAATAGGTTTTTAAAAAATAAAACATTGTCAAAGATTGAAATGTTTTTACCTATGAATTAAATGTAACATTAATGGTAATGACATAAATTATATTAAATGGTAAAAATATATTCTATTTATACTTTAAAACCAATATATTTTATCATTTAACCATATAAATTATCTTGATGAAAAAAGTTCTTTTTAAGAAATATTTAGCGTATTTTTACTTTTCATCAAAATATAAAAGTTACCAGAAAAGTATCAAAAATTTATCCAATGTAAAATTTTATATACTAATTGAAAATTAAAAACTTTATTTTGTATAATTTAACTTATTAACATGTAAAATATTATATTTAAAATGGGTGTGCCATCAAAAGGTAGTAAAACTGCATTTTTGGAAAAATACTTCTTTTATCAAAAAATTGATTTTGTATTCATATCTCATTCTAGAAATTGTGTAAGATGAATCATAACGTTATAAAATTAAAAATTCAGTTAATAATATTCATAACATCTAGTTCATAATATTATAATAATATATCATTGTTTAGTGAAACTCGGTATTACGTACAATGCAAGCTATCGAGGAAGGTTGCTCTTGCGTGTAACGCAAGACAAGACCGTGTTGTGTGTAGTGAAATATTCATTTGGTGTTTCATATAACATAATACATAAAAAAAATATTTCTCATAAAATATTAGGGTGTTACACAAAGTCTATTGAGGATTAATTTAGCATGCCACGAATATAACATGTTATGACAAGTGCCTTCATAATATTAAATTTAGTGTGTGGGAATTGTGTAATATTGAAACCTCAATTCAAAAAAAATTATAGTTTATGAAAAAAAACTATACCACCAAAAAAATATGATTCCCTATTTTACTTTCTCATATTTGTGCCATCATATTATACGATAACCTTTACTGTACCTTATGATATGTAGAAATGGAAGGAAAAACACTGAAGCATATTATATGATATCATGTATAATAAAATATGGTCCTAAAAAAACATACAGTATCACATATCACATTACCACCCATAGAAAAAAATTCCAATCACATTTTATAATTTCTAACATGAATGTAATACAATATAAAATTTTCTTCCTTTTCAACATGATTTCTATAATCAAAGAACACAATGATGGTATGATATCATTGAAGGGTTTCTAATGATTAATTAAAACTTAATCAACCCAACATAAATAATAAAAAATAAAATTTTCCAAGATTTACCATGCATGAAACCTGAAACCATGCATAAAATTAAAATGAAGAACAACTTTGTGTATATTAAACTAATGATATCCACTGACATTGTCTTCTATCATGATTGATAAATAACACCATGTGGTCACTATTAAATACTCACCTCTATATTTTATCCATGGATTGATGCTGAATCACCCATTTCATTTCAAGGACCCTATTATCCCCCATGACATTCTAGTGTGTCTCAAGGGTAATGAATGAAGAGTAATAGAGCGTCATGGTAAGATAAGAATTATCCAGAAGATTATAAAAGGTTTATAAACACATACTCAATGTGATTACCACCTTATACAAGCTCTTGGGGATGTTCCTTGAGCATCATAAATTCACTCATGACTTACAACACATGTGTAAATGAATATTTATATTCATTAATTCATTTAATGAATTCACTAATTCTTCCATATGTTTCATATTATGAATCAATTAATAAATGGTAGCTTTTAAATGAATGATTTATTCATACAATCTATTTATTTGATGATTACTAAAAATAATTTCATTATGATATCAAAATATGATTTTTTATGATGTGTACAGGTAGCTGTATGATATCATTTTCCATTCCTTATGATATCCCTTTATAAAGGCATGCAATTTTACTTATAATCATTCATTCTGTACTATATGATATGCACACATCATACAATATGAAATGTTACCTTTAGGTCATATCACCTTCAATTGTATCAAAGAATATAGAATAGGAAGGATAAATTGACTTGTAACATGACTTTATTGTAAGGAATTTTGTGTATTTTTGGGCTAAAAAGAAGGTCAAACATAGGGTAGGTCTAAAGGTAAAACTGCTTAAAAACAACAAAATGTCCTTGACCATTTTAGTGTGATTTTAAAAAAATAATCTCTATTTTAACAATATTAAAGTAAAATTTGTAATAGTTATGAATATCTCAATAATATATTAAGAAATAGAATATTAGAGAGAATATAATATGTCTTTTAAAATACCTCTTAGGAATGGATGTTTGGAATTGAGCAATCACTAATGAAATTATTGATAAATAATTAGATAAATAATGATAAATTCAGAGAATTAAAATTAGAGGAAAAAATAATTCAAAAATCCTTTCCAATTTCAACTTAATTATAAACAAGTATTTGATTTTCAATAATTTCTACCTAAAACACATGCTTTTATTTTCATGATTGATCTAAATTTTCTATATCAGAGAGAATTATCCTATGAAAAATATCACATATATTTATGATTTATAGATAATAAATAAATATTCATACTACATATACTACCAAAAACTTAATATTAAATTGTTTACTCACTACTTAGAATCAAAGTGAGAGAATGAAAGTGAAATACAACATTAAAAATCTAGAAAAATGAATGGTCATAAGGGAAAAAAAGAAACATCCATAAATCTACAACCATATATCCCTTGAATTTATTCTATATTTGGGGTTTTTATGTATCTTAAATATCTTAATAATTATCAAGAGAATATACTAGCATAAGAATACATATAAAGTAAATTAAAAAAAAGAAAAGTTATTAAAATATTAAATTGTTTTCAAAACAATAGCATTCATTCATTCCATAATATATCAAGTGATAATAATATTAAAATGTGATAAAAATGAAAGGAAATAAAAGGTAATGAAGAAATTATCCTAATTTAAAAAATAATACAAAAACACCCAAAGAATCCTTATAATTACATTGATATGTATCTTTTTCTCCTCTATATATGAATGCCTAATAGGTATAAGGGAATGGGTATGTCCAAATATTTGTGCCTATAACCTTTGATAATCTATGTCTAAGGCGGGGGTAAGAGTAATATGGGGATATTACATTTTTATGGGTGTAATATTCTCTATAATGAGAATACAAGGCAAGGATAAATGAGGTGGAGTGACAACCCAAGCTAGAGGGGGTGGTAGCATGACCTATACAATCTGATGTACGGTAGTATTATATCCTAAAAATTTCATAATAACCACTGGAAAGGTGAATGTAGTGGTAGGATGACTTAATAACTCTTTGGTCACTAAAAATTTTGTCTCTAATAGTGTTATGATGGATTTCATAGATGCTCTATTTGACCTTTTTATGAATAGTTGATTCAATCATAAACTCACCATTTTTTGGTTCCTCTGAAAGAAAACCTTTATCAATCCCTCCCCTGGATACCTTTTTCTTCTTCCCTTTTTCCTTTTCCAATTTCTTATCCTTCTTGGAATTACTTATCTCTTTTTATTATCCCCTTATTTTTTATTAATCATATTGGAGACATTTCATTGTAGAGGATTTGTTTTTATTTTTCGATAAGGTAGGGGAGTAATGTCCAAAGTTGAGGACTCTGCTATCCTCTTTCTGTCAGCCTTAAAAATTTATTGATCTTTGATATGAATATATTTCTCAGACGAGATAATATTAGTGGAAGAGGTGGAACACAATAAAGTGATGAGGTTGAGTAGGTTTTCATATGGGAGAGAGGAAGTGTTTTGGATAGTCTGAGGATTAAAATAGCCATGTTGACTAGGCTTCCCACGTTTTTTCAAATTGGGATACAAATATATCATGTTAATGAGTTTTACTTAGCATGGTTAGAAATTTTAATCTTTAAAACATCTTAGTTCCTTTACATAAATGGGTATTGGACTGGTCAACGTTAATTGGATGAAAATTTGGTAATGTTAAATATATGGGTTCAACATAGTCAGAAATTAGTATCTTTGAAATGGGGACCTGCCACGAAATAATGGGGTGGGGGTGGGCATGGCGGAGGGTTAAAGTTTCTACCACGAGTTTTGGGAAAACAATTATACTGTCATCATGTGGTCATTCACTATTGGGTATAATGTTTGAATTAAAATAAGATTTTGGGGTTGACTATGACATAACGAAGGACATAATGCTTGATAATTTTTTATCCTCCTTGTCTTATAGGTAAATAATTTTTTTTGTGGGTTATGAAAATGTGTATAGGGTATAGAAAAAAAGTATTTGGGATTATGATTTTCATTAGAGGTTCTATGTTTGATTGGATGGCTTGAAACAGTTAATAGGCTAGTCTTTCATGCCATAATGGTATTAGATATTAGGGAACTAATATGAATAGATATGTCCATGATGTAGAAGACATCATGGAATATTTAAAGATAATTTCAAGTCACAGTTGGGTCCATTTATAGAATAGTATTATAGAGTTATTATTATTTCATTTTAGGTCAGAAAAACATGTTTTTAGGAATGGGGGTGGTGGTGAGTGTTTTGGTTTGTTTTCAGGAATATGTGTAGAGGCACCACATGTGGAATGGACTTGAAACATTGTCTTAGGTTTTAGGTTTGTAACAGAAAATGGTATCGTAGGATTACCAGGGCAAGACATAACCCATGGTGGGGTGTTGAAAGGTGAAAAGAATTTTGAAAATAGCTATATTGGCTTTGATTTTAGGCATTTCCATTCTATAGGTGGTTCCATATTAACTATAAAGTGGTTATGGTTGCACCACATCATGGTGAGTGTCTCTTATCTATATTTTTTACTTTTCTCCTCCTTTAAATTCTTCCATCAAAATCCACCACTTCCTCTTCTAATTTTGATCTGATTGTGTTAATTTTGAGGATTTTATCCTAAGATTAACCCAAATATGATTTTAATAAAAATAATTCAAAAACTACAAAGCAATAAATCCAAACAAGTTTTGATTTTTTTTTGTTTTTAGAAGAATATCTCGGTTTCCTCCCAGTTATCAATTCATTTTAATTATATATCCATATGAACCTTTCATCCTTTAATCAAATTTGAGGGAGAATATACATCCTTCTTGAAAATTTTATATCTATACATTTTTCCTTTTTTATAATGACTATGAAATATGGTTTTTTCTCCCTTTGGATCTCAATTTCTACATGTGTATAAATTTTATCACAATAAAGAGTCTCGAACAACATGACGTCAATTTTCTATGAAAAAATTATAATCTTGAGTTAAAAAAGAGTATATTTTCTTTGGATATAAATTTTCATTAATTTATTTGTTGTTAATTCCACATCTTAATCTTATACTTGTCTATTTTTTAATTTTCACAATCATTTGGAAAAATTTATTCAAATTCATCTAGCTGCAATAACATTCCCTTCATAGCTAATTGTAGGTCCATAGTTACCTTGATCAGATCCAAATAAGTTTTATGTTCAAGATACACCACTATGGGAATGGATTCCCACATATGATCATAAATTTGGTCCTACCAATTGGTGTTTTGAAATTTTCCTGGTACATCTATAATGTAACAAACCGATTTTTTATGTTATATTTCTTTTTAACTAAATTTCATTACGAACCGTCCTTGCATGAAAAACCGAGTTTAAAATAATAATTAAAAAAATATTATTACGTGAAAATTATATCATTTTTGAAATCATCATTTCAAAATTAACTTAGGTTGAATTTTAGGTATTTTTCTAAAAATAATTTTTTTATTGAATAGTGAAAATATAGATTGTTATAAAATTACCATTTATTTTATTTAAATAAAGTAATTTAAAAAGTTACATTATATTTTTGATTTCATATTAAAGTTATATAATATACATTTTATTTACATTAGGATCATCATTTTATATAAATTTTATATAATTTTAATTTTTGGCTTAAAAACTCAATTTTCTTGAAAACCATTTTCATCGCATTTTGCATGTTTAGTTTCAAATTAACTAAAAAATATAGGGATTGAATTTTGTAAAATTTATTATATATTAATATTAGGAGGCTCAAAATTTTTAAATTGTTCCCTTTTATTTTTAGGTATTATGAATAGTAACGATATGAAAATTTACCACCTATATTAAGAGTAAATCAGGTAATTGTGGTTAAAAATAATATTATAAAGCATTAAAATATAACCAAAAATTGAATTTATTTCATTTGATGAATATAGTTCTCTAATAATCATCCAAGATTCAAAAATATTACATTTTTTCCATTTATCTTTAATCTACACCTTTATAATATTTGAGTAAAAGATAAAGTCAAGAACATCACTCCCTTGATTTTAATATATATAATATTTTTTGATAGGGATAAAAACAACTTATGTTTTTTTATTAAATTTTATTTGAAATATTAATGATTTTTATATCATTATTATTTATTTTAAATTTATTTAATTGAATAATTACATTAAATTCTTACGCAATACTGACATAATATTTATTAAATTAATATAAAAATAAAATAATGATTTTAAAAATATTAAAAGTAATACAATTTGGATGAGTTATTATATTAAATTTATTTTATAGATAATTATAACATATTATATTTTTTAAAATTATTATATTAAAACTCTATCACTATCTTGATATTCTTAAAGTCAAATTAAATGAATTGTGTCCAAAATGACATTAATGATATTTTATGAAAATAATATTTTATTAAATTATTTAAAAATCATAAAAATATTTATTTTATACAAGGGGATAAGATATAGTCTAAAATTTCATCATTTATCCATTTATGGTCCAATTTTCATTTTATAGAAACTTTATTGTATCCGTTACTGTAAAAAACTTTATATCACGGTAATTGTTAAAAGGGTTAATGGGGGGTTAAAACAAAGAGATAAGGGTGAAAAAATCACCCAATATTGTCAAATTTTTATTTTATTAGGTTATTATGAATAATAATAATATTATTATCTTATAACTATATCAATTTTTTTCTATTTGAACATGATATATAATCTATATTAACTTAATACTATAAGATCCTAAGAATGCCCTTCCCCTCACTAATAAAAAGACACAAACTCTCTATTTTCATTACACTTATTTTAAAACCCTCAATCAAAAAACCACTACCAAATTATCATCGAAACATCCTTATGAAAATTAGAGAGGTTTTTCTATTTCCAAAATACTAACCCTAGTGTCCTTAAGAAGAGATCCAGGAGGTTTCCCTAAGTGAAGGAAATCATATTAAACCTGCTCTTTCTATTTTAACTTCATTTTTTAACACCTTAAATTATATCCTAAAAATAAAATATAATAGAACAATTATATTCCATTTAATGAGATATTATTATTTTTATTTTATAATATTTATCCTTCACCTTCTTTATTAAATGGGAATCAAAATCATTAAACATGTGTAGGAAGGAATACCACCCCACGAACCAATGTAATTTTTACTCCATCGCCACCTAAAATGGATAGTAATAATTATGTAACTAATTAATAAAAATTTTATTATTATTAAATAATTATGATTCAATAATTATAATTTCAAATCTACCTTCTTAATTTCCAATTTTTTAGAAGATGATAACATCGCTCGTGTGGACTACCACCTCCACGAAGTGATGCAATACATTTTCCATTTACACTTTAAATGGATAGTAATAAGTATATATTGAAAGAATTTATAATATAAATATTATATAAAAATGATTTTGGAAAGGTAAATTATATTTAGCCTTTTTTAAACCCATCCTTCAAAAGGTGAAAATAACATTCATACGTTTGTACAACCAACCGTCCCCCTGAACGATGTAATTTATATATATATATATAATTTATGGATAATTATATATATTTATATATTGAATATATATTAAATTTTTATCTTTAATAAAATGTTAGATATGATGTAACCATGAGAAAGACTTAAGGACCAAGACTATTGAAACAAAAAAAATCAGTTAACATATGAAATAATGATAATAATTAAATATTGTTAACAAATGGGAGATAAAATTACATAAATGGATCATATATAATATTATAGATATGTATATTGTAATTTTATGTAATTATAATAAATTATAATCTATTATACAGGAGGTTGGAGCACCTACGAAGCATGTCAAACTCGAGGTAAGGGGTTTCTTAAATTAGTTTCCATTCATTGGGTTATATTTCTACTTCATGGACAATGTTATGATATAATAATGTGTGAAATTACCTCAAATTTTATTTTTTTGTGTGAATATTTGTTTTTTATGTATTTACATTTGTCACACATAATCACATCGTTGATTAATTCTCACTTCCATGTAATGATCATTTTAAGAGATTTCGTCTCATTTTCCACTCCATTGAGACATATTTGGTATTATGAACTTATTTTTTTTAATTTGGTGTATATTCTATAAATTTTATGTATTTTAAATAAATATATATTTATTCATGATGATTAATGTATTATTTAAAGTTCAATATTTATAGGTTTTATAATTTTAATGTTACTAGTGTGGTAAAGATTTATTTTATAATATCATTTTTTATTTATCTTATTCTCATTGAGGGAATATTATAATATCTCCTTCATAAAATACATCTATTATATGATCATACGTATATTTAAAGAGTTTCTATATCTTATTTTAAAATTTTACTCTCTTTCACACTTGAATCAAGCTAAGAAAATTTTAAAATAAAATCTAATCTTATTTATCTTTTGATCAGGTATATTTTTCTTCCATATCTATATTTTGAAAAATTATTTTACAATAATACCCTTTATTCACTCAAAGGATTTATTATGGAATATTTATTATATATTTTAGTTTTTAAATAGTTTTAAATTAATATTTCAAATAATTTTTGAAAATATTATTTTTGAATTTCTTTTAAAAAAGTCAGATGGAATGTTTATTTTTAACATATTTGACATTACCATATTTTTTCATTGACATATCAATTGTGATATCCTAGACCCAGTTCACTCATAAGTAATCAAACTCGATTGGCCACATGGCCTCAAGTATGATTCCATATATTTTAGATGCTACCGATTAGTAGTCATGGTCTATAGTGGTACAATGAGGGGACAATAACCTCTTAATCAGATTGGCACATTGGTGAATAATAAATAAGATATGGAAATAAAATCATGAAATACGTAGAAATTAAACCATCTAGATGATAAAAATAAAACATAATCAATAATTTTTATCAAATTTAAAAGATTCCATGTCAACATAAAAAATGGGTACAAGGGAAACATAACAGTAGGAATACACAATACATGCTATACAGAATATAAAAATAGATAAAAGGGTAATATATACGATAATTACAAGAACTATATTGGATGAATAATCCTATACTCCCACCTAAAATAAAATAATCAATCTTCAATAGTGGGGCACTTCCATTTGTTTGTACCTTCATAGTTGATGTTTGTATGGGTACCAATCGGTAACCCAAATTGGGTGTGTGTAAAACTAAGTAGGCCACCAACAAGGGTTCCTAATATTCTCTAGTATAATAATATAAAATGAAAATTTTGTAGGTATAAAAAATTTAAGGAAAGAATGTGAATATAAACCATGGATAACTAAGGTTCCTCACCGGACACCTGGCTGACTTTTCTTGCTTCGACCTAATATGAAATATCATTGAGAATTTTTATATTTTATTTAATAAACTTGAGACCTGAGGTATATAACCATTATGTCTATAAAAAATGATAATGAAATATAATATAATAAATTTATCTGATGATCCCATCCAAGGAATTCCATGTCGCAACCCAAGTATCACTCAAGCCATAATGCTACTTCTTTCATCCTATAATCTTATCCAAGGAATTCCATATCAAAATACAAGTATCACTCAAGTTATAACATAATCTCATTTTTCCTATGATCCCATCCAAGAAATTACTTATCAGAATCTGTGTGAAAATCAATTCCCAATGTAATTCCATTTATCCCATAATATTATCCCAGAAATTCTATATCAAGATACAAGTATGACCCCAAACATGGTATAATTTCATTTATAACTCAATAAATTAAATATGTCCAATGATCCCATCCAAGTAATTTCAAATAAGAACCCAAGTATTTCACACAATACCCCATAATGAATGGTCATAACCATCTGATTATCCATACCATTTAACAATTCACTTAATTATAATTATCCATTTCATTTATAAGAGATAATTCAAGTATAAAGTAAAGATATATTGAGGGATAAGTGACATGGTCTTACCGTTATCCTCTTGATAATTAATTTGATCATCTCACTTATTGTTAACAAACCAAACCCACCATGGAAGGGGTTCAATTACATAATCATGGCATTTAATAACCCACCCACGGTGATGATTGCTCTTTATAAACATGGTTTAATGGTCAAGGAATATAAGATGCACACCCTAATGGGTGGTTTAATTCAAGGTATACAACCTAAAATGATGTAATTTAGGGTATAAGGACAAACTGATTCAAATTATTAAAAATTTATTTAATGATTTAAACATTTAATAGGTGACACATGGAAGGTCTAAAAATAATAATAATGACGCATGAGATTAACATCAAGAATTTTAAAAAAAAAGTTACGAGACCACCTACCTTAGACTAGAATATAAATCCTCATATGGTATATGATTTAGATTTGATCTAGAATGAGAGAAAATGGAAAAAAAGATATAAAACCCGAAAATAGTGCACATTAGTTCACATAAAGATCATGTCAAAGACAATAAGAGAAACTGAGAAGAGAAGAAAGAGGACTCAAAGATTTATTGAGAGTGATACAACATGACCAAAATATTTGATTCAAAGTCTTGATGTAGGAGATAGCTCAAAACATAGGAGGAAGAAATTGTATAGTTCCCCTACAGGGGAGGCTATTGTGCATTTGAGGGAGAATAAATAGGGGTGAAAATTTGAAGGCATGAAGAAAAAATAGTAATTTTACACTTTTTATATGGGTACACGGTCTGGGAAAATGGTTTCAAAACCATTTTCCAGCCATGTTGACCCACTATATATGATCCACACCATTGTATAGTTCCTCCATGTAGTTAGACAAGCCATGCGAAAATAGTGTGTTTGGAACTATCTCACACTACACACTCCATATGGCATAGACACATAGTTAGACAAACCATGTGCATATAGTATAACTTTACTAAAAGAAAATAGGGGTATATACATGGTTTGTAACTTTGGATATAGGCCAAAAACCGTGGATATAGGTAATATCCACGGTTTAACAAACCATGGATCATATTGGATTGGATATAGAAAAAAACATATAGCCACGATTTGAACCATGGAAATAGGGCTATAGCCACGGTTCAGAACTGTGGTAGTAGCTTCAGTCATAGAGACCTATATCCACAATAACAAACTGTGGCAATATTTTTTGGGTTCTATAAAATACACTTTGATACAGAGCCACTATAGAGAAATCCTGCAGTACCCTGCAACAACCTATAGAGCCAGAATGTAGCAACCTGCTGCAACTCAGCTGAATAGTAACTAATACACCAATAATAATGATAGGAAAAGGAAAATTTTCACTACTAGATTTTGTAGAAAATGTGTAGAGAAAAAGGTGAGAAATGTTTTGTAATAAAGGGAAGTTTGATCCACTAGAAATAGATGAATAAATAGATGATCCATAAAAACAATCTTCTCAAAAATAATTTTTGATTTTTTTAGGGACATGTAGAAAATAAGAAATTGTTTAACTATGTTAGGTGAAGTGAAAAAGGGAAAAGTATAAAATTGATAATTTAGATCTCAAGTATTTATCTGTAAAAATACAATGATGGAGAAATTAATGTTTGATGTAGGAAAATAAATTTTGTTCACCATATAGAGAAGTTTCATGTGACTGATGTACTTATAATTGGAAATAGTATAGTAGAACCTCCATAATAGGTCAAGTTTAAAGGAAAGAGGGATATTGAGTTTTTAGGATAGAAATTTTATATGATGTTTTAAGAGAAAATTTTATGTTACAGATTTTATGAAGTTCAAAGTTGGAAGTTGTGAAGTACGTTGTGGAATTAAGACTAATAGATCGAGTGTATCAGATACAAACGCATTAGACAAAAATTAATCAAATGAGAATTTATTAAATGAAATGTTCAAATATTTTTTTAAATCAGTTGTTTTAGATGAGAAAAAATTTCTAGGAAAAATTATTATATACAATCAGTCATACAATTAATATGAGATAAAGAAAACTAGATGGAGATTTATAAAATTTTTTACTATAAAAATATCCACAAAACTGAGATTTAGTGACTTTATATAATTATAATAAAAGGGAAAGAATGTTTTATTTTATACCTTGGTTGGCAGAAACTCAGATAGTTTTTTTCATCTGTGTGGGTTGGGGAAAGATCATATAGAATAGCCAGTCTATGAGTAATGATCATAAAAATTGAAATATCCAATATATATAAATTATCCATAAATAGAAAGTAAAACCTATACTTAAAAACACACAAGTGTCAAAATTTCCCATGACCCTCATATTAAAAATATCAGTTATGTTGATAAAATCTAAAATTTTCACTAGAATGCACTTAAATTATAAATACACAACATATACACATATAATGTGAAATAAAGTGGGATATAATCAATTAATTATACTTTAAAATTTTTAAAAAGTGATTTTAAATCATCCCCCCACACTTTTTTATTGTACTCATGTGAATTTCCAAATGATGACTATAAAAACAAAATAAACAGTAAATATTTTACACTTCTTAAACTATGTTCAGTTTCAAGAAATTCTGTTTTTTAACTTATCAAAATAATTATCAATATGCAGGTCCAATTTTATAAAATTAAATTAAGACTCATGTTCTGAATTACATAAATTTACATTCAAACAATATACACAAATTTAAGGCAACCACACCCATGTACACTGCCAACATTCCCATAAAATAGTGAATTTCTTTTCAGTTAAAAGTGCATATTTTATTAAAATAGCTAGCTTAAATCATATTTTCATTTCCCCTACCCCCGGACACCCCCATTGCACCCCTTTCCCCTACCCCCTCCCTCTGCCTCAATCACCCCCTAAAACCTCTACCACCGCCCCTTGAACCCATTTTCTTCCTCCCCTGCACCCCCATGCACCATCCCTTCCCCTTACACCCCTCGAACCCCCTCCCCTACCCCCAACACACACCCATACCCCCAGCACACCCCTTTCCCCCTTCACTCCCTACACCCCCATGTTTACGATAATTATCATGGAATAACCCATGTAGATATAAAATTTTGAAGATCTTCTTTGATGTAGTTGGCAAAGAAGAATAAGAGGAAGTGTTCCTTATGTGACGACTAAAAAAATATGAAATATTTTAATAGAATTCATTCTTGGTATGAATTGACCATGACTAAACATGTATGCTCTGAACTAGTGTAAGTGTGTATTTTGGAACATTAATAAATTTTCAATGGGTGATCCCTAGATGTATTCCTTTATGGTGGACTTTATAAAATCATCTTTTCATGGGAATGTTTTTTTGTGGGAGTACTTTTATGATCAAATTGTTTAACATAGTTCCTAGTAACATGATATCAAAAATATAATGGAAACTTAGGATGAAAAAAATTAGATTATATTGGTTAATTAAGTGATGTGATAATGTAGGTGAGTCCAATACCAAATAATTCCTTCATTTTTTCAAGAGAAAAAGGAATCAGGTATGATAAGACTACTCTTAGGACATCCAAAAAATGGTGTGGTATTACAGATAAAATATAAAGTGAATGAGAAAGTACAAAACAATAGGTTTCAAATATAGTTCCCAAAGAAGTTTGTGGATAAATCTATCAATTTTTACACTTATCACATTAACATAACTCTTTATGTACCTATAGGGAAGGAGGTTCTAGAATATTTATGGTCAACAAATAAAATGGATGGTTCTCACCTTAAAGATTTTAGATGTGTCATTGTTGACGCTCCTTTTTCATCACATTGTCTAAAAGAATCGAAAGGGAAGTGACATATCATAAATTGATGCATCCTTTGAAGAAAACATAAAAAATCGACAAAGTCATGAACAAAGCTTCAAAAGCACATGTGTCGCGCAAGTTCCATCACTGTCGTGAAAGTATACTTGCGCGCCCCCTAATGGTCACGCAAGTGACTTGCACGCCCTAAAGGATAAACGCCCGGGGTCTTCTTCAGCCTATAAATAGACCCTGTGGGCCCCCCATTTCAGGAGGAATTGTTTTTCTTCAGAAACTCAGATTTGAGCTCACGGCACCCTAGTCTCTTCTCAAATCTTCTGAAACACTTCTAAGGTAATTTCGTACCTAGAACGGAAGATCTAAAGAGGGGTAAGAAGGACTAAGTGTTGAAACTCATCAACACTTGCGTGCCTGAGTGGCCATCCATTAAGGGAAATGGCCCCACTTGCGCGCCGCCTAACTCCTTCAATAGAACTTGCGCGCCACTCTTCTGGAAGAACCTCAAGATGATTATAAAGGCTTTAACCAAGAGTCTCTCAAGTATTACCCTGCTGGTTAACCATCGCGCAAGTACCCATGTGTCGAGTAGGTATACCTGCAGGACCAGGACTTGCGCACCCACGCAGTACCTGCGCGCCTACCAGGACTTGCGCGCCCCTACCTTTTTGGGTGCCCTTATTGCCAATTTCACCCCTCTTATGCCATTCCACCTCTCCTATTCAAGATTCAGTCTTCAAGACACTCTTCAAAGCCATTTGTGGCATGATTTATTGATTTGACTTCCTTATCTGAAAGGAATTCTGTGGAATATCTCTCAAAACCTAGTGATTTACACATATTTATGTCACTAAAGATTGAGATTTCATCCATTCAACCTCATCCTTTAAGATGAGAGAAATCATTAACCTGGGTCTCCATTTCAGGAATAAGCCCCAGTCATAATTCTTAACTTGGGCCTCCTTTTCAGGATTAAGCCCCAATCATAATTCTTAACCTGGGCCTCCTTTTCAGGAATAACCCCCAGTCATAATTCTCAAATATGGGCATCCTCCTTAGGAGTAAGCCCCACGTCCCTTAATTTTTCAAGTCCTTTAACCTGGGCCTCCTTCTCAAGAGTAAGCCATAGTCTTAATTTCTCTTAACCAGTCCTAATTTACCTTTGATCTGGGATTCCTTCTCAAGAGTAAAACCCAATCATAAGTCCTCTTTTAATTTGGGCCTCCTTTTGAGGAGTAAGCCCCAAGTTAGAGTATTCAAATCTCCATGAAGCACATATACCTTTATGGACCCTGTTCCTGGATTTCTTCCCTGAAGTAAATCATAATCTACATTTATCTGGGAATTAATACATACATAAGCCCCACATTATTTCTTATGATTGCATATTTCATGGCATAATTGACTTAGTTTTTTACCAATACCTCTTGTTTCTCACACCGAGCATGACTCACATGAGATTAGAGTGTAAAAGTAATTATGAAATTCTTCTTTGAGCCATCAATCATAAATATCATACTCCCTTACTCGAACTACGTGGGTTATGATTCCTTTTCTAAATAAAGGATACGTAGGTAGCCCATCTGCCGGTTAGATCCCAACTCTTAAATAATCCATGTCCTTCTAAATGACAATAAACTTCAAGTGCCCCACTGAGTGGATTTAAAACCAGCATAGTCATCATAATGACCAAGAGACTTCTATATAAATGTGTCGAAGGATACCATGGACCACTAATCTCTAATAAATACAGATGATTCTATATCAATGAAGAACCTTCAATATATATAAAAGATTCTCAAAATTTCCTACATATTTAATCATTTATTGTCAGATCTAAAGGAAAGCTCATTTTATACTTGGTAATGTAATATGGATTCACGAACATAACTTAAATCTATAAAGAGAGTCCTGGAGTAGACAATAATTCCCCTAAAAAAGGTGTTATGAGTCCGACCTCCCATCCTCTCGACCAATGCAAATTCTTAAGCCTCATCATTACACAAACTAATGAGCGCCTACCTTTGGAAAGTAGGTCCAAATGGATGTGGAATCATTGGATGTTTCCGGTTCTACGAACAAACCCGTTAGAAACCAATTGGAATGTTTGAACCTTCAATCAAGGAGTTCATCCCCAAATTCCAAGGGAATCAAAAAATGGTGAACCCGACGTGAATCGTTAACCAAGTTAAAATGATGTTTTATCTATTTGTTAGGCCCCTATTTAAACCTCAATGAGAGGGCCAACAAAAAAATCATTGACATATGTGCTCATCCAAAAGATGTAGTGGCTGAATTTTTCTTGATTACATCTGTTATATCAAAAGGCACTCTTTTCCAAGATCTTCTAAATTTCTAGAATGGCTGCTCTCAAGTTCACACCTGTGAATACTATTGCTGCAAATGCCACTGCTGCTACTCCTGTTGGATCATCATCTGCTCTAAGGATGAAATCACCTACTCAGCGTCTTCAATGCTGGGTATCAAATGCGATGGTTAAGGATCACTGTCAACACGGTACCATCCCAACTCTGGAGGCTTCCCGACAATCCCTCAATGTGAACAACTCACACCGGTCATCCGAACAACGATGACCAGTGATCAAGAAGCAGGTGGTGCTAACCACTGTCTCCAACCATTTCGGGTCATTATCCCTGGAATGCAATCACCATTCACTCCCATATTCTAGTGAGGTGAATGAGCAGGTCCCTCAGGGTCTTAATTCAAGGAAGTAGGAGTCTTTCTCGAGGGCTGACATCAACAATCACCTCCAGACTCATGCGGCAGTGCGCCCTCAACATGATGAGGGTGTTGACTCCAGGCGTTCGGCTCAGGTTCCATGAACCCGAGCAGGCAAGACGAATCGCTAGAGGCGAAATATGGTTAACAGTGAGCAGGTTCTCATATCTGCCATCTCATAAGAAGTCTACCAACCTAACTTGGTGGAAAGAAAAGAGAGGGCACACACACCTACCCGTTTTAATTCCGCTGTCCAGTAAACTCGTCTGGCAGCATCATGCCAATCCTGCCTGGAAATTCCGGCAGAGTACTATAGGCAGGAACATACACCTGTTTATACATCATCAGCTAGTCAGAAGGCTCGTCTGACTACATATGATAGAGCTCGTCAACCATGTTTGGCGAAGTGCAATCAGCAGACACATACACCTGCTAATACTAATCAAGCCTACCAACAGTCTCTCTTGGTAGCACACGGAGAATTCAGTCGGAAAGATCCGACGACAAACAAGAGGAAGACTCAACTCTCTGCCCCCACAATTGAGTAATTTCAGGATTCACTGACAGGAAAAGGAGGATAGGAGCAGGCACATACACCTACTTTAATCACAGAATGGACGTATATCACCGTTCCAGCAGCTGAAGTCACCAAGAAAATCTATCAATGGTGAAAGTGCAGAAGCAAATCCCTGCTCATATTCTGGGTGCTTTCCAGGATATTATAACATCTTCTGTAGAATCTCAGGTAAAGACACATAAATATATCCCTACCAGTGGAGTGACACATCAATAGTTTACTCTAGAACAGACAAACACATTTGTTCCAGTCCAAGAGGGTTGTGGGTCATACTCCCCCATATCATACAGACAACCAAGTCATGCACATACACTTGATCTGAGTGGAGATCGTCAGCCTAACCTAGCCATCTTTCCTGAGCAGGCACATACACCTGCTCAGAGCAGCCACTTTCATCAACAATTGGTTTCCAAAGCGAGTAAGAAGAAGTCTAAGAAAAAGGACCCACCTAGCACAATCAATAGATCAAGAGCCAATCTATAACAAGGCCTTTCTTGATGCTGGAGTTCTTGAAGACCTCAGACAGTTATATGTTTGAATTCAAGATTATACTCCCTCATTTCTCAATATTGGGAACATTAATTCCAATGGTCTTCAACAGACACTTCCTCTTGAAGGATTGCTTCATGACAATTCGGTCGATCTCAAAGTTTCATCTTCAGATGAGAGCCATAGGAACCCTCTGTGTGGTCAGAAGACCAAGGAGCAAGAGATATTATCTTTTTCTGTAACCCATTATGGTGGTCATCCCCATGATGATGAATTTTGCTGCAAAAGTCCTCTCCGCATTAGTGATTCACATTGCCCGGAAAATGCTCCAGTGGAAAATGTAGTTCCGAGAAAGCCCTCTTATCATGAGGCACTTTCAAATGTGAAACTAGTCATGTCTGATGATTTATTGCTAGCATGTGAAATAATTTCTCAATAAGAAGATAGCCCAGGGTGTATGTCATTCTACGAACCACCCCTAAGTCATGCATCTTCTAGTTTGATCAATGATTTCTCTACCAATATTGTTGAATCCGATGAAGCAACAAGAAAACACCAACTTTGGTCAAATCAGGTAGAAGAATATTCATTGAATGATAAAGATGAAATGATGAACATGAGAAAACAACTGGAAAAAGGTGAAGTACCAGTCATGTTTTGGACTCTGGCTGACTCTCAGTATGACATTCCAAAGATGTTAACAGAAGATGGAATTCATGATATTCGTTTCAACATATGGAAAACTCTTTGTCAGTTGAAGAAGAAAGTATTATCTTATGATGAATATGAAAATCGTCGTAAGATAATAGAAGGGTTACAACGTCAGATTGATTTGGCATCTCTATCAGTCTCTCGATATCCAAAGGCTAAAAAGTAGAAGAGAGACCTTGAACATTCATGCCTTGGCGCACTAAGAAGATTGTGTCAGTTAATTTCCAATGCTCCATCTGGTATTCATGTCAGAGGATGGGGTGTTCATGGAGCACTACATTTCACGGTGCTCTCCAGTCAGCAAAGCCCACCTAAAATGGTCTCATGCAATGTTATTGCCCATGGCCGGCCATAGTCAATGGGATTTTTTGTAATCAAAATCTTTCCCAAGAACAGGCGTCAACTAGTTCCTCTCGAAATCAAGAATACAGAGAACAAGTTGTTGAATTACTCCTGCATCAAGAAAAAGAGAATATTTAACAGGCCTCTGGTATAGATAAATCACATCATCAAGTGACAGAGGTGTTGGAAATCATCCAACGGTATTTTGAACCAGGTGATAAAAGTGGATACAGGTTAATGCATCGAGCTAATTTCCAGAAAAAGGTTCGCAAGATCAGAAGAGATTTTAAGAAAGTCTCAGACAAAGAATGTCAAGAGCCACCCCAGCGTGCCAGACTAGGGACTCTTTTAAACCAACCCTCGGAATCAACAAATAGGATTCAAGGAGTTGAGAGGGAACAGCAGGAACAGCCCCAGTCCACCGGACTGGGGACTTTTTCAAATCATCAATCCCCTCCTTAGAGAAATTCAGTCTTTTCTCGATTGGGGAATAATCCTCAAGAGGAATGAAGAGCCAAATTATCTAGAGATTCCCTCCAAATTACGGTTCATCAAGAAGTTCCTAAAGGATCGAATCAAAAAAAGGCAATGTCTCATCAAAGACATGGAAGAAGACAATATCACAGAAATGCTGATAGAAGTTATGCAATGCATTATGCATCAATCAATGTCATCAATGCCGTTGTTGTTGATCCACCAGATGAGGCTCACTCAGGGGACTCAGATGAAGAGGTTCCCTCTAAAGAAGATGTACGCACCGACACAAATGAAGAAGGTGTGCATAATCTGCATGAGTAATCCCTGTGAAATACACAGGAGGGTTTTAAGACCTTACTTCAATCGCTCAGCAGATTGAAGATTCCCTTATACAGGCTAAGGATAAATCTCGTGTAATTCCATCAGCTCCAGGAAGTAGAATGGGTAAAGCAGAAACTGATAGAGTTATTCTTATACAAGCACATGTACCTATTTCTACTTCAAAACCTTCATCTTCTCGAAGGGCTCCACCACCTGAGCGCCAAAAAAAAAGGTTGTTTCGTCTAGATGATCAAAGAGATCAAAGACCAAAAAAAATTTTGGATCTGAAGAGAAAAACATACTCTTCCTGAAATAAACAAGTTTCTGGTTACTTCATTTCGGCTCTGGAAAATAATCTAGTTCAATTTCCAAGGCCTAAGAGGTCAAACAAGGAAGGAGATGAAGACCGTCCCAATTATTTCCCTTTTCATCAAATGGTGGGGCATCCCATATAAGAGTGTTTTGTCTTCAAAGACCTCCTTCAAATGATGGTTGACTCGGGACAAGTCAAACTGAAAGGTTCTTCATCTCAGGTAGAAGGTGTTACTGCTACAATTCCAGAGGAGGAAGGGAAATAGAAAGAAGTCAAAAGCAAAAATGCACAAAAGTATGATGATTGGATGGTCATAAAGACAATAAAACGAACTCATGCTATTTTGTAAAAACAATTAAAGAAACTAATTGTGTCTTCTACCACGAATGTTGCGGAAAAACCCTCTTCATCAGAGGGAAAGTCTCAAAGAAACGACATGATTCAAAGAAATAAAAATAATCAGAAGAAGATGAGTATGTGTCAAAGCCTAAGTTGTCTTTGACTCTGGAAGACTTCATTCCATCTACTTCAAAGCAATGGGCACCGCCCCACCAAACGGTACAACCTAAACAGGCTAATCAGGCGGAGTCTTCATCAAACGAAGAGTTAATCTTCGGTTCTGTTAATATGATTCAATTAACAGATCCATATTCCAGTCGTAGTTTCGATTTCGATGAGCCTGAATTCCCTGTATCAAATAGGGGAATCAGAGGAATTTTTAGAGGATCAGAATACAGGGGAAAACATGGATCATTCAGAATCCACTATTCCAATTCTACCCCTGCTAGAACTGTATACGCAACAGAAACTCGTGGTAGAGCCCTTCAGCGAGCTCAGCAAGAACAAGAAAGTTCTTCTACCAATAGAAAATTTAGTCCCGGAACAGTAATTTTGGAAGACCGGTTGAAGGTTCCATATTCTTCTTCTCAGCAAGTAAATGGATCTAATCGGTCTAATCTTCCAAAACCAGGAATATTTCCAACTCCTATCCCAATACAAGATGCATCAACTTCCAAAGAATCTGCTTCCAAGGTACCTTCTAAAACACATATTCATGTTGGGAAACACAGACCTATGGATAAAAAGTATGATGTATTGAAAAACTTGGCCCAATTACCAGCCAAGTTATCAATTCTGGATTCTCTGAATCTATCAAAAGATCTTTGGGAAGCACTCATCGAGGCTTTGTCAAGTCCTCATGAGTTTGAAACTGAAATTGTTGCAGCTGAAGTCTATCACATAGAGAATAATCCTATAGAATTCCATGCAATAATATCTTTTACTAATGAATATGAATATGATGTTGTGCATGGTCATATTATACCTTAGTACTTATCTGGAAAGGTCAATGGCGTAGAGGTCTGAAGAGCTTTCATTAACAATGGTTCAGGAGTCAACCTCATGCCCATTCGTACACTTCGTCGATTGGGCCTCACAGAATCTGATTTATCTCCTTCTAACATGATTTTACAAGGATATGATAAAAATGAACAAGAACCACTGGGAGAAGTTACACTTAGAACTTAGTTTGGAGATCTTGTATCCAATTAGGATTTCATTGTTGTTGATCAAGACTCAGCTTTCAACATCTCTCTTGGAAGACCCTGGCTACATCATCATGCGATTATCCCTTCATCACACCATCAATGTCTCAAATGTTGTTTCGATGGTCATGTTGGGAAATTGTATGGTGATAAGGCCCCGTTCAAGACATGTGAGTCTCAATACATTGAGGCAGAATTCTATCACATGAAGGGAAGGGAGAAATCCACAACAAAGGAGATTACCAAAGTTAATGCTCCATATAGTTTGGAGAAGATTCCAGTAAATCCATTTACACATGTGAGTACAGATTATGTGTTACCTATCATTCAAATTGAAAAGATAGACCCAAATCAAAATACTCTTAAGGAAAGATCCATAATGTCAATTACGACAATCAAGCCATACAACATGGGAGAAATTGGTAACCCACCAAGTAGTGATGAAAGCACAAATGGTGACGTCTTCATTTCATCTACTGAAATCCAACAAGTCTATACTTTTCCAACTAGGCTAGAAGAAGTTATAGCAACATCGAAGGTGAACAATGATGTTGATTCTCAATCCATCATCTCCTCTTTATTACACAAAGAAGACCCTTCATCATCAATCGGGTTGGAAATAGAACTTATTCTTCAAGATGTGAAAATTTTGACATCTCTTATGATCATGAGAATTCTTCTTTATCATCTACTATGCAAGTAGAAATGGAAGAAATAACACATGATGAAGAAGAAGAGGAAGATCTCAGAGATGCTCCTCCAGCATTTGAAGAGGGTATCTCTACCACTGTGGATGAACTCAGAGAAATAAATCTGGGTACAAAAGAATATCTACGCCCCACTTTAATCAGTGCAGCCATGACTCTTGAAGAGAAAGAGATGTATAATTATTTTCTAAAGAAAAATAGGGATATATTTCCATGGAACTATACAGAAATTCCCGGTCTTGATCCCGATGTTGCTACTCATCCTTTGGGTTTAGCCGAAGAACATCGAGGATTTAAGCAAGCCGTGAGAAGAACACACCCAACATATGCTTCCAAAATTGAGGCTGATGTGGATAATCTTATCAAAGATAACGTCATCAGAGAAGTTAAATATCCCAAGTTTTTGGCTAATATTTTCCCTGTGAAAAAGATGAACGAACAAATTATAGTTTTCATCAATTTCAGAGATCTTAATCAGCATTGTCCTAAGGATGATTTTCCAGTTCCGATTACAGAACTTTTAATTGATGCAACAGCTGGCTATGAAGCACTTTACTTCATGGATAAATATTCTGGATATAATCAGATCCTAATGGCCTCAGAAGACGTGGAATCCACAGCCTTCAGAGCCCCTTAGGGTGTGTTTTTCTATCGGGTAATTCCATTTGGCTTAAAGAATGAAGGTGCAACATATCAGCGTGCCATGAATCATATTTTCAAACCCTTCATAGGGAAGTTTGTTGAATTCTATGTAGATGATTTGGTGGTTAAATCCAAACAACTTTCTAATAATTTGGCTGATTTGGAGGTCATATTTCGCAAGCTTCGACAACATAATTTGAAGATGAACCCATTAAAATGTGCTTTTGGGGTAACCTCAGGAAACTTTCTCGGATTTTTTGTATGCCATCGTGGTATTGATGTCGATCTTGAGAAGACCAAGTCAATCCTTGGTATGTCACCTCCTCAAAATTTGAAATAATTAAGAGGACTTCAAGGACACTTAGCTTATATTCAGCATTTCATCGCCAATTTGGCAGGAAAAACTTTACCCTTTACCAAATTGATGAAGAAGGGAGTCACTTACTAGTGGACTGAAGAATGTCAAGAAGCATTAGATTTTATCAAGAAATACCTATTGAGTCCACCGGTACTCATGCCACCTATTGAAGGAAGACCACTTATCCTCTATGTTACAGCTCTAGAGCGATCATTGGGTGCCTTTCTTGCTCAAAAGAATGATACTGGGAATGAAAACAACCTATACTATCTCAGCCGAACTATGATTGAAGCAAAAACCCGGTATTCAAGTATTGAGAAGTGCTTCCTGGCATTAATATTTGTATTTCAGAAGTTGATTCACTACCTGCAACATCACGAGGTACAATTGGTATCTCGTAATAACCCGCTCAAATTCATCCTTAGTCGTCCAATGCTTACAGGACATCTGGAAGGGTGGGTATTTATTTTGCAGCAATTCGACAATCAGTATGTGTATCAAAAGGCGATAAAGGGCCAAGCTCTGGATGATTTCCTGGCTGAACACCCTTCAGTGGAAGACACATCTTCAGATATTGAACTCCCTGATGAGGAAGTCTTCTCTATTCAAGAAAGTCCTCAGGCATGAGAAATGTATTTTGATGGTGCTTCTAGAAGTCCAACAGGGAGGAAAATGGAAAATCCTAAATTCAACAAAGTTGGATTAGGAATTGTGCTCAATTCTCCAGAAAAGGTAGTGTTACCTTATTCCTTCTTATTGTAGGAAGGTGGTTCCAATAATGAAGCAGAATACCAAGCTCTCATCGCAGGCTTGGAATTATCACTTCAAGAACAAGTGAATCACTTAAAGGTGAAAGGTGATTCAGACCTGGTAATAAAACAAGTCAATGGGGATTATGCCATCAGAAAAGAAGAACTAATGACTTTGTATGATTACGTCAGTGATTTAATGGTGGAATTCCCTTTAGAATCGACATTTTCTTATGTCCCATGATCACAAAATGCTCAAGCTGATGCACTGGCTAATATAGCCACAGCTCTGGTAGATCCATATCGGGACGAGACAACCATCAGTATTGCCCACCGTCATGAAATTTCACCTTATATTCGAATCATAACAGAGGAAATTAATGAAATTAGTCCCATTCCTGAACCGTATGGTCATACTACAGGATGGATGTCACCTATCAAGAAATACCTTCAAAATGGAACACTTCCACCTGATAGAGCCGATAAAGAACAAATCCGGTGACATGTGGTCAATTTTAATCTTTATGATAGCCCAGATCACCTAGAGAAAATTCTCTACAAAAGTGGTTTTTATGAAGTACTCTTCAGATGCATTGATGGTGAAGAGACAATGGCTGTCATGAAAGAAGTGCATGCAGGAGTCTATGGTGCCCACTAGTCTGGACATAGACTGTCTGATCAGATTCAAAGGCTTGGATACTTTTGGCCTTCAATGATACAAGATTTTTTTGATTTCAAAAAGAAGTGTCATTCATGCCAAGTATATGCCAACTTCATTCATCAACCTCCAGAGTTTCTTCATACAGCGAAATACTCATGGCCATTTTCCACATTGGGAATGGATGTGGGGGGACTTTACCCTTCAGCTATGGCCACATAGTTTAAGTACATTCTTACTACTACAGACTTCTTTTCCAAATGGGTAGAGGCAATATCTCTCAAGGAAGTCAGTTCTAAATCAGTTGTTAGCTTCATCAAGTCTAACATCATTACCATATTTTGTGTCCCTCATACCATATTGACGGACAATGGAACCAACTTATGTTCATCCGAGGTGAAGAAATTGTATCAAGAATACAACATCAAATCCAACCATTCATCTTGGTATCATGAAGTGGACAATGGCCAGATAGAAGCTTTCAACAAGACTCTATCAAATATACTACAAAAGATGGTGGATAAAGATAAGAAATCATGGCCTGATAAACTCTTTCATATTTTATGGGCTTATCGAACTACCACCCGCACTACAACTCGGTCAACTCCATATTCATTGGTATATGGAACGGAAGCAATCTTGCTAATTGAAGTTCAACTACCCTCACTCAAAGTTTCCATTTGTGATCAATCATCTACAGTTGAAAAATCTCAATAGCGATTGAATGAATTGGAACGATTAGATGAGAAACGATTGTGCACTTTGCACCACTTGGAAGTCTATCAGAATCGAATAGCACGAGATTTTAACAAAAAAGTTCATCTTTGTTCATTCACTTAGGGATAATTGGTATTATTTCTCAGAACTCCAATGATACCAGGAAAGAAACCTACCAAGATTGATCCAAAATGGGAAGGACCTTACTCAATACATAGGGTCTACTCCAATAGAGCTTATTCATTAATCTCGATGGATGGAGAACTCATCACTACTCCAACAAATGCCAGATTTTTGAAGAAGTATTTTGTATAAACACAAAATATATCATCCGTGGTCCGGTATGACCTTAACCTGCACCACCGTCTAGTAAGACGTTAAACTACATCATTAACGGTCCATGCATATGACCCTAAACTATTTGCACATACGTCCAACATGACGTTAAACTGTGTCCCCTTCATCATCCTTGATATATGACGTTAAACTATACAGAAACGGTCCATACATATGACATTAAACTATTTGTATTCCTTTCGTCTCACATGACGTTAAACTATGACGTCCTAACTACATGACGCTAAACTGTACAGAAGTCCCTTACGTCCAGCATGACATTAAACTTCACCATCCACGGTCCATGCATATGACCTTAAACTATTCGCACTTTTGTCCAACATGATGCTAAACTGTATAGTCCTTTTTTTCATCCAACATGACGTTAAACTGTGAAAAAAATCCCCAATACATCCAACATGACATTAAATCGTGTACTCCTTTGTCCTTACTGCATGAAATTAAACTACACAGTCGTCTTTTTGTCCAACATGACGTTAAACTGTGTTGTCTCCATCGTCCTAACTACATGATGCTAAACTTTACAAAAAGTCCTTTGATATGTCCTACATGACATTAAACTGTACTTTGTCCCTACTACATGACACTAAACTATGCAGCACCAATAGTCTTAACTACAAGACTTTAAACTCCATAGTCCCTTTATATGTCCTACATGACATTAAACTGTGCATCGTTAAGGTTTTCGTTACCTCTTGTTTCTCACACTGAGTATGACTCATGTGAGCTTAGAGAAAAGCTCAACCATAATACTCTCTCTGGGCTACTAACCATGTGTAAGTCCCAACAACATCATTTTTTTGGTCGTTGTCCCCAAGAAAAACTTGATCGTTAATTAATTATTTAATTAAACTACGCAGACTTTGATCCTTGCCTTCCAGGCTGGGTATGTAGGCAACCTCCAAAGGTTCAAGCCCAAAACCAATCTCTTCACATCGGTTCACCTCCATCTCATATGATGTTGATTCGTGAAATTTCCTCTAGAATCAATATCCTAACATTGGTTCACTTTCATCCTTGTTATACGGCGTTAAACTATACAACACTTTTGTCTAGTATGACAATAAACTACAATATTCTTTGATACCCACACATGAGAGGGAATCATTATTTACATTGATTTTTCAACCATGTTTAATTTAATAGTCTACGAGCATACATGGAAATTCCCAAACCTGTTATCTTGGGTTAAACCATCATCGCACTAAAGTCCCCTTTCACCCTTCACATGTACGAACCAAATTTGTACAGAGGGTATTTCTAGAACTACGTGGGCTTGATTCCCATCCTTATGGGATACGTATGAATGTTCGAGTGTCCCTCGAATCCATCCTCAAGTATTTTGGGCCTAACCCCAAATTCCTTTTTTAGTCCCCTGGCTGAAAAGTCCCCATGAAAACACACACTGTTTATTTCTTACAATGGTCCAAACTCTATGACCCTAAACTAAGATCTCTAATCCTTTTGTCCCACACGACGTTAAACTGTAATTTATGAACTACGTATGGCTTGATTCCCATCCTTATGTGATACGTAGTGGAGTCCAACATTTCAATTCAGGACCCAGCCACAACATGATTATGGTTAGTATTGATTTATGTATCTCTGAATACATTGGAAAATACCAATATTTATGTGTCATAATCCTAACATTAAATATTTTCATATCTTCATAACCCTTTTCTTGACTTCTAGTCATAAAAATGTCAAACTTCTGAGAATTATTTTGCCTAACTATGCAGTACGTGACCTTAGGCGGCCTTGCATAAACAGTCTCCATAAAAGATTTGTCATCCAAAAGATACTATTATTTGACTATGCAGCCAATGCCCTTAGGTGGCCCTGCATAATTCAACCCCCTAACGGGTTTGTTAAATACTGGTAACTTCATTCTTGAGAATAAAGCCTCTTTTGTCCTTGTTGGTCTTAAATGATAGTATGTAGGGATCTGCAAAAGTAGTCATCCTTAACATATTTTTCCCATATCATTTTTCATGATATGAAAGTATTCAAGTCTATGGTTTATATTCTCCTTCCCTACATTTGGGTCAGACCTTCGTAGGAATGATATCCATCCAGTTCGTCGATAATCTTGTTGGGAAATATCTTCTCCATATTCAAGTACCTCTTTCCATATAGAAAACTCTATACTTTGGAAAATTTGAATCTCCATAAACTTTCACTGGCTTTTTAGTAGTAGGAAAGTAAATTTCTGGGAGTTCTTTTTCCTGACTATACAGCACATTCCCTTAGGTGTCCTTGCATAAACAGTCTACATAACAGACTTGTTAGCCAAAAGATATTATTTATTTAACTATGCAGCCAATTCCCTTAGGTGGCCCTGCATAATTCAACCCCCTGATGGGTTTGTTAAATAATGGTAACTTCATTCTTGGGAACTACTTCTTCTAATGCCTTTTAGATCTTTTTCATATCATTCCTCAGGTTAAAATATTCTTAAGTCATAGTTTACATATTTTCCCTCAGACTTGAGTATGGTACTATGTTTTCAGATGAATTTTCAAGGAATTGGTTAAATTCTAATTCATTCAGTCAAAGCTATTTCGACCTCAAACATTAGCCTCTTTATGTCCAATGTACATGACATTAAACTTCCCACAAAAGACAAAGGAACTCTAAATAAAAGTCAGGTTCCATCTCACTAAACATACATTTAGTATGATTTAGGTAATATTGAGAAATTAAAATATTCAATGTTTGTAGGGTTATTTACAATAATCCATGTAAAAATCAAACTATGTTTACTAGGCCCATTGGCTTAGGTAAAATTTAAACCAGGTAGCAGGAAAATATGTGCACAAGTGATTGAAGATGAAATCATTCTTTCCATTTGATGCACAAGAATTAGAAGGACATCCACAGATTGGAGCCTCTTCTCTTTTTCAGGAATTACAAAAGACTGTCAACATAACTCTTCATTTGATTTATGGTATCCCGAGCTTCATAAACAACCACCAGGAATTCATTCATTCATCTGGATACCATAAGCGATGCAGTGATACCAGCTCTTCTTCGAACAATTGTTAAATAATGTTCTTGAGTGCGGTTTGAGAAAATTTTCTATTGATCAAACAATGACTCTGTTTCCATCCAAGAGACTTGGAAGATGGATACATGGATTTGAGAATGAAGCATTGGAAGTAAAGAGCCATCTGGAGAGAGTACTCTTTTCAGATATTGTTCTAATGCCATGTTTGTCTTCTCTCCACCAACCGGCAGCGGAAAACATTTCAGCCCATGGGTTTGCCGTTTAATATCTGCAAGGAAATGGCATGCATGAAAAATTTGAAAGTTCATGCCAATGTTGTTGCTCTTAATGTACAGCATAACCAAAATAGAGGAGTAGAAGTGCAGATGCATATCAGGTGTATAGTTATTTGCATCTGGAACGTTGACTCCCTGCGGAAGACCATGACCACACAGAGGAAGATAGATGCTCTGTGGGAAATTAAGATGATATTTCTTCAAGTACTTAGCCAAATCTTGTAGAGTGATGTCGCAGATATCATAGTAATCATGGCCAACAACGTTCATCAAGTCATCAATCCATTTTCTAGCCAGTCCATTAGTCATTCCGATTATCTAGGGAGCCATTAAATCTGCACAAGAGTTGAATAATAAACTCTTAATTAAGATTATTTTTCATAACATTTGTGAAGGGATTTCATAAAAAATGGCAAAGGCATTAAGGCGTGCAAGTCTAAACTTGGCGCGCAAGTATGGACGTGTTGCACAAGTGTTAATATGTCGCACACGTTTTTGTTGCGCAAGTATCACCGCGCAAGTCCTATTACCTTGACAGCAGCGCGACAACGAAGAAATAGCGTAAAATGAGAGACTTGTGTGGCGAAGGTGACTTGCGTGGAGAGAGCTCGAGAATCCGGAAATCAGATGCTATGCGCAGAAAAGGATATTGTATTTATAGGCTAGGCTACCCACCTATGCACCTACAGCAGGCGCACTCCAGCCCTGCGTGACTCACACTTGCGCGCTACCCTCTGCGCCATCAACACTTGCACACCGCTTTTCCTTTGGTTTTCTTCTTTTCCTCAGAGTCACATCCTCATTTCATTCGGATCCAAATCTGAGGGGGGTCTTTTGTTGACGCTCCCTTTTCATCAAATTGTCTAAAAGAATGGAAAGGAAAATGAATTAGCATAAATTGATGCATCATTTGAAGAAAACATAAAAAATCGACAAAGGCATGAACAAAGCTTCAAAAGCACAGGGGTCACGCAAGTTCCATCACTGTCGCGCAAGTATACTTGTGCGCCCCCTAATGGCCGCGCAAGTGACTTGCGTGCCCTAAAGGATAACCGCCCGAGGTCTTCTTCATCCTATAAATAGACCCAGTGGGCCCCCCATTTCAGGAGGAATTTTTTTTAGAAACTCATATTTGAGCTCCCGATGCCCTAGTCACTTCTCTATGCTTTTGAAACACTTCTAAGGTAATTTCTTACCTATAACGGAAGATCTAAAGAGGGAGAGGAAGGCCTAAGTGTTGAAACTCATCAAAACTTGCGTGCCTGAGTGGCCAGCCCTTAAGGGAAATGGCCCCACTTGCGCGCCGCCTAACTCCTTCAATAGAACTTGCGCGCCACTCTTTGGAAGAACCTCAAGATGATTCTAAAGGCTTTAACCAAGAGTCACTCAAGTATTACCCTGCTGGTTAACCATCGCACAAGTACCCATGTGTCGCACAAGTATACCTGCGTGACCAGGAATTGCGCGCCCATGCAGTACCTGCGTGCCTACCAGGACTTGCGCGCCCCTACCTTTTTGGGTGCTCTTCTTGCCCATTTCACCCCTCTTATTGCATTCCACATCTCCTATTCAAGATTCAGTCTTCAAGTCATTCTTAAAATCCATTTATGGCATGATTTCTTGATTTGACTTCCTTATCTGAAAGGAATTCTGTGGAATATCTCTCAAAACCTAGTGATTTACACATCTTTATGTGATTAAAGATTGAGATTTCATTCATTCAACCTCATCCTTTAAGATGAGAGAACTCGTTAACCTGGGCCTCCTTTTCAGGAATAATCCCCAGTCATAATTCTTAACCTGGGCCTCCTTTTCAGGAATAAGCCCCAGTTATAATTCTTAACATGGGCCTCCTTTTTAGGAATAATCCCGAGTCATAATTCTCAAATATGGGAATCCTCCTTAGGAGTAAGCCCCAAGTCCCTTAATTTTTCAAGTCCCTTAACCTGGGCCTCCTTCTCAGGAGTAAGCCCCAGTCTTAATTTCTCTTAACCAGTCCTAATTTACCTTTGATATGGGATTCCTTATCACGAGTAAAACCCAATCATAATTCCTCTCCTAATTTGGGCCTCCTTTTCAGGAGTAATCCCCAAGTTAGAGTATTCAAATCTCTTTGAAGCACATATACCTTTATGGACCCTATTCATGGATTTCTTCCCTGAAGTAAATCCTAATCTTCATTTATCTGGGTAGTCATACATACATAAGCCCCACATTATTTCTTATTATTGCATATTTCATGGCACAATTTTCTTATTTTTTTACCAATACATCTTGTTTCTCACACCGAGCATGACTTACATGAGCTTAGAGTGTAAAAGTAATTATGACATTCTTCTTCGAGCCATCAATCATAAACATCATACTCCCTTACTCAAACTACATGGGTTCTGATTCCTTTTCTAAACAAAGGATACGTAGGTAGCCCATCTGCGGGTTCGATCCCAACTCTGAAATAATCCATGTCCTTTTGAATGACAATAAACATCAAGTGCCCCACTGAGTGGCTTTAAAACCAGCATGGTCATCATAATGACCAAGAGACTTCTATATAAATGTGTCGAAGGATACCATTGACCAAGAATCTCCAATAAATACAGATGATTCTCTATCGATGAAGAACCTCAAATACATATAAAAGATTCTCTAAATTTCCTACATATTTAATCATTGATTTCCAGATCTGAAGGAAATTTCATTTTATACTTGGTAATGTAATAAGGATTCACGAAAATTACTTAAATCTATAAAGAGAGTCCTAGAGTATACAATAATTCCCCTAAAAAAGGTGCGATGAGTCCGACCTCCCATCCTCTCGACCAATGAAAATTCCTAAGTATCATCAGTACACAAACTAATGAGCACCTACCTTTGGAAAGTAGGTCCAAATGGATATGGAGTCATTAGATGTTTCCGGTTCTACGAACAAACCCATTAGAAACCGATTGGAATGTTTGAACCTTCAATCAGGGAGTTCATCCCGAAATTCTGAGGGAAACAGTCATATATATGCATGATGATTCCAAGGATAGGGAAAATATTGATAAAAAGTACCAAACATGTTTGTTTGTAGGTTTTGGAGATAATAATGTTTGGTTTTTTTACTTTAGGATAGTGATAAGTGAAAGACCATTATAATCTTTTTTTCATTAATGGGAAAATCTTATTGAAATATCAAAACATAGTGAGATATTGAGTTCAGTGAAAAGAATAAACTAAACACATATAAGTTGATTTGAATAAATTTCTAGATGTTCAATAATTTTCAAGAAGTACCAAATGTCTAGAAGATCCAACGAGTGCAGATGTAACATAAAGCTCAATGTTTTTTGAAGCATGATGAAGTGTTCCTGAAGATGTCATTTCTAAAGGATCATAATATCAAGTGGAATTAAAGAGATATACTAGGATTAGATGGAAAATATAAAGGATTAAAAGTAACTCTTACAACATGATTTTAAAGTATAGAGGAGAACTTGAGATCCTGAAAAAGCAGAATTTCTCACTCATTTAGGAAAGTGTGTGTTAACTAGAGGATAGAGTACTGTGAAGATTAATGGAAGATAGAATATGGTTGAAATGTTGACCAGGGTCTATGATGTAGATATTATAAGGAAAAATTGATCCTTAATGGGACTTGGGTGACAGAATAAGTAAGAATAAACATGAAAAATTACAACATATGTTGGTGTGTTTAAAAATTCCCCAAGTGTTGGTGGTTACCTTTATTACATGAACAAAGTCTTTATGTGGGAGAATGTTATGAAAATTTTAAAGATCCTTTCATAATATGTTTCTTTGATTCAATAATGAGATAATACAGAACCTTGGATTCATAAATTTAGGGTGGATTATGGTAGTGGAATACTGACAGTGGTAGTATTGGGTTTATAGAAACATTATGGAACTAGTTATCAAATAAACTTGTCCAGATTATAAGAGTGTATAAGTGGAATCCATTTAAGATTCACATTAGAAGTAGATAATGAATTACCTTAAAGATAGATGGTGCAATCATCACATAAAAATACTATCAATGACAATAAAGGCACAAAAATTTGTTAGAAAATTATTATCAGTATTGAATCAGAAAAAAACTAAATAAGATAAGGAAACACAAAATCACAAACCCCACACAATTCTTTCCCCCTGCACACCCTCCCTCCACCCCATGTACCCACCCCTTGCACACTTCCTACCCCTACACACCCTCCCTCCACCCCCTTCACACCCCCTCCACACACCCCCTTCACCTTTGCACATCCCCTTCACACCCCTTACACACACTCCCTCCACCCCTTCACACACTCCATCCACCCTCTGCACCCAACCCTTGCACACTTACTACCCCCTACACACCCTCCCTCCCCCCCACACTCCCTGCACACCCCTCCCGACCCCTCCAGACCCCTTCACACTCTTTCACCCCTGCACACCCCCTGAACCCCTCCATACACACCCCTTCACCCTTTCACATCCCTGTACCCCACCATGCACCCTTCACACCCCCTACATCCTTGCACAACACTACACCCATGCACACACCTACACCCCTTGTACCCTATACACCCCTGCACCCTACACACCCCCTTCACCCTATAACCTTTGATTTGTGTTAGTTTTTGGAAGTTATGATCAATTGAATTCTTATCCTGATGGTTTTGATAAATTTTGGATATGAGATATAATGAATTCTTGTATATATGAGGGTTACCTCCTTCAATGATATTTTGATGGTTGATCAATATTTTTTTAATAATTATTCATAGAACCATTTTCTATATTCTTATAAAGAATAATCCTTCTAAAATTTTTGAATCCCTTATCTTCAATTCTATTTAGGACATTTCAATCAAATTTTTCATGTACAAGAATAGTATGTTCTACTACATGCTACTAAATATTTTAGAATCATACAAGATATTTGAGGAGAGACAAAATAGAACCTATTGTAGAATCATAATATCAAATTGTGATAGAAAAATCAATGCAACATGGATAATTCATACCTTTCATACTGAATAAGAAGAGAGGAGACTCTGACCTTTTTTAATAATTGTTATATCCAAGATGATGTTCTAAGAAGTCTAACCTATTTCATTTTTCTATAGAAACTTAATGCTATTGTGGCAACCCACTTTGATTTATACAAGTCAAGAAAATATTGAAAATAACTTATAAGTTTCATACTAAAAAAAATTAATGATAGAAGAATCAAACCTTTTTCAATGATTTTTATATTCATGATGATGTTCTATGAAGTCTAGCCTCTTGAATTTTGAAAACAAGAAGATCATATGTTTTAATTTTAATCAATGTGGTCAAAGTAGTTATGCATGAATTTATAATTCAATTTTGTATGTTTAAAATAAAAATCAAGAATGAATCCTACAATAGTGGAAAAAGGAAAGAAACAAGTCTACTTTGAGAAGATATCAAATGTATAAATATGAAAGCACTATACCCAAGATGTTTTCCAAACGTTTTTTTGACAAATCCTTCGATGATAAGCATTTTAATTTTGAAAATTTATATATATAATAGTGTATCTATAAACATAAGCAACACCATAATCATTTACATTGTAGGGATGAAAATTATGTAATTATTTCAGTATTTAACTAACATAGTTTTTTATATAAAAAAGCTAAAGAAAATATACTTTCCAGGCTATATATATTATAATATTTTAAATTATGTATGTATTATATTATTTTCATAAGACTAATTTTAAGCATAATAATATGATTAATCATAACAATAAACATATTCACTATCAAATTATAAATGTTAGTATATTTCATTTCATGGAATGAGTATAGACATAAGAATAACCATATGCTAAGATGTCAGAAAATCATAACAAAATGTATATGTGAGAAAATGTATACACAAAACAAAATTGGAAGGGGATCTTGAAAAAATATAAATAAAAAATATCTGCTATATAAAAATTCTTGTGTATATTGAATAAATTCTAATAGTAAATAACTACTATATAATAATGGAATACATATTAATAAATCATTGGTATGTCATAAATAAATATGCATTGAAGTCACACCTAGAAGGCAACGTGTTTATCCATTTTTTAAGACTTAATTTTTTTTGTAATGGAAGGGGATGAAAAGGAATATTGAATTTCAAACCTTCCTAAGATGGAAAAATCCAAATGGATAACCGTATTTCCATTTTTAGTGGAAACTTATTCATAAAAATATTGAATGAGATTCTTCTACAATAAAGAACATATTAATAGATGAAACAACATTCAATATTTTAATTTAATTCAATGCCCACAAACTAGAACATGGGAGTGTTATTAAAAAATGGGGTGTGATGTTTGAAAATTAGGAATTCTTGAAGAAATTAAAACATAAATCATGTCAATCCAAAACCCAATGAAAATGAGTCATTAAGTGAGCTCTAAATGGATCATATGATAAATTATTACACTCACATGAATGAAAATTTAAAATTTAAGACAACTAAAATGTGAATAGTTTTTAGGATATATGGGTATAAAGTATACTACGTAGACGAAAAGACATCAAATTTCATTTAAATTTTATAGTAACATAACATAACTCGTTTGAAAGTATAGAGAACAATTGATGTTATGTGTAAGGAATGATATTCTATATTTGGGTTTCTAGAAAACTGATGGAAGAGGAAATAGTGAAGAGGGAAGTGGAGGGAGTGATTGGCTTGGCTACACATATAGAGAGAGGGAGTGGAATTAGAGTAAGAAATGGTGGAATGCAGGGGACGTGTAAGATGAAATACATGCTTTAGTAGATGTATAGACAACATGATAATTAAAAAGTAGGGTAACAAAAACAGAATATAACACATTATAGAATAATAAGTAAACATAAATGTAAATTCATTAAATAATAAAATCAATATAGATGAATAACTTGGATGTGTGTGCATGTTTTTTGATATATATATATATATAAACACATTGAGCAGTATAAATGGTGTCTCACTTCTTCCCTAACTATAAGAGAAATATTAAGTTAAAAAACATATATAAAAAGGAAACTCATGAGGAACATTATTAGATGCATCATAACTATTATCCTAAAAATAAATAGGAGGATGAAGTTGAATTTTCAAGCAGAATAAGAGTAAAGAAGTTGTCCAAACACTAAGGTGTGAACGAATTTACAAGAAGACAACTTATGAAAAAAATAGAAAACGAAATATGAGCAAAAGAATAACCAGAAAAAAGGCATTTAGAAATCAAAGGGTAGTGCTTAGTAATTATCTCAGACATTAAATCAAATAAACACATAGAAATTTTACATAAGTTGGTGAAAAAGGAAATCAGATACTACCCAGTGAAGTTTAGAAGGTTTAGTGGTTGACTTAATCTTAGATTGATGAAGCTGAGTGTGGAATGTTTGCTACAATAGTTTCATTAAGCGTAATTAGAAAAATTCAAAATATGGGGACTAAATGAGGCTGATCAATCGATTGAAGTTGGAAAATATGATTTTCAAACGAGTCCATTGAAGATGGGGCTGGTTGATTTGGAGGTTATTCGAAGTAGATCTTTACCAAAATAGGTACAAATATGAGATACTGTCTGTGTGGAGGCATCGGGGAGGGCATCCGGGAGGGCATCAGGGATGACGAAATCGATTCTAGGAGTGTCAGGGTTGTTTGGGAGAGTTGTTAGGAAGGAAGGGAGGAGGTGGAGATGCTTCTTAGAGTAGTTTCACTGGAGGATGAGGAATGCAGGGAGGAGGGTCATGGGGAGGGGGCTTTAGGGAGGGTGTTGGGGTGTTGAGAGTTGTGAGGGGGGGAGCTATTGGGATGGAAGGGAGTAGGTAGGGAGGCTGATCGAGGTAGTTTCACTGGAGGGGGATCGTGGGGAGGAGACCATGTGGAGGAAGATCAGGAGGATGAGATATCGGGGAGGGAGTTGGGGGTGTTAGATTTTTTGGGGAGGAGGGATCAAGAGGTAGGAATGAAATGAAGGCTGATTTTTTCTACTATCATGGAACTGTGGCAGTAAGTGAGGTTGTAGCCATGGGTTTTTTTAAAACCATGGCTATATAAGTGTGGCTATAGAATAGTTTTCTAGTAGTGCTTCCCAATTAAATTTATTATAGGTTTCACATGGACATGTTTCTCCTATTTCATGGTTTGAAAAACTATTCCCTTCTTTATAAAGCCATAAATAGAGATGCACAGTTATTACTATCTGTGCACCAACCACGCACATGAGAACATTTCTCTAAAACCTAAAACAATGATCCTCGATATGAGATTGGATTCTTTTAAAACCTCCATGAACCTATTATAACCTTCTATATAGATAAAACCAAAGGTTTATACTGAAATTAAAATGACATGTACCTTAATTAAAAATAAATATTTATTACCTCCCCTCATTGAAACAACTTACTCCCAAGTTTACGTAAGCGGGGTTGATCCATATCCAATAATAAATTCATCTAATAAGTACATATATCATCACATATCTCATAGTTATCATCCTATACATGACCATGATACCATTTCACCTTCACTAGAATAACTATATTTCCTCAAAGATCCTTCATTATACACTAAATAATACAAACATGATACTCCTCAAAAGAAGCATCAGAATCTAACTAGAATTACTCAGAATAAAAAACATGAGGTGTTTAGAATGATAATAGTGATGTTGAGTGACATGGAAGAAATTTTTTATGGATCAGTACCTCTAAGGAAGATCTATCTGATAGGATACTAAATTGACTCTGTCCAAAATCTCAAAGGTTCCAATGAACCTAGGTGTCATCTTCTATTTCCTTTGAATCCTTTGATGAATTAATCTAGGAGAAACATGAAGTAAGAGCCGATCTCCCAGTATAAACTCTAGAGTTCAATGATGGTGGTCAACATAAGACTTCTGCATAAACTGAGTTGTATCCATACATTTCCAGATCCGTTTCATATGCTCTAATGTCTCCTAAATGAGATTTGGACCCTAAAACACTACCTCCATTTCTTCTAACTAGCATATATTTGATCAGAATGACATATCATATAGGTCCTCATATGGTTCCATTTTTATAGTGTCTTAGAAAAAGTTATTGAAATATAACTTATCTAAATGAAATTGCTTTTACCCCTAGCCATTAAAATAGAGGAAACATGCTCAGATCATGCTATCCAATAGCTATATGCTACATTTTGGATGACCATCAACATAAGGGTGGTATGATATACTCAAAAGTACATGTGAACCTAATTCATTCTGTAACCCCTACCGAAACATGAAGTGAACTAATCATCCCTATATGATATGATGGTATATCAAACCCCATGAATTTGTATGATCTATTAGACATTGATTCTACTTATTTTTTCGATTAATATGGTCCTCCATAATAGGAAGGAAGTGGGTGACCTTCATTATCCGGTCCACAATTACTCATATCGTGTCACTACCTCATAGTGTTTTTATTAAACCCTCCATGAAATCAATAGTGATTTCATCAAATTTACACTCTAGAATATGTAACGACTATAAAATACCAATATGCTACTTGTATTCTACCTTCACCTTCTGACAGGTGGAACATCAATTAAAAAAACATGATATCATCTTTTTCATACCTTTACACTAATATTGGTTGTGTAATTCTAGATACATCTTTGTATGTTTCAAATGTACTGCCCATTTTGATTCAGGATAATCTCACATGAATTCCTATCACATTTCTAAGGAACCCATAGATTTATTTAAACATTCAGGATCTCATCCTCATTAACAAACCTACCAGGTGGTGGGTCCTCACCTATAATACTTTCCCCTAGGACAAGGCCTTTGAGATTTGATAGTTTCATTATCTTAACTCAATCCAGAAGTGAAGATGTCACAACTAAGTCCATAAATAAAGGTGACTCATAACACTACAAAAACCTTAGACACATCTATGATAGATGATCCATCAATTTCCATTCACTACTATATTTTTGAAAAACCTATGTATGATTTTTTTGGATCAAATCATCAACAACTATGTTTCCATTAGCATGCATATAAGCAAGATAAAATTTGATATAATGAAGGTATTCAACCCATATTCACTATTGAAGGCTCAATTCATACTAAGTGAATATGTATGTGAGACTTTTTTGGCATGTTTATATAATGAAACATTCCCCAAAAAATAATGCCCCCAATAACAAAAGGCAAGGACAACTATAACTTGATTGAGATCATTCTTCAGGTAATTTCACGGATGAGGCCTCAACTGGTTAGAATCATACACTGCAACCTGATCCCGTTGAATCAAATTGGCTCTATGCCTAATTCTTGATGCATTAAAATCAAATTTATATCCCCTTATGGGCTTAGGAAAGATCTGGATCGATATTGAGGCCATCATTTCTTTCAATTCATGAATGGTCTTATAAGAAAAACTAGACTATAAAAATTTAACACCCTTCTTGGTGAAGCCTATAAGAAGTGCTTCAACTATGTGAAACCCTTAATGAAGCATTGATAGTAATAGGAAAATCCCAATAAACTCCAAATAACAAATATGTTTTTGGGATGCTCTTAAGAAACAATGACTCTCACCTTCTCTAGATCCATAGATACCCCTAAATTTATATTATTTGACCCCAGAAGTGCATTGTATCTTTCTAGAGGTCGTATTTTGGGAGCAAATAATATAGACGGTTCTCTCTTAGAGTACATAATACAATGTCATGGTATTTTGGATGATTGTGTTGAGTTAGATAATACATTAAGATATCATCCAAAATAAAATCCACAAAAGAATCCATATACGAGTGGGAAACCATCTTTTTCCAGGCCATAAAGACTGCTGGTGCAATCATGATACCCAAAAACATTACAATATATTAATATAGTATACATATTTTTTAAAAAGATATAAAAGTTATATATGAGAGTCTAACCCTTTCCTGATGATATCCTAATTTCAAATCAATCTTTACAGAAACCCAATATCCTCAGATCTGATCAAAGAGAATTTATATTCTCAGAAGTGGGTGATAGTTCTTAATTATAAGATAGATCAACCTCCATTAATCCACACATAGTATAAGGGTCCCATTTTCCTTCTTATAAAAAATAATTGGTAAAACCCAAGGAGAAGTAATGGGTCATATAAAACCCTTAGATTTCATGCACCTTAACTACCCCTTGAGTTTAAAATGCTTAGTATGAGCCATCCCTTAGGGAATAATTGACATTGGTGCTTCTCCTGGAATAAGATAGATGGTGAACTCTTCCTCTCTCTATGGAGGCAGTGTAGAAAATTCATCAGTGAATACATATTTGAATCAGTACTCTATTGGAAGAAATAAATCATGTTATACACCTTGATCATTAAAAAAGGCTATAAATATGGACTGACACTCCAATCAACCCATGATTCTCAGGTCCAACTCTAGTTTTATTGGAATCCCATTCTCCTTTATAAATAAAGATACCCCCTAGTAAAGTAAATGAAACCCTTAGATGATAAAAATTAATATTGGAATGATAATGAAATAACCATTCCATCCAAAGAATAATGTCAAAACCCATCATATCAAGTATGAACAAGTTCCATAAGAATAGGTAACCACCAATCACAAGGGGGAATTGCTTTCATTGGTGTACATTCTTTGATCATACTCCTAAAAAAGTATCAAGAGTCATCACTCCACAAAATTACAAAATTGTAAGACAAATAGTTTCCATAATTGTCATAGATATGAGTGAGTGTGAAGATCATGTGCTAAAAATATTAGATACTAAAGCAGAGGCTACTAAGATCATACCTCATAATGTAGATAGCCCAAAAATATTCTTAGGTGTAGGTACTACTATATATAATTGGCTTGATCCATGACCCTGATATATAATCTAACCTTCCTGAGTAGGTCTGCTATATTAGCATGACATATCATATATTTGGCTTCCGTAACCTTGTCCACCTCCTCATTCTAAATGACCCATAATACTCCAACATCTATCCTAGAATAGAGGTATTGATCCCATTTCAGAACATAGGGCTAGTGTAGATCCCATCACACTATGAACCATAATAAAATACCTACAAAATATTTAGAGGTGGACTATTCAGTTGTAGGATTGACACTTTATTGGATTTATTCTACCCTGGGGCTTCGAGTGACCGAGTATACTACACAAATGGAATACCACATAAATATTGATGCACATAACAAGACCCCCTTCCCTTTAATGTATAATCAATGTGAAACTTTTTGATACTAAATTAACTACTTCTCTACCTCAATACCAAACCATGATTCCCCACACTTCCATCTCCTCTTTGGTTATTCTAAGAAACGAGGGTCTGGTTCACTATCTCAAAAATGGTAGTCTTTCAGAAAAAATTCACCTATTTTCAGATGACAAAATTGATCCCATCCTTAAATCATTTCATCCAAGAAATCTCATCAATAGAAAGAGTTAGCTAAAAATACTGGATCTAAATAAAGTGAGATAAATAATGCATAATGGACATAGAACCCTGCTGCCGGTGCATAAAATCCCTAGATCATTCAGTTATCATCATTTATAGAAAGAAGTATTCATAGAAACTATACAATAAATACTATATACCTTCACTTAATACTAAATTTATTGATTAATAATATCCCACAAATGATTGTAGAATCCGAAGAATAAAGTAATCTACAATATTGACCCTAATTTTAGGATGCATTTCTAAACATTAAAAAATTGTTAGAATGGCCTCTATCTATGAATCAGTAGCCCATGGGCCACCATTCCCTAAGAAATTACATCGGTGATGCTACTGAAACACTCATGTTAATTCTGACATAGTTAGTTTAGATTGTGGATCTCCCTCCATCGACTTTACGAGTAAAAGAAAACCATCTTAGAGTAGAGTATTAGTTCGTAGTTCAGGCATAGGAGGCAGTACTACTGGAGGTGCCTTAAGAGAAACTACAGGTAGGTCAGGTCCCACAAAATTATGTGTATGGTCATCACCACCTTCCTAAAATTCAACCCAAGGCTATAATTGAGGCATATTCCTACAATTCCAAAAACATACTTCAAAAAGAGATTTGATAACCACCCAAAAAATATATACTCAAGGTATAAAATAGGCATTAGGGATCACTAACCTACATATACTAACCCAATTAACCAAATCTCAAGTCAAGTTATTGATATGATTCCAAGTTTCAATCATAGAGTTTCCATTATATGAAGTGTCAATTGTATGTTATAGAAGAAAACAACCTTTATGTTGCAATTGGAATTACCATTTAATGATAACAATTTAATTTACAAGTCAAGATTTTTAAACGTTTACATATATAAAATGGTTAATTAAGATAAATTATCATTATAAAGTTATAAAGTTAGAACTTTACATGTTACAATTGGAACTTTATGTAATTTTAACCAGACACATACATTCTATATCAGGATGTAGCAAGTCAATATATGAAGTCTCTATTATATATATTATCATTCCCAATTTATAATGGCAAAAAATTTATAAATTACAATTAACATCCATTTAATCACAATAAATAAATATTTTATCCCATTTAACTAATGTCTCATTGATCAAACATGTCATAATTTGTTAGTTAATGTGACACTATAAAACTATGTGGGAAAAATCCATTTAGGTTAATGCAGACCGTAAAGACCCAACCCCAGTCTTCCAAAGCTGGAGACTTATTTAATTAGTTTGGAATGATTACAAGAAATTTGTATCACAAAGGAATGAATTAGTTTAGTAGTTTTGGGAATCCATATAAATACATAAGTTCAACATTAAAACCTGTAATTAAATACAATATGGAAATTCCTTTGAGAACATCCATAGCACCTAGGTTACCCCTGCTAGTCATTCATAATTTACTTCTTCACATCACAGGAAAATAAAACATAAGAAATGGGTGACATTAGATTATCAATGAGGGTATTAAATATAGCATAAGATATCATAAACATAAACATTAGGCTTTTGAATAACTAAAAACACATTCTATTAAAAACTAACTTGAATATAATATGGCTGGAATAAGGGATGAATAAATAATGACATAATAAAACATAATCATGGGTATTGTAATAGTCTAATAACTTAATGGACTATCAATTACTTGTTTAATAATGAGGTAAATTCATAATTTAGTACATTCTATAATATACTTTCAAGGCCTTGACCAAGACATCTGAAAAGGATTAAGTCCACATCCAAAACCATATCTGAAAATGGGAAAGGCCTCACCCAAGACCATAACTATTTTTTATCATGATACCCACCAACATATCGAGGGGATATATAAGGCCCAAAATGTCAATTACTAAATGTAATTAATTTCTCATATGAATGGGGATAAACATAAACAATATATGCATTCATATTGAAACTAACATAGGAAATGTAAATAACTTTCCCCAAACATAAACACTAACCATTCAGAGTAATATGGTAAATGGTTTCTTGATGGAACATCCATAGTCAAACTAATCAGAAAAAATTAAATATAATATGGTAGATTATAGCATAAAATATTATTCCCAATTATACATAATAATCAACAAGAGTGTTGAAACAAATTAAAATACTCTTATAAAATCATCGAGTAATTCTTGAGATAAATACTCATTTACTTTAAAAAGAAGAGTTCTTTTGGAAAACAATTGGTATAAAACTACAAGTGAAATAATATAGATTTTTACAACAAAATTATTGATTTTAGAAAAATAATGGTTGCTAAAATAGATTATATAGTGTACTTGAACATAGGTAAGAATTCAAGAAGTTCCCTTGAATCAGGCTTGTACTTCAGGAAGAATTTTTTGAAATATCCTTTAAAAAAATATAAATACCAATAAAATAAAGAATGATTATAGTTGGTACACATATATAAAAAATTAAAAAAAAATTATTAGGAGTACATAAGAATAAATAATAATTTTATTAGGTTAAGTATAGAATAAGGGAAACCTGAATGAAAATTGAGGTTCAGGTAGAAAATCATTACTTCATGTCTGAAAGTATTATACACTTGACCTTAATGTCCTATATTATCAAATTAAATCCATTAATTAACTAATAAAAACCTTATATACATATATTTTATTCATTATAATTTTATTAAGTACATTTATGTCCTTATTGATTAGTTATAAGATCGAATTTCATCATTCCTGAGTGTTCGTTTGCTGGATTTCATGATCAGTTCACTTGATTATAAGTAATGGAATTCATATGGAATGGATATAATTATCCATAATTGAAATTATATATTATTAATAGAAATACAGAAGTGTAAATGGTCATATATATCATTTTTTACATGGTATTTGGAGGATTTATTAGATATAACATTAGTGATAACCATTTATGTTATTTTGGTGATCTTTCGGTTGTTACAAACTATTTTGTAGTATGGATTATTATTATGTATATATAATGGTTATAGAAAATTGAATAGGTTATAATACACATATTATAGTTTGTTTCAACTATAAAAATGGTTTAATTACCAACATTTAAGGAGAAATTTAATAGTGAAGGTTCATTTTCCATGAAGGATGTAAATCTGCACCTCATGGACGATGATTTCGTTTATAAAATAAAAGAGGAAGAGATAGTAGTTTGAGGAATTATATTCCATTAAAATGATATCAATATGGTATATATATTATACTAGTGTTATAATTATAATTTTTATAGAGGAGTTAAGGAGATGATAATAAAATAAAATAAATTGAAAATGAAATGAAAAGAAAAAGGAGAGGGTTTACCTCTTGAAATGTCTTCCTTGATAACCCCCTTAAGGGAAAGGGTTTTGGTATTTTAGAAAGACCATGAGCTCTTGGAAATTCATAGGGACTAGGGGGAGTATTTGGGAAACAATTTGAGAATGTTCTAGGCTTATAGGAGTGAAGAGAAGAGGGAGTGAGGGGTGGACTTTATAGTGAAGGAGAGGGAGGATTTTTGAATATATAATTCAGTATTTTATTATTTTTCTCAAGACAAACCATAGTATTTATTCCCTTGACCAGAAATTGTAATAAGTAAATGTGAGTTCAAACCAAGTGTTATTTCATTAAAAATGACTAAAGGAATAGTTTATTTATCTTCTAATGTATTTATACCATAAAATACCGTATTTTACAATTCACAAAAAAGTCAATTATTTCAAAAAAATACAAAAAAATCACCATAACCATTTTTTGAAATGTAGAATGAAAAAATATCCACCATTTATCAAAATAATTTTCTAAATATGTGGAATTTAATTTTTAAATAAAATAATTATTTACATGAAAAAATACATATTATAAATTTAAAAATGATGTTATAATACTTTTAAATATTAACTGAGGTCTCCTAAAATTATCCTAAAATCATAGAACAACAAAATATTTCTATAGGAATACATTTTATGAAAATAAATTTATTAAATTAAAAGTAAAATTTAATATTTATTAATCAAAAAAATATGAACACTTAATTATTAATTTTTAGAATATTCACTCTCATTTATATGGTTCCAAAATTGTATTTATACAAACATGGGTGAGATTTATATAGATAGGGGTAAAATAATATTCATAAGGGTAAGTTATTATTCGTAAGGGTAAGTTCCTATTCACCAAAATTGTAATTTGATCATATCAAACTCTAAATATCTTAGTGATCGTAACCGTGTATGTTAGTTTTTCGAAATTCAAATCACAGAAGCAACAAAAATTATGTTTAGCAGCAATGTTATAACTATCTCCTATAACAAAGTGTTTGTTTTTAAAGGGCTCTGTGTTGCATGAATTATATATTAAATTTATTTTTAAAACCTTGAGGTGTTACATTATTCCCATATTACATAAATTTAATCCTCAAAATTACTAGAATGATACCTCATAAAAATATTTGGGTAGGTATTCATCATAAGTTCCCCAGGCTCCCATGTTGCCTCTTTAATTTTATTATTTTTCAGAAGTACCTTTATCAGCCGAGTTGTTTGATTCATCAACCCCTATTCTTTAGTATCTACAATACGAATAGGATCTTCACAGTATGATAATTTAGGTTCCAATTCTATACCTCCAGATGTGAGTACATATGTTGGGTCGGGCATGCACTTTCTCAACAATGAGACATGGAACACATTGTGTACCTTAGAAAGGATAGGAAGCATTGTCAAACGATAATCCAAAACTCCAACTCTCTCTTGTATTTCCAAAGGACCAATGTACATAGGGTTCAATTTACCTTTCTTCCCAAATCTTATAGCACCCTTCCATAGAGATACATTTAAGAAAACATGATCTCCCATTTGAAATTCCAAATCTGTCCTTCGATTATCAGTATATCTCTTTTCCAACTTTGATATGGGTTTGAATATTCTATACCTTTATTGTTGTTTAGTCCACAAGATATGGGCCCACAATCTTCCTTTCACCAAATTCATCCCAACAAGTTGGTGTATGAAATATCATTCCATACAATGATTTATATGGTGGCATTTGAATGATAGAATAGAAACTATTATTGTAAAAAAACTACACCAAAGTTAAATACAGATCCCATATACCTTTAAAATCATGTGAGAATGATCTCAATATGTCCTCTAATGTTTTGATCGTACTTTATTATTACCCATTAGTTTGAGGGTGATAATATGTACCCAAATGAAGCTTAGTATCCAAATATTTCTGAAGAATTTTCCAGAAATTTTATGTAAATTGAGGATCATGATTAGAAAATATTGAAATATGTGCTCCATGAAGTCTTACAAACTCATTGATATAGAGTCGTGAAAGGTGATTAATTGGAAAATCCTCCCTTATAGTGAGGAAATTTGCAGATTTCATAAGTCAATCAACAATTACCCATATTGCATCATTATTTCTTGGAGTTTTGGGTAATTTAGTGAAAAATCCATGGTGATGTCATCCCATTTTCATGTAGTAATAGTTAGAGGTTACATGACTCCTATAGAATGTTTTTGTTCAGTCTTTACTTGTTGAAAGACTAAACATCTTGATATATAATCATAAGTTTCCCACTTCATGTTGTCTCACCAGAAATGTTCCTTCAAATATCTATACATTTTTGTGATACTAGGGTGTATAACGAAATTTAAGATATAGGAATAATCCAATAACTACCTTTTCAGCTCGGGTATATAGGGAACACATAGCATATTCCCAAATTTCCAAATTCCATCCTCACACATGAAGTCAGCCAACTTCCCGTCATTTACTCCTTTAATTTTCTTTTGAAGATTCTCATCCTCAAACTGAGAAGTTTTAATCCTTTCTAATAAATATGGTTGGGGAACCAATTGAAAAAGTAACGATGTTTCACCTTAGTTTATAATTCCCATATCCATTCTCATTATATCCATGTACATATGATCATTTTCAATCCTTAATTTGTTTAGGACTCCATGATCCTTTCACTTAATGCATCAAATAACTTATTTGTCTTTCCATGGTGGTAGTGTATGGAAAAATCATAATTCTTGAGTATTTTAATCCATAATATTTACCTCAAGTTCAGTTCTTTTTGTGAGAATATATGTTTCAATATTTGTTGATCCGTATATATCACACATCTTTCACCATATCGATATTGTCTCCATATCTTCAGAGAAAATATTACAGTTTCTAACCCAATATCAAGAGTTGGATTGTTCTGTTCATGAATTTTTAACTTCCTTGATGTATATGCAATAACTCTATCATTATGCATAAGGACACAACCAAGTCTATTCTTTGATAAATCATTATAGATCACAAATTCATCATTCCCCAATGGTAGAGTTAGGATGAGATAATTCATTAATCTCCTTTTCAATTATTCAAAACATTCTTCACATTATTTTTTCCATATGAACTTAACCCCTATATGAGTAAGCTTGGTTAATGAGTTAGCTAATTGGGTGAATTTATGAACAAATCCATGATAATAACCTACTAAAATGAAAAAAATACACACCTCGGTTATGTTTCTTGGTGTATGAAATTTCTGAATAGCCCTTGTCTTCACATGATCAACAAATATTCCATCTATAGAGATAGTATGGTCAAGAAAAGAAATTTATTGAATCCAAAATTCACACTTTCTAAACTTCCCATATAATTCATTTCTACAAATAGTCTTCAGAATAATGTACAAGTTATTTTCATGATCTTCATATATTTTTTTATTATACCAAGATATCATCGATAAATTCCATAGAAAAGTCTTCCAGATATTCCTTGAAAACTCTATTCATTATATACATGAAAATATAGGGTTCATTAGTCATTCCAAAAGGCATTACTGCAAAATCGTAATGCCAAAATACAATCTTTAGAATATCTTCCTTACTTACATGCACCTGATGATATCCATATCTAAGGTCAATCTTAGAAAAATATTTCACTTCATGAACATGATCAAATAAATCATCAATCTAAGGCAGGGGATACTTGTTTTTTTATTGTAATAGAATTTTTTCCTCTATAGTGAATACACACCCACATGGATCCACCTTTCTTATTAAGAAATAGAACTAGGGATCCCTATGGATAAAAACTAGGGAGGATAAATACTTTATCACTAAATTAATCTTTTTGTTTATTCAATTCTACTAATTCCACTATGGTAATTGTATAAGGATTCTTTGATATAGGACTTATACCGGGAATTAAATTAATAACAAACTCAATTTCCCACTTTAAAGGATTTACCGGTAAATCCATGGAAAAAGAATACATCACTGTATTCTTTAACAATAGGTAAATCCTCAATTTGAAAATTTCTTTCCTCACTCATAGATATTGAGTTCTCATCCTACCCAATAAATGCATTTAGTAGATATAGTAGAGGTGGATCGAGATAAGAATCAGATATTGATATTTTTTCTCTAAAGATAATGGATTCTGCACCTTCCTCACAAATCATAATTTTCTTCTTATTACAATAGATTTTCAAATAATATTTTGAAATCCAATACATGCCAAGGATTATGTAAAATTATAACATAGGTATGATGATAAAATCAGTAGATAAAGCATATTTATATTCCATAATGGGGACTGAATGACACATCTTTATTGCAATGAGACATCCCTTAGAGGTTTTGACTAACAACTCCCTTATTATGGAGAATTGGAAATATCTAATTTTTAAAGAAAAATAGGAAGATATAAAGGAATGGAATGATCCATAATCAAATAAAGTATTTTCTATGTTTGAGGAAACTATTATAGTATCTACCACCACATCATTAGGAGCTTCAACTTTAGTATTTTTTATCGCATAATCTTGGCCTTTCTCCCTGGTACATTTTAAGGAATTATTCCTTAATGCTTTGGAAAATCATTAACATAGTGTCCCATATCCCTATAATTATATAATTGAAAATTGATATCTTCTTTTATTCCCTTGCAATCACCATCATGATGGCCTTTCTATCCACACTTTTAGCATGCTCCTTTTCTTTTTAAATAGGCACCAGTCCGTTTCCTTCCACAAGTATCACAAGATGGAAAATTCCTCTTTTTATTCTTCCCTTTATCCATTCTATCCTCCGCCACCATATTCTTATCTTGTTTTAAATTAAATTCATAAGACATAGTGAATTATTTCTCTATATTTATATCACATGAGAAAATATACTTGTATGATGTGAAACTTTGGGAGAGTAGTACCCTTCATAGGAATGGTTTTAAACCATAAAATAATCAATAAATCTTGCTACTCGGATTACGTATGTATCCTGAGACATGCCTTGCTAAACTTGGGAAGTTAGCTATATAATTTTCAACATTCTCATCCTCTTTTTGCCTTAGATTCAGAAACCATCTTTCCATATCGACTCATTTTTATGAGGAAAGTATTTTTCTAAGAATATTTCCTTAAAATATTTCCATTCTATATTTTGAATCTCTTACACCATTTTTTTGTTTTGAATTAGTGACCACCTTTGATCAGAATCTCCTGATAAATGATATATTTCAATGACAACCTTCCCCCTTTCTTTACTTCCCAAAGTGAGAAATATCCTCTCTAGGGAACTCATCCACTTCTATACTACAAATGGGTTTTTAGTCCCATTAAATTATGTATTTTTTTGTCACATAAAGGGGTCTAACATTTCTCCTCTATGTTGTGGTTTAGGGTGCTTCATATGGGTATGGTTATTGTTCATAATCCGAGTTAGCTATCCCTGTATAGTTATGAGTTTATCTGCACCAGTCAAGGCTCCAAAACCAACATCATTATCTTGCATATGGTGGAAATCCCTACATGGGAAACACATGTTCATACGATTTCCATTTTTTCCACTAGTAACAATTTCTAAATGATGGAATACACTAGATTAGGTTATGAATCATATTTCATAATCTCATCTGTAATAATACTTAACATAAATTTAAATCCTATGAATATTTAATCCCATGAACATAAACATGGTTTCTTTAAGGAAAAATTTACCAGTAAACCCTTTATAATGTCTTGTAAATGAGATGTGAATTATCTAATCAGATCCACTAGGAGTGTCAAACCAACTACACAGTAAGACCCATTTTCATATACCAGGTTACCCTAGGGCAAGCCCAAAATAACTTGTTAGAGTTAATACTCCTAGGTATATCTGTTCCAGAACGACATCCACTTTTAGAATCTAGACAGAGATGTATTTTCTTGGAATATCCAAATAATCTCTTAATTACAAAAATTATTGAATGTTCTTGTATGTTTATCCTCAAATTCCATCTTAGGATTTTTTCCCTAATATATGTTCTCTAAATCTAGTTTCTAAGGCTTTTAATAAACTTCCTCCGGTACCAACTGTAAAGACCCAACCCTAGTTGCTTGGAGCCGGTTCCTTATCTCATTACATTATCATGATAAAAAATGTCGTATCATGAAGGAAGGAATTAATTTAGTAGTTTCTAAAAACTAGATAAATATATAAGTTCAACATTAAAACTTTAAATGAAATTCAATATTGAAATTCCTTTGAGAACATCCATAACTCCTTGGTTACCCCTATAGGTCATTCATAATTTACTTCTTCACATCCTGGGAAAATTAAGCATAAGAAAGGGGTGAGCTCAGATTCTCAGTAAGGGTAATAAATATAGTATAATATATCATAATAGTAAACATTAGGTATGGTGAATAATTAAAAACACATGCCTTTAAAAATGAACTTGAACATTATATAGAAAGAATAAGGGCTGAATAAATAATACTATAATAAATCACAATCACGGGTATTATACTAGTCTAATAACCCCATGGGCTATCAATTACTTGTTTCATAAGGAGATAAATTCATAAAATTGACCATTATATAGTATAAAATCAAGGCCTTGGCCAATACATCTAAAAATTATTAAGTCCTCGACCAAAACCATATCTAAAAATGGGCAACGTCTCAGCCAAGACCATAACTATTTTGTCTCATGAGACCTACTGATGCATCGAGGGGATATAGTGGGCCCCACACATCACTTAGTAAGTCTAATTAATTACTAATATTATTGGGGATAAACATAATTAATATATATATATACATATTGAAACTAACATATAAAATGTAAATAACTTTCCCCAAACATAAACACTAACCATTCCGAGTAATATGGCGAATGGTTTCAAGATAGGACATCTGTAGTCAAACTAATAATAAACCATTAAATAAAATATGTTAGATTATATCATAAAATATTATTCCAAATTATACATAATAATCAATAATATTGTTGAAATAAATGTAAATACTCTTATAAAATCGTAATGTAATTCCTGAGATAAATACTCATTTACTTTGAAAAGAATAGTTCTTTTGAAAAAATATTTGTATAAAAAACATAAGTAAAATAATATAGTTATTTAAAATAAAATGATAATTTTTAGGAAAATAATGGTTTCTAGAAATATATTATAGAGTGTACTTGAACATAGGTAAGAATTCGAGAAGTTCCATAGAACTGGGCTTGTATTTCAGGAATAATTTTTTGAAAGATCCTTTTAAAACATGTAAATCCCCATAAAATAATTAAGGATTATGGTTGGAAAACATATATAGAACATTATAAAAAAAATTATGAGGAGTATATAAGAATAAATAATAATTTCATTTGGGTAATTATAAAATAAGAGTAACCCAAATAAAAATGGAGGTTTGGATAGAAAATCCTTACCTTATATCTGAATGTATTCTTTACTTGACCTTAATGTATTGGGTAATAAAATTAAATCTATTAATTAACTAATTAATATAATTTTATACATATATTTGATTCATTATAGTTTTATTAGGTTCATTTATGTCTTTATTGATTAGTTATAATATTGAATTCAGTAGTTCAGTAGTGTTCTTTCTTTGATTTTATGATCAGTTCACTTGATTATAAGTAATAGAGTTCTTGGGGAATGAATATAATTCTCATGAATTGAACTTATCTATTATTAATAAAAATAAATATGTATAAATGGTTAGATATATCATTGGGTTACGAGTTATGAGGATGATATGTTAGATAGAACATTAGTGATAATCATTTAGATTATTTTGGCGACATTTTGATTGTTACAAACTAGTTTGTTGTATGAATTAATATTATGTATTTAAACTAGTTAAAAAGCATTCAATAGGTTATAATACACATATTAGAGTATGGATAAACCATAAATGTTGTTTCATGACCATACTTAAAGGATAAATTGAGGAACTATGGTTCATCGTCCATGAAGGTTGTAAATTTGTACCTCCCGGATGCTGATTTTGTTAATAAAATAAAAGAGGGAGAGATAATAGTTTGAGGAAGGTTATTTTATTAACATGATATAATTCTAGTATATATATGATACTAAAGATTTCATGATAATTTGGATAAATAAGGTGATGAGAAGATAAAATAATAAAATAAATTGAAAATGAAATGAAAAAAAGGAATATGGTTTACCACTTGAAATGTCCTCCATGAGAACCTCCTTAAGGGAAGGGGGTTTTGGTCTATTGGAAATACCAAGATCTCTTGAAATTGGGAAGGTACTAGGTAAGTGTATTTGGGTAGAACTTTTATATGCTTCAAGGCTTATATGAGTTAAGAGAAGAGGGAGTGAGGGGTAGATTTTATAGTGGAGGAGAGGAGTGATTTTTGAATATCTTATTCATTATTTAATTATTTTTCTCAATAAAAACAATAGCGTTGATTTGTGTGACCAAAAATAGTAATAAGTTCATGTGAGTTCTAACCAAGTGTGATTTCATCAGTGATGAATCATGTAATAGTGTATTTATTTTATAATTTATTTATACCATTAATTGCCATATTTTACTATTAAAAAAATTCAAGTATTTCAGAAAAATACCAAAAATTCACTATAACCATTTTTGACGTGTAAAATATGAAAAATGGTCTCCATTTTATCAAAATAATTATGTAACTATGTGAAATTTAATTTTTAAATAAAATCATTATTTACTTGAAAAAAATACATATTATAAATTTAAATTTGATTTTATAATACTTTTAAAAACTAACTGATGTCTCATAAAATTATCCTAAAATCATAGGAAAATAAAATATTTATTTACGAATACATTTTATCAAAATAAATTTATTATTTTAAATTGTAATTAAATATTTATTACATAAATAATATCAACACTTAATTATTAATTTTTAAAATATTCACTCTTTTTTATATGGTGCCTTAAATTTATTTATACATATGTGGGTGAGGTTTCTATTCATAAGGGTACACTAATATTAATAAGGGAAAGTTTTTATTCATAAGGTTAAGTTACTATTCACCCTAAATATAAGTGGATCATATAAGACTCTAAATATCTTACTGATCACAACTGTGTATGTCAGTTTTTCAAAATTCAAATCACAGAAGATGAAAAATCATGTTTAGAAGTTAGGTTATAACTATCTCCTATAACAAAGTGTTTGTTTAATAGGGGATCTCTATTTAATTCATTTTATATTAAATTTATTTGTAAAACTTTGGGGTGTTACACATACACTTTATGTTTCCAATTATTTTTCTCATTATTCCTAGAAGAAATGTTAGTTTAGTTATAGGTATAACAACCAAGAAACATGTGAAATGTAACAAAAAATTCATGAAATGAAGTAAAAATGGACTGATATATTTATTACATATAAATACTTAGGTTCCTATAACAATGCATGAACAGTAATCATTTTCCTTACTCCAAAAGGGTAAAAATACAAAATCTTATCAAATGTTAGAAATCATGTGTGTAACCTAAAGGTGAAAGTATTGCAACTGTAATAGGAAAAAATTTAGAACATCAAGTCCCATCCTTGAAAACATATATTTTCCCTATATGTGGTTTAGCTACTCCCAGGAACTTACTCATTACCAAATTCCAAAAAGCCCTGGTCTTTTATCTACTATCCCAGAATAGAAAGTAGGAGAAAAAAAATCCTTTTATATGATACTATGACATCCTGGAATAGATTCACTCATAAATAACCAAACCCGATTGGACACATAGTCTCAAAACCGCCTACACGTACTTTGGAGGTTTCCAACTAGAAGTGTGGGTCGACACTGGTATGATAGAGATATTATACCCACTTCATCAGAGTTACACAATAGTGAATAATAAATAAGCATCGAAAACATAATCATGAAAAACATCAGAAGTAAATCATTCAGATGATAATAATCAAACATAATCAACAATTAGTTTCATATATAAAATATTCAATAATGATATAAAAAATGGGTATAAGGGAAATAGGCAAGCATGAATACATAATACATGATATGAAAAATATTCAAAAAGATCAAAGGATAATATCCAATAGCATCATAGGAACTAGCTCATTCCTCTTATCTAGTAATCCATCGTAGAACAAAATAATCAAGAATCCATACCTGGGCACTTACATTTATCCCTACCTGCATCCATGAAGTTTGTTTAGGCTCTAATAGGTGTCCTGAATTGGGTGTGAGTAAAACATAGTAGGACACCCCAATGATTTCTAACAAAACCTAGTCTAAGAACATAAAATGAGCAGTGTGCATGTATAATAAATATATGGAAATAATGTGAATATAAACCTTGTAAAACTCAGGTTCCTCATGGGACACTTGACCGACTATACCTGCTTCCTCCTAAGATGGAATATCTTTAATCATTTTTAAATTTTATATAATAAACATGATACCCTTGTTACGTAACCAAGTCTCCTATATAAAATGATAATCAAGGATAATATAATCCAATTTATCCTATGATCCAATCCATGTCATTCTATGTCATAACCCAAGTATCACTTAAGTCATAATACAATTGCATTTGTCCTATGTGCCCATACAAGGAATTATATGTTAGAATCCAAGTATCACTCAAGGTATAAAATAATTCCATTTTTCTTTTGAGCCCATCCAAGGAATTCCATATCCTAATTCGAGTGTCCCTCAATACCTAAAGTAATTCAATTTATCTGATGAGCATATCCATGTAATTTTGTATCAAAATATGAGTATCACCCATGACATGGTATAATTTCTTCAACAACTCAACCAATTCAATATTTCTAATGATCCAATTTAATGCATTCCAAATAATAACCCATGTATCACCCATGGAACATCATATTGAATGGTCATGACTAGAAAATTATCCAAACCCTTCAACAATTCACTTAATTCAAATTATCCATTTAATTTATATGGGATAAATCAAGCATAAAGTAAGTGGATATCAAGGGGAAGGTGACATGTTCTTACTGTTGATCTCTAAATAATTAATTTTAACATATTACTTAGAGGTGAAAGGCCAAACCTACCTAGGTATGGGTTCAATTATATAATCATGGAACTTAATAACCCACCCAAGGGGGTGTATGGTCATTATAAACAAGGTGTAATGGTCAAGAAATATAATATTCACACCCTAAGGGGTGTTTTGAGTTGAGTTAGACAACATCCAATGATGCAATTTAGGCTAGAAATAATAACTAATTCAAGGCGTTAATAATTTATTTAATTAGTTTCACATTTAAGAGGCGACACATGGAAGGTTTGACACATGGCACAACATCACATGATATAGACATAAAAACATTTAGGTAAAAGTACTAGACCACTTACCCTAGACTGATATATAAATCCTAATCTGGTATCATATTCAAATTCAATATAGAATAAGAGAAAATGTAAAACCAAAAAAATTCCTTGAAAATAGGGCATATTATATCGCACAAATATCACTTCAAAGATGGGAAGAGAAACTGAGAAAAGAAGCAAGATGACTCATATAATTATTGATAGTGATGTAATGTGACTGACATCATTCAATTCAAATTTTTTATTAAGTAGATAACTCAAATCCTAGGAGGAATAAATGGGAGAGATCTCATGTGGGGTGGATACTTTGCATTTTAGGGAGAAAAAAGGGGTGAAATGTTAAAGGCATGAGAAAAAAATGGTCATTTTACACATTTTAAAGGGGTTCATGGTTTGGACACATGGTTTTCCAAACCAAGTACGAATCGTGTTGCTCCCACTATATACGATCCACACCTTTCATGGTTTATGGTCACGAATAGACAAATCGTGGATAAACCATGTGTTTGGCACTATCTCACACCATACACCACACATGACCTAGGTGCATTGTTAGAAAAGCTGTGTGCACACCATATGAATTCCCTATATAATTTATTATAGGTTTCACATGGACATGTGTCTCTTCATGCTGGTTTAATAAAACCATTCCCTTTTTTACAGGGCTTCAGGGTTGATCATCACTGTTAATACTAATTGTGCACCAACTATGCACCTTATAATGTTTGTCCATTAACTAAAATTATGGGCCTCAATAGAAGTTTGAATGCTCCCAAAACCTCTATGACCCTATTAGTCCCTTCTATACAGATAATAAAAATGTTTTAGACTAAAATTAAAAGGATTTATACCTAAATGAAAAACCGATATCTTACAATTGTTTTATGCTCTTTATCTTCTTCTACGAGATTTAAATAGTTTTATTACAAAACCAATATTTCTAATGAATTGATTATTACATTTTATCTATTATTAATTTTGTTGTCATTAAATTTATCTTGAGATATTCACATTCTTGTGATATTTAAACATTAAATTTCTCTTAAATATCCATAGTCTTCGTAACATGGATATGTTTTTTTCCTAAACCATATATCATTTCTACATACAGTGTTATTCTTTAAAGGCTATTTTATGAACTGAGGAAATATTGATAATTTCTATTATTTAATCAATATAGGTTTTTTTGATATGCTATATTATTTATGAATTAAATTGATCATTTAATAGAAAAGGAATGCATTGGACATGGAGTGATGGGTGGTGCCTGGTTATAGATAGCCCCTCAACACATCAACATATATCATGAGACAAATAAGCTATCCAAATTAAATAGGATTTTAGTGAATACCTACCTATCGATTAGACTGTCTTGAAACAAGTATTTCATGGTATTAATATCATGATATCTAGTATTAAGAATTTACTTCATTCATAATTTAATTATTATTATCCATGAGATCACCACATTGATATTATCCGTGGTTTCATTTTGTGCACTTGTTATTGATTAAATGATACATGTTTTTAGTTATTTACAGTATTATATTGATTATACCTTATTGATTAATGATATCTTCCATTATACATAACCATTATCAGGAATCTGAGCTCACCATTTTTTTCATTTCCCCGAGACATGAAGAATGATATTATGAATAATATCAAGGATGCAATACTTTTTTTTATATTTATAATGTAATATGGGAATCATGTATTCATATAGTTCTTAAAGACTATTAAACTGGTAGATATTTCTTACAGAGATCCTTTTTATATTGTAATAATGTAATAAAGTGAATGCCATCTATGGGTTTGACATAACAAAAATTTATGCATATTTTTAATCAAATATTGGTGATTTTTTTATGCTTTTCAAGGATAAAACCCTTAAATTTTTATGTTTTAGTAATGTATGGGTAATTTTTAATGAGAAATTAAAATGGATAAGAAATTTTAAAAAGAGTGTAATTTTTAATTTGAAAATTATCTATGAATCCTTTGTTTTTTTATTGAAATTTGGATAACCCTTTTTATTGTTTTTTGTAAAAATTTACCCCAATATAGTTCAGCCTTAAATGAAGGCCTACACACCTCTTATATAGACTATTATGAGCTAGTACAACTACAAAAGACCTAGGAGGGAAATACTAGCTAGGGGAACTTGGGGGGGTCAGGCCCGAGTGTGACCTACAGGTGATGAATCCCCAAAGGAGGGTCGTGGGTGATCATGCCTCACGATAATCATAGGTGGCCCAAAGGGCCTATGCGGGTTGCGTGTGTCAGGAACCACATTTCATGTGTGATAGTGGTGTCCTGTTAGCCCACCTTGGCATGGGAATTCCATGAGATCTTATTTATAGGGTAATAAGGAGGCGGTCCTTGTCCCACCATTTCGATGTGGGAAGGGATCTCTGTCGCAGACCACCATGCTCCGTTGTGGATCACTGCGCTCCACCACACTCCCACATCCAACCACCACACCTACACCTCTTCCGCACACCCGAATGACCATATTACCACTCATCTTCTCTCACTGACCACTGGAGGCCACCACCACTACGGAACGAGCTCAACCAGCCCCCCCCCCCCCCCCCACCGTGTCACCCTTCCACTAGTCAGACCAGCTCAGCAGCTGCCTACCACAACCTCAACCATCACCACTAGTAGTCTAGAACCTCTTCACCCTCAGCCTCCTCTCTGATCATCATGTCGACATCCTCCATCCATTGTGAAGGCCAAAAGAGATGTTGATCCACCAGTTCTCGCCGACATGCACCAACACCAGAGGCCACATGCTCTCACTGCTGCACATTCCCCACCACTATTGAATGACGTGAAGCTGCCATGGATTCCCAACACTGATTGATCACTAGAGTGACATTAGTTTCGATCATTCATCACCTCTTTTCCACTAAAGTCCACTGTAGGCCACCACCTATAGCAACTAAATCATGATGTTGTTGTCACTCGGTGTTGCCACCCTCGCGCTTACCACCTGACACCAAGGCCCCAACTTCATCACCTGTGCACCAGGACGCCTCATGAGGACCTAATCCATTCATGGAACCCATTAAACATAGATTCCATGCATGAAATTTGGGTTCCATGGATTCACTCGGGCCCCTCCCACACATGGAACATGTCCACATGGCCCCTGAATGCTCACAACCCCAGGTGTTCTCTCCTCTGAAGAAGTGAATCGTGGGGATGGATTTTAATTTCAAACCCCCCACATGATTTTCTTGTAATAAAATGGAGTTAAATTATTCCACCCTCTCCTAAAAAATTATTTCTCCCCTCCTTCCAATGGCATAAAATCCTCAACAAACTCATCGGGGAAAGGGTGAGGTAACACCACCACCAAGGAGGTGATCCTCATCTTCATCTAATATCCTCAAATATTTCATGTCTTGTTCATTTTCTAATTCAATGACCCCTTATTTCAGGGAGGACTAGAATTCTTAGTGATTGAGTAAAGGGAAGGGGGATCCAATTTTATGATTTTTGATATTCTGAAAATTTTATTCAAAATAATTATTTGATTTTAAATTAATGCTTTTCAATTTAATTTATTTTTAAATTTAAATTAAATATGATTTTATTTTAATTTATTCCTATATATTAAAATTTGTTTTATTTAAATAATATTTTACCCTTAATTGATTTATTTATTTTTACACCAATTGGTTAATTTTAAAGAAAATATAGCAAGGGAGTGGTTTAGTGATTACTATAATACATGATGAAATTAAGATTGACTATTTTAATTATTTAGGTAAAATAAATACCAGATTTTGTATTTCATGATTAATTAAAAATAATCCATTAATATTTATACATTTTTAAATATAATTAAAACAAAGGTGAATCGATGAAACAATTGTTATTCAATTTATTTAATTACTTTGACCTAAAACAAAAAGACTCTTCTTTCTCAAAAACAATGATTACTTCACAAAAGGGAAACCACAAACTAAATCTAATCAATTCTCTCTCATTATAAATTCACAAAACTTCTCAAAATATCTTGTATTCTTAGAGCCTTAAAACTTATTATTTTTATCTGCATAAGTGACACATGGATTAAAACAATGCTCTTTGGAGAAATTTTTTTTGGTAACCACTCACACTACACCCTTAAGTGATTTCATTGTTTTTTCCACACCTCATGAAAAGAGTGCATCAAAATTGGTGTCACTGCTTGGGAGAAAGTGTAAATATGTATGATTAGGACCTATAAAAAGGAACTACTCAATTTTTATCCTAAGATATAGAGATTTGTTTTCTAGGATCAGGAATTTCAATCTTGAATTTTTTTTGAAGAAATAAATTTAGAAGACTCAAGTGTTAATTTAAGACCTACCATAATGGAATTAGACCCAAAACAGACCTTGAGGGACCTTTGTTCCCTGAAATTCACCAATCATCATAATCAGTTAACCATGCCCACAGAAAATGACTTTGAGTTACTTTTTAACACGATTCCCATGATACCCAAATTTCATTTCCTTGTAGGTGGGGATCCTAATAGGAAAATTCAAGAATTAATATATTTGTGTTCAAGTTTGAAACCGAGAGGAGTGGTGGATGAGTAAGTCAAGTGGAAGGAGTTCCCTTTTTCACTTAAGAGAGTAGCTAAGTAGTGGTTTTATTTGTTACAACCCAGAGAGATCCAAGAATAGGATGATCTCCAATAAAGTTTCATGAAAAGGTAATTCCCTACCTCTTAAATCACATCAATTAGGAATTAGATATATGTCACTAATCAAGCTATGGATGATACTCTTTACCAATATTGGGAATGATTGAAGAAGCTTAGTGCGAGCTCCTCACATCAAACAATGGAGGAGCACTATTTCCTGGTCTTTTTCTACCAAGGATTGTTGGGAAATGATACGAAACTTTTGTATGAATCCTTCAAAAGAGCTTTGGTTAAAAAATTACCCATATAAGCCTAAAACCAAATTAAAATGATAGCTCATAATTCACAACAATTTAGAACAAGTTGAACTAGTTCAAGAGGTATACATGAGCTAAGGAATTATGACTCATCACCTCTCCTAACAACCCAACTTCAAGAACAAACAAGCCTTATGAGAAAAATTTCCATTAATCAGGTGAGTTAGAAACCATATCCACTTCAATTATATGGATTATGTTCATCACCCAATTATCACACTAATCAATGTGTTGATATATAGGATACAAAAAGTTGTTCCACTACATTTTAGCAAAGAAAATTCCCACAAAATAAACAATAGAGATAAGGTCAAACCCATCAAGGATTGATAATTCAATAGAACCAAGCCAGAACACCATTTCAATAGTAATATCAAAACTAGACACTATACAAGCATCCCTTCTAGTAAAAAAAAACTTTTCAAATTCCACCATTATAATAAAATGATTTTGAACAACCCATAGAATGTTCTCAGAAGTACCATCATAAAATAGATATTGAAGATTTGAAGAAGGCAGTAAAAAATTTGGACAAAACGTTTGATAGACTTATGGATCTTCTGACTAGGAATCAAAGAAAACTACCAGCACAAACCATCCCTAATCCAAAGGATAATGTCATTTCAATCACAATTCAAAGTGGTAAGGAGCTTCCACTTCCCAAGATAAGTAAGATGGATGATTCCAAATAAACATAAAGAGAAAACCATCCAACCCAAGAAGAACAAAGAAAAAAATGAAAAGGAAACAAAGGGAGAAAAGATACAATTAGGTACCATTACCTTCTACACTGGATCGATCATCAAAGGCTGAATATGACAAACTTCAAAAGAAGATTTAGGAAAACTTCCAAAAATAGAAAATCAACATTCCCTTGCTTGAATAAATCCACCAAATACCAAAAATATGAAAAGATTATAAATAAAATATGCACCAAGAGAAGGAAGCATGATGGGGGTGAAAGAATCAGATTTGTAAGGAATGTATCATCCGTGATCACCCCACCTTGACCCAAAAAATGTCAAGATCCAAGTACGTTCTCTATTCTCTGCACAATGGGTTCTTTATATTTTTTTGATTATTTGTGTGACCTCGGTGCATATATAAATTTTATATCAAACTATATCTTTTCAAATTTTAAAATACATTAAATGAATACCACAAGAGTGGTTATCCAACTAAAAAACTGACCCACCATTTTTCCAGCTAGAGTTTTAGAAGATTTACTAGTGGGAGTTTAAGGACTCATTTTTCATGAGTACATTTACATACTCACCATGGATGAAGATGATTCACAAATACATTCACCCATAATTTTGGGAAGACATTTACTAAAAACAACCATGAATTTAATAAATGTGAATGAAGGAACCCTAACCATAGTGCTAGGAGATAGAAAGGTGAAATTTAACATCCTTGAATAAAAAAGAAACATGTAAAACAACCATTCCCACTTTTAAATCTCAAATAGAGAATGTAGTAATTCCATAAAGGATTTAGGCATGCTCTAAGAATTATTATATTTCGAATATCACTCAATGGGAGGAGAGAGTGCTCAAAAATATGAAAATTTTTAAATCACCTCTGAATTATTTGATAATTTACTGGAAGAAAATAATATGATACCCTTTTCAAGGGATGAAAAGATTTTGAGATAAGAGAAGTAAATTCATTATCATCCATAGAATAACCACCAAGTCTTTAATTAAAACCTCTCCCATGTGAAAAAAATGTGTATCTATTAGAGGGAGAAAAATTTCTTGTAATCATTGCAAATAATCTATCTAAGATCTAAGAGAAAACACTAATTTCCCATCTAAAAAGAAATTACTGAGCCATAGGATGGATTCTAGGAGATATAAACAGGATCAAACCTAAATTATGATCACATAGAAACTTTTTAGAGGAGGGATTTAAACCTTTTAAGAAACCCCAGAGGAGACTAAACCCCACCATCATGGAAGTTGTAAAGAACTAAGTTGATTTTTTTTGGTAGCTGACATAATTTACCCAATTTATAACTCTCTATGGGCCAACCCCATCTATGTGGTTTCATAGAAAACAAGGTTGACCATTTTAGAAAATGTAAAAAATGAATTAATTCCCATGAGAGTCTAAAATAGTTTTAGAGTGTTAATTTATTACAGAAGACTAAACCAAGTCACCTGAAACCGTAATTTCCCAATCCCATTCATCGACCAGATGTTATAAAGGATAGAAGGTAGAACAAATTGATTCTATTTTGAAGGATTCTATGGATACATTTAGGTCTTGATTTCCTCAAAAGATGAAGAGAAGAAAAACTTCACCTATCATTTTGGGACCTTAGTATATAAGAGGAAATATTTTTGATTTGGAAATGTACCAGGTACATTTCAACGATATATGTTAAGAATTATCTATGATCACATAGAAGACTACCTGAAGGTATTTCTTGATGACTTTACTATTTTTGGGAGTTAAATTGATCATTTCTTGGGAAATCATGATAAATTTTTGAAAACATCTATAGTGAAAAACGTGGTTTTAATCTTTGAAAAATCTCATTTCATGGTTGAAAAAGGAAAAGTGATAAGAAATATTATTTCAAAAAAGAGAATTGAGGTGGACAAATCTAATATTGAAGTTATCAGTTTTTTCCATACCCCACATATGTGAAAAACTTCAGATCATTTCTGGGGAATGTAGGATTTTATCAAAGATTCATGAAATATTTCAATAAGATATCTCTTCCACTCTCAAGATTTCACTTAAAAGAGGGTCGATTTGTTTTTAATGATAATTATAGGATGGAATTTTATGCATAAAATCAAGATGTTAGATTATTTCTTTCCCAAAGAATTTTGGGAAAAAACAAAGTCATAACCTATGCTTCAAGGACCATGGATTCTAATCAATTCAACTACACAAGAACTGAAAAAATGTTTCTTTCCATTTTCATTATATTAGATAAATTTAGGTCATGTTTTCTTAGAACTAGAGTAGTGATATTTTCAGTACATCTAGCAATCAGGTATTTGATGAAGATTCTTGATGCCAAACCATGTCCGGTGAGATGGATAATACTATTACAAGACTTAAATATGGAGATTAAAGACAAAAAAGGATTTGAAAACAAGTATGAGACCATCTTAGTAGGCTTCTCAACACTACTAAATTCAAAATTTCAAAAACTAATCCCACCCAATGATCATATGCCTGATGAGTAGCTTTGAATCATAGAGGATGAAGTACCATTGTATGCTAACATAGTTAATTATTTGGGAACATCTCATATACCTTCTTCCCTTAACTCCAATTAGAAACACAAGCTCAAGGATGAATCTGGGTTCTAAATATAAGAGGAACGATTTCTCTAAAAAAATTAAATGATCAATTCATAAGGAGATATCTTTTGGAAAGTTAAATAAAAGTTTTTGTTCAATTTTACAATATACATGCTTGTGAAGTCCACTTTGGACCGCCAAGAATAGATAGGAAATTTTTGGATTCAGGCATCTATTGTCCTACCTTGTTTAAATATGCTCTTGATTTTTTTAAATGTGAAAAATGTCAATTTTTTGGAAACATTTAAAAGAGACAGGAGATTCCCCCAAAACCCATCATTTTTTGTGAAATATTTGAAGTTTGGGGAATTGATTTTATGGAATCCTTTCCTATGTCTTTTATAAAATCAGATTTTTTACTTATTGTTGATTATGTATAAAATGGGTGGAAGCCAAAGCCATCAGATCTAATGATGCCAAATTTGTGTGTGATTTTTTCAGAGAAAACTTTTTTTATAGGTTGGGATTGCCAAGATCCACCATCAATGACCAAGGGACCCATTTTTGAAATTGAATAATGGAGGCTACTCTGAAGAAACATGGGGTCTACCAAAAAACGTCAACACTTTAATTTCCCCAGACAAATGTCCAAGATGAGGTATCAAATCGTGAGGTTAAATGAATTTTGGAGAATACATTCAAAACAAACCAAAAATATTAGAGCCAATGTCTTGAATACACTTTATGGGAATACTAAGTCACATAAAAAACACCTATCCGTATGAGCCCATATCAATTGATTTATGGGAAAATATGTCACCTACTAGTATAATTGGAGCACTAAGCATAATATGCTTTTAAAAAGGTGAATTTGGATTTGGATATTTTTGGAAGAGATTGAAAACATCAGTTACAGAAGTTGGAAGAAATCAGAAAAGAATCTTTTGAGAATTCAAGAATTTTCAAAGAATGAACCAGGGTGGCAGATGAAAAACTAATTCAACCAAAGAGCTTTCAACCTAGAGACCAAGTTCTACTCTACAATTTCAGACTAAAGATAATGATAGGTAAGCTTTGTTACAGGTGGGAAGAACCTTTTAATCTTACTAATTTATATCCTTTTAGTAATATTCAGTTTGAGAAAAAATAAGGAGGAAATCCATTCAATATAAAAGGTCAAAGGGTGAAGAAGTTCCACATAAGTTTAACACAATAATTAGGGGAGGATCTAAAACTTCTCCAACCCATCTACAAATTTTTACTCATGAGGTTAGGTCGATCCAATAACATTAACCAAAGGAACTTCCGAGAGGCATCCCAAGTTTTCTTAGGATCTAGGACCCATTATCCTCTTACATAACCCATTTTATCTTCAATGGAATGGTTCTTACACTGGTATGATTGGTCGTGATTTTTCAAGAACCATCATGGAAGGTAACCACAAAGTAAGATCCAAGAAGTGAAGGAAGAGAACCAAAAGCTTTATTACATAAGGGAGTTCATTTTCATTATCTATCTTTTTAACTCCTTACTTTTTATTGTGCAACAACATGATTTTGAGCTTTAAAAGATGAAATTTCATGTTTATACATGAATTTATGCTCTACTTGATTGAACTATGAGACATGAGTTTCATCATAATATAGTGATTCCATGTTTTAGATTTCAATATTGATATGATTAAATGATTAAAATGAAGAATTCAAATTTTAAAATGAAGCATGGATATTAAATTGAGGACTCATGATGTGATGAAATTGACAGATTCATGTAAATGAAATTTCCCAACCATTGTGCATGATTTTAATATCTAAAATTTATCTAAATTGATTTGTTTTTACTAATCATGCCTTGAGTGTTTGTCCAAAATCATATGTCCCATTCCTGAGAGGATTTCTAGACCAAGAACTTCTTATTTTATCTTGACCATATTTCTTTAGTGGTCTTAGGACATGCCACCTACTAGAACTTTCATTTGAAAATTTCGAAGCTATTAATGCACAAAAACACATTTAAAATGATTGAGAAATCTTTTGATATACCACTTATCCTTAAAATAACACCTTTACATCAATCATTATTTATCCCAAATATACCATGAATATCCTTTATTGGGATGGGCCATGTTTCAATACATTTTTATCCATTCCTACAATAATATTAGTAATTGCATGATATTTTAAAGTTTAAATGTGGAGGTGAAGTGAATCATGGTGAATGGTATGATTACCATTTTATGGAAGAAGTGTGGTGTTCTTATAGTGGGAATTTTAAAGGTTTTTGGAATAATTTGTTATAATCTATTGTATTGTCCTCTTAAATAAAAAAATGGAAATCAAAAAAAGAACCAAAAAATGAGAAAAATGGTTTGTTATTTGTCCAATAAAAAAATCACTATTACTAGACCTATTATTTTTATCATACATGGTTAGGTGGTGGATGTTAGGTTAATTCTAATCATAACTTTCAAAAAATTAAAAAACATTGAAAGGCTCTTTGAAAAATAAAAAAAAGTATAAAAATAAGAAAAAATATATATTCAATAGAGAGAAAAAATCATTCATTATTCTTAAAATAATTACAATATTTACCTTGGAGTTTTGGGAAATTTGAAAGTTCATATAAATTGAAGGGGAGAATGTCATTATACTTATACATTGAATATCATGATTTGTGATTTATGAGTTAAACCTCCTCCTAGAAATTTATTTTTAATCATAAAATCCTATAATACATAAGCCTCATAGGCATTATATCCTTAATTTAAAGTCATCATGATTTTATGTGTGTTTTTTCTTACAAAGTGGAGAATGTAATTCTGTTAAAATTCTATGGATAAGGATCATGTTCTCAGGATATGAGCATAACTCTACTTAAATTTTATCATGATAGATGAGTGAAAAGATTCATATGAGGTAATTCATGATTTTTAATGTTTAATAATAATTAATTGAGAGATTTAATGAATTAATAGAGAAGTTACATATTTTTTTAAAAGGGGTAAAGTAAAATGCATAAATTTATTGTTTCTTTGAAAAATGGGAAATTAAATTGATATTTTGTGTGGAATTTGAAAATTTGACTTAGTATTGATAATTGTTTGATTATATTTCATTTAAATTTAAATAATTATAACATTTTTTCCCTTTGATATTTTATGATGATATTTTATGCTTGAGGAAAAGCATGGTTTTAGTGTGGAGGTATTTGAAAGACCAAAATTTTATGCATATTTTTAATCAAGTCTTGGTGAATTTTCAACTCTTTTCAGTGATAAAACTATTTGATTTCAATGTTTTTGTAAAGTATGGGTAATTTTTAATGAGAAATAGAAATGGATAAGAAATTTTAAAAGGGGGATCATTTTTAATTTGAAACATTTATTTGAATTCATTTAATTTCTATTGAAATATGGATAACCCTTTTTGTTATTTTTGTGTAAGAATTTATCCCAATCTAGGACAACCTTCAACCAAGTCCCATGTGCTTCATAAGTGGTCTAACAGGATATATCCTGACCACATAGGCCCTGGGAGGGCTATACCAATTGGGGTAACTCGAGGGGTTAGGCTCCATCATGACCTATGAGTGATGAAGCCTCGCAGGAGGTCCGTGGGTGGTCAATCCCTATTACAAGTATAGGTGGCCCGAAGGGCCTATATGGGATGCATGTGTCACGAACCACATTTTGTGTCTGAAATTGGATTCCTAGAAGCCCAACCCAATGTGGGAATTCCATGAGCTTCTGAATATGAGGTAATAATGAGGCAACATCCTGTCCCACTGTTCCGATGTGGGATAGGAGCTCCATCACGCTTCGCCGTGGACCACCTCACTCCACCGTGATCCACCCTGAACCACCATGCTTTGTTATTTCCACCATTCTCTTGTATCTAATCTCCTCTCTTATACCTTATTCTCACAACCTATTACCCATGTCACCACTCATTCACCCTCACTGGACACTGAATGCCACCACCACCACCAGATTAGATCCCCTAGGATCCTGCCACCGCGTCACCCCGTTGCTACTCGAACCAGCTCACCAACCACCTGCCACCACCTCAACCACCACCACATGTCCTCTTCCACCTCTCCACCCACTTCCTCACATTCTATCACCATGATGACCTCCTACATCCACTATTAAGGCCATAGGATTTGTCGAGCCACCCGCTCTCGTTGGCATGCACCAACACCAAAGGTCACCTGCTCGCATTGCCACACACACCCCATAGCTGGTGAAAGATAATGAGCCACCATGGAAACCCACTACTTCATGGTCATTGGTCCTCCGTCATCATCACATGTTAATTACCTACCTCACTGTAGAGATCCAAAGCTTGACGTATATGGACATTAAATTACTTTTTCAGAATACTTAATACATAACAAACACAAACACACAAGGACCGTAATAGTTTAGTGTCTTTGGAAACTCGGAATTTAATCTTCTAATCGTGGTGAAAGATCTTCAACTTCTCCCCGAAAGATCTTCCCCTTTTGTTTTCTTACCAAAAACCTTTCTTTATATCCTGGGGAAAAGAAAACATAAAAAGGGTGAGCTCAAATGCTCAGTAAGGGTAAGCATAGAGAAAATAAAACAATCCATAAACATTTGAATGAAAAAACTTGAACACAAAATATAAACATCAAAATCTTGAGCAATGACATAAATCGTGGAAGTACGTAAGGAATATATAATAAAGGAACATCAATCTTGATAAAATATCATGGGAATAAATCATGTAATTGTGTCATCCATTAAGCACATGTTATGATTTCCATAGTATCCAAGGCATTGCTTCCAAGACCATCTTAGTGGACAAAGTCCCATTCTGAATCGAGTTCACTCCTCGTTTCAGTCCTGTAACACTGAACTGGATTAACTTACCATTCCAACCATGTCTATCTCATGAGATATAAATCTTTACCCAATTAATTGGAGGGAGATATAGGTCCCACCCATCTCATAATGAAATCATTCTTACTTGTGCCACAAAATAAACATATATCATTCATAATAGCCCAATGAATAAAATGGGTTTCATGAAAATCATCCCATCATCACATAATCCATATAAAAGAAATGGATATCATTTCATAATAAGAAAAGTTAAACCATGTAAATCATAGAGACTTTATACTTGAAATATACACATATGAAATAATGTTATCTTAGATGGAAAATGGTTTTGATAAAACACTTGAAATAAATTCTTGAGGAAAATATCCTTTCTCCTTCAAAATCATTTTCTTTTCACAAAATGTCATGAATTTTTAAAATAAAGGGATTTTTTTGAAAATATTCATGAAATATTTTGGGGGAAGCTTCATGAAAATAAGGCTTTATAAAACCGTAAAAATCATTTCATGCCGTATATGTTAAAAATAACATTCTTCTCATACTTTTGTCAGAAAAGTCAAAAAGAACCTCGTATGGTAAAAAAAGAAAGATTCCACACATTCCATGTAGTAAAAGTAAAAAATGATTAAAAATGTCTTTAAACATACATGAAAACATTTTTAGGAAACATGAATATGGATGATAACAATAACCCCAGTAAATACTTACGAATAAACAATCTCAGATAATAACGAGATTGGAATAGTTATCCCTTACCTTAGGTACGATATGCTTCGTACGTATCCGAACCTCCTATATAATTATTTAAATAATGTCATTGACTTATTATAGAATCATATTCATTGTTATGATATCATATATAGTTCACTTATGACTTTATATTACCCGTTTTTTTGTAAGTTCCATGTTAAAGCAGCGTTTTGGGTAAAATCGTTTCATTTATCGTACATGTTTGGAGTTGTTGTTCTTGATATTATTACTTATATCTTGATTTACATAATTCCAGAATGTAAAACATGATTTATATTTAATATATATTCATCATATACATATATATATGATATATCGATAAATGGAATGAAATACACCGTTCATGGAGACGGTAGGTCGTACGTACGCATGAACACAGTTTTCGTTTCCTTATTGAATTGAATGAAATTAAGTAGATGAAATACATATATATAAATAAATACAGTATCATTATTATGTCATATATTTCATGATTACTTATTATATATACTTTATAATCATTCATGAATGGTTAACATGGAGAATGAATCTCATCGCGTCGTGGAGACGGTAGTCCGTGTGTACGCACGAGCGATGATATCATTACCATGATCGTGGAATTGTATTGAAGTGTATGTATAATATTTCAGAATCAATATCACTTTTCAATAATCATATATAGTTATTTATTTACACCATTATACCCATCCAAGTAAGGTGGTGGTCGAAAGCAGATTACACCACGGCGTGGAGACGGTATTCCGTATGTACGCATGCGCGGTGATTTCATTTTCCGTAGGATGGTTAGATGGTGAAGTAGGGTTGTTTAATAATTATAATAACATATCAGTATATGAGTGATACTGATGTTATTACTTAATAATTAAACAACTAAAGAAGAAGAAGTAGAAGAAGAAATAAAGTTGAAATAATCGGTAACAGACATTACCTCTTCTTTGAAGCACCTCTTCTTAACCTCCTCTTAGGGAACTAAAGATGGTCTTTGAAGAAGACAAGGACCTCTAAGATGTTTCTAGGGAAGTGGAGTAGAGAAATTGTCAGAGGTTGGATGAGGTTTAAGGCTCAAAGTGGTGTGAAGATAAGAGGGAAGGGGTGCCCTTTTATAAGGGAGGAGAGGGGCACCTTTGAAAAAACTATAAATATTATCTTATTATAAAGTCATATTCGGTTTTTAATAGCTCAAAATTGATTTATTTAGAAGATAAGGCGGGTATGGGTCGAAATACTCTCATCCAATAGAATTTAGACAAGTTTAGGTTTCTATTTTATCCTTATCATTTAGATTTAACTTTAAGTTAAATAATTTTACTTTTACCGTGTCTTCATGTTTTCTTACACTATAAGGTTAATAAACTTACTATAATAAGAAACAATAACCACAAGTTGTTTATTATTAATATATATAACCTTATCTAAGTCATTTTGCCGAACCATAGAATTTTAGGAATAAAATAACAATTAATAATATAATATTTGTTTTAAAAACTATTTTATGTCAATTTTGACACTATTTGGTAATTGATTTTTTTGAAAATCATAACAGAATTATTAGTTCGAAAAAAGTTAATTAAATCAATACTAACATGTCATATTAACCTATAAAATTATTTTAATTCATAAAAAGTCCCAAATTACATTTATTTGAGTATTTATAACATCAATTATGTCAATATTTCATTAATGAGATAATTACTGCATCATCACTGTATCATAAATAGATTAAATTATTTAATGTCTAAAAATTATAAATAAAATACCATTATGTAGGAAATCTTTTTAGATTTCTAATGAATATTTATAGTTTAATTTATCTTATGTATAACCCTATATTAAAAATATTGTAGTTATTAAACTTTGATTTTAACTATTTTATACCTTCTTTAAATAAATTAATAATAAATGTCCTAATCTAATCCAAGTGGACCTAAATAGTCATATTTTATTCCTAAGGTTGTTTTTGGCCGAATTAAACTTATAAAATAGAATTAGGACATGTGTTAGGGTAATAATAATATCATTTTTACCCTTAATTACCATATTTACTTTTAACCGTGGTAAATAAAAGTAAAAAGTTACTATTCACCAAAAATTATTTTCATCTCATTGAACCACATTTTAGTCCTTGATATTAACCGTGTCTCTAGGATTTTTGAAATTCCACTCACAGAAGCAGTAAAATTATGTTTTATGTGAATTTCCAAATTATCCTAGGAGGTGGGTAAAAGACGGTGACAAGTTCAATAAAATTTTTATATATCTAAAATTATTATAAAATGACTCCAATGAATTACATTGAACTTATATAGGTTTTATGTATCAGTTTTGAACTAAAAAAATTTAAATAAAATAAATAATTATTTAAATAAAAAGTCGGTTTTTGAATAGTAACCCGGTGTTTTCACTATTCATAAAAAATTGAAAGTTTTCAGAAAAATAACAAAAATTAACCATAGGCTAATTTTAATATTCCAAATACAAAAATGAATTCCATTTCGAAAGATAACATTTATAAAATTTCAAAAAGTGGGTATTACTATTTAGAACAGCAAGTTTATATAACATATCGTTGTTTAGCGAAACTCGGTATTGCGTACAACACATGCTATCGTGGAAGGCCGCGATTGCGTGTAATGCAAGACAAGTCAGGGATGTGTGTCAAGAAATCTCCTTTTGGTGTAGCATAGAACAGAAGAAATTAATGAAATTAAAAAGAATATTTTTCATAAAATATCGGGGTGTTACATTCTACCCCCCTTAAAATGAATTTCTCCCTCGAAATTCGTCGGGGTTATAAATCGTTTACTATTCATAGAAACCCACATCATAAAAAGGAATACTAAAACTTAATTTTAAAAACTAAAGTATGAAATGTAACGATTACCCAAAGTAACTCATCACTGGGTTTTCATATAGAAGAACATATGTGAAAGTATGGTTATGGAAGAAAAATCAAACCATCAAGTTCTGATGGAGAGTGGTAGAGAACATGGCTATGAAAAATCCATTAATCAAAAAGCCATAAATTTTTGATGATCTAAGGTACCATATGATTCATCGGATATAAGGGCACTAGGACAACATTTTTGGTTTTCAAGATCATTTCCCTAAAGTTGAAGAAATTTGAATTAGAAGAAATACTTTCTTGATTTTGGTACAGTCTCACCATTGATCATTACTTGGAAAATTTCCACTTCATCTCTTAAATAAATGAAGTTGAATTTGTCATTCGTGAAGTGTTATCATATCATGTGATAGAATTGTGGGTCATTCCATCTATCTCAAAAAAAGGTTATAAAAAGTTATCAAAAATACATAAGTCCATCTATAGTGATATTAATCATATACGGTTCCTAAATGTGACTTATACTTCATATATCATACTTCTTAATATAATAAAACCGGTTTATACTAAACAGAGACTTCCTGTAGGCCAGTGGTAGGAGATAAAGGCCTGTCGCACTTCGGTTGTGGGTTCGATTCCCACAGCCTTGTCTGACGTGACAGGTTGTCGCCCATTCTGCAGGTTGTCCTTTTTTTCTCTAAAAATACAATATTATAACTTTCCATCAATAATATAGAAAAATTTATAGCCTTAAAAATACTAACTTATGTCCAACATAATCCATTCCAATCTTTAGGATTATCCAAAATACTGATGTTCATTCTAATATTATAGTGAAAACGATTACCATAGAGTTCATATAACAAGCATGTTAATACCATCGTTGATCCCCATATATCATAAGATATGTCTTGTTGGTCACATTCCAAACATTCGAAGTCTTTAATCATTTATTCTATTGAAAAATGAATACCCATTGAACCTTTGTGAAAACATGAGTTCTGTCAAAAGTTAACTCTTTCCACATACCAGAACCCCACAAATTCTATATACTCAAACCATGATATCACTATTTCCGTATATCATTCATGAGTTCATGAATACTTTCAAACATTTCATTTTCTCCTTATCCCTTCATTATGCGCATATCATCTTCTTTCCAAAAATATCTCAATCACTTTCCATGGTTACCGGTACCATAAAATTATTGAAAACCGCAATAGACCAATACATAAATATTCCAATATTCCACAATACTATATACAACATTATTTTGGAATCCCATTACATAAACACTTAATCATTACACAACATCGTTTTCATACTCAACATCACAAATAGTGAACGCATGAGACTTCCCTTTATCCTTTGCCTTAAGTGGTTTCTCATGTCGATCATCATTAACCCTTGGATTAGGGCACTGATATGCTTAATGCCCCATTTCATTACACTTGAAGCATTGAAGTTTTGGTGGTGCGTTCTCTGTAGTATTTTCTTTATTCACATCATTAGTAACCCTTTTTCCATTACATCGACACTCAGCTGCTCGATGACCTTCTTTTCCACACTTAAAACATTTTCTAGTCCCTTTCAGACAATCTACACCATGCTTCTTTCCACACTTTTAGCATAAGGAAACATTCATCTTCTTTTCACCATTATTCTGAGACTTCTCCTTGAACTCCATATTTCGTTTCATGTCAAAACCATGAGATGGATATGTAACACCAACTTCCATTTCTACCTTGATAGCACAACGCACAATTTCTTCATAGCTACTGAATTCTCTTATAGCTAATTCCCTTTGAAGACTTGGTTTTAAGACACTAAATAATCGATCAACTTTACTTTCAGGTTGGATGATAAAACCAGATGCATACCTTGCAAGCCCTGTAAAATTTGTTTTGTATATACCAACAGATTCATCATACTTTTTCTTTAGTTCAAGAAACTACTTCTCCATCTTTTTTTGAAGAATACAAGGGAAGTACTTACTGAAAAACAAGTTCTTGAACTCGTCCCATTCCATGGACTCAATTTCATCTCTTTGCCTCGTATTCTTGATAAGATTCCACCATTGATCAGCATCACCTTCCAAACGATATACTGCTAAGATAAATTTATCATGCTCAGAAAATTATAGAACTGAAAATATCTTTTCAGTGGTACTGATCCATTGTTCAGCCACTAATGTATCAGAAGACCCGCTGAATAAAGGTGGACGCTGCCTCATGAAGGATTCAACACAATGTTCCTCCTTCCTTTGCTCATTTTGAAGTCTAGAATGATTCATAGCTTGTGTAAGTATAGAAATGAGATGCTGCACTCCATCTCCCATAAAATTGGTTTGTTCATGAGGAAAATCATTGCATTGTCCATTACATTGATCAACAGGGTTCCTTCTGGTTCTAGCCATCGTCTAAAACCCAAAAAGAATAGTGTGAGAGGAAAAAATCATGCTAGGGAAAACAACATAATAAAGGGGGAGTACGATCAATATCTAACATATTAGGTTTAATTCTAAGATCGTTAGCACAATTCTATGACTATAACCTATACGTATCCTTAACCATAGGGACATACCAAGACATACCTTTGAAATATCTCTAGGGATTTCACTAAAGTTTTCGCATCCTAGTTTAAAAAGGTTAACTAAACCTTTCCTCTGATACCAACTATAGTAGTCTGGAATTACTTCCAGTGGACTATAATTGATATCTATTAGGTCACTCCATGGGCGGCTACACCCCCTGGGCGGGACACACGACCATCTCTAGTGGCATCCATTTCCTCATGAAGCCCTTGGGCGGAGATCCATGCTTCGTCCAACGCTCACATAAGAGTGTTCCCAAGGATCAGATTCATTCCTAACTCCTTTGCCTCTGATACCAACTGTAGAGACCCAAAGCTTGATGTACATAGACATTACATTACATTTACAGAATACTTAATACATAACAATCACATACACACAAGGACTGTAATAGTTCAGTGTCTTTGGATACTAGGAATTTAATCTTCTAATCGTGGTGAAAGATCTTCAACTTCTCCCCTAAAGATCTTACCCTTTGGTTTTATTACCTAAAACCTTTCGTTATATCCTGGGAAAAATAAAACATAAAAAGGTTGAGCTCAAATGCTCAGTAAGGGTAATCATAGAGAACATAAAACAATCCATAAACATTTGAATGCAAAAACTTGAACACAAAATTTAAACATCAAAATCTTGAGATAAGACATAAATCGTGGAAGTACATAAGGCATATATCATAAAAGAACATCAATCTTGATAAAATAGAATGGGAATAAATCATGTAATTGTGGCATCAATTAAGCACATGTTATGATTCCATAGTATCCAAGGCATTACTGCCAAGACCATCTTAGTGGAAAAAGTCCCATTCTGAATCTATTTCACTCTTCGTTTCAGTCCTGTAACACTGAACCAGATTAACTTACTGTTCCATCCATGTCTATCTCATGAGATATAAATCTTTACCCAATGCATTGGAGGGAGATATAGGTCCGACCCATCTCATAATGAAATCATTCTTACTTGTGCCACAAAATAAACATATATCATTCATAATAACCCAATGAATAAAATGGGTTTCATGAAAATCATCCCATCATCACATAATCCATATAAAAGAAATGGATATCATTTCATAATAAGAAAATTGAAACCATTTAAATCATGGAGACTTTATACTTGAAATATACACATATGAAATAATGTCATCTTAGATGGAAAATGGTTTTGATAAAACACATGAAATAAATTCTTGAGGAAAATATCCTTTCTTCTTCAAAATCATTTTTTTTCACAAAATGTCATGAATTTTTAAAAGAAAGGGATTTTATTGAAAATAGTCATGAAATCATTTGGAGTAAGCTTCATGAAAATAAGTCTTTATAAAATCGTAAAAATCCTTTCATGCCGTATATGTTAAAAATAACATTCTTCTCGTACTTTTGTCAGAAAAGTCAAAAAGTACCTCGTATGGTAAAAAAAGAAAGATTCCATACATACCATGTAGTAAAAGTCAAAAATGGTTAAAAAGGAATTTAAACATACATGAAACCATTTTTAGGAAAGATGGACATGGATGATAACAATAACCCTAGTAAATACTTACGAATAAACAATCTCAGATATGAACGAGATTGGAATAGATATCCCTTAACATAGGTCCAATATGCTTCGTACGTATCCGAACCTCCTGTATAATGATTTAAATAATGTCATTGACTTATTAATGAATCATATTCATTGTTATGATATCATATATGGTTCACTTATGACTTTATATTACCCGTTATTTTGTAAGTTCCATGTTAAAGCAATGTTTTGGGTAAAATCGTTTCATTTATCGTACATGTTTTGACGTGTTGTTCGTGATATTATAACTTATATCCTGATTTACATAATTCCAGAATGTAAAAAATTATTTATATGTAATATATATTCAGCATATATATATATATATATATGATAGATCGATAAATGGAATGAAATACACCGTTCATGGAGACGGTAGGCCGTACGTACGCATGAACGCTGTTTTCGTTTCCTTATTGAATTGAATGGAATTAAGTAGATGACATACATATATATATACATAAATCCAGTATCATTATTATGTCATATATTTCGTGATTACTTATTATATATACTTTATAATCATTCATGAATGGTTAACATGGAGAATGAATCTCATCGCGTCGTGGAGACGGTAGTCCATACGTACGCACGAGCGATGATATCATTCCCATGATCGTGGAATTGTATTGAAGTGTATGTATAATATTTCAGAATCAATATAACTTTTCAATAATCTTATATATTTATTTATTTACACCATTATACCCATCCAAGTAAGGTGGTGGTCGAAAACAGATTACACCACGGTGTGGAGACGGTATTCTTCCGTACGTACGCACACGCGGTGATTTCGTTTTCCGTAGGATGGATAGATGGTGAAATAGGGTTGTTTCATAATTATAATAACATATCAGTATATGAGTGATACTGATGTTATTACTTCATAATGAAACAACTAAATAAGAAGAAGTAGAAGAAGAAATAAAGTAGAAATAATCGATAACAGATATTACCTCTTCTTTGAAACACCTCTTCTTAACCTCCTCTTAGGGCACTAAAGATGGTATTTGAAGAAGACCAGGACCTCTAGGATGTTTCTAGGGAAGTGTAGAAGAGAACTTTTCAGAGGCTGGATGATCTTTAAGGCTCAATATAGTGTGAAGAGAAGAGGGAAGGGGTTCCCTTTTATAAGATAGGAGAGGAGAACCTTTGGAAAAACTAAAAATATTATCTTATTATAAAGTCATATTTGGTTTTTAATAGCTCAAAATTGATTTATTTTGAAGATAAGGTGGGGATGGGTCGAAATAATCTCATCCAATATAATTTAGATAGGTTTTGGTTTCTATTTTAACCTTATCATTTAGATTTATCTTTAAGTTAAATAATTTTACTTTTACCGTGTCTTCTTGTTTTCTAACACTATAAGGTTAATAAACTTACTATAACAAGCCAAAAGAACCCCAAATTGTTTAATATTAATATATATAACCTTATCTAAGTCATTTGGACGAAATTAGATTTTTAGGAAAAAAATAAAAATTAATAATATAATATTAGTTTTACAAACTATTTTATGTCAATTTTGACACTATTTGGTAATTGATTTTTGTGAAAATCATAACAGAATTATTAGTTCGAAAAAAGTTAATTAAATCAACAAGAACATGTCATATTAACCTAGAAAATTATTTTAATTCAAAAAAATTCTCAAATTACATTTATTTGAGTATTTATACCATCAATTATGTCGATATTTCATTAATGAGATAATTACTGCATCATCACTGTGTCATAACTAAAATAAGTATTTAATGTCTAAAAATTATAAATAAAATAAAATTATGAATGAAATATTTTTATATTTCTAATGAATATTTATTGTCGAATTTATCTTATGTATAACCCTATATTAAAAATGTTTTAGTTATTAAACTTTGATTTTAACTATTTTAACCCTTTTTTAAATAAATTAATAATAAATGTCCCAATCTAATCCAAGTGGACCTAAATGGTCATATTTTATTCCTAAGGTTGTTTTTGGTCGAATTAAACTTATCCAATATAATTAGGACATTTGTTAGTGTAATAATAATATCATTTTTACCCTTAATTACCCTATTTACTTTTAACAGTGGTAAATAAAAGCAAAAAGTTCCTATTAACCAAAAATTATTTTCACCTCATTGAACCATATTTTAGTCCTTGATATTAACCATGTCTCTCAGATTTTTTAAATTCCACTCACAGAAGCAGTAAAATTATGTTTTATATGAATTTCCAAATTATCCTAGGAGGTGGGTAAAGGACGGTGAAAAGTTCAATAAAATTTTTATATATCTAAAATTATTATAAAATCACTCCAATGAATTACATTGAACTTATATAGGTATTATGTATCAATTTTGACCTAAAAATAATTTAAATAAAATAAATGATTATTTAAATAAAAATTCGGTTTTTGAATAGTAACCCAGTGTTTTCACTATTCATCAAAAATTGAAAGTTTTCAGAAAAATACCAAAAATTCACCCTAGGATAATTTCGATATTCCGAATCAAAAAATGAAGTCCATTTCCAAAGATAACATTTTTAAAATTTCAAAAAGTGGGTATTACTATTCATAACGGCTAGTTTATAAAACATATCGTTGTTTAGCGAAACTCGGTATTGCGTACAACACACTCTATCATGGAAGGTCACAATTGCATGTAATGCAAGCCAAGTCCGGGATGTGTGTCATGAAAGCTCCTTTTCGTGTAGGGTACAACACAAAACATTAATTAAAATAAAAAGAATATTTTTCATAAAATCTCAGGGTGTTACACTCACCACTGTAGTCTACAACAGGCCGCCACCCGCAATAACTAAAGCTCGCCACTGCTACCGCTCAGTGTCACTACCCTTACACTCACCACCTGCCACTTATGCCCCACCATAAAAACATGCACACTAGGAAACATCCCATGAAAATCATACCTGTTTTTAATCCTTGAACCCTAGTTACCATGAATGCACCCGATCTCCTCCTCTGCATTGAGCATGTCCATGTGGCCCTTGAACACCCACAACCGTGGGTGTTCTCTCTTCAGAAAGAGTGAATCATGGGGGTGGGGGTTAATTTCAACCCCCACATGATTTTCTTTGAATAAAAAGTAGGTTAACTCATCAATCCTCACCTATAAAAGGATGTGACCTCCACCTTCCAATGGCATTGAATCCTCAACCTACTCATTGGTGCAAGGGAGAATCAACACCACCACCAAGGTAGAGATCTTCCTATTCCTCTAATATCCCCAAATATTTCATGGCTTGTAATTTTTTATAATTCAATGAACCATTATTTCATGGAGGGGTACGGTTCTTAGTGATTGGATAAGGGGAATGGGGATCTAATTTTTTAATGCTTGAGATTCAGAAATGTTTATTCAAAGGAATTTATTTCTTTTAAATTAATGGTTTTCAATTTTATATTTTTTAGTTTAAATTAAATATGATTTTATTTTAGTTTGTTAATAAATATTAAAATTTATTTGACTTAAATATTATTCTACCCTTAATTGATTGATTTATTTTTTTCACTAATTATTATTTTAAAGAAAATCAAGTAATGGAGTGGTTTATTGATTACTAAAACACATGATGAAATTTAGATTAACTAATTTAATTAATTAGGGAAAAATACTAGATTTGGTATTTCCTGAGAAATTAAAAATAGTCCATTAATATTTATACATTTTAACATATAATTGAATCAATGTATAATTTAATAAGTAACTGTTACTAAATTCATTTAATTATTTTTATCTAAAACTAAATGATTCATTTTTTCTAAAAAAAGATGATTACATCAAAAAAGGGAAACACCAACCTAAATTCAACCACTTAGCTCTAATTATAAATTCAAAAAACTACTCAAAATCTATTATGTTCTTAAAAACATCAAATTTTTTATTTTTATCTATATAAGTGACTCATATATTAAAACACTACTCTTTGGAGAAGAACTTTCTGGTTACCACTCAAACTACACCCTTAAGAGATTTCATTGTTTTTTCCACACCTCATGACAAGTGTGTGTTAGGGTTACTAGAGTTGGGGTTTCTATAGTTTGTATGACAGAAAAGTTTAGTTGAACCCTTTTGAAATAGATTTTCAATAAATGTAGATAACAAGAGAATTATGATAATCCCATTTATTATTTTTTAAATTTTACGATTATAGGGATTTTTGTTTTATGGATCAATATTCACGATGATTATGTAAAAACTCTATTTGTGCCATTATTTAGTTATGTATCCCAATTCCATAAAGGGAATAGACACCAATAAAAAATGTAGGGATTTACCTACTAAGCATTCCAATACAACTATTGTTGGAACTAGAAAGATTATGGCCTTGTTAGGGAAGATGATTCAGGTCCAGAAGAATCAAATTGTCTGTATGGAGTAACATATTGGTCAACAGCATGAATCAAATATGTTTAATCACTTCATGTGTGAAAATAATTAATTATTTTAAAGGAACTAAAAATACATTAGTATATAAAAAATGGATTAAGACCCTCAAAAATATATTCTTGTCTTTGAGAAGTTACATTAGATATTTTGAATCATCCAACAATAGTCTATCATAACAAGGAAGAACATGAAATCTTAATGGAAATTAATTACATCATATTGGTTTATCTACCTATTAATTAAGGATATTTATCTCATATAGTTGGGGAGAAACTCAAACTTGATGATATGCCTACTGTATATGATTTTTTTGATGTATTTCTAAAAGATTTTTCTAGTCTTCCCCCAAATCATGAATATGATTTTTCAATATATTTATTACTTGGTGATAAATTTATTTCAATGTATCTATATAGAATGGTCCTGATTGAGTTATAGGAATTGAATAATCAACTTTATGATAATCTAGAAAAGGGATTCATTCAGCCCGGTTCTTCAATATGTGGTGCACCGATTATTTTTATTAAGAATAAAGATGGGTCATTACATATTTTCATTGATTATTGGGAACCTAACAAAATCACTATTAAGAAAAAGTATCTTATGCCCCATATTTAGGGCATGTTAGATCAATTATTAGAAGATCAATATTTTTACAAGATTTATCTTCGATATGGATACAATCAGTTAAGGTTCTAGAAGGAGGATATACCCAGTTCAACCTTTTGTATGGGGTATGGTCATTATGAATTTATTGTAATTCTATTTATACTTTCCAATTATCTTGTTATCTTAATGGAATTAATGAATAAAGTCTTTAGAGTTTACCTTGACCAATTTATTTTAGTATTTAAAGATGATATTATTATATATTTAAATATAAAGGAAGATCCTAAAAAACATTTGATAATTGTGATGATGACCTTGAGGAAGGAGAAACTATATTCCAAATTTACAAAGTGTTAATTTTTGATCCAAAAAGTCTCATTATTGGGTCATATAATCTCATGTGAGGGTATATCGATTGTTCCTTCAAAGATATAATTTATTGAGTAATGTCCCAAAAGAACACTAGTAACTGAGAGGCATAGTTTTATTGGGTTGGATGGATATTACTGATTCTTTTTTATAGAATTCTCTTGACTATCTAACCCACTCTCCAAATTTACCCCTAAGGGGGTAAAGTTCTTATAGACATATGAATGAGAGGATAATTTCAAATAACTGAATAGAATATTGGTTAGAGAAACTGTGCTTACAATACCATATAGTGGATAAGGGTTTGTGATATATAGTAATGCATAAAATAAGTGAATGGTGTGTGTATTGATGTAGAAGGACATGGTGATATAATATGGATCTCGCTAATTAAAAATTCATGAAAAAAATTACATGAATCATGATTTTGATTTGGTAGCAGAAATTTTCGCATTGAAGATATAAAGGCATTATTAGTATGGTGAAAGGTGTGATATATATACTGATCATAAATGTTTATTGTATATATTTTCACATAAAGATTTGAATATGAACCAGAGTATAGGGTTAGAGTTCATGAAATATTATGACTGCTCAATATATTTCCACTCAGGTAAGGAGAAAAAGATGGCTGAAGCATTGAGTTAGAAAGATCATGACAGTTTTTCCCACATGATGATTGAAAGAGATATAATTTTTATGGATTTTTAAATTTTTAATCTTGAAATCCTTAAGAAAATGGACAAATATTATCTCTCTCACATGAATGTTCAACCATCCATCCATGAGAGGATTAAGAAGGTGAAAATGGTAGATGTGGAATTACAAAAGAAGGTGAGAAATGTTCCTAAGTTCAATCATGATCATACTAAAATGATAAATTTCAAGAACTAATATGTTTCCTATAAATACTAGGTTTAAAGAAGAATATTTTGTATGAAGCTCCTAGATCATCATTTTCTATTAATCCTTTAAGTAAACCTATTCATAGAGATCTAAAAGAATATTTCTAGTGGGACAACATGAGTAGGGTACAACCGAGTATGTATCCTGATACCTAGTGTGTCTACAAGTTAAGACTGAGATATTTATGTCTAAGTAGATGCTATAACCATTATCCATTCCAGAATGGAAATTGGAAAATATTACCATGGATTTAATTATTAGACTCCAAAAAACATCTAATGGAAAATAATTCTATCTAGATTGCAGTCAATTTACTAATGAAATATGTTCAGTTTAGTTCTATATTAGAGAATATTTATATCTTGACCAACTTACTTATTTATAAATGAAGGAAATCATGAGACTTCATGGTGTAATAATCTCAGTTATATCTGATTAAGATTTGAGGTTTACCATGAATTTATAGAGAATACTTCGACTGACTCTATATACATAGTTGAGTTTTAGTAATTCTTATCATCCTCAAATAGATATATAGTCTCATAGGACTATTCAAACTCTAGAATACATATTGAGAGATTTCTCTATGGATTTCAATGGTGGTTGGGATCAATCCTTTCCATTGGTATAATTTTAGTACAATAATAGATTTCCTTCAAGAATTGAAATGTATTATTATGAATCTCTATATTTAAGGAAGTGTATAACTCAAATATATTGGGATAAAGTTTGATAAATAAAGATACTGGGAGCAGATATAGCTGAGGAAATGGTAGATAAGGTCTGATCTATTAAACAACACATATGGAAAGCTCAATGTTGAAAAAAATTAGGCTGAAAATCATAGGTGATATCTAGAGTTAAAGTTTTGTGATAAGGTATTCCTATGAATATCTCCTTGTAATAAGGTTATGATATTTGGAAAGAAAAGAAAGCTGGGACGTAAATATATCAGTACCTTTTAAAATTTTGATCGTATTAGGAAAATTACTTATCAATGTGTGTTTCCACCAAATCTCTCTCAAGTTCACAATGTGTTCCATGTATATCTTCTAAGAAATTATATACCTAATCCTTCACATGTACTGAAATAAGATTTTGTATTGCTATAGAAATATCTTTCTTATGAGGAATAACTAGTGGAAATTCAAGATGGTAGAGTGGAAGTGTTATGAAACAAGACCACTCTCCTGATCAATGTTTTGTAATGAAACTATTAGTCTAAATAATATATGTGGGAACCTAAGGATGTGATGAGTAAAAATTATCCTCATTTGTTTGTATTGGATTTAATAAATTTTGAGGGTTAAATTCATATAAGTGGATAGAATGTAACAGCCTGAGATTTTATGATATATTTCTCCTCAAATAAATTTACTTGATAGATTTATTTACACACGACATTGAGTTTAATCAAAACATGATATGATATTATTATTTGATAATTAAATAATTTTTTAATTCATCATGTAAAAAGTATCTTAGGTTAAATTTTAGGGAATTTTATAAAATGATTTATATTTCAGTGAATAGTAAAAATAATGATTTTTGAAAAGATGAAATTAATTTTGTTTAAATAAAGTAATTTACAAATTTTATTATATTTTGGATATGGTATAAAATTTATATAAGATACATTTGATTTAAATTTGGATCATTATTTTATTTAACTTTTATTTTAGTATATTTTTAGGCTTTCAAATATATTTTTATGGAAAATAATGTTTTGGTAAATTTTATGAGTTTATTTTTAAATTAATTTATGAAACATATAGAAATTGAATTTTATAAAATGTATTCCATAGTTTTAATCATGAGTTTAATTTTTTTTAATTATTTACAATTTATTTTTAGTCACTATTAATTGTAACTGTGTTAAACTTTATCACCTCAGTTAAGGGTAAAACAGGTAATTATGTTTAAAAATAATTTGATAACGCATTAAAAATATACCAAAAATTTTCATCTATTTCCTTGTAAAAGTATATTTAATCTATAATAATCCAAAAATCAGAAATATGAACTTTTTTGTTTCTATTTAGCTTTTATTTTCACCTTAATAATATTTATGTAAAGGATAAAGTCAAAAATGTTATTCTCTTACTTTTAATATATATAAAATATTTTGACATGGATAAAAAAAGTTATATTTGGTTATAAATGGTTTTTTAAATATGAATGAATTTTTTTCATGATAATTTATTTTTAATTTTTAAAAATTCAATAGTTACTTTAAATACTTATGCAATGTCGACACAATATTTATTCAATTAATATAAAAATAAAATAAATGATTTTAAAAACATTAAAAGTAAAACAATTTCAATGAATTATTTTATTCCATGAATTTTAAAGATACATATAACATATTATCATTGTGTTATAGTATTGTATTATAATTAAAACTTTTAATTGATGTTTTTAAAGTCAAATTAAATGAATAATGTCAAAAATGACATTAATGATATTTTTTGAAAATAATATTTCGATGAATTATCTAAAAAATATAAAAACGTTTAAATAATGAAATGGGATAATTTATTTCCAAAAATTACATAACTTATCCATTTATCTACAATTTTTTATGGAAACATTGGTGTATCCTTTAGTGTAAAAAACATTGGTATTGTGGTAATTATCAAAAGGGTTAACAGTGGGTTATAACAAATAAGTAAGGGTGGAAACATCAACTAAAATTATCCAATTTTTATTTTATTAGATTATTTACACTCATACTAATATTATATTCTAATTATATTAATTTTGATCCATTTGGAGATGAAAACTAATTTATATTAATTTAATACCTTATGAAATTTATAGAATTCCTCTCCCCTCACTTATTAGAGGACACACCTTATCTCTTTTATTTAAACCATTTTGAGAAATATAGATTGAAAAAACCCTACCTAATTATATTCAAAATATCCTTATCCACATTATATATTTTCATTTCTTCCCAAAATACCAACCCTAGTGTGACTAAGAAGATATCCAAATGAGGTTTCTTTAAGAGAAGGTAATCGTCTAAACCAATATATTTATTTTTTAATTATTATTTAGTACCTTTAATTATGTACTAAAAATTAAAATATAATAGCACCGTCATTTTCCATATATTATTATTTTATTCTCTTTATTTCATAATATTTATCCATCCCCTTCTCTATTAATTGAGAAACAAAACCATCGCTTGTATGTATGATGGACTACCACCTCACGAACCAATGTTGTTTGTTTTCCATCACCATCTCACATTGACATTTATAATGCTTGAAATAACGAATATATATTATATTTATGAAATTATTATTCTTATGAAATTATAATATTATATATACCTTCTCACTTTCCCATTCATTGGAAGATGATAATATCCCTTGTGCGTACGTGTGGACTATCACCTCCACGAAGCGATGTGATTCGTTTATCATTTACTGTCTACATGAATGGTAATAAACATTGATTTATTGAATATATATGATATATATGATATAAAAATAATCCTATAAAGTTTAATTATTATTTACCTTTATTTAATTCCATTCATCAAAAAGTGAAAATAGAATTCATGCATATATATGACTTACCGTCTCCATGAATGATGTAATTCATTTATATATATATATATATATATTTATTAATGAGTATAAATATATATGTAATTAATATATATATATATATATATGATATTTATTTCTTGAATAATGTTAATGGTATGATGTAACCATGATAAAGATGCATGGATCGATACTACTGAATCAAAATAGACCAGCCAACACCAGAAATAACGATAATAACAAAAGATTATTAACAAAAAAGTGAAAAAAGTTTATAAATGGATAATATATGATATTATATATATTAATATGGATATAATATGTAATTATAAAAAATTTAAATCTTTTATACCGGAGATTATTTCACCTACGAGGTAAGTTAAACTTGTGGTAAGGGTCTTCTTAACTCAATTTCCATTCATTGAGTGATATTTCTACTTTAATAACTATGTTATTCAATGATTATGTGTGAAATTAACACTTATTATATTATGTTGTATTTATAATTTTTTTGGAATTAAATTTCTCACACATAATCTTGTCAATGATTAATTATCACTTCAATGTTATGATCATTGTAAGAGATTTCATCTCAATTTACACTCCATTGAGACATATTTGGTATTATGAATTTATTTATTTTTATGTGGTGTATATAAAACACCTTTTATGTATTTAACATTAATATATATTTATTCATGATTATTAATATTTAATTTCATGTTTAATTTTTAATGGGTTATAATCTGAATTTTAAGAAAGAGGTAAATATTTATTTTAAAATCACATTTTTTTTGTATTTCTATTATTCTCATTGATGTAATATTATAATTTTTCCTTCATAAAAAATCTATTTTATAATTCTTTGAATATTTAAGGCATTTCTATATTTTGTTCCGACATTCCCTCTCTTTTTAACTTGAATCAAGAAATAATTGTTTAAAATAAAATCCAATCTTATATATCTTTTGATCGGGTATATATTTATTCTATATCCATATTTTAGAAAATTATTTTATAAAATTATCTTTTATTCACTATAAATATTTATTAATGAAATTTTATGTTATTATTTAATTTTTAAAATTTTTTAATGGTATCTTTAAAACGTTTTCTAAAATTTTTATTATTGAATTTAATTTATAAAAATTAAAAATGAATGTTTATTTTAAACATATACGGCATTAAAGAGTTATCAACCATTATAAAAATTTTATTGTATTTTTATTATTTTATAATACTTCAATGGGTTTATAAAGAAAAATCCTTAATGAAATATTATGTCAATTTTTTGTTATTTTCCTTTAGTGTACAAAGGAAATTATTTTGTTACAAAATATATATTTTTTATGGATTGATTGTCATCTTATATATCATATTAATTTTTTCATTATTAAGTTTCTATTGAAAAATTCACATGTTTTATATCATTTTACATTTTGTTTATTTTAAATATACATATTATTTATATCATGGATATGATTGTTTAATAAACCTTATATCATTTGTACATATGGTATTTTACTTTGAATGATATTTAATAAAACGGTTAAATATTGGTAATCTGTATTCTTAACTGAATATAGAATTTTTTTGATAGGTCATATAATTAATGAATTAAATTGATCATTTAATATATGATGAATTAATTGGACATGTATATTCCAGTGGATCCCAGATATAGATAACTCCTTGATGCATAGACAAATATTCTGATACAAATCAATTAGCCATATTAAATGGGTTTATGTTGTATAACTACACATTGACTAAACAATATTAGAATATGGATTTGACGATATCGATATCAGGATGTCTTTGATTTTGACATCTAATATTAATAATTCCCATTATTGAGAATTTAGTTTTTATTATCCATGAGATTACTTCATTAATATTATCCATGGATACATTTTGTGCTCATGTTATTGATTTAATGGAATATGTTTTCTGTTATTTATCATTCCATATTGATTATGCCTTATTTACTCATGATATATTTCAATATATGTAATTATTATTGATCATCTAATATTACCCTTTATTTATTTTCTTTTTACTATGATATAAATAACGATATTTTGAATAATATCAAGGGTGAAAGAATGATTTTTATGCTGTGGATTTTATATTTACAATGTAATATAGAAATCATGTATCTTTCTAGTTCTTTATGAATACAAAACAGATCAATCCTTCAGGGTGAAATCCATTGTATCTTGTACTAATGAAATTCAGTGAAAAATGACTCTAGGTTACAGGAGTTAGGGGTTCTAGACATAAATTTCCCCCAATTGTTTTATTTTTATTATTCTAGTACATGCTCATGATCTTCTCTGAATTTTGTTTGATCTCTTAGTTAGAAAGAACTACTTTTCCACAAGTTTTTTATGATAATGTGTTTTCATATATGATCAAAATCCATACTTATCTAGTAATATACTGAAGAAGTGATTATTAAAATAAATTCTTGATCAGTTATGAGTAATCAAGGAATTATAAACTAAGAATATATATTCCTCCATAAAAACATGATCACTACATTTATTATGTTCTTTGATGTTGTATCGACTTCTACATATTTTGATATGAAATCCACACACAAAAGGATTTATATTCTATGAAAATAATTTCAAATAGTTCCCATGAAGTCAATCCCTAATAAATAAAACCCTTTAACTTCAATAATTGGTTGTTGTGACATCTTGTTGCCTTTTCCATTATTACCAGTCATTCAGTATCAATAATAGCTTTTTAAATAATCACTTGAATCTTTATAGGGAGTAGGATAATGGAATCAAAATTTTAATATATTATCCACTGTCTCATTGGTTATATGGATTCCTCCTAGAGGTAATAAATAACATAATTCCATAATTATCTTCAAATCGGATTCATTCAGACATATTTGAATGATTCCATTACACATTGCTTGAATAATAAGGTATTATCCCAAAAATTATGTTTTGTTTCCTCCAAAATACTTTTACAATATTTATTGGTAAAGTGATGATAGATTTTATCATTTTCTAAATAGTTTAATTTGTTATAAAACCCCGAAATTTCTAAATTATTGGAATAAAAGAGCTTCTTGTCTGAGAGTTCATAATTAATGAATTTTTATTCCTCTTCCTATACATTATTCAATGTTATCTTATAATGAGTTACCAACCTCCCCAAGACATTATTTTATGTTTATATAAAACTCTTATAATAAAAATATCCACTGAATTAGCTATGGATCCATATCCTTTGTATTAAAAAAGAACCTCAAGGAGTTATGATCGTTATTTACAACTACCGCAAAGAGTACTAAATATGATCTTAACTTTTAAATATAAAATACAATTATGGAAAATTATTTATAATTACTAGCGAAATTGATGCGATCTTTATTATGTTATTGACTTTTATGGCTTATGGGAAAAAATATGTGACCAACAAGCTACCCCAAATAAACTCTTATAAACAAAATCTATGGCATCACACATCAAATCAAATGTATTATACCTATTTAAAGAGACCACAATTGGGTAGACTACCAAATGCTTCTTCAAAGTGGAGAATAATTCCTTGTAAAATTAATTAGAAATAAATAAAACCTTAATTTAGAATATATAGGTGAGTGTACTATCTATCCTGGAGAAATATTTGAAAAATCAACGGTAGAATCCTGCGTAACCAGGAAGGCTTTATATCTCCTTTATTTTAGTTGAATTGGGTAACTCTTATATCAATTTTATTTTCATTATATTGACCTAAATTATTTTATTTGTTATCATATTACCAAAGACTATTCCTTTATGTATCAAGAAATCTAATTTTTTCTAATTATGAAAAAAGAGACATTTCCATACACCTTTCAAGTACAAAATAATCATTATAAAGACAAACCTTGAATGATATCCCATAAATTGAAAAATAATTCATGAATATATAAAGAAATTCCTCCTCCATATCATGAAATATATGCGTTATTCACATTTTATAAGTTTTTGGTTCATGAATTATGTCGGATGAAATATGATGATTAGTCAAGCTTCCATTTTATCATGCGAATTTGGTTATGGCTTGGTTAGTTTTATTCACCATTATTTATTTATAATTGAAGTATTCATCTAGGAAACAATATAACTACTGACTAAATAACATTACTATAATTTGATTCATGGATGAGAGTGAAAAATAGTCATTTACCAAGGATATATTTAGGTTCCTGTTAAGGATATTAGAGTAATTCATACATAAATATTACATCATTTTAGATAAATATTCAATACATCTCATAATAAATATGCCCAAGGACTATAAAGGTTTAACATATTTGGAGATTACATACATTATTATATTATTTCATGAAAATATTCAACATATTTCATGATATTCTTCTCACATAGTACCATTTTTAGACATAACCTACTTAAAAAAAATTCTTAACCTGGGGAAAATGAAACATAAGAACGTGTGAGATCAGATGCGCTATAAGGGTAAACATGGGAGATATCTATTTATGAACATAAGTGAGTATTATATGAGAATAAAGGTATTCTAACATGATAATAACTTACAAAAATAATAAAAAATCAATCAAATATCTTAAATAATGAGTCACGATGCATGGTTTCTTCCTAAAAAATACATTAAGAATCATAAATATTTATTCATGATCCAGGAAAACATATTATAAGTATAAGACAAATGAATTTTATAGTACATAATCATAGAAAATAATTTCTTTATTCAAGGTTCAATTCCAGGACTATCATAGTGTACAAAGTACCATAATAGATTGAGTTCACTCACCATTCCATAATTTCCTTAGTCACTGTTCACTCCTAAGATTATAATAGTTGACAGAGCCCCATACTAAATTAGGTTCAATCCCCATTTCAGTATATATTATCTCATGAGATATAAATCTTTACCCAATGCATTAGAGGGATATATAATTTAATGACCACTCATCACTTAATTTGAACCATATGTAAGTGTGGAAAATATCATAACAAAATCCATCATTTCATTATAGCATAACCCATGGTAGAGAACTGGGTTTCATAAAAATTTCATCATCACATAATCATAAACCATCAAGATAAAAGAAGTGTATGGTATCATAAAAACATTCTTTATTTAATCATTGATTAATTAACAAGTGGAAAGTAACATATTTCCGAGAATATTCCTGAACAAATTATCATAATAAACCATATATATAAAGTAATTGGACGTTATTGTAAGAACATATCCCTATTTAATGTTAAAAATTCTTAAAGGATGTTTACATCGATGAAAATACCTTGAAATTTTTTTTTCATCAAATCATTGAAAAAGGGAAAATATCCTTCTCTTTTGGTATCTTAAAAATTTAAAAACTCTAGAAATATTTAGAAAAAAAATATTTTAAAAATAACCATATAAAATTATAAAGTAATTTTAAAATAAAATAATAGTTATGACAATAGGAAAATCCATTCATACTGTATTCATTAAAATATAACATTATTTTCACTCTTTTATAAAAATTCAAAAGTGAGTCGTGCATAAATTTTTAGAAAATATTTATTTTCATAATTCATAAATAAATTAAATGTTTTTAAAAATAACCTTTCTCAAATACTCATTTATAGATAAAAACATCCATTAAAATTTTTTTAAGAACACTAACATGAAAGAAAATGTTTATCGACCAAAGAGGAGATAAGTTCAACTTTTCCTAAAATAATTCATGATAATTTTAGGTACCAAAGAGTGGAAAATAGTGATAGTACTTGAAAATTATATGAAGAAACATTTCATAAAAAATATATTAGGTTTAAATTATAAGTATCATATAATTTCTTTCAATTTAAATTCAGCATAGATAATCCTGAAAATAAATGATATTGTAAAACAAACCATTACCCCATGCCCCACCTTTCCTTGTATACATTAAAATATGCAATATAATAAATATATATTTAATATAAATATATTTTATAACAATATTTATATAAATATAACTATATATAATTACAATATAATTCCTAATTACCGTTTTATTTATAAATAAAATCATTATTCAGATGAAAACTAGTCTATTTTCCATGCATGTTTTGGTTTTGACAGTTCTGTTCCTTGAACCTTTTTCATGGATTCATATTTTATAGAATAATAATAATGAAATAATAATAATATTTATTAATTATTTACTATTTTATAAATATTCATATAAATTGGTTATGAAAAATTATTTATATCACTTAGTGGAGATGGTAGTCTGTATATACACCCGAGTGCTGTTTTAAATTTTTGATGGATGGAAAGAAAGAAAGGTACATAATAATTAAACTTTAAAGAATCTTAATTATACAATAAATTTAATATATATTCATTAAATATAGTTATTTTACCATCCATGTGAAGAATAAATGAAGAAATAATCACAACTCTTTGTGGAGGTGGTAGTTCCCATGTACACAGGAGTGATGTTATCATCTTACAACAAATGGGAAAGAGATATAACATGAATATGAGATTAACATAAAAATATCTCTATATAGTAAATATATTTATTCCATCATTTTAATATGTTTATATAACATTTGGATGACTTTTAAGAAGAAAGAAACATGAAAAATATTAGTAAGATCATATACCTCTTCTTTGGGTACTCGCCTTTGAATGGAACCTTAATGATTCTTATATAGATATTTTCAAAATACCAACACATAAAGGGAATTACAAATAATGTTATGAGATTATTTGGGTTTATATTAGTTTATATAAATGGCTCAATTTCTGTGTATAAGAGAGGAGATAAGGTTCCCTTTTATAAGTGAGGGGAGTTTCACACTTGTAATTATTAAGAATGTTAAAATATAACCAAGTAACTATTAGGGGAAAGTGGCTCCAAATTTGATCAAGTTAAAATATGGGATGATATAGTATTTAATTGAATTTATAAAATTTTATTTAGACAAGGTTTTGGTAAATTTAACCCTTATATCTTTAGTTTAACCCTCATTAACCCTTTTAACCAATACCATGGTAATATGACTTTTACCAAGGTTTCTATTCATTATGACCAAAAATTAAGTTGAAACTATAAAATAATATTAATTATTATTATTAAAATATGTAATATATTTAAAAATATCCAATTCATATATGTTACAAAAATTAATTCAGATATTTGCATATAAAACACGTAAAAACAGTTTTTCTGAGAAATGATTTTCTAAGCATAATAAGGAATTTAATCCAATTTATTTAATTGTAAAAACCATAAAATGAATGTTAAAATATTTTATTGAATATATTATCTATAAATTTCATTAAAATAATTTATCAATAATGATTAATTAAATTTATTAACATAAAAACACATTGTGCACATAAAAATGATTTTTTTCAGAAAAAAACAACTTTATTTATGGTCAAATTCATTTATTTTCATTTTTAGAAAATTGAAAATAAATGAATCAGTTTTATAAATATATATATAATAATTTTTAATTAGTTTTATACTTTAAATTAATTTTTTAATTAAACATATCTGACAAAAAAATTCTCATAATCAAAATATTTTAAAATGGTTAATTTGGATCAATAATATCAAATGGGTTCGAGTGTGAGTTGGAGACCTAAACCATACCCAAAAAACTAATTAGAAAAAAATAAATTACAATAAAAGGGGATTTAATGTTAAAAATGTGGCAATTCCACCATTATAAAAATTATATTGATATTAGAGACATTATTTTATGCTAGTTTCCTCTATTTCAAGACCCACCCAGCTTTTTGGGTATCAACCTCTCCCCCATTGATTAGGGGTTTATATAAAATAATATTATAATCTATGGATGAAGAATAAAACTCATCACTAGAATAACCATTGTTAATATCCACATCGAGATAATATATAGGTGAATTTCCGTGATTTGGTTTGTTAGGCTCAAGTGTGCTGGATTCCCTGAGTTTCACTTTCCCATACTTATTGTCTACACCTTTGATGAACAACTCCCCAACTTATACAAAAAAAGCATTCTAAATGGAATTAACAAGCTCATTTAATGGATTATTTATCTCACCCAAATTATTATTATTGATTTATTTCAGATCCTAGAATTTATGATTAAGATCCTACTTCAAAGAAGAGTGAACAATCCCCTCAAAAAACTTCAAATTGTAAGAAACTGCCAAAATCTTCTTGACACACTCAAGAGAGAATGCAAAAATGTTATGTGTGTTGAGGGAATAAATAATAGATAATAAATCATTTTTATTTCCCTTATGGGATCAATTTTGGATGAGGCGACTTCCCCATCCACATGAGAGGCCACAATATACACTACCGGAGTTCATGATTGTTCACACCCCACATTAAGAGAATCTTTAGGTTCCCCAAGGGAAACCCTATGATCATCCATTCCATATTTAAAAGAAAAATTCTTAAAGAAATACTACAACCTATTTTGTTTCTCAAAATATATCCTTAATATTTTCATACCCAACATCTGGTTACTGGAAAACAAAAGATTCTATAAGCAACCATGGTGCAACCTATTGATCTGTGCCCATAGTATTACTAGGCACTAGATGAAGGTCTGCATCATTTCCAAGTGATGGGTTTTCAGAATCCCCTTCATGAGAAACTATCAGGTCCAAAGGAATGACAATGTTAATAGAGAAAATAAGAACATTAGAATTTTTCATGTTCCCATCAATAATATTTTTGGCAGAAGAACCAACCAACCCAACTTTCCTTTGGACCGTGCGTTCATTCTTGTTCATTAGGTGAACAATAGATGATCCATAAAGGGTTTTATTTCCCGTAATATTTTCAGACATAATCAATATAACATGTAGTATTTTAGATAAATCATGAACATATTCATCATCAAAGGAGAGTTGGTCATCCTACCCCACCTCATGTGTGGCCTGTGAATGCACAACATTGAGAAAAAAGGCTCGGTGAGACTCATCCTCACTATGTGAGTGAATTATTTCCCTATCACAAACAAAATATACAATAACCTAGTTAGTTTTCCTATTCAAGATAACATTAAGTGGAAATTTTAATTTTCAATGTTCTACATGGTGCCCACACTTATTGCAGTTTGTGAATCTATCCAGCTTGCCTTTTGTAAAATCAATAACATAGGATGTTGTACCAAAATTCAAAAAATTTCTATGCCAATAATTCCACAATAAAGTACCCATTAATAGAAGGGTCATCTAACTTCATCTTCAAATTATAGGTGTAAACCATAGGTCCATATTCTTTTCAATTAGAGAAAAACATGTTCCTATAAAAAATTTCAACAACATACCTAATACACTTGGAGCTTATAAAATGTTTAAAAACTCTAAAATAATCAATTAGAAATTCCATTATAAATTTAGATGAAATATACATAAAAAAAACAATTATAGGAGAATCAATGTTATCATTTACCAATATTATGGTGAAGTAAACACATCATGCTTGTTTAGTCTCTCTATCGAACTTGATATGAATTACAATGATAGAAGCAATATCCCATAAGATCTAAGGATGCTAAAAGAACCATATAAGATCATGAATTCAAACCCATATTTTTGAAACTAAGTTATTTTCCAGTATGATATCAAATAAAGAATCCATGAATTGTATTTTTAGAAATCCTAGTTTGAGATAAATACTTCAAAACCCCAATCTTTGGTCTTGGATTCATTTAACATAAAAACATTGTGGAAGTACCCCTTACTAATTGAGGTGATATGAAAATCTCTAAATCCCCATAATCGAGTAAGATTTTTCCTTATTCCTTCAAGGATCCATGGACTATCCCTCTATAGGATGATCAACCATGCAAGAATCAAGATATTTTATTCTATAATCCTCTCATCAATAACTTTTGAGCTATATTTGACCAATACTAGAGCTCTATATCAAGTAATCTGATTGTTTTGGAATTCATGATCAGCCCTAAGACCAGATAAGTGTCACTAAATCTCATGAGTAGAGGATTGAAATATCTTCTTACCATGTTAAGATCATTAAATAGGCACTTTATCATCAATTTTTTTATCAATAATATTTCATAAGTAAATTAGAAATTATTTCTGACAATTATATATTATTAAAATACCATTTAATGTAATTCATTTTATAATGTATAAGTAATATTCACATATGTTCATGGTTTAATGCTTAAAAAGATATTTAACAAATCAAATTTATTAAATATAAATTTATTCTAAAATCTTGGGGTGTTACACTGGTTATTGCATCCTATAACAGTCCTAATAAGGATTAACTCACTATCTCCAATATTGATCACTGTCATACCTCTCTTCTTTAGAATGACTTGATGTGGGATTACCCATTTAGTATATAAAATTGAAAATATCAACCCCAAATTAAAAATTTTAGAAATTCATTTTTAAACACATCCTTAATTGGTTGTGAAAGTATATTTGTGGTTACTTCCTTCAATAGTTATTTATGTGTCAAAATTATTGGGATAATTCATTAATGTTGGAAATACCCCAAGTGATTGCTTTCTTAATTTTCTTCAAAATTTTATAAACTTATCCTTATCTTCCTTTGTAAATTATATAAAAATTATCACAAAAAATCTCTTTAACTCCTGTGAATCAATACCTTAGTGCTTGTATTACTGGATTTAGCTCAAGTGTCTAAGGCGTGATGATTGAATGGATTAATTTCAAGTAAGAGTCATTTGAGAAGTGTTTTTTTCATGATATAACATCATCTCAATAATTATAATCTGGGTGTATAATTTCTTAGTTTCTGTCCACCATCTCAGAGATGATTCTAATTATATGTTTCTACACTTCTTATTATAAACTCATGATGTATGAGTGATCCTTAGTGATTAAAAAATCATGGAAGTTCATTGATTTAGTTCCATGCTTCACAACCTTCATGTGATCAAATGTGACTTGTTCATTAGTAAATTAGAATATCAAGAATACTTAATTCACATAAAATAAATCCTTTACTACTTATAATAATATTCTCTAATGAATAATGAGAACATCCCTTTATTTATCAATTTTGAGGATCAAAAAGTTAGCAGGGAAGATAAATTTTTTCACCTTTACTAGAATGACTTCAAGAATTGTGACATACCAAAATGCCACTTGTGGTATATATCCTTATATTTATTTATTTTATGGTTTATTTTGAAATTTTGGGTAATAATTTCATGTTTTAGAAGGAAATTATAGTTTTCCCAGTTTAAAAATGGTTTAGAAAATCGTGCGACCGTTCTTAGAAGAACCGTGTATGTTGGAATTTGGCCATCCATTAGATTTTTCATTATTGGTGCACAATTATGGGAATAATGGGTATTAATTTCATGGGTTTTTTAGTCTCCTATGGTTTATGTACAATTTTATAACACACTATAAAAATGAATTTTCATGATGGTTTATTTTTGAAGGACTGAGAGTTCATTATAAAAAGTTTATTGAAAACTTTTTTTTGTGGTGGAAAAAAATTATCCATAAAAATTAATATTATAATCCATAAACATTTGAGACAAAAATGAAGTTTGTTACAAATAATTTTGGTGGGAAAGTACATGATTCGACATGGAAAACTATTGGTGAAAAAATTAAAAATTTCATTCTAAATAGTTCTCATGGGATCGAACTATTTCAAATTGAATTATGCAGTACATCACAAATAGTTGTTATTTGTGGCAGACTACCTATTTCATTTTAAATAATCTGATGATGGACTAGTTACAACATGCTATATAATTTTTTCATAAATAGTCATTATTTGTAATGGGATACATATTTTGTCACAAATAGTCCTTTTATAAGAAATTTAATATAATGATAGATTATTTGTTATGAATTTAGTCCCCTATAAACACATTTCTAGAAATTATGAAAAACATAAATATAGAAGGTATTATTTTCACCATATTTATCATCCATCATAAATACCCATCGATAAAAACCATTTGTCTTTATTCAGCTCTGATTATATCTCCATCTCCATTAATGGCTCAGCTAGAGGTTATTTCAACTACACTAAAGGAGTGAGATAGGGTAACCCTCTCTCTGCAATACTCTTCTCCATTGCGGAAGATTTCCTGAGTAGGTTGATCTCCCAAGAGATTTCTAAAAGAATAATAAAACCTATCTCTGCATCCAGAAATTTACAAGTCCCTTCACATCTTCTTTATGCAGATGACATTATTCTCTTTACCCAGGGAGACAAAATAATTACTCTTAAGCTTAAAGATATCCTTCTCCACTATCAAAAAGTCTCTGGTCAACACATCAACTGGAATAAATCTTCTATCATTTTCAGTAAAGACTTTCATCTGGGGAGAAAACTTTCCATCTCTAATATCATAGGCATCAAAGAAGGCTCTCTCCCCTTTACTTACCTTGGTGTGCCTATATTTTGGGGTAGACCTAAAGTGAGTTATTTCTCTCACATTACTGACCATACGCTTTGACATATTTCCTCCTATAAGGGTAAGACCCTATCGATGCCTGGGATAATTTTTTTGGTGAAATCCATGATTGTTTCTAAACTTTTTTATTCCATGATGATATATAAATGGACAAAAATTCTTTTAAAATGCACTAATGTTTCTATTAAAAATTTTGTTTGGACTGGTAGCACATCAAAGAGAAAGCTGGTGACTATCCCCTGAACCTCTTTCTACAAACTTGTTGATAAAGGGGGGATTGGCATAAAAAATCTCTCTAAGTTCAATGAGGCTCTTCAATCTAGACTTACGTGGAAAATTATTCACCATACTTCCTCATCCATGAATTTTCTCAGGGATCATTTCATTGACAAGCTTAGAAATAATCATTCTTACTCCCTTAAGTCCTCTATATGGTCCTCCATCAAAAGTACTTTCATTTCTATCATGTATAAATATAGATGGATGGCCAATAAGGAATCCAACATAAAATATTGGTTTGATAACTGGACCAGTGTTCCCCTGATCTCATTGATAGATAGCGACAAATCCCCTCCCTACCTTCATGATTCAATTGACTCGATCATCCATATGCATAACCTCGATCTCTCGGAGAATATTACTCAAATTGTAGATAATTATCATTTTTCTAATACTAATGATGTAATTATTTAGAAACCTGTGCACAATGGGATTCTTAACTCCAATGGATTTTATAAGTACTTTTTCAAAAATGTAGACAATAACTCCCCTGGATAGATAAATTCAATGAAGCCTAGATAAAACCATCAATATTTACATTAGTTTGGCATATTTCCCATCAAAGAATCCCCATAGATAATTGCTGACAAACTTTCGGGATTACTCTTTGTTCTAAATATTGTATGTGTAACTAACATAGAGAGGATATTAATAATCTTTTTCCCTCCTGTGACACAGAAACCACTCTGTGTATTATATTCTTGAAATTTTTGAGTTCAGATGGCTACTTTTGGATACCATCAACATACAGATTCATAGTTTCTTGGAGTTGTCTACTTCACAACAAATCAAGAACCTTTTGGTTGAGGAAGTCGCAGAACTTCTTCATATTATCTGTTATGGTAGAAATGAGTTAATTTTTCGAAATAATTCTTTTAAAATTAATGTAGGAAAAATGAGAATCCTTATGGCCATTCGAGAAGTGGTTTCGATCCAAAAAGATCACTGTAACAATTTGGTCCGTGACTTTGGTATCCTCAGACGTGTAGGGGTGGAGGGGATCTACCCTCGCCCTCACTCTACTCTTGAAGTGTTTTGGCTCCCTTCCCCTCTGACATGGATTAAAATCAATGTGGATAGAGCCTCTAATGGAAACCCAAGACTAGTAGGTTGTGGTGCCATCTATAGAAATCACCTAAACCAAATTCTTGGATGCTTTTATGGCTCTTGCGGTTCCTCTTCCGCTTTGGAAGATGAGATGATGGGAATCATCCATACCATATCATTTGCCAGAATACACAGCTGGAACAATATTTGGATAGAGAGTGACTCCAATACAATCATTCAGTCCATTTGTAATGGAACCATCTACCTTTCTTGGCCTCTCACTACTCGCTGGATAGACTGTTTGAATTCTCTTGTTGGGCTTATCTTCATCCCCACTCACACCTTCCGCGAATCCAACAGGATCGCTGACGGGCTTTCCAATCTTGGAGTTACTGATGACTTACATTAGATAGATGATATCCCTTCTGAATAAATCCTTTTTATGCTTGGGATGTTAGCAAAAGAACTTTCTTTATATTTGTGTAACCTCTTTTTTTATCAATAAAAATTTTCTACCTTTTAATAAAAATCGGTAAGAAAAATTTTGGTTGAAAATAATTAGGAAACCCGATTTTTTCAATGGATTTTTCCATCTTAAATGTCTGTTGCAAAAAATTGACTATAAATTAACATTCCAAACCTTTCACCAAACAAATCTCTCCCCAAATATCTCATAAACAAGTTTGCCAAAGGTCCACAAATTTCCTATAATCCAAATCATCCACCAAAGTCTTACAGTTGAGTATATTCTATTTCATCATAATGTAATATTCTAAAACTTTATTCTCATAATTATTTTTAATTATTTTAATTGTTTTAAAAACATGTTAAATATTTTCATTTAATTAGGTTATCATTGTTAGTTTAATTTACTAGGCTTTATAATATATTAACAATAAAAAATAATTATAAATTTGAAAATAAAATTAATAGTTACTGGTCAATTAAGATTATAGTAATTAAATTAGAGAATTATTATAAACTATTGAATTTAAGTTTTATTCGTTCACTGACTTATTTGTCGTTATTATTTGTTCAAATTATTATAATTTATAATATAAAAATAAAAAGCATTACTATAATTTTAAAAATAAAACTAGTAGTTAATACATAATTAATATTTATGTTTTAAGAAAACAAAATTATTATAAATTATATTTAATTAATTTTATTTAATAAAAATTAATAAAAATTTTAATTTTTATAAAAATAATTATAATTAAGAAATTTGAAATATGAAACATTAAATAAATGTAGTCAAATAAAAAAGTATAATGTTAAAGAATAATTACAATTTTAAAAAATACTTAGATACTATAACATTTTAAAAAATAAAAGATAATATAAAATTATAATTAAGACTAAATAAATAAAAATACATAGAATTTAATAAGGTAATGATTAATAATTGAAAATGTTATAAAAAAATAAAAAGTATAATAAAAAATAAAAAGCATAGTTTTTAAAATAAAACTATTAATTTAATTCTTTATGAAATATTGTAAATACTTAATTCTTTTAAATAAAAATTTTAAATTTAAATATCCATTTTTGAAATTTATTTAAACATTATTCAATAAAGAAACTAAAAAAATATTATGTTAAATAATGGCAATTTTTTAAAGCATAGTTTTTAATATAAAAATAATAAAATATTACTATATAAAATTATTTAAAAAATAATTTCAATAAAAAATTACTATAACAAATATATTAATTTAATTAATTAAAAATAAAAAATTTTATAAAAAATTATTAAATTTAATATAAAATAATTTAAAAATCAATTAATTTGAAAATTTAATAATTGTTAATAATAAATAATATTATACAAAATAATAATTATATGTGAAATTAGAAATTATTTTTTTTAAAATAAATATATTAATTTAATTAATTTAAAATAATAAATAAAAACTAATTATATTAAATAAAAAATTCTATTTTAAATATAAATTTTGGAATATTATTTAAATAATTATTCAATGAAAAGCCTAAAAAGATTTTGTTAAATATCAAAAAAAAATTGAAATTATAGTTTTTAATATAAAATAAAATTTTTAATTAAGAAATAAAAATATTGAAAATCAATCAATAATATTAGTTACTTACAATAAATCAAATTCATTATTAATGTATAAATAAATGAGTAAATAAAAATTAATACCATATAAAAACTAAAAAAATATTACACTAAAAATTAATATTTTTTAGAATTATTTATATATTTATAAATACCATTACATATATTATATAATTGTAATGTGTAATTATTTATAATATAGTAATAAATGTTAGAGTTGGTGTCCTAGAATCATCTGTTTGTACTTTGATTACATGAATATTTAATATATTTAAATACTGAACATCTTATTACATATTGTTCATTATTCTTCATGGCTATGATGTATAATGTCCTAGATTATTTGTTGAATTGATTAGGTCATGGAAATTCCCTGCTATGATGAGAACCTTTAAATGCTACAACAATATTCTTAAATATAGTATTTCAGTTAGATGACATACTATGATGAAACACATAGTATACATACCGTCAGGTGTGAGTACTCATAAGCAGATGAGACTTTATCTCATGAAGTTCACACTTGGTAATCTCCACGATGGGAGATTATTAGAACAAACCCGCCAATAAGAATTCCGTATTTTTTGGTATCATCGGATATTCCTATCTACGAGTGTGTGTAATGGTCCTTAGACTTTAAGATTATTGTTAATACGTGTCATGACTCACACAATTTTATTTACAAATAAAAACCATCACGCCATAAGTTGGTGGGAAGTAGGGTACGTTGGGTACATCACGAATGACATGTTATTAATGGATAAGGTGAGGAAGGATTTTCCCCTTCCATTTATGGAAGTTGATATCTCTACCCTTTGATTGAAATATGACCTTCTCTCTAAATTACATTTCCATGGTGTATCGATGAGTTTATTTCAGGTAGTCCAAGAATAATACATAAAGCATATAGGTTGATGACACCATCATGCAACATGTTGGATGAGATATTAAGACAAAGGGATTGTATTAAATAGTGAGTGTTCATCTGTGGATGTCTTCGTTGCGGCTTTAAGTTATTTCTCTTGGGTTATTTGACCCATTTATAGATAGTAATCTTGGACTTTAGGCAAGTACGTTTGATTATAATGAGAAATAACCCAAGAGGGACACACAGTATGTATTTATGGTTGTATCTATTAAATTTTATTTGAATTTAATTAATGGAATAACTATTATTCTCAAGTTTGAGGAAAAATTTTATTTTTGTAAAAATGATTGCATAAATTAAAATAAATATTTATTCACCAGATTGTGAATTGAATATATTTATTTATTTTATTAAAAATTTAATTAATATATATTTTCTCATTTTTAAATGAAAATATTTATTTAAGAGAATTAAATATTTAGTTGGGTGTTCAATAATTGGAATAGGAGTTCAAATGGACCAAGATCATGTCTGGTGATAAATTAATTATCTACAAGTTAGTAAATTTTTTTTATCCAGTTGGCACAAGAAATAATAATAGTGTTATCATTATGTGTTACTGGATTTTATTTATGGTTCCATTTTGTGTATGTTGGCACACCATACATAAAGATGATGTTGTTGTTATTAAATGGCATGGGTTTTCTCTAATAGTTATAATTGTATTTAATCATTGTTACATAATTAAATATTTTAACTGAAACCCTAGCTCGATTAATAGATAGGTGTGTCTATTGTTCTAATGGTCAGTGAATTCTATCTCGACTTCTCTCCGCTCCCTCCTTCTCAATAATGAGAGAAATTATTTAAGATCGAAGAATAAGCGATTAAGGATGATCAACGCAGGACATTCACTTCATCGCACTAGCACCCAGAGAACGATTTTCATTGATTAGAGACCATTGAAGCACATGTGGGTTACCACTATAGGGATTCTACTTTGGATCCTCGATAATGAAATAAAGTCAATCCAGAAGGTCCATTCTAGATGACCAACAATCATCAACAAAGAAATTACCAAAGACCCAAGTATTTAATTTCTTCAGAAATTAATTAAATTAATTATAAACATGATGTGAAAGTTCCCCTCTCAAGGTTCCAAAAATTTTCTTTCTTTTTCTAAATATTTTATTTGAATTCTTGGATACTGGAATTCATCTTTACATTGATCCTAGATTGGTCATCGGTTATGGAAAAATAAATGTTGCGGCCCAACCAATGTCATGCTTCCACTACGACCAGATCCTTCAAGTAGTATCAGAGGGGTTACATCATTATATATAATTATTTAAATAATTCTTTGATGATTTAAAATTTAATAATTTAGTTTATCAATTTAAGTTTAATTGTTATTGTAATGTAAATTTTGAGATCTGTTTTTGGTTTATCAGTTCTTGCAGATATATCAGAAAAAATTAATTTTTTGATTATAATAAAATAGAGGATCTCATCAGGAGGAGTTGATGATTCTATACAGGAAACACGATATTACACATCATGTATTCTGAGTTACACTCCATGTAATATTCTATACATTCGATGTAATCTGGATTACACACTATGTAGTTGTGTTCAATATATCAGGAGTAGTTCTACAATTACTCAATTTGTGTTCATTTATAACATTCGGTGTAGTTAACTCTTACACCTCATGTTGACCCGGACAAATAATAACATGGTTACCAAATTACACATTGTGTAGACCACTGGACATGAAATGTAGTCCATTTCAGGTCATAGTGAAACCATGTATCCCATACACGACTCATCAGACCAGTGACCATGTAACCTGGAGACAACAGGGCATGTGGCTCACTGGACAAGTCGTGTACTCTAAGATTTCCAAAGTATGCCACACATTCCAATTCCCTAGGCATGTACTTCAAATAGACTATGAAGGAAGTACATTCCGTGTAGTCAAAACGACATTATGTGTACTTTACCATATTGTGTAGAATTAAAACTATAATATCTGCATAATGTTCAATCTGCATATCATGTATAAATCTTATAACATGTTGAAACTCCGTGAATTGAAGCATAACATGTGGGTAAAAAAATCATGTGATTCTTGTAGTCATCTGTGAAGTACACATTATGATAGTAGGCATTAGATCATGTATGCGATATCTCACAAGAGTAAAATAGTATACAAATATAATGTATATTGGGTGGATTCCAAAGGGTATTGACCATGTTACCTCCAAGGTAATGGGTGAGGATCTCAAGGAAATTCAAAAAAATATTAAGATAAAAGGATTTATTAATTAAAGATAATAATTAATCAATTCAAGCAAGATTTTTCTTTAAGAATGATTAAAGAAATTAATGTTAGTTTTATTAAATGCATAATTCATTTCATGTATGTGGATGATCATGAGCTAGAATAGAACTTTGTATGTGATTGGTTTCCTTTTAATTATAATTTAATTTAATTTTTGTCCTTCATTCCATATCTCCTCGTTAATATTTAGGGCCTATATGCCCATGGTTTCATTTTATGTAAACCCCATTTTTACCCCTCACATGTGTGTGAGTTAAAAAGAATATGTAATGGATATATCACCCAAGCTTGTGGAGGAGTTTCAAGTCAAGATATGAGGTGAAACTAATCTAAGGATATACAAAGGTAGACAGGTGGAAAGCTGTAAATACGAACCATAAAAGGTTCAAGGTGTTTCTGCCCTAGTTCAGTGGTTAGTTTATCAACCTCTAGATAAACTAACCATTAGAAAATATTATGATCATGCCCTTTTATTTATTTTATTTTTGTCAGTTGCATGGTTTTTCCGTATGGATGTATTGTCGCGATTACATAATTAATGAATTAACAAGAATGCAATATGGAACTAAAAACCTGGATTATGCATAAATTATTATCAAGACATGGTTAATAACTTAAGTAAAATACACTTAATTTTAAAAATCATGTTATAAATATAATAATAAATTTACACATAAGAGATAAAAATCCCACAATAAAATATTAATTTACACTAATCCTTTTGTAACTTGATTAAGGGAAAGAATCAATAAAACTTTGTGTTTGACCAACCCTTATTGGGACACTTAATTTTATATAATAATCTCTTGTGAAAGTTCCATATTGACTTAACCATTTTACATTAATAGGAATACCCCTCTCTATACTTAGTGTAAATTTAAATCCAAGTATTTAGGAAATCCAAGTTACGATTTTAGGATTGGGGAGTCCACTCAAAGGATCAAGGAGATGCTATCCCATAGATGGAAAAGACCTACCTACCTAAATACCTAAAAATATATTGGCCCACCCTTGTTGGGGTTATGTGAAGGGGAATATGGGTTCTTTTTACTAGAATGTCCAAGAAACTAGACATTACAAGCTCAATGGTGAGGTCCATCGGGACTTGATAAAATAGTGGGAGACTTAATAAAAATCAATTTATTATTTATCAGAAAATTATAATCAATAAAGTAAAAATAATATGCTCTGTCAACTGTAGAATAATAATAACAAGATTTTCAACCACACTATCCCTATGATCAATTCTAGATAAAGACAACATCCTCACTGGCTGTAAATTCCAGGAATGGTTTAGAAGACTTCAGGTTATTATATTCCACGAAAATAAATCTTACATGCTTGAGTCCTCATCACTTGATCCGCTTTCTCAAGATGTGAGTGATGAAGAGTTCTTGGTCTATGAGAAACATATAAACAACATGATCGAAATTCAATGTTGGATTATATAATCAATGTATATTGAACTCCTGAAGTCTCACAAAAACAAGGATGCCTATAGCATGCGTGAGCACCTCTGTGGTCTTAACAGAGAGAGATCTAGACATGAATGGTTTGATATCTCCAAGGTACTCTTTCAAAGTAATCTTAGAGAGGGTTCACTAGTAAGGCCTCACATAGTCAATCTCATTGGCTATATTGAGCTCCTATATGTTCTAGGGTTTAGACACCCCGATCAAATAGGCACCAATCTCATTATCTCATCACTCCCTCAGAGGTTCTCTAGATTTGTTGTAAATTTTAATACCAAAAATATTGAGATGTATCTACCAGATATTCATATCCACCTCAATCAAGTGGATAAATACATGAAGCATAAAATAAATTCTATACTTATGGTGAATAAGAGTAAATGGAAGGAAAATATATTTAATCCCAAAGCAGATTCCCTCCTTTCCAAAAAAGGATGATCAATGGGGAGCAAGGGAATAAGAAGCTATTTTTTTGCATGCGACAAGAAGGGCCAATGGAAAAAAAATGCACTGATCCAACAACACAAGGGTAAGCTTCAGGTGTGTGTGTTATCGAGTGAAATTTATCTATTTCTACAAATTAAGAATTAGATATAGCTTGTGGTGATCACATATGTATCCAAATATAGGAATCAAGTTGATTCAAGGAAATTGACCAATGGGAGGTTGTAAAGACACAAAGATTGACGTACATGGACATTACATCACTTTTGCGGGAAACTTAATACATGACATAAAAATATTCACAATGAGCGTGTTAGTTTAGTTTTTTTGGAAACTCAGAACACAATCTTCTAACCATTGTGAGAGATCATCAACATCTCCTATAAAGATATTCCACTTTTGTTTTTGTACATAAAACCATTATTTATATACTGGGGAAAAGAAACCATAAAAAGGGTGAGCTCAAATTCTTAATAAGGGTAAACATGGAGAACATAAACAAAATCCATAAACATTTGAACATAAATACATGAACATAAAACATCAAAATCTTGAGCAATGACATAAATCTTGGCAGTACATAATGTATAGATCATAAAGGAACATTAATTATGATAAAATGGCATGGGAATAAAACATGGAATTGTAGAAAATCATTAATCACATGTTATGATGTCCATAGTAGCCAAGGAATTGCTTCCAAGACCATCATAGTGGACAAAGTCCACTACTGAACCAGTTTTACTCGCCATTCCAGCCCTGTATTACTGAACCAGATTTTACTTTCCATTCCAGCCATTTCTATATCATGAGATATAAATCTTTACCCAATGAATTGGAGGGAGATATAGGTCCCACCCATCTCATAATGAAACCATTCTTATGTGTACCACAAAATCATAAATCATACATTATAGCATAACCCATGTAATAAAAAAATGGGACTCTTAAACATCATGCCATCATAACATAATCCATATACGATAAAATAACTTCATAAAAATAATTCCATCATAACATAATCAAATAAATTTAATAATAGGGATAGAACCACAACCCTGTATTATCTTAGATGGAAAACAATTTTGATCAAACACCTGAACTCCATTCCTGAGGAAAATATCCTTTCTACTTCAATTTTTTTTTTCCTTTCACAACATGTCATACAATTTTAAAATAAAAGAATTTAATTGAAAATAAAATTGAATTATTGTAAAGTAAGATTCATGGAAATAATTTTCTATGAAATTATAAAAATCCATTCATGCTATATAAGTTAAAAAACATTCTTCTTGTACTTTGGCCGGAAAAGTCAAAAAGTATCTCATACAGAAAACGACAAAAGATTCCTTTCACATCTTTTGCTAAAAATTAACCAATAGTTAAAATTGGATTTAAAATTTTTTAGGAGGATAGAAATAACATTACATATTTAGGAATCATGTATGTTGATGACAAATATGCCCTAGTAAATTCTTTAGTATAAACAATCTCGGATAAAAATGAGATTGCGAGATTTTCCCTTACCTTAGGTATGATATGCTCTATTCGTATCGGAACCTCCTGTATAATGATTTAAATTTTTTCATTGACTTATTACAGAATCATATTCATTTTTATGATATCATATATGGTCATAATATTATCTTCTTATTATTAATATTTCATTGCTATTTGTTATTCGGGTGTTCATTGCTTTATGTTCTTATGCATGTTTTGTCGAATAAATTCTTAATCAGCTTTTTAGGTTATAGATAAATAATTTAAAGTATGGTATTTGTGTAATATAAATCATATCTATTCATTCAATTCATTCATATAATCCTTATTCAATGAAGATCATGTAGAACGAGTCGCATCACATTGTGGAGAATGTAGGCCATACGTACACACGAGCGATGATATCATTCTTATGATTGTGGAATTGTACTGAAGTGTATGGTGTATAATATTTCAGAATCAATATCAATTCTCAATAATCATATATAGTTATTTCTTCCATCCTTATAACCATCCAAGTATGTTAGTGATGAAATAAAAGATTACACCACGGCGTGGAGACGGTAAGTCGTACGTACGCACACGTGGTGATTTCATTTTTTTATAGGATGGATAAAAGACAGAATATGGTTGTTTCAAATTCATAATAACATATCAATATAAAATTTATACTGGATTTATTACTTAATAATGATACAACTCATATAGAGGATGTTGAAGAAGAAATAGGTTTGAAAGAATTGGTAAAGGATATTACCTCTTCTTTGACACGCCTCTTCTAAACCTCCTCCTAGGTCACTAAAGTTGGTCTTTTTAGAAGATCGGGACCTATATAATGTTTCTAGGGAAGTGGAGAAGGGCAATGGTCTGGGGTGGGATGATCTTGAAGGCTCAAATGTTTGTGAAGAGGATAGGGAGGATGTGCCTTTTTATAAGTGAGGAGAGGGGCTCTTTTGGAAACCTCTATAATATTAATTTATAATAAACTCAAAACCCACTTAAAAACCTCAACAAATGACTCAAATATAAATATTAGATAAGATAGGGTTTTAATATCATCAATTAATAAAATTTATACACGTTTGGAGTTTATTTTAAACCTTATGAACTATATTTATCCGTATTTAATGAAATTTAATTTTATTTGTGGTAATAATATTCTAAATTTTAAATTGTTATAAATAATTACATATGTGTTGTTAATTTTCCATAATTGGATACTTTATGAAAATTTAGACTATATAAATTTCAATTTATAATTTTTTAATATTTTTGTGATTTTTAAACAATTTAATAATATGACATTTTTATAGAATAACAATAGTGTCAATTTTGACACTATTCATTTATTTTAATTTAAATAAAATACAGAGAGAGAATATATTCAAAACAAAATATATAATAGGTTCATAACATTGCATATTCATCTATAAAATTCATGGAGAATATTAATTAGTTCATATAAAATTTATTTTAATATTTTTAAAACCATTTATTTGATATTTCAATCAATAAAATAATTTCTACATCACTATTGTGTCATCCTTAATGATAATTATTTAATCCCTAAAAATTCAAAATATATTATCATGATGTATATAATTTGATTATCTTTCTGGAGACTATTTAGTTTTGAGGTTTTATGAAGTTTATCACCCAATTAAAATTGTTACACTTATAAGATATAAGTGAGTGACATGTTGTCACTTTCTTTGGTTTTAATAATAATTACATCGTTTTCATGGTCAAAAGTCCATAAAATGAATCTATTCTGACCCTTAGGTGATATGAGAGACTTTTATTCATCCAATATATTTTTGGTAAGTGTTAGGGTAATTTTAGAATATTATTGTTACCCTTAATTTCTTGATTTACCTTTAATTGTGGTAAATAAAATTTATCGTAGCTACTATTCATAATTCCAAACAATAAAAATTATCCTATTAAAATAATTTTGAATTAATGATTCCAAATATGGAATCAATTTTTCAAAATTCAAGACATTGAAGTTGTAGTATTTAATTTAAAATTAATCCTGCTATTTAGAAAATGAGTTTTAAAAGTTAAAACATTGCAAAAGATTGAAATGTTTTTACCTATGAATTCAATGTAAAATTAAAGATAATGATATAGATTATATTAAATGATAAAAATATATTCTATTTATACTTTAAAACTGTCCAATATTATAATTTAAAAATATAAATTATTTGGATGAAAAAATTTGTTTTCAATTAAAATTTAGCGTATTTTTACTATTCATCAAAATATGAAAGTTATCAGAAAAATATCAAAACATTATCCAACATAAATTTTTATATCCTGATTCACAGTAAAAAGTTTATTTTTTAAAATTGAACTTATAAACTTGTTAAAAATTATATGTAAAATGGGTTCGCCATCAAAAGGCGGTAAAACTGCATTTTTTGAAAAAAACTTATTTTACCTGAAAAATGTATTTTGTTCACATACCATGATCTAGAAAATGTGTAAGATGAATGATATTGTTATAAAATTAAAAATGTAGTTAATATTATTAATAATTTCTAGTTCATAATAATATTATAATACTATCTAGTTTAGTGAAACTCGATATTGAGTACAACAAATGCTATTGAGGAAGGTCGCTCTTGCGTGTAATGCAAGACAAGTCAGAGTTGCGTGTAGTGTAAGATTCCTTTAGTGTTTCATATAACATAATAAAAACTTATTTCATTTATACATTGAAGTAAATATATACTCAATGTTGCGTAGAATAATTTCTACAAAAATAACTTGAAATTTTGGGTAACACAAGCCAAGAATATTGTTGTGTATACTATAAACTAATATTGTGTTGCATATAGTGCAAGATAATATTGGTTTAGCGTAAAATAGAAGATATCAAAGAAATTAAAAAGAATATATCTCATAAAATCTTGGGGTGTTACATTCTACCCGCCTTAAAATGAATTTATCCCTTGAAATTTGTCGTTGGTTATAAATGGTTTATTACATGATAGTTTCTTTTATCAAAACACACATCGTTAAAAGGATAACTAAAACTTCATTTTAAAAAGGAAAGTTAGAATCATAATCGTCACCCAAAGTAACACAACACTAGGTTTCCACATTGGACAACATAGGTGAAAACATGGATATGGAAGAGAAATATAATCATCTTCTTCTGATGAAGAGTGGTAGATGACATGGCTATGAAAAAGACAACAATCACAAAGCCATAAATTTGTGATGATCTAAGGTACCATCTGATTCATCAGATATGTGAGTACCAGGACAACATTTTTTGGTTTTCAAGATGATTTCCCTAATGTTGATAAATTTTTTCATAAGGATAAATACTTACTTGATTTCAGTGTAAAATCATCATTGGTCATTCGATTAACAATTTCCAATTCATTTCTTATTTAAAGAAATGGAGTCAAATTTTTCATTATTGAAGTATTATCAGATCATGCGATAGAATGATAGGTCATTCCATCTGTCTCAAACAAAAGGTTATCAAAAGTTATTAAATATACATAAGTCCATATATAGTGATATTAATCATATATGGTTCCAAAAATGGACATATACTTCATCTATCATACCACATAATAAAATAAAACTTGTTTCTACTAACCAGGGACTTTCTGTAGTCCATTGGTAGAAAACAAAGGCCTGTCACACTTTGGTTGAGGGTTTGAATCCTACAACCATGTTCAACGCAATGGGTTGTTTCCCATCCTACAAGTTTTCATTTTTCTAAAACTATACTATCATAACATTCTAGAAATAATATCAAAAAAAAATTAGCCTTAAATAATACTATCTTATGTCCAACATAATCCATTCCAATCTTTAGGATTATCCAAAATACTTTTTTCCAAACTCATAGTATAAAGAAAACAATTTCTAGAAAGTACATATAACAAGCATGTCAATACCATCATTTATCCACCATATATCATAACATATATCTTTTTGGTCACATCCAAAACATGTAAATACCTTAATCATGTATTCTTGGAACATGAATTACCATAGAACCTTAGTGAAAACATGAATTCTGTGAAATGTTAACTCTTTCCACATACCAAAAATCCCAAAATTTCTATATACTCAAACCATGATTTCACTTTGTCCTTATATCAGTCATGAGCTCATTAATACTATCAAACATATTATTTTATCCTTATCCCTTCATTATAGGCAAATCATCTACTTTCCAAAAATATTTAAATCACTTTTCATGGTTACCAGTACCATATAATTATTGAAAACCATAATTAACCAGTACATATATATTCCAATATTCCATAATACTATAAATGGGATTCCATGATACTGTTTTTAAATCACATTACATAAACACTTAATTATTCCACAACATCATTATCATACTCAACATCACAAATAGTGATCGCATGTGACTTCCCTTTGTCCTTTTCTTTAAGAGGTTTCTCACATCGATCATCATTAACCCTTGGATTAGGGCATTGATTAGAATAATGCCCTGTTTCCTTGCACTTGAAGCATTGAAGTGTTGTTGGAGTGTTCTCTATATTATTTTCACTATTCAAATCATTAGAAACCTTTTTCCCATTACTTCATCACTCAGCTGCTCGATGACCTTCTTTTCCACACTTGAAACCTTTTCTAGTACTTTTTAGACATTGTTAACCATGCTTCTTTCCACACATTGAGCATAATGAAAAATTCACCTTCTTTTTACCATTGTTATGAGATTTTTTCATGAACTCCATCTTTCATTTCTTGTCAAATCTAGGAGATGGATATGTAACACCAACTTCTAGTTATACCTTGATAGCACAACGCACAATTTCATCATAGCTACTGATGTATATTATAGCAAATTCTCTTCAAAGACTTGGTTTTAAGCCACTAAAGAATCGTTCAACTTTACTTTAAGGTTGAATGATAAATCCAGATGCATACCTTGAAAGCCTTGTAAAATTCGCTTCGTATATACCAACAAATTCATCACCCTTTTTCTTATGCTCAAGGAACTCATTTTCCCTCTTTGTATAAATAATACGAGGGAAGTACTTCCTGAAAAACAAGTTATTGATCTCATCCCATTCCATGGATTCAATTTCATCTAGGGGACTTGTATTCTTAATTAGAGTCCACCACTGGTCTTCTTCACCTTCGAAATGGTAAAGTACCAAAATGAATTTTTCATGTTCTGAACAGCTAATTATGGAAAATATCTTTTCAATGGTACTGATATATTGTTCAACAATAAGTGGATCAGAAGACCCATTGAAAGAAGGTGGACATTGCCTCATGAATGACTCAATATAATATTGTTCCCTTCTCCAATCATTTGGAATTACAGAATGATTCATATCTTGTGTAAGTAAAGAAATAAGATTTTTCACTCCATCTCCCATCACAATTGTTCGTTCAGGAGGAAAATAATTGCATTGTCCATTACATTGATCAACACGGTTCCTTTGGGTTCCAGCCATCATCTAAAACCCAAAAAGAATAGCGTGAGAGGAAAATATCATGCAAGGAAAACAACATAATAAAGGGGGAGTACCTTCAATATCTAAAATATTATGTTTAATTCAATGATCATTACCGTAATTCTATGACTATAACCTATAATTATACTTAACCTTAGGGACATCCCTAGACATACCTTAGAAATATCTCTAGGGATATCACTAATGTTTTCGCATCCTAGTTTATAAAGGTTAACTAAACCTTCGCTCTGATACCAACTATAAATACCCAAATATTGACTTACATGGACATTACATCACTTTTGTGGAAAACTTAACACATTACACAAAAAGACGCCCAAAGAACGTGTTAGTTTAGTGTCTTTGGAAACTCGGAACACAATCTTCTAATCGGGGTGAGAGATCTTCAACATCTCCCATAAAGATATTCACCTTTTGTTTTCTTACCTAAAACCTTTCTTTATATCCTGGGGAAAAGAAAACATAAAAAAGGTGAGCTCAAATTCACAGTAAGGGTCATCATGGAGAACATAAAAACAATCCATAAGCATTTTTACGTAAAAACAAGAACATAAAACATCAAAATCTTGAGAAATGACATAAATATTAGCAGTACATAAGGAATAGATCATAAAAGAACATTAATCATGATAAAATGGCATGGGAATAAAACATGGAATTGTGGAAAACCATTAATCACATGTTACGATTTCCATAGTAGCCAAGGCATTGCTGACAAGTCCATCATAGTGGACAAAGTCCATTACCGAACCAGGATTACTTGTCATTCCAGCCATGTATTACTGAACCAGATTTTACTTGTTGTTCCAGCCATGTCTATCTCATGAGATATTAATATTTACCCAATTCATTGGAGGGAGATATAGTTCCCACCCATCTCATAATGAAACCATTCTTATGTGTGCCACAAAATCATAAATCATACATCATAGCATAACCCATGTAATAAAAATGGGATTCTTAAACATCATGCCATCATAACATAATCCATATAAGATAAAAGGACTTCATAAAAATAATTCGATCATTACATAATCAAATCAATGTAATAATAGGGATAGAAATAGAACCCTATATTATCTTAGATGGAAAATAATTTGGATAAAACACTTCAACTCCACTGAGAAAAATAACCTTTCTACTTCAAAAACATTTTCCCTTTCACAACATGTCGTAAAATTTTAAACTAAAAGAAGTTAATTGAAAATAAACTTGAAAACTTGTAACAGAATATTCATGGAAATAATGTTCTATGAAATCATAAAAATCAATTCATTCCATATAAGTTAAAAAACATTCTTCTCGTACTTTGGCTAGAAAAGTCAAAAAGTATCTCGTACTGAAAACGACAAAAGATTACTTTCATATCTTTTAATAAAAATTAACCAATAGGTAAAATTGTATTTAAACAATTTTAGGAGGATAGAAATAATATTGAATATTGAGGAAACAAGTATGTGGATGATAAATATGCCCCAGTAAATTCTGAATTATAGACAATCTCGGATAAAAATGGGATTGTGATATTTTCAATTACCTTAGGTCCGATATGCTTTGTACGTATCCAAAACTCCTATATAATTATCAAAATAATGTCATTTACTTATTCCAGAATCATATTTATTGTTATGATATCATATATGGTCATATTATTATCTTCTTATTAGTAATATTTCTTTGCTTCTTGTTATTTGGGTGTTCATTGCTTTATGTTCTTATGCATGTTTTTTCGAAGAAATTCTTCATCCTATTTTTAGGTTATAGATACATAATTTAAAGAATGTTATTAGTGTAATATATACCATATTTATTCATTAAATTCATTTATATAATCCTTATTAAATTAAGATCATGTAGAACGAGTCTCATTACATCGCGGCGACGGTAGGCCGTACGTACACACGAGTGATGATATCATTCCCATGATTGTGGAATTGTATTGAAGTGTATTGTGTATAATATCTCAGAATCAATATCACTTTAAAATAATAATTTATTGTTATTTATTCCATCCTTATACCCATCCAAGTATGTTAGTGATGAAATAAAGAGATTACACCACGACGTGGAGACGGTAATCCATACGTACGCACACGTGGTGATTTCATTTTTTATAGGATGGATAGAAGATAAAATATGGTTGTTTCATATTCATAATAACATATCAGTATACAAGTGATACCGGAGTTATTACTTAATAATTAAACATCTCATAAATAAGAAGTAGAAGAAGAAATAAGTTTGAAAGAATTGGTAAAGGATATTACCTCTTCTTCGACGCGCCTCATCTAGACCTCCTCTTAGGGAACTAAAGTAGGTATTTTGAGAAGAAAAGGACCTATATTATGTTTCTAGGGAAGTGGATAGGGGAAATGGGTAGGTTTGGGCCGAGCTTGAAGGCGCAAAATGTTATGAAGAGGAGAGGGAAGATGTTCCTTTTTATAAGGGAGGAGACAAACACTTTTGGAAACCTCAAAAATATTAAATTATAATAAACTGAAAACCCACTTAAAAACCTCAAAAAATTACTCAAATCCGAATATTAGATGATATAGGGTTGTAATATCATTAAAATATAAAATTTATAAATGTTTGGATTTTATTTTAAACCTTATCAACTTGATTTGTCCTTATTTAATCTGTTTAATTTTATTTGTGGTAATAATTTTCTAAATTTTAAATTGTTATAAATAATAACATATGTGTTGTTAATTGTACATAATTGGATAATTTATGAAATTTTAGACTATAAAAATTTCAATTTATAATTTTTAAATATATTTGTGGTTTTTAAACAATTTAATAATATGTCATTTTTATAAAATAACAATACTGTCGATTGTGACACTATTCATTTATTTGAATTTAAATAAAATACAAACAGATTATATATTATAACAAAAATATTTAATTTGTTCATAATGTGTCATATGCATATAGAAAATTTGTGGAGAATATTAATTAGTTCATATAATATTTATTTTAATATTTTTTAAACCATTTATTTGATATTTCAATCTATAAAATAATTTGTACATCACTATTGTGTCGTCATTAATGATAATTATTTAATCCTTAAAAATTCTAAATAAATTCTCATTATGTAGATAATTTTATTACATTTCTGCAGACTATTTATTTTTGATGTTTTATGAAGTTTTTCACCCAATTAAAATTGTTACACTTATAAGATATAAGAGAGTGACATGTTGTCACTTTCGTTGGTTTTAATAATAATTACATCATTTTCATGGTTAAAAGTCCATGAAATGAATATATTCCTACCCTTATGTTATATGGAATACATTTATTAATCCAATAAAATTTTGGTAAGTGTTATGGTAATTTTAGAATATTATTGTTACCCTTAATTTCCGGATTTACCTATAACTGTTGTAAATAAAATATACCGTAGTTGCAATTCATAATGAAAAAAAAATAAAAAGTAGACTATTAGCATAATTTGGACCTAATGATTAAAAATATGGAATAAATTTTTCCAAATTCAAGACACTGAAGTTACATCATTTAATTTAAAATTAATCTTGCTGTTGAGAAAACGAGTTTTAAAAGTTAAAACATTGCAAAAGATTGAAATGTTTTTACCAATGAATTCAATGTAAAATTAATGATAAAGAAATATATTATATTAAATGGTAAAACTATATTCTATTTATACTTTAAAACCATCCAATATTATAATTTGACCATATAAATTATTTTGATAAAAAAGTTGTTTTTAATTAAAATTTAGCATATTTTTACTTTACATCAAAATATGAACGTTATCAGAAAAATATCAAAACTTTATCCAACGTAAATTTTTATATCCTGATTCACAATAAGAAGTTTATTTTTTAAAATTTAACTTATAAACTTGTTAAAAATTATATTTAAAATTGGTGCGCCATCAAATGGAGGCAAAACTACATTTTTTGAAAAATACTTATTTTACCTGAAAAATTTATTTTGTTCTCATACCATGATCTAGAAAATGTGTAAGTTGAATGATAATGTTATAAAATGAAAAGTTTAGTTAATACTATTCATAACGGCTAGTTCATAATAGTATTATAATAATATTTCGTTTAGTGAAACTTAGTATTGCATACGACACACGCTATTGAGGAAGGTCGCTATTGCCTGTAATGTATGCCAAGTCAGGGTTGCATGTATTGTAAGCTTCATTTAGTGTTGCATATAACATAATAAAGTCTTATTTCATTTATACATTGGACAAAATCTATACTCAATGTTGCGTAGAATAATTTCTACCAAAATAACTGGAAATTGTCTGTAACATGAGCCAAGAATATTGTAGCGTATACTCTAAACTAATACGGTGTTGCTTATAGCGCAAGATAATCATGGTGTAGTGTACAACATAATATATAAAATAAATTAAGAAGAATATATCTCATAAAATCTCGGGGTGTTACAGAGGTATATCTATGAGTAGCCAATAGAGCTATACTTGTTGTTGTAGCTATTGAGGACAACCACCTCACATTGCCGAATGGGATGATCTTGGTGTTGAAGGGTTGTTATTATGTGCCTTCTATAACCAAAAACATCATTTTTTATATCCATAATAGATATAGATGGATTTATTTTCAATTTCATAAGTTAATGATTACTCTTTTATAAAGATATCATATGTTTTAGTAAGTCACATTTATATAATAGTATTTATGTGTGGGACTATAGAAACCACGTAATGGAAATCGATATAAAAAATTACTTTACATGATTCATACCACACCCAACTTAGGAAGCACTAGATAGGTCATGTAAATGAGAAATGTTTGAAAAAATTACACCAAGATAGATATTAAGATTCTTTTGAACTAAACCCACTTGGTGTATGTCACACATGTTTACAAAGAAAAAATGACCAAATCCCAATTTAGTTGGAAAGGTGAAAGGGCTAATGAGTTTCTAGAATTGGTTTATACCGATGTGTGTGGACCACTCCATGTTGACGTAAGGGGTGGGTACTCATAATTAATAACATTTACTAATGATTTTATTAGATATGGATATATTTACTTAATAATGTATAAGTAATATTCATTTAATAAGTTCAAAGAATACAATAATGAAGTTGAGAACTAGCTTGGTATGAAAATTAAGAAACTCCGCTCAGACTGAGGTGGAGAATATCATAATCAAGATTTCATTAATTACTTTGGGTAGTTTGGGATCCTATCCCAAATCACTCCTCTATATAAACCTCAGTGGAATGGTATAAGTGAAAGGAGGAACCAGACCTTGTTAGACATGGTGAGATCAATGATGAGTCATGCATGTTTTCCATTATCCTTTTGGGGATAAAAGTTACAAACAACATCACAGATACTGAACCATGTACAAAATAAATCCATAAATGGTATTATATATGAGATTTTTAGTGGAAGAAAAACCATGTTATTGAATTTTCATGTCTAGGGAAGCGATGCATTTGTTAAGGCCTCTTTAGGTAACAAGATTTAACCCCGAATCAAAAAATTTAACTTTATAGGATACCCTATGGAAATAAGGGTATATTACCTATAAAAACCATAAAATAAAAAGTTTATAATGGAAATACATGCCATATTTATTTAGAGGGATTAAATTTCCAAAATAGATAGCGGGACCGAGATATACTTTGATGAAGTTGAGGCTCAAGGAAAACATGAGTTGGTATAAGATTAGATTCCATAGAGCCTTGTGGAAGAAGAATCTGTTCCAGAGACACAAGAACTGTGTAGGAGTACAAGATAGGTTATAGAACTAGAATAGTACATTTTTCTAGTCACCAAGGATGGTGACTCATTATTTGTTGATAATAATGATCCTCTAACCCACAAAGAAGCAGTTAGTGGAACAAATGCTGTCAAGTGGAAAGAAGACATGAATTCTAAAATGGATTCCATGTACCAAAACCAAGTCTGGATTTTGGTAGATCCTCTAGTAGATATAAATAATTTTGGTTGGAAATGGATATTCAAGAAGAAACTGGACATGGAAGGACAAGTCAGTACCAATAAGGCATGACTGGTTTCAAATGGGTTTAAATAGCATCAAGGTACTGATTATGATGAAACCTTTTCACAAGTTGTTATGCCGAAATCCATCATAATTATACTAGAAATTATTGCATACAATGAATATGGGATTAGGAAAATGTATGTCAAGATATCCTTCCTTAATGGGAACATTTAGTAATATTTCTATATGACACAACTTGAAAGTTTTGTTACTCCAAAGGATGCCAATAATATATGCAAGTTGAAAACTCCATTTATGGATTGAAGAAAGAATCCCGGTCATGAAACATTAATTTTGATGAAACTATAATAGAATTTGGTTTTATAAATAATGAATATAATCCTTGTGTCTACAAACAATTTAGGGGGAGTGCAGCCATTTTTTTAATAATATATTATGATGACATATTACTTATTGGAAGAGAAATACCAGTCTTATAGTCTGTAAAGGCATGGTTGAATAGTTTTTTATTCATGAAGGACTTAGGCTTTGCAGTATATATTATTGGGATCAAGATTCATCATTATAGTTCCAAGATATTACCATGCCTAGGTCAAAGTACATATATTCACAAGATAATGAATAGATTCAGTATGGAACAATCCAAGAAGGGATTGTTTCCAGCATCACATGGCATTCATCTTTCCAAGAAATGTATCCTAAAAACACATGAGGAAAGAAAGAGAATAGAAAGATCTCCATATGAATCATTGATTGGGTCAGTCATGTATTTCATGATATGTACAAGGCTAGATGTTGACTATGCATTATGTGTGGTGGCTAGATGTTGACTATGCATTAAATGTGGTGGACAAATATCAAGATGATCTAGGTGACTACCATTAGATTGTAGTCAAGACTATCCTTAAGTATTTTAGGCACACTAAGGATATGTTACTAGTTTATAGAGGAGATGAGTAACTAGTCATCAGAGGAAATGAATATGCTAGTTTCTAGACTGATCAATATGACATGAAGTCACAATTGAGATACATATTCACTTTGAATGGAGATTTTGTGAGCTTGAAGATCTCAAAGTAGGATGTGGTCAAAGATTCTACAGGAGAGTCTGAATATATCATAACTTTTGAGGTGGCTAAAGAAGAAGTTTGGATGAGAAGCTTCGTCCAAGATCTATATTTTCTACCTAATAGTAAAGATCATATCACACTCTACTGTGATAATACTACAATGGTGGCTCTCACAAAAGATCCAAGGTCTCATCAGTGAAAAAAGAACATACTTTGGAAGTATCATCTCGTGAGGTATTTTTCTCCAAGAGGTGAAGTTACATTTAGAATAATTTCAATGGAAGACAATGTGGTGGACCCCTAGAATAAATCCTTGGATCATCAGAAACATGATAATCATGTGAGGTCCAGCTGACTGAAAGTCATAGGTAGTTGGCTCTTGTACTAGTGAGAGTTTGTTAGATTTGGTGTCCTAGAATCAATTGTTTGTACTTTAATTACATGAATATTTTATTTATTTAAATATTAAATATATTATTACATATTTTTCATTATTCTTCATGACTATGATGTAATAATTTCTTTGAATATTTTTTGCATTGATAAGGGCATGCATGTTCCTCGTTATGATGAGAACCTTTAAATGGTACAAAAATATTATAATATATAGATATATGGTTGGATGAAATACTATGATGGGACACATAGTATACAAATCATTAGGTAAGAGTACTCATAATAAGATAATAATTCCTCTCAATATGTTCACACTCGGTAATCTCCATGATGGGAGATTATGAGAACAGACCCACAGGTAGAAATTTTGCATGTTTTGGTATCATTAAATATTCCTATCTACGAGCATCTGTATTTTTTATTAGAAATTAATATTATCCTTAATATGTTTCATGACTCGCACACTTTGATTTAATGATGAAAACTGTAAGTACCTGGGTTTTTGTAATGGGTCAAAATCCCGACCTTGTTTAAATTTTGACTTGTTTCTAAGAAAAATTAAAAAATATGGGACGTTCTGGAAATTTCCAGATTACACACCACATACTCTAAAGTGCACGATGTATATAGGTTAGGCATGTACCGACCACGTGCTCTCTGAGTTCATGTTGTGTGATGACTATATAAGGATTTTATACTACATAGTGTGTAGTGTTTCTTGACACACTAGGTATTCTTTTCCTTATGCACACCGACTGAGTTATATCCATGTGTCCAACCATGTGGGGGCATCCAAGCTGTGTGTCTACCTCCTCTTAAGTTAGAGTACTTACAAGGATACTAAATGGCATGTAGTCTATTATACTCGGCGTGCATTTTTATTTTTATTCGATTAAATGAAAGAGGGTTGTGTCTCTTGTCCAGAAATACCATCTTCTTCCCTGTTTTCGGTCCTTGACGCTCCAGGAGGATGAAAAAGTTTATTCTCAAAGATTATTCATCCTAAGTCAGTTATTTAATCCATCAGTGGATACAGGATCACATCATAAAGGTTAAACCCATTCACCCTCTTTCGTTCTAGTTTCTTTTCCTCACACACCATAGTTTCCATGAGAGCAGAATAGTTGGGATTTGACGAAAATGTAGATCTACGATGATCGACTTCAAATTGGATCTTGATATCGGATGTGCCTAAATCTAAAAGTTTTAGGTAGGAGCATCATAACTTCTTTCATGTTATCCCATACCTTTGGGTGGAACGTCTTAAAGTGTGTATTTGGGTATTTTGAGCGATACCCTATTTTATCTACTATTGCATAATAAATTGTTTGGTAGACCTGTGGAATACCTTTGGGTATGCCCTTTTACTTGTTTTTCTTGAGCGGGTTTGAGTGAGGGGTTGTTTCTCATTTTGGGAATTTTGGATGGGGTTTCAAAAATGGTATAAGTTGATTTCTGTTTTATTAAACCACAGAGTTTCATTCGTTAAATTATGATATGAATTTTTAGAGGCTTCTAAGACCTTGGTGCTGGTATGGGACAACAAACAACTAGTGTAATTCAAATATTTAGTTTTTTTTCCTATTTATAGTATTTATTTTGATTATATATATGTGTGATTTGTGATATTACATATTCTAGAACCTTCAGGTTGTGCTGGGAATAACCTGGGTATTGTTTAGTGATGTTGATCATGGGTTGGTCTTGGAATGAGTTACATTGGGTGGTTCTGACAATGGGATTGGGTTTCATGGACATTGGATTGAGGCAGTGTGACAATTATGTTGGGAATGGCCCGAGTCACTTGGATTTCGAGGCCATCGTACTTGAGTGACATAGTCGCAGGGGCACGAGGTGTCATAGATGTTGTGGCTTGGGAACTTATTTTGGTGATTACCCCTCATACAGAACTTTGAGTAGTGTGCAGATAGGGAGACTCCATGATGAGGTGATTTTGACCACTTTTTTGGGTAGAGGCCCCTGTTAGTTGCGGTTTAGGTACTATTGGTTTAGGGGTGCTTTCCGTAGGAATCTTTGTGGAGGGTGAGGTGCCTTAAGGGGATATCATTGAGGATATCGGGTTTGGGGAAGAGGCCCGCCATAGTTTGAGGGAAGACATTGTTGTCCCTTTGGTTACTAAGTTGAGGGTAGAAATCGTTGTCCCTCTAGTTACTTTATTGAGGCAGACATCGCTAACCCCCTAGTTAATTATTTGAGGACAAACATCGATGTTCATCTGAGTTACAACTTCTTGGGTATGCCTTAGGGACGTTAGTACTTGAGACACACGGTGTTAGTAGGAACATGGTGACAGGTTACATAATAGAGATTTCAACATTGGTTGAAGCAGGTGACACTCCATGGGGACTGCTGAGCACCGATGGAGTTTGTGTTTATTTGGGCATCATATTGTTTACTGTTTTCCTTATAAATGCATGCCTGCTTAAACACTTATATTAAGTACACACCATTCGGTGGTGTCCTACTAAGATTTTTCTGAAACCTTGCATGGGCACTTTAGGGTGCATATAGAATTTATGGATTTACATGCAAGAATGAGACCAGCTTCAGGATCTAGACTGTTTTAGCTGTCACATAGAGATAGTAGGGATCTTGAGGTATTTCCTAGCTGGAGTTTACTTTGTTTTTATTTCATCCTATAACAGAATGCTTACCTTGTTTATTGTATCTACTGTTGGTCATCCATTGGATCCTTTATATATATAGAATTGATATGGATGCATGATTTTTCTTTTCTAGTAGTTGTTACAAGTGGTTCATTATGCTGTTGTGTTTACATTCCGCTGCTGTTGTTTAATATTTATTGGTTCTTATGTTTATTGCTATTGAGTGTGATTTTGCTTTGTAGGGTTGGTTCGAGTATGAAGAGTCTTATATTTCATATTATGATCCGACCAGCACCATTATTATCCTATGGGAGTGTATAGCCTCCTCGCAATACATATAAGACCCTCGCTGCTAGTCGGTAGCCTTTGGCGTTTGGGGAGGTATGCCTAAGGTAGTAACACCTGACCAATTTAGCATTGTTTGTGTGGATAATCAGGTTCAGGTCGTTACAAAAACCATCATACCATATATTGGTAGGAAGTAGGGTATGTTGGGAGTTTCATGAATGATATGTTATTAATGGAAAAGTTGATGATATATTTGTCCCTTCCATTTATGGAAGTTGATATCTCACCCTAAATTCCATGGACATGGTGTATCGATGAGTTATTCTAGGTATTCAATGAATGAAATATCAAGAATATAAGTTGATGGAACCACCTTGAAACTTTCTATATAATATATTGAGATAAATGGATTATATTAAACTTTGAGCATTTGTATGTGGATGTTGTCATTGCGACATTAGGTTATTTCTCTTGGGTGCCTTGACCCATTTCTAGACAGTAATCTTTGAATTTAGGCAAGCACACCTAATGTCAATGATAAATAATCCTAGTGGGTCACACACTATGTGTTTCTGGTGGTCTGGATTAAATTCTATTTGAATTTAAATGATGGAATAAATATTATTTTCAAGACCAAGGAATAATTTTATTCATGTTAAAAGGATTTCATAAATTAAAATAAATATTTCTTCACCGGATTATGAATAGAGTATATTTATTTATTTTATTGAACATTTAATATATATTTTTTATGGGTTTTTAAATGAAAATATTTATTTAAGAGAATAAAATATTTATTCGAGTGTTCAACAAATGGAAGAGGAGTTTGAACAGACCAAGACCATATCCAATGATAAATTAATTATTTACAAGTCGGTAAATATTTTTTATCTAGTGGGTACAAGAAATAATAATAATAGATTTATCATTATGTGGTGTGGGATTTTATTTATTGTTCAATTTTGTTAAAGTTGGCGCACCAAAAATAATAATTTTGTTATTGTTATTAAATTTCATGGGTTTTCTCTAATGGTTATAATTGAATTTAATCTCTATTACACAATTAAATATTTTACCTGTTATTCCATCTCAATTAATAGATAGGTGTGCCTATTGTGCCAATGGTTGTTGAATTCTATCTCAACTTCTCTTCACTCATTCCCTCTCAAGAATGAGAGAACTTCTTCAGGACCCAAGAAATAGCGATCAAGAATGACCGATGTAAGACATTTGCTTTACCGTGCTAGCACCTGAAGAACAAGTGGAGTTGATTGGATACCATTGAAGCACTTGTTGTTCACCAGTAGAGGGATTCTACTTTGGATCCTCATGAGTGTAATGAAGGAAATATAGAAGATTCATTCGGGATGATCAACAATCATCAACGAAGAAGGTACCAAAGACCCAGGTATTTAATTTCTTCAGAAATTAATTAAATTAATTATAAACATGATATAGAAGATCCTCAGTCAAGGTTATGAAGTTTTTATTTCTTTGTCAAAATATTTTATTCAAATCCAAGGATACTATTGTTCATCATCATATTGATTCTGAATTGGTCATCGATTATAGCAAAAGAAATGTTGGGCTCCACCCAATGACACACTTCTGTTGTGCCTAGATCATTTAATAAACACCTTTCACATAATAAAAATTACTCTAATTAATAAAAAATTAAAATTAAATGAAAATAAAATATATTTATTTATTAAAAATAATAATTAAATAATAATAAGTTTTATTAAAAAGTATTTAATAAATAATTTTTGTTTTCTTAAAAATCTATATTTTTTATTTCTTAGAAAAATATGAAGAGAGTAAATAAACAATTCTTTTTGTTATGGGATCATGGTGGGATAAGTCAATGAAACATTACACACGATTTTTGTATTAATACTATATTAATTGATGGAGTTGAAGTATTTATTTCATTTAAATTTTATAATCCATAATTTTTATCAGAAGATACAATTAATTCCCCTTATAAAAAATTCGATCACCCGAGGTTTGAAACATTCGATAAAGTTATAATTTATCTTCTACATTTTGGTTTTCAATAAGATTATGTCTATTGGTATCCTGTTGAACATAATTCAGTGGGAAATAATATTTTTTCCCTAATCCAACACTTTTTCAGAATTTATTATGTGAGGTTGTTCAGTTTTATTTTTAAGAAATAGATATCTAGAATGATAATTGAAACCTTGAATTAGAACTACCTTAATTTCAAGAACTGTTGAAATATATTGAAGAGGCCTTATATTTTGGATAAGTGATTATAAAATTAGAATACTTTGTAAAATTTATGACTATAAAATTATATTTTGAAATGTCTATTATCTATTTTTGTTGAATATTTTTTTGGTTAAATATATATTTCTCAAGGGACATATTCTACCATTAAATTTCTATAAAGAAAAGCTGGTTTATGATTTAGATATATTTTTTAAAGTTTGGGGCTGAAGCCTCATTTATTGTTAAATTAAAGGAAAGTAAACCCATAGTTGTTCTAGTAAAATAGTCAAGGTATTTTTTTATTACACCTAGGCTGTAATGTCTGTTTATGACTCACAACACAAATTTATTCATGATGTGGCATAAATAATATATTTCTATAAATGAAATCTTAAATCCCCCTTTTGATAGTGACTCATGGAAACACATTGATCAATTTCATAAATTTTTTCCTTTAGAACCTATAAATTTCTTGTTAAGTCTTTCTATATATGTTTTTATCCCTTTAGTTCTTACTTTAATCAACATTCTTGATGGAGTATTTTCATTACTCCTTTCATCCAACCTATTTGGTAGTTTATTAAGTAATTATATCTATATTTAACATTATTAAGTTTAGTATATCTAAATAAACATATCAATGTTTATTTAAAACCATTGATTGATGAGTTAGTGTTCGAACCCTTATTTCAATGATCACAAAATAATGTTTTTTTTCTATTAATGAGTTTTATGTAATATGAAAGAATTTTATAATATAAGTAATATTGGAGAGAAATTTTGATAAGTTTGATAAATACTCACCATTGCGGTTGAGTCGTCGCCAAGGATGAATCACCATTGAGGGTCAATCACTACTAGGAATGACTCATCATTGGGGAAAACTCACCACAAGAATATAAGTTTGGTTATGTACTGGAATCACCTACCATCAACTATCATCCATTTCCAGAATGAAATTTTGGGAAAGTATGGGAAAGACTCACTTTTAGAGGATGATTTTACATTGAACCATAAATTTGAAAAAGTGTTGAAAAAAATTACCGCTAGAGAGGAGTCACTGCCATGATAATAATTTGAAAATGTATTGAGAACAACCAAATGTTGTCTCATAATTCAAAATAATCACCACCACTATTTTTATATATTTTTTATTAACTATTTATAATTGATATATTATCGATTTTAGTGAAAAAAATTATTGTAATGGTTGTTCTTAATTTTTTTGCAGAGATGAATTAAAGAATTTCTTAGTCATGAGTATGAGGATGGACAATATCTAGATGATTGTACTTCACATGTAAACTCCTACATGTTACTTTTAAATGAAGTAACAGAGCCCCTTGTGTGGGTAGAGGTGTGTACATATAAGTAGAGATAACATAAACAAAAATAGTATGACTTTAAGAGAGATTAGAGATTGAATCTTTCTTACAAATAATAGAGGAAGTCTTGAGCTGAAATATCATTCAGTTCCTTCCTACATTCAAAATAAAAGAGTTTATGAAACTCTGTTCTACTGCAAGTTTCAAAAATAGGACTCAAGATACCACTCAAGATACATTCAAATCGTTACAAGTTTAGATATTATCAGATAAAGTAACACATACATTCAACTTATTTTCCTTTTCTATTTATATTTATTTTATTTACATTATGAGATGTGTGTGCTTACTTTGTTTTAGACACACACACACTATCTCGTACAATTTAACTAGAAGATACAATATATATTATCAAACTGTATTTATTGTTGTTTTCCCGCAATTTTGTAGAATAGGTACCTCTATTCCGTATGTATTGTTGATTCTGACAGGTTTATAAAAGAGTTCCTATGTGGCCTAGATAGTTCTTTGACTATTGTACACCAAATCCAATTTTTGTAACATAGGTTATTTTATATAATATACTTGGTATTTAGCGATTTCCAAGTAGAGAGGATTAAGTATATTCTTGAGATAGAATGTCTTGTTTTATTCCACGAAGTGTTTTGTCTTGTTTTATTTTATTTGTTTATTTTAAAATGCATATGATTTAAACTATAAATAAAACAACAACTTTAATATTTAACCTTAATTAGTGTTTGCATATGATTTTGATTGAGTAAATTGATTTAAAATGATAAAGTAAAATTATATATATATTATAACCGATAACTAATCAATATTTGAGAATTATTTTAAAAGGTCAAGACCTTATTGATATTTTATTTTGGTTAACCAGGTGATTTTATTTAAACCCCCCTCTTGAGATACTCACTCTGACCAATATTTGGTATCCAAGGTCTTTTAAATATTTATAACCGTGTTTTGTTTTTTTGAAGATCTTAAATTTCAGTTATATCTAAATTTATCTCTTTAAATGGATAATAGTCCAGAAGGTTTTAGTACCAAAATACCTCATTTCTTCAATGGAAATTATTATTCTCAGTGGAAGAAATCTATGAAAATTAATATAGAAAGTATGGGATTTTAAATTTGGTCTTCTGTTGAGGATAAGTATGAGTTTCCTAAAACTCTTATAAATTATTGGGATGATGCTAATAATAATTCTTATAATAATAATTGGAAAAATATGAATTCCATTTACTGTGCTTTAGGATATGAATAATTAAATATGATATCTTCCTATAAAACTACCTATGATAATTGGGATACTTTAGCTATATCACATGAAGAAACCACTAATGTTAATGAAATGAGATTAAACACCTATAAAATTAAATATGATACTTTTAAGATGAAACCTGATGAGATAATTAATGATATGTATCTCAGGTTCAATGAAATCATGAACACAATGAGATCAATAGGAAATACATTATCTGAGAGGATTATATTATGAGACTACTCAGATGCCTTACAGAAGGATGGAGAGGGACATCTATGTCAACTAAAGAATCCCACAACATCAAAAAATGACCTATCAAGGAACTAATTGGGAATTTTATGATTTTCAAGGAAGAACTTAAAGTTAACCATAAATAAGAGGATGAACCAAAGAGAAAATCAGTACCTTTAAAGACCACTACATCAAAAAAAATATAAAGAAAATGTATATCCATAATGATTTAGTGAGGATGAATTAACGTCATATAGTGATGAGGAGATGAAACATTTGGATAGAAGATTTAAAAAGTTTTATAAGAAGATGAAATTATTCCCAAGGACAAGTTACGAAGGAAATTATAACAATAGTTGAACTTGGAAAAAATATTGGAAAAGATATGAAAACTCAAATGTGATTACCTACTATGAATGTAAGGGAAAAAGACATGTTATGGCTGAATATCCAAAGATAAAATACATAAATAAGTTTGAGTAAAATGATATAAAATAGAATAAATCAATGAAAACTGCATGGAGTGCCTCTGAGGATAGCTCCAACAACTCTGACTCATCTCTTGAAGAGAAACCTGACAGAGCCAACATGTACATCATGAAAAATGTTTCCAAGGTACCTAATGTATCATCTAAACTTAATCCTGATCACTTAGAAAATGAAAATGATGATGACAAGTCAAAAGATAAATTTTTTGAATACTATAACATGCCTGAAGACACTTTCAATGAAATCAAAGAAAAATATAATGTTCTTAATAAATATCATGGTATTTCTACTAATATTAATTCTAAACCTACTTTAGAGAAAGAGAAAAATTCTCAACTATTAAAAGGAAAATAGTAAATTTGAACAATAAAATCAGAAAGTTAAGAAACATTTAGAATGATATTCAAATGGTAGAGAAACAAATACACAAATTAAAGTTAAAAAGTTTACTCAAAGTATGTTACATGTCTAGGATACCAAGATGGAAATAGAATAATATCTAAGAGAACATTCGTAACTAAATCCAAATATGAAAGATCTATTTCCAGATATTATTGTAGAGGACCTAACAATGTTTTTATTTCAAAATCCATAAAATATTATTTATTAAACCCATTAATCAACTATGGGTTCTTAAGGATTTAATCACTAATATATTTGTACCCAATAAAATATGGGTACCTAAATTATTTCTGGATTAAACTTTGTGTTTTTTGGAATATTGTTTGATGCTATCATATAATAATTTATGTTATTTGGATAGTTGTTGTTCTATTAATATTTTAGGAGAATAATATAACTTTAAGAGCCTTATAACTATTAATGGGGGTCATGTCACCTTTGGTCATAATGTTAATGGAATGATCATCAGCCTTGGTTAAATTGGTAACACTGATTCAGTTTTAATTTCTAAAGTAATTTTTGTTTATGATATGAAATATAACATGATTATCATATCACAATTATGTGATGATGATTTTCATGTGAAATTTGAGAATAATTCTTGTAATGTTTTTAATTATAATTTTTTTTTAGTATTTACTAGTTTAAGAAATTAGAATTTTTATGTTGTTAATATTGATTCTTTGATTTCTCAAAATGGTTCCTAGTTAAGTACCTTTCATAAAGAATCTTATCTTTGGAAAAAGTGGCTAGGCCACTGTAATATTCACTCACTTATAAATCTAACTAGGAGAGGTTTAGTCATGAATTTACCCAAACTTGAGTTCCCAAATGAAAAAGTATTTCACTCTTATCAAAAATGAAAACAACATATGATTTATTTTAAATAAAAGAAAAAATTTCTAACTTCTAAAACTCTTAAGTTCATTAACATTGACTTTTTTAGACCGTCTATATTTTCTAATTTAAATGGAAAGAAAATTTTTTATGTATTTTTATATGATTTTTCTAGGAATACTTGGGTATTATTTTTAGCTCACAAGAGTGAAGATTGTTCCTATTTTACCAAGTATGATAAGTCGATAGAGAACATAAGAGGAAGTATAATTAATAACTTATAAAGTGAAATTTTATATCACACCCTGACCTTAGTTTTCATTTATTTATTCTATTTCCATTTTATTTAAAATTCTCTATATTTTGTGTTAAGGTTTGTGTCAAGGATTCGGTGAGTACTTATTTGAGTTTTGGAGATTTGGGGTGGTTTTTGGCCTTATTCATGGTTACTGTGAAAGTTATGGGGAGAAAATGGCATGGTGGGGACTTTTTGACAATCATAGTGGCACTTCTATGTGGGGTGTGTAGGATAGATGGTTTATCCCATTGAGTTAGAGGTGTTTTCGGGGGAAAGGGTGATGTTTGGGGACTTTCTCTAAGCCAAATTGTTAAGGTCCACAATTAGTTTAACCATTCAGCCTAGGTGTGCATAGGTTGCATGATTATGGATCATGGTTAAACCAACCATATAGTCTAAGTGTGTAAACCATGCAACTATTAATAATGGGAAATTTTGCTATTTTGGTATGGTTTTTTAACTATGTGAAATAATCTTGCAACCCCCCAAAAGAAGTATATTTTTGGATTTTCTATTTATTTGTAATTAGGATTTCTTCCCTTGGACTACCCCCATCCAAATTCCAGGACCTAGATGCCTCTCATGGAGATTTTTAGCTCCTCCAAGACCCTCCATGTGGATTTAATGGTGGTTTCTTGGTAATTATTCACTCGAATAGAAAGGTTAGGGATCCTACCTCTTTCTCCTTGGGTTTTCTTCAATTTTCCCTATTGACTTTAACCGTAGTTTCCATGTTTGAAATATTTTGGTACCTAGGGTTGTGTAAAAATTGGGGTTTTGTATGAGTAAGACTCCCCTTGGATGTTCATTCTTCTTTGACCCTTGTGAGGTTATTTCGGGTGGGTATTGTTGAAGTGCATGTAATTTGAGGTAGGATTCTCTTTTTTAACACGCCCTTTAAATTTATGAATAATTGATTTATTTATTTTTTCACATTACTTAGATATTAAATAGTGATCTAGGGTTTTTACAATAATATTTTGATGAAAAATGAGGTTTTTTTCATTATTGGTTGAATTATATGGAATTGTTTTGTTATGTTATGAACAGTAAGTGCTTAATAAATTTCTAGGCTGACCTTTGCAAGTGGATTGCTATTTTTTAAAGAATTACATTGTTTTTTAAATGTGATTTACTTCTAAAATGATATTTTCTGTTTCTTAAATGGGGGTTTCTCCAATGGATTTTGACTTCAATGTGGTGTATGTATGGTCTTTTAGAAAATGGTTTGACATGTGATGGTGGTGTGAGGCCCGTTTAGAGTTTTTATGAAAGTGGTTCTTTTGAAAACTCACTATGAATGATCCTATTTCCTTGGTTATGTTGAATATTGTGAGACACCCACATTGAGATACCCCTTTAAGATGAAATGGTTTAAAGGAAAGGGATTTTTTCCCTTAGGGTTACTTGGGGGTGACTTTATTGTGTGTATTTATTTCCTATGATGAAAGTTCATGTGATTGGATGCTTTTTTGGAATTGGTTGGATTACCACCTTTTTAGTCTTAACATGAGAACCTTGCATAGTTAAAAGATTTTCCAGGAAAGGTTGATGTAATAGAAAAGGATTTCACTTTGACTAGTGGCCCTTAGTATGGAACTTTCTCTGCATTGGGAGAGTGCCCCTCAGTTAGAGCAAGTAGGGTGTGATCGATCATGTGGGTGAGTTGATGTCATCAGGTGAGGCATGCCTTCAGTATGAGTTAGATGAAAGTATGATCTAGTTTATTCTACCAAACTCTTTAGTTCTCCCTTATTATTTGGCACTTAGTTTTCTTCATAAGATGATTGAGATGTCGTGTTGGTTGGTTACTTATGCATTTTATTTTTCATTTCCCTTGTTATGGGATTATTTTTGCCACTCTGTTCCATGGTATAATTTTTTAAAAAGTGATGTGATGATTTTCAAAGGATTATAAAAAGTGTTTAGAAATATTTTTATACTCATTTTACCTCTTTTTAAATGAAAAAATATTCCTGATCCTAAAAAATGCTAGTGCCTTCTACTTAAAAAATAATCTAGAATTGAATCAAAAAGGGAAATGGGATGTGTTTTTTTAAAGAGGAAATGTGTGTAAAACCATATTTTTTATATTTTATTTCAAACATGAAATTGATGTTTCTTTTATTTCGAAGGAATTGCATTAGAAGTTGTTTTTTTGGAACATATACTAAATTTTAATACTCACAGCTATAACTCTCTCTTTTTTTAGATTCTGGTTCAAGTTTCTTCTTAGTTTTGATGATGATGGTTGATGGTTGGTTTTTTATCAGAGAGTGACCCTCAGGGTTACATGGAGACTTAGATGTAGTCACGTTTATTTTGGGTTTTGTTGTATATTTTTTTTGTATTTTCAGTTTATGTATATATGATGTTAAATTTTGAAATTGGTATTTATTTAATTGCGATTCTATATTTATTCTTTCTATTTCAGTTTATTTATATTCGGAAAAATAATTCCCTTTGTTTTCTATTGATCCCCTGAAAATAGTTGAAAGTCCAGGAGGATAAGGAATGCCTATCATGATTTGTCTCAACCCAACTCATGTGACCGGGTCAAGGTCAACATGGGTTGGTTAATGAAAAATTTGTACCATAAAATTATTGGTTCATTACAGGACCTGTATTTCAAAATTACCTTTGTTATTTTGGATGTCAAGGTAGATGGAGTAGGACTGCTGGAACTTGGGGTGTAGGTATGAGGGAGTGTTTATCTATCACTTTTGATTTTGAACCTTGTGTTTCTATGAGAATTTGGTTTTTATTTGGTATATCTAGTTCTTTTTTGTTGGTTGATGTTTGGGATAAAAAATGGGAGTTGGACCAGTGGTCTTGATGATATCGTAGGGCCTGACATGCCATGTGGAGCAAGATACATAGTTCTGAAAGACTCCCCATGATGGTAAAATGATAGGCATATATCTACAAACAATATGTTCAAGTCACCCATTTAAACTGTTTTACCCTTGTGATTTTTATTGGTAGCACTTGATTATGATATTATTTTGAAATAAATTATTTTGAAATCTTGATAATTTGATTTTAATTGGTAATGGTTTGGATTTATGGATGATGGAAAATTGATTTTAGATTTATTTTAAATAAAGATTTATAAAAATGGATTTTTATAAAAGGATATTTGGGTAAAATAGGTATGGGTTTAGTGAGATTGGATTTATATAATCAAAACCTAGGGTTTGTTAATATTGTGGGTATGGGAAACAAAAATTTATTTTAAATAGGGTTTTGGAAACCTGATTAGATGGGAATGTGTTTTTGATAAAATGAGTTTTAATAAAATTATTTTTTATGGAAATATATTTTTTGAAATGATGGGATTTTTTTAATGGTACGAATTGGGTTTTTCGATGGAATTAGTGGTACTTTTGTGAAGTTTTGTGAAGCTTGAAATGGGAAGTAGATTGAGAACTTGAAACATTGGTTGAACGATTTGGATAATTTTTTTTTTAACTTTGGTATTCTTATTAGCACTCACAGGTGCAAATATGTGTGATAATTTTAATAGTTTAAGGTACGATTGGATGGGTGCCTAGATATTTATGGGAATATATGTGTGTGAGGCTCTGTCAAAAACCATTGGTGAGGGTGAAACATACCATGTTTGTTTTTCTTTTCAAAAGTTTTCTTAAGAGGAAAAGATGTGTAGTTTTAATAACCAATGGTTGTGTGGTGCGTTTTATTGTGATTTGAGAATGTTCTTTAAGTAGTGTTTTGAGTTTGAGTTCTTGATGATGTGTCAGTTTTGATTGATTTCACAGTTTTATTGTTTCTTAGTTTATACCCCCACAAAGATTTTATGGATATTTGAAGTGCGACTATTAGTGGTTCACCATTTCTAGAACCTCCATTTGATCAACCTATGGACTTCCTTCTTGAATTTTTAAAGAATTGTGCTCCCCTATTCTATAGTCAAGTGGATCGTTTTGATAATGAAGAGTGGATGCATAAAATCAAAAGGACCTTTGGTTTTCTGGAGTTTTCTAAATCATTAAATTAAAAGTTTGATACCTTTATGATAGAAGGTTCGATTTGGATGGGGTGGAAGTTATTCCCTCAAACCAAGACTCAAAAATATGTTTCCCAGGAATTATTCAAGTCTTTGATCCTTCGACAGTTTTTCTTTGAGTCTGTGAAGGTGATAAAGGCGATGGAGACGTGCTACCTTCAGCAAGGTGATGAATCCGTGCTAGATTTCATTCATATTTTTTAGATATAGTTACTTATCTTATAGATTGAGTTGAGGATGATTCTGTGAGGGCTCATAATTTTGAGTATGGTCTTTATACTGATATACAGTTGAAGGTGTTAGAGTTCAGTCTAACTTATTTTGTAGACATAGTGAAGCAAGATGTGTGGTTTGAATATGTGGGGGTTGGAGTGCTCAGGATGGTCAATCCACCTTTAGTATCTAGAAATAGTGAGGGGAATTCCAAACTAGAGATTGGAAATTGGCCTAAAGATGGTGGTGCTGGTCGTGAAATTAAAATTCCTCTACATCATTCATCAGCTTCTTCTAAGCACAGGATCATGGTGTTTCATCAATTCAAAAATTTGTACTATAAGAAGTCATCATGTATGAATTATAAAAATACATACTATACTTGTGAAATTCTAGATCACTTTCAATAGTTATGCTAGGGTTTTTCCTGGAATAGAAATAGAGCCAGATCTACCCCTTTAGAAGACTCCCCGGCACATTTTCAGGAGTAAGGTGCAGGCTTGGGTTCTGTTTGAAGACCCTTTCCATTTGTGTGTTCCTTCCACTATACTGTTTTTTTTATTTTATTTCACTATAATAATGAATTAAGTTGGTTTATTTCATAAACTCATGTTTTAATGAATGTGTGTCTTTTAAAAATTCTGAAATTTATCCATTTGGAGGGGAGGTGCGTTTTTTTGTGTTTTTTTCATTTTTCCTACCTCTCATTTTCGGTGAAAGAGGATGATGGTGTATCTTATAATTCCCTATTTTGATATAAGTTCTTGATTAGGGTGAAGAGAGCCCCATGGAGTGTTATTTTCATTTGGTTTTATCTATGGTTATGGGTAGTTATTACAGTTTAGAGGATTGGTGTTTGGTGATTTGGTTTTATTTTGGCTGATTCATTTTTTCTTAGTTTCTCTCGATTTTTTTGTGACTCAGATTTAAATTTTGATTTTCATGTTTCTTTCTTCAGTTTCACGGTTTAGGTGCATGGTTAAGGGGTAACTATGAAATCTCCTAAGGCTAAGTCACTTTTTAGATATTTTTATTCTTTCATGGATTGATTAGCACAGGTTGTTCATGGGTTAGTCCAAATTGTGAGAATCCTAGGAGAAACCATGTAGTTCATTGGGTGTGTCTAGTATAGGTTGCATGGAAAAAGCATAGTTAGAAAAACAATGTCGATGACATGCACAAGGTTCTGTAATTTTTGACATAACCATACCGCACAGTTGGCGCAAAGTTTCCTAAACTGTGAGACTAAACCATGTGAGTTCCCAATGTGTCTAATAAGGGGTTTACATTTGTCACACAGTTTGGTAAATCATGCGACCTAACCTTACACAGTTCCAATTTGTATTAAAAATGTAAAAATCCCTTTCTACACTCATCATATTTTAACCCCAAATTCTCCCTCTCTCCCTCATCAGTTGGGAATCCATATAGAGGACTAAAATGGTGGGGAGTCCATTATGGCCACTTGTATTGATAAATAGATATATCCTATGGGTTTTCTCTCAAGTAAGGGGTTGTTTTCATTTGGAGTTGTTTGATTCTGGGTCTTCTCCCTCTGGGTGGAAATTGGGATTTTAAAGTATGCTTGATGGTTTTTCTTGTGGTGAGGTTGTCTGGTTTAAATTTTGAGTTTTTTTGTTTTTCAAGAATTGTTTTTGGTTTTTTTATTTGTTTCGGGAAGAAGTGTGCGTTTTGTATTGGTGATAGTCATGGTTCTTTTTGGTTTAGGGAATCAGTTTGTGCGAGTGTATAAACCTTTTTCATTAGTTGACCAACTAGAGTTGTCACGTATTTCTATATGAAGAAAGTGTAATGGTAGAGAGAATTGTTACACAATAACCTCGTTTTTTATTTATTTCTTTTATTTTAATTTTCTTTTAGATGATATATATTTTATATTGTTTTTTTTTCTACGGTTCCGGTGTGTATTTATTTGATTTTGGAGGTTTTGAGTTGTTTTTGACCTTATTCATGGTATCAAGGAGAAAATGGCATGGTGGGGAGTTTATGACACCCATAATGTCACTTATCTATGGGGTGTGTCTGATTTATGGCTTTCCCTCTTGAGTTGGTGTATTTTTTGGGTGAAAAGGGTGATTTTTGGGTACTTTTTCCTGGTTTCATGGTTATGGTGTGTAGTTTGTTTAACCATGAAACCAAATTGTGAATAGGTCTCACAATTAATTTGAAATGTTAAAATAACCTTTAATCTTAAGTGAGTAACCCATGTGACTCTTGATAGTGGTGAATTTCATGGTTTCCCCTGGTTTCTTTAACTATGTGATCTAGCAGTTCAACAAGGGAATTTTTGGATTTTCTATTTTTTATCTATGGTCCCCATTCAAACCCCACAACCAAGACACCTCCAATGGAGAATTTTGGCTTCTCCAATCCTCTCCAAGTGGATTTCGTGGTGGTTTCTTAGTGATTATTCACTCAGAATGAAAGGTTTGGAATCATATCTCTTTCTCCTTTAGTTTTCTTCATTTTTCCATTTCTCCTCTAATCCTAGTTTCCATGTTTCGATGATTTAGATAACCACATTGGTGTGAAATTTGGGGTTTTGTGTGTTTAAGGTTACTCTTTTAGGTTCATAATTCGTTGACCATTGTGAGGTTGTTTCTGGTGGTAATTGTTGAATAAAATGTGATTTTAGGTTGGTTTCCCTTTTCAATTTCCCATTAAATTTAAGAATAATTGATTTATTTATTTTTTCACATTCCTTAGATATTAAATAGAGATATATGGTTTTTATAATAAATTTTTATGATAAATGACATGTTTTTATTAATTGGTTGAATTAGATGGAATTTATTTGTTAAGTTATGCACACCAAGTGTTTGATAAATTACCTTGAAGGCCTTTGTAAGTAGATTGTTATTTTCAAATCATGGATTGGTTTTGTTAATGTTATTGACTTCTAAAATCATGGGTTGGGTTTCTTAAATGGGGTTTTCTGAATTTTTTTTGGATTTGAAAGTGGTGTATGTTTGGTGGCTTGTAAAATGGTTTTACATGTGATGGTGGTTTGAGGCCCATTTATCATTATTTTTGAAAGTGATTATTTTGAAAACTACCTATGAATGATCCTCTTACATTTTTTAGGTTTAATTTTTTGGGAGTTTCACACTAAGAGACGCCCTTGAGATTAATTGTTTTAAAGGTATGGGATTTGTTCCTTGGAGTGACTTTAGGGTGACTTTGTTGTGGCTATTGATTATGTATGATGAGATTGCCTGTGATTGGATGATTGGTTGGAATTGGTTGGAACACCCCCTTTTTATTTATGACCTGGAAACTTGGTATAGATAATAGATTTTTGGTGAATTGTTACTACATTAGAATAGTATTTCTCTCTAGATAGTGGGACTTAGTATGGACCTTGATCTTCTTTAGGAGAGTTCCCCTTGATCAAACCAGTTAGGGTGTGATCGAGTGCATGGGCCAGTCGATTTCATCAGGAAAGGCATGCCTTCAGGATGAGTCAGATATAAGTATATTCTAGATTATCCCACTGAGCTCCTAGTTTCTCTCATGTTCTTTATGACTTACTTGTATGTTCCACAATCAATTTTTTTATTTTATTGAAAACCCACTTTGATGGTAAGTGGGAACCTACAAAACATCCTCCATCTACAAGCCACACCCATACAAAACACATATAAAAGAGTTCAGATTTTAAAAAATAAAACATATTAATTCACCGCGCCAAGACCGCCTGTTTCAAAATTCAAAAAAATCATCATCACAACAAATCCCACAAATCTTGTGAGCTGACCAAGGAAACTGCGCTGCCCAAGAAACCTACCATCGAGGGAAAAATCACTACCATCATCACATCGCCAGAAAATCACCATCACCACCAACACATCATCCCATCACCGAGGTCTCCCTCATATTCTTGTCGTTAGTGGCCTATCTCCAGCGTCCACCACCTAAACTATACATCGTTGTCTCCATCATCACCTCCCACAACCAGATTGTCGTCAACACCAAACCGCTACCACCAACATCGTTGTCGTTCAAACATCATCAAGCGAGGATCATAACTCCTGGAACACTGATATCCACTCAAAAAGCACCTCCCAAAACTCCGGTGAACACCACCTTGCCAGACCAACCTAGGTAGGAGAGATGATATACGATGCTAGAGCAGAGTAAGAGTAGAAAAGAAGCCTTCACAAAGAGATGTGATCATCATCGACAATGCCCAACCATATTGATACCCCATTTTCACCTAAACGTAGGTCGGGCCACCTAGAACCCCCCACCACAACACACAGCCGAACCCAAAGCCTATTGAAATTCAATGGACCCAACCGACTTGAAAGGGCGTGATGGACCCAGAGGCCAGAGAGTACGAGCAGGAAAAACCTCCAAAGCAATTCATGACCGAAAAATCACCAACACACTCATCAAAAATCAGAAAAAACGAACCTTCTCCAGCAAAACACAGACCATCGAACCTTCAAAAATCCTTAATAACAACAGATATACAACTCAAAACTGCCATAGGAGGAGAAAAAAGAAAACCAGATAAAACCTAAATGAACACAGGACTAAAACCCAAAAAGAAAATAAGGATGAAACCCTAAACAGAAAAGGAATCAATGAGGGATGAAACTCTAAGAAAGTGAAAATAAATCAGGGGATAAAAGCCTACGAAAGATGAAGGAGAATGCTCCATGGAGCTCGTCGGGGGATAGAAGGTCGAAAGAGTACTCCAACATCTGGGGAGAAAGTCGGGGAAGGAGAGAAACGCGCTCGGGAGAGCTCTCTAGGAGAGAATGGGGTCATCTCATGACTTAGTTGTATGTGAAAGATGATTGAGATGATGTGTTGGTTGGTTACTTGAGCATGTTATTTTCCATTTTCCTTATTATGTGATTATTGTTGTTTCTTTGTTTCATGGTGTACTTTTATGAAAAGTGATGTTATAGTTTTCAAAGGTTTATGAAAATTATTGAGAAAATGTTTTATACTCACTTTCCATATTTTTAAATGAAAACATCATCATGATCCTAAAAATGACATTGTCTTCCTCTTGGAAAAGAATCTGGAATTGAATGAAAAAGGTAAATGGACTCTGTTTTATTTTATAGTGGAAATGTGTGAAAAACATAGTTTTTATACTATTTTTCAATGTTGAAATCGATGTTTCTTTTATTTCAAATGAATTTCATTTGGCATAGTTTTGTTCGGGCATGAGTACCGAGTTGTAATACTCACGCCTGTAGATCTCTCTTGTTCTTAGCTTTTGGTGAAGGTTTCATCTTAGTTTCGATCACCATATTTGATGGTTGGTTTTTGATTGAAGTGTGAACCTAGGGAAAACATGGGGACTTAGAGTTTGTTATATTTATTTTGGGTTTTATTTTATTGTTTAATTTTAATTATAGTTTTTGTATAAATGATGTTCAATTTGGAAATTATTATTTACTTAATTAGGACAATAGTTTTATTTCCATTTTCTCGGTATATTTATATTTGTTGAAATAATCCTCTTGGTTCTCTATTGATGCCATGGAACTAGTTTCCAACTTCTAAGGTTCAAGAATTCTCCTTGGGCTATGTCTCATGTTGACTCGGCTGACTAGGTTGGGGTCGACTTGGGTTGGTTCGTGACAATGGTCATGAGTTTTAAAATCAATACATTGAATCTGTTTGTTCAAAAATGGATACAGTCATAACTTCTTTACTCTTAGGACCCCTTAACAGAATGAATATGTAGTAATAAGTAATAAATCACTTCAATAAATATCCTAGACTATGCTCAATTAATATGACTTACCTATCTACTTTTGGGCCGAGGCTATGAACACAACCTTCTACATAATAAATATAGTTTCAATTAGACTGATCTTAAAGAATCCCCTTATGAACATTTTAATAATAGAAATACTGATGCTAATTACTTTAGAGTTTTTTGTTGGCAAGTATTTATTATAAATACTAAGGATAATATTGAAAATTTTTATTTTAAAAGTGATGAAGGAATTTCCATGGGTTTTTTAACCTCTAGTAAATGTTATAGAGTTTTTAATTAAAGGACCAAGATTTTGGAAGAGTCTATGCGCTTACAGATCCCAATTAACCTAATAATACTTTATAAAACCTTTACTATCATTTATACACTCTGAACATAAATTCCAAAATTTATTAATTTTCTTGAAAGAAAAAAAAATTCCAATTCTGAAGATCATCGTGAGTATAAACCTATAGAGAACCCCAAGGTGACTAGCCCCTATTTTCGTACAGTTTTTAGGAATCTAAAATACTATCCCTTAGATTTTTTTGTTTGAGACTCAGATATAAGTACAAAAACTAGATCTTCTCTAAGAAACCAAGTTGAATATAAATCTTTCTTATCAAACATTTAACCAAAGAACATCAATAATGCAATAAATGATGAATTTTGATTACTGGTTATGCAAGAAGAACTAAATAAATTTAAAAAAAATAATGTTTTGGAACTTGTTGATAGACCCAAATAACCCTAGACTATAGGATATAAATGGGTGTTTGGAAACAAGGTTGATGAATCGTACACAATATTAAGAAATAAGGAAAGACTAGTTCCACAAGGGCATAATCAAGAAGATGGTATAGACTATGAATAAAACTTTTCACCTGTATCCATACTTGAAGCCATTATAATACTATGTGTCTGTGTAGCACATCTAGATTTTAAACTATATCAAATGGATTTTAAAAGCACATTCTTAAATGGGTATATCGTTGAAGATGTTTTTGTTGAACAACCCCTATATTTCAAAATCTCCATTTTCCAAATTATGTTTTTAAATTAATAAAATATTTATATGGTTTAAAACAATATCGTAGAGATTAGTATGATAGGATCAACTCATTGATTATTTCAAATGGTTTATTGAGAGGTATAGATAAACTTACCATATTTATAAAAATAATTTAAAAATTTGTTTTAGTCATTCAAATGTATGTAGATTATATTATTTTTGGATCTTCTAAAAATTATTTATGCACCAATTTTTCAAAAACGATGCAAAAAAATTTGAAATGAGTTTAATGGCTGAACTGAAACTCTTTCTTGGTTATTAGATTTTTCAAAATCAAGAAATAATTATTTTAAGTAAATGTATATATAAAACTACGTTTTAAAACATATTAATTTTTATAGTAGTAAGGGTATTGATACTCCTATGAGTACCACCTATAAGTTAGAACTTGATGAAGTTGGGAAATCAAGGGATCAAACCAGTTATAGAGGTATAATTGGAAGTATTCTCTACTTGACTACTATCCAACCTGATGTAATGTTTAGTGTGTATATGTGTTCTTTTTTTCAAGAAAATAAAAAAGGGTCACACTTTATTACTGCAAAAATAATTTTTCAATATAGAAAATATACTACCGATTTATGACTATTTTACCCAAGTGGATATACATTGGACTTATTTACCTATTTTGATACTAATTTTTGAGGTTGTAATTTATATAGAAAAATCACTTCTAAAATATTTCACCTTTTGGGAAAGTCACTAGATTCTTGGTGTAGTAAGAAATTGTTTTTCTTACACTATCTACTATAGAAGCTTAATACATAGCTGCTAGTAGAAATTTTGAAAAAATATTGTGGATAAAACACACATTACTAGACTATAGATATGAATTCTGACATGCCCCTTTGAATTGTGATAATAGAGATGCTATAAAAATTTCTGAGATTCATTTTTCCCACTCCAGAAAAAAACATATTGATGTAAGAAATCCCTTTTTAAGAGATAATTTCTAAAATAGTGATATCACTCTTGAATAAATTAGTACTTAGTATCATCATACTGAAATATTCATTATGACTTTTAATTATTAGATAATGAACTATATTAAACATGAATTAGGTATGATTAAATTTGGTAAAGTTTAATTTTATGGGTACCACCATTGAATTTACCCACCATTGAATTTTACTAAACATTTATTTTTACCCACCATTGTGCTTTTATCACTATTGTTATTTTATTTATCATTAGTTTTTCAAACTTTTGGAAATATGATTACTTTGTCAATTTTTAATTGTTTACAATTTAATTTATCGTTACTATTTTAATTTTTCTATTTTATTTTTATTTTTTTAATTTGATTCAAATTCTATTTGGTTTTTTTAATTTTTATTTTTGAATACTTAAAATTCTAAAATGATATAAACTAGACGATTGTCTAATTCAAACAAACATCTTTCCTCATGACTTTCTCTCCATCCCTGTGCAACATTTCTCTCCTAACTATCAAAATTCTCTCCCCTTCACCTAAAAATTCCCATCTAATATTCATGTTCAGGATGAAGCGATCTTCAGAATATTCTCTGAATGAGCCACGTCCAGAAAATAAAAAGAAATGGAAGTCCATTTGTTCAACTACTTTAGATCCTGTGAATCCCGATCTTGTGAAGAGAGTTGTGTTACCTGGGAAAAAAGTTTAAGAGGAATGGATTTTTTTGAGAAATTTATTGGTGATCTAATATTTTCAAGACCAATGAGCGATGGAATGGTTCTCTAATAATTACGGGCCTTTCTATCCTTGTTTGGTGCACATGTTCTACCAGTTTATAGAGGTCATTGCTGAAGAAAATGAAGACTAGGTAAGAACTATAATTAATGGATGAAAAATTGCCTTCTCCTCAAGACAGTGGGATGAATGTTTGAAAGTTCCTCATGAAGGATTAATAAAATATTATCAAGGGAATATCCCATATTCCAGTGAGAATTTTTTTATAAAGATTCTTTGGATGAGTTAAGAGGAGATAGAGTTTTGAGAAGACCCATTTCCTATGAACTTAATGGAGAATGTAGGTTTCCTTTCAAGTTAATTCAGTATATTCTTTGATTATGAAAATTGGATTTTTCTACGATGAGGTACCAACATGTTTACCTCTTATGTATAATGAAAATCAGAGAGAAGAAAAACCTATGTAGATATATAATGATTTATATGTTGGAAATGACCAAGTCATATTCAAGGTCCAATTCCTTAATCTACCATAATATTCTTGCAGCTATGCTAGTGGCCAAAGGTCTAGTTGCTGAAGATGAATAATATTTAGTATACTGTGGATGCCTTTTCATCATAAGGATGATTTGAATAAGAATTAAAATTAGTTGGAATTTATATAAGATGTAGTGTATAAATGATAGTGAAAGGATGTATGATGAGTTCAACAATGTTGACCATACTTCATTACTAAAGGATATTATAGAGACTAGATTGGATCTAAACAAGTTATTTGGATATTTTGATGAGGAATGAGAGGATTATTCCTCTAATGATGAGGATAAAGAGTTAACTGTGGAAGAAGGAAGTGATTTGAACCTTTCCAAAAGTTCTCTATCTATTACCTTTGGTGCTCCTATCACACCAAGGTCTCTTATTGTTAGATAAAAACTCCTAAAATAAATTTTTGATAAATAAGAAACTAAGTTTTTAGGTGAATATAAAATCAGAATTTCCTCAAAGTCCTCAGATGAAAATGGAAATGATGAAAATGGTGATGATGATGAAGAAAAAGAAGAAGATAATAGAAATTGAAATGGAAAGGGAAAGGGGAATTATAGTGATGGATATTCTGATTGTACCGATGGATGAATTAGAGATGAGGATGTGGAAATACCATATGAACATTTACCTTATCCAAGGGTTCATATATCTAGATCAAAATAGAGACTCATCTTTGTTAGTGATTTGGATCTAGATGATAGAGATGACAAGGAACCATCAGTTGATGGGGAGTAATCCCCATGTTTGGAATGTTATTTACTTCATTCTACTGGTGAGAAGTTTTTTTTCTGAGTAAATGGAAGTTGAGCCTGAAACTATTGAAAATAAAGTGGTTAAAAATATATCAGCTGAGGACTCTATTGTTGTATTTGATGTGGTTATGTCTAAAACTATAGAGCCTATATTTTTTTAGACTTGTGTTAAGTATTCTGTCAGTTTTATAGATCCAATGGTTGAAGAATGGGTTATATTTCTTAGTAGTACCCCAAAGTATGGTGATCCTACTCATAAAGAAGTAAGATATCCTAAAGGATTAATGGTTGATTAGATTGATGCTAATGTTTAATTGGATATGTTTTTTTTCTATTGCGCCTTCATGGTTTGAGCTTGATGTGCCTGTACCTTCCCCTTCTGTTCTATAAGTGCCGGTGAATACTGTCACAGTAGGTGACATGGAATCTTTTAGAGAGAAGTTGATTAATAATTTTGGTGTGATTTCGACGAATCAAGAACCAAATGTCACAAGGTTAATTGAAAAATATGACAGTAATTTTTTTGAGCTGGTGATACATCATATTCGACTTAAAATGATGCACCATATTCGGGAAGTAGGGACTGAAAATAAGAGACTTTCTAGTGAGCGGGAGTCTGTGAAATCTTTTTTAGAAGGTATGAACACATCCATTATTTTTTCTATGGATTATTTACTTGCGAGGATGAATAATATTTCTTCAAAAACATTTACTACTCCACCCCTCACTATTGATATCGAGTTAATCAGATATGTTGTGAGAGAAGAGCTTCGAGCTGCTTCTAGTGCTGTTCTTTACCTGCCTCAAGATACTTTTTTGAAAAATCAAACACAAGAGTGATCATGCTTATATGATGGTCAGGGAATATATGTAAGAAATGATGTATTATAGAAAAACCACCACCAATGATATAAAGTATAATCTTTCCAAGATACATACAATGAATTAGCTTCATTCTCATTTTAAGTTTCTCGTCGAAAATATGAGGATGCATGCTGTGACTCAAGAATTTAAATAGAAAGATACTCGGTTAAAGGTTATGACTCCAGTGCTTCAGAAATCTATAGAAGAGAAGAAATATTTCGTCAGTGAAATGGAGAGAGGTGGTAATATCATTGTGGATTTCAAAAATCTTATGAAACCATTTTTTCATTTTCAAAGAATTGCTATTATGGATCACGATCCCATTCCTGTTATAAATCATTTATCACCTCCTTATACTAATACAAAGTACTTAAGGCCTCGTGTTACCATAAATACCCATGCATCCTTACCAACTTGTTGTCAACCCTTTTCTATCTCTCCCAAAGAGGCAGTTCATCACCTAAGTCCAATAATCCTCAAAGAGACTCCTGCTTTGACCGGTGTTCCTATATCCATTCCTAGAGCTCCTTTAGGCTCTGATGTTGAGAAATCTACATTATACAAAGGGAAGTTAAAATCACATCCTGATCCTGCCACCCAACAAGAGTTGCATTGAGGATTAAACATTTTGTTTTTTATGTGTATATTTTTGTGTAACTTTTTGTTGAATTTTTTTCTTGTACTTTTATTGCATTTTTTAAAGGTACCTCTATTGTTATAAATATTATATTTTTTTTCATTTCCTATTTTCTTTTTTCTTTTTGATAATACCAAAATGGGGTGAATATTTTATGGAATTTCATTATTTAAATTATATATTATTATTTTTCGGATACCATAATGATATTCCTTTCCATATATGTGTAAATATGTTCCTTTGATACTCTTTTTTCTTTAATACTTATTACATTTAATACTGTTTTCCTTTATTTTCCTTTTATACCCTATATATCTTCATTAATTTTTGTCTTCATCTTTGATACCATGTTTATAAAATTCCATGATTTTTGATCATAAAAAAGGGGGAGATTGTTGGAACCCCTGTTTGAATGATCACAAAATCATATTTTTATGTTATTAATGAGTTTTATGTGTTATGATATCATTTTATAATATAAGGCATCTTGAAAAGAAATTTTGCTAAGTATGAGAAAAAAACACTGTTGAGGATGAGTCACCACCAAAGATGACTCAATGTTGAGGTTGATTCACCGCCATCAATGACTCGCCATTGGGGAAAACTCATCAGCAGTATAGAAAGTTGGACAATTATTGGAATCACCTACCAGTAACAATGACCCACCACTAGAACATAATTTTGGTAATGTATGGGAAAGAATCACTGCTAGAGGACGACTCTCCATTGAACCAGAAAATTGTTAAATTTTTGAAAACACTTAATGCGAGAGAGGATTCACCACCATGAAAAGATTTAGACAAAGTATTGAGAACACCTACTGTTTGATATGACCTATATAAATTTCGAGAAGTGTCAGAATTACCTACTGTTATGAAAAGTCATCATTGGCCTCACTCACCGCTAGTCTGACTCACTGAAAAAGATTGCCTCACTCTTCAAATGACTCACTACCATTTTCTTTATTTATTTTGAATTAACTATTTATAATGGATATTTTATAAAATTTAATATCGAAACATATTTTAATGTTTTTTCTTAATTATTTTTCAATGATGCATTAAAGAATTTGTTAGGATAGAGTACAAGGATAAAGGATATTCAGATGATTTTTATTCATAAGTAAACTCTTTCATGTTGTTGTTAAATGAGGTAGTAAACCCCCTAATGTTGGTAGAGGTGTGGAAATACACATAAGGCTAATATACATGAAAATATTTCTGTTTACTGAGATCTTACACACTGCATATTTCTTACAAATGACCAAGGAAGAGTTAAGATAAAAGATCTTTCAGTGACTTCCTACATTAAAAAAAAGACTTTATAAAACTCTATTCTACTGCATGTTTCAGAAACATGACTCAAGTCTCCACTCAAGATACATTCAAAGAGTCACAAGTTTCTGAGCATATAAAATAGATCAACACATACATTACACTTATTTATATTTGTTTTTCTATTTTGTTTATTCATATTATGAGAAGTGTGTGTTAAATCTAGTTTAAACACACACACTAACTCCTTCAATTCAAATAGAAGATATAAGATATACTATCAAACTCTCTTTATTCTTGTTTTACCAAGGTGTTGTATAATAGGTCTCTATGTGGCCTGCGTATTATTTATTCTCATGGGTTTTTGGAAGCAGTCATGAGTGGCTTAGACAGTTGTTTTTACAGTTGTACACCTAATCTAGGTTGTGGATCATAGATTATTTTATATAACCATCTTGATAGTGGGTGATTTCCAGGTGGAGAGGATTAAGTCTCAACTTTAGACTGAACCTCCTATTTTATTCCATCGTATGTTTTGTTTTTATTTATTTATTTGTTTTAAAATGGATCTGATTTAAACTGTATACAAAACTAAAACTTTGATATTTAACCTTAATTAGTGTTTATATAGGATTTTGACTGAGTTAATTTATTTCAAAGGTTAAAGTAATATTATATTTTTAACCGATACCTAATCAATCTTTGAGAATTATTTTAAATGATCAACACTTATATTGATATTCTATTTTGGTTAACTAGATTGTTTTTTATTAACTAAGGGATTTTATTTAACCATTTTTTAAATAATAATTTTTATTTGGTACTCAATTCACCGCCCTATTGAGATACTCACTTCGGCCAGCAAATTTTTTTGGAGTGTTGGTGTAACTATATATGATGTAGTTAGACAATATAATTTCAAACAATGTCTAGTAATAATGTTGGCAGTTAGTGAATTTTCAATAATTGGTATGTTATTTGGATGGAGTATACATGATCGTAAATATTTTATGTATTTTATGGGATAGTAAATCATTTTTTCTTGTTAATAGAAGAATTCCTTGTTTTTTGGGTTTCATTAGAGATTTATTAGTTCTGATCATCCTTTGAAATAAGAATATAAATAATTTTTAAAAATGTATAATTGAATGATATGGACCCAAAATAGTGATATAAGGTATTTAGATGAAAGATATTATCTCTTTATTGTCTCTTATTACTTTTAGACCAACTATAAACCATAAAAATGATGTTTCAAGAGAGATAGTAATTAGATAAACAAAGTATTATTTATGGTATTTGATATTGGTCTGATTTATTGTTTCATCACTTGCTAGATATAATACATATTGAAGGAAATTTATTTGATAATGTATTCTATATAGTTTTAGACACACTAGGTAAAGATTAAGTTACTCTAAATGCATGGTTGGTTCTTTCCCAAATTTATATGCATCCTTAACATGAGCTACATGAAAATTATAGATCAAAAAATTTAATGAATCTAAAATAATACACTGTATTTTAAATGTAATTTCATTTATTATTCTATTATAGAATTATATAATTGAGGTTACACGATGGATTTTATTTTTAATTTATATCATTGTGTTAGAAATGGTTATATTATCATGTTAAAAATTCATGATTGTCATGTTATAATGGAATGACTATTGCTTATTGGTCTTAGAGGGTTATTGAATTCAACAATTTGGGATATCATGTGGTTATGCTGGGGGTGGAGTGATCAATTCCAACAAGTTTTAATAAATTAATTTGAACTAATGTTTACCCCCTTGTAGTATTCAAACCACTACAACTATTAACATGCACTAATATCATATGTTGACCAACACATTCAATCCACATGAAAGACAGAATGTAAATATACCACATTACATTGTATTTTTACATTGTTTGATCCCAATGTGGATATATAATACATGTTGTATTCAGGTCTAGTCCGAGACATGTACTTTCCACTATTATTGATAGATAAAAATCTTATGAATATTTTTTACCAAATTTCAATGATATTTTTTATTTTTAAATATTAAAAAGCATAGTTTTAAATGTTTTAGTAAATAGTGGTTAATTTGGAATGTGAAAATGGAAATGGTTTAAAATTTATTAAAGGGTGATGTTTTTTTTGAATTTGGATTTTTATTTATAAATCTTTGTTGAAATTGTGTTATGAATTTTTTCTAACTTATTTTGTAGGACTTTGCTAAAAATTAATCCACTAGGGCAAACCTTGAACCAATATCTCTAACATAACTTAGACGACCCACAGTGGGGTTTCTAGGCCATGGGATCTCTTAGGAGTGCTTGTATAAGTGAATCATTTCACAGGGAATCACTACTATGTTGGGACCGTGGAAATCAAATCCATGAGAATCTACGAGTGGTGAATCTTGTGGAAGTTAACAGTGGGCCGAATCCTGGGCGGGCGCAGTGCAGACCTATAAATGTGTGTGTGGAACTAGGAGGCCATCCCCAAATAAGCTGTGTGAGTTGGGCCTCCCATGTTGAGAATTATAATAGATCCATGACCATGATCATGTTTCTATATCGGACATGGGTGCCACCGCGCTCTACTGTAGTTGCCGCTACCGCTTCTCCCAAGCACCCTTGATGTCATCAGATGACCCTAGAGAACTCTCTACCATTGTTGCATGCCTCATAAACCTCTCCCATGTACCATGCTACACCCTTCATCCATCAGTGCCACCCACCATGGCTCATGATCACCATGAATAGTGTCCAGGCATCTTTGATCACCTCCTATTCACTAAAGTGCCACCACGGCTTCACCGCTCGACATCACTGGCCACCTTGCCTGCTGCTGCACCACCATAACCTCTCTACCACATCTATATAGGACACCGTCTGAGGTCACCACCTCTATTCCTACTTCCACCATCATGAAGAATACCATATGACCCTATGATGGGTCATTTGAACCTCCTCCGTCCACTGTGAAGTCCACAGGAGAAGAAGAGCCACTTCTCGAGCTTGATCCACCATCTCCGATCACCTAAAGGCTACCTCTTCCTCCGATATTCACTCTTCAGGTTCTGGCCTCACTGCTCAGCATTTCCGGAAGTCCACAAACATCTTCTCCACCAAGGATGCCAATTGGGGTATTTTATTTATGGGTTTTAAAAAAAATTATCGAAAAGGGATATGGATTGAAATATTTTTAAAAATGGGTCTCTAGATGTGTGAACCCCATTCACGCATCTTCGGCATGGAAAGATACGTGAATGGAGTTCAGGAATCTAGCCGAGAAATTCTGTAAAAGGGGGTCTCCCCCAATATTTATTCTTCTCCTCCGGAATTTTCTGTGAGCTCTGTAGAATTTCATTCTCAACAATTTTTTTCTGCTTTTAAGAAGGTAAAATTTTAATTTAAATTTTCAATTGTTTAATTGTGTTTATTTATTTCATTTGTATGACTTATTTATTTGATATGTGATATGTAGAAATTTGTTTTTGTGTGTATAGTTTATTTATTTTATTTTTATGGATGTGTAAATTTGTGTCTTTTGTATGATTTAATTTATGAACGATGTGTCTGTTGTATGAATTCGTATTGAATGTTTAGGAAAATTAATTTTTTCATGTCTAAAATGATGTATGAATTCATATTGAATGTTTATGAAAATTAAATATGTTATAAAAAATGTTATTTTGATAGTGATATTAATTTAAATTATAATATTTTATACACTAGTAATATAATTTGTGAATAATATATTAGTTATATGTATCATATTTAAATTTATTAAAAAATATATAGAAATTTTTTTCTGTTAATGGTATAAAAACTGTTTTGTATAAATACATATTTTAAATTATATTAGTTATAATTAAAATTTTTAAATATAAAAAAGGAGTAGATATTTAATATTTATTTATTATAGTAATAGATAATATAAGTATACCCAAAAACATGGTAAGTTGTGTGATGATTGATCTTGAGATGACCGACCGATGCATAATTGAAATTGCATGTCTTGTTTTTTGAATGTGGTTATTTAATTTGTAATAATTGCATTTATTTTTTTGTATTGATGACATGTGAGTCATATCTGACTAAGTATGTAAGGACCTGTGTTTCCACTTAAAAGAAGTTATGTATTCCATACACCTAGACCCCCTCACATGCATGTGAGTAAATTTGTAATTAAAAGGCAATCAACAAGAGGCGTCCCTGAAGGGGCGTCCTCAGAGAGGTGTCCTTGAAGAGGCATTCGAGAACAATCATTTGACATGAGGCATTTATTTTTGAAAGGAGACTGATGATTTCTGAAATATTTTATAATAGAGACTACACAATTCTACCCATAGGTTTTGGATAGTTTATCAAATAATGATAAACTAATAATAAGTATCAAGATCATGTAATGATTAATTATTCCAAACTAATTAAAATATATAATGTTATATTAAATAATGGAAAATATTGATGTAGTATATAATATTTTATTAATTATTTTTTACAGTAAATAATGTATGAACAAATATATTTCAATGATGAGACGATTTATATGGAGCAGGGATTTAGCTATAGTGTTCCACCTGTCAGAGTGGTAAATCTTCATGGTTGTATGACATTGGATGCAGTTCTCAATAAGATTTATAATCAGTTAAAATTTAGGGTCTATCAATACATTTATTCAATCACATATCGACATCTACAACATCCTGAATGTTTATGGCACACTGAGTACCCTTTGGTCTATGATGATGATTGAATGGATGCATCTTCCTTATTTATATAGTGTGTTAATGGTTTGATGGAATTGTTTGTGGTGATTTATGATATAAATGTGGTGCAACTGACTAATAAAGAATTTTGTTTTTTGACTTCTGTACAAGTTGGTCTTTCACATGAGTCTTTTGCATTTCCTCCTTCTCATTTGACTCCTGTATTATAAGAAAATTATGAAGAAGATGATCAAAATTGAGAAGGAAATGTAGATGAAATCCATTTGTGTATGGATATAGTGAATGAAATTTTATCTGAGGAAGAAGAATCTAGGGATCCATCAGGAGATGATGTGGGTGAGAATGATGTGGGGAATGAACCTTCTGAGGTTCCTTTGAGTGATTTGGGTGAGGGTGATGTGGTCAATGAACCTTCTGAGGTTCCTTTGAGAGACATAAATCCATGAGATCCAACTTTTAGTGGTAATAATCCTTAAATATTGAGTTACTTAGTTAAAGGAATGTCTCATGAACAACATTTTGATTGGGATGTAATTCTAATGGCCTCTGAATGCCCTGGAATTGTAGGGAATTGGTCTGAATCAAATGATAACATCATATATGTCGGGCATGAGTTTGAAAGTAAATTGGTCATGAAAAATGTGATAAATCAATACCACATTGAGATACATTTCACATTTTTTCTTGATGAGTCAAAGAAGACAAAATATATCATTCATTATGAAAAATATGGGCCAGAATGTAAATTTTGAATAAGGGAAATATTTGATATTTTTTTCTTGTGGGAGGATAACTAAATTAGAATGGCCACACACTTGTGTGAATCCAAGCTTTTCGTGGGATCACTCTTCCCTTGATTGAGAGTTTATATCAAATGTTATTTGTGAGATGATATGAACATGTTAGGATGTTACTATTTCCCTTGTTCAAAAAATAATTCAATAGTTGTATAACTACTAGATATCATATACCAAAGCATAGAATGAAAAACATAAGGCAATTGTAAAAGTGTATGGTGATTGGGATGAATCTTATGCTATGTTGCCAAAACTTATGGAATTGTTATCTCTCAACAATCAGATTTTTTATCAGTTGAAAACTATTTAGTTTGTATCCCTCAATCACTGAGTTGATCAAACAAAGGAGAAGTTCAATAGGGCTTTTAGGCATTCAGGCCATGCATTTCTGCCTTTACCTATTGTAAAAAATTTATTCAAGTCAATGAAACTTTCGAGTATGGCAAGTATATAGGTGTTCTACTCATTGCTTCCACACAGGATGGTAATCGTGCTCCTCTAACATGTGCTTTTGATATTGTTGAAAATGATAATTTTGAATTTTGGAGATGGTTTTTGGCATGTGTACATGTTCATGTCACACAAAACCATGACATCTTTTTGATATATGATCGACATAAAAAGATTATAGAGGTTGTGGTTAGTGATGGGTTTCATGGACTGAGCCAAATGCTTATCATCATTATTGCATTAGACATATTTCAAATAATGTGGATAATCATTTTAGAGATGATTCCATAAATAAGGAAATCCTCAAGTTGGGTATGTTTTTGTAAAATTGTTTTTTTAAACAAAATTTATTCTCCATTTTAATACATTCTTCTCTTTTGGTTTCAACATATGATCCCTAACAAGATAGTTTTCATCGACGCCTTGAAGAGATCTGAACTGCTAATGAAGATGTTTATGAATATATGATGAATATTTTGAAGGAAAAAATGGTCATTAGCATATGATGGTGGCAGAAGATATGGACATATGACCAATAATATAGTGGAGTTCATAAATGGGGCCATCAAGGGTGTGCACAAACATCTGATCACATAGTTAGTGCAAGAGAAATTTTATAGATGTGTTCACTACTTTGCTGACCAATCCGAAAAGGCCTATCAGAGGATGGAAAATGGATTGTGTTTTATGCAGCATTTCCAAAGTAATATAGATCTGATACTAAATGAGGCTTCATGATACACTATTCTATCCTTTTATAGGGAAAATACGATCTTTCAGGTAAGATTGTGCTACAACTGGGCTACATGCACTAGTGGTCGACTTTTGTAGTGATGTTAGATAACAGATACTGTGATTGCGGCAAATTTCAGGCATTGAGAAATCCATGTGCACATGTTATCACAACTTATGGTTCAGTAAATATATCATGGGATCCATATGTTGACCCAGTGTATCACATAAACACTTTGGTTAACAGTTATAGTGCAGCTTGGATGCCTATTGGTGACTTTCATTCTATCTCATTGCCCGATGATTAGCTGACCATCATCTCTGATATTTCTAGGTTTCATAATTTGGGTCTTTTTTCATTTATTATTTTTTCAATGTCTTTTATTTTTTAAATTTTTGGCTTCATACTACTAGGTTACGGCCTCGAGGAAGAAGAAAATCAAGTCAAATCAGAAAGGAAATGGATTGGCCTCGACAACGAGGAGGGAGAATAAGATGTAGTATTTGTCATGCAGAAGTACATACTCGTAAGAGATGTCCCCAAGTGGCAGCAAAGATCTCCACATCTCATCATCCATGATTGAGTTTGTGTATTGTATCACGAATATGTATATGTATATTTTTATGTGGATGTTTCAGTATTGAATCCTTTTATTTTCGACTAGCTCTATTTCTAACATGTGTCAATTTTGGTTTGTCTAACTTTTTGATTCTCTAATAAATAATTTTTTGATACTCAAACTATTCAAAAAAAAAACAACATAGAACAAAAATTAATATATCATGCTTCCACATGTAACAAATACAGTAATCCACACACAAAAAATGAAGTATAAATCAAAAATATTAACACAATCATTTTTCATTTGATTTTTCAAGATTTATTTAAATAATAGTTGAAATTGTTTATGGAACCTCTCATACCACATGAAAAAATTCATACTACCTTGAGATTATATGAGAAAAATGACATATCACTGATACCATCCATATAATTATCATCCATATCCATTCAAGTATCTTATGGGCCATACAAAAGAACTAGCTCATGGAAGCCCACATGCAATGCTTAGAACACCTATATAGGTTTTAACTAATGCAGACCTCATAAATATTGAATCTAAAAATTAGTTAATAGAGTGCATTATTTATTGAGGGGATTGGTTAAGTAATAAAAACACTAATCCACACACAAAAAATCAAGTATAAATCGAAAATATTAACACAATCATTTTTCATTTCATTGTTCTTGTTTTATTTAAATAACAATTTATTTTTTATTGAATTCACTATAATAAAGTAATGATGATATCATTTGTGCAGATGATAGGTTTTCCATTACTCACATATCAAGATACTCATGTATCATGACTGATTTTAGAGGGACGTCTAGTGCCTCCATTGAGTGTACGGAGATATCACCATTTCCATCATACCGCACCACCTCCCACTATCATATCTCATCTTCGGCATGCTGGATTCTATAGCGTAGTGATGTGCGACTTCACCTTTGTCGATCATCATCTCATTACTGCGATTGTAGAGAGATGGTGGCTAGAGTCACATACATTTCCTTTTAGAGAGGGGAATATGACTATTACCCTGTAGGATGTGGCCATTATGTTGGGCCTCTCTATCGATGGTGCAGCTCTGACTGGCCGAGTTGGAGCAGATTTGTCGTATCTTGTTCATAGACTATTTGGAATAGAGGTCCCTGATAATGGAAAGACCACCGTTAGTTGTAGATTATGAATGCATTGGTTAGACCAGCACTTCACACAATTATCAGAGGAAGATGATGATATCATCATGCTACGATTTGCACGTGAATATATTTTTAGGCTGATCGGTGGCACGCTTTTTGTTGATCACTCCACTACTTTTGTACATTTGATGTATTTATCTTTTTTGGAGGATTTGGACAAGGCCGACCGATATAGATGGGGGTCTTCTTGTCTAGCGTATACATACAAGGTGTTATGTAGCGCATGTCACATCAATATGATGCAGATCCCGGGATGCATGGTTCTTCTACAAATGTGGGTATGGGAGCACATCCCCCATGTAGCTCCATATGATCATGTTCCATTACCATCAGATATTGTAGCAGAGGTTCTACGTGGATGTTGGTATGTTATTCCTTCCTTATACTAACTAACTTAATTTTATAACTTTCTATTATGAAATGAAAATATAATAATATTATCTACATGTGGAGTCAGGAACATCGACATTCAGATTCCCCCAGACACGACGTCCATGCCTATAGACTTATGTTGGATAGAATTCGACTACACGATGTAAGTGATTATTATTTATATTGTTAAATATTTACTCTTTACTATACATGTATTCATTTATTAATTGATTATTTATTTTTTCTTTCAGATTTTATGGATGCCATATACATATGCTATTATCCAGAGTCTTCCACCATATTGTATGGCGATGCCTGCTATTGGATCCTGTAGGGTTCCATTGATTTATTTTCATATAGCCGAGTGGCATCAGACTGACAGAGTTATGTGGTAGTTCAGATTCTTTCAACATATTCCTAACCCACCCAGTCAGTTAGATTCACTGCATTTCCTGAAGATGTCAGGGAAGAGAGATTTTGATTGGAGGAGATACCACACAAGATATATTGTTTTATGGGATATACGGTAGGAATTCCAGTTGCGAGGGGCAGGGACAGTGCATTTTCATTCGGTGGATCACATGGATTATGCAGCTTGGTACTACAGGTCCCCAGTCAGATTTCTCACATGACACATACGAGGCTTTCATGAGCTGGTATACATTTTTACTTCCACAATTCAGTGGAATTTTTATTCATGTTACATAACAGCATAATTTTTTTGTAGGATGATCGTATATGTCATCTACTACACATGTTTGATCCAGTAGACCACATCGTATTTGACCTGGAAAATTTTCACACCCTTATATCGAAGTTTCTTCCTTCGATGGATGAGATTTATCATGGCATTTGCTTTGATCCACCACATACTGAAGAGGCTACAGATCCTTCTGAGGTTCATATAGATGTACCAGGGGTGATGACCCGGTTATGGATCTTGCTGTTCCACATGAGGAGGATGTTCAGCTTGATCAGTCAGATTTTGGTCTTCCACAGGAGAAGGGTATTCAGCATGATCAGTCAAATGCTCTTCCAGCTTATCCTGCTCAGCCATAGGTAGATAAAGATGCGGACTAGGTTGACTTGAACTCTTTATTAGAGACATCCACAACACAACAGCCATCTTCTGTCCTTGTTGGTGAGAGTTCTAGCCAGCCTCCACTATCATTAAATGTTTGACAGGGTACATACCGTGAGATTGTACATCCACCACCTGTCACACAAGAGGATGTGGGGGTGGCTGCTGAGGATGATGTGCAGTGTCCTCCAGAGCACTGATAGAGACAAACATGATGTGGATGTATCCAGTATACACCTAGATATGGGAAAAAGGAGAATACACACCAGAGGTGTATATTAGGTTGATTTTTGAATTACGATACATTATGTATGTGCATTACTATTATTATTTATAGAGTTCTAATTTTTTTAATAAATGTATTACATCCATCAAATTATTTTCCAAAATTAATAATTTCGATTTGGTATTCATTAATAAATATTAATAATCTGGATGAAAAGATTTGTGAACATCAAGAAATCATGGAAAATCTTATTGATCTAAATGATTTGAATCTTAAAAACATCGAACATGATTATTTGCTTAAAAAAATTAAATTTCCTGAAGAATAATTTCTATGAATAATAATTGTGAAGAGTATATGATTATGATTGAAGATAAAAAACCACAATATGAGTTGTATGGAATTTGCAGTTCATTTGGACAATCTTGAGAAAATACATATTCAAACTTTATAAAAGGAAACATGTTTTACTTCTACACAATCTTCACTAGAAGATTTTACTATTAAAATACCTCCATCATGTGATAAAATTATGGACAATATGAAAAAAGTTTTATTTCATATTATTATAAAATAAGAAACAATCCTTAAGATGGTTAAGAATGTGTTATAATATGTAAGATTAAGTATTGAAGAAGATCATCCTTGGTGAAGTTATATAAGATTTCAAAACTGATGTTTATGAGTGTTTCCCTTTAGGGGGAGGTAAATGAAGAAATATTGAATTAATGCCCGAATTAATATATCAATTAGAATCAAATATAATTATGGTAGAACATTCAGGAAGATAATGTTATAGAAATATAAAAGTTTTTCTAAATCTCTCTTCCTTTGTTAAATAAAAATACTGAATAGAAAGGGGTTGTAATTGAATTAATCAAATACAAAAGAAATTTTTTCTTCTAAATAAATGATGATTTTTTTAACCTTTCTGTAGGATGCGTGAATGGGGTTCACGCATCCTTTAGAAACTTCATAAAGGATTCGTTAACCCCGTTCATGCATCTACCGTTGCTTGGTTGCGTGAATGGGGTTCACGCATCTGGAGACCCATTTTTAAAAACATTTCAAACCCTATCCATTATCCATAAAAAAATTAAAACCCATTAATAAAAAAATCTCAACCATTTCCTCACGTTGTGATGGCTTCCACCAATCGTATCATTGCTCGATCTACTGTCAGCCATCTTCAACACCCTCAGAAGAACCCCAGAAGGTCAACTAGAGCCTCCTCCTACCAATGTGATTTCCATAGGAGAAGAGAGGAGCCACCACTGCCTACCTCACTCACCGCTACTTGACAAATCCTAGTGGGACATTAACCCTGAAGGACTCCCCCATGTAGACGCCTTCCACGTGGATAACTTAATCACCCAAGAACCTTGGAATGTTTAAATCCTTGACATCCATGGGTCTCATGGGAGTTATATTTGATATTTATATTGGGGGAGATCCCCACTAATCAGAGGTTGAGCCCCTCTCCCACCACTCTTATAAAAAGAGACCACTGGATCTTGTCAAAGGGATTAGTTGACACCCTGAGATGAGGATCTTAAACTAAAGATGAGGTTGCTGCAACATCGATTCCTCAATTCTTCATCTTTATTTTTTTTCTTTAATTTATTTCAATTTTTTTAATTTAAACATTAATTTTAAAATATATTTTGATAAATAAATAAATTCATGCATTATTTTAAATTTTTATTCACAATCTATAACACAATTTTCTTCTTAATTTTCTTCTTTTAACTATTATTATAATTATTAGTAATAATAATAATAATATTATTATTGTTAATATTACTATTAATATTATGTTATATTATTATTATTATTATTATTCCTTTAACTTTCTTAATTTTAACTTTATTTTCATTCGCTCTTCTTCTTCTTTAAATTTTGTTATTCTTTTAATTACAATAATAATAATAGTAATAATAAATATTATTATTATAATTTTAAAATTCCCTTTAAATTATATAAATTTTATTTATTTTATTTCATTTCTTATTTTATTCCTCCTATTTTATTTTTATTTCTCTCTCTCTCATCCCAAATCTATTTTCATTTATTCTTTTATTTTCCCATCCCCATTATTTTTAATGTCTTCTTTATTTTATTTTATTTTATTTATCATTCTCTTATTCTGTCTTTCCACCAAGTGATCTCTTACTCTCATAAATGAGATGCTGACCCTAAGGCTTGTCCTGAGGGGACATCAAGGTGTTCTTTAATTTTCCATAATTTTTATTTTTATTTTTATTATATTCGAGTAGTGTGTATGGTGAGGTGAATGTTACTAATTTAATTTCTGCCCTCCAATGAATTGAAACTCAATCTATTTTTATTTTTTTATTTAAATATTTTTTCCCTATATCCAATGGTTAAATATTTATAAAAATGTGTTTATCTAACCAATATATGAAATAACATCGATAGAGGTGGGTCATGGAAGATGACACTCCCTAGAACAAGGTGTGTCATCAACCATGATTATAGGAGGAGGTGGAGTTATGATTTCATAGGCTCTTAAAGATTCTACAATTTATAAATAAATATTTATAATTCAAACATGAGATTTAATGTTTGGATTATTGAACCAAAATCAAACAATTAAAGGAGGATAATGATTGAATCCAAAGCTAAAATCCAAACATTTTTTTTCTACCTTACCTCATTTTGTTTATATTTTCATAATAGTTTAAATTATTATATTTAATGTCATTGATTTAAATAACAAAAAACAAAAGAAGATTTATTATTGCCTTCAAAAAATAATCAAAACATGAAACAATAGTTTATGGGATTTAGATAAAATTAATTGAAAAAACTGAGAGGATTCTCAAGTGAGATGAGGCTAGTCAACCTCTGTGTTACATTAGGAAAATAAAATTTTCTTTTGTCATGATTTACGATAGGATTTCATCAAAACTGGGGTTGTTTCCATGGATCAAATCGATTATTCATTTACTTTTTTTTATTTTCAAATCATAGATAGATTTTATTTATTTTATAAAAATAAAAACAAAAAAAATAAATATTGTTTTCAAATGAGAATTTTTTTTCAATACAAGAAACAATTACTCTGGGGTGAAATAACTGGAGTTTTAAATTGATTAAGAGGTGGACCTTATTAAAAAGCTTTACAAGCTCTATGAAAAGTACAATATTATCATAAATGGATATGGTACTAGAATTTTATTTCAGAAACTGGGAGATATAGTTGATAAATTCATACTTTATTATAAAATATTGAAGACCAAGAAGGAAGTGTAACTGGAGCTGCCTGATTCCACTGAAGACATCAAATAGGTTGAGTATCATCTTGAGGAATATCCAAAAACTGTCCCTATAAAGATCCAAATCCATAAAGACCATGATGAGAAAGAAATGATTCCCAATGAGGAAAACATTCCTGCTGAGCTAGTTGTGGGAGATCAAAAAGATCTGGATTACTTCAGGAATGAGTATGACCTAAAATTTAATCACTATGATCCTTACCGAGTATAATATTCAGTTCCATTGCATGTCACTCTGTCCATGGAAGATGAGGAAGCTACCCAAATAGTACATTTTGCAGAAAATCTGTAGGATCCCTACTACCTACCTCTAATTGACATCATCTAACACCAAGAGGCACTTACCACCAAAGATGAGATTGAAACTAAACCAAATCAAGGATTTGAAACATTCTTTGGCTCTATATCTTCTAATTTTATTGAAACTTAACTGTGCATAACTGCATACTTGTTTGATTAAACAGTTTCAAAAAATATTTGTTACGTCTTAAATTAAGATGAAGAAACTTGAAATAAAACTATTGAGGAACATATGGAGCTCCTTGATATCAATGAACATGAATTTTAGGATCCCCATTAGGATATCCAAGATTCTAAGACTGAGGAAACTAGAGAATAGGATATTCATAATTAATGGGAGATATTTCTTAATAAAAATTCAAATTTTATACAAATATAAATACCTATTTACTTACTATTTGATTATTCAATTCATGCATCCTATGAGAATCCAGTACTTGAATAACAATAGGAGGTTTCACATGTATCATCCAAAGAAGTGGATGATTTATACTTCATCCAACCCACACCATGAAATATATACATAGTTATGAAGGGGGTGATCTAATATACTCTATCCATGGATCATTTCTCACCAATAAGGATGAATCACAAGCTAGGAAGACCCACATATTATAGTTTAAATAAAATAAGCTTCATCCACCAACTGAATTTGGATATTAGCAGGTATTTCCCTCTTGTGGCGGTTATTAATTTAGGTCCCACTTGGGATATCATACCAAAACTTATCCCTTTATACTTTATTTCTAGGGATTTAGATTTCAATTTCATTTTTAGGAAGTGGTCTAGCATTAAACCCACTCTATCTTATCTTTTTAAGCTTAACTGACATGATCCTTATGATTAATTAATTAATTTTATTTTTAAGGATAATAAATGGAAGAAGACATCCCCAAAATTAAAGGAGGAAAGAAGACCAATATTCATGGGAAAATGATTTCACTTTTAATGATTATATTTTAAACTCTCTAATTTTTTTCCAAAACATGTTTATATATTTAAAGTAAAAAATGTATACTCACACTTGAATTTATGTTTTACTTTAATTATCAAGGAGACATGAATTTTTTAGGAATCCTATAATGAAATGTTTTAGATTTCAATGTTAATAAGATTGGATGATTAAAATAGAAAATTGTATGATTAAAGTGAAGCATGAATATTAATATGGGGACTCATAGTTTGATGAAATTAATTGATTCTTGAAAATGAAATTTCCCAACCATTTTTTTACATTGAATTCTTAAAAATCATGTGAATTGATTTATTACTTTCAATCATTCCTTGATTGATTTTCTCAAACCATATGTATCATTCTCAATATAATTTTGAAAACAATTTCATCCTATTAATCTTGAGGATATTTATTGAGGGATCTTGGGATATTCCACATTTTAAAAGTTGAATTTGAACTTTTCAAAGATAGGATTATACAAAAAACACTTAAAATGATTGAGGGATATTTTGATATACCAATTATCCTTAAAATACCACCTTTACATCAATACTTATTAATCCCTATGAAATCATGAATGACCTTATTATGAATGAGCCACATTTGAATCCATTTTTATCCACTCTTACCATTCTATTAGTAAATTCATGATATTTTAAAGTTAAAGTGTGGAGGTGAAGTGAGTCATAGTGGAGAGGATGAAATAAACTCTAAGTAATACTTATGGGGGTGCTATTTATGGGAGGTGAGAAAGGTTTTTTGAATAATTCATTATACTTTATTGTTTTCTTATCTTGATAAAAAAGATAAAATGAAAAAAATAACCAAAAAAATGAGAAAAATGAGTTTTGATTTTGGAAAAAGAAAAAAACCATTATTAGAACTATTATTTTTATTATATGTGGTGAAGTGGTGGATTTGAGGTTTATTCTAAAAATAAATTTTGAAAAATAAAAAAAATGATAAGGTTATTTGAATAAGATATAAAGTATAAAAGTATAAAAATAATATTTAAGAGGGTGAAAAAATAATTATTTATGATTTATTTGATCATAACCATTACTTTGAAATTTTAGGGAAGTTGGTATTTGTTCTAAATTAAAGGGAACATTAAATTCTTACTTTAAATATCTTGCTTTATGCTTTAATAGATAAACCACCTCCTTGATCCTTAATTTATAAACATCATTCCAACCAAACTTAATACTCATACACATTTGAACCTTTGTTGAAGGTCCTCATGATTTTTCGTGCTTTTATCTTTAAAAAGTGAAGAAAATAGTTCTTTTATAATCCTATGGATAAGTATCATGTTTTCATGATATGAGTATAATTCTACTTGAAATTTTATCGTGAGTGATGAGTAAAACAATTTAAAAGCGAGGTAAATCATGATTCTGCATATCTAATACTTATAAATTAATGAACATCAATTAATGAAAAGAGGAGTTCCATAATTTTTAAATGAAGAAAATTAAAATGCTTTAGTTTATTATTTATTTGAAAATTGAGAAATTGAATTGATATTTTATGTGAATTTTGAAGTTTAATTTTAAATTGGTAATCATTTTTATTCATTACTTTGAAATTTGAGTATTGATAAAACGGGTTCCCTCTTTAACATCTTTTTGATATTATATACTTGAGGACAATCATGATTTTGTTGTGGGGGTATTTCACAGAGCGAAATTTGGTGAAAATTTTTAATCAAATTTCAATGATGTTTTTAAATGTTAAAATTAATTTTTAATCAAATTTCCATAATGTTTTTCAATGTTAAAAGCCACCGTTTTCAATAATTTAGTAAATAATGTTTAATTTGGAATGTGGAAATGGAAATAGTTTAAAAATAATTAAAGGATGGTGGATTTTTGAATTTGGAATTATATTAATAAGTAATCATTGTAATTGTGTTCTCACCCTAGGCATCACTATCGTGTAGGGCCCTTGAAAGCCACAGTTTTCAATATTTTAGTAAATAATGTTTAATTTGGAATGTGGAAATGGATATAGATTAAATATAATTAAAGAATGGTGAATTTTTGAATTTGGAATTACATTAATATGTAATAATTGAAATTGTGTTCTCACCCCAAGCATCACTACATGTAGCCAAAGACTAGGTGGGTTCAGGGTGAACCGATGAATGTGTGTGGAACCGGAAGGCCATTCCCTCAGTAGCCCTCTAAGTTGGACATCACAGGTCAGGTCTTATTAGGGTTCTGTTCTCAAATCCATGTTTCAATTTGGGACATGGTTTCCACTGCGGCTGCTACTACCGCTTCTCCCCAGCACTCCCAATTTCCTTGGATGCCACTATAGATCTATCCACCACCGCTTCTCACCTCCTGCACCTCTTCTGTGCACCATTCTACACTCATCCTCCATCGGTGCCACCCACCAAGTCCCATGATCACTATGCACAGTCTTCATATGTCTCCGATCACCACCTATTCACCAGAACTCCACCAAAAAAAATTCACTTTACATCTCCAACCACCACGCCTGCTGACGCACCACCATCAACTCTTCACCATAGCTATGCAGGCCATCGACTGAGCTTGTCACCTCCATTCCTATTGACACCATCACCAAGCACACTGACTGACCCTATGATTGGTCATTCGAACCTCCTACAGCCAGTATGATGGACATATGAGAAGAGGAGTCACTTTCCGAGCTCAAGCCACCATCTCTTGTCAACTAAGGAAATCGACACCTCTGCTTTCCGCCTCATGCCGCCATGTCCTCACCGCTCGGCCTCGCCATAGGTTCACAACCATCTTCTCCACTGAGGTTGCCACTTCCCCATACCGCATTGGTTACCACCTTCCACACCGTTTCCGGCTCCACCGCCGACTATATCCATCACCCTCCGACAAACCCCAAAAGAACAACCCGAGCCTCCTCCGTCCAATGTGAAGGCCATAAGAGAAGATGAGCGCCACTACTACCCGCCTCGCTCTCCACTACACGCCTATTCCCTGCGGTCCATGCACCCCAAAGGAACCCCCCACGTGGACTCCTTCCACATGGATACCTCAATCACCCAATAACCTTAGGGTGTTTAAAACCTTAACACCTGCAGGTCTTGTGGGTGTTATGTCTGATAGATATATTAGGGGATACCCCCTGATCTGAGGCCAACCCCTCTCCCACCTCGACTATAAAAAGAGGCCATTACTCCCACAAAATTGAGGAGTTGACACCCCCATGTGAGGATCCTTGGTCGAGGAGGAGGATACTTCAACATATCTTCACCCTCATTTCTTCTTTTTCAATTTTTTTTCTATTATTTATTTTACTCTAGTTTTAATTTAAATTTAAATTTTAAAACTCTTTTTGATAAATAAATTAATCCATGCATTATTTTAAATTTTTTTCTCCATCCATACCAAAAGTATTCTTATTAATACTATTATTTTAATTATAATTATTATTATTATTAATAATATTAATACTAATAATATTATTATTATTACAATTAATATACCTTTAACTTTCTTAATTTTAAATTTATTTTCTTCCCCTTTCTTATTCTTCTAATTTTATTCTTCTTCTAATTATTATAATAATAATAATTATTATTATTATTATTATTTAACCATTATTTATATTATATATAAATTTTATTTTATTTCCTTTCTTAATTTCTTCCCCATGTTTTATTTTTATTTTTTTCTCTCTCTCATCCAAATTCTATTTTCTTTATTATTTTATTTTCTCATCCCTATTCTTTTTAATTTCTTCTTTATTTTATTTCTCATTTTCTTCTTCCATATTTCCTTGAAGTGGTCTCTCTATCTAAAAAATGAGAGGCTGACCCCAAGGTTTGGCCGAGGGGGAGGTCAAGGTGTTCTTGAATTTTCCATAATGTTTATTTTTAGTTTGTATCAGATTAGAGTAACATGAATTGTGAGGAAAATGTAAATAATTTGACAAATTCCCACCAATGACATGAGACTAAATCTATTTATATTATGTAATTTAAATATATTTTCCATATCTCCATTTTTAACTGTTCATACAAAGGATTTGAGCTAATGAATGGATGAAAGAACATAGATAGAGACGAGTCCTATAAGATGGAACACCCTAGATGAAGGTATGTCATCAACCTTGATTATAGGAGGAGGTGGAGTTATGATTTCCTAGGATTTATATATTCCACAATTTCAGAATTAATAATAGTAATTCAGAAATGGTATGTCATGTTTGTATTTTTTTTAAAAATCAAACAATTAAAGGAGAATAATGATTGAATATAAGGCTGAACTCAAAACTAAGTCCTTTCTTCCTAAATTCATTCTGTTTATATTTTCATGTTATTTTAAATTCTTATATTTCATATAATTTCTTTAAATAGCCAAATAAACAAAAATATCTATTGTTTTTTTCATTAATTAATCAAAATACCAAAAAAATTATTTCAAGTGATTTAGATAAAAGTAGGTAAACAAAATGAGAGCCTCCTCAAGTAAGATGACCCCGGTCAGCCTCTATGCTGCATTAAGAAAATATTTTTTTTGTCACGCCCTATAACAGGTGTGCAAAAATTATAAAAAATGGTTACAATTGGTGTAGGAAGGTATCATCTTTTACATAAGAAGCTATCTTATAAATGTCCATCACTATCTCCTAATATTTATCTATTTACTAATTAGTTCTCTATTCTATATTCCATTAGTTTACAATGGTAACTCAAATTAAATGAGTACGATCATTTGTATTTAGGTTTCGTCAACACTTTAGCAGGTTTTATAACAAATTATGATCTTCTTCTAAATCTAAAAAATATTTCCAAATCTGTACTTTCTCACTTCTTCATGATCTTAAATGTTAAAAATTAAGAAATATTTATATTTCTGTTCTTTCTCACGTCTTTAAGAGCATCAAAATATATTCATTATGTAGGGTGTAGATAATTGGCCTTTCCTAGTGTCTTTCGAAATCACAATTTCTATAATATTCTATTATTCATGTATCTTAGAATCATTAAGTTACCCACTACTACATAACACTATCCTTGATCTCTTTATCATAAAATATCAATACTTTAAAACTCATAGATTTCCCCTTCTCAAGTACTTAAATTCCTTCCACTTCTAAAGGTTTCTTTTAAACATTGGTATTACTCATGAACTTCAAAAACATAAACTTCTATAACATTTTCAACTATGGTATTTGAAATTTCAAATTTAGAAACCTCAAACTCATCAAACCAAATGAATTTTTGGAACTTATAGGCTGGGTTCTACATCTCTTCTCCTAGAGTATCTACTCACTCATCATTATCTCTCAATTAATGATATTTCTTCCTTCAACAGTTGTCAATAAATATTGAAACTTCACAGTGTGATTTAGGGATTACTAAATTTTAATTTCTAACTTTCTCAATTATAAGTATTCCTTATTTAATTCTTTTTATAAATCTCGCTTGACCAAGACTTCTACATATTAAACTCTCAATCAAGCTTATTCACCGCCTCCTCAAATCTCGAATTAAATCATAGTGTATGGATCGTGATATTTACATCTTTAAGTATAACTCAAAATCATCACATGTATTTCATCAACATTGAAATTTTTTCTTCCATATCTTTAGGTTTATTTTCATAAACTTTTGAATAATTCTTATATAGTAAAATGACCAACATTGTTAAAGGTTGTTTAATTTAGAAGGAATTTTATTTTTTGGGTTCTAATATCGGATTGGGGTAACCCTATTGCTGAATTTTAGATGTAGATGGATCATCACACTGTGATAGTTGAGGGTCATGTTATAAAGATAATTTTATTGTATAATCACACTGTAACCAAGGGGAAACAAAACATGAATGATAGGATAATATCTATAAGAAGCTTGTCAGTCGATGACTAGTGGGTGTTATGGCATTTAATTTTTTAGCCTGGGAGATAAACCCTTACTTATGAAGGTTATGATGTGGCCTAGGTTGTTACCCCATGATGATATCCCTTATGTATTTATTATTTTCAATGTAAAATAACTCATTTATAGAGATAGAAACATGGAATATGGCATCACATCGTGGTATAAATACTTGTATATCACTTAGAAAAACTCATGTATTCCATTATAAAATTTTTTATAGGGAGGTATCTTTATGATGTAACTCTTAGGGTCACTATTTGATGAGGGTTTCAGTGAGATATTCCACTCTATGGGGGTTGATCAAGGGAAACGTCTTATCTCATAAGGGTGAGGGCCGCACCATGGAGCCTGGTTTTTGGGATACTATTGTTTAGTGAAGGATAGGTCCACATTGTGATGTCACCCTAAGTAGTGAGGTTGAGTTTTTAGTTCCAAGCTAAGGAAAATGTTTCATACCATGAACTATGTGGATATACCGCAAGGAGTGAATTTGGGTAGGGAATAAAACCATGATCCATGGGAGTCATGTTTTGATGGGGTTATTATATATCTTTTAAAAACTAATGGGAAAAAAAAATACTTGGTGGATTTTAAATTAGAAACCACCTACGAGGTTCTTTTTGTGGGATCCACAAATAGGGTGGGGCCAAGCTATTCTTCCCTTTTTTATTTTCCCATTCTATATAGACCTGACCCCAGATAGTCTGAAGCTAGTGTTTGTTACTATCACAATGACATGATTATAAGTAATCAAACCCCGAAGGATCAAATAATTATTAGTCTTGGTAAAATAGATATATAAATGGGTCTTTTATTACCAATTAATACACTAATTACAACAATTGTTTTCTAAATAACTTCGAGGATAACTTTAATCCATCCAGTGAATCCCTACATATATTTCATATTATGCTTCATAGATTCTTGGGGAAATAAAGATAATAAAGGTGATCCCAATTGAGCAATAAGGGGAAAATATAGTGGAAGAAATAATGAATCAATTAGAGTAATAATTATGGTATGGTAAATAACTAAAGAGACATACCAAGTAATAAACTAACTAATAAAGAAGTACATAAACAATATGGAATTGTAATAACTATAAATAAAATTCCATTAAAATAGAAATACAAGGAAAAATAAATATGGAAGGGTATGAAATTAAAACACATTCCATCTAATCACATAAATTAAATGAAATGTATCCATAGATATGTCGATGAAAAATATCATGGATGGATAATAAATAATACTAAAAGAGGGAAATGATTAATTATTGGATGTAATATATAAGAAATATGAAAAATTATACCATAAAGACCTATCACAAGATGGTTTAAAACCATGAATAGAAACATATTTAATTTGTGCAACTATTTTGTCTCATGGGAACTTGTCGATACACTGAGGGGATATAAAAATTTTGGGCTCACCTATCATTTCATGTCCAAATCATTCCCCATATTGATTAATCAATGTAAATAATATGACTTATCAAATATCCATATGTAATAAATAATATATTCCTATCAATAATTCCTCATTGGAGGATAATTAACAACAAGAGTTGTTAATGTTGATGAATGGAAATACCACTTAAAGATTATCAAAACATTATTGAGGAAAAAAATCATTAAACATTCCGAAGAGTCCCATAACACTTGGAAAAATTTGAATCATAATTTATTATGAAGTAATAATATAAAATTAAACTTATAATATAATCAGAGAAAATAGATTCATGATATGACATGTTAATGTGCGGTATATACACCAAATAAATGTGAATTAGTTCATAATAACAAATAAGTCTTAGTGGAAGTTAAATTGAGAAAAAATATATTACATATGAATCTCATGACCCCAAAATAATAATCATCAAATGAAACATTTAAAATTTAATCTTTTAAATATGAAAATTAAGCTTCTATGAAAGGACGATAGGTAAATATGTATATGTCGTATGAGGTAAAAAGAATATTCCTTTTTGTACGACAAAAAGGTTGGAAAATTCCTCGTTCATAAAGAGATAACAAGATGACATTGAAAAAATTGGTAAAATACAAAAGGATAACCATGTATTCAAAAAATCATTATAAAATATTTTTTCAATTTTTTTAATAAAACATGGTGTTTAGAAGAAAACAGGTTCTCCAATTAAAGGAGTAAATGAAGTCAGGTTTTCTTAAAAACATTTTAAAAAACATTTTGAGTACCATAGAGTGTAAAAATAGTACTATTACTTGAAAGGAGTCAAGAATAGTCATATAAGAAGAAAAATAATGTGTATTGTATACAATTATCAAATAATTTACTCTGATTGAAATTTAAATGTAAATAATACTGAACAAAATGAGATTTTGATGTAAACACTTTAAAAGACTATAAAATTTATGTGAAAATAAATCAATTAATATATTATGTGTGTCAAATGTAAATACACATAAAATAATCTTAAATACAACAATATATAAGAAAAATGTTATTATACACATAATCATATAATATTAACGAAAATGAAGAAGTAATATAACACGATGAAAAGAAATTGAGTTATGAAATTATTTTCCCCTTGGTATCTTTTAATTAAAATACCATTAGAATAAATATTTATAATTGAATCTAAAAATACCATGAATATAAATTAATTCATGTTATTAGATATTAAAATTGGAAGTAGCTACATCACACAAAATTAGTAAATGGCGAACATGACATTTATCTCACAGATGCAAAGAGTGAGATGAAAATCCTATACCTTGAGTTTGATTTGTCTCGTGTGTCTTTATATTCCTGAATAAAACACTTATGTTAATTATTTACGTTCTTAAGAACCATTTTTATATTTATTATTACTCTTATTTCACTTATTACCGTGTCTTATAAAACTATATAAACAATTAATTTTACATTGAGTGTTTTGACCAAATTCGATTTATGTGTCAAAAACAATGTTGGTAGGTAAAATATGGTCAAAGGGGTCCTTATATAACATATAAAGAATAATACTCATGACATAATTATCATATTTACAGATTAATTATAATTTTAAAACAAATAATTAAATATGATTATGAAAATGAACCAATATTACAATCATGGAGACGGTAGGTCGTATGTACGCCTGAGTAACATTCCCATTTTTCTATGATTATTATCGAAAGAAGGTAAGTAAAATTATATATTTGAATAATTATAATTATATAATAAATACCATTTTATTTAATCACATATAGTTATATTTATAATTACTGTGATGTTAAAGGAATCACATTGTGTTGAGGGGGTGGTAGTCCACACATCCACGAACGAGGTTATCACTTTTTAAGTGCATGAAAGGGTAATAAAGAAAATAATATATATATATATATATATTATTTATATAATGTTAATTATTTCATGATTATAATTTATTTTTTATGTTACATATGTTTAATTAAAACTATCCTTTATACATGCCATGTATACTGTGAACGAATCACATCGCTTTGAGGGGGAGATAGTCCAGACTTCAACAAATGATGTTATACTTTTTGCAAAGAAAATGTAATTTATAAAGACATATGTTGAAAAATAATTATATAATATTAAAGGAATAATAAATATAATATAGATATAGTTTCCTTCATAATTTCAACCATGAGAGGTGGTAAATGAAAAACAAACAATCATCATTTCATGATGCGGTAGTTCATCATACACGTAAACAATATGTTTGTCACCCATTAGATGGAAGTGTGTGTTAGTGTAGGTCCTTGTTGTAAACAAATACTAGTATATTGAGGATAATGTATTTTATATATTATCAAGGAACAATTTTATTCAAGGGATTGGATAATGGAAATATAATTAAAGAGCTTTTGTAAAGACATTAACTCTTAATCAAGTAACTCCTTTTAGTTTACAAAAAAGGCTTCCTTGGATTGATTTATTACTCAAGGGAGGATGCAATAAGTAATGTATGGATTTTGGGGAGTGAATTGGGAAAATAATTTCCAAACCTATGTGTATTTAGAGGTGTGAGGAAGTGGGTGAAGATGAGGCCATTTATAGTGGGGGAGGAGTGACACTCTTGTAATAATTTCAGAAAAAGGAACCCCACACACATTTATTTATTTTAAGTGGATATATAATAGTCCAAAGTCGATAAAATAGAGTATAGGGTCGAAATATGGCCATAACATTTATTTTTTACATGTTTATATATCATATTAGGCCTTAAGTTTATAGTTTAGTCGATTGTAAAGCTTAATTTCACCTTAATGGTTTTAATTAATTTTAATTAAATTCAATAATATTTTAGGTCAAAAAATAATTTGTCTTTATTAGACATTATAAATTTTATAATTACAAATATTTAATCTATTTTTCCAAATTCCAATCAAAGATGTGAAATAAACAATTTAAAATTAATCTCGTAGATCAGGTGACAATTGGGGTTTTTAATGTAAAAACCGTTCAAAAGTTTACAATGTTTTTATATTAAATTTTAAGTTAAAATTTATTCAAGTGACCTGAATTGGATTAATTGGTAAAAATATTATCTAATTAAACTTTTAAAGGAATAAAAAATATAATTTATTTTTATAAATAAATGAGACAAAAAAAATTTGAGTTAAAAATTAGTATTTTCAATGTTTCATAAAAAAATTAAACTTCACATAAAAATACAACAAATTCACCCTAAACTAATTTTTTATGTTCATATTTCAAATATTATGTTTATTTGGACACATTATATTTATAAAAGTGTCAAAAATTGGATTTAAAATAGGTTTTCCATTAAAAAGAAGTAAAAGTTCCTTAATAAAAATATATGTTTTTATTAGTAATATTGTGTTTGTTATTTTATTATAAATATCCAATATATTGTATGAATATAAAAAATATCTTATTAAATATATAACATATATATTTCATTAATATCATTCAATAATTATAAATATCTTAATTAATTAAGACAAAACTCCTTTGTGAGCATAAATATAATAATATTTCCTTTATATTTAATTGGTTTGTATTTTCATTTCTAATTAATTGTTAACCTATTAATTCATTTTATATTTGTGTAAACCATATATTTGCATAAGGTAGTTAATAATATTCATAATAGATAATTTAAAATCTAGCTTAAGTATTATTATATAAAATAATATTATTTCAACAATATATTATTGTTTTGTAAATATCGGTCTTACGTGTAATTCAAGCCATCGATGAAACTCATTGTTGTGTATGTCACATGCTAACTCAGTATCTCTTGAATTGAAAGCTATAAAATATATTTAATTTATTTAAAATGAAAATATATTCTAAATTATTAGGATATTATGTTCCCTTATGCAAGTGGTGTTACGTATCATATGCACTATCAGATACAATGTTCCTACTTTATATTTTTGGGGTGTTATATTCTACCCACCTTAATTAAATTTCATCATAACAATTTGAACTTGATATTGATGATATATTGTTTGATATATCCTATGTTGAGATCTCACATTGTGAGATGTTTTTGTAAAACATCCTCTGTAAAAGAGAGAATGATAAGTACAAAGGTCACATGGACTAACATGTAACTAGGTATATAAGTAGGAGAACATAAGTGGAAAGTAGGGATACATACTTGGATTGAAAAAGTAAATATTTATAGAGAGTTATTTTTGTCATCAATCAAAAACAAGTTAATTTTAAATAGAAAGTTGTGGGCCTCCAATTCATAAATCTACGACGAGTTAGAAGACAATCAGTTCAATAAATATTAAGGTATTAGGATAACATTTTATTTCTAAGTCATTTTCCGAATATTTGGTAATTCTTTTACTACCTAAGAATATAAGGAAATTTATTTACATGATACATTTTAAATTCATGTGAATAATTCTATCTTTCGATTGTGCTTTCATCCAATTCAAATTCGTCCCTTACTTCATGGAATAAATATCCAAAAAATTAATATTGATTCTTGCAGCACAAAAATAACTATTTAACGGATCTTAATGCCCTTAAAAGAGTGATAGGTTTAAATATTTGTCTCTAACTATTCTCCGAAGTTAATATGGCCGATGCATTAATCTCTAAACTTAAAAAGTAACACAACTCATTTATTGTTAATATCTATTCATCAAATTATTCTACTAAACAATGATATAATAACTAGGGAATTACATAGATTAGTGGTTGTTGTTAAGCCCTTGTCATACTTTAATCATGGGTTCATGTCCTATATCCTTGCTTGATTTTATTGGTTATCACTCGACTTACAGGTTTTCCTTTTCTAAAACCATATTAAAATAATTTCCAAGATAAATAGATAGGCATCCTTGAAATAAGGTTAATCAATAAACAACCTTTTAATTAAGGTTTTTAATACAACCCTAATACATAAATAGTTCATCTATTTTATGTCACATAGGTATTTAATTGGTCTAAGGTTTATCCTAAGTCATTCATTGTCAAAATACATCATAATGGTTTTTAAAAAAAATGTTAATTATTCTAAAAATATCCCCTAGGATTGTCAAACTAGGTGCACAGTAAGGCTCATTATCATGTACCTAGTTACACCAAGTTAAGCATGTGACACCTTATCGGAGTTGTTACTCCTAGGTACATCTTATAAAGAACCATATCCACTTTTAGTATCCAAAAATACATATATTTATATGAATACACACTTAATATCTACCTTACCAAAATTATAGGATGTTCTAGTATTATTATCCTCAATGTCAATATTAGGGTTGTGCTCCAGAATCCTGGTTTTCTAAGTCTACTTTCCAAGGTTGTTGCTAGAATTTCTTTGAAACCAAGTACTGCAAACCAAACACAAATAGCTCAGAGCCAGGGTCTGTTACTATTAAATTGCCATGATTATGATGAATCAAATCCCGAAGGACTGAAGAGTTTAGTAGTCTTGGTAAACTTGATACATAAATGTGTATTTTGTTAAAAATTAATACACTAATTAAAATAATTTTTTTCTAAATATATTTGAGGATAACTTTATTCCATCTAGGTAATAACTTCATATATTTCATAGTACAATTATTGGATTCACGGGGAATGAAACATAATAAGGGTTATCATAAATGATCAGTAAGGAAAAAATATAGAGGGAATAATAATGAATCGATGAAATTAATAATTATGTGATGGTAAATAATTGAACACACATAACATGTTACCAATAAACTGAGAGGGAAGTGCATAAAAAATATACAAAGGTAATAACTGGAAAAACATTCCATTGAAATAACTAGATAACAAAAAATCAATATCGAAAGGTAAGAAACTAAAATACATTCTATTAAGTCACTAAACTATAATTAAATGAATCCATAGATATGTCGATGAAAAATATCATGGATGAATAATTACTAAAACTAAATGAGGGAAATTATTAATTATTGGAAGTAATGTCTAAGGAACATGAAATAATATACCATCAAGAACTTTCATAATATTGTTTAAAAACATGGATAGAAACCAGTTTAATTTTACCAAATATTTAACCTCATGAGAACCTATCAATGCATCTAGGGGATATATAAAGTTTGGTCCCCACACATCATTGCCTATCCAAATCATTCCTCATATAGATTAATCAAAGTAAATAGTATGCCTTATCAAATATCTTTATCAAACAAAGAATACACACTTATCAATAATTTTTCAGTGGAGGATAACTAATAAAAATGGTTGTTGATGTTGATTAATGGAAATACCACTTAAATATCAATAAAAAATTCTTGAAGAAATTAATCATTAAACATTCCAAATAATCCCATAAAACTTTGAACCATTTTAATCATAATTTTCTATTAAGTAATAACATAAAATGAAACTTATAATATAATGAGAGGAAGTATATTCATGATATAATATGTTAAATGGAGGTATATGCACAAAATAAAAGTGAATTTGTGCATAATAAAAAATAGGTATCAATGGAATGTAAATTGAAAAGAAATCCCATACATATGAGTCAAAAGACCGAAAATTAATAATCATTAATTGAAACATTTAAAAAGTAAACTTTTAAACATGAAAATGAAGCTTCTAATAAATGATGGTGGGTAAATATGTACATGTCGTATGAGGTAAAAAGAATATTTCTTTTTTTATGGTAAAAATGTTATAAAATTACCTATTCGGAAAACAAAAAGAATATTCCTTTGAAAACATTGGTAAAAGACAATAAGTGTAATTTTTTTTTTAAAAAATAATTTTATATTTTTTTGAAACATTTTCATAAAACATGGTTTTTAGAAGAAACCATGTTCTCTAACTAAAGAGGGAAATGAAGTTAGGATTTATTAAATTAATTTTCTTAAAAAAATTGAGTACCAAAGATTATGAAAATTTTACTATTACTTGATAATAGTCATGAATAACCATAAGAGAATAAAATTAAAGTGTTTATTAGACAATGATCAAATAATTTTTTATGGTGTAAATTCAAGGGTAAATAATCTCGAAGAAAATGTGATTGTGAGGTAAACCCTTTAAAACACCATAACATTTATGTGAAATTCAATCAAAGAATAGATAATTTTTGTTGAATGTAAAACCAAATAAAAAAGTTTAAATACAATAATATATATTAAAAATGTGAATATACACATAATCATAGAATATTAAATATAATGAAGAAGTGATATAACCTTATGAAAAGAAACTGAGTTGTGAAATTCTTTTCCACTTGGTAAATTTTAATTAAAACCCCAGTGTATGAAATAATTCAAATTTAAACTAAAAATATCATGAAGATAATTTAATTCATGATATGATATATTAAAATTTTCAGTAGATACATCAAACACAAGAAGTAATTGGTGAGTATGATATTTATATCATAGATATAAAGAGTGAGATGAAAATACCTTACCTTGAGTAAAACTTGTCTCTTGTGTCCATATATACCTGAATAAAATTATTATTATTATTATTATTTTTTTTTGAACTTCATTCATGTTTAATATAACTGTTATTTCACTTATTACCATGCTGTATAAAACTACATAAACAGTTAAGTTTACATTGAGTGTTTGGACAAAATTTTATTTATGTGTCAAAAAAAACTTTGGTAGGTCTACATAAATAATTATTTAAAAAATAATATTTAAATATGTTCATGAAAATAAACCAATATTACAATCATGGAGATGGTAGGTCGTACGTACGCATGAGTTAATGTTTCCATTTTTCAATGATCGTTATGGAAAGAAAGTAAGTAACATCATATCTTTACAGAATTATAATTATATCATAAATAAAATTTTATTTAATCATATATAGTTATATGTATAATTATTTTAATTAAAAAGGAATCATATCGTGTCGAGGGACCGGTAGTCCACATGTCCACGGATGATATTATCACTTTTTAAGTGTGTGAAAGGGTAATAAAGAAAATTATATATATATATATATATATTATTTCCATAAATGTAATTAGGACATGAATATGATATATATATGTTGTTTATGTTACATATATTTAATTGAAACCTTCCTTTATACATTCCATATATACTGTGAATGAATCACATTACTTTGAGGGGGCGACAATCCACACTTCCACAAACGATGTTATCGTTTAAAAAAAATAATGTATAAAGATATGTGTTGAAAAATAATTAAACAAGCTTAAATACATGATAAATATCATATAAACATAGTGTACTTCATAATGCCCACCATGATATATATTAAAGGAAAATGAACAATCATTGTTCCATGAGGTGGTAGTTCTCCATACAAATAAACAGTATGTTCATTACTCATTAGATGAAGGTGTGTGTTATTGTAGGTTAAAAATTTAGAATAAAAACATAATAGTATATTAAGTATACTGTAGTTGTTATATAAACATTGAATAATAATATTTTAGGGAGTAGAGAATGAAAATAAAATTAACACTACTGGAAAAATACCCTATACCAACGGTTTGGAGAACCATTTCCAAGTAAGCCATGAAGATAAGTCTATACCAACAGTTTTGGGAAAACCGTTGGTATAAGTAATATGAAAATCTATACCAATGTTTCTATAAACCGTTGGTATATGTAATTCAAAAAATAATCATCTGGTTGGTTTTGATCCCAGCACCTTACGTTTGTGATTCAACGTCCTAACCACTAACCTAAATTACTTTCGCGAACATAATTTCATAAATATATATATGTATTATCATAAGTATTTTAAATTTTTATTTAGTTAATGTTAGCTGAAAGAAGATTCCATTAATTATATTTGAACCTATACCAACGATTTTGAGAATCATTGGTATAGGTTCATTGATTTTGGGACCTATACCAACAGTTTTGGACAAACCCTTGGTATAGGTCCATTATAGGGACCCTATACCAACGGTTTGACAAACCATTGGTATGGGTCCCCTCCATTCCAACGGCTTGTCCAAAACTGTTGGTATAGGTCCATATAAGTGACCTATACCAACGGTTTTGGCCAAACCATTGGTATAGGTCCAAATTAGTGAACTATACCAATAGTTTGTCCAAAACCATTGGTATAGATCATATTTATAGTAGTGTAAGAAGCTTTAGGAAAGATGTTACCACTTAATCAGGTAACTCCTTTTGGTTTGCACCAAAAGTCTTCCTTGTATTTATTTCTAACTAATGGAAGGCTTTAAGAAGGAAGGTAGGGATATTGGGAAGTGAATTTGGATTGTCATGGATGAACCAAATTTTTTTGAGGTCTGCGGAAGTGAGAAGAATAGAGGCCTTTTTATCGTGAAGGAGGAGTGAAACTCCTGAAATATATTGGAACAAAGGACCCCCACCCACATTTTACAAGTTTCTAGATCATATTAGGCCTTAAGATTATGGTTTAGTCCATTGTTAATATTAATTTCACCTCAATAGTTGTAATTAATTATTATTTACTTCACTAATATTTTCAAAAAAGAATAAGTTAAACTTATTAGAAATTATAAAGTATTCGGATTAAAAATATTTAATCCATTTTTCTAAATTCCAATCATATAAGTGAAAAAATTAATTTAAATTTAATCTCACAAACGGGACAACAATGCATATTTTTGAAGTAAAAGTGTTCAAAAGTTTGGTATGTTTTTATATTAAAACTCCAAGTGAAATTTATTACAATAAACCACATTGGATTAATTTATACAAATATTATCCAATTAAACTTTAAAATAAATCTAAAATATAATTTATCCTTATAAATAAATCAGATGAAAAAATACTTTTGATTTATAATTTAGTATTTTTTTTTATTTATCAAAATATAAAACTACATAGAAAAATATAGAAAATTCACCATAACATAATTTTTTATGTTATTATTTCAAATATTAAGTTTATTTTCACATATAATATTTATAAAAGTGCCCAAAATTGGATTTAAAATAGGTTGTCCATTAAAAGATGTTAAAAGTGCCTTAATAAAAAATATACGTTTTTATGTGTAATATTGGGTTTCTTATTATATTATACTTATCTAATAAATTGGATGAATTTCAAAAATATTTTATTGAATATATAACATATATATTTCATTAATATCATTCACTAATTGTAATTAATTTAATTTGTTAAAAGAAAAATCCTTTCTAGGCATAAAAATAATAATATTTACTTTATATTAAATTGGATTATATTTTCATTTTGAATTAATTTGTAACCTATTAATTCATTTTATATTTTTTAAGCCATATATTTTCAAACATTAGTTAATAATATTCATAAATGACAATTTAATGTCTAGGTTATGTATTATTGTATTAGATAATAATATTTCAATAAAATATTACTGTTTAGTAAATCATGGTTTTGTGTGTAACAAAAACCATTAAAGAAACTCATTGTTGCATATGTCACATGCTAACTTAGTATTACGTGCATTGAAAGCTATAAAATATGTTTAATTTATTTTAAATAGTAAGTACATTTTAAATTCATGGGATATTATGTTCCCTTGAACAATTGGGGGTCTGTATCATTCACGCTATTAGATACAATAATATTACTTTTTATTTTCAGGGTGTAACACTTTCAACCTCCTTGATCCATGGTGATATAAGCTGGTTTGTCTGCTTATTTATGGTAAGATCTCCTTTTTGTTCCTTGGTTATTTTCCCTTATTCTACCATCCACTAATTAAAATATCTCTAGGACCAGGTTTGAGGTATATTATACTAGGTCATTATGTTATCCTAAAAAATATTATGGGACATTCACGTGGCTTAGGTCTGGGTGCATGTTAAAAGTAGAACGAACCTCATTGATCATGGTTTCAAAATCATTATGACTCATAGTGAGTTGGGAATGTTTTTTATTTTTTATTATAAAATGGGTTATGGATAAAATTTATGGTTTTTATCAATGAGATAAGTGAACTTGGACTGTGTGGATGTTTTCACAATATAGGATTGATTTAAATATTAAAGATTGATGTAGGAATCCATTACATTACCTAGTCTCTTTCTTATTTGGGGATTTTATATTTGTGTGTGAGTATTATTTTTTTCTTGGGGTTTTTTATAAACTATGTGATTCATCCCCATAAACTAAAATGGCCCCATGTTGGATTTATATTCCAAAAAGAATATACAACTTTATAAATGAATCATTGATGCCCCCTTAGTTGAAACATTGTTGTTGGATCTCTTTATAGATTGTTTGGTGGAATTTTTTGGAATTTTAAAATAAACATGATGTTATTTTAATTATGGATTTAAGAAAAGGGTTTTTAAAAGAAATTTTTTTCCAAGGGAAATGGTTTAAGATGGGATTTCAAGGTGAAGGGGATTATTTCGGGTTATGGGTTTTAAATTACATTTCCAAACTACATTGGGCTTCCCAAAAAATGGATTAATTGTTTTTTTACTAAGGGATAGATATATGTAATGATGGTATGAAATTAATTTTCTAAATGGGTTATAAATAGGCTTTTGACTTGGGTTTTAAGGGAAAGTTGTGGGGTTGGTTTGGAACTATTTTGATGAATTTCACCACATGGGAAAAATCTATTTTTAAATTATTGAATGGTTGATGTAATTATTTGTTATAATTGTAAAGTCTTTTTTCCTATTACATGATGATTTATGACTATGTATGAAGTACTTACTATGTCATGACATTTACATGCAATTATATAGATTAACTTGCATCCAGGTGTGTGATTTTCCTTTATGAAGTTATACTTTTGTTATAAATATCATTGGGTGTGTTTTTATTGAAATGTTTAATACCTTATAGGGTAGTTTTGTGTATAATGGATCAAAAATTGTGTTACCCTGCCTCATTATATGGTTAGTTGTAGGGTTACCCACTATTGTGGTTTGAGTTTAGAGTGAGCTATTTGAGCATGGTTAACACTCAGGTGAACTATTAGGGTGGTAATTAAGCATGAGTGAAGAGTCCACTAACATGATAATGTGTGGTTAGGAACTTTTAATGGGTTTTTTGTGGCCTCCCTTAAATAGGAAGGGTTTGTTTAGGAAAATGATATAAGATATGACATGTGACCAACCTTGATTGAGAAGGTGTGGTAGTGAACTTTGAATGTGTTTATCTTGTTGCCTCACTTGAGTGATAATGACGTGGATAGGTACATTATGTGAGGTACATTATTTGAAAAATATTGTTTGAGAATATATGTTCATGAATGGGATTTTTGGGTGTCCTTCATAGACTCTGAAGGGTATGGTTGGGTACTTAATGTGAGATACGATGTATGAATAACCCTGAGTGAGAAGATTTGGTCTAGAACATGGAATGTATTTGGTTAGTGGCCTCATTTAAGTGAGAAGGGTGTGTATGATTACCTAATATGAGATATGAATTTTAACTTTATGTCGGGATATACTGTGAGTAAGATTACATCAACCATGTTTTGGATGTATTTTTGGATCAATATGAATATTCCTTTAAGCATGGAGTCTAAGTAGGTATGTTTGGGGTCTGTGGCGGCATGATAAGTGCTTGATTACTTGATAGGGGTTTTTTAATATATATTTATTATATTAATATATATTAATACTACATAAATATTATTGGAAATATCCTGTGTAGGTAGGGTTAGGTGTCGTGGTGGCCTAGTTAGCACATGATAACATGAAGTATTTGCTCAAATGTACACTTAGTGTTATGCTTCCAGGTGGGTGTGTTGTATGAGAAAAAATTTCCCTCAGAAACATTATCACATACACATCTACATGATTACAAAAACAATTAATTCTTTGAGGCAATCAAAAAATCCCAATGGTCATTTGACTCATCCCTACCCACATACATGGTATGAGTTTCAATATATGTTGTTATACCTTTATGTTTTCTTTTATAAATAGGTATCACTTAGATTTGGACATAATATCTAGATCTTGTAGTTTATAGAGGTATAATATTCAAAAGTGATGATTATATGAGTTGAGTTGGAGGTCATTATTGCTTATTTTTTGTTATTATTCTACATATGTGCTGGATAGTTTGTTGATACTGTATTTAGTTGAATATTAATGTAATACACTTTTATGTTCTACTACTTATCTATTATATTTTTATTCATCATATATAATATTTACATCAATTATATTCTGAACTGTAGCATACTTTTTTGTTCCCTGTTTATGTCTATAGGTTTTTTGGATGTCCGTTATATAAATGGGTCATGCCCAATTTTTGGTAGATTTGGATCTGTCCCTTGGAATTTAATTTTGAGTACATAGTCTCCACAAAATTACATTAGATCCTCACTTCTAGTTGATATCGTTTGGAATAATATGATCTATGACTGAGGTCATATGGTAACCCCTCTCAGGTTTTGTTCATATGATCTAGTTTATTGTGTTTCAAATGGTATCAGAGTGTGCATTATATTGGGTTAGTGTTAGAGGTAGAGTTTTCTTGTTGGGAGTCATCAGGAAGAATGATATAATTCTTGGCCAACATAACATCAAATAAAACCTAAATTTATATGGTATGTCTACTTTCAATACTAGGCACTCTAGGATGAGTGAAGTGTTTGATTACAACCAATATCATAATTCTAGAGGGATGAGACTTAAGATGAGTCACATAGATCAATTGGGATCCAATTAACTTATTAATGCATCATGATAGTGGAATGACTAGGACATGAAATGTATCACCCCAATATTTTATGGTAAGTCACTTTTTAAATTTAACCACTTTGATAGCTTGTGTTGCACGCAACGCCCAACTTAAATAAACAATGAAATATAATTATGTTTTCGTCATAGCATAGTTGTTAAATTGGATTGAATGAATATTATTAACCAAATTATGAAGTATATAATTTTCCAAATAATTTTTAATGTATTAATTGATTATTTTTTAATAAACACTTAATTTTTGGTAAAACCATTTTATTCTTCAAAAAAATACATTTTCTTCAAAAATAAATTTTCTGTTTTTTATGAGTAAATATTATAATAAATTTATGTAATTTCTATAAATGTTATTTTATTAAAATATTATAATCTTAAATAATCATATTTAAATTATTATATGGTAAATTTTTGGGAATTTTATAAAAATATTGATTTTTCAATAAATAGTGAAAATACCAATTCTTATAAAACTGTAAATTTCTTTATATGACTATTTTTGATTTGAATTTGACATCAATTTAAATTAAGAACTATTTAGTTATAAATAATATAATATATTTCATTTTAATAATTCTTTATACCTTATTTTGGTACATGTATATTTTTTGGGAATAAAAATGATTTTGTCAATAAAACTTCTTTTCGTTGCATTTGACAAGATTAATTTTAAATCAAATCTGAAAAAATTTGCATTTTTAATTTTCAAAAATGGATGTTATATTTATATTTATAAGGTCCAAATTTATTAAATATTTCCCATTTATTTTTACCAAATATGAACTTTAACCATGATTATTTTTGTTACCATGGTAAATGGATAATTATGTAATCTTGGTTAAAAATAATATGATAAGGATAATAAAATGACCCTAACACATTCACAAACGTTATTATATGAATAAAATTTTCCCATAATCATTCAAGGTTTGGTTATGTGACCATTTACAACAAATTTAATGAGATTATAAAATTTATAATATTTTATTTAAATAAAATTCAAAGATGCCACATTCACGATTTTAATAAATATATCAATTTTAATAAGGTATTATACAGTGGTTATATTAAAATATAAATATTAATTGGAAATATTAAATATCTATCATGATTATTATATTTTAATTTTAAATTTTAGGGAAGAAATTATTACCATAAAAACTTTCACAGTGCTGGAGTAGTAATTATTTAATTAATTGAAAACTTAAATAAATGATATTAAAAATATTAAAATAAATATAATTTGGGTTAATTAATATGATAAATGAATTTTATATATTACCTTCACATGTTAGGTATTTAATAAATAATGTTTTATAATTATAAGGTTTATCGTGATATTATTAAAGTCAAATTAATGAATAGTTCTTAAAATTGACATCATTGAAATTTTATAGTAAATAATATTGTATTAAATGATATAAAATTCCAAAAAAATTAAATTATTAAATATTTTTTTTATAAGGTTATAAGTTTAATCAATTATTCATTTTATTGATCTTTTGGTATTTTTTCGTAACTATATTAACCCTCAAAGTGTAAAAATTCATCTTGTCACGGTAAGAGTTAATGAGATTAAATTTGGGTTAAAACCAAAAGACATGGGTATAAATTTAGTCAAAGCTTATATAAATTTTATTTTAGGAGTTTATTTAGAACCATGAATATATTATATTTTAAATTAATAATTTTTAATCTATTTTGAGTTGAAAATTAATTTATATGAAATTAATATTTTAAGAAATTCCTAACGTGATCCTCACCTCAATTATAAAATAACACTCCTTACTTCACATATTATACCAATTTTATTCATATATAATGAAACATTAATAAAAATTTCATTTCTAAACTTCCTTATCTAATTTATTTAGGTTCCATTCTCCTCAAAATACCAACCCTACTTCCCTTAACAAGAGATTTAAAGGAAGTCCACCAAAGAAGAGGTAATCATTTTTATCAACTCTTTCATGTTTTTTTCTTCTTTTGATTACTATTAATGTAGTGTTTCTATACTAAAATAAAAAATATAGAATAAAATATATTATTATATGTTATTATGATTATTAAAAAACTATATTCTCTCATTTTTGTATCCTATGAAAAATGAAAGCACTGGATGTGTGTGTGTACGACTTACCGTCTCCACATAGCGGTGTAATTAATTTTTCATCACCACATTAAAAATATGCTTATAATGATGGAAATAGTATATATATTTGGAATTTATGACATTATATTGACTCATTAAAATTAATATTTCACCCAATTCCTTACCATTTCACTCATTAACAGGATGATTTTGTTTCCCGTTCATATGTACGGCCTACCATCTCTACAACGCGATACGATTCATTTTCCATGTTATACATTTATTATTTATTATCAAAAATATATATAATTAATCATTATTACATATATGGCCTTAATATATTTATATTATTCAACTATATTGTATGCATAGAAATTGGTACTTACATGATAAAAAATGCATATGAAAATGAAGTAGTTAACACCCGAAACAAGGGTATTACCAAAATATTATTAACAAATAGATGATAAGATGATATAATAGGATCAAATATGATATAATAAATAATAATATTTTTATTTTATAAATTAATAATATGATTTAATCTGTTATACATAAGTTTAAATCACATTAAATCAATGGAAATTGAAAGGTAAGGGTTTCTCGTTTTACATTTAATTCTGTGGGACATATTCCATATTCACAACTTATTTCTTTTATGTGGTGTACATAATGATACTTCGATAAGTCTTATAATTAATAAATTTATCCTCATGTTGTTTAATGTTTCATTTAAATTTATTTATTTCATGGGGCTTATGATTCAAAATTTACCAAAGTGGTAGAGTTTATTTTATAACCTCATCATTATTTAGGATTGTTTATGTTTACATATCCCTTGGGGGGATTATTTGATATTTATATATTGAAATAAATATATTTTCTTATCCTTTGGTTATTGATGAACCTTTTCATGTAATACTAACATTTTTTTACTCTTTGGTACTTAAAATGATTGATAAGATGTTTTAAAGAAAATTTGACTTTATTTCTGTTTTTTGGAAGTCCATTTTCATAAAAACCCTTATTCAATAAAAAGGTTTTAAAGAATGTTTTTGACCTTTTCAAAATGATTTATTAATGTAATTTTTTAAATATTTTTATAATTTTTTTTGAATAAAATCTTCATGTCATTTTCATAACAATTCCCAATAGTATTTTTCATAAAATATGAAAGGAATATCTATTTTACAGTGTATGAATTGTATATAATTTTCCTCTAAATATTTTAAAAGTTATTTTTAAAAATAATAGTTTCAAAAAAATTGCAAACATTTTTTATTTAATGGTTATTTTAAAAATGCAAAGTATATTTTTTAAAAAAAATTAAAGGATATTTTCATGGTATTTTTATTCATCAAGGACATCATCCCTTTATTTTATATATAATCATAAAGGGATATGTTGTATTTTTATCATCCTTATTGTTTATTTGGATCGTTTATGATCAGTTTTATTGTAGATGTGTGATTTTGATTCCATTATCTATATTAATCTAGATTGTTTATGGTTAAGTTTATTTATTTGGAAAAGTATTCAAATTTCTTATGATAGTTTTTCAATATGAATTTTTATATTTATTATGTTTCAAAAAATTTATATGTGGAATGAATTGGTCATTGTAATTGAATGGAATGGCCTGCTATAGACCCTCAATGTATTCGTAGGTCTCATGAGACAAACTAGTTTGGGTACTAGATGATGTATTACACATTTATGTATGATGCCTTGGATTAAGCCTTGATGATATATTTATGAAGTTCCACATTAGGAATTACATAATTATGAATTCATTTATTAATATTCCATTTGATTATTCGATTATCATAATATACATTGCTAAGTTTCATTATCAAGTTCTTAAATATATGAAAATATTTTATCATATTTTATTATATCCATATTATGCGCAAGTTATTGATTAATTGGAATGTGTTTTATTTATTTACCATTCCATATTGCTTATTTCTTATTTATTCATATATTCCCCTTTACACTTACCCTTACCGATCATTTGAGCTCAGCCCTTTCTTATGTTTTATTTTCCCAAGATTTGGGAAAGTGTTTTGTGATTGATATGTAGGGATACACTAAGAGGAATAATGGAATTATAAACGAAATTAATTGTGTATTATATGATTTAGAATGAAATGTGAATTTCAATTATGTATCTAGTTTAATAAGACTAATAAACTATTCGGTCCTTTAGGATGTGATTCCTTGTATCTTATGATAATGTAATAAATTTACCACCAACTCTCGGCTATTGGGGTCAAGGTATTTATAGTTGGTATCATAGAAGTTTATTATAAACCTTGGGAACTATATTTAGTAAAAAATAGATTTTATAATCAAACATTGTAACAAAATTTGAAAATATATTCAAATAAACAATGATTATTATTTACATATTAGTATTAACTAAATTTTCTATTTATCATAAGTGTATCACTAGATTTGAGATTATAAATTATGTTTCATAATATTATGATCTAATAATGTGTATAAATGTTTTTAGAAATGTATCCTAGTTGAAGGAATGAAAATCATATTAATGAACATAATCCAAAGTGTAAGAATGATAATTTCTTTTGGGATTAAGACAATATTTTGAAGGGAAGTAGTCTCCCAAAAATTTTCATCATATGAGGAAATAGTATCATGTGATCACAAGACATAAAATTAATTCTAAAAGTCTTATGAATCTAAAGGGAATAAAGAGAAGAAGAGGACAGTAGTGCATAGGATAGTTAAAGGGAATTAGGAAATTAAGTATTTTTCAACATGTGACACTTGTGGAAGGAAACACCTTGGTATATACTTAAAAGGAAAAGTAGTTTGTTTCAAGTGTGGGGAAAGAAAACACGAATATCATGATTTCAAGGGTAAGAAATAATTTTCAAATGTATAATTCTGTACTTTAATTATGTGGGGAACTACGAAAATAAATTCCTTAAGTGTTAACAGAATGTGCCTCAGAAGAAGCAAAGGGATCAAGGTCAAGTTTATGTTATTGATACAACAGAAGTTAAATGATCAATGTGATTGTGTACATAAATCCATGAAATATGTTGTAAAATTATTTTTCAAATCATTATTATAGAATCATGAAATGTATAAGGATTGTTCTAAAATATTATTTCATTAAGGATTTTTAGGTATGCAATGAATAGTACTTTTAACAAAGAGAAGGGATTCTAGAGTAAGTTGATCTTTTTCAAAACACATGAATATAAAAGATAAACCTAAATATGTGTCTATTTTTTAGGTAATAATGTTAAATATATTCTTATGGGTTAGTGTTGTTGACCATGAATGTGGCTGGTGATTTGATGGTTTAAGTTATCTTTGCAGGGATTATCAAATTTTTAGATTTAATGAATATATTCAAAAACCAAAGATTTTATTCTTGGAAGCATGCATGGTTTAATTAAGGTTTATAGGTGATAAAGGTATTAATATATTTTATATGTGATAATAAGAGCTAAATTATATTGTTTGTGTAAAATCTAATATTAATTTGATTTTGGAAATTTTGTGACCTTCCTTCTAAATTTTTGGTATTTGAATTTGGGAAGACATATTTTGGATGAGTCTTAAGATTAATTACTTATTGTATGAATTAAGTTGAACATTAAATATTATTGTATTTTGATAAAATGTGATAATAATTTTTCTTTAAATAAAAATTAAAGTTTGAATGGATTACTTGCAGATCTTATGATTCAATAATGTTCTTCAGGAATGAAAAATTCATCTTGAACATTCAATTCCTAGCCTAAGAGTTGAAGTGAAAATAGATCAAAGCATAACCAAAGTATGATATAATTGTTATGGAATGTAAATAAGTCAAATAGGTTCATTTTATCAAGTAGTAAAAAAATACATAAACTTTAGGAAAATGATTTTGGAGCAAAATGTTATCCATTTATTTTTCTTACTCAGACATAAATAGTCTTTTAACCCATTATAAATTTACAGTTTTTTGATGGTTAACTTTTTGTTGATAATATTCTCTATCACTCTCAATCAGAAATAGATAGTTATATTTCTATTCAATGTCCATATTTTGATTTTATATTAATTTTATCCTATTCAACATTTTAATTTTGTGGTGACCTTCACATTTACCTTACCCTCTTATTACAAGGACGTTTTATTAACCCTATTTATGATTAGAGTTTTACAAAAATGGAATTTTAAAGATTAAATGTTTGATTTATGAAGTTAAATTTAAAATTTTTAGGAAGAAATTTACTTCATTATGGGATAATGTTACACCCCAATAATTTATGGTATGTCTCTTTTTGAATTTAACCTATTTGATAGTTTATGTTGCAAGAAACACCCAGCTTAAATGAATAATAAAATATTATTATATGTTCAATATAACCTAACCATTAATTTGGTGGGAATGAATAATACTAAACAGATTTTGAAATATATAATTTTATAAATCATTTTTAATATATTAATTAATTATTTTTGAAAAGGTGCTTAATTTTAAGTAAAAACATTTTATTCATAAAAATAGTTTTTATTCCTAAATGTTTTTTTGAATTCTTATGAGTAAATATTATTATAAATTTATATAACATATATTAATTGTATTTTATAAAAAAATTATTTTTGAATTCAAAATTCTAAAATTAAATTATGGTGAATTTATGGGAATTTTTAGAAAATATTGATTTCTTAGTGAATAGTGAAAAATACTACTTTTCATAAAACTGTAATTTATTTATAAGAATATTTCTGATTTAAATTTGATTTCAATGTAAATTAAGTAATATTTATCTATAAATAATATAAAATATTTAATTATAAAAATTCTTCTACCTTATTTTGGTATGAATATAATTTTTTGACTTTAAATCCCTTTTTTTCAAGAAAATCGTTTTTCATTGCCTTTTGCAGGATTAATTTCAAATTAAATTCAAAAAATTAATTTTTTTTGATTTTGAGAAATGGATTGCATATTTTTATTAATAAGTTAAAAATTCATTAAATAGGACTCTTTTTTCCAATATCAATAGTAACCTTGGTAATTTTTGTTACCACAAAAGGGTAAAATGGGTAATTTAGGTTAAAAATATTATTCTAAGGACAATAAAAGGGCCCTAAATCTTTCAAAAATTTAATTGGATGAATATATTGGTCCATAAGAATTCAGGGTTCAGTTATATGACCATTTATAACCATTATATGAGATTATTACCTTTATAATATTTTATTTAAAGAAAACTCTAGGATAACACATTCATGATTTTAATAACTATAACATTTTGAATATGTTTTTATACAGAATATATATTCAACTATAAATATTCATTATAAATATAATAGATTTTTATTTATCATGTATGTTTTTTTAAATTTTTAGGGAATAAATAATAACCATAAAACATTCAAAATATTGGTTCAATAATTATTTAATTAATCGAAAAAATCAAATAAATGATATTAAGAATATTAAAATAAAATAAAAATTAGATAATTAATGTTTTATAAGACCTTTATTAATTAAATTTACATTTTTGGAATGTAATAAAATATTTATTACTTATTATAATTTTTATGTTTATATTATTAAAGTCAATGTAATTAATAGTTTTTGAAATTGACATTAGGAATATTTTATTGTAAATAATACTTTTTTAAATGATATAAAATTATTTAAAATCCTAAAATCAGAAAACGTGTTTCCATAAGTTTAACCATTCCATAAATGATATATTTAAGATTATTTGGGAATTTTATTATATCTATATTAACCCTAAAAGTGTAAAAAATCATGTTGTTGAGGTAAGAGTTAAAGAGGTTAAATAAGGGTTAAAACCAAAAAACTTATCTAAATTTTTTTATGAGGTTATTTATAACCATAATAATATGATATTATAAATTAATAAATTTGGATACATTTTTAATTTAAAATTTAGTTATATTAAATTAATATTTTATGTAATTCATAAAGTGTCCCACTCCTCAATTATAAAAGGGCAGTCCTTCTATCACTTATTACACCACTTTAAGCCATCTATATCAGCCAATTAATTTTAATTAATTTTAAAAACTTATTTATCAAAGTTATTGATGTTATAGTCTCCTAATAATATAAACCCTACGTCCCTTAATAATATATCTAGTGGAATTCCACTGAAGAAGAGGTAATTATTTTTATCAACCCTTTCACGTTTATTTATTCTTCAACTTTTTCTTCATGTGTTTTTTCCACACTAAAATAAAAAATATGGTATAATATATATAATTAGATGTTATTACTGTAATTAAACAACTATATTATACCTTTTTTCAATCCTATGAAAAAATGAAATCACCACATGTCCGTACATACAGATTAATGTCTCCATATAATGGCATAATTCATTTTTCATCGCCACTTTACATGGATAGTTATAATGATGGAAATTGTTGATATATACGGTAATTATGAAATGATATTTATTTTTTAAAATTTATATGTCACCCACTTCCTTACTTTCTCACCCATTAATGGAATGATATCGTCACTCGTGAGTATGTACTACCTACCATTTCTACAACACAATGCAATTCATTTTCCATGTTCAATATTAAAGATTGAATCTAAAATATATATATAATGAATAAATATTAAATATATAAACTTCATATAATTAAATATATTATTTAACTATTTCTAATGAATAAGAACTTATAGTTATATGAAAAAAAATTCATAGGAAAATAAAGTAGTTTACACCCAAAACAAGGGTAATAACAAATTATTATTAAGGAATAGGTGATAAGATGATATAAGAGGACCATATATGATTTCATAAATAAGAATATAGTTATGGAATAAATTAATAACATTATTTAAACCATTATATAAATGTTAAATCATGTTTAATTAAATTATTGTGCAAGGTAAGTTTTCTTATCTCACTTTTACTTCTGTGGGGAATATGTCATATTCACCAGTTATTTACTTTATGTGGTGTACATACTTAATCTTGGATATGTTATATCATGATTTTTTTTTATCTTCATGGTATTTAAATTTTTTTATTTCATGGGGATTTTGATTCAAATGATTCCCAAGTGGTAAGAGTTTATATCACAATCTCATCCTTATTTAAGATTTTTTATGTTTACATATCCATTATAAGAAATATTTGATATTTATATCTAGAAATAAATATATTTTCTTATCATATGGTTATTCATGAACATTTTCAAGTAATAAAAACTTTTTTACACTCTTTGGTAATTAAAATAATATATTAAATGTTTTTAGAAAAATTTAAATTTATTTCTCTTTTTGGCTGGAAATCCATTTTCATAAAACCCTTGTTTTCTAGAAAATTTTTATAAGATGTTTTTGAACATTTAAAAATTATTTATTAACGACATTTTTACCTATTTTACAAAAAAATTAAAGTAATCTTCATGTTGTTTTAAAAAAAATTCTCATTTGTCTTTTAATAAAAATATTAATGGAATCTTTATTCTAAATTGTACGACTTGAATAGAATTTTCTACTCAATATTTTTTTTAAAAAAAATCAAGGTTATTTTCAAATGATGTTTTTTTGATCAAAATTGTTTTTGAACATTTCATTTTTAAATGTTACTTTTAAAATGAAAAATACATTTTCCTCCAAATTTGTTAATGACCATTTTATGGTATTTCTATTCATCGATGAAATAAACCCTTTATTATACATATAATCAACAAGGGATACATTTTATTGATATCATCCTTATTCTTTATTTTGATGGTTTATGATCAGTTTGACTATGGATGTGCTATTTTGAAACCACTATCTATATTAATCTCGATGGTTTATGGTTATATTTATTGATTGGGGAAAGCATTCACATTTCATATTCTAGTTTCTCAATACGAATGTTTATGTTTATTATGTTCCATCCATTTCATATGAGGAATGAATTGGACTTAGTAAGTGATTATCAGGGCCAACAAGATCCCTTTAATTCATTGGTAGGTCTCATGATACAAACTATTTTCGGTATTGGCTGATCTCTTACCTGATCATATATGGTGTTTTGGACAATGTGTTGATGATATGTTTATGATGTACCACATTATGCATTCAATAATTATGAATTTAGTTATTTATATTCCATGTAATTATTTAATTAGTAAAATATCTATGGTTAATTTTCATTATCATGTGATTATTTATATTTCAATATGTGGTCATCTATTATTACTACCATATTATTCTCAAGTTATTGATTAAATGGAATGTTTTTTTATTTACCATGAAGTGTTATTTATGAATTATTTATTCATAGCTTCTGTTGTATGCTTAACCTTACAAAGAATTTTATCTTACCTCATTCTTATGTTTCATTTTTATATGATATGAGGATGTGTTTTGTGTTTTATATATAGGGATACACTAAGGTGAATAATGGAATTCTCAAAGAAATTATTTTTTTATTTTATGTTTTAGAATGAAATGTGAATTTTAGGTATGTATCTATATTACCAAGACTACTAAAATATTTGGTCCTCTGGGATACAATTCCTTGTATGTTATCACATTTCAATAAAGTAACAAACAACTATGGGCTACTGGGGTTGGGATATTTACATGAAACATATACCCATGATGGTATTTTTTGACATAGTTCATCATCAGGATCCACTATTAATTAAAGAAAATTATAATACATTCATTGCATTCACTAATAAATTACTGGGGGTGATTATATTATCATGGGTTCAAGTTTATTTCATTATTGATCATGAATGTTTTTGTTTCACCACAATAGGGAAATAATTTTCACAATGTTTAGTTTTTTAGAAATACAATATTTCAAAAGAAAAACTCATGTAGTTGCACAAGGAATGTGTAAAATGGTTTTATAAACCATTTTCTCATCAAATAGATTATGGGGCTTGTGTTTTTTGAATAATTTTAGATAATTAGGTTTCTAATAAATTTAAGGAAATGGTTTTTGAAATTGAATTTCAAAATTTACTTTGAGTAATGGAATCAATTTTTACATAAATAATGGACCAGTTAGGCCAAATACTTAGAGTTTTAAATTTTATAGAATTATATTTTATTCCAAGGGGTTTTTTGAAAACTCCGATGTTTTTTACAATTTATAAAATAGATTGATCAGGTTTGTTAAAGAAATCAATACCCATGTGAACCAATCTACTTATATTTTAGTGTTTCAGCTGGGAGTGACACAAATGATTTAATTTTTTGTGAGACTAGTGTTCCATGTTTGTTTGGAAAGTTTAATGTAAGGTTTAAAGGTGTGGATTGGTTTGATATGGTATTGGTAAAAATAAAAATGTGCCTATATATAATGGGTTTTATTGGTTTTCAATTGTTGGACTAGAATGATGAAGGTGGTTTAATGATGCATTAAATAGGTATACCATAGAAATTTTGAGAGATCCTCATTCTTTAGGATCATGGGATGAATTATTGATTTTGGGATAGAGTATATGGATGTGAGTTTTGATGGTTCCATGGTTTAAAAATTTTGATTTAAGTTTCTATAGGTGATTCATATGGTTGGTGGAGCTATTTGTTGGAATTGACCATTGGTATCTAGTATTTATAGTTGGGAAAACTACATATATGGGTATAGATTGATTTTTGGTGTTTTGGTGAATTATGGGTGTGTTTTGTGCTGTCTTTGTGTTTTAATACAAGTTATGAGAAGGGTTATTAGGTGAATGGAAATAAGATTATAGAATTTTAATAGATATATTGGATCTAAATGGTGATAGGTATGTAATTAAGTCATAACTAGATATGTGGGAATATTTATGAGTTGGTTGATCATATTTTAGTTGAGAGTGAGTTTTAGTGGTTGGAGTCATGCAACTGAAGGGAGTATGACATTTAGAGATAGCACATAGTGAGTTAGTATATAATTGATGAATGAGGAGGGTTGGGATTTATGTTTGTAGGACATACATGGATTTTCAAGGTGGAAGAAAATTATGGTGGGCAGTTTTGTAATGAATAGAATCATTAAACGTTTTGAAATTTATTTGAAATTTGATGTGTTGGTTATAGAGAAGGGTTGAGGTTACTCTATTGTAACATTTTAACTATAGATGGAGAATCACATCGAGATGATTGAGGGTTATACTTTTATAAGGGTTTAATTAAATAATAAAACTATAACCAAGAAGTGGAACCATGATATTGAGTATAAGAAAATAACTATGGGAGTCAAGTCACTCCATGAACTGTGGGTATCATTGTGGGGCATATTTTTGCTGTGTGAGATAAAAAATTATTTATGAAGGATACATCATTAATTATGGTGGAAAGATATTATGTTAAACCTTAAATATTGAGTATTTTATAAATTTAAATATCATAATTATGGTGATAAAATTATGTCTAACAGAATTATACGATGATGGAAATATATATTCATCACCTGGAAAACCTCACATATTCCTTTGAAAATTTTAACTCAGTGAGGGTTGGTTATTCCATGAATAATATAGTTATATTATGGTGAGGGTCTCAGTGAGATGTGACGCACTAAGAGAGTTGATTTAGGGATAAGTATTATTCTATGAGGGTGAGGGAAACACCATGAATCCTGGTTTATGGGAGGTTATTACATAATTTTAGACAAGGTCACGCCATGAACTGAACCTGAGTAGTGGGGTTGATTTTTTAGTTTTAGGCCATAGAAAATGAACTCTTTTGTGACCCAGGGATCTATGGAATGAGGGGTTACCTAGGAAATGGAATCACATCATGATATATGAGGGTCATGTCGTAATGAGGTTATTTTGTAGTTTTAAAAATGAATGGAAGTACGGCCTTTCATGGATTTTATATTGGAAACCCCCTTCAAGATTCTTAATTCTTAGGATGCATGATCAGGGGGAGACTGAGCTCTAATTCCTTTTCTGTTCTCCCTTTCAACCCCCTTGATACATGGTGATAGGTGGTTCACCTCATAATTTATGGTAAGATTTGATTTGTCTTCCTTGGTCATTCTCCTTTCTTTTTCTAGTCACTAATTGTGGTATCTTTAGGTTTGAGGTTTGATGTTGATTAAAATAGAGAATTGTAGAATATAGATGATAACATGGGGTCATCATGTGTCTTAGGTCATAGTTCACATTGAGAATGGACCATACCTCATTTCTCATGTTTTTATCACCATTATGTTATCTAGTGAGTTGGGTGTGAATTATAACATGTTGGGATTTTATTATAAATTTTTTTATGGATAAAAATTGATCATATTTATTAATGTGATATGTGATTTTGGGCTCATATGAGGCCAATATGAGATGGGGATATATTTATGGATCACTGGTCATGGTAAGAAATATTTATATTATTGAGTCACTTTCTCATTTAATGATTTTATGTTCATATGTGAGCATTATTATCATTCTTCTTATCATGTTTGATGACTTATGCAATTTTACCACATTAACTAGATTTATCTCATGTTGGCCTAATAGTAAAAATGTACCACATAACATACTAAATAGTTCATTGGTGGAGCCTTGATTGAATTAGTGACGATGGCCCTATTTTTTTATTTTTGGCGGTATTAATGTGTTTTATAAGATAAACATGATTTTCTTTTAAAATTATGTTTAAAATAGATTTTTGGAGGAAATGTATTTTCAAGTAAAATGGTTGAAAATGAAATTTCAAGGTGAATAAGATGATTTATGTATATGGTTTTGAAATAGTAATTCAAAATAAGTGTGGGTTTTCCAATGGATGGTTTGATTAGTATTTTTTAGAAGTCCTATAATGTGTAAATTTGTAATAATATTCATAATATAAATGGTCTATAAATATTATTTTATATTAGTTTTTAATGGAAATTGAGGAAGGCTTGGTTTGGAATTATTTTGGTCCTTTTGAACTTGTGAGGAAACACCCTATTTTCTAATGTTTTTATGCTTGAGGTTATTTGGGGTTATTATTTTCAAGTATGTTTCCCAATTTAATGATGATTCATTAATGAGTAGGAAGTTTTTACAATTTTATAAAATTTATATGTGGTTTTATGGATTGACTTGGATGTCGGTGCATGAGTTGGATCTATGAAGATCTAGTTTTTATCTTAAATTGACCAGGTGGGTTTGTATTGATTGTTGGAGTTTGTGCCTTAGAACCAACATCTTTGTAAATTATTATAAACTTTTATTCATGGTTTTTGAATATTCATAATCTACGTATCATGTATTGATTATTCGTCTGCATAACATAGTTTGTGATAACATCTTAATAGTGTTTGTCGCACTAAAAGGTCACATCAGCTCTCTGCTATGATGAGAACCCGAAAGTGATAATAAAATTTAAATTAATATATGTTATATGGATGAATGATATCATTTGAAGGACAAAAATAATATATTATATTAGGGGTGGATACTCATAGGACTTTGGGGCACCTTCTCATGGTGTACACCCTTAGTAATGTCCAGTATGGATATTATGGGAACGACACCCGCCAATAGGTAATCTACATATCTATATGTCATTGGATGTTCCTATGTGAGGACATGTGTATTGGTCCTTAGAATTTAAAATTATTATTAATGAGTATTATGAGTCTCACACTTATATGTATTTATGAAAATGGAGATGATAGACGTTCGTAGTGAAGTAGGATATGTTGGGTGCATCACGAGTAATATTGCATTAATGAATAATGTGAGAAAGGATTTATCCCTTTTGTTCATTAATGGATTTAAATATATTAGTCGCATTGATGTAAAAGATATACCCTCAGTAAATCCTTCTCCATGGTGTTCTATACGAAAGATCTATTTTTGGAAAATCAAAGAAAGAGATATCAAACACATAGTTTGATGGCACTGTCAAGCAACCAACTCGATTAGAGATATTTTGATAAAGGGATTATATTACATGGTAAGAGTTTATATAAGGTTAAATTTCATTGATACATTAACTTATTTATCTATGGGTGCCTTGACATGTTTCTTGATGATCTCCTTGGACTTTAGGTAGCTTTGCTTAAGGCCACTGAGAAAGAGGCCAAGAGAATCACACCCTAATTATATACAGAATCTCTGTTAAATAATATATTATTATTTAACAAGTTGAATAAATTTTATTCACATATGTGGTTTAATAATTATTCAAGTATGCTTGATCAAATTTATTCCACCACTAAATGTTTCATAGAATATATTATGAGTAGAATATTTAATAAATATTTATTTTCTATTTAGTGTATATAATATTTATTTATTTATTAATGAATAATGAATTTATATTTGGTTAATAAATAAATATACATTATTCAAGGAATGATAAATATTTTTTAGGAATGGTGTACCAAATCTAATGTTTTGGTGAGAAATGATAATATTGAATATTATTTATTTAAATAATATTTACTTTTAATTCACACGTTCATCGCACGTCGAGAAATAATTGAATTAATATTATTATTTTACATGAGGTTTTTCTAGGATTAAATAAATAATAAGTGAACTAGTGAAATTATATTATTTTTACCCTAGTAATAAAAATACCCAATTATGTTATTTTATTATAAACCTATTCAGTTGTGTACAATGTATTTGGAGAAAACCTCTCAAGCCTAGAGAGCTCTATTCTCTAAGAATGCTATCAATAAGAGAGATAAATACTCCTCCACATTATCAATGAGAATTATTTTAAAGCATGTCTTGAGGAAATTAAAGGCGAATGATGAAATCATAATGATATTTTATGCTAGCACTTGCAGAATCCTTCAGCGATGTCTGATGATTGGTGGAAGATGTGCGGATCACCACTAGATAAAGTATACACTTGGTTTCTACAACAAAATGATGATGCACTGCAAATCTATCACTAGACACATCAATGAATAAATAATTCATTAGATGCAATTATTTATCTAATTAAATTAATTATAAATAATATGTGTTGATCCTTCTCTCTTAGTTCCAACACGATTCTTCCTTTTCTATTTCCTTGAATCAATTCTATAGATCAAGGTGTTCACCATCGTATATATATCTGATTGATCATTTATTATAGGAAAATTTAAAGTTGGGCACTGCCCATCGCACACTTCCACTGTGCTTGGAACCTACAAGTTGTATTAGAGGGGGCACATAATTGTTTATAATTGTTTAATATCATTGGTGATTTACGAATTTATAATTTATTTTTTCTATTCATGATTAATCGTTATTTTAATATGAATTGAGAGGTCTATTTCTTCCTCATTAATTTTTCATATATCTAATTGAGATGTTTAATTGTATTTTATTTAAATAAAATTGAGGAACTCATTTGGAGGATCCAGGGATTCTACTCGGATAACACAATAGTACATTTCGTGTAACCCAAGTTACATGCCACGCAGTTTTGTTCAATGTACCAAGAGTTGATTCAAAAATTACTCAACCTGTGTGCTTTGATGACACACAATATAGTTAATTATTACACCACGTGTTGAATGGTATAGACTAGTGTAAGGTCAGATGGACTACACATCATGTGGCCTATTGGGCATGGTTTATAGTCCCTTTTGTGTCAAATATGGGCCATTTATTCAATACATGACCTCCCTGACGGGTGACGGTGTGACACAGAGTCAAAACAACATGTGTCCCATTGGACATACCGTGTAACCCAAATTTTCCAAGGCACAAGCTACACATTGAGTCCCTATGCACGTGTCTCAGATAGATAGTGAGACATGTACACACCGTGTAGATCAGATCTACACGTAGTGTACTTATACCAAGTAACATAGTTTTAAAATTTATTTATTTTACTATAAAATCATTGAGGCATGTACTTGCATGTGGTCATAAAGATAGGACACACTATGTGATAGATTTTAATATGCAGAAATATTTGAATGTTTAATTAATATATTCATAATGATCATGATCCACATATCATGTATAAGTCGTATTACAAGTTGATACTCTACATACATTAAATCATAACACGCGATATAAAATCATGTAATTAATGTAATGATTTGTGAAGAACACGTCATGAAAGTACATGATAAGTCATGTATGACATATGTCATAAGAGTAAAACAATATATGAGTATAATACATGTTGGTTAGATTTGGACAGGTATTCACCGTGCTTCCTCCAAGATATATTTATGTAAAAGGTTAATTTTAAATTAATTTATTTAATTTGTTTAAAATTATAATAGATGAGAATCTCAAGGAAATTCTGATAGGAATTAATAAGAAAGGATTGATTAATTATAAATAATAATTAATTGATTCGATCATGATTTATCTTAAATAATAATGATTAAATAATTGAATTCTAGTTTTACTAAATGTGTGATACGTTGAATGCATGTCAATGATCATGAGCTAGACCAGATCTTTTGTAAGTGATTGGTTTCAATTAATTTATTATTAAATTAAATATTTGGTCTGTGTTCCTTCACTCTTCATTGTTATATAGGTCCTATGTTCCCATGGTTTGTTTTACATAAACCCTTTTCCCCCTCATCTTCATTTGAGTAAATTTAATATGTAATGGATGGATCTACTAATACAGTGGAGGTGGTTCATGTTATGAGTTGAGATGAAACCAATCGAAGGAGATACAAAGGTGGACAGGTGGAAAGTTATAAACACAAACCTCAACTGATTCAAGGTTTTTCTCCCCTAGGTCCACAGTTAGTTTATAAACCTCTAGATAAACTAACCATTAGTATAACATTATGATCATACACTTTATTTTATTTATGTTAGTTGCTTGGTTATGTCATTATGGATGTATTTTCATGATCACATAATTAATGAATTAATAAGAATGCAAGATGGAACTAAAATAAACTTGAATGTGCATAAATATTATCTGATACATGGTTTATTAATTAATTTATGCCAATTAATATTAAAAATCATGTAATAAATATAATAATCGGAAATTTATGCATAAAGGATAAAATACCAAAATAAAATATTAAGTCAGTATAGTCTTCCATTAGTTCGGTTAGAATTAAACTATAGTTCAAAGTGATTGACCGGCCAAAGTTAGTGTGATTTCAATTATCAGGGAATTATAACATGAGGTTTTGGGTTGAATTAACTTGGTTCACATAAAGGGTTTACTACCAATGTAGGACTTGGTGTAACTGAGAGGCAATGTTTGAGTACATCTAAAATTAATGATTTTAGGATTGGGGAGTCCACTCAGTAGATCAAGGAACTGTGAGGTAATATAGGTGACATTTAGAATTCATAACTAAAACCATTAGACTTTCTTGAACTACCAAATTTGGGGTAATGTGAAGTGGAACATATATCCTCTATTATAGGATATCCAAGAAATGCGATATTCTAAAGCCAATGCTGAGGTCTATCGAGTTTTGATAAAATAGTGGGAGAATAATCAATATAATATTTATTTATTTTTCAAAATTTATCAGATGAAGTACTAAATCTATGCGTATCTTATTTATATAAATAACATTAAAATGAAATAAAACATATCATTGTGCTGCATACTTGAGAAATAAAACCTTCTCACCAACACTAATTTCCAGGAGTGGAAAAGGTGTATATGGTACATCCTTCACCATGAAAGGAAATTTTATGTGTTGGAAGTAAATTTACTAGTTGAACTTGGAAATGAGGCAAGTGATGAAGAACTATATCTCTATGAGAAACATATTAATGATGAAATATATGTTCAGTGCTTCATGCTATCATCCATGTCTAATGAGATTTTAAATCAACTTGAGGTAATGGATGCATATAGAATGATGTCTCACCTTCATGATCTATATCAAGAGAAGGTGAGACAAGAGGGCTATGAGATCTATAATTATTTGTTTACTGGTAATATTGGAGAGCCTATGTTAGTTGGGCCTCATGTAGTCATGTTTATTATATACAATGAACGCATGGAAATCTTAGGAATTAAATTCCCAGATGAGTTTTGTACAAATATCATACTTTCATCACATACCAAGACCTTATATAGTATTATTATGAATTATAATATCAATAATAATAAGAAGAGTCTACTGGGACATTTAACCTTGATTCTCTAAGTGGATAAGGACATGGGGTGTGACAAATCCACAATCATTATGGTAAAAAAGAAGATTATGGTAAAGGAAAATGGTCCCAATACTTATAAATAGAATAAATCTTATGAGAACCATCCTAACAAGAAGAATAAGATATATAGGTAGGGAAAAGAAAAAGATTTTGTAAGTTTATCATGTTGAAATCTAGGCCACAGAAAGTAGAACCGCACCCATAATCATGGGAGAGCTAAAGGTGAATTCATTATCAGTTACAATCTTTTCATATCTATACATTGGATATTAGATACAACTTGTGGTGCTCATATCTGAATACAAATGCCTGAACCAAGTAGTTTCTATAATATTTCCATACGAGAGGTGGATTTGTGAGCTACCAATGGTGCAAATATGGTTTCTATATCCATTGGTTACTACCACCTTTCATTGACAATGAGAATGATTTTGGTTTTACATGATTTTTATTATCTACCTACTATTACCAAAAACATAATTTCTATATCAATTATATATATATGGGTTTATTTTCATTTTTGGAAATAAAAGTTGTTTGTTTTATAAGGAATCATATTTTATGGTGTGAATGATTTAAATAATGTTATGTATATATGTATAAAATTTTAAAAAACCAATTTTGGAAATTGATAACAAATAAAGTGTAAATGACACATAAACACTAAGTTTTGGCATCACCATCTTGGTCATGTAAACGAGAAGTATTTGAGAAATATATTTCAAGATGGTTATTTAGACTCTTCTGAGCTAAAACCATTTGAAATGTGTCATTCTTGTTTATAAGGAAAAATGACCAAACCACCATTTTGTGGATAGGGTTAAAGGGCCAAAAATCTTCTATGATTGGTACATAATGATGTGTGTTCACCATTTATTTTAGATGCTAGATGTGGATATTATTACTTTATAACTTTTACTGATGACATGATTAGATATGGATATATCTAGTTGATGAGGTATAAGTATGAGTCTTGTGAGTAATTTAAGGAATTCAAGAATGATGTAGAGAATCAACTTGGTAAGAATATATAAAAGCTTCAATAAGATCAAGGTGAATAATATCTTAACCAAGAGTTTATAAATTTTCTATGGGATTTTGGGATTCTATCTCAACTCACTCCACCTTATACACCAGATTAGTATTATGTTAGTGAAAGAAGGAATCGTACATTGTTGGACACGGTAAGGACAATGATGAGTCATGAAGATCTTCCATTATCCTTTTGGGGATATAAATTAAAAACTATGACATAAAAATTAAACTAAGTACCAACTAATGTAGAAAAAAAAATTCCCTTAGAGTTATGGAGTGGAAAGAAACACATTTTTTCACATACACATGTATGGGGTTCTGAGGCATTTGTTGAGGATTTATTAGGAAACCAACTAGAAAATCGGGGTTGGAGGTGTGTCTTTATATGGTATCCCAAAAAAACAATGGAATACTATATATAAAAAACCCCAGACTAGAAAGTAAATGTCTCCAGAAAATCCATCTGTCTTGAGAGGGAGCACATCATGAAAAGGGATAGTGGGAGAAATATTGACTTTGATGAAGTTTACACTCAATATATAGAAAAGATCGTACAAGAATGGATTCCACAAGTCCCCATGGAAGAAGTAGTTCTTCAAATAGAAGTACTGTGTAGGATAATAATAGTGGTTAGGGAACTAGAGAGATATGGTTTTCTAGTCACTGATGATGGTGACTCATTATTATTGGACAATGATGAACGTATCTCCTATAAGGTGGAAGTTGAGAGCTAAGAACCTGTAAGATGTATACAAGCCATTAATTATGAAATATATTCCATGCATCATAACTAAGTTTGGGTTATAGTTGATGCACTAGTTGATGTAAATCATATTGGATGAAAATGGGTATTCAAGAGGAAACTGGGCATGGAAGGTAAATGAAGTACCTATAAATCAATCCTATGGATAAAGGCTTAAAACAGTGTTAAGGAATTAACTACGATGAAATATTTTATCTAGTTATCATGTTTAAATCAATTATAATCATACCTTCTATAGAAACTTACCATGACTATGAGATTTGGAAGATGGATGTCAAAACTGCATTCCTTAATGGGAACCTTAAGGATGATGTCTATATGACACAACCAGAAGGGTTTGTGACTCCAAGTGATGCCAAAAGGATTTGAAAGTTACAGAGATCCATTTATGGATTGAAGCAAGCATCCAAGTCATGAAACATTCTATTCTATGAATCCATAAAAGAATTTTCTTTCATTAAGAAATAATATAAGCCTTGTTTTTATAAAAGGTTTAATGGGAATGTGGTCATTATACTAGTAGTTTATTTTGATGACATATTACTTATTATAAATGACATACTAGTCATATAATAAATTAAGAACTAATTGAACATGTGATTATCCATAAAAGACTAATGTGAATGAGCCTACATTCTAGGGATCAATATCATTTGTGATAGATCCAAGAGGCTTCTTGAACTAAGTCAAAGTACACATATAGACCAGATACTAAAGGGATTTAGTAAGGAACAATCCAAGAGGGGATTGGTTCTAGTGTCACATGGTTTACATATTTTTTAGATAATGTGTCCCCAAAAAAATAAAAGAAAGATATAATGATTAGTATACCAGAATATTTTGTGATAAGATTAATCAAGTATTCCATGTTATATACTAGACTTGATGTTTCCTATGCATTAATCATGGTAGGTAGATATCAAGAAGATCCATGAGAACAACATTATACTAATATTAAGTCTATGCTAAAGTATCTGAGAAGAACTAAGGATATGTTCTTGGTGTATGAAGCATATGAGAATCTAGTCATCAGGGGTTATAATGATGCTACTTTTCAGATAGATCAAAAAAATATGAAGTAGAAATAAAGATATGTTATCTTTTTCAATGGAAGAGCTGTGAGCTGGAAGAGTTTAAAGCAGCTAGCTGTCATTGATTCTACAGTGGAGTCTGATTATATAGAAGATTTTGATCCATCCACTAAAGATGTTAGGATTCTAAACATTGTCTAAGATCTTGATGTGGTACATAGAATTAAATAACCTATCACATTGTATTTTGATAATACTGTATTTTTGGCTCTTGCAAAAGAGACAAGGTCACAATAGTAGACAAATAATATACTTTGGAATTATCACCTCTTGAAGGATTTCTATTATTGTGGTGAATTTGTAGTGAGAATTGTACCCAAAAAAGAGAATGTGAGAGACCCGTCGACTAAAGGCAGATCTCAATAGAATAATGAGTATCATGTTAGTGCTCACAGACTAATGGTTTTTAGCAGTTGTCTCTAGTGAAAGTGGGAGTATGTTGGAGTTGGTTCCTTAGAAAAAATTCATTGTACATTATAATAAACTAATATTTATGGTTATTTAATATTTATAAACTTCTTATCACATCTTGATTTTTCTTCTGCATAACATAGTATGTGATAATGTCCTAAGAGTAGCTTTCTTACTTAAAGGTCACAGTAGTTCCCCACTATGATGAGAACTCAGAAGTGATACGCCGCTATTTGTGAATATATGTTTAATATATGGATGATATCATTTTCAGTAAAAAAATGATTCAGGATATCATGGGTGGAGACTCATAGGAATTTTAGGAACTTTATCATGGTGCATGCCCTTGGTAATATCTAGTTTGGATATTATGAGAATGAGACAAGCCAGTAAGAAATCCACATTTCTATGTGTCATTGGATGTTCCTATATTCAGATGTTTGTATTGTTCCTTATACTTTAAGATCATTATTAATGAGTATTATGAGTTTCTCATATAGATTTATTAACAAAAATCATAATGACAGATGTTCATGGTGAATTAGGATGTGTTGGGTGCGTCATGGGTAATATTGAATTAATGAATAATGTGAGAATAGATTTATACCTTTTATTTACTAAATAAAGATAATATCTAAGGCCCTTTGATGGAAATTATATAGCATAAATAAATCCAGGTCCATGATGTTCTATAGGAAAGTTATATTTCTAGAAAGTAAAAGAAAAGGATATCGGGCAAATAGGTTAATGGTAATGGCATTCAACCTGCTCGATTAGGGATATTGTGATAAATGGATTATATTACTTGGTATGGGTTTGTATGAGGTGACATGTCATTGTGGTATTAACTTCTTTCTCTATGGGGTTCTTGGCATGTTGCTAGACATTAACCTTGGTCTTTAGACAGGTTTGCCTAATCCCACTGAGAAAAGAGGCCTAGAGGGTCACCCACAAAGTGTATCCAGAATCTTAGTTAAATAATATATTATTATTTAGTTTTCAACACTTTGAACATATATTATTACGCTACATGGTTTAATAATTTTTCATGTATGCTTGACCCCATTTATTCCGTCACTAGCTATTCGAGAGAATATACTGTGAGAATAATATATAAGAAATATTTATTTTTTATTTATTTATTATAATATTTATTTATTCATTGGTAAATAATGTATTGATATTTATTTAGTAAATAAATTGACATTATTCAAGTACAAATAAATATTTTGGAGGAATGGATGAATTATTTTAATGGTCAAGTGATAAATGATAATATTGAATATTATTTAATTAAATAATACATAATTTTTATTCGCAAGTCCAATGCATGTCAAGAAATAATAATATTACTATTATTATTTGACATGGGGTTTTACTAGGATTAAATAATTAATAAGGTCACCTGTGTAATTATTTTATTTTAACTCTAGTCAAATGAATCCCCAATTATGTTATTTTATCATGAGCCTATTCAGTTGTGTACAACAGATTTGAAGAAAAACACTCAAGCCTAGAGAGATCAATATTCCATGAACTCTCTCAAGAACAGAGATCAATTCTCCTCCACCTGATTAAGGAGAATTATTTGGAAGTGTTTCCTAAGGTGATCAAAGGAAAATGACACATGTGCAAGGATACTCTATGCTAGAAACCTCAGAATCCTTCAGAGATGTTTAGATATTCATAGAACATGTGTGGATCAATGCTAGAAGAAGTCTACACTTGGTTTCTTCAACGCAATGATGGTGCACTACAGATATGTTAGCAGATACATCAATGAATAAATAATTTCTTAGAGGTAATTATTTATCTAATTAAAATAATTATAAACAATATGTGCTGATCCTTCTCTCTCAGTTCTGGAACAATTCTTATTTTTATATTTCTTTGACTCAATTCCATAGATCACAATGTTTATTCTGGAATAGATCTTGGATTGATCATTAATTATGGGAAAAATTAATGTTGGGAACCATCCATTACATGCTTCCTCTATGCCCATAAACTACATCAATATGGTTGACACCTTAAATGGGATTTATATGTACAATTGATTAGAAAGGATGGAACCCCTCCTTGTTTCATGGTTGTAGGTAGGGCTATCGGCCTAGGAGGTTTTGACATAGAGTGAGTTTTTTGGGCTCAGTTTAGGATATAATGGACTAGTAGTGTGGTAATTTGGCATGCGTAAAGATTCCCTTAATTAGAAAAAGCATTTTCAAGAACATGGATTTAGGTTTCCTCCCTTGACTGAGAAGGGTGCAGTTGGGTACTTGATATAAAATATGATGTGTGAACATCATTAATTGAAAAGGTGGTTCAAGAACATGGCATGAGTTTAAATGGTGGCCTCCCTTAAGGGAGAAGGGTGTGTCCAGGTTCATGATGTGGGATAAGATGTGTGACCAACCTTGAGTGATAAGGTGTATTTTGGAACATGTAATGGGTTTAGTCGGTGGCCTCCCTTTAGTGAGAAGGGTGTATCCAAATACTTGATGTGAGAGATAATGTGTGACAATTCTTGAGAGAGAAAGTGTGGTCAAGAACATGGAATTGGTTTGGTGGGTGTCCTCTCTTGAGATAGAAGTGTGAGGCTAGGTACATGATATGGGATATGACTTGGTACATGATTTAGGGCTAAAAATCAAGAGAGATGGTACTGACCTTGTTCTGGATGTATTTGTGTCTCAACCTAACTCTTCTTTCTGACACAGAGTCGAAATAGGTATGATCTGGGTTGGTGGTGGATTGGTCAGTGAAAAATGACCCGATAGGGTTGTGTTTTTTAAATATATTTATTTCTATCAATGTTTTGAATATAAAATTTGTATTATTTTCTTTTTCCAATGAAATTGTGGTCAAGTGTTGTGGTGGTTTGGTTAACAAATGATGAACTGATGTGTTTTTTCACATGTGTATTTAGTGTTATGCTTTCAAGTGGGTATGTTTCTTGAAAATTAATTTATATGTACTACATTTATATACACTTTATCATAGTAAAAGGCAATGTTTTAAAACATGGGATAATTCTACTAGGTTTTTAAATCACCCACACCCATGTACAAGACACAAGTTTCAATGTATGTGAGTAAACCTTCAGGTTTTATTTTAGGAATTAGTATCAATTGGATATATAAATGTGGTTTATTTATATCAGGCTACGTATAAAAAATATTCTATACGAATAATCATCTAATTTTGGATTGAATCAACTATTATTTACTTTTATTTATTGTTCTGCATATGTACCGGATTATATGACACCATTGTATTTAGTTGATGCTGCCTATAAAAAATATGTACTTTCTACTGCTACAATTATATTATATCATGATGCATCATATATATTATTTAATAATTTTAAATTTTGAAATTTGGGGGCTCCCTTTGTAATCATTTTAATGTCTACATGTTTTTGGAATGTTCTTTATAAAGATGGGTCTTGCCTATTTTTTGGTAGACTTTGGAATAACCCCAAGTATTTACTTTTGAGGGAATAGTTTTCCGATGAATATTTTTTGACCCCTCCACTAGTATATAGCCTCTAGATTATGAGTATTTAAACTTGATATTATGTGAATACCCCAATTGAATACCATATGGATGATCAAGGATATGTAATTATATGTGTCCTTAATGTATTTGAACATAACATAGAGATATTGCTGAGGTTACAATGTTTTTCTTCCATATCTCCAACACATTTTCAGATATATATCTAATGATATCTCAATATTCTTACACGAAATTCAGATTCTTATTTCCACATATTCTAAATTTTTTTACATTTTCATTTTATCTTCTTGAAACTTTTTTCTAGATAACTCAAGATCATTCTTCCATAACTATGGATTTTACAAAGTTAGTCTTTGGTATCAGTTAATACTCTAAACATAACTTCTTCACATGAACTTATTAATCATATGAATTATTCCTCAATATCACATTTTATCATTATTAAATATCATAAGGATCAGGAATCATTAGAATTCTCTGTTAACTTTCTGTATCACCAAAAACATGCAACTCCTACCATCACTTCCTCTTCTGGTATTTATCAACGCCCTTCTCAATACTTATTCTAGTTCAGTTCTTCAATATTTATCTTATCAATTTAATATGATATAAAACCAAATAAATATTTTGTAATAAAGAAAATAATAGGTGAATCCTTACTAATACCTTTTCAAATTTCTAGTTATTCATAATCACCTAAGGACTTATCTTCAACTAATTCTTTAAGTCATATTTAAAAATAATATATTTCCACCACTGATCTTTGGATTTTATCAATCTAAATCGAACTCAATATCACCACTCAACAAACCTTCTTAGTACATAGTTATTCTAAGTAATTTAACTTTTGAATACAGAATATTTTTCATCCATAACCCATATTTTGGTAGTGCACACCTTCTTAGTACTTCAGTATTCTGAATATACATTTTCCTGCATCTATTATATTTTAGATACACTTAAAATCCACATCTTTAAATCATCAAAAACATAAAAAATTTCTTCTATTTTATATTTAATGTATAGATCTATGAAAATAGTTCTTTAATACTTTATCTCTAGATATTCCTTTATCCTTAGTTATCATTTCACAAGTATATATTAGATAAACATGTCTTCTAGATACAACTTATAGAATCAATTTTCCTCAAACCTAACTCCATTAATATCATCCAAGTATAGTCCAAATTTAAACATTAGTTTCATGATTTATCAAAATAAGGATATATTCTCGTAGTCTTAACCAATAATATGTGTTTTATAGTTCTTTTATCAATAATAAATACTTTTCATTGATTCCAATTATGTTTATCTCAACAAGCATAAGATATTTAATAAAATACTTCAAATAAGCACCAAAAAAACCCATTTTAAACATTTAATAAACTTCAATAATTTTAGATTCATCCATATTATTAATAAGTACTCCAAATATATTTCATTGTTACCTTTAGAAAGTTGAACAATTTTGGAACAATTTTTTGGAATTTTATCTCAAATTGTTATCAAAATATATGTTAGACTTCTATTACATGAATAGAACATTGAAACTCATAATAATATTTATTCCAATAATTAAAAAAATGAACATCTTCCTTTCTTGTATTCCTATTCATGACTAAAAATTAATTTTTTTTATTTTAAAATAACTTTTGAGGAGAAAGTAGGAAACTAAAAAAGTTCAAATCAAAAGGTGATTCCCCTATTCATTATTCATCTTTAAATAAATATATAATAAAATTACCTATCAATCACTTATTGACTTTAATTATCATTTAAATTACTTATCATTAATAAAATACATCATTATTCATCATAGTCCCTTCGGTGAGTCATCATATTTTGAAATTATTATTAATTATATCTTCACTTCCAAAGTCAATATCACTCTCTTTTCTATCTATCTTATTGAAAATGAATATAATGATTATTTTATCACCCTTTTTTCAGTTATAGTGAAAGGGAAATTCATAGTAATCTCTTTTTCTAATCATGTCATAAAATTTAATCTTCTCCCCTTATTGAAAGTAAAAATTTATTCACTTGAAATAAGGATAAAATTAAATTTTTTTAGGAAATTATCCATAAATCAATCAACTCTATATCTATGTGACCTTACATAGTATAGAAAAATGGTGATTAACATTGATACCTAATTTATTGATATATCAACCACCATGTGATTAATAATTTGAAATATCTTTGTAGGGTTATTCTAAATATTTTTACTTTATTTCTCATATACAATTCAACAAACAAGTTGAACATATTCCATCTCGGGAAGGATTCTCCAATTCAATTTACTATTTTCTTTTAATTGAATATATAATTTAAAGCCATTAATTTCAAAATTTATTTTCCTAAAATTATAATATATTATGATAAATATACCTCATAAATGAAAAACCATAATATTTAGAATTCTAATATTTGGAATCAATTTTTTTGGGAATTAAAGAATCCAAAAACTCAACTATTGTATTTTATAGAATTTTACCCTTTTCATTTTGACTTAATAAATTTAAAAAGTCACAAATTACAATACTTTATATAATGTCATATTTAATTGATATGTTGATATTATGAATCTATCCAATCTCAAAAACCCCTCAAGTGGTAAACTCTATCCATGTCTTCCATCATGGATAATACTAATTAAAATAAAGTTCCCCATAATGGATATATTCCAAGTTGTGGTTTTACATTCATTGCATTCATTACTTTAAGTATCCCCCTGAATAAATAAATCACTATTAATTCCCTACATAGTGAAACTGACACAATATATGTTGGAATAAATTGCTTTCTCTAAAGTATCCTTAGTCAAAGAAATGAGGTTAAGATATATTTATCAACCTAGAAATTATTAACATTTCATTCCACTTATATTAATGATTCTCCCTTGATTTTACACACACTAATATCCTTGGGAAGTATGGGTTTCTTCCTCTTTTTATCTTTCTTAAAATTTTAAGCTGAATTTTTCATAATATTTAACATAGAAATTTCACTTTCCTGAGTTGGCTTCATTTTTTCCCCTTCTAATTTTGGAAATTTCTCATGAAATTTGACTTATGTTTTAGAGTAATCTTCCATGTAACTCATTTTTTTTTGATTTTTTGGATTTATTTTCTTTGTTTTTATTGCTTGATTACTTTAACATTAATGTTCATGGATTTCTTACAATAATATGCAATGTTTTCTATCTTTCCATAACCAATTATCTCTTCTTTAGTGTAACATATTCCTCTAAATTATTATTGAGTGAGTTTTGTTTAGTAACTTCCATTTTATGACACCCCAATGTAGACTCACTATCATTTTTCTCTTTCATTTTCTTCATATTTTTTCCTCCTTCATTTATTAGTAAATTAATCATTCTTGAAAGGTGAAATCAAGTACACCTCATTAAAATGAAAACTTCTATTAAAAACTCTATATAATTTCTAATGATATTAAATTATATAATAAGTAAACATATTTACCTTCATCAATATAAATTGGTTGGACTTAATAGTATTTATATTGATTTTTTCTCCCCTTTTATGTAGGCCATATTTGTATTTCAAGGATTTATTTATTATTCTAAAAAATTATATTCTTATATCCAAATTTTCAATAAAAAAATAGTAATTAATAAACTATGATTTATTCCTTTTTGAAACATTTTTCACAAATTTATCACCATTTTTTCATGTAAAGATGCCTTCCTTTTGAGCTCTAATTAGGGAAAAAATTATTTAGAATACTCACATCCACATTTGATGAAGTGATGGATTTGATATAATTTTTCTAATCCCACATAAAAGAAAAATTTAAGTTATAACATGCACTTTTCATGGAAATATTATCAGCACACACACGATTTTCTAGGTTAAGGGTTACATACTCCAGTGATCTTTGATTGGATTTATCGATTTATAATTTAAATATTCTCTTAACACTATTATGTTTCCATTAAGAATGATAATTTTTTAGGAACTTCAATGGCACTATTTCTTCTTTCACCTTATTGAGATGTTTGAGGTTCAACCTCTTCTATACCCCTTATTTAAACATTATGTCTAAAGATATTCATGTTGAGGGTACTTTTCTCATCCTCAACAAGTTTGATTATACCTTTACATTCATTTATCACCACATCAACCTTTTATTCATAAAACATACTATTTTCTTACAAGTAATGATTATTCTCATTTATTATGTTTTGCTTGATCTCCAACTAAGTATTCTTAACATTAATGAATACTCTTTGGATTTATTACTGAGTAAGATTATCCTCCTCAAAAAATTTATCAATAATAAATTTCTCACAAGTAGACCTTTTAAATTATTTTTTAAATAGAGATAATCTTTTTTTGTAGAGTTATACAGATTTCCCTTGGATTTAACAAGTATAGTGAGAGTATTTCACTTTTCTAACCTTTTAACTAATGAATTTCCCATAACATATGTGTCTAACTTCAACTATGTTTTTTCATACTATAAATCCTTGATATAATAAAACATTTATGACAACTTTTAAAATACATATTTTAAATTATCTATAACTTATGATTAAATATCACTGTGTTTTTCAATACACACATTCTCATTATACCCTATACATGAATCTTAAAGTGGATAACTATAAATAGATATGAATGAAACATTACCACTTTGATTACCTTAAACTAGTGTTGGATCCTCATTCTCCTATTTTGTTTGAGAGATCGTTCTCAATGTATTAGAATCCTCCTCCTTCCTGTTTCTCAATGTTTTAAGATAACCCTCTATGTTAATATTAGTCGCAATAGTCTCAATATTCTCTATCTAAGGCAATTCACTAAGTTTTTCAAATTTTTACTTAATCAAAACAAATAAAATATATGTTATAAAAAAATAAATACCCAATTAGAGAAATATAAATTTTCATTTATACTAATTGAAGTGCGTAGTAGACCATGTATTCACAATAAGAGAGGGGTGAATTAGTGTAGACACATGTTACTGAATTTTTTTCATATAACTTTTACCCCTTTTTAGTATTTAAAACTATAAAACTATTAGGATGAATGGATATCATATATTCACCAATATAATCACAAAACATTTAATATATAAATTATATATATCATGACACATAATATTTTTACAAGCTTCGATCCCAATGTGGGTATATACTCCTAGCAATGTTCAGGTCCGGTCAGAGACACAGATAATATAGTACTATCAACAATGGTTATAAATATTTTGGAAAGGTGTAAAACTTTACAAAATATGATATCTCCTAAAAATATTATCACTATCTCCCAATAGTTATCTATATATTTATAGGTTATTTATACTGGATCCCCCTAGTTTTCAATGGTAACTCCAATGAAATGAGTAATACCCTTTTTATCTAGGTTTATCACACCCATAAATACATCAAAAATTAATTATTAACCTTCTCTAAGCCTTATAAATATTTTATAATTGGTAGTTTCTCAATTATTTAAAATCATTAACATCTAAATCTTATATATTATAATAATCAATAGTATTTTTTCCTCCTTAATGATAATCTACTTCCATACCTTGTTGAAGATTCATATCACTGTCTATTATAATTATCTTCAAGAATATCTATTTCACTCACTTAATCTTCCTCATGAATTTCAACATTATTAAGTTACCCATTACTACAAAATGTTATCCTTTCTCACTTCCTCTATAATCTCAACAATTCCAAACTCAGAGCTTCCTCCTCCTCCTCATCCTCAAGTACTTCAATGTTTGAAACTTTTGTAGGTTTCTATTTAATGTTGTTTTAGATCATGAACTTATTGATCTTTCAAATTTTAGAACCTCCCAAACTTTGAAATTTGGAATCTCAGATTATAAAACCTCAAACTCTAAAACCAAAATGTTTTTTTAGAACTTAAAAGTATTATTATCCCTCTATTATCTTAGAATATCTATTCTCTCAAAATTATATCTCAATTGCTGATATCAATTACTTTTTTATCCAACATTGAATATTTAAAATTATAATAAATGTGGAATAATAAGATTAATGAATCACTCTATTTGAATTTTATACATACTCAATTATAGATATTACGTTTTTTAATTCTTTTGATTAATTTATATTGACCAATAATTCCTCACATTCAAATGGCTGTCAAACCTATTCACTACTTCATCAAATCCAAACATAAATTATTATTTAAAACTTATTATAATTATATCTTGAAGTATGAATCAAAATAATTAGATTTATCATCTACTCAATAAGTTTTTCTTCCATATAATTAGGTTGACCTTTAAAAACTTTAGGATCATTTTTTCATTTCATCTGGATATTGGAACTTGTCTTGATGAAAATCCATTTATTTTAGTGCTATTATTAAACAAATCCAACACATAATCTAAAATTTGGATAATGATAACTTAATCTTCTTTCACATATCTCAAATTCCACTTTACCCATCTTCAGATTTTTTTTATCTTTTCACTTTTATATTCTTATACTCATTCTAGGCTAACTCAAGACCATTATTCAATATCTATGAAATTTCCTAAGTTAGTATTTCACATTAGGGAATCCTTATAACATAAATATTTAACAAAAAAACCCATTAAGAACCTATATCATTCTTCATCACCACAATTTATTAGTCTTCAACACCATTTAGATCAACCGTATTCTAATTTGGATGTTTGTTTTCTCTATCATTTGAAATGTATAGCTCCAACTTTTTATTGTAATTAAAATATTCAGTATTATCCACATTAATAATCCTTCCACTTAAATTATTAAATAGTAAACTTATCAATTTTATTTGACAAAAAACATATTAAATATAAAATAATAAGGTAAATCATAGGTCAATAATATATTATAAATTCAATGTTTAGACAACTTCATGATTAGAAAATATATTTTATTCAACCGACTCTATAAGTCAACTTCTAAACAAATATATTTATAGAATTGTTTTTATTAGTTTTTTCTGTTTAACTCAAAATCAATATCATCACCCAATACACCTTAGCATTAATTATTTATAATCAATGCATAAACGTTTTGGTTGCAACACACTTTTTATTTGTAACTCATATTCTAATAATGTATACCTTATTAGCACTTCATTCTTATAAATGAACATCTTCCTTTATCTATAATCTATTAGATTAAGTTTATCAATCAATTTATAACTCATAAGAAACTTTTATAAATACTTTTGGGTTATATTTAATGTGTACCTCTTCTATAAATAGTTCTTCTTTCACCTCATGATATTCCTGAATCATTAAGAATTATTTTTGCATGTATATATTCCATAACTGCGACTTCAAAATATAAATTCCAAAATCAATTTTCCTCAATATTAACTCCTTCAACCTCATCCAAGTACAGTTCATATTTGGAAAATATTTTTTGTGATTTATAAACACAACGATTAATTCTCACAATCTTGATAAATAAAATGTAGTTGATGTTGTATTCTTTATTTATCAACACTTTTAATTGTTTCTCAATAAGTATAGATAAAAAAATCACAATATATTTAAGATTATTCATGAAAACAGAAATATAAAATCTATATTTAACCTTTACTCAATTTCATTACTCTTGAAAACACATTTAATTATATCATATAGATTAATGATCCAAACTAAAAATATCTCCAATATTACCTTTAAGAAGTGGATAACTTTCAAAACACCTATTGTACTTTTAGATATATTTATTACCATCATTTATGTGAGACTTATATTTCCTTTATATAAATTATTGATCAATAATACCATTCATGATAATAATCACAATGATGAACTTATTACATCATTAGAATCCTCTTCTTCATTCTTCATCTTTATTTCACATTCAAATATTTACATTATTTTTCTTTGAAATTGCATCTTATTTACTACAAATTCAACACTCTTTATCATTTGCCTTTGGGTGATTCAGTTAAGTTATTGAAAAATTAAATTTATATTATTTCTTATATAGAGAATATGATGATCATATAAAAAACACACACAAATTACTCCAAACCATTTTAAGAAACGTCACCTACATAATTTTGTGTTATGGTTCCAAATAATTAAAAATATAATTTTATTGTGACAATACATATGAAATTAATTTTATATTTAGTATAATTATGAATATTTCAATTTTTAGGTATCAAAACATAGAAATAATATATATAGTTTATTATGTGCATTGAGTATGTTGTCATCTAATTTGGTAAAAATTTATAATGTGTATGTGGTAAATGGATTTTATTTCTATACACCCAAATAAAGGGAGTCAAGAAATCAATGAATATGGTTTTTGAATATGAATCCATCATAGAGAAAGTGAATTTGAATTTTATAAAATTTTGGTTGAAATAATTGAGTTATATTATATATAACAAAACTATATATCCTTATTTAAAATTTATTGGATTGATTTTGTTTGAGGGTTGAACATTCATATATGTCATAGAAATGTTGACATTAATTATAAAATTCATCTTGTAAAAAATGAATCATTTATGTTTTCACATAAGAAATATCATGTTTATTATGAAAATTATTATAATTCACTGTGATATTTGAACTATTTGTGGAATGAAATAAAAACCAAATATCCTGAAAATCAATTTACTAAAAAATTAAAATGATTATTTGGTGTAGAAAATTATTGATTTTTTTAGGATATATCTCTAAATAAATTTATTAATCAAATATATATAGATATGAAAGAATATAATTTTCAATTAAGGATGACTGATGTTGATATTTTGGAAGCTATAACAGTCAATTAATTTGAAACAATAAGAGATTATAAAATTGAATATCTTATATAATTGATGATACTGAGAAATATGTTGAAGATAATCATTATAATTAATATATATTTGAAGATGATTATTGAGGTGTAACAATCTACATACAATAATGATGATCATATATTAATTATTTTTGATAAATTTTTATTAGTCCAAATTTTTTTATATATTAATATTAAATTAATATAATATTAATTATATATTTTAATTGTCTTGGGAACAATCTTGAGAGGATTATGAAGACATGATTTGTATCATAGCTAAGGATGATCCACCTAGTGATTACCCTCTAGTTTCATCAGCTTAGGGTGTTGTCTCTACACTATTTATAAAGAGTGGTCAAGGTCATACACATGTGATGATTCCATATGACATTCCTATGAAATATTCATGTATTGTTTTCGATAATAATTGAAATAAGTATGTTCAAATATTATTTTTATTTAATTTTCATTTAATTTAATTTATTTATTATTTATGTTACTAATTATTCTTATATTCATACTTTTTCACATCTAACCAACATCTAACCATTTCCACGACTAGTGTTATTCCAAAGAACAATTATTTTACTCCATGGGTGTTGTGAGATCAGGTTCCTATCAATGTGATTAATAAAATGTTTAAGAACAAGATGGTAAGTAAATAAATAATATATTGTATTTTTAAATTTATTTAATTTATATTTTAATATATTATAAAACATTTTTAGGATCTATGGTCTCCTATTATTGAGAGCATGAGACCCTCCACATTGGGGGAATATGAGTCTTTCATGGATAAGAATTTATGTCAATTTTTATACAACCATTAGAATAGTGTAATGGAGAGATAATCTATGACTATCTTTGATGTTTCTTATGTTCATCATCGACCTAACTACATCCTCATCTTGGTTTGTGGGGGATTGTGAACTTACTGTATAGGAGAGATATTTAGGAAGATATCGACTTTAATTAGACAGAATTAAGGGAGATGGGATTTCACACATAGAGTAGGGAGTCATACTTTTAGTATACATCACTATAATATTGTAAGAAAAATTATTGAGAAATTTTTATATACTTTAAATACTATATGTATATGAAAAATTTATTCATTATATGGTTTATCATATTGTTATGGAGTGTTATGATTATAAGATGATTCACACTAAATATATCACTGATGATATTAATGGTGAGAGTCAGTGATATATTCAGTTTAGTATTTTTTTTAAAATTAACATAATATAATTTTTTTCCTTTTTAATTTCTATTTATAAATTTATAGGAAACTTATGAGAGAGGGAATTTCCAAATATGGGAGAGTCAGGTAAAGATGAGTGGTAGGGATGTTGAGGTCGCATGCAAGTTATGTTTTGATGAGGTGGAATGAAAAAAATGATGGAGAGTGGTGTTGAAAAAGGTTGGATGATTGGTAGTAGTCTATGATCAAAACTAACTAGTTTCTATGGTAATATAACTATGTCATCATTTAGATAAATGGGGTCTCATGCATGATCATTTTCCACAGTTTTAGATTTTAAAGAGAGAATGTGATATCATAATGAGACTGTATTGATATTAACTAATGTGAATCAATAACAATGATAAAAACTAGAGTAGCAGTATGACCAGATGATGAAATATATGTGGTAGATAACACATGGATTAGTGATAAAGCTCCCTTTTCTTGATAGAGTCGATCCCTCCCCCTTAGTGAAATTATCAATATATTCCTTTTTATAAATTGATTCTCCATTATATGTATTTTAAATTTATTATGAATTTATATTAATAGTACTTATCTTTAGTGCATTAAAATTTGTTTATTATTATTTTTATTATTTTCTATTTTTTCATGTAAATTTAAATAAATTTCAATTACCATCTTAAATAGTAATTTCATTGACTTTCCAAATCTATCAGAATTACTTTAACATAAAATTATTTTTTATAAACATTTCTATCTATCACAAATAATGAGACCTTACAATTAATAGAGATAAACCATCATAAATATAAATAATTATGATATATTTTTCCATGATATGTCATTTGTGATGGATTACCATCAACAATATTTCTTTATAATGAAAATACATCAAAAATTATTTATCATTAAAATTCATTATTTTTGAATTGATGATTGTACTAACCATGCGACTATGCTATGTAGGATGTTTTAAAATGTTTTTTATTTTATTTTCCCTAATTTTATCTAGATAATGGATTTTATTTTCCTCCCATCCATTTTTTCAAACTTTATGCATTACAATATCCCTCTCAACTCTTTATTCTAGCTTCTCCATGGAGAATATTCCATCTTTGATTCAGATTATTCATGGGTAGTCCAATAATCTCATATCCTATCTTCTCATTCTCTCTGATCCTATCTTCTCTTTCCACTAATATGGTCATGGGGACCTAGGTTTGGGTGTATTTGGAATTTTTTGGGGGTTTTCCATATTTCAAAACTCTAAATACTTCTCTAAGGATTCTCATTACTTCTCCTCAAAGGAAGAAGCCTTTCACACATCATTTAAATCTATTCTAGTAGGTGGTTCCATATATTTTTCTATATTTATTGAACCTTAAGTTATTAATTTTTAAATATTGGTTTTTAATTATAATAAATTCTATAATATCGATCTTTTATGAATATATGATTTTTTTTCTTGGTTCCTACAAAGTTATTTTTTTAAAGTGGATTTTTCATATTTAACTATGTAAAATATATTCTCAAGTAAAGCATGCACATAAGGTGTTTCCTGAAATGTAAACCAATACTTTTATTGAATAAATAAAAATGAATTTCATGGAATTACATTTTATTAAATATAATGAATTTAAATTATATTTTTATCAGGTATTTCTAAGAATTAGACCATATTTTTCTATTGTCCAAGATACCTTTTCCATTAGTGAAAAAATATGTAAGTGTCATTTCATTTAATTATATTGGATGTTTTAGTGGAGTTTCAATTGGAATGTTTAGTTTACTTTGTTATAATTTGAAATTTTTTATAATATATTTTTTAGGATTTAAAATTAGATTTATATTTTTTTTCTTACACATGAAAGTTAAATTAATCCCTTTATTGTTGGATAATTAAAGGTTTGATCTTTTAATATAGATTGATTGTGTATCATTATGTTTTATATATTATTATGTAAAGGTAATATTTTATGAAGGGTGTTAAAAGGTGAGGGTGGGTTATAATTATGATTTATTCTTGTCATATAGATACATGTTATGTTATATTGATCACCTCCACTTATGTGTCATTGGAAATATTGGTTTGAGTATTTCACAAGTTAGTTATTATGCTCTTATAGTGGTCCCAAATTAGGATTATGAACTTCTTAGGGTATTTTGGATGTCATAAGTAAAGATCTTTCACTTGTCACATGAAAATGATAATTTTGGTATTTATTTTTTTATCATGTTTGGTTATTAATTTTTGGATTTACCTTCAGTGTTATACCACATTGGACTCCTTTTTTCTTCAGTTTTCTTCTGGTTTTATGTGAATCATTTGATTAAAGTTTGTTTATGGGTTTCTCAGTTTTTATTTGTAATATTATGTCTTATTATGATTTTAATTTTAAAATTTATTATAATATGTGAATAAGTTTGTGATACATGGGAAGGTCATAATAAAATGATAGGTAATAGTCCTTATATTTTTTTTAATATTATGAAAAATAATTCCCATCATTGCATGTTTTTATTCCTCGACAATAGTTTCTTGGCCTTGGTGTTTAGGAATGTTCCTTAGGCCTTATGACCGGACAGCTTGGGTTAATTGGTAGGTTTAACCAGGTTGGTACACGATAAAATGGTATCAAATAATATTTTTTATTTATGTTATATGGGGAGTAATGATGGATAGAATATACAACTATCAGATTTCAATATTTAAGTTTGAGTAAGTTTCTATCCACACATTTCATATAAAACCTTGAGTTACGAGGGGAAGTGAGGATGACTGTGTCTCACATTTAATTATTGTTCATATCTATTCATGATATATTTAATATTATTTGTGTATTTTTGTTTTAAATTGATGTTATATTAGTTATTTTATAAAACAAATGATTAGGAGTGAAAATGAGAAGAAATATTGGGTCCCGCAATTATTATTCATGGTTTGGAAAACCATGTGCGAACCATGCAGCCAGTTATAGAAAAATTCCACTGACCCTCATATAGTTAGAACATTTTTTCATACCATGTAGGCAAAGTAATCATAATTTTCAATTTTATTGTTTTTTAATATATTGATTTATTTGGGTGTTCATTACTTAAAATTGTTAATCTTAGATAAGTCCCATGGGTTGTTAAAAATATATGAATCAGTTGGGTTTAAAATCTTATAATTTAATCTTTCATATTTCTTTTAAATGGAATGTTTTATGATTTTCAAGAGGTGTTATCAAATTTTTTAAATTGTAATATGACATTTGTTTTAGAATTTTTATATTTTAATTTGAGAAATAAAATCAATAATGTGTTTTGAAAAAAAAAACACTATTGAGTTTATAAAATGTATTTAATCAATTTTAAAGATTTTCATTTTTCAATCAACTTGTAGAGTGGTATTTTTAATATTTTTAATCAACATGTAGGTTTTCAATTTTTCATGGTTTTTATATATAGGGGGATTCAATAATGATTTTGGGTTAAGCACACTAATGTTAAAAATAATTTTTCTAATACATTATAAGTATGTCTATAGGTACGTGGGATGATTTCATAAAATTAATTTTATATTTTTTATTATATATATTTTATTAGAAGAGGGATAATTTCTTGTTTTATATATAGATTTTAAATTTGAGATTTCACTATGTTTTATATTATAGATAAAAATGATGGATGTTCCTATTGTAAGGTCTCGACCATAAACATTACAAATTATATAGATTTTAAAATAGAATTCACGTTATTACAGTTCTGAGGTAATTTTTGGTTTAAATTTTTATAGATTTAGGATTAAATCTTAAAATTTCCATACATTATAAGTGGACATTACTATACAATATTAATTTCTTTCATTAAACAAAAGTCTTTAAAAATAAAATATGAATTATTTTCATGATAAATTTTTAAAATTTCAACCTTGGTCTCATCCTAACCCCAAATATCCCTTAATACTTTTAAAAACATTTAAAAAACTTGGGATAAGTAAAAAAATTACTGAAAATACAAAAAAAATAATAAATCTTTTAGTCTAGTGAGAAACTTAAAAGCCTATAAATCATTAAAACCCATAGCAAGAAAAAGAAACCAATTTTTGGAAACATAGATAATAACAATAATAAAACCCATTTAAAACCAATTTAAATGAAATAAAAATATGAATTACTTCTAATATACTCATTACCCAACACATTGGTGTGCTATATGGGCCACCCATCATATAGGTTGTAATGGGCTTACCGAATGCTGTTTGGGCCACCCCATCGTATAAGTTGTTATGTTATCACTTGAAAATATCTGATACATCCCATAATATAATGATAAATTACTATATTATGAATAAAACATTCATATATTTTCACTTTTCTTCATAAAATATTTGAAAAACTCTTTTGAAGTCGTAAAAAAAATACTTTTTTAATATCAAAATACCCATTATCTTTTAGAAATGAATATTAAGATTGAAATAATACACACATTACAAAGAAACCATTTTCTTTAAAAATAAACACATAATAATATAAAATAAGTATCAAAAAATTAAATCCATAGGATGATGGAAAAATCCACTCATGTTGTATAAGGTAAAAAAGTAGTCCTTATATAATTTTTTCCAACAAAGTCACATCATTTAAAAAATGAAAAAAAAAATCATTTCAATCCATTTTATAAATAGTAAAAAAAATAGTTAAAATGAGTTTAAAAAATCATAAAATAATGGTAAAAACATTTTATGGAATTATTTTATAAAACATGGACAAGGTAGAAAGATATATTATTATGGTAAACTTTTAAATGATTTTTTTAAAGAAAGTCCCTTATAAATATCATTTCATTGAGATGATAATTAATAAAATGAATCAAATATATGTATCAATTATCAATCCACATAAAAAAGTAAAAATAAAACATAATTAAATAAACAATTCATTTTAAACATAATTTTATCATGATATAAACATTGAAGTTGAATTTTAGCATAAATAATGGAAATTGAGTTAAGAATCTCCATTGACACATTGTTATCAGTTGAATCGTATACCTCATGAGTGATTAACATTTAAAGATTTAAATATAATGTTAATGGATATATTCATGATATAATATTCCAATGGGTAATTATATAGGACTCATTAAATAATATGGTTTCATAAAATCAAATTATGCCCCAACAAAAGGAAATCAAGATAAACAATGTTTTTGCAGAATACCAGAAGTAATTAAAAATTTATAAAAATGGTTAAATGAAATAGAAAAGGTGTATATCATCATTTGAATATAAAATTATAGTAATATTTATTTGAGAAATAATATACTATTATTAGGAATTTTAAATCAAACACCTAAAATAAATAAGGAATTTGAATGTAATTAAAGAGAGAGGGGTATAGGGGTCCCCTACATAGTGTGTAAAAGAGTTATGAAATCGATCAAAATTTATTAGATAATAAAATTATATTAATTAATTAATTAAATACCTATTTTACATATATTTTATTTATTATAATTTTATTATGTTTATTTATGTCCATTTTGGGGAGTTATGAAGTTTAAATTTGTCATTCTAAGAGTGTTCATTTCATGGTTTCATGGTCGGTTCACTTGTATATAATTATGGATGTTGTTTTCCAAATAGAAATAAAATAAAAAAAGTGAAATGGAATGGAATTTGTTCACTTCCATAATTTTAAAGTTTCCCATATATCATATTTATTTTTTATGAGGACAATTGATTAGATAAAATTTTAATGATAAATTCTTAGTTTATTTTAGTGGGTTTTATGACAATCAAAAACTAGTTTCAGATTCTTTAATATTATGTCTATATATTAATTAAAAATTATTAAATATGTAAAAATATACATATTAAATTTTTATTTAACCATAATAATACTTTTATGACCATTCTTGAAGGTGGTAATGAAAAACGAAAAAATCATTATTCACAGAGACGTTTAACCAGTATAATTGGGAAATGTTTTTGTTTCTTTGAATAAGAGGAGATAATAAAAGGGATGGATATAATATATTTCATTATAAATATAAAATTATAGTATATACATGATACTGGAGTTATTATTATTTGATTTATGAATGAGGTGAGGATAAATTAGAAGAAGGGAATAAATTAAGAGAGGTGGTTTGACAAATTTACCTCTTTAATATCACCTCCTTGAAGGACCCCTTAAAGACAATGGAATTGGTATTTTGGTGAACCAGTATAAATTAGACATGGTTAGAGTGGTTAAAAGTTTATTTTATTTATATTTATAGATATAAAATTATTTTTATGATAAATGGGGTGATGATGAGTGGTATTTATAGTTGTGGAGGGGTGGTTTTAAGTGATTAAATGCTGATTATTTTATGTTTAAATCCAACCACATTTTGGTGTAATTAATTAAAATAAAATATATTGATAATTAATTTTGTAATGGATTATTATGTTACAATAATACATTAAAAAACCATTTAAATTTTTAGTTTTTAGGTATTTTAATTTTTTACCATTTAACTTTAACACGTTTCATTATTTTACCTATAATATAATAAATATATTTTTTACCATGGTAAATTATTGTGCCTAAAAATGAAAAATAACTTAAAACCCACTTTGGATCTAATTATTATAAATATTTAAACCATTTTACCATTAACTTCTACAATACTACTATAGTAACCTAGAAATTCACCCCCACTCGAATTTGTAACTGGGTCTTTTAGATGCCAAGCAGGAGCCTATATAACTTTGCTACAGAGAAAGTAGAATCCACCAGAGAATAGATCACTAAAATAAATAATGAGAGGGTATGAAACTTACCACACGTATGATACACCATTAATAGTTTCATGGGGTAATTCTATCTGATCATCCACGCATGGCAGGGAGCACAACGCCTTCAAAGATACAGATGCTAGGAGTGGAAGTTCCAAAGTGTAGTGAGGTCATGGGCCTTAAAAGGCCATGTACTGGGTCTTGTACCTATGGAACTTCTATTAATGAGTGGGACTTGTTCCTATAAGTCTATGGGAATTTTCATGGATCCCTCTCAATACATAAAATGGGGATTATGAAAAAATCAATAAAAATCTACGGCCATCTGGTTTTCAGAGTATTTTTCTTGAAAAAAGATGATTTTATATTAACTCCATGAATAATAACTATCAATTTATTAAAATAAATTAATATTTAATGATATATAATAAACAAATTTCATTTAAGAAATTCCCAATTAGGTATTATTTTAATTAATTAAAAATGAGAATCATTATGTATTTTAAAATAGTTTTTATAAATATCCCATTTTTAAACCAAAAAATAAACTTCTTATAAAATAAAATATAAAGTTTATTCAAAATAATTTAAGAGAATTAAATATAAATAAATAAAACTTATGTTAATGGAAGTCAAATTTAAAACATAATGGGACATTTAAATTGTTTAATTTATTGAAATAAAATTATTTTTTTACAAAAAAATTTGTATTTTTTACTATTCATTTAAAACCCTATATTTTCAAAAAAATAAAAAAAAAATCATTTCTACAAAATAAAATATTGATATTTTTATTTAAAAAATTAGGTTTATTTTAGAAAATTTATTTTCTAAAAAGTCAGAAAATTAATTATAATATTAACTCATAGAATGCAATAAAACCCATTTTTGAAGTAAAGGTATTTTTTTAAAAAATAATATGAATTTTCTAAATATTTGAGCGAGTTTTTAAAAATAATTAATTAACACAATATCAATAAGTATGAAAATTATATATTTAATAATAAAATTAATATTATTCATTATCACTTATTTAATGGTTAGGTTATAATGGTCACATTTAAATAATAAGATTATGTTGTCTGTTTAAGTTTAGAGTTATGTATCTTGTATACTATTGTAAACAGTCTTTTCATTTAAAAATTTCATAATGTTACATTCTATACCCTTTAAAAAGTTTTATCCTCTTAATTTGAACATGGGATAAAAAACTAGGGGTTTGAATTTTCAAAATACCATTTTTAAAATCCCACATTGTAAAAAGGAGAAATAAAAACATATTTTGAAAAGGGAGAAAGGACAATATGAAGGTCACATGAGATAACATATAATAGGTTTCCATATACGACAACATGGAAATGAAGAAAAAATCTAACACTCATGTACTGATAGAGAGTGATATGGAATATGGTTCTGATAAAGTTGACCATCGTAAATCTATGGTATGTTTAAAAGGCAATTAATTTCTTACTAAGAAAAGTAAAAAAATAACATTTTTTCTTGAAAATACTTTTCTAAAAACTAAGTAATTATTTTACTACCTATACTAATAAAATAAGAAAAAATACTTAATTTACAAGTATAATTTAATCCTTTAATCTATTTCCACCAAACTATAATCTTTTCTCCAAATGATGAGTATTCATAATGTTTTTTTTCATACATGAAGCATCAGAATCATATTCTACAGATCAAAAAATCCAAAAAAGTATAAATATCTATTCCTCCTAACTTTAGGAATTAATTAAAACAAAAATGGTTAGTATAGGATAATGTAATTATCCAAAAAGAATACATTTTTATATGATGGAAAACTACTTTAATCTACCAAATTCAATAGTAATATGGTTGAAACTCCATTTTTTCACATGGGTTGAAAACATTATGAAGAGTACCTCAATTATTTTAGAAAGATGAAGATCCCCAAAAAGTGTCAAAGGAGATTGCCTAAGAAAGCCTATACACACCACCCCTATGTAGTAGAAGGCTTTTGTAGCCTCCCAACATGACACTGAAAGGCCGGCCACACTTGTGCCAGGTACCCGCACCCTTGAACTGCATGGGGTAAATCCTTAGATTATGGTATTCTATTTTCCAATAAATATCACCTTAGGGATTGACACTTTTTCGACTAGAAAATTTAATGAATCCCTAAATCTCAGGTCATGCATCCAATTCGCCCCTTCCCCAAAAGAAATTACCATGTAGATCTCCAAAACATGAGAGAATAGGGGATTAAGGGGGTTATGGAGATCTAAGTCCATCCAGGTTTTGAAATAAAAAGACACCTACTTGAGAACCTCTTCCCATAGTTGAAAACCATAGGATAAAAGGTCCCCTGTTTAACCAAAGACCTACATGAGACACTTCTACGGACACCTAAGGAGACCAATGGTTCCTAGGATAAGACCTCAGCCAAGTGTTATTTCCCATGTGGTCCATTCCCCAAGGAATCTCCATCTCACACAATTCTACCGCCTACAAGAAACACTTATAGCTCCTCCTAGGTCTTCTGTGAATCACCTCCTACTCGTCAAGCCAGGACATGCACAAGACTCCTCAAATCCCTATTCTAAGCCTCTAATGGTAAGGATCACATTACATTGGACGCCTCATTTGAGGGGGAAATTGAGACCTCCAACAAATTATTTGATTGGAAATACCATTGTAAAGGACACATCTATCTTTATCCCATTTGGATATGCATTCCATCAGTCAGATGTGTCCTTCACTTGTCTTACCAGAATTGGTAGGGTCCTTGGGGTGTATATGTAAATGAATTCCCTTTTTCATGAGGACCCCAACACTGGTGGAAGTTTCAGATAACTCCTAGTCTAAGATACAAGTGTTATTATCATGTCATTCCCTAATAGTATCAATGACCCAAGACCTTCGTTTCCCATCGAGGAGAGAGAGAATCATGATTTACTTTCCCTTTATGGTGTAGTGTTTTATAATCCTATATTTCCCAAGAACAAGTTTTTAAGAAATCCCAACTAGATTGAGCCCCCATTGTTTCTTGCAAGACCTATCCTACTTCATCATTCATCCTTCTCCATGCCCATGGGTTGTATCTACATGGGTAGTTATATGTGACTATCCATGGTACAATGATGGGTGGTGGTAGGAATGTCAAATCCAATTCCTCTTTTCTCGTATCCCCACCCTCTTTCACCAGTATAAGGAGGATCATGTGGTTTTCTAGATCATCCACTACCTCTTGTTTCTCACATTCGATCATGATTTATATGAGATTAATGGTTTTTGATGATTAAGACATCCCAACAGTTAGATGCAGGTTTTGGCATATGTTATTTTTCCATATCTTCCCCTCTCATTCCTTTATAGGGCATCCATAGGGGTGGGTCCTCAAATACATGTATCTAACTATAAGGAATCCTTCTTGGATCAATCCATTTAGTCTTTATTTTGAGAGGTGACACTTTTTCTTCTCTTCTCCTACCCAGGTCTTAGCTAGATAGATTATCAACAGTGATTATCCCAGTTACCAAGATAAAAGTGGAGACGAGCATGTTAAAATCCCTATATATTTCCATTTAGGCTCCAAAATCCATACAATAGTAGAAAATGTGGATCATGGGATGTTCAGATCTACTACTCCCTCTTTTTTCTCACGTTGAGCATGACTCATGGGGGATTAATGTTTAGTGGAAATCATTGCATCTTCATGATCCCAACCCTTCAATGGGCCACTTATTTAGTATAATCTGTAATCATATCCACTCAATTGGTTCTCATATATATGTTTAAAACCAAACCCATTTCTAACTACATGGGATTTGATTCCCAACTATGTGGGATATGTAGGAAGCCTCCACGGGGTTCCAACCAAACACTCAAATTCTCCCTAATGTTCTCTAAGATACATTCCTAGTTGGATCATATCCAACCCGTAGAGCCATATTTCTTTTGGTTCCCATTTATCTCCATCCTTGTTATGTCACATCCCTAGTAAGATCTTTCCCCAACCTCAAATCCCATATCCCTTATAGTTTCCCTGGGTGGCCTCGACATATGTTTCACACCAAACTCTGACTAGGAACATTTCACCTAGGTTTCCTTGCCACATAACGTTAAACTACATGGTTTTGTCCTTATAAAATAACCTTAAACGGTATGATATGACCCATTAATTAGAACCAAACTACGTGGGTTCTGATCCCTTTCATAATGATATATAAGAATCCCATCTCATGGGTCATATCTCGACATAATATCAAATCCCTTCCTCCAAGATTACTATAAACTGCAGAATGCCCCACTACATGGATTTAAACTAGCATCTTGATACGAAATGAAAGAAATAATCACTAATCTATTTATAAAAGGGTACCATTGAAGGAGAACCTCAGATAAATACTTATATCATAATTGATGACTAAACATAGATAAATATAGATGATTATAATTTCCACACATGACAATAATTTATTGTTAATTCTAGGGTGGATTATTTGATACTTTGGAATTAATGAAGGGTTCACAAAAATAGTTTAGATCTATAGGAGAGTCCTGGAGTAGGAAAATATTCCCTCCAAAAGGGTGTGATGATCCCAACCTCACTTTCTCTCGACCAGTGTGAGTTATTAAGTATCATTTTCCAATCTTTCCAATGATCATCTTCATTTGGAAATTAGAACCATGAGTCATCATAGATATAAAAACCTTTGGGTGCTTTATGTTCCATGAATAAAACTTGATGGAAACTACCCGAAAGGGATGTTGGTGTGTGTGTCTAATGTGAAGGTTGTTCCGAAAACAAAAAAAATCCATTCCAGCCACTGCATGGAATTCAGGGATGAAAAAATGGTGAACCCGACATGAATCCTTAACCAAGATAATGGTGTCACCCACCTATCATGCCCCCTTTTCTCTCAAAATGGAGTAGGTAAAGAAAATAAAATTAATTTTACATGTGTTAGTTTATTGAGATGTTTCTTTGAAAGTTTTTTTTGTTTGTTTTTGTCACCCATATTTTAGGAACTTCTAACAATATATCCCATTAATTCAAACGACATCACAACACCATTCACAGATGCACGCTAGGAATACTATTCATGATGGGTCCCCATCCAAAGAGAGGGCACCATCGAAAACCCATCATATTCAATGCTAGGCCATAACTGCACAGGTCTATGAGTACTTCCAGAATGGTGACATCCTAACCATGGATGCTACCTTCCAATCCCTACAGCTTGCAAAGACCCACGATTAGACCACTCAGGGATGGTCGGTAGTCTAGAAGAAGATGGAATCAATCATCTTATCCTACCATTTTGAGAGTTTATCCCCATAATGAAACAAATAGATAATCCATTATATAAGGGAGGTAGACCAAGAGGCCACCAAAAACCTCGCCCGGAAGACACAAGGGTCCTTCCAAATGGATTCATCCCCTAGTTTCTGCCACCATCACCACATGATAGTGAAACATCAGCATGATGGGGTTTCCTTCCTCGACAGTCTGACCCAGGTCATTTAAAACTAGGCTTGATATATGACTAATCAAGGGAAGAACCTAGTCCACAGGGAACTGTACCGCACCTATGTCCTCTCCGGAGAAGCCTTCCAATAAAATTTTGTGGAAAAAAGTGAGCATGAACAAACACATAATTTCACTAATAAATAGTTCCTGCAGACTCATCTGATAGTCTCTAGAGAATCCTGTCAACCAAATATGGTAGTACACAATAATCAGGAACAAATACCTTACCACACTAAGAATGGATTCCAGTCAAATTCAGTAGAAATCCATGATCAAACACAAAAACATGACCACATCAAAAAATCATGGCAACAGTCTCGTATAGCAGTATCTAAAAAATCCTATCATCCAAATATGATGAAAAAATGGGTAAGAATCATATTTTTTTTGCCACACACCAGAGTATTTCTAGTATCTATTGGTTGGAAATTGAGGAAAATACTAGGCACACACCCGTGATCCAACTACGTAATTGGCATATATCCCCATTCCAATCATTAAGGTCACCAAGCACATCCTGGGAATGGTGAAAGGGAAGACACAAATTCCTAACCACATCCTACAAAACTACTAGGACATCATAACAGTTAAAATAGTGGAAGAGGGATGAATACACAATTTCATCCCAACAGATGGGGTGATTCATTGAAAAGTCACTCTATAGTAGTCACACACCTCTACTCCCACTTAAGAGGGTTGTGGTAAAAATTACCCCATGATATATAGACAACTGGATCGAGTCCATAGCCGCATTACAAAAGTCGGTAATTGGCCTTTTTCAATTGCCACTCACTACAAAAAAAGACTGAAATCAACAAAAATTTATTAACAGATAGTATATTGGTAAAAATGACTAATTCCAACAGATATTAGGTTTTATTGGTATTTATATTAAATACAAACACTAGTTTCTACCAAAAGATATATGTATTGTTATTGATTTCTTAACACCAATTTTTTAGCAATAGTTAAATCTATTAATATATAATAATAATATAACATTTCTTTTACTAACGCATGAATATGTTATTGATAAAAAATATTACCAACAAATCTAATTTTCCATCAATAAAAAATGTTACAATAAACCATTCAAAAACAAAAATTATTATATCAAAAAAAAATTAATTAAAACCAATATATATATATATATATATTTTTATGAATGAATTAAATATCCAGTTCCTAGGGTTTTATTAAAAACATATTATTAATTGATTTTAATTTTCAAAATATTCAAAATCGCAATAGTATTTATATTTTTTAATATTATTTATTTGATAAAAATTTAAAATAATATTTAAAAAAAAGCACTAATAAAACCCTAATTCTCACCTCCACCCTATCATTGCCACCCTTCTACATTTGGCCTAATGTCCTGCATCCTCGCATTATGTCTCGCAACCCCACCTCACATCCCTTATCTGCTCCATCCTAACCTTCCATTATCCCACCTCACATATGGCCGCCTCCCTTCTTTCATTTCACCCGGCTTCCCTGTGGATATTATGTCATCATAGTAAACCCATAACCTAGCATTCACACACTAGTATGGATTGAAGGGCACCAATGGAGTGCTGTCATGCCAGACCTCATTGATGTACTAGACACTGAAGGAGGGATTTGTAGACCAGCCTTCCATTATGGAAGAGGTCCCAGATCTTCTTGCTGATGGAGTTCATCTGTTGTAGATAAGAGATATTTTTTCCAATTCATCTTCCCTATACATGTAATAAATCCTCTTTAGAGTGAGGGTAATTAGAAAACTTATGCCAAATGTTCTAATTCGTTAATCTAGAAGAATGACCTCATACACTATTTTTTCAAACTAGGCTTATATTGCTATCTCAAATGAAGCCTTTGGATGGAAATGCTGGATACATCAATAGAGGTAGATCAATTTGAAATCAATACCAAATATACCAAAAAAATGAGAATTATAAATGTATTGAAATTTTATAAATTTATGGTTTTATTAAACACCTTTTTCACTTTTCATGGTGATAATAATAATGGAATAATGACATTTTTTACATGAGTTTTTAATTTCATATTCCTTTACCTCTTTTGGATGAAAGAAAAGTTATTGAAGATTTTGAAAAGGACACATGTTATTCAATTTATGCCTTGAAAATGTGTATCATGAATATCTGGAAGGTTTTGCTTCACCCACAGTTTGTTAGGGAGTGTGTGGAGCAGTCATGACTGCATGTTTAAGGTAATATATTTTCACATCATTGATATTTTATTGTTGTCACTATCATACTAATTCCCCTCACTTATTTATAATGCTATGGTTTTAAATATGGAATCATTTTAGTTCTCTCACTAATAATTCATTGATGCCTCATTTATTTAGAAACTTTATGCTTTATATGTGTGTGTTCAATCCAAGTATAATCCATGTAGGTTTCAAACTGTTTGAGAAATATAGAATCTATGTATTGGGTGTGAAATATGGAATTTGTGAAATCTGAAATTTTCATTTCATAGAGAGTGTGAGCATCAAAATCCTGAACTATATGGTTTGGGCTTGTGATGCATCATTTATAGCTTTAGAAGGGGAGGTATGAAGTCACAGAGAAGATGCTGGATGTCCTGCATATAAGAAGATACTTACTAATCCTATATATAGACAATTTATTTGATATATAAATCAATATTGACATACATTTTTCAACTTGCAGGTAAAGGGAAAATAAATCCATGAAAAGAGGTTCATTCACTTATCTTTCTCCTAATTAATCAATTACCTTGATATAGAGAACCACTTGAATACTGAAATGTTCATTGATTTAGAATGTATAATTAAATTTTAGGGAAGAGGGAATATTTTTATACCCATTCGTATTATTATTTAATAGAAATACATTTTGAAGTGTTATATGTGAAATCTATCCCCTCGCCTATTTTTCATTCGGGTTTCTTATTGTTATAATTTGAACACAGGGCCTGTATTTTACCAAGATTTCACTCCTAGACATTGTGTGAAATTTGGAATACATAATGTTTTTCAGTGTTCCCATTTCATTATCTCTTGAATGTAGAATCTATTTTTGTGTTCTCATCATCATTTTTGATTGGGCATACAAATAAGATAGTGATGTGCAGTATAGTGGGAAATTTTTTAACCAACAAGAAATAAGTTTCTTTAATCAATAAATAAGCATGAGATCACAACCTTGGTCCATGATAGACAATTTGGACCCAACATCACGATTATGGAATTAAAATTCCTTAACCATCACCATCGACATCAATGACAGAAAAGTATAACCTGAGAAAATAGAAATCTAGATAATTATTGAAAGTTCTTCAGAACCAGTCACCAGCAGCATATAAAGAAAGTACTCTAATATGGAAGGGAGAGAAAAACCCATTAACTAAGAGTAATTTGGTCATTCTATATAAAGATCTAGACCAGTCTAATCTTGAAAACTGCAACTCTGTGATGATGTCCCTGAGTGATAGACCATAATAGAATAACTTGTCTCGGGATATATCTACAAATGAAGATACAGAAACATTGGTTCAGTTGGATGAATCCACTGTGAATAGATCCGTAACCACCCTTTTTCAGTCTTCCTAGATTTTCCTTGATTCTTAGGTTCTTTTTTGGAATTACAGTGGCTATGTGTACAGGTAATATTAATTTTATTTGAGGGAAGTTAATCTAATTGTCTTGGGAGGGTGTTGAATTATTTCTTGATGAATATAGAAGGTAAGACTCTTCCTACTCAACCCATATAATTTAGTTTTTTTAATTTCCTTAGTTTCATTATGGGGGTGGATTTGGATATTTTTTTGATACTATGATGTGTTTTTATTACTTTTAATTTAATCACATTTCTTGGGTAGTCACATTTTTGTGAAAATTCTTTTAAAAATAAATAAATAGCTTCTATTAATATTTGATCATTTTTTTGATGGTTTTTGAGGTTTTATGATGTGGGAGTTTCTATTATTGATTCAAAGTATGAATTTGGTTAATTTTTCGGACATTCTGATCATCCTTGACTCCATAATTTTTTTTTGTGTTTTATTGATTTGTTTTATAAATAAAATCTTATTCAATGATCCCAATGGTTTTTTTGGATTAACCACATGGAAAAAAAATTAATCTATTCTGTTATAGGATAATTAAAAAGTTATCTATTATCTTCATTTATCATAAATTTAGAAATACTATCTTTAATTTCATGATTTCCTCAATTAGATTTATAAAAATAAATTTGATGTAATTAAAAATAGCCTTAATGGTATTTGCTTTATAATTTAACACTATTTCATATGATTATGGATCTTTCTTAATTTTAGAGAATTTTCAAACAAATATTAGAATATATATTAATAAAAAAATTTATTATAAATTATTCACTCATGAGATGATATTCACTTGAACCGGTACGATTAATTTGTATCAATAGTAATTCTCTTGATTTTATAAAAAGTGTTCTTGGTATATTGACTGTTTTGTTAGTGGAATAACCCATAATTTAACTTCATGATTTACTCATTTCCTCATCATATTTTGTTTTTAGGGTTTCCATATATTCACTTGTTTGTGTATATAGAACCCCACCTGACTCAGGTTTCCATGTTTGAAATGGAGATGGAATACTACATAAATCCTATTTTTCTAGAGGATGCTGCAAAAAGTATTAGTTGGAACTTCAAACATAGTGGATAAAGGTAACTTTAATTAAAAATTCAATCATAACTTGTGATGAGGCTTTTATAGCCAATAATTTTATCCCACTATAATTGATGATTTAAGTGTTGTTATATTTATTTATAATTGTAAATATTTTTGGATTCATTAGATTCCCAAACATGTTTTACACAAATATTCAATTTTTTTTGTTTTATGTGCTCTACTACACTTAAATATGTTTAACCATTGTGATATTTTTCTTGATGATACTGTGATATTGTGGATATACCAATTCTATCTAGAATAGAATGAAAGGGACATACTTATATATGTGAGGAGAGTTAGTAATTCCATCATCATTTATATGAAATTGGGTTTGACCTGATTCATGTTACTAATGTGGCCTACTATAGTTGACCACTTCCATGGTGGTCATGTCATAATTTATTCGGCGAATTGCATATGTGGACCCCATCGCTACCATGAACCAGGATAGTGATAACTGATTTATTAGAGAAACTGATTACAAATGAATTTTAATGACGTTTTACTCTTTTGATGTTTAAACATTTTTAAAGATTTTTCTAGCATATTTATTGGGGTTTCAATAGCTTCCATACCACTATTCAAAGGTTCATGGAAAATAAACATTTTTACCCTACACAATTGGTTTTCAAAGAGAAATCTTAAAGTTCAGGTATCACCTTCACCCCTCTAGAGCTGTTCTTAAATTACATTATTGAAGGTTTCCAAGATATGAGAATTTTCAATAGTTGATGCATTCAATTATGGGAAAAAGAGAGTTTTTCTATTTTATCTTAGTTGTTATGAGTTTCCACTAGTTTGGTTTCTTATTTCATTGAACAACATGCACTGGATCTATCTAGAGCTGTGCTTAAATGACATTATTGAAGGATTCTAGGAGATGATAATTTTTAGTAATCTATGCATTCAATTATGTGAAAAAGGTGAGTTTCAGTGCCTTAATATTAGTTTTTATGAGCTTCTACATGCTTAGTTTCTTGTTTTATTGAACAACATGAACTGGAACTATCTAATTCATTATTTGATTACCAAATTGTCTAATTTCTATCCTTTTATCAAATCCTTGAGTTATTAATAGGAGTGATGAAAAATGATCACTATGAAAATCGATTTATTATAATTTCATTTATTTATATTTTTCTTTCAATTCGTGCATATATTTTTCACAGATTTTTTGGTATGCTTTTTGCTTGTTTTTGATGTAGATATTGGAGCTGAATGGTGTAACATAGTAGTGAATGAGGTTTCTCATTGGATTATGAGCTAACTCAATTTTTTTCTCATTGATATTGGAGATGGCTCATGTGTGGTGGAGATCTTGGTGCTGAAGGTTGCTAATTGAGGTTTATAGTGCATTGAAGGAAACTACTTGGGGTTTCTGGTGCGCTGAAGGATATAGAATATATAGATCTAGCTCACTGGTGGGGTAAGAATGGGTGGAACAATGGTGGTGGGGGGGGGGAGGGGGGTCTTATTTGTAGGCTAGTCCTGCATTTTTGTATTGATTATTTTTTATTACATTTCATTATTAATATAATTAATTTTTTCCTTGTTTTAGAATTCGTGAAAATAATTTTTGGTTTAAGAATTAAATAAGATGAATTATATATGAAAAAATTAATCTGTATGGTATAATTTTTATTCAAATTTAATTTATAAAATAGGTATTATATATTGGTAATATTATTACCAATAGAAATTTTTTTCATAAAAATATATTTCTAAAGACTTTACCAAAATATATATTATCTTATGGTAATATTATAATTATAACCGAACTATTTTATTTATCACAAAAACATTTGGTGATAGAGTTTTTACTAACAGTTTAGTGATAGAGAAATATGTGTTAGTAAAATATTTTACAAATATAAAATGAACTTTTACCAACAAATATGTCCCTATTGAAAAATATCACTTTTTAGTGACTCCGAGGTAGGAATAAGTCCCTTCCAAAATTCTAGAACCAAACTGGAACATTTCGATAGCAATACAGGAACTATTCAAACATTATTTCATACCTAAAAACTTATTTACCCAATAAGTATCCCCAATCACTTGAAATAAGGAATCTAAAAAGAATCCACATTAGAGACGACTACAAAATTATGAGCTAATCTATGATATTGTTATGACTAATTCTGGAGTACTTTAAGCCATCAAACATTTACCAATGGCAGCTGAAGATACTACTTACCCATTACCAAATCACAAGGCCTACAGAAGTAATTCTGAAGGTCCTCCTCAGATTCATTACCATGAAAACTTTATTCATGTTTATAATCTAATTGATATCAAGAGCCCATATTCCTAATAGAGTCACATCAACCCTCTACATGGCTTGAAGATTAATCAAGGAGAGGGTCTTCCCCTTATTATCATCCACCATGATGGTCCTCCACATGGTATGTGATGATTGGATTCTCCATGTTGTCGAACATCAATACATAATGGTAATCCTCCCTAGTATGGCATGTTCTTCGAAATTTATCTCTTTATTAGTCTTTCACTTCATCAGGAAGGTCCTCGCCTTGGTGATTTAATAATTAGAAATTCCTCCAAGAATGAGGCACTTGTGAAAATAATTCTAGTCATGTATAATTACTTTTCATTGAAAAGAGAAATCATTTATCAATAGGAAGATAGTAAAAGATGATGTTGACTCTCCAAACAACCCCTGGATCACCTTTATTCCAACATAATATAGGAATTCTCACAAATCTCACTGCTTATGATAAGGCCATAAAGTAAAAACATGAACTTTGTGTAATGCACCGACCCCAGTTACCCAGAGTCAGTGCATTATTACATAACATTGGCATGATCACAAGAAAGATCAAATATCGAAAGATCAATTAATTTAGTAGCCTTGGAAACACTAGATATATTTATAAGTCTTACATTACATCATAAAAATGAAAACTACGACAACATAGTCTCCATATTCCACACTCATATCCCCATATACTATCCTGGCAGGTCATTCATAAATTACTTCTTCACATCCTGGGAAAAATAAAACATTGAAAGGGGTGAGCTCAGATGCTCAGTAAGGATAACAATATAGAGAAAACTATCATAAATAAACATAAACATTTAAGGCAATGTATAACTAAAAAAAGCCTTTTAAACTTTAACTTCAGCATAATATTGAAAAGATAAAATAAAATAATTCCATTTACTTATTCACATGGATATTCTACTAGTCGAATAATCACATGCAATATCAATAACCACTTTCATAATGATGGAATGCATAATGTCATACTATCATAACCACATAGCCAAGTCCTCGTGCCAAGACTAAAAATAATATTTTGTCAAGGCCTCGTGCCAAGACACTAGTTTGTCTTATGAGACCTACCGATGCATCGAGGAGCTATAGCGGGCTCCACCCGTCACTTATTAAGTCCAATGCATTCCTCATATAAACAGGTTTAAACATAACATAAAGATTCGTATTAAAACTATCATACGAAATTTAAATACTTTCTCCATAAACCATGAATGGTATAAAAATAACACTTAAAAATTCAAAAATATCACAAAACCTTCAATACACGGTGTAAGTTTTGTTTCATAATAACTCAACTTCAAATAAGCTTAAAATTCATCAAAGGATGTTGACATAGATGAAATCAAAACTATTTGAGAGAAATATCTATGTTTTTTAAATCATTTAAAAGTCACATAATTATAAAATAAAACATTTACTTTGAAAATATCCTTGTAAGCTTGTAAAGTAAGCTTTGAAGATTTTATAATGGCAGAAAATAGCCGCACCCGCCGTATAAGTTAAAAAAACAATCTTACCTTAATTCTGTCGAAAAGGTTAAAAAGGACCTTGTTTGGAAAACGATGGAAAGATTCCTTTATAAACTTCTTATCAAAAGTAAAACAAGGGTATAAATGACTTTAAATTGTATTATGTAAAATAGAAAGAATATTTTTAAAAACATTTTTAAGAAACATGGATGTGGATGATAAAGAGATCTCAGTTGATAATTAGGAATAAACAACCTCGAATAATGAAGATATTGTGAAATAAACCCTTACCTTGTACTTTTCCTTGGTTGAGGGTAGGTTAACCTCCTGTATAATGGTGAAATAATTGTTATTAAATTATACAATAATCATATACAATAATATGATATCATATATGATCTTTTAACATTGTTTTGTTGATAATATCTTAGTATTATCGTAATTTCGGGTGTTAACTTACTCATTTTATTTTATATTTTTTGTGACATATGTCATTTTTATTATGGATAGGTTTTATATTATTCATTTACAGAATGATATCAAGTCCTTAAACATTATTTTTAATCATCAAATGAGAATTATAATTTCATGGATACGATGGGGAATGAATCTCATCGCATTCGTGGAGACGGTAGTCCGTACGTACGCACGAGCGACAATATCATTCTTTTGATATTAAAATAATATATAATTGGATGGTATATCATATATAAAAAATCATTATCATGTTATATTTATTATTTACATGAATTATGCACCATTATTATAACCATTTATATAATAATATATTGAACAACAATTACACCACAACGTGGAGACGGTAGGTCGTATGTACGCACGTATGGCGAAATTTCATTCAAGGGATGGATAGAATAATGAATTTGTTTGTTCCATAATTATAATAACATCACAGTATACATAAGAAACTGGATTTATTATTTTAGAATGGAAATAACATGGAAATAATAAGTTGAAGAAGAAAGGAACTTTAAAGAGGGTGGTGAAGACGTTACCTCTTCTTCGAGTTCTTCCTTTTGATTTGATCAAAAGGGTTCCTTAGGATGGATTTATGATCAAACTATGGCCTCTAGGATGAAGTGAGGGAAGTTTAGAGGATATTTGGGCCGAGGTTGGCCGATCCAAATAGCTTTGAAGGTGTAAATTATTGAGAAGGGGGAGCGCCCTTTTATAAGAGGGGTGAGGGGCTCCTTAGAAAAAACATAAAGTATTATTTTATAATAAATTCATATTCGGTTTTTAATGGCTCCAAACTAGATTATTCGAAGTATAAGGTGGGGATGGGTCGAAATTATTTCAACCAATAGATTTTAGACAGGTTTGGGTCATTATATTAACCTTATTGTTTAGTTTTAACTCATAGTTAATTAGTTTGACACTTATCATGTCACTTTGTATTTTTATATTATATACTTAATAAACATACTATATACATCCAAGAGACCCCGAAGTGGTCCATTAATTATACACCTATCATGATATAAGTCCTTTGGATGAACCTTATATTTTTTGGAATATAATATCAATTAATAATATAATATTTGATTTAAAAACTCATTTATGTCAATTTTGACACCATTTAATAATTGATTTTTGTTAAAGTCATAAAAAATTTATTAATTCGAACCAAATTCATTAAATAAATCTTATAATTTTATATTAAGCAATAAAATTCGTGTATGTCATCAAAAAATTCGAATTATATTTATTTTAACATTTATAATACCATTTATTTGATTCTTTCATTAATAAGGAAAATACATCATCATTATTGTGTCCTAAATAAATTTAATTATTAAATGTCTAAAAATTATAAATAATATACCATTATGTAGGAAATATTTTTATCTTTATAATTAAAATTTATAGTCTAAAATCCAACATATATTACCCTATGTAAAAATTGTTTTTCTAAAAGATATATGCTTATGTCTTTTTTGTATTTACTTTAACTTAATTAATATAAAGTGTCATTATCACAGACAAGTGGATCCATGGGGTCCCAAAATCGACCCAAAGATTCCCATGGTCAAGAATGTATCAACCAATATGGTTAGGAAATGTTTTAGTGTAATTTATTACTATAATAATATTATTTGTTTACCCTTATTTACCGAATTTACCCTTTAACCAAGGTAAATAAAATATTTACCGAAGTAATTATTCAAAATGTCTAAAAATAAAAGTTAACTATTTACAAAATTTGGACATCCTGATTCCAAATATGGAATCTATTTTTACAAATTCAAAACACATAAGTGGTAGAAATTAATTTAAAATTAATTCCCGTTGTTAAAACAAAAAGCGTCTTTTTAAGAAACAATAACTATCAAAAGATTGACACTTGTTTGTGTCCAGTTTAAAAGGGAAATTATGTCTAATGACCAAAATTGTATTATATGGTAGAAATATATTCAAAATATACATTAAAATGACTCAAATTCATAATTTATCACTATTAATTATTTTTATTAAAAAAGTTGTTTTTAATTAAAATTAAAAAAAATTCACTATTCATCAAAATATAAAAGTTATCCGAAAAGTACCAAAATTTCACCCTAGGATAATTTAGATATTCCGAATCCAAAAATGAAGTCCATTTTGATAGATAAAAATTATAAAATTTCAAAAATATGGTATTACTATTCATAACGGCTAGTTCGATTGGTTGTGGTGTGTGTTAGAACTCGAAGTTGTGTACAACACACGCTACTGTATTATTCAAAGAGAAGCATACCGTGGAAGCTTGGGGTGTTACATTCTCCCCTCCTTCAAATAATTTCATCCTCAAAATTTCTTATAATATTACTACACAAAAAGGATCGGGTGATTCATCCTCATAAGTTCCTCGGGTTCCCACGTTGCCTCTTCCATCTTATGGTTTCTCCATAGAACTTTTACCAGATGAGTCATCCGGTTTCTCAGCACTTGTTCTATCATATCAAGAATCCTAATAGGCTCTTCGCAATAAGACAGATCGAGTTCCAGTTCTAATTCCTCATAGGTGAGTACATGCGTTGGGTCAGGCATGTATTTTCTCAACAGTGATATGTGGAACACATCGTGAACTTTGGAGAGATTTGGTGTCATTTCCAAAGGGTATTCTACAGCCCCAATTCGTTCTAGAATTTTTAAAGGTCCGATATACCTGGGACTCAATTTACCTTTCTTTCCAAAACGTATAACTCCCTTCCATGGAGATACCTTCAAGAAAACACGATCTCCCACCTGAAATTCCAAATCCTTTCTTCGGTTGTCAGCATAGCTCTTCTGCCTAGTTTGAGATACTTTGATGTGGTTTTGGATTAACATTACCTTTTCCATTGTTTCCTCCAACAGTTCTGGGCCTACAAGTTTCTTTCTCCAACGTCATCCCAAAAGGTTGGTGTGCGACATCTCTTTCCTTATAACGCTTCATATGGTTCCATCCTAATACTTGAATGGAAGCTATTGTTATAGGAAAATTCTACCAGAGGTAAATATTGATCCCACATACCCTGAAAGTCAAGTAAGCATGATCTCAACATGTCTTCTAAGGTTTGAATAGTTAGTTCTGATTGTCCACCTGTTTGAGGGTGGTAAGTAGTGCTCAAATGAAGTTTACCATCCAAGGCCTTCTGAAGACTCTTCTAGAATCTTGATGTAAAACGGGGATCACGATCTGAAACAATCGATAGGGGTACTCCATGAAGTCCCACAACTTCATTAATATATAGTCTTTCTAGATGTTCAAGTGGTAAATCTTTCCTTATAGAAATAAAATGTGATGACTTGGTAAGACGATCAACAATGACCCATATTGAATCATTACTTCTAGGAGTCTTTAGTAGTCCCATGATAAAGTCCATCGATATATTATCCCATTTCCACCCAGTTATGGGAAGTGGTTGCATGAATCCTCCAGGTTGTTTCCTTCCATCATTCACTTGTTGACAACCCATACATCTTGACACAAAATCTGCAATCTCCCTATTCATGTTGTCCCACAAAAAATGTTCCTTCAAATCTCCATATATTTTGGTGCTCCTAGGGTGTATAGAGAAATTGGAACTATGAGCATCATCCAAAAATTCTCTTTTTAGATCACGTATATTGGGAACACAAATTCTCTTCCAAAACATCAAAATTCCATCTTCATACACAAAGTCACTCAATTTACCATCATTAATAGCTTTAATCTTCCTTTGTAAATCTTCATCACCGGTCTGAGAACTCTTTGTCCTTTCTAGTAAAGATGGTTTGGAAAACATTTGAAAAAGCATTGATGTTTCACCTTCCATGGTGATTCCTATATCTATCTTCACTAGATCCATGAAAATTGGATCCCTTAAATTCTCATATTGTTCAAAACTCCATGATCTTTTCTACTCAAAGCATCTACCACATTGTTTTCCTTCTATGGGTGGTAGTGCATCGTGCAATCATAATCCTTGAGTAATTAAAGCCATCTCCTTTGCCTCATTTTGAGTTCTTTTTGTGAGAAAATATACTTTAAACTCTTGTGATCAGTATAAATCTCACATTTCTCACCATAGAGATAATGTCTCCATATCTTCAAAGAAAATATTACAGCAGCTAACTCAATATTGTGAGTAGGATAGTTCTGCTCATGAATTTTTAGCTGCAGTGATGCATATGCAATAAACCTATCATTCTGCATAAGGACACAACCAATTCCTTTCATCGATGCATCATTATAAATAACGAACCCATCATTCCCCAATGGTAGAGTCAATATAGGATCATTGACTAATATTCTCTTCCCTTCTTCAAAACATTCTTCACACTATTTTGTACGATCAAATTTAACCCCTTTACGTGTGAGCTTCATTAATGGGTTAGCCAACCGAGCAAAATTCTGGACGAAATGTCGATAATAACCTGCCAAACCAATAAAACTATGTACCTCAGTTATACTCGTCGGTGCTGGTCATTCTTGGATTGCCTTGGTCTTAGAAGGATCAATAGAGATTCCATCCTTAGAGACAATATGACCAGGAAAGGAAATCTCTTGAAGCCATAATTCACACTTTCTAAACTTCCCATATAATTCATGTCTTCTGAGAGTCTTCAATATAATGCGCAAATGATTTTCATGATATTTGTAGCTTTTGGAGAATACCAAGATATCATCAATAAATACCAACACAAAATCATCGAGATATTACTTGAAAACTCTATTCATTAGTTCCATGAATACAGAGGGTGCATTAGTCAATCCAAAAGGCATTACTGTAAACTCGTAATGCCCGTACCTTGTTCAAAATGTTGTCTTCAGAATGTCTTTATTCCTCACACACAACTGATGGTATCCCGATCAGTGTTCAATCATTGAAAATTATTGAGCTCCATGTAGTTGGTCAAATAAATCACCAATGCGAGGTAGGGGATACTTGTTATTTATTGTTATAGAATTGATCTCCCTCTAGTCGATACATAACCTCATAGATCCATATTTCTTTTTAACAAAAATAACAGGGGCTCCCCATGGAGAAACACTAGGGAAAATAAATCCATTATTACTCAATTCCTATAGTTGTTTCTTTAGTTCAACTAATTCCACAGTGGCCATTATATAAGGGGTCTTCGATATAGGCCTTGATCCAGGAATTAAATCAATGGAAAACTCAACTTCTCGTTCTGGAGGATGTCCAGGTAAATCTTCTGGAAACACATCTACATATTCTTTCACAATAGGTACATCCTCTATTTGAACATTCATTTCCTCACCCATAGTTATTTCACTCTATTCCTCTCTGATAATTGAATTTAGTTGAGCTACTGGGGGTGGATCTAGATAAGAATTAAGTGGTGACGATTCTGCTCTAAATATAACGTGTTCCTTATCATCATCATAAAAAATCGTAACCTCCTTCTTCTTACAATAAGTCTTCGCATCATAGTCCGAAATCCAATCCATACCGAGGATTATATCAAACTCAATCATAGATATGACAATGAGATCATCGGATAAAGAACATTTATGTGCTCTAATGGGGACTGATTCACAAAACTTTATTGCAATGATACTTCCCTTTTGAGTTTTAACTGACAACTCCTTTGTTAAGTTAAATTGGAAATATATAATTTTCATAGAAAATTGGGAAGATATAAAACAATGCGATGATCCAGAATCAAATAAAGCATTTTCTAAACTTGAGGAAACCATTAAATTACCTGCCACCACGTCTTTCGGAGAATATACCTCAGTAGTAGTGAAAACATATGCTTGACCTTGATCCCTTGGCCTTTTCTGAGGTAATTTCCCCCGACGCTTAGAAAATTCATTTGCATAATGTCCCATCTCCCTAGGATTGTAGCACTGAACATTAGTAGGTTCCTTCTTCCCTTTGCAATCACGAGCTTGGTGGCCTTTTTCACCACACTTGTAACACACACCCATTCCCTTCAAGAAAGTACAAGGGTGTTTCTTCCCACATTTACTGCAGGATTGATATTCAACTTTTCTCTTCTTCCCCTTATTTCCTTTTCCAGATTGATCAGTAGATCTCTTCTTCTCTGGATTTTCTTTAAAGTCGTAAGACTTAGAGAATTCCTTTTCTGTCTTAATAGCACATGAGACAATGTCTTCGTATGACGAGAAGGATTGTGAGACTAATGCTCTATGAAGAAATGGTTTTAACCCATCAAATAAACGATCAATCTTACTTCTTGGGTTAAGTATATAATCTCTAACATACCTTTCAAACCTTGTAAAGTTAGCCTTATACTTTGCGACATTCTCATCCTCCTTTTGCCTCAGACTCAGAAATTGCCTTTGCATATCTGCTCGATGGTCACGAGGAAAGTATTTTTCTATGAAAATCTCTTTTAACTCCCTCGATTCCATATTTTATACTTCATTATATTCCTTCATGTTTTGAATCAATGACCACCATTGATCAGCATCTCCAGTGAGGTTGTAAACTGTCATGACAAATTTTTCCCTTTCTCTACTCCCCAAAGCATAGAATATTTTCTCTAGGGAACTTATGCATTGCTCAGCTGCTATGAGATTTGTACTCACATTAAATGTTGGTGGTTGTTGCCTCATGAAGCGATCTAACATTGATCCTCCATGCTGTGGATCTGGGTGCTCCATATGGGTAAGGTTATTATTTATAACCTGAGTGAGTTGTCCTAGTATGGTGATAAGTTGATCAGCACTAGTTGCATCATTAGCTCCACAATAATTATCTTGAGCAGGAGGTCAATCCCTACATGGAGTGCGTTCTTTGATTCGGTTTCCATTCCTTCCACTAGGAGCCATTTCTAAACAATGGCATAAACTAGATTAGTTTATGAACAGAAATATATAATTCCAAACTTCTAAAACACATAACATAAATTCAACAGTTTATAGATATAATCCATAATCATAAAAAAGTTTTCTTTGAGAAGTATATACTCATAACCCTTCATAATGGTTGGTAAAGAAAATGAGAATTATCCTAAGCATATCCCCCAGGAGTTTCGTAACCAAGATTGCAGCAAGGCCTGTTGTCGTGCACCAGTTCCCGTTCGAGTCAAGCTCAAAGAAGTGTTTTCGGGTTTTACCCCTAGGTACATCTGTGCTAGATCCACCTCTACCTGCTCGTATCCAGACATGGATGTATTGCTCAAAAACTCACAAAATCTCTACAATACCAAAATTCTAGGAAGTTCTTCTATACTAATCCTCAGATTCTATATTAGGGCTATGTTCTCTAATCAGAGTTTATCTAAATATAGTTTCCAAGGTTTGTACTAAACTTCCTCTAATACCAACTGTAACACTCTGACCCTAGATACCCAGAGTCGGTGCATTATTACATAACATTGAAATGATCACAAGAAAGATCAAATCTCGAAAGATCGATTAGTTTAGTAGCCTTGGAAACACTAGATATATTAATAGGTCTTACATTACATCATAAAAATGAAAACTACAACAACATAGTCTTCATAGTCCACAATCATATCCATACATACTATCCCTGCATGTCATTCATAAATTACTTCTTCACATCCTGGGAAAAATAAAACATTGAAAGGGGTGAGCTGAGATGCTCAGTAAGGATAACAATATAGAGGAAACATTCATAAATAAACATAAATATTTAAGGAAATGTATAACTAAAACAAAAGCCTTTTAAACATTAACTTCAGAATAATATGGAAAAGAGAAAATAAAATAATTCAATTTAGTTATTCACATGGATATTCTACTAGTCAAATAATCACATGTAATATCAATAACCACATTCATAATGATGGAATGCATAATGCCATACTATCATAACCACGTAGCCAAGGCCTCATTCCAAGACAACAAATAAGATTTTATCAAGGCCTCATGCCAAGACACTAATTTTCCTCATGAGACCTACCGATTCATCAAGGAGCTATAGCGGGCTCCACCCGTCACATATTAAGTCTAATGCATTCCTCATATGAACAGGCTTAAACATAACATAAATATTCATATTAAAACTAGCATAGGAAATGTAAATACATTCTCCATAAACCATGAATGGTATAAAAATAACACAACCACAGTCAAACATATCACAAAACCTTCAATATAATGTGGAAGTTTTGTTTTATAATAACTCAAATTGAAATAAGCTTAAAATTCATCAAAGGATGTCGACATAGATGAAATCAAAACTATTTGAGAGAAATATATCTTTTTTTGAAATCATTTAAAAGTAACATAATTATAAAATAAAAAATTTACTTTGAAAATATCCTTATAAGCTTTTAAGGGAAGCTTTGAATATTTTATAACGGTAGAAAATATCCGCACCCACCGTATAAGTTAAAAAAAACAATCTTACCTTAATTCTGTCGAAAAGGTTAAAAAGGACCTTGTTTGGAAAGCGACGGAAAGATTAATTTATAAACTTCTTATAAAAAGTCAAACAAAGGTATAAATGAATTTAACCCATATTCTGTAAAATAGTAAGAATTTTTTGAAAAACATTTTTAAGAAACATGGATGTGGATGATAAAGAGATCCCAGTAGATAATTAGGTATAAACAACCTCGAATAATGAAGAGATTGTGAAATAAACCCTTAACTTGTACTTTTAATTGGTTGAGGGTAGGTAAACCTCTTGTATAATGGTGAAATAATTTTTATTAAATTATACAAATCATTTACATTAATATGATATCATATATGATCTTTTAACATTTCTTTGTTGATAATATCTTAGTATTATCATCGTTTTGGGTGTTAACTTACTCGTTTTATTTTATATGTTTTGTGACATATGTCATTTTTATTATGGATTGTTTGTATCTTATTCATATCCAGAATGATATCATGTCCTTAAACATTATTTTTTACCATCAAATGAGAATTATAATTGCATGGATACGATGGGGAATGAATCTCATCGCATTCGTGGAGACGGTAGTCCGTACGTATGCACAAGCGACAATATCATTCTTTTGATATTAAAATAATATATAATTGGATGGTATATCATATAGAAATAATAATTATCATGTTATATTTTTTATTTAAATGAATTATACATCATTATTATATCCATATAAAAAATAATATATTGAACAACAATTACACCACAACGTGAAGATGATATGTCGTATGTACGCACGTATGGTGTCATGTCATTCAAGGGATAGATAGAATAATGGATTTGTTTGTTACATAATTATAATAACATCACAGTATATATAAGATACTGGATTTATTATTTTAGAATGGAAATAACAAGGAAAGAAGAAGTTGAAGAAGAAAGGAACTTTAAAGAGGGTGGTGAAGACGTTACCTCTTCTTCGAGTTCTTCCTTTTGATTTGATCAAAAGGGCTCCTTAGGTTGTCTTTCTGATCAAACTAATGCCTCTAGGATGAAGTGAGGGAAGTTGGGAGGATATTTGGGTTGAGTTTGGCTGATCCAAATGGATTTTAAGGTGTGAATTAATAAGAATGTGGGGGTGTCCTTTTATAAGAGGGGTGAGGGGCTCTTTAGGAACAACTTAAAGTATTATTTTATAATAAATTCATATTCAGTTTCTAATGGGTCAAAAGTGTATTATTCTAAATATAAGGTGGGGATGGGTCGAAATCATTTAATCCAATAGATTTTAGATAGGTTTGGGTCATTATATTAACCTTTTAGTTTAGTTTTAACTCTTAGTTAATTACTTTGACACTTACCAAGTCACTTTGTATTTTTATATTATATAGTTAATAAACATAATATATACCTCAAAGAGACCCCCAAGTGGTCCATTAATGATAAAAATATCATGATATAAGTCCTTAGGCCGAACCATATATTTTTAGGAATAGAATATCAATTAATAATATAATATTTTATTTAAAAACTCATTTTTGTCAATTTTGACACTATTTAATAATTTATTTTTGTTATAGTCATAAAAACATTATTAATTCGAAAAAAATTCATTTAATAAATCTTATAATGTACTATTAAGCAATAAAATTCGTGGATTTCATCAAAACCTTCAAATTATATTTATTTTAACATTTATAATACCAATTATTTGATTCTTTCATTAATAAGGAAAATACTGCATCATTATCATGTCCTAAATAAATTTAATTATTAAATGTCTAAAAATTATAAATAAGATACCATTATGTATTATATATTTTTATAACTCTAGTTAATATTTATATTCAAAAATCCAACATATATAACCCTATGTAAAAATTGTTTTTCTAAACGATATATGCTTATGTCATTTTTGTATTTACTTTAACTTAATTAATATAAAGTGTCCTTATCACATACAAGTGGATCGATGTGGTCAAAAAATCAACTCAAAGATGACCATGTTCAAAAATGTATCAACCAATAAGGTTAGGACACTTTTTAGGGTAATTTATTATTATTATAATATTATTGTTTACCCTTATTTACAAGATTTACCCTTTAACCATTGTAAATAAAATATTTACCGAAGTAATTATTCGAAATGTATAAAAATAAAAGTTACATATTTAAAAAATATGGAAATCCTGATTCCAAATATGGAATCCATTTTTCCAAATTCAAAACAGAGAAGTGGAAGAAATTAATTTAAAATTAATTCCCGTTGTTAAAAGAAAAACTGTGTTTTTAAGAAACAATAACTATTAAAAGATTGAAACTTTTTTATGTCCGGTTTAAATGGTAAATTATGTCCAATGACAAAATTTGTATTATATGGTAAAAATATATTCAAAACAAAATTTAAAACCACTGAAATTCATAATTTATCACTATTAATTATTATTATTAAAAAAGTAGTTTTTAATTAAAATTAATTACTTTTCACTATTCATCAAAATATAAAAGTTATCCGAAAAGTACCAAAATTTCACCCTAGGATAATTTAGATATTCCAAATCCAAAAATGAAGTCGATTTTGAGAGATAAAATTTATAAAATTTCAAGTTGGTATTACTATTCATAACGGCTAGTTCGATTGGTTGTGGTGTGTGTTAGAACTCAAAATTGTGTACAACACACACTACTATATTATTCAAAGAGAAGCGTATCGTGGAAGCTTGGGGTGTTACAATTTTTGTTATATATGGAACAACATGTGTCAAATTTACATTTGGTTGATTAATACACATCAATAATGACTTATAGATCATTTCCTAAAGTATCAATATAATAATATCATTGTATTTCTTATTTTTGAGTATGTGATGTGTGTTTTGAACAAAAATGTGACTTATAAACTAAATGCACACACATTGATTCATACTAGGCACACCGTGTGTTGGAGTGACATGAGGTTGATAATTATATGTCAAAAACGATATAAGGATCATTTTACTAAAGTATTATACTAATACCAATGGTTTTCCTGATTTTCAGGGATTGATACAAGTTTTTAACTAAAATGACACTTTTAAACTGAAAACACACACTTTGAGTTATACTTGGAACAATGTGTATCATATTATCATGCAGTTGATTTCAACATATCAAAAAATATTTATGATTTTTTTTCTTAAATTATGAATAAAATCTAATATTTTTTTTCTAATTATTTAGTTTGTGATTTTTTATTTGAACTAAAATTATGATTTTAAATAAAAACATTCACTTTAAGCTATATCTGTCATATCATGCAACAGACTAAAGTGAGGCTAATTCCTAAACATCATAAATAACTAAAGGATAATTTTAATAATATATCAAGACAATTTTAGTGCATTTATTTTATTTTTAGTGATTATTCCATATTTTTTTAACTAAAATAGAACATTAAAACTAAAAACATGCACTTTGAGTCTGTGGGACGCAACATGTATAGGATTGACGTGTGGTTGATTCCAAATTTTTTTAATATCATAGTATTGTTTTTTAATGATCACAAACACTATAATGGGTTTCTAACTTGTTTCATCATGTTTCTAGTGTTTGTCTAGTCTTTTTATTGAGTTTTAAGGTAAGGAAGGCAACCTACCAAAAATGGATTCAAAGTGAGACCAAGGTATTTATTTGAAGTCAGGTTTAGCAGTGAATCACTGGCCAGTTAGTACAATAACAAGTAACACCCATATCTAGAATCAATTATCCAGTAAGTTAGTGGAGGTTTAAGAGTTGTAACAGCTACCACATTGTACACTAGTCAGCTGATTAATGAATTAAAAGACATTTCAGGAAGCATTAATGATGATAAACATTTATCCCACCTAGACCGAGAATCCATAAGGCCTTCATTGTTTATTTATTTTTGATAACCCCCCTTTCAAGGGATGAGGGGGAACCCTTACAAGGACCGTCAGCTTAGATATTACATGGCTCATAGGCTTAATGATACATTACATTACCCAAAGGCCTTATGGAATCCAACCAAACTATAACTACAGGGAACTACCCCTCCCCATCATCTACATTGTGATGGTGTCTCTCCACCTTTTCATGGCCATATGGATAAGTTTCATATGCAAGCACATGCTGGTCCCGATTCAATTTCCATACCCTCTCATTATTCCAAATCCATTGGTTCTACTTTGGGGGGTGTTCCTTCTTTGAATCCTCTTCTGGGGATACTCTTTTTTAAAGTCTTTTTAGGGAAACTATGTTGATCATGTATCCTGAAAACCATGAGGAGGCCCAAAGGCCTTTTGGTGGCCCGAAAGCCTTACTGGACCGAAGGCTTTGAGGTGTCCTGAAGTCCTTTTGGTGGCGTGAAGGCCTTGAAGTACCTAAAGAACAAACCAGTGGCCCAAAGGCCCAAATGGGTGAATAGTTCCATATACTACAGTATCTAATAGTAATTCTATTGTAACTACTAAAGTACTAGTATAGTACCCTAGAAATTATTCCTCCACTTGGTTTTGATCTCAGGCCTCTTGGATACACTTGTCGAGTCCTCACAAACTAGGCTGAGGCTCTAGTGTAAATTGATCCCACCTATGTCATTAAAGTTTGGATCAACATTGGATATTCTAATAACCCTATGAGACTATAAAAGGACAACCATGGTGGCTTGGAACATTATCTAGTTGAATTACACATCAAATAAAATCATTTCCAATCTCAAATGCTATCTCAATCTTCAAAAATTTTTAAAGTTCCAATATTCCTCATACTTTACCAAAGAAGATCAATATAACATCATCAATGGGAATTGAGATCACCAAAGGGAACCATCAAAAATCATGATCTTTACTAACTATCTTTAAAGTTCCTTCGAGCTTCATCGATCTATTGTTTCTTTTTTACCCTTATTTATATTTCATATTATTAATACTTTTATAGTTTCTTGTAAAACACCTTGTATTTATATCTATTATAACTTATCCCTCTCACACATTCTTTCTACTTATTATCTTTTAGTGAGTTGATATGGTTTTATAATGGGTTTTCCAAAAATAAAACCATAACTTTTCTTCCTCCTTCACATCATTAGTTTGTTGATTTTTTTCATTCCAAATAAAGGTTACTCATGGTTTCTATCTTCTTTATTCAAAAGAATGGGAATCTTCATTTGGTTTTTTTTTGCCTGAAGGCATTCATTTTTATTGATTTTTTATAACACCCCATTCAAGGGATGAGGGGGAACCCTTGTTCATTTGGTTCTTAGGTCCAATTAAAAAAGTGGACTTTCCCTTTTAGTTCTGGGATTTCTATGAAAAACAAGGGGTTATATAACCCTATCAAGCCTTCTTGAGGGGAGGAGATATAGGGGATCCTTGTGTGATATTGATGAACTCTTTATTCAAAGTGTTCTTTGTCTATTTACCTTATATATATTTTTTCTGATTTATTTTAACTATTTAAAATTCTTTTATGATATTTACTTAAATTTCATAGCTATATTTTATTTTGATTTTTGATTTCTCATTTATCTCCTTATTTTTTTTAAAAAATTCCACACCCCCACTGTTGCAATATTTCTCTAACTTATAATTTTTAGAAGATTTTGGGATTTTTTTTGAAAACAATTACCCCAATGCCAACTTTTGGTATCAATTGGAGACTTTTTGGTTCTCTAAAAAATCATCGTGTTTAATTTTTTTTCAAATATTAACCAATTTCAAAGCTCAGTTTTAAAATTGAATCTACCTCAGATACCCATGTTTCATTATTTAATATTTTAAATTATTAATATTAGAAAACTCACATATAAAGTTTCCTTAGAATCGTTATATATCCTGTTTGGAAAATAGTTATTATTGGTTATACCCTTATAACTAAACCTGAAGACTAATGTACTTCTTAGGATATTTCATCTTTTGAATTTCATGGTAAAGATATGAACACATTGCATTGTTGTTTAGACCAAAATGAGTTTAATAAAATATCAACTTTCAAAATGGATAATGAAATTTTGTAACTATTTGAAATCAAACATGAAGGAATGATTAAATTAAAATACATTAGATTGGATATATATCGACAAGATTTTAAAATTTTCTTGATTCGTGTAAATGAATCTATTTATAGTATGTCTACTAGTTTCATTTAAATTTTAAATGGTAGAAAATATCTCAGTGGTGAATTTTCCATAGAAATATTCATAATAATAATCTTATGGGTTTTATGTAATCCAGATGCTCCTAATGTCCCAACTACCCAAGAATACAAAGAAATCAATAACATGGGGGTTTCAGATCTCATTGGATCTCTCATGACATATGAGATTACCATGAAATGAAAAGTATTAAAAGAAGTTATGGGATTCAAGGAAAGAAATAAGAACATAGATTTTAAATCTATTGAAGATTGTGTTTATTTATGAAGTTACACTGATGATGAAGGAAACATTGAGTGGATTATCAAATAATAGAATATAATTTTTCAGAAAAATAAATCAACTCAACATACTAAAAAGAAAGATCAAATTAAAGAACGTTTTTTTGTTTTTATATGAATAAAAAAAGATTATTTAATACTGGAATTCCCGATATAAAAAATAGGTTGAAATACAATAATAAAGGTAATAAATCCATAAGATTCACTACTTGGAGTGAAAGAGGTGATTACATGGACTCCTCCTTCTCAAGTGGCTCAAGTAAAAAATGTCTCATAGAGAAATTTAAGGTACATAAAAATTTAAATTATGAGTCATAAACCACCTCCTCCTCAATATCAATTCCCCTATGTTATGAAGAAATAAAATACATTCTTTATCAACAAAAAATGGGTTTCATATGAAAAACAGGAAAATAAATTTAATCATGTGGTTTAAGAAAAAGATCATGTTTTAAATGAAAATGATATTATTTTAAAAGAAAGGGATTTTTTTGATTTTGAAGTTAATAAATAAAATTCATGTTTATGTTTCCAAAGATAAAACCAAGAATCTCAAAATATCTCTTTCAAAATTCACCCATGGTGAAAAAAATCATAACACAATCCTTAGTTATCAATGTGTTAAAATAAATAATCAAGGTTTTGGTTATTTAAATAATAATTAAAATTATTTAAAAACCATTACTTTTTTATTGGTGTTTCTCAAATTAAATGTTGAAAATATTTTCAATAATTTGTTCATTTAATCGACAAATGTAATTGTAATAATTATAGATAAGGAATTCCCAATCATATTCACATTTATTATAATATTATTAAAAAAAAACTAAACAAATTAGGGTTCATAAATCCCCATTAGATAATCTTAATGAACTAGAGATAGTTTCATATTCCCAATATTTATTATCTCACATTGGAGACCCCCAAGGGGACCATAAATCACTCTTGTTTAATATCTTGCAGGGATTCACCACCAGACCCCATTGAAACATTATTTGGTGGGTATTAAATAAAATAAATTATATTGAGTATGAAATTTTGTGTAATCCAATAAGTATCTTTTTTATATTCTCTATTTTTTATATGAGTTGTTTTAATGATCTATTTTCATTTTATCCCTCACCTAATCATGTTATCAATGATTTATCTATTTATAAGAATATTTTTAATTACAATGTAATGGATTCAATTTTTTAATTACATAAAAATATTTTATAATTCTTTGAATATATTTATAAATGTTTAAAAAATAATTTTTCTTTAAAATTTCATATTTTTAAAGGAGTTTCATTTCAAGTATTGTTATCATTTTTTTCTTGATATTGAGCATAAATTTTAATATCTCTATAGATTATTTAGTTTAATTGTTTATCCATATTTATGATGATTTATATTGGTTTTTATATTCTCATGGTCTAATATATATATCATTCTTTAAGGGATCGGGTTTAGATGTTTTTGTTCTTGTTGTTAAAAGTTATTTTGAAATTATCATCTATTTCTATCAAATTATCTTGTTTCTCTAACGACATTTCTTTGAAATTTTCTTTTTGATAATCTCAGTGGAGTATAATATTTTGATAGAGTAAACCACTACAATAATTTACGGTTTCAAATGGTTCTTTTTCAAGGGGGGATTTGTTTCAAAATATCTTAATGTGGGATGCATGGATTCATGCTTATTTAGTAACTCCATACATTTATGATTTTACCTCTTCCCTACATTGCTTTTAAATCAAGTATTTTTTAATATCAAGTATTTTTTATCACCAAGGGTGGATTATTGACTCTCATAGTGTAGTTGTTTTAATGATCACAAATACTATAATGTGTTTCTAACTTGTCTAATCTTGATTATACTGTTTTTATGGTGATTTTGTTGAGTTTTAATTGAATAAAGACAACTATACTAAAGGGGACAGAAAAATTGGTGTAAATGACTTTTTCATATTCAAGTGATGTAGTGATTCATTGAACAGCTGGTAGGAGTGAACCAACTATTTGGTATAACAACAAGTAGCACCCATCTCTATAAATACTTCACCAGTCAGCTGGTTGAGGATTTAGAGTTGTAGCATGTAACACCTTGATATTGTATGATATATTTGTCTAAAAAAATTAATTTCTTTTATATCTTTCTTGACATGAAATACCAAGCTTCAAATGAATTGCATTATACTACAGAATATTATTATTTAAATGTGACCATTATAACCAAGCCATTAAATTAGAGGTTATGGATACGAGTAACCACATTATGAAATATATGTATAATTTTAATTATCAATTAAAAAATATTATATAATTATTAGTAAATAATCACTCAATTTTTGGTGAATTCATTTTTATTCTTAAAAATTTGGATTTCTTCAAAAATGGTTTTTATTGCATTTTGTGAGTGGAAATTAAAATTAAATTTTACTTATTTTATATATTTTATTTTATAAAATTAAATTCATTTTAAATACTCCTAAAAAAATAAACATAGGTTTAAATTTCTCAGTTTATTTAAAATGGTTGATTTTCCCGTGAATAGTGGAAATTAGTGTTTTTTCGAATACTCTAGTTTTTTCATTAAATAAAGTAATTTAAAAGAGTCTTTATATTTTTAATTTTATATTAAACTTATATAAAAACAATTTTCAAAAACATAATATAAATAATACCATTGGATTCAACATTATATTTTATTTTGGTATAAGTTTATTTTTATGCTTAAAAACATATTTTTCAAGAAACTGCTTTTTTGTACAGAATATTTTCTCATTTTAATTAATTATAATAACCACTAATAATGAATAAATTATATTAAATTTATATATTATATATTTAAATATAAAAATTTTAATCCACTTAATTATTATAACTCAACATAGAGTTAAAGTAGGATCATCTTATTCTTAAAAATGCATTTCTTGAAAAACATTCCTCTCACACATTTTGCGTGTTTAATTTTAAACTAAATTGTAAAAATTATAAAAATTTAATTTGATAAAATGGATAAAATATTTATAATTAGAATAATTAATATTATGAAATAATTTCAACTTAATATTTAGTCCATAATGAATGGTAAAAACAATAAAACATTGTTACCGTCGATAAGGTTAAAACGAGTTTACTAAGGGGTTAAAACAAGAGATATGGGTATGTTTTAAAATTAAACATATATAAATCCTATTTTAAGAACATATTTTATCCTTATAATATCCCAAATTCTAATCTCTAACCATTTGAAATAATATTTTAAGAATTTCAAAGTGTGTCATCTCCACCACCTATAAAAGGACACCCATCCTTTCTCTTATTTACGCCACTTTGAGACATATAGATAACCCTAAAACTATAAATTATATTAGTAACATTTATATCAATGAATTAGGTGTTATTTTATTCTTAAAATACCTTTCAAAGGTTCATTAAATAAGGATTTATAGAAGGCATACCAAAGAAGAGGACATCATCTTACCTGGCCTCTTTCAATTTATTTCTTGTTCCACCTCCTCTAAATATATGGTATTCATAATAAAATTATAAATTAAGTATCATAAATATATTTAAATTTTATTATTATAATGTAACTATATATATTCACCTTATATTCTATCAAATGGGAAGTGAAAGTATCGCTTGTGTGTACATGTGGACTACCGCCTCCACATAGCATTACAATTAATTTTTTATCACCATATTTAATTGATGGATATTATGAAGGGTTTAATGTTAATATAATATATTTATTAAATAATTAAGATCTTTTATTTATAATATCATGTCTATATTCATATATTTCCATCTTTTGAAAAATGATAACGTCACTTGTGCAAACGTGTGGACTATCACCTCCACAAACTGATGTGCTTCGTTTTTCACTTCCACTTTTCATTGATGGTAATAATGATAAATTTAATAAATATATATGATATAATAACTATTTTTTTTAATTTGAAATGTTATTTACCTCTTTTTTTATATCCCTTGAAAACAGATAACAATGTTCCTGCATATGTACGGCCTACCGTCTCCATGAACAGTGTAAATCATTTCCCTCTATATTATTTTCATGGATGATTATAAATATGTATATAATTAATAAATATGATATTATATCATTAATATTATTATAATTTCATATTTTATGTTATTATTATACATATGAAAGGAATGAAACTACCGAACTGAAACTTGCATGAAAAACGAGTCAGTTAACACTTGAAAAACATTATTTCAATAAAGATTTATTAATGAATAGGTGTTGAAATGTTATAAGGGGATAAAATAAGATATTATAAGTATATATATGTTTCTATTATATAATTATAATAAATTTAAATTTGTTACATAGGAGGTTATAATCATTAATAGATCAATTAATACATGAGTTAAGGGTTTCTTTTCTCAATTTTATTTATGTGAGACAAATTCCGTATTCACCACTTGTTTCATTTTTATGGGGTATATAATTACCTTTGATATTTTATATCATGAATATATTTATATTTAGGGTATTTTATGTTTTATTTTATTTTATTTCATTCATTGGTGTTATTATTAAAAAGTTATAGAAGTTGTAGGTTTATTTCACAATCTCATCACTCTTTGAGATTTTTCATGTTTAAGAATTTTCTCAGAGATTTATTTGATATTTATATATTAAACCCAATATATTATATAATACTATATTTATTTTTATAGATTAAAATTTTTATTTCATTTTCATCTCTTTAATAACACAAAGGACTAAAATATTTATTTTAAGGAAACTTGACTTTATTTCTCTCTTCGGTAGAAAATAATTTTTTTCCATATCCTTGTTTTCAAAAATGTTTTCAAGAATATGTTCAAAAATATATAATGATTGTAAAAATTAATTTTTAACCATGACTAAATTTTTATAAAAGTTTTTAATATAATATTTTTTTTCGAACGAGGAAATTTTGAATTATTACCAAAACTTTAAGAGTTCTTTTTTTTAACATACACGACATGAACATATTTTTCTACCATCATAACCGCTCATTATTTTGAAGCTTCCTTTATAATGTTCCATATATATTCCAAAAAAATATATCTTTACTAATATTTTATAAATTTTTAAATTTTGAGTAAGTGATTTCAAAATTTAAATTGATTTTTTCGTAAGAAATTTTCATGTGATATTGTTAAAGAATTTCAATCTACATCAACATACTTTTTTGAATATTATGATTTGATATGATTATAATTTAATGATACCATCCACCATATTTCTATATATGTATTATGATCAGTTTAACCAGGGGAAATTTTTGACTATTTTTATTCTATTTCTCCTAATATGGACAGTTATTTATTATTATGGTATGTTGATTTAGTTGTGGTGTTTAATAATATGACGAATGCATTGGACTTATTAAGTGATGAGTACCCCTCGATGTAATATTAGGTATCATGTGACAAAAAAGTGTGGGTATTTGGTTGAGGTCTTACCCATTATATATGATTTCATGGAAAAATGCCCTGATGTTAAGATTAAGATGTCTAAAATTATGTATTCCATTAATGTGAAATCATTTATTGGCGTTCATCTGATTATTCAAATTGTTATGATATCCATAGATAAGTTTCAAGATCATGATATCATGTAAAACACTTATTTTTTCATATATTACTTTACAACATTATATATATTATTTTCATAGCCAGGCACTATGATGGTGTTAGATGCAGAATCCCGATGAGCTCGAAATTGATATTTGAAAAATATTAAAAATATTAAAATTATGGGGGAACATTTTTCCTAAAAAAGTGGAATAAATATTAAATAGAGGCTATGATTAAAAATATGAGGTCTTCATTGAGTTTAGAGCATGGTATTTATCCTAGGTGTGACATAATCTTTGTCTTATTTGGCTATTTCAATAATGTGTCTTCATGAGAGAAATTAATAAAATAAATAAATTTATTATTTCTTTTATTAGATTGACACATCGACTTGTTTTATATATAAATACATGGACATGAATAAAAATTTTGTGAAAGACACATAACCTACTACTCATAGGATCAATTAGAGAGGGTTAATTGGAGGATAATTGGTATACAAAATAGGATTGAGTTTAGATCAAGGATTGTGCACTAATAAAGTTCATAGATCTCACCAGTGACGACAACATAAGACTGTTCTTCATCAGTGATCAATCCAAACTCTGGGTAGTGTAAAAACCCGAGATTTTATGAGAAATAATATTTTTAATTATAGTGATGTCTTATGTTGTACGCTACACCAAAAGGATCTTTCCCAACACGCATCCCTGACTTGGCTTGCATTACACACAATCACAACCTTCCTCGATAGCGTGTGTAGTACGCAATACCGGGATTCACTAAACAATTATATATTGTTATAATATTATTATGGACTAGCCGTTATAAATATAATTAACTACATTTTGAATTTTATAACATTATTATTCATCTTACACATTTTCTAGAACATGGTATGACAACAGAATAAATTTTTCGGGTAAATTAAGTATTTTTAAAAAATGTAGTTTTGCCACCTTTTGATGGAGCACCCACATTAAATCTCGTTTTTGACATGTTTATAAGTTCAATTTGACAAAATAAAATTCTTCTTTGGAATCAGGATATAAATATTTATTTTGGATAAATTTCTCATATTATTCTGATAACTTTCAGATTTTAATGAATAGTAAAAACACGCTATATTTTAATTAAAAACAACTTTTTTCGTCGCAATAATTTATATGGGTAAATTATAATATTTAATGGTTTTAAAGTATAAATAGAATATATTTTAACAATTTAATATAATGTATGTCATTACCATTAATTTTAAATTGAATTCATAGGTAATAACATTTCAATATTTGGCAATATTTTAAGTTTTAAAACCCATTTTCTTAACAACGAGATAAATTTTAATTTAATTACTGCAACTTCTGTGTTTTGAATTTTGAAAAATTTATTCCATATTTGGATTAAGTGGGTCCAAATTATGTTAATAGGTTACTTTTATATTATGAATAATTACTACGGTAATATTTATTTACTTCAGTTAAAGATAAATCAGGTACCTAAGGGTAAACCTAAGATTATAAAATTACCCTAACACATGCCAAAATTATATTGGATGACTAAAAGTCAGCCCATATCACCTAAGGTTAATATTAGATTCATTTTATGGACTTTTAACCCTGAAAATAATTTAATTATTATTAAAACCAAAGAAAGTGACAACATGTCTCTCTACTAAATCTTATAAGTATAATAATTTTAATTTAGTGATAAACTACATAAAACATCAAACATGAATAGTCTACAGAAATATAATAAAATTATATACATCATTTGGATTTATTTAGAATTTTTATGGATTAAATAATTATCATTAAAGATCACACAATAGTGATGTTGAAATTATTTTATTGATTGAAATATCAAATAAATGGTTTTAAAAATATTAAAATAAATATTATATGAACTATTTAATGTGCTCCACTAATTATCTAGATAAATATGATATGTTATTAATCTATTAAATATTTTAGTTTGAACATATATTCTGTGAGGATTTTATTTAATGTCAAATAAATGAAAAGTGTCAAAATTGACACTATTGTTATTTTATAAAAATAACATAATATAAAATTGTTTAAAAATCACAAAAATATTTAAAAATTATAAATTAAAATTTATATGGTAAAAAGCTTAATAAATTATCCAATTATGGAAATTTCAAAACACATAAGTAATTATTTTAACAATTTGAAATTTATTATCTTATTTCCAAAAATAAAATTAAATAGATTAAATAAGGATAAATCAAGTTGATACTGTTTAAAATAATTTCCCAACATATCTAAATTTTATTGGTTGATGATATTACAACCCTATATCATCTAATATTATAATTTGAGTCATTTTGGAAGTTTTTATGTGGGGGTTTAATTTATTATAAATTAATATTTCTTATGTTTCCAAAGGTGTCCCTCTCCTCCCTTATGAAAGGGAACCTCCTCCCTCTCCTATTCACAACACTTTGAACCTTCAATCTCAGAAAAAACCTGCCCATTTCTCTTATCCACTTCCCTAGAAACATTTTTGAGGTTCTGATCTTCTCAAGAGAACAACTTTAGTGCCTTAAGAGGAATATTAAAAGAGATGCGTCGAAGAAGAGGTAATCTCTTCTACCGATTCTTTCAAGTTTCCTTCATCTTCAACTTCTTCTTATTTAGTTTTTTAATTATAAATTAATAACATCAGTATCAATAATATACTGATATTTTATTATAAATATGAAACAACCCCATTTCACCTTCTGTCCATCCTATGGAAAAGGAAATCACAGCGCGTACGTACGTACGGAATACCATCTCCACACCGTGGTGTAATATGTTTTTCCACCACCACCTTACTTGGATGGGTATAATGGTGTAAAGAATAACAATATATATGGTAATTATAACATGATACTAATTCTAAGATATTATATCATCCAATCTAATTCCATTCAATAATTATGGGAAAGATATCATTACTCGTGCGTACGTACGGATTACCATCACCACAAAGCGATGATATTCATTCTCCAAGTTAACCATTCAAGAATTATTATAAAGTATATATATTAAATAATCATAAGTTATATGACATATTAATGATACTGGACTTATGTATATGTTATTTACTTACTTCCATTCAATTTAATAAGGAAACAAAAACAACGTTCATGCGTATGTACGGCCTACCATCTCCATGAACGGTGTATTTCATTCCATTTATAGATCTATTATATATATGTATATTCTGAAAATATATTATATATAAATCATTTTTTACTTTCTAGAAGTAATTAATCATGATTTAAGTAATCATATGAATAACTACAAGTCAAAACACGGATGATAAATGAAACGATTTTACCCAAAATGCTACTTTAACATTAATTTACAAAAGAATGGGTAATATAAAGTCGTAATTGAATCATATATGATATCATAACAATGAATATGATTCTGTAATAATTCAATGACATTATTTAAATAATTATATAGGAGGTTTAGATACATACGAAGCATATCAGACATAAGGTAATGGATAACTTTACCAATCTCGTTTTTATCTGAGATTGTTTTTTTTAAGTATTTACTGGGGTTATATTAATCGTCCATGTCCCTGTTGTCTAAAAATGATTTTAGGTATGTTTAAAGTACTGTTTACCCATTTTGACTTCTACCGCATGTTTTGGAATAAATCTTTCTTCTGTTTACCGTACGAGGAACTTTTTGACTTTTCTGACAAAAGTATGAGGAGAATGTTTTTTAACTTATTCGGCATGAACATATTTTTACAATTTCATAACGCCTTTTCTTAATAAAACTTACTCTACAATATTTCATGACTATTTTCAAAAAAAATATTTTTCTTTTAAAATTTCATGGCATTTTGTGAAAAGAAAATGATTTTGAAGAAGAAAGGATATTTTCCTCAAGAATTAATTTCAAGTGTTTTATCAAAACTATTTTCCATCTAAGATAACATTATTCATTATGTTTATGATTCAAGTATAATGTCTCCATTATTTAAATGTTTTGTTTATTATTATGATGAAATGATATCCATTTGTTTTATATGGATTATTTTATGATGGGATGATGTTTATGAAACCCATTTTATTCTTTGGGTTTTGATGAATGGTTTATATTTATTTTGTGGCACAAGTAGGAATGATTTCATTATGAGATGGGTGGGACCCATATATCCCTCCAATGAATTGGGTAGAGATTTATATCTCATGATATAGACATGGTTGGAACGGTAAGTTAATCTGGTTCAGTGATACAAGACTGGAACGAGGAGTGAACTCGATTCCAAAAGGGCCATTGTCCACTAAGATGGTCTTGGAAGCAATGCCTTGGATAATATGGAAATCATATCATGTGCTTAATAGTTTTCTACAATTACATGTTTTCCTCCCATGCTATTTTATCTTGATTGATGTTCCATTGTGATATATTCCTTACATACTTCCAAGATATATGTATTTGCTCAAAATTTTTATGTCTAGATTCTATGTTCAGGTTTTTGCATTCAAATGTTTATGGATTGTTTTATGTTCTCTATGTTTACCCTTACTGAGAATTTGATCTCACCAGTTCTATGTTTTCTTTTCCCCAGGATAAAAAGAAAGGTTTTAGGTAAGAAAACAAAAGGGGAAGATCTTTATGGGATATTTTTAAGATCTTTCACCATGATTAGAAGATTATGTTCCAAGTTTCCAAATACACTAAACTATTACGGTCCTTTGATGTCTGTTTTTGTTATGTATAAATTATTCTGCTAAAGTAATGTAATTTCCATGTACGGCGAGTTTGAGGTCTCTACATTTGGTATCAGAGGGAGGTTTATTCAACCTTTTGAAACTAGGATGCGATAACTTTAGAGAGACCCCAAGAGATATTTATAAGGTATGTCTAGGGATGTCCCTAAGGATAAGTATAAGTATAGGTTATAGTCCTAGAATTGTGGTAAAAATATTAGAATTAAACCTAAGATGTTAGATATTGAAGGTACTCCGCCTTTATTATGTTGTTTTCCTTGAATGATTTTTGCCTCTCACACGGTTCTTTTTGGGTTTTAGACAACGACTGGAACCCGAAGGAACCGTGCTGATCAATGTAATGGAAAATGCAACGATTTTCCTCCCGAGAAACCAAATGTGATGGGAGATGGAGTGAAAAATCTTATTGCTATACTTACACAAGCTATGAATCATTCTGGATTTCCAAATGATCAGCGAAAGGAACAATATTCTATTGAGTCCTTCATGAGGCAATGTCCACCATCTTTCAATGCGTCTTCTGATCCCCTTGTTGATGAACAATGGATACGCACCATTTAAAAGATATTTTTCATACATCGCTTTTAAAAACATGAAAAATTCATTTTAGTTGTTTATCGTTTAGAAGGTGAAGCAGACCAGTGGTGGACTCTAATTAAGAATACAAGACCCCAAGATGAAATTGAATCCATGGAATGGGACGAGTTCAAGAACTTGTTTTTCAGTAAGTACTTCCCTCGTATTCTTCGAACAAAGATGGAAAAGGAGTGCCATGAGCTGAAGAAGAAGGATGATGAATCTGTTGGTATATACGAAGCGAATTTTACAAGACTTGAAAGGTATGCATCTAGATTTATCATCCAACCTGAAAGTATAGTTGATCGATTTTTTCATTGGCTTAAAACCAAATCTTCGAAGGGAATTAGCTATAAGAGACTTCAGTAGATATGAATATATTGTGCGTTGTGCTATCAAGGTAGAACTGAAAGTCGGTGTAGCATATCCATCTCATGGTTTTGACAGGAAACGAAATATGGAGTTCAAGGGAAAACCTCAAAAAAATGGTGAAAAGAAGGTGAATGTTTCTTTATGCTCAATGTGTGTAAATAAGAATGGTGGAGATTGTCTAAAAGTTACTAGAAAATGTTCCAAGTGTGGAAAATAAGGTCATCATGTAGCTAAGTGCCAAAGTAATGGGAAAAATTATTCTAATGATGTGAATAGAGAAAAGACTATAGAGAACACTCCACCAACACTTCAATGCTTCAAGTGCATGGAAATGGGTCATTATTCTAATCAATGCCCTAATCCAAGGGTTAATGATGATCGACGTAAGAAACCTCTTAAGGAAAATGGGAATTCAAATTAGATCACTATTGGAGATGTTGATTATGACAAAGATGTAGTGGAATGATTATATGTTTATGTAACTGGATTCCAAAATAATGTTGTGGATTCTAATTTATAGTACTGTGGAATATTGGAATATCTATGTATTGGTTTCTTATGGTTTTCAATAATTATATGGTAGCAATAACCATGAAAAGTAATTCAAATATTTTGGAAAGTAGATGATATGCGTATAATGAAGGGATAATAAGAAAATAATATTAATGAGATCATGACTGGTATAAGGACAAAGTGATATCAGGGTTTGAGTATATTGAAATTTTGGGATTTTGGTATGTGGAAAGAGTTAACTTTTTACAGCATTCAGGTTTTCACTATGGTTCTCTGGTAACTCATGTTGCAAGAGAATACAATATTAAGGTTTTCACATGTTTGGAATATGATCAACAAGGTATATCTTATGATATATGCGGGATAAATTATGGTATTCACATGCTTGGTTAATGACATTTCTAGTAATCATTTTCTTTACACTATGAGGTTGGACAGATGTATTTTGGATAAGTATAAATACTAGAATGGAATATGTTATACATCGGATAATATTGTTTAATCCTAGAACTTTTTTTTGATATTATTTCTGTAATGTTATAATAGAGAAGTTTTACGAAAAAAAGACAACCTGCAGGACGAGAGACAACCCGTCATGTCGGACAAGGTTGCTGGAATTGAACCCACAACCATAGTGTGACATAACTTTATTTCCTACCACTGGCCTATAGTAAGTCCCTGGTTAGTAGAAACTAGTTTTATTAAGTGGTATGATAGATGAATCATAAGTCCATTTTTGGAATCATATACGATTAACCTCACCATAGATGGACTTATGTATATTTGATAACTTTTGATAACCTTTTGTTTGAGACATATGGAATGACCCATCATTCTATCACATGATCTGCTAACACTTCACGAATGACAAATTCAACTTCATTTCTTTAAGATATGAAGTGGAAATTGTTCAAGGCACGAACACCGGTGATATTATACCGAAATAATGTAAGTATTTCTTTTACTTCAAATTCATCAACTTTAGGGAAATGACCTTGAAAACCAAAAATGTTGTCCTAGTGCCCGTATATCTGATGAATCATATGGTACCTTAGATCATCACAAATTTATGGCTTTCTGATTATTGCCTTTTTCAAAGCCATGTTCTCTACCACTCTCCATCAGAACTTGATGGTTAGGTTTCTCTTCCATATCCATATTTTCACCTATGTTCTCCTATGTGGAAACCCAGTGATGAATTAATTTGGGTAACCGATATTTTTCATAATTCACTTTTTAAAATTATGTTTTAGTATTCCTTTTTACGATGTGTGTTTCTATGAAAGAAAATTTCATGTAGTAAACCATTTATAACCCCGACGAATTTCGAGGGTGAAATTAAATTTAAGGGGGGTAGAATGTAACAACCCTAGATTTTATGGGAATTATTCTTTTTAATTACAGGGATGTCTTGTGTTGTATGCTACACCAAAAGGAGCTTGCACTACACGCATCCCTGACTTGTCTTACATTACAGGAAATCGCAATCTTCATCGATATCATGTGTAGTACGCAATACTGGGTTTCACTAAACAAGGATATATTGTTATAATATTATTATGGACTAGCCGTTATGAATAATATTAACTAAATTTTTCATTTTATAACATTATTATTCATCTTACACATTTTCTATAACATGGTATGAGAACAAAACAAAGTTTTTGGGTAAAATAAATATTTTTCAAAAAATGCAGTTTTGCCACCTTTTGATGGCACACCCATGTTAAATCTAGTTTTTGACATGTTTATAAGCTGAATTTGACAAAATAAAATTCTTCCTTTGAATTAGGATATAAAAATTTACTTTGGATAAATTTTTCAAATTATTCTTATAACTTTCATATTTTAATGAATAGTAAAAACACACTATATTTTAATTAAAAACTACTTTTTTCGTCGCAAAAATTGATATGGTTAAATTATAATATTGAATGTTTTTAAATTATAAATGGAATATATATTTACCATTTACTATAATTTATGTCATTACCATTAATTTTACATTGAATTCATAGGTAAAAACATTTCAATCTTTGGCAATATTTTAACTTTTAAAACACGTTTTCTTAACAACGGGATAAATTTTAATTTAATTACTAAAACTTCTATGTTTGGAATTTTGTAAAATGGATTCCATATTTGGATTCAGTGGGTCTAAATTATGTTAATAGGTTACTTTTATATTATGAATAGTAACTACGGTAATTTTTATTTACTTTAGTTAAAGATAAATTGGGTAGTTAAGGGTAAACCTAATATTATAAAATTACCCTAACACATGAAAAAATTATATTGGATGACTAAAAGTCGACCCATATCACCTAAGGGTTGGATTAGATTCATTTTATAGACTTTTTACTATGAAAATAATTTAATTATTATTAAAACCAATGAAAGTGACAACATGTCACTCTCTTAAATCATATAAGTATAATAATTTTAATTTTGTGATAAACTTCATGAAACTTTGAGCGTGAATAGTATCCACAAATATAATGAAATTATCTACATCATGTGGATTTATTTATAATTTTTAGGGATTAAATAATTATCATTAAAGGTGACACAAAAGTGATGTTGAAATTATTTTATTGATTAAAATATCAAATAAACGGTTTAAAATTTTTAAAATAAATATTATATGAAATATTTAATGTTCAAAACTAATTTTATAGATAAATATGACATGTTATTAATCTATTAATGCTTTTAGTTCTAACATATCTTTTGTGACTATTTTATTTAAATGCAAATAAATGAATAGTGTCAAAATTGACCCTATTGTTATTTTATAAAAATAACATAATATAAAATTGTTTAAAAATAAATAAAAATATTTAAAAATTATAAATTAAAATTTATATGGTCTCAAATGTCATAAATTAGCCAATTATGGACAATTCACAACACATAAGTAATAATTTATAACAATTTAAAATTTAGAATCTTATTACAAAAATAAAATTAAATTGATTAAATAAGGATAAATCAAGTTGATAATGTTTAAATTAAATTTCAAACATGTCTAAATTTTATTGGTTGATGAGATTACAAAACTATCTCATCTAGTATTCGTATTGGAGTCATTTTTGAAGTCTTTATGTGGGGATTTAATTTATTATAAATTAATATTTCTTATGTTTCCAAAGGTGCCCCTCTCCTGCCTTATAATAGGGAACATCTTACCTCTCTTATTCACAACACTTTGAGCCTTCATGCTCGGCCAAAACCTACCCATTTCTATTCTAAACTTCACTATAAACATTTTTGAGGTTATGGTATTCTCAATATACCAACTCTAGTGCCTTAAGAAGAAGCTTAAAAGAGGTGCGTCGAAGAAGAGGTAATCTCTTCTACCGATTATTTTAAGTTTCCTTCTTCTTCAACATATTCTTATTTAGTTGTTTCATTATAAAGTAATAACATAAGTATCAATAATATACTGATATGTTATTATAAATATTAAACAAACCCATTTCACCTTCTATCCATCCTACAGAAAAGGAAATCACCGTGCGTGCGTGCGTACAGAATACCGTCTCCACGTCGTGGTGTAATCTGTTTTTCCACCACCACCTTACTTGGATGTGTATAATGGTGTAAAGAATGAATATATATATGGTAATTATAACATTATACTAATTCTGAGATATTATATCATCCAATATATTTCCATTCAATAATCATGGGAATGATATCATCGCTCGTGCGTACGTACGGATTACCATCTCCGTGACGCGATGAGATTCATTCTCCAACTTAACCATTATAGAATGATTATAAAGTACATATATTAAATAATCATAAAATATATGACATATTAATGATACTGGACTTATGTATATGTTATTTACTTACTTCCATTCAATTTAATAAGGAAACGAAAACATCGTTCATGCGTATGTACGGCCTACCGTCTCTATGAACAGTGTATTTATTTCCATTTATTGATCTATTATATATATGTATATTCTGAAAATATATTATATATAAATCATATTTTACATTCTATAAGCAATTTATCATGATCTAAGTAGTCATATAAATAACTACAAGTCAAAACACGGATGATAAATGAAACGATTTTACCCAAAACGCTACTTTAACATGAATTTATATAAGAACGGGTAATATAAAGTCATAAGTGAACCATATATGATATCATAATAATGAATATTATTATGTAATAATTCAATGACATTATTTAAATCATTATACAAGAGGTTCAAATATATACGAATCATATCAGACATAAGGTAAGGGATAAGTTTTCCAATCTCGTTTTATCCCAGATTGTTTATTTGTACGTATTTACTGGGGTTATATTTATCATCCATGTCCTTGTTTTATAAAAATGTTTTCATGTATGTTTAAATTCATATTTACCCATTTTTGAATTTTACCACATGTTATGGAAGGAATCTATCTTCTGTTTACCATACGAGGAACTTTTTGACTTTTCCGACAAAAGTACGAGGAGAATGTTTTTTTGACATATACGACATGAACAGATTTTTACAGTTTCATAACACCTTTTCTTAATAAAGATTAATCAACAATAGTTCATGAATATTTTCAAACAAATCCATTTCTTTTAAAATTTCAGGGCATTTTGTGAAAAAAAAAATATTTTGAAGAAGAAATGATATTTTCGTCATGAATTAATTTCAAGTGTTTTATCAAAACTATTTTCCATATAAGATGACATTATTCAGTATGTTTATGATTAAAGTATAATGTATCTATTATTTAAATAGTTTGATAATTATTATGATGAAATGATATCCATTTGTTTTAGATGGATTATGTTATGATGTTATGATGTTTATGAAACCCATTTGATTCTTTGGGTTATGATGAATGATTTATAATTATTTTGTGGCACAAGTAAGAATTATTTCATTATGATATGGGTGGTACCTATATCTCCCTATAATGCATTAGGTAAAGATTTATATCTCATGATATAGACATGTCTGGAATAGTAAGTTAATCTAGATCAGTGATACAGGACTGGAACGAGGAGTGGACTCGATTCAGAAAGGGACTTTGTCCACTAAGATGGTCTTGGCAGCAATGCATTGGATAATATGGAAATCATATCATGATCTTAATGGTTTTCCACAATTACATGTTTTCTTCCCTTGCAATTTTATCATTATTGATGTTCCATTATGATATATGCCTTACGTACTTCCATGATATATGTCTTTGCTCAAAATTTTAATGTTTAGATTTTATGTTCAAGTTTTTGCATTCAAATTTTTATGGTTTGTTTTATGTTCTCTATGTTTACCCTTACTGAGCATTTGAGCTCACCCTTTTTATGTTTTATTTTCCCTAGGATATAAAGAAATGTTTTACGTAAGAAAACAAAAGGGGAAGATCTTTATGGGAGATGTTGAAGATCTTTCACCATGATTAGAAGATTATGTTCCATGTTTCAAAAGACACTAAAATATTACGGTCCTTTGGTGTCTGTTTTTGTTATGTATTAAGTATTGCGCTAATGTAATGTAATGTCCATGTACAAAAAGTTTGGGGTCTATACCGGTAGAATTTTTTATTTTTGGTATTTCTATATCGTTATTTCTATTAGTCGAACACATATCAATTCCAAGAATAAGAATTGATTCATGCACCGACAGATATTTTTATTTATGGTTGGTTTATTTTTTGTTGGTTATTTTCCTCTTTGTCCATCTAATTCTTTAATAATGGATCGGGCCTTGAAATGAAAAAATTATGAGGTGCATTCATCAAATTTAATGTTTTATGCATTTATCCCTTGTTTCTTCATGTTTTAATCATGAGAAATTCCGTTTTCCCACAGTTTGACTAAATACTTGAAATTTGATCATTGCACGACTGTTCTACGACATAATGGATTGATACCATGGGTGTGGTTCATAATTGAAGGTGTGATCAAGGTGAAATGATGGAGGATGATTGGAGGTCTACAATATTTGACCAAGGGTTCCCATTCTTCCTAGTATTGATGCACGATGGATATGGATAACTCGATAGAGGTGATTTTTTAGCAGAGCCTCATTACTATAAATAGGGCTTTCAATAGCGCTAAAAAATATATTTAATAGTTCTAGAAAAGTGTTGTTAATCACATTGAAGATAGGGAGTCCCCTTTATCAGCGATCAAAATAGCGCTGATAAAGGGTCACCGTTATCTACACTAAAAATGCACTGATAAAGGCCCCCCTTTATCAACGCTATTTTGAGAAATGATAACTGTGTAACATATCAACGCTCAAAATAGCACTTATAAAGACCACCTTTATCAGTGATAAACATGAATTTTTATATTGGACATTATCAACACTTAATTAGCGCTGATAAAGGCCAAGTGAGCCGAGAAAACCCAACACCAGCACAACACATGCACACCTGAGACAACACCTGAACACACAACACAAACAACACCTACACACAAAGAACAGAAGAAAAATAATTCTATATAAATTTACATGAAATCATGAAAACAAAAAATCACACTTTGATATACATTTCAAACAATGTTTAATATGGTTACAATTACAATTATTCAACAAACAGTTAAAAACATTAATATTTAATCCTTTTGTAATCTGTTATCGACTCTATAAAATTATCATCCATGGTATTAGTTTCTTAACAAAGAATTCGAACTCAGGAAAAAAATTTCACCTATATAATAAAATAAATATTAAGTTAGTAATACAATAAATAAATAAATTAAAACTTAATATGAATGAATAAATTAATAAAATGTCAATTATTACCTATTACAAACTTTACATATCCATATTTCTTTAGATTGAATTAATATTTTAGAAGAGGATCAACATGATTCATTGACTTATAAATAATTTTTTTTAAGATTTCATGGATGAGAAATGAAGAGGAAGAAATTACCTCAACAACATGGAATCCAAAAGGTTTCATTTATTGACAATAAAAAAGGAGGAATCTCCACAAGTTATACAATATGACACTTACATGATGGTGTATTCATTTTCATAAGAGTATTTAATTTTATAATAAATTATAACATTTTCCTAGTGATACCACCATCCTAGATAGGTTATAAACCTAATATTTACTTATTATAGTAACCTCTAAGAGTTTAATCGCGCATTCCAGGTCAATGGGAATGAGTGATAGCACATCTGCATCAGACATTGGGTTCAACCCTGCTTGGACCCTGACCACTTATGCCTCTCCAAGGAACCCATAAAATATCTAAGGTCTCTTTGAAGGTATGCAAGGAATGTATTTCTCAGTTTTAGAGAGGTCCTGATGAGAACCTGCATAATTAGATAGGCCATGATCATACAGGTTCACTTTTTCTTGATATCCTAGTTCTTTAGTGTGATTAGCCAACCCCCCCTCCCCCAAGACAACCCCCTACCCCTAGATAACCCCCACTCCACCTGTATCCCCCTCCATTTTCCGATAAAACCCACTCCCTCCCCCTACATCCCCCTCTCTTTCCCTGGACAACCCCCTTTCCACCCACTGGAAAGACCCATCCCCTCTTGGACAACCCCCTCCCCTCTTGGACACCCCCCTCCACTTCTAGACACCCCCTTCTTCCTAGACAACCCCCTCCCTCCCCCTAAAACCCCCTTCCTTTCCCTGGACAACCCCCTTCCCACCCCCTAGACAGCCCCCCAACTCCTGGACACCCCCACTCCGGGACACCCCCTCCCTCCTGGACACCCCTCCATCCTAGACACCCCCACCCACCCTTCCACCTGGACACCCCCTCCCTCATGGACACCCCTCCCTCCTAGTTCTTTAGTGTATAAAAATTAATAACCTTCTTTATCCAACTACATTTCACCATATATTTGATAATGGAATAAATATTATTTATACATCATCATTCACTAATATGAATTATAAAATCATATATATTTCAAAGAGATACAGTTCAACAAATCATGGAGAAACACCAAAAAAAAAACATATTGGAGGAATATGAATGAAATTTCACATAACATTATCAATATAGAACTAAAAATACACAAAGCAGGAACATAGAGATCATATGACACAACCATCGGACACCAATCCTATGTAAAGTGGGAGAAGAGATATATATATATAAGTAGTGGGGATACATCTTCTAGAATTCAGTTTCTGGTAAAAAACATGTCATTCCATATATTTCATCCACATGCTAGGATTGAGGGTCAAAATTGATTTAGTTGAGAGTGTCCTCACAACTCTTCTAGATCAGAAATTATTCCTTCCATCAAACTCGTATATCATCCATAATTTTTCCAATATATGTTTTCTACTACAATGTTGGTGTCGAGAAAAAGTGTGTTTCTTATAAATATAATGTGACAAAGTTAAATGATGCATATTTTGGGTCTTTGTGACATTAAATAAGATATATTGTGCCCCAAATTGAACAAGAATATAATTCTTAGGCCTTTACATGGGCTTGGAATTGGTTTGGTTGGTTGGAAGTTTTGATGTCTCACTATAGACCCACTTCAGGCTACTCTATAATTTCTATACCCATTGTATGTTATCAATATTGAATGGAATTGAATGGATCTCTACCTGGAAACCCCCTCCCTTATGGACACAATCCCTCCCTCCCCTCCTGGACACCCCACTCATGGACACCCCCTGGACACCCCCTCCATTTTGGACGCCCCCCCACTTCTGGACACCCCCTGTACACCCCCTCCCTCCTAGACACCCCCTCTTTCCTGGACACCCCCACCCACCTGGAGACACCCTCCCACCTGGAGACCCCCCTCCTTCTTGGACACCCCCTCCCCCTTGGACACCCATCCCTCCTTGACACCCCCCTTCTGGACAAACCCCCTCCCTCCCCACCTAGACACCCCACTCATGGAGACCTCCCTAGACAACCCCTCCCTGTTGGACCCACCCTCACACCTAGACACCCCTTCCCTTTTGGACACCCCTCCCTTCTGGATAGACCCCCTCTCTCCCCTCCTGGACACCACACTCACGGACACCCCTCCCGCCTAGACACCCCTCCCTTCTAGACACACCCATCCCACCCCTCTTGGACACCCCACTCACAGACACCCCCTATACACCCCTCCCTTTTGGACACCCCCTCCCTTCTGGACACACCCCTTCCCTACCCTCATAGACACCCCAATTGGACACCTCCCTCCCCTCCTAAACGCCTAATGATGATATCATAGAGATGGTGGCAGATGATATCATCACGGGACACTGGATCAGAATTTCAGATCAGATGTTGTGCTAAGAGGCAGTTAACCAACAGTAGTTAAGAATCCATAGTTTTGTTATTAAATTTATGAGTGATGCACAACCAATATTATTCCAACACACTACATCAGTTGAAAAAACTGCATAAATGAGCAATATACATAATATAAATGATCCATTCCATAATAGTTTAGGTCTTGTGATTTGGGAAACATAGAAACCTAAAGAACTAGTTTATATGAGTCTCTCATTAAGTTATGATTTACTAGAAATAAAAATCATTTCTGAAATCATTCTTCATAACCTAAGGAAATAAAACATAATAAAAGGTGATCTTATATGCTCAATAAGTGTAAAAAAGGGAGATATCAATGATTATCTAAGGATAACATAAGTATTAGGTATTCACCTTCATCCTATTTGTGTACAATCTTTAATCATGTGTGCTCCCTATTCGTTTCTAATCACATCTATATCATCTTGTGAATATGAGTTTTTATGACAGTCATGGTAGTACTAAAAAAATATAAATACACAATGTATTAATAAATATTTTAAATTGACTCATAATTATTTTTGAAAATACCTCTTCAGAGATGCTAGTTTGTTGATGAAATACAATCTCTTTCATAAATTTAAAAATATAATAACCAGAGTCCTTTCCATTTGTTTGTTTGGGACACTGCAGAAACATAGAGAAAAATAAGTAATTTGTTTTGATATATATTTGGATAGTGCAATGTTATTATACATACCAAGATAATTTTCCAGTTGTATATCTTGTTGGTATTTTTGTCTTTAGGCCCTAGATTCATTCCATGAAGTAGACTATATTTATACACCACCTGATCCTAACTTAATCATAATTAAAAGATAATATAAACTATATAACTATATCTTTAGTTCTAAAATATTGGATCTAGTGTATTAAAAATTAAAAAAACACCATCATGTGTGGTCGGTTTGTTGCATATCCATGTATTGAACCCAGAAAATAAATCTTTGGAGTATCCAAATTGACTGCAACTAGCATCCAATTCTTCTCAAAAACACAAAAAGGAATAAGTAATGAATTAAATGAAAATATAGTTTATATGATTAAATTTTAGAGTTTTACCCTTGTATCTTTGGTATTAAAAAGAGTTTGTCATCCATAATTTTGTTTTCAAACGATTTCAGCTGGCATGACATTATTGCAGCCCCTTTATCAGAATCTAATTCTTCTTTTCAAGAGGTGATGTGAGGAATAATGAGTCCAAATTTTTGTTCATGGGAAAATCCCTTCAATTGTTTTTCATATATACACCTGTAAAAAATATGAAATGTATTTAGTCAAAATTATCATATTATATCAGCTTTTGTAAAATAAAATCATGAAAACAAACCTCATATATTAATTTACAACTGAGGCAACTATCCATTCATACTTGAGGATTTCATTTACATTTTCTGCACTAATGAAATCTGATTGTTCCTCTCCATATATACTTTTTTCAAAATCCACTCTGTGAGTATTTTCATCTATCAACTTTTTATCCACATGAGCCTATATTGATATTAACTGTGTATATAGAACGAGTGGGGTGAAGGTGCTCTCAGTAGTCCATTTCTATCTGTTGGTTGACCCTTGAGATATTTTTGAGCTGATATTTCATTTCACCCCTTTCTCTTGGTCATTCTGTAATAAAATTCATCAGTTTAGTCCTTTTTTCATTAGATGTTAAAGGTACATCTTAAAAATTAAATTGGTAATGGATAATTCCTTATTGACATGTTTTTTTACAAGAATTTAAAACCATGAGATGAATGTACCAACATCTTGTTCAATCGTATGAATGTCATCATCGTAATTCAGAATAGGTAGCTTAGCACTCAGCTCATTAGCTATGTTAATTGACACTCTGAAATGATCTGTTAAAATTTTTATTTTTCATTGCATGTTGTTATATATATTGAACATTGTAGCCCTCTATACAAAGTGATAGGTAGGAGTTGATAGATATAAATCACAATCATTTTTTACCAAAATAATTTTAGTAAGGGAATGGTATCTGTGTCTATGTGATTCACATTTCACAGAAATAATTATTAGAACATTGATTACATCAGCTAAGTGAGGTTTTTAGGGGAATGGATCGCCTCAAAGCTGGTGGGGGTGGGGTGGGATCTTCACACATGGGTTATTGTTGATTTGATTCTTCTCTTTTCTTCTCCCCCATCAAACTTGTTATCATATCTATCTGGTATTGTAATTCTTCTTGAAAAATAACTAATTTTTCCCGCATATTTTTCATTTCCTTAGTTTGAACCCCCACTTGTTTTTGTTTTTGAAAATATGTTTGGGGTGTCACCACAAAATCTGCACCTCTGACGTGGCCACACTGTTCTGGCTACTTCAAGGCTGCTAAAATTATGTCGGCATATTTTGCGGGTGAAGTTGATTCCTGTGACTATATTAGATAGAAAATACAAAGAAATACATAGTCATTGTTATGAAATTGTTATTTAAGGCAAATCAAATTTATATTATGTCATACATAAACATGTTTCCCATAATTTTTTTGGGTTTTCATCAATCAGTATCCCCTCTTTATTTACACGAGCCTCCTTCCATAGCACATGAAATGGGATAGATATGGATTATGATTTCAATTCATCAATCTTCATATAAACAGAGAAACATGGTTCTGGTGTGTTTTATGTCACATAAAAGTAGTACTATATATTTAAAAGATGTAATAATTTTTTCTCTAGTGAAGCATACCCCATAATTTCATTACAGTAGAGATACGATTGTTTTGTTTCACGTTCTTTATTTTTAGCACTCAGTTATTGTTTCATAAATAAAAAACTATCAATCAAAGTGATGAATACAAGCAATGTAAAAAACCATATTACCAAACACAATGTACCTGATAAGTCTATTCCCTGTGACAATTTTTAAACGCATCCCATGATCCTTGTGATATCAAGTGTGCATAGAGAGAAGGTGGGTGTGGCTTGATTTTCCCTTCAGCATCTTTAAGATGATATTTCTTTAAAATTATGCAGAATCCTCTATGAATCCTTCTTAAAACTCATAATACATATTAATTGTGTGAGTAATATACTATAAATTCACTCTACAATGGATGATGAAGAGTAAGTAAACATTTTAGTATTTTATTTTATTTTAATAAATTAAAAAAATGATGTCATAATTTTACTGTAATCTCTTCCCACATTAGTGTCTTAATCCTGATGACAACATGGTACCACAACTGTACATCAATCAGCATGCGTTGCTGATCAATGATTCCAATGTACCTACTAAAGATGGGTTTTTTGGGGTTAACATGTTGGCCTCTCTTATTCCATCCCACCTCAAATTTGATGTCATTTTTTCCTTAAGGATTTATTCTAACACTGTCAAACTATGACGTTCTTTTTTTTTATCTGTCAGGGTTTCATTTCCTACCTTTTCCGTAGAATCATCATCCTTAGGTTCCACCAGAGCCCTAGAATCGGCACTAGGACCAACAGAACCAGGGTGAGAAACCTGTTGTACCTCAGCACTAGGACCAGCAACAGCCGGTTGAGAAACCAATTGTTGCTTTGCATTGGGACCATCAGCAGCATATTGAGAGACTTGTTATGCCTCAGGATTGGGCACATCAGCAGGTGTATAAGTCATTATCTGCATATGTGGTTTAACATTTTATTTAGATTATATAAAAGCAGTAGTGAACAGATAATAACATAACGTGACACAATGTATATTACAATAAAAAATAACCTGATTATTAAACTCTCTTTTTTAAAGGATAAAGATATTTGACCCCTCTATCGACTATATAAATCCCTTCATTGTGGTCTCCTATGACATAAAAAACGCTATCTAAATTGGGACCACTTTTAAATGATTGTGAAGTCCCTATGAAAAAATCATCCTCCGTTGAAATTTTATATGACCCTTCAGTTGGTTTGGTCGATAACAGAACAATTCACCAGTTTTAATTTGTGGGGTATGAAACATAAAATACTTTTATTTCCTATGATTCCATTATAAATGGGTTGTCTTTCTCCCCTTCCTTACTGAAATCAACTTTCACAAATCTCATTTAATCTATTTTAAAAACACTCTTATTATCAACCCACTTGCATTAAAAAATCGACACTTGGAATTTCATAAAATCTAACTCCCATATTTGTTTGAGGATATCAAAGTATGAAATATTCACATAAATTGGATTTCTATCCTTAGCACTGGAAACATGAATCTCTTCAACCAAATGTGTAACCCCACTATTCTACATGGTACTGTCTTCATCATGTTCATTAATATAGAATTTATAACCATTAACTGCATAAGCATTGTAGGATAATGCATACACACTTGCTCCTCTGGCTACCCATCGAAGTGGTTCTGAAATTGAGTCTGAATTTTCATCTAGCTTCTTAAAAATATGATCTCAAAACCATCCTATAAATTTTGGATTATGTGTACATGATTTCAATTTTTCATCCCTAGATGGATTCAAATTCCTAATAATTACTTTGTGGGTTTGAACATATGGGTCAACGTCAAAACTATTGTGCAAAACGTAAAGGTGGGCCTGCTCCCGATATGTAATTTTGTTGATGAAAACCTCTCTTCCAAAACTTCCTTCAGCCTCAATCCGCCCAGTGTGACAAGATTTCGGTAGCCCGAAATTTTCAATACCAGACATGTATTCGATATAGAATTCAATGACTTTGTCAAAAATATATTCCTCCGCAATAAAACCCTATGGCCGACTTTGATTTTTTGACATACCCTTTCAAAATCTTCATATACCTTTCAATAGGGTACATCCATCTATAATGTACAGGACCACATATTTGAATATCTCTCACTGAATTATCCATCAAATGAACCATCCTATCGAAAAAATTTGGCAGGAAGAATATTTCAAATTCTCATAATATAATGACAATTTCTCTTTCCATTGTTGGAAATTTCACTAGGGATATAACTTTGTTTCATATATCTTTGAATAAGAAAAAAATATTCATTAATGTATGGTTTAAATTCTTGTAATAATGCAATGTAAAGCTATAAGAATTAGATATTTCATAAAAACATGGAATTCTAGTGTTTTCAGACCCTTTAATTTTTAGTTCCTCAATTGAACGATGTTCTTGATATTGATGAATATCCCTTTAAAACCTTTACGTCATTCAAGAAGTTTCAAAATCGATATCTCTTATTACTGGAAAGAGTGTATGTTGTAGGAGGAATAAATGTTCATTTTTCACCCTTCACCGGTGCCAACTCTTCTCATATTCTCATCTCAACTAGGTCCAATCTAGCCTTAATTCCATCCTTTGTTTTGTTGGGTGAATTTAGCAACGTTCCAATGATACTATAATATTTTTTTTTCAACATGCATAACATCAAGAAAATGTATGACATACAGAAAATTCCAATATGGTAATTTAAAAAAAATGGATCACTTTTTCCAACCGGTTTTTGTAATGTTTTTCAAAAATGGTTTACCAAAAGTAGTGTCTACATATTTTAATTTATCAAACAATTGATCACCTGTTTGTGGAGACGGTGTTATACGTTCTTTTGAACTTCTTTCGAATGATATCGTCTAAGATTGTTACTTAGGTTGTCATGGTAGAAATCTGCTATGTTTTTTAAACATAGTTTTCAATGAATTTTTTAATCTAATTGATTGTGTACCTTGTTCGCAAATGGGACACCCTTGAATTCCTTTAATGATATATCCTAAAAAAATTTCATAAGAAATAAAGTCATTTATCATCCCATACAAAATGGATTTCAAAGTGAAATCTTCATTTTTGTAGGCATCATACAATATAACACCTGAATCCCCTAATAATTTTAAATCCTCGATCAATAGAGCCAAAAAAACATCAATATCATTACCCAGTTTTTTTGGTCGTGATATAAGCATATATAACATGATATATTTTTGTTTCATGCATAACAATAGAGGTAAGATATAATTTACCAACATAACTGGCCATGCACTGTGGCTACTGCTTAGAAAACCAAAAGGTTTCACCACATCTGTAGATAACACAAGACAAATGTTCCTTGACTCATTTCCAAATTCAGGATACTCATGATCAATTCTCTTCTACTGAGGAGAGTCTGTTGGGTGACGTAGTTTCCCTTCTTTAATTCTTGTATCTGTATGCCATGTCAATTGTCCTACATTCTCCTCACTTCCCTATAGGTGCCTAAACCTTGGAATGATTGGAAAGTACCATAAAACATTCATAGGAATAGAATCATTGATCTTGTATCGATAAGCAACAAAATTTGGGAATTCTTTAAGTGATTCTTGGTCCTTGAAAAACTCTATACAGTCATTTGGATAGGCGTGTATTTCTTCATAGATTATACCCATCAAGTGTAGCATTCGTTTGGAATCATATGTTCAAATTTAGAGCTAAATATCTTCTGGGGGAATGTCATTCAGGAGAGAAAGTACTTCCGTAAAACTGGCGTCACTCCACCCAATGCTTGATTTCAAATTGTACCACTTCAGTATGGATGACAATGCTGTATATTTAGTGCAACCAGTATACAATGACATTTTTGTACAACTCTTTAACTTCTCAACCAATTTTGGGAAATCATGAAGTTTATCTTCAACTGTCCTTGTCATTTCCTCAATATTATCTTCATCATCATTCACATCTACAATCACATCCTCAATATGATCATCTTCATTGTTTATGATTGTAATCATATAATATGCTCTATTAAACATCGTGTTATCCGAGCCACTACCTACATTCATTTTCCCAATGTTTATTCTAATATGTATAACTTCGATCTATTCCATTATAGATCATGTGTTCTTCCAACTCCTCTGGACTAATTTGTCTTGAATAAAAATAGCGTAAACATGGAAAAAGGATTTGAGAAGGGTCACATGCATGATCTTTTGAAAACTTGATAAACTCTTTCACGCCATCTTCATACTCTTTTGTCAACCGATTGGAATTCATCCATTCTTTATCCATATTCATCCTATTTGATGCAGTAATATTAATATATAAAAAAATAATTACACAAAATATGTTTAACAGTCTTTGAGAATCCCATGAACTAGAATGTTTTAGTATCCCACATGTGATTTATAAGCATTATTATAAACCGGTTTTTTAGTGTTTCTCTATAAACATAATGTCTCTTGTCAATAATTATGGTACTAAACTAATATATGGTATTATTTTCAATATAGTTCTTATGGTTACATGGATTCATTACATGTTTTGTTATGGTTATTTGTATAGTGTGTCCATAAAGTGTCTCATAGAGTCCTCTAGTGAAGTGGGTTTCTAGGATTTAGTGGAATTGCACTAGTAAAAAAGTGGTTGTTCCATTTAAATGGGTAAATTTTGGATTTATTTTCAATGGTGGAAGTACTATAACATGGAAAAATGGGATACCAATCATGCCAACAACCACAACACCATACAAACACATTATCATGCTCACAATCGCAACATCATACAAATCAAAAAATCACAATTTCAGATTTTACAAAGCATCCCTTATTCAATTTTTTTGTTAATTCAGCGGTGATCATCGAAGTTTTATAATCTTAGGGAATTAATTCATAAGTCAGGTATATGTAAATTACTAACTTTTATATTCAAATGTTCAACAGGAACCAACCAACATGAAATTAATTTAGTGCATGGATAAGGACCACCAACAACCACAATTTTCAGTGGGGCGTTTAGCCCGTAACTTTTGAAATTATAACAATCAATATCAAATAGTATTAACATGTGAACAAGAAGAAAACAATGAGTAATAGCAGAAAACTCACCACGAAGGTGTTGTTCAGCGCGCGATAGAGGTGTGTTCACGGCAAATGAGAGGTGCACATCAGAGGATATTTCCAACTGAAAAGAAAACATAAAATGAGAAATCATATGTTATACCTATCCAAACTAGGTTCAATGAGATTTAAGAATGGTAAAAGTCTTGTTAAACATCATTGAAACCTATATACGACTATCCATGAAACCCATCTACTCAAGGGAACAATTTTTTCACTAAACACATCATCAGGTTCATGGTTATACCCACCATGATCTTGATCCAAAGTTCTCACCACCATCTTAAATTCAAATTCTAACACATCATCTGGTAGTCTAAAAAACCACTTAGTGTGGTTTAAAACTAACCAAACCAAAACAAATATGAAAAAACCCTCCAAAATCTAGTACAAGTTATTATATTTTATTCCAAATAGAATCAAACAAGTCTCTACTTCTTATGAAGAAGTCTCTAACATGTTGAACTTCCCTCAAAAAGTCCCAGTAATACATCAAAATGAACCTATAATACCCTATATGAAGTAATCATTTCCCTCTATTGTCTACAAAATCTAATCTCAGGGAAAACACTACCACTAAATTTTTACACATGATTCAATCCTTAAATCATGTGAAGAAATAGGTCCACCCTATAAATAATGCGATGAATGGGTTTCACCCCCAAAATCACATGATGAATAATGATTTACCTCATGAATCACCTTTGGATCACATCAATATTATCCTGATCCTTCTGTAAACATAAAAAATTTATCTAGTACATCATTTAAAATCTAAATATGTTATTAATATGGGACCAGATAAATCAGATTCACCAACTCAACGACATACAAATTCCATATCAACCATCCAATAACCAGTCCCATTATACTTAAGACCCTTGTAACATAAGGTTCATACCTCCCTAGTGAATTATCTATCTATTATCATAGATATTTAACATATGTGATCATATTTATCATACCTATTCTCTAACATGAAATATCAAGTTCCACATATTCATCGATAACTGAAATATTATACCCATCAACCATTGAAATTCATCTGAAATTAAAGTCCCACCTTTAACAACCATTAGTTCACTCCCCACTACATTTTTACCTTATAACACTTATCGATCATCACCTCAACATGTTGTACCACCTGATTTGTGTTTCTTCTCCGGATCCATGATCATTTATCTAAGGAAACACCTGTTTGAGATTAACTCTTGAATCAAACATGACACTATATTTGATCCATTTGTGATGTATCCTCCAACATAGATTGAAATTTTATATTTCATCCAAAACCCAAAGAAATTGAATCTAAAATAATTTATTCAACTCCAATGGTCCTCGGCTCACACTTTACATTTCACCGACTTAAAATTTAAATGGGTACCACGCATAACTGACATGTATCATTCTCACCTCATCCAATATAATGGGTGTAAAATATTGTAACACCTGATAAAATTACATGACTCATGATCCCACAAGTCAAACACCATTTTGTTATAATAAAATACCATCTCCATGAGATACTATAATTATCCTGATCTAGAAATGTATCGTTGTACACCCCATGAAACCGCACGATCAAGTCTCCAGAACAATGATCAACAACCCTCCTTATCGAAATAATGCATGTCTAGATAGGTGTAAATTTCTATGATAACATAAATTATCACTCAACTTGGACTAACATGAGTCCTATCTCAACTATAATAGGCTCACATGCCTAAACCCATGACCATGATCTTTGGTATGTCAATCATTAAAACAAAGAACCTCCATGATACTTTCCAACAAGATTAACATTCTTAAAATTTCCATGAAAACCGTACTAATTCCTTTCAATCGGTATCATATTAAAATCACATATGTCTATCCATAATTTAATAGCTACCCCACTAAGAAACATGTCAGAAAAACACAGGGCTAAGAATCAAACTAATCTTACCCTGAAAACAAACCTTGATACCAAAAACATCGACACTCAAGGTGCCCTTCTCAAAAATATTACAAGGAATCTCAATGCCTATAAAATCTCAAGTCAAGGAAATTACCCACACCTTCCCCATTCCCAATGTTTAAGGAATCACCATTCATATATTACATACTTGGTATGACACCAATTATGCTAATCACAAATCAAAGCATATACCTTTGCTTCATGTTTATAAAGAATTAACAAGACTTGTCTAACACCTAATATATTTTACCTTTATAAAACTCATTTAATCACATCCATAATACCTGAAACGCTCAAAGTATATACCTTTTTAGTGGAGGTAGTAGTGGATGAGGCAGTGACGATGGAGAAAGGGGTGGTGGAGGAAACGACGGTGGTGGAAGTGGCAGTAGAGGAGGAGGATGGCTATGGTTGAGAAGAAGGAAAAGGAAGTGGTGGAGAAGGAGGAGGAGGAGGAGGGGTCGCAGTAGAGGAGGGGTCAGGTTCAGCTTTCTTGAAGGCTTGAATGTGTGCGAGAGAGGAAGGTCCTATTAGGTTTCTTTTATAAAAACTGTTGGAACCTTTACCAGTGCTAGTTAAAAGCGCTGATAAAGGTATGTTTTATTAGTTCTAAAATAAATGCGCTGATATAACAAACATTAATCTGTACTTTTTTAGCACTGATAAATATAGACCTTTATCAGCACTAAAACAACACGGATAAAGTAGCTATTTATCAGTGCTATAATTTTATCACTGAGAAATAGGCATTTTTTCAGAGATTTTATAGCACTGATAAAGGTTTATCTTTATCAGCGACAAAAAAGAACTGATAAAACATCTATTTATCAGTGCTAAAAATATAGCACTGATAAATACTTATTTTATAAATGTATAATTTTATTAATTTATTTATATTCTTATATATTTATTTAAAATGATATATATGATAAATATATATATATTTATTAATAATTATAGCTATAAATTGTATATATTTATAAATATTAGTATAAAATTGTTAATCTATACAAAAAACATTATTTTTGAATATAAATATAATAATATTATAGAAATTAATAATAAAATCTTTTATTGGCACAAATAATAGTGCTGATAAATGTACCCTTTATCATTGCTTTTATCTAGTTCGGATAAAGGAACACCCCATTATTATCACTTTTTGTTTAGCACTGATAAAGGGCAGCGCTTCCCTTGCCCTGTTTTTTGGTAGTTTTTGAATTCTAATGATTTGTGATGGAAAGGGTCGACCAACCATGGGTCCTTTTTTCAAGATGTTTTATGGTGGAATTGAAACATAAGATGATATGGAGAATAACATGATGGTTCTAGAAAATACCATATTAAATAGTGTGTCATCTAGGATCACAAGTCGTGTAGGACCCCATGTGCGACACTAGGGTTTCTGCTATGAAGATAAGGATCACATGCTATGTAGTCCCAACCAAATGTTGTGTGACCCATCTTGGAAGCTTAACATGTATCTAAAAGGATACATGGGAATGGGTAGGTCAAGGTACATGGACATAGCAAGTGTACATGGGAAGAGCTGTGTACTCAGACATGACTAGGTGTACAAGGGATCAGCCATGCGTACATGGGTTGGTACGCAGTCCTGACCAACAGTACATAGTCAGAGATAGACAACCCATGAAAGGTTGTGAAAGACTGAAAAACCCCATGTAAAATTTGGTAAATGTCATGTATATGGAGGTTTACATATGTTTTCATTAAATTTTTATGGTAATTCAAAATATTACCATGATTTATGAGAATATATTATCTATGTATTCTCATATTTAAAATGAGACATTAAGATATTCTTCATATTATTTTGGGGAATTAATGATAAGTTGGTTTGGGAAATTTATTAACCTTATTTGTAATCTTTTTGCATTTCAATTTTGGTCAGACATGAAGGAGCCTTATGGTAAATTATTCATGGAATATATTATGCTGAACTATGGATTTTATTGGTTAACTTGTGCTAACCATTTTTTTATAACGACAACTAGAGATATAAGGAATGAATTATCATTCTATTATGGATCTGATGATCTATTAGTGATTCTGGAATAAAACATTCATCTTCATATCTTAAAATGATTATGTAGAAACTTATCAAATAAAAACAATGGATTAGATTGTGGTTGTGAAATGTAATGAAATAAAGTATATCTTCTCATAAAAATTCTCCAAATTTTGAAAAAGGATCTTGAAATAAAATTTTATCATATTACTATCATTTCTAATTATATCAATGACCCCTTTCACACCTATTTGGTTTCTAATTTTGTGGTAGTTGATTTTCACTTGATTATTCACTTTCTTGTGATTAATTATCTCTATCACTATCCATAATTATTTAGACATTAAACTTTTCTTAAATATTAAAATATTCCCTTCCCACACATGTTCTTCTATTTGGAAACCTTGTTTGTATTATTCCATATGACCTTCACATGTCTATTTCTCACTTTATGAGAGGAATTTATATTAATCATTTTTTATGATGTGGGTTTCTTGAAAATATATTTTACAAATTTTAAACCATTGTGTACCAAGAATAATTTCAAATTACAAGGATGAAATTTATTTAGGGTGTATGTAACACATCAGGATTTCATGAAATATTCTTTTTAAAAAACTATCTTTTTAATGTTTTTCATTTCATGAAATGCTGAATTTTGCTTTCAATACACACAAAAATGATTTTACCTTAGGTTACATGCAACAATGAGTTTATCTTGTATTACATGCAATACTAAGTGTATCTTGTATTACATGTAACACCAATTTTAAATGAAATGTGACAGACTATTAAAACATTATCAATTAATATCATAGTTGTGAACTACCCATTAGAATAGTGGGTATGAATAGGATTAACAAAATTATGAAAATATATTCTTTACACATGTATATATAATGAATTATTTGGTGAACTATTAATTATAATTGAAAATAAAAACATTTTAAAACAAAAGGAATATTTTTCTGAAAAACTATTTTCTTGTGAATAGATGCGTTTTACCTCAATAAATTTAAAAAATTACTTTTGGTGAAGTATTTCAATGAAAATTACATATTATATTTTCAATAAAAATTTTATCATTCATATTATGTGTTTTATAGGAATGTTTTATGAATAAATCAAATTTTATGCTAAAAACTGTATTTTTCTAAAAAGTTGTTTTGTTACATTCTGTGGACTTTTTTTAAAATCATTTTTTATGAAATTTTGAAATTTTATTTTAAAAAATTCATTTTTAAAATATATATTTCAAAATTATATTTAATTTAATATTTTATACTTTTCAGAAAAGATAAATGTTTTAGTGAATAATGAAAAATACTTACTTTTATTTAGAATTTACTTTTCATTTACAAAATTTTAAATGATACAATTTTTTTAGATGTATTTAAATGTTAAATTAGTTCAATTATATACTAATTAATCCAATATAGTTCATTTTAATCAATTAAATATTTTATTTTGAAATTAAAACTCTATTACTTATGAAAATTTCCATTTGAAAACTCACATTCTCATCACGTAGGTGGGTTTAATTTTAAATTAAATTATGGCACTTATATGAGTTGAAATAGGAAAAAAATAATAAATATTTAGAATAATAATTATTTATATTATCTAATAAGGTAAAATTAATTTTTGACCATAATGAATATTAAAAATAGTAAAAATAATTTAACACGGTTAAGGTAAAAATGGGTTTATAGAGAGGTAAAGTAAACAATATAAGGGTTAAAATGACCCAAAAATTGATCAAAACCTATTTTTTGGGTATATTTCGATCTTATCATGAATATTTACTGAAAATGGTCCATGTTTATCCTTAATTTACATGAACAGTGTGGGTGAACCTTTTTTCAAAAATCACATGTGTGTCACTCACCTCAATTATAAAAGGTTACCCCTTCTCCTCTCCTATTAACACTTCCAAAAACATTTTTTTAGAAAATAACTGACCAAATATATTTCTTACATCTATTAACACTTCTTAGAGTCTTTTTTTATCATTGATACAATCTAAGAAGTCTTTAGGTTAAACCTAAATAGGTTTCCGGAAGAAGAGGTAATGTTTTTAACTATGTGTTTTTGTTTTACATGTTCTTATTACTCCTTCAAATATTATTCAATTAGTAAGATATAAAAACACCATTATATCACATATAATGATATTTTATTGTGTTAATATCAAAATCTGTATCCACCTCCACCTCTACCAAATGGGAAATGAAACTGTCGATCATGTGTACAACAGACTACCACCTTTTGAACCGATATTACTCATTTTCATAAAAACTTATCACTGTAGGATATAATGATGGATTAAGTGTTTATATATGATATTAATTCAATTATTTTTATTTTATATTTATTATATAAAAAAACCTTCTTACTTTCCATTTTGGGGGAATATGATAATGACTCTCGTGTGTAAGGTGGACTACCTCCTCACGAAGTGATGTGATTCGTTAATGATTTACATTGAAGTTAATAAGGATGGGTTTGATGAAAATATTTGATATATATGAAATAAAAATAATACTATAATGGTAATATATTATTTAAATTTATTTATTTATTTACTTCTATAAAATGAAAATAATGTTCATGCATACGTACGGTCTACCGTCTCGATGAACTGTGTATTTCATTTTCTATCTCGGACTTTTATGGATTACTCTAAAAGAATATATTCTAAATATATATTATATTTTTATCATTTTTATAATTCTGAATATTATTGAACCCTGACCAAATTAATGGGAATAAAAATAAAAAATCAAAACATACACAAAAAACAAAGTATTTATTGCTCGAAACATGACTTCAACATGAAATTTTTAATAAACGGGTAATAAAATTCCATAAGTAAACCATATATAGTATGATATATATATATATATATATATATTTAATTATGTATTATTAATATATTTATAATGAAATAATATTTATTATAAATTAGGTTTTAACAAGTATAAAGGAATTCAAGACTTAAGGTAAGGGATTTATAGTCTCTCCTTTATTTCAGGGAGACATATTTCATACTCAGAACTCGTTTCTTTTGTGTGGTGTATATACCTACAATTTAACATTTTATATCAATAATATATTTATTCTCATGATATTCAATGTTTTATTTTATATTATTGTTTCATAGGGATTTTCATTCAATGTTACGAATGTGGAAATGTTTTTATGATACAATCTCATCATTTATCCTTATTGTTTATGATTATGTTTATAATGATGAAATTTTATGATCCATATATCAAGAAAAAAATTAATTTCTTTCTCCTTTGGTTATTTGATGAGTATAAATTTTTTCACTTTATTTTTCTTGCTTTATATTCTCATTATTCAAAAATAATGTTTCTAAATAAAAACAAATTCATTTTTCTTTTCGGTAAAAAACAATTTTTCTTCCACATCCATGTTTTCTAAAAATGTTTTCAAAAAACTTTTAACATCCTAAAAAGGATTTATTAAATTAATTTTGACTAATTTTTTATTTTTTTTAAAATGTTTTAAATTGAGTCCTTACGTCATTTTCCAAACAATACATATTTGGATTTTACAGAAAATGTGACAGCAGTATTTCTTAATGTGTGCTAAATGAATAGTATTTTCCACCATTATAATCAACTCAATATTTTAAATCTCCCCTTATATGTTAAAATGTTTATTTTCCAAGAAATATATTTTAAAATTATTTTAGGTTTTAAAGATTTCTTTTCAAAATGAAAAGAATATTTTCCACAATATATGTTTTAAATGATTTTTAAATCTTCATTTATAGTTTCTAAGGTTATTTTAAAAGAAAAGGATTTTGAATATGTTTTGTGTTTTAAAATGTATTTTTCAAAGGTAAAATGATATTTTACTCAATAAATATTCCAAGTGATCTTTCAAAATCATTTTCCATCTAATATGAAATTCTTTAATGTTACTTAAGCTTTACTTGGGATATGGTCCAAAGATAACATCTTTATTCTTTCTCAAGAAGGTTTATATTTATGATGAATTTATTTTTATGAATCCCTTTTCTCTTCCATGGATTATACAATGATAAATTGTTAATTAAACTTGTTTCTCTTCCAGAGGTTCTACCATGATTTAAATTCTTATAAAACCCACTTATTTTTTCATCTGTTATACAATGATGAAATGATTATGAAAATGATTTATTTTCCATAGGTTATGCTATAATAAAATGTTTATAAAACCCATTTCTTTTCATGGGTTCTGATATGGTGATCGTTTTATGATCTTGTGGCATATGTATATATGACATTAATTATATGAAAATTTGAACCTATATCTTACTCCAATTAATTGAGAAAATATTGATATATGATGAGATAAACAAGACTAGAATGGGGAGTAAACCCAATTCAGTAAGGTAATTATTTCACGCTAATAGTATGGGGAGTGAATCATGGTTATTATGATGGTTTGGGGAGTGACCCCATTCCAATATGATAGTCGTGGAAATGTTCCCTTAACTACTAAGGAAATTATTTTACATACTTATATGTATGCCAAAAATCAATGTATTATTCCAATGATATGTTCTCATAGTTTATATTCTTTAATTATATTATAATTCATGTCTTATGAACTGTCATGGTTAATTCCATGACTCCAGTTTATGATATATGATATGCAGGTTATGGTTTTCAAATATTATTTACATGTTCTCAATGATCATGATATATTGATATTTCCCTTGTTTACAATTACTAAGCATCTGATCTCACCCTTAATTATGTTTCCTTTCCCAGGTTATAATTAATGGTGTTATAAATGATATGTCTAAGAAGGGTGCTAGTTATGAAGAACATAGTGGGAGATTTCATAGCTCAATTATAGCCCATTTTTTTATGTGTTAAGGTTTCCAAAGGCACTAAACCTAAATAATTATGGAGTGTGTCATTATTTTATGTAATTAATGTTCATTTATTAAGATTCAATATTTATGTATGATAATTTTGGGTCTTTACAATCATACTATAATTTTAATGATATTGAAAAACTTCTTTAACATAAATAAATTTTCATTTACAAAAATATAAAATGTTTAACTTAATGTTTGTTTGAAAAATGTTAAATTAATTTCATTACAAATTGATAAAATTCATCATATATGATAAATTTTCTTCTATTACATGAATTGAATCCAAAAAATAAATCTTTGGAGTATATAAATTGATTAAAATGAGAAATCAATTCTCTCTAAAAAGAAAAAAAAGGAAAAAGTAATGGAATAAAGTAATATATCTTTGATATGATTAGAATATATATTTTTACCCCTATATCAAGGGTATTAGGAATATTTTTTCATGTGTGAGTTTATTTTCAATAATTGTAGCTAGTTGGTACACTATTTATAAATATTCCTTTTCTTCCAATGATCTTTGTTGTGTAGAATTGATGTGAGCACTAATGAGTTTGAAAAAAAATTGCAGGGTTTTCAATTCAAATAGTACTGATATATAAACTTGTAAAAAATATTAATATTATTTAACTCTATTTAATATGGTAGATTGGTTATTGGATAAAAAGATTATGAAAATTCACATCATGTATACATTTTCTACTGAGACTCCCAATCAACCATGCTTTAGGATTTCATCTATATTCTCAAGAACAAGATAGTCTGTAATAACCTCTCTATACATTGGTTATTCAAAATCAGTGATGGTCATATTACCATATTTGAAAGTTATATCTACATGAAATTTTATTATTCGTTAATGTGGTAGTTAAACTAGTGGTGTAATGTTAGAATTGGAAGGTTGTTTGATTGATTGGTTTATCCTTATGATTATTTTGATTCGACCTTCTCTTTCCACTTCCTTTTCTGGATTTGTAATAAAATTACTCATTTATATCCTTTTTATTAGATTTTCATGGTTTTAAAAAATATAAAATTATAAATTATATACCTTGTTGTGGACATATATTTTTACAATATCAAATAGCCATTATTTGAATGTTTTAAAAGCATGTTTGGCTATGTAAACATCTAGATCATCAATGAGAATAGGGATCTCGATGCTCAAATCATGAGCTACATGAATCCTCAATCTCACATGATCTTTTGAAAGTTTTTGTTATGTATAATATCTCCCTGTATATTGTACAATGTACCTCTCGTAATAAGGTAATGGGAGGATTCTGATAGATATAAATCATAATCAATTTCACGATAGAAAATATAAGTACTTGAAAGGTATCAGTATCTTACTAATTCACATTTCATAAAAATTGTTATGATAAAATTTATTATATCTACTAAGGAATACCTTTGAGGGGAATAGATCGCCTCAATGTTGGGGGTGGATATTCATCCAGTAGTTTTTGTTATTTCATTACATATCATTGATTCCTCCCCATATAATTATCTAACAACTCAGACTTCCAATTAAGTTTTTCTTATAGAACACTTATTCATGCCAACATCTTATCTATTTTTTTATCTTTATCCCGAAATTCAATTATTTTCTCAAAATATGTTCTATGAGACACTTCCAAACCTGTATATATGACGTGGCTATATTGTTCTGGCCGCTTTAAGGACATTAAAAGATTCTATTAATTAGTTATAGCTAGTTATGATTCTTATTCATAAACAAGATAAATAATATTGGTAAATAAGTATTCATCATTAGATAATAGTAATTTAAAATAGATCAAATTTGTATTATTTCATACTTACAAATAATTCTCATACTTGGTGTTTTTTTCATCAATGATTATTTTGTCTTTATTTACACAAGAATCCTTCCATACCACATAACATAAGATGGAATTGGATTTGGTTTCATCAATATATATATATAGACAAAGTAACATAATAATTTTTATGTTTTATTCCACAAAAAAGTATAATTTTAGATTTAAAATACATATAATTTTTATAAGTGAGTCATACCCTCGTCCTTACAATATAGCAGGGGTGAATTAGTTTTGATTCATGCTAATTATTTTCACCACTCAGTTGTTATTTCATAAATAAATAATTCTTAATAAAAGTGTTTAATACATTTATTTCCAAGTAAATTAACACCAATCACAGTGTAATTTAAATTATGCCTCCTTATAATGGCCAATAAACACATTCCATGTTTCTTGGATTATCATGTGTGCATATATTTGTGGTGGGTGTGGGTTTAATTTCCCTCTAGCATCCCTTAGGTGATGATTTTTAAGAATTATCATAATGTATTGGTGAGCCTTTATATTAACCATTAATATAAATTCCATTATATTTCCACATACTATAAATGTACTTTATAAAGGATAATAAAGCGTAAATCAGTGTTTCATTGTTTTATCTTTTGAGAAAAATAGAGAAATTAAATCATAATGTTGCCCTAATCTCTTCCCAAATTAGTGACTTCATCACCAAAACAACATTATGTCATGTAACTACATTAATATGCACAAGTATTCAAGTGGTGACCCCAATGTAACTAAGGAAAATAGAATTATTAGGGTTAACAAGCTAGTCTTGCGCATTCAATTAAACCTCGATTTTGATACATCTTCTTCTTGAATTAAAATATTTTGTTAATACTACCATGATACTGTTATATTTATTTTTCTCATACATAGTTGTTACACCTTATACCATTTCTTAGTTTCAACATTTGTAGTATATTGTTTCTTAGGATTGGTCACATTATCATGTGGAAAAAAATGTTTTTTCTCCAGATTGGGAGCCTTATCATGTTAAGAAACCAGTTGTTCCTTGGGATTAGGAGAATCAATATGTGGAGAATCCATTATCAATATAAATGGTTGAAATTTTTATTTTTATTACATATATGCAGTATAGAACACTTAATAATATGAGGTATCACAACGTATATTAAAAAAAATTACCTGATTATTAAACTCTCTTTTTTCATTTAAAAGTTGAAGGAATTTGACCTTTATATCAGGTATCCAAATCCCCTAATTATGGTCTCCTGTGAATTTAAATACCCCACCCAAATGGGAACATCATGAAATTATTACGAATTCCCAATGAAAGTGTCATCCTGAATTGAATTGACATCTAACCCTATTGTGGTTTTAGTCAATAAAAAAACAATTGACAACATTTTATTTTCTAGATCTAGGAAATAAAATACTTGTACAACCTATGATTCCATTATGAGTGGTTTATCCTTATACTCTTCCTTACTAAAATGAACTTTAAAAAATATCAACTTATTTATTTTTACTACACTCATGTTATCAACCCACATGCATTGAAAAATCATCACTTACAATGATAACACTCCCATATTTTTTTGATGATGCCAAAGTATGAAATATTTTTGTAAATTTTATTTCTATCATTGGTATCATATTCATTCATTTCTTCTTCCACAAGAGTAACTCCACTATTTTTTATAGGAATTCATTCACCATGTTCCACTATATAAATCATATAACCATTAAATAAAAATCAATCATAAGATAATACATGTACACTTGGTCATCTAACTATCCATTAAAGTAATTATAAAATATAATTTGTAAATTGAGTTTTCTCCTTATAAGTATTGACTTGAAAAAACCTATAAACTATCGATTTTTTTTATTTTATATCTATATTTCAAACCTTAATGGATTCAAATGCCTAAAAATTAATTCATGGGTTTAAACATATGGTGAAACCTCAAAAGTTTTATATTAAACATAAATGTGAGTCTTCTACCACTATAAGATAGTAATTGTGATAACATATATTCTAAAAATTCTTTCACCCACAAGTTTATCTTTGTGATAATATTTTAGTGGACCAATTATCTTCACATTGAATGATTAATCAATAAAAATTCAAAGGCTTCCACAATAATATATCTCACTTCTATACAACCTTTTATAAGAATTCTCTTTTTGACATACAATTTCAAAATCATTATAAACTATTAAACATGGTATATCCATCTATAATGTATAGGACTACATAGTCGGATCTATTTGACTAATTTAACCATCGTATCAAAGAATAAAGGTGGGAAGAATATATCCAATTCACATAATATAACAACAATTTCCTTTTCCATAGTTGGAAATTTTTCGGTTCTATAACTTTAACACATATATATTTCAAAAAGAAACAAGTATTTTTAAAAGTATGATGGATTTTTTTTGGAAAAATGTAATGTAAAGCTACATGAATTAAATATTTCATCAGAAAATAAAATTTTGTGATTTCAATAAATTTAATATTAAATCAGTCACTAATATGATACTCTTGATATTTGATGAATTCCCCTCTAAAAACATACATCATTAAAGAAGTTTTAAAAAAATATCTATCTTTCCTAAAATATTGTATATTGCTGGATGAAGAAAATTCAATATTTCTCCATTTAATGGCACTATGTCTTCCTTTATCCCCATGTCATTCATGTCAATCATGTACTTAATTTAATCTCTTATTTTTTAGGTTCATTTAGTAAGATTCCAACGAAACTATCTCATATTCTTTTATACATGAATAACATCAATAAAATGTCTAATATACAAATAATTCTATTATTGAATTTTTTTTAAAAAAACTCATCTCTTTTTTCAACTGGTTTTCATATGATTTTTCAAACAAGGCTTACCAAGTGTGGTGACCATATCCTTTACATTCTCATGTAGTTGATCACCTATTACTAGATATAGTGTTGTGCCTTCATCTAAATTTCCATCAAATTATTTCATCTAAGATCGATATTTATGTCCACAGGGTAAAAAGTTGTGATGTCATAGAAACATATTCTTAGATGAATGTTTTAACCTTATTATGTGTGTACCTTGTTCAAAAATGGGAAGCCTTAGATTTCCTTAATGTTATATCCTAAAAAAATAACAATCAAGAAATTCATTTATCATCTCATAGAATATGTATCACAATGTAAAATATTCATTTCTATAATAATCATACAACATAACAAAATAATCCGACATTAATTTCATAACTTTGATCAATATATCATAATAAGCATCAATATCATTACCCAATTTCTTTAGACCTGATATAAGTAGATATAATATAATATGTTTTCACTTTTTACATAACAGTAGTGGAATTTAATAATTCACCAACATAACTAGACATTTACTATGATTTCTACTGTGTACACCAAAAGGATTCAATCAATTTGTAGATAGTGTAAGATGGAGATTTTTTTGATCATTTCCAAATTTAGGATACTAATGATAAATTTTCTTCCATTGAGGAGATTCTACTAGGTGATAAATTTTCTCATATTTATTTCTTGTATCTATATTCCATGTCAATTTACTTGATGTATCCCCACTTTTATATAGGAACTTAAACATTATAATTATTTTTAATAACCATACAACATTGAAAGTACTTGATTAGTATTTCCTTTCTCAAGACCCACCACACATTCGTAATATTTTAAGTGATTCATGGTCTATTAGAAATAGTATACAGTCATTTAGATAAGAATATATTCCTTCAGAGATAATACCCATTGAATGTAGAATTTATATAGAATTATATGTTTGACAAGGAATATTATTGTCTTCAATTATCATCTCATTCAAATTTTTTTTGTAAATGTGTTAAAACAACATTTTCACCAGCTTTTACAATATATAACTTCACTATGGCTGAAAATGTTTTATATTTAGTACAACCATCATAAAATTCCCTAATTTTATAGCTCATTAAATTGAAAAATATCTTTATACAATCACAAATTTCATATTCAACCGTCATTTTTATTTCCTCAATATGATAGTCATCATCATTTACACCTGTAATAATATCCTTGATATTATCTTCATCATTATTCTCACTTGTAATCATATTATATGATCCATAAAATGCAATGTTATCCTAGTCACTAGCTAAATTCAGTTATTTCCCACATTTAGTCTAATATTTATAAATTCAATTTATTTCATGACAGATCAAGTGTTCTTCTAACTCCTTTAGACTAATTATTATAGAATAACAACAACATGAACACTGAAAAAGAGTTTCATAAGGGTTGTAGGCATGATATTATACAAACATGATGAACTCTTTAACCCCATCCTCATACTCATTCTTCATATGATTAGAATCCATCCATTTTCAATTAATATCTATCCTATTTTATTTAATAATATTCATATTAAAAAAATAAACATAAGTTTTCAGGTTAGAATCCTAAAGGATATTATTTATATATACACAAATATAATTATCAGATATGACATAACTTTTCATTATTTCAATAACTTGTCAGAATATATAAATATAAATATTTATATGAATTTAAATCATTATAACACTTTTTTAATTACAATAATTCAAATATCATAAATCGTGATTTCTTTAGAAATGGATTAATCAAGGGAGATAATAATGTAATGTTTTTAAATAGAGACCTTCATCTCCAACCAGTTCACTTTTTTATAGGTCGTCAAGGTCATCAAAATTTGTTAGAGGTGACCTTGAATAAAAAATACTTATAAAAAAATTGGATGCTATATAGTCTACATCTCATATGGTGTAATATGATTTGTCATGCATAGAACTTGGATAATTGTGAATGTTGTTGTATATTTAGAGTAATACCAAATTAATATAATAAGATCAATCTGAAATTAGAATTGGTTGAACCATGTATAATAATGTTTTTTATTTTAATAAACCATTATATTTTGGTATTTAGAAATCATAGGGTAATAATGCAATACCCCACCCCCTTAAGTAGTTGTTAAACACTTCACTTAGTTATTAACTACCTTAATTTGGATAAAACAATTTAATATCATTTCTATGATTTTTTTATATATTTAATTGATATTTTATAATATTTCAAAAATCAATATTTGTATTTCATTATAAATACATATTTATATATACCAAAATAATTCGAGATGGATATAAAGTACAATAAACAACTACTTTCTTGTATACTTATTGATCCACACACATATGTGATGATATAATAAATCCTATGTTTTAGAAACAATATACTCTTCTCTCATGGTTTGGATTATTTTCCTAGTTTGGAGTTGGTAACTTCATGCATAATGTGATAATATAATGTGATGGGTTTTTTCTTAGAAGATTAAATATTTAAATAAAATATAAACAAATATTAATATATATATATATATATATATATATAAACATATATAAACACCTAGATATATAAATACTCAAACACACATAAAAAATATATATATATATAATTTTATAATTATACATATAAAAATAAATGAAACACACACACACATATATATATCCAAGAAAACATCACATCTCGTGTCATCTTTCTATAAATAAAACCATTAATCATAAACTTCAATAATTCTCATTTCAAATATAGTTACAAGTTTTAACCAAAACATAACCTAAAAAATAATTTTGAATCCATTAATATATATAATATCTATACTTATTTATAACATTATGAGTGTTTATTTATTATCTAAAAATTACCCAAGCTGTCAATTCGTTTCTTGATCGATAAAAACCATTTTCATTCCACTAAACCCCATTTAAATTTTAAATTAATATCAAATAATAATAAAAATATTTATCTCATAGGAAATATATATCTATAGTCTATATTTATTTATAAAAAGAGAATTAACGATCCAAAATCCATAAAATCATGCAAGATCGGTGAACCAAAATGGAAAATGCCCTAAAAGGGTCAATACATCCAAAAAAAGAATAACAATGAAAAAAATAACTAATGAAAAACATGAAGGGGAATAACCATTACGAATGGATAGGGAAAGATAAACTCAAGAAAATCAAGAAAACACCTGAAATATCAAATGTGGCATCCTGCCTTTTTATAACATAACTTTTTATTACATTTTACAAACAGAGGATCTTTAAAGTCTAGTGTCTTGGAAATCAGGGACATAAAACATGAAAAAAACATAAAACATTCTTCTAATCCACTTATAAGGCTTAATCATATGTTAATACAATGTTCAATTATTTCATCTCATATGCTGGAGACATACATCAAAGTAAAGGGTGAGCAGAAGGCCCAGTAAGGGTAAACAAGGAAACAGTTTATTTGTTATATCAATAAGACCTTGAATAAAAACACAAAGACATGAGAAATGGAAGTATAGGAATATCATAGAGAAAATAACATGAAACATAACTTGAATATGTGGATAAAAAATTCAACTTTGAAAATAATTAACATATCACCAAGGTCCATCCCCAAGGTGCCATTTAAAATTACCAAGGTTATTTTCCAAGGTATCGTTAAAATTGTAATCCCTAGAGATTACATCATTACCCAATGAATTGGAGTGCTATCAGGTCGCACCCTTAAATTTGTATTTATTATCATGTGATACACATATATAGTCATCCAAAATTTCATAAATAACCCATATATCATAAAAGAAATGGGTTTCATTTTATAATCATAACGTTTTAAAAACTGCTTTAAAGACATGATCTTTATGTCACTTTAAACCCACAGAAAAGGAAATCGGGTTTCATGTATGTAAATACCAGAATTAAAATAGAAAATTTTGATCTATACGTTAATACCCCTATATAAAAAAAGATATTTGAGTATTCACTTAATAAAATAAAATAATTTGAGAAAAATAGAGAGACATTTTGAGACGAAAATTCGGCAGCATAATGGCTATTTTGCAGGGTTTTAAAAAACATTGAAAAGAGAGGGGAAATGGGTCACCAACTCATAAATTATCCATAAAATAGTATAGGGATAGAATATATAGGATATAAAAACATGGTAATGAAATTTGAAGGACATACCATATGAAATTAAAAACTTGAACGGAAGACGGAAATAAGATTTCTCTTATGAAGAATTCAGCAGCCTAACGGCGTCACTTTAAACATTAAAAAATGAATTGATGAGATAAAATTGGGTCTCTCATTATATGAACATAAAATAACCGTATTATTGATATATAGATCATACCCCAACATAATAAAGAAGAAGTTGAAAGACTTGACATGAAAATAAAACCTGGAAATGAGAAGGGTGAAAGAATCCCTTACAAAAATTCAGCAGCCTAACGAAGCCACTTAAACATTATTAAAATGAATTGATGAGAGAAAGAGGGGATATATAATCATATGAACATGAAAAGTAAAGTAGGATTAATATAAAATAACATCCCCAACATAAAAAATGAAGCTTAAAATAAATGACATAAATTAGAATACCTGAAAAGAAAGAGAGGGGTATGATCCCTTACCATGAAGAGTAACTTAGAAATCCTGAAGTTTGGGACATTGGGAGGCTTGAGGGAACCTTTGGAGGACACCTTGAGAGGTAAGGAGACTAGAACTTCTTTGATGAGGATTTGGTAATGGAAAGGATGAGAGAACATCTTGGTATTTATAGGGGAAGTGAGGGGACAAGGCATTAATGACCAAGGGACACCTCATTGGTGTTATTGGAAAAACCATGGGATTGGCCATGGTATTGGCCACTTGGGACACATCATACCTTATCTTACTATTCATAAGTCGACCAGAATTATTACATAATTTTTATATCTTTAATGACGTCATTAAACACCCGAAACTCTAAACTGAAAAATCACTATTTTCCGAAAATTCAACTTTTTTAGAAAAATCCTAAAATTTCACCATAACCAAATATTGATGCTCTAATTTCAAAACATAACTCCATTTTATAAAAATAATTTTCTAAATATTATTAATTTATTTTTTATATAAAAACACTATGCACATAAAATTATTTTTTTTCAGAAAAAATGCCCAAAAATCACCATAACCTAATATCGATGCTCTGAATTCAAAAATTAACTCCATTTTATAAAAATAATTTTCTAAATAATATTAATCTAATTTTTAATTAAAAAACTATATTCACCCGAAAAAAATAATACTTGAATAATAATTTATGAAACAGTTATTTACCTATTTTATTAAATCACATTACTTAATCAAGGTGCCTAAATTATATTAATACTTTCTTTAAGTGAGATTACTAATCCATTTGGTCACATTACTAATCCTAAGCATAAAATCACTATTCATAAATTACTATTCATCAAAAATTATGTTGATCTTATTAGACTCTAAATTTCTTACTGTACATAACTATAGAAGACCATTTTTTGAAAATCATTACACATTATTAATTATTTAAGGTTTACATAGATATTTTTAAAAATATCCTTCTAAAATTCATTAATTATATGCATACTATATTTATCCGGACATTTGAAAATTTACAAACTTCACCATAAGATGAAATCACAATTTTTATTTAAATGAAAGGATTACACATGGCAGTTACAGTCTCGTTACATAACCCCTTATAACACCAGCATAGGACCTAAGAGTAAGGTGTCCTAGGGTGATAGAATAATGGGGCATCTCGGCCAATATTGTCTGAGTAGTGATTTCTATTAGCTTGAACTTCTCGTTAAGGTGATTCTGTTCCAGCTTCACATGATGAAGCTCAGCTTGGGTTTGGTCCCGAGTAAAGCCCAAAGGTGCTACCTCCTTCCCGAGTTCCGTCAGATGGTCTTCGATTGGCCTGGGACTACAAGATGGGGCCATCGAAGCTTCTTTCTATACTAATTAATCAAGATCACTTGAATTTATAGACAATAATTGTAACATTTAGTTTCGAACGGTCTTATTGACCAATGGTCATATAAAAGTCGAAACCCAATGGTCACATTTTAATTATACTCATTTTATTAAATGAAATAGTTTTGTTGTGTATAAAATAAAATAACACACAATGTTAGGAAACAAAATTTATTCAAAATCTCAGGTCGTTACATTCTTCCCCCTTAAGAAATTGCGTCCTCGCAATTTAAAAAAAATGGGCTTGGAAATTTCGTTGAATGTCCCACATCGGAAAAAGATTTAGTAAAACTATTAATTTAAAATCAAAGAATAGGAAGTATAAAGGTCACCTGATTTAACCCATACTAGGATTTCATGTAGGGAAACATGGATATGGAAGAGAAAAAAAGGGTCATATTCTGATGGAGAGTGATAGAAAACATGATTAGGAGAAAGTTAACCACAAGCAAATTACCAACTTATGATGTGTATAAATGGTATTTGATTACCCAGTATGAAACATAAACCAACAATGTTTTTGTTTTATGTTCCTTTTCATAATTTTGAGGAATTAATTTACTACATAGAATAAAAACATAAGGGAATATACTTACCTTCAAGTAGAGTTTCATCCTTTAATAAGTTTCTACCTAAACTAATCTTTTCTCCAAATGATGACCATTCAAAAAGACTTGGTCACATAAAAAGCACAAGAATCATATTCTAGAGAATCACATAATCCACAAAAGGAGAAATATATATTTCCCTTGTATTTCGACATCAACTAAAACCAAAATGGTTAGTACGTGATCATATAATCCCGAAAAAGGACAATCCTTTATAAAAAAACTACTATTAATCTCTAAAATTCAAAAAAAGTACCCAAAGTTCAAGAAAGACCATTCAATACACAATTGTCCTTAATTCATAAAAATAATCCAAAATAATATTGAAAACCAAAACTCAGAAGGATTTAATCACATAGTCTTCCACAATAAATCTTAACATTTATCTCCAAATAACATCGACTACTCTTAAAGTCTCATACTAAACTATAATTAACCTAATCGCATATTCTCTATTCTAGGTTAATCATTTTATAGAAATAACCCAAATCACCATATGTCCACAATAAAATTTTCAACCATTCTTCCACAAATAAAATCCTGTAGTATTTTTATTTTCCGTAGGCATACAGTACTCTAAAAGAGAAAACATCGTCCAAAATAACCTTTATCATTTAATCACCAAACCATTTTTCTATACAAAAGATATCAATTTGATAAAACAGAAGTTTCCAAAATCAACTTATCATTGATCTATAAAAATAGCAGGTGTATTAGTCAGTCCGAAGGGCATAACAACAAACTCATAATTCCCATATCTTGATTGGAAGTTAGTTTTTGGAATATCATCATTATTCACCCTCAATTGATGATAACCAGAACGAAGATAAATCTTAGAGAAGAATTGAGTCCCATGAAGTTGGTCAAATATATCATCAATTCTTGGAAGAGAGTATTTTTACTTCATTGTGATCCCTTTCAGTTCTCTATAAACAATGCATTGCCACATCAATCAATCCTTCTTCTTCACAAAGAGAACTAGTTCTCCCCAAGGAGACACACTTGGTTGGATAAACCCATTCTCCAAAAGATCTTGGAGTTGTTTCTTTAATTCCTATAGCTCCACATTTTCCATCCTATAGGGGGTCTATGACATTGGATGATATCCAAGTACGAGTTCAATGGAGAACTCTACCGCTCTTTCTGGGGGAGGTCCGGGTAACTCCTTAAGAAATATGTCAATGTATTCCTAGACGATGGGGGAATTTTCTAAAAGAATAAATCCTTCGTGAGAAACTTATTTCATTTATGAATATTTTAACTAAAAGGATTTTATGTCATAAAACTTCATTCTTAGACAATTACATTTTTCTATAATTCCTTCATAATGATTCATAAAAAGCTTGTGATTAACCAAACATATCACATGGGAGTGTCGTAACCAAGAGTGCAACAAGGGCCATTATCGTGTACCATATCTCGTTCAAGTCTATCTCAAAGCGGTATTTTCGAGTTTTACCCATATGTACATCTGTGCCAGAGCCACCTCTACCTGCTCATATCCAGACAAGGATGTGTTTTCTTGATAAACCACTTACTCAATACTCACCAAAATACCAGGAATATTTCTTATATTTAAATTTTCTATAGGTTTCTTCCTAAATTTTTCATATCCTTATTTCCATAAATAACTAAACCATCCTTTGATACCAACTGTTTCATCCCACCTTTTTATAACATAACTTTTCATTACATTTTATAAACACAGGATCTTTAAAGTCTACTGTCTTGGAGATCAGGGACATAAAACATGAAAACAACATAAAAAATTCTTCTAATCCAATTGTAAGGCTTCATCATATGTTCATACTACGTTCAATTATTTCATCTCATATCCTGGAGACATACATCAAGGTAAAGGGTGAGCAGAAGACCCTGTAAGGGTAAATAAGGAAACAATTTACTTGTTATATCAATAAGAACTTGAATAAAAACACAAAGACATGAGCAATGAAAGTATAGGCATATCATATAGAAATAACATGAAACATAACATGAAGATGTGTCTATAACCTTTAACTTAGACAATCATGAACATATCACCATGGTCTATCCCCAAGGTGTCATTTAAAATTACCAAGGTTATTCACCAAGGTATCGTTAAAATTGCAATCCATGGAGATTACATCATTACCCATTGCTTTAGAGCTCTATCAGGGAAAAACTTTAAATTTTTCTTATTTATCATGTGATCCACATATATAATCATCAAATATTTCGTAAATAACCCATATATCATAAAATAAATGGGTTTCAAATTATAATCATAACGTTTTAAAAACTTCTGTAAAGACATGGTCTTTATGTCACTTTAAACCCACAGAAAAGGAAAGCAGGTTTCATGTATGTAAATACCAGAATTAAAATAGAACATTTTGATATATTGGTGAATACCCCTATATAAAAAAGGGCTTTGAGTATTCACTTAATAAAATAATATAATTTGAGAAAAAGAGAGATACATTTTGAGACGAAAATTCGGCAGCATAACGGCTATGTAGCAGGGTTTTAGAAAAAATTGAAAAGAGAGGGGACATGGGTCACCCACTCATAAATGATCCATAAAATAGTAGAGGTACAGAATATAAAGGATATAAGAACATGGTAATGAAATTTTAAGGACATACCATATGAAATGAAAAACATGAATGGAAGACAAAAATAAGATTTCTTTTGTAAAGAATTCGACAGCCTAACAACGTCACTTAAAACGTCAAAAAATGAATTGATGAGATCAAATAGGGTCTCTCATGATATGAACATAAAATAACAATATGAAGGATATAGAGATCATACCCCAACATAATAAAAAGGAACTTTAAAGACTTGACATGAAAATAGAACTTGAAAATGAGAAGGGTGAAAGAATCCCTTACAAACAATCAGCAGCCTAACTGAGCCACTTAAACATTATTAAAATGAATTGATGAGAGATAGAGGGGGTCTCTCATCATATGAAAAAGAAAAAGACAATAGGATTAATATAAAAGAACATACCCAACATTAGAACATGGATCTTAAAATAAATTACATAAAAAAGAATACATGAAAAGAAAGAGAGAGGTAGGATCCCTTACCTTGAAGAGTAACTTCGAAATCTTGATGTTTGGGACCTTAGGAGGCTTGAGGGAACCTTGGGATGACTCCTTGGGAGGTAAGGAGACCAGAACATCATTGAGGAGGATTTTGGAATGGAAAGTATGAGAGAATGGATTGGTATTTATAGGGGAAGTGAGGGGACAAGGCATTAATGGCCAAGGGACACCTCATTGGTGGTATTGGAAAAACCATGGGCTTGCCCATGGTATTTTCCCATGGTATTGGCCACTTGGGACACCTCATACCTTATATTACTATTCATAAGTCGACCAAAATTATTACATAATTATTACATCCTTAATGATGTCATTAAACACCCGAAACTCTAAACTGAAAATTCACTATTCACCGAAAATTCTACTTTTTTGGAAAAATCCAAAAATTTCACCTTAACCAAATATCGATGCACTGATTTCATAAATTAACTCCATTTTATGAAAATAATTTTCTAAGTATTTTTAATTTAATTTTTATATAAAAACACTAATCACTGAAAATTCATTTTTTCAGAAAAAACCCAAAAAATCACTATAACCTAATATCGATGCTCTGAATTCAAAAATGAACTCCATTTTATAAAAATAATTTTCTAAATAATATGAATTTAGTTTTTAATTAAAAAAATCTATTCACATGAAAAACTAATACTTGACTAATAATTTTTGAAATAGTTATTTACCTATTTTATTGAATCACATTACTTAATCAGGGTGCCTAAATTATAATAATACTTTTTTAAGTGAGATTACTAATCCAATTGGTCACATTACTAATCCTAAGCATAAAATCACTATTCATAAATTAATATTCATCAAAAACTAAGTTGATCTTATTAGACTCTAAATTTCTTGCTGAACATAGCTGTAGAAGACCATTTTTTGAAAATCATTACAATTTATTAATTATTTAAGGTTTACATAAATATTTTTAAAAATATCCTTCGAAAATTCATTAATAATATTCATACTATATTTATCCGGACATTTGAAAATTCAAAAACTTCACCATAAGAAAAAATCCCAATTTTGTTTTAAATGAAAGGATTACACAAGGCAGTTATGGTCTGGTTACATAACACCTTATAAGACCAGCATAGGACCTAATCGGAAGGAGTTTTAGGGTGATAGAATCTTGGGGCGGCTCGGCCAAAATTGCTCATGTAGTGATTTCTATCGGCTTGAACTTCTCGCGAAGGCGATTCCATTTCAGCATCACATGATGAAGTTCGGCTTGGGTTTGGTCCAGAGCAAAGCCCAAAGGTGCTACCTCCTTCCTGAGTTCTGTCAGAATGGCTTCGATCGGCCCGAGACTACTGGATGGGGCAATCGAATCTTCTTCTATATTAATTAATCAAGATCACTTGTATTTATACACAATAATTGTAACATTTAGTTTCCAACGGTCTTATTGACCAATGGTCATATAACAGTCGAAACCCAATGGTCTCATTTTAATTATACTCAATTTATTAAATGAAATAGTTTTGTTGAGTATAAAATAAAATAACACACAATGTTAGGAAACAAAATTTATCCAAAATCTCTGGTCGTTACATCAATTATGAATACTTAAAAACAATTTCAAAATATCATAGAGTTATTTAAAAATTGTGATTTGTCCAAAATAAAGGAGTTTGGATATTGTAGAAGAGTAGGGGAAGAAAAAATCCAAAGAATCCTGAAAAACACATGAAAGATTGACTAGGTGTAATAAATAAAATGTTTTGGATTCCATACTGATGGTTTTGAGGTTTTATTTTTCCAAAAAAAAGACTTTGACTGCTGTAGAAGATTGGTTCCTTAGAGGTTGAATGTGGTATGAGGAGAAGTGATTTGTTAGAGCTCATTTCAAAAGGAGAAAAGGGTTTTATCAACACTAATAATGAAGCACTCATAAAAGTGTATTTTATCGGTGCTAAAAATATAAGTGCTGAGAAATACAACTTTTGTCAGCACTTTTTTAGCACTGATAAATTAATACCTTTATTATCGCTAAAAAAGTACTAAAAAAGTGATATTTCTCAGCCCTTAAATTTTAACACTAATATAAATATAAAAAAATTAATAAAAAATAATATTAATTATATATATATAAAAATTATTAAAAATGAATTATACTAAATATTTAAATTATAAAAATATTAAAAAATGCATTTAAATAAATTAATAACATAAATTATAATCATATAGAAAATATTAAAACTTAAAAAAATCAATATGCATAAATAAATATTAAAGAATGAATAAATTCTGAAAACATTAAAAAGTAATAAATAATATTGAATAAATTAACATTAAAAATGAATAAATAAATTTGAATAAATTTAAAAAAAGAAATTCATAGTATTATTTATACATTCCTAACAATAAAAAATGAATACAAATGAATAAATAAATAATATTAATTATATAAATAATAAAGTATTAAAGATGAATAATATTAACTCTTTAAATTGAAAAAATATTTAAAAATGCATTTAAATAACTTAATTAGATAAATTTAAATCATATTAAAAACATTAGAATATAATAAACAAAAATAAATAAATATTAATCATATAAATTGGAAGCATATTGAAAATATTAAAACATAGTAAATAAATATGTATAAATAAATATTAGAAAATTAAATAATTCCATAAAAATTAAGAAATTAATAAATATTAAAAATGAATAAATCATATTAAATTAAATAATATTAAAATTTAATAAATAAAATTTAATAAACTATAGAAATATTTTAAAAATTTAATTTGTAAGATTATTTATATGAATTACAAACACATAAAAATGGAGAAAATTGAAAAAATAAATAATGTAAATAGAAAAATATTAAAAATGGATTATATTTACTTTTTTAATTACAAAAATAATAAAACTGCATTTAAATAAATAAATTATATAAATTTCAAAAAAAATTAAGATATTAAAAGTTTATGATTAAAAATGAATAAATATTTATCATATAAATTTCAAATATACTAGAAGTATTAAAACTTAGTAAATAAATTTTTATAAATAAATATTAAAAAAAGAATAAATTCTAAAAATATTAAAAATTATAAATATTAAAAATGAATATATAATATTAAATGAATGGATATTAAAAAAGAATAAATAAAAAATGAATAAATTACAATAATAATTAAAAATGTGAATTAATAACATTAATTACATGAATTAAAAACTTGTAAAAATAAAAAAATGAATAAATAAATAATATTAATTATATAATTAAAAAAATTAAAATGAATTATATTAAGTATTTAAATTAAAAAATATTAAAATTAAAATGGATTTAAATAAATAAATAATATAAATTTCCAACATAATGGCCTTAGTTTTTTATTTTTTTAGATAATCACCTTTTTATCTCGGTTGAGAGAGAACATTTACATGACCTGTAAGCCCAGAGGTACAAGGCTTAGTACATGACCTGAAGACCCAAAGGTATAAGGCTCATTACGTCGACCAATGGCCTAAAGACTCGACTACACTGGAACTGCCCCTCCCCAACATCTAGTTCATTGATAACACATTGCTCCACACCTCAAATGGATGATCAGTTAGCATTGCCCTATATAAATATACATGATGCCTAGTACTGATGACAAAGTTTTCATACTATCTCTTCATTCCCAATTCAGTTATCTCTGCTCTGGTGGCTGGTACTTTCTCTGATTCCTCTTATGGGGCATGTTCTAGTTTGGTTTGATTGAAGAGTTTCATGGCCTAGATGCCCTATGGGCTGAAACCCCATGAACCAAAGGCTTGAGGTATCTCAAAGGCCATGTGGTCTGAAGAATCTGTAGCATAAATTTGTGGCTCGTATGCCCAAATTGGTGAATAGTTTTGATGCTACAGTAACTACTACTGTAGCAGCTATAGTGACTCTATAATTCATCCCTTCCCAGTTTTGAACCTATGCCTTTTTTATATAGGATAAATTTCAAACATATTAAAAATATTGAAACCTAATAAATAAAAATGAATAAATACTAATAATATTAATTACAAACATATTGAAAATATTAAAACATAGTCAATAAAAATGTAATTTAAAAAAAATGAATAAATTTCACAAAAAATATTAAAAATTACTAAATATAAGAAATGAAAAAGTATATTAAAAATGAATATATAAAATAGAATAAATTGAAAAAAAATTAGAAAAAAGTGAATTTATAACATCAGTTACATGAATTATAGACACAAAAAAAAATGAATGAAAATAAATATACTATTAATATTATTATTTCAAATTGTTGATTCATGTATTGTATTAATTGTATATAAAAATTAAAATTAATTATTAACCTTTATAATTTTTAATAATAATTTAAAATATTATAATTTAATTAAATGTATAAATATTTAAAAATGTATAAAGAACTGTCAAAATTGTTTATATTACAAAAATATCAAATGAATAAATATAAAAAATGAATAAATTACAGAAAATGTTACAAATAGAGAAATATTAAAAATGAATAAATAATATTAAATGAATAAATAGACATACACATTGCATACATACATATACACACATACATACACATAGATATACATGTACACATACATACGCACATACATACACATACATACACGTACACACATGTATACACAAAAACATACAAAGAATTACAAACACATATATACACATATATATGCATCCATACACATACTACATATACATACACATACATAAACATATACCCATAGATATACCTACATGTACATACACATACATACATATACACATACACATATACATACACAAACATACAAAAATACATCCACATGCATACATATACACATACACATAGATGTACATATGCACATACAAACACACGCATACATATATATACAAATGCAAATAAACATAAAAATACACAAACATAAACCTATAAAAACGCACAAACACACAAACCATTACATATATATACATACGACACATATATATAAACACACATATACATTCACATACAAACGTACACATCCTCCTCCAATGGCCCGAAGGCCATCATTTTTTATTTATTTTTGATAATCCACCTTTCAAGGGGTGAGGTGGAACCCTTACAAGGCCCTTAGGCATAAGTATTACATGGCCCATAGGTCTTAGAGGATTTCATTGCCCATAGGCTTAAAACATTACATACAACCCAGACGAACTACTTTGAACTACTCCTCCCCAGCATCTTCATCGTGAAATTAGCTCTCCACATTCGCATGGCTGTTCGGCTAGGCATTATCGTGCATGCACAGGCTTGTCCCGATGGCAGGTGCCATACCCTCTCATTCTTCAAATCTGTTTCGCTTCTGCTGTGGTGAATGCTCATTGTTCATCCTCCTTGTAGAGCTTGTTCCTTGTAGGTTGTCTAGTTTGCATCTGCACTAAGGTGGCCCGAAGGCCTTAAGGTGGCCCAAAGGCCTTACTGACCCGAAGGCCTGGGTGGCCCAAAGGACTTACAAGACTCAGGGACCAAATCGGTGGCCCGAAGGCCCAAACAGGGGCATATTCTCAGGTGTTATAGTGCCAAAAAGTGTCTGCTACAGTTCCCGCTACAGTACCTACTACAGTACTGCACACTTCCCACAATAATACCTGCTACAGTACTACTACAGTACTGCTATAGTGCCCCAGAAATTCTGCCTCCCCCTAGATTTGATCCTTGGTCGGTTGGATGTACTTACGGAGTCCTTACCAACTGGGTTAAGGCTCATGTGCTATAAACATAAACATCTTTCCATATACATACACATATATACAAATATATGTATATATTTAAAATTATTTAATATGAATATAAATATATAAATTTAAATATAAAATATAATAAAAAATATATATATTCATTTATACAATTTTTTTTGAAAATATTAATGTATTATATTAATATATACATTTTGTAATCAATGTATAAAAATATAATATTAAAAAAAAGTATGGATTAATATAAATTTGATATTTTAATATTTTATTTTTTTAAAATTAAGAATGATAATAATTTTTTAATATATTCTAGTTATATAAGTCATATTTTCTATATTATATTTTCATATATATAATTATTTTCATATAAATCATATTTAAAAATATATAGATATGTATATATAAATTTAATTATTCATGGTGCCCATTTTCAATTTTTTATCGCTATTGAAGATGGATATTTTATCAGTGCTATGAAAAACGATGATAAAAGGGTGCCTTTATCTATGACAAAAAATTATTGAAAAATGGTACCATTTTATCAGTGATTTTTTCAGCACCGATAAATTCTACCCTTATCATCACTTTTAGCTTGTGCTGATAAAAGTCACCACTTTTTTTAGATATGATAAAGGATAGCACTTAATAAATATGAATCTATTGTAGTGGATCCTCTGGGACTCACAATATTGATAATTTTTTGGTACCTATATCAATTATTCCTCATCTATTTCGATATAATAGTTTTAGTCACTATTCCATGTTCACGATCCCATTATCTAAGGAATAGTCATAGTACTAAAATAATAATTACATAGTGATTTTTTTGTTCTATATTGATTCTCTAAAATCCAAAACATTCTTATTATGATGATTTTAACAAACATAAGGTGTTATTTAAATAGTGAATTTTTTTAAAAATTTATCCATTAGTGAATTATAAACATGACTTACATTCACCATTAATTCTATATATTTATAGTATTTTATTTTTATTAATCATTCATGATGAAAATATATAGAATTTTTCATACATATGGTTAAGCTAGATTAGACAAGAACGTGTTATAATGAATGAGTTTTTGTGGATATAATGTTTTATTATTGCAATATCAACTTTATAGAAGAATAATGTTATAAATTGTATCTTATTAAAGTTTTAAATGTGATTCAAGAAGAGGTAAAGTAAGAAGAAAGATTAAACGATTAAGGAAAAGATAATACTTACATTGAAGATTGGAATCTTCCCCTAAGTAAATTATTAGTTTGGAAGTCCTTAAAACTTAATCTTGTGACCAAGGGATCAAAAATGTGAGTTAATATTCTTATGGGAGGAATTTTGGTAGACTGGGTCTATATAACTAAACCTTATGTGTGACTTGGAAGGAGTATTATATGGGTCCTTTTATAAGTGATAATTAGTGACATTTTTTTAAATACATAGTCATTAATGTATAAAAAATGTAATTTTTTTAAGGAAAGTGACTCAAAAGTTAAACAATAATTGATATGTGGGATTAATTCCCATATCCACATAATAAAATGAGAATTTTTAAAGACATTTCATTAATTTGCTCATTATTTTAACCATTTATTCAATATACCCTTCACTTTCATAATTCACATTTAACCTATGTAAAGTTTTTCAAAAAAATGAAATTTACCCGTTTAACTATTTTTAACTTGATTATTCCATATATTAAATCATTTATATTTATTTTAAATTATTAAATTTAAAATTTTATTTTAAAATAAGTATACATAACACCAAAAACACTTTTTTTAATGTTGGTCAAAACATTAAATGAATATATTATTATTTCATACAAAAAATAATCATTCTATGTATGTTAATTCATCATTATATATATATATATATAATAAATTTCATACTCACAATATGATAGATTTAACTTTAAAATAAAACCTTAAAATATATAATAAAAAAAATTAATATAAAATATATAAAATGTTAAAATAACACATTTTTATTTAACCATAAATATTAAATTTTTATTCCTTATAATTTATTAATTATTTATTAGATGTTATTTATTTATTTATTAATCATTACATTAATTTTATCAATGTATTTTTTTTAAATCATTCTTTAAAAGTAATAAATTTAATAGAAATGCATCATAAACCATTTCTTTAAAATAAAAGATATTTTCCAAAAATAAATCAATATATTTTTATTTTATTTGGATATTATTTATTATATGCTAATTACATACCAAATATAATATTTATAAAATATTATTGACTTTTATATGCCAAATATAAAAACTATTATATACCTATTGGAAAAATATATATTTAGCAACCACATATCCAACAACCATATATCTAAGGACTATATAAACGATGACCATATAATGATCATATAAAATTTTTTATATACCTATATATATATATATTTATATTTATATGATTTTATAAAATCATTTTTCTGATTCCATTCTCAAAATTTCTACAATATTTCTAATGTTTTGTGTAACAACCCAAACCCCAGTAGCCCAAAGTCGATGGTTGTTTTAATACAATGTCATAGATACAAGAGATAACATCACTAAGATTGATTAGTTTATAAGCATTGAAGAACTATATATATACATTGTTCCCTTATTACATTGGTAATTAAAAATAGAACACAAAAAAAGAAAAATAAACAGATTCCTTGACAATTATTCAAATATTTCATCTTCATAACCTGGGGAAGGAAAACAGATAAAAGGGTGAGATCAAATTCTTAGTAAGGGTTACATAAAGAAAAAATATGAATTAATAATAAGTGAAACATAATTAATATTTCACAACTTCAAAACACATTCCATTTTATTAATAAACTTAGAATGAAAATTTATCCATAGATTTCATCACCATGAAAATATCAAGAATAATAATAATTGAATGTTGAATGAAGAAAATGATTAATTATTAGACATCGTGTATCTGTAACATGAACCACTACTATCAATACCTTTCATAATATGGATTGAGTATGAGCTTAGAAACTCATCCCATTCTTCATGGAAACAAATGCAAAGGGTTTATCACCAACTGTTTTGTCTCATAAAACCACTATATGCATCGAGGGGATATGTATAACTGGGCCCCAACCATGTCAGCATGTCCAAATCATCCCTCAAATATCATAATGATTGATTTAATTCATGAAATCAATATTACTTATCAATGAATATCTATATTGAGTAAAATATATGGATTTGACATTATTTCTTAGTTAATCAAATGACATTCAAAGTAAACATCGTATATAAAAAAACTGGTATAAGACTTAGAAAATAATCATATCTGTAATATAAGAAATATGGATATTTAATATAAATATAATGTAAAATTAAAATTTTCTAAAAATGGTATTAGATACACCACATTAAAATGATTAGGTTTATAATACCAATTAAGTCTCAATAAAGTAGAGATTAAGATGAAGTCCCTTACAAATATCATATCATTATAGTGAGAATTAATCAAATAAGAGGAATATGTGTATCCACTATAAATATACTTAATATAATATAATATAATCAAAAGTCATTTCACAAATAATCTTGGCATGAAATAATCAATTAAGTAGAAGGTTAATCCAAAGAATGGAAAATGGGTTAAGAATTCCCTTAACTTATGTCCAAAATAATTCTACACTTTTACATAATGTAATGTATAATCAAATTATATTTCTTAATTACTTAATTAATAAACTATTCAAAAAATATTTGATTCATTATAATTTTATTAATTTCATTTATAGTCATTTTGATGATTTATAATGTTTAATTTTGTTCTTCCTAGAGAATTTGTTTCATGGTTTTATGGTTGGTTCCCTTGTGTATAGTTATGGGAGTTCTTATCAAATAGAATAAAATCTCTATTATTACAATGTAATGATAATAATATACTTATATTATTTTAAATTTTGTTCATATATCATTTGGATATATGGTATTAGTAAGACTCATTATATAAAATGTTAGTAAAAATGATTAGTTTATTTAGGTGGCTTTTACGACCATCACAGACTAGTGTCATTTTGTTTAATTTTATGTTTATATAGTTGTTTTAGATCATTAAATAAGTTATAATAAAAGAATTTAGAATATTTTCTTAACCATAACAATTATTTTATGACCATCCTTTAATGTTGTAATGAAAAATGAAAACTCATCGCCCATGAAGGTGGTGAATCGACACCTCATAGATGATTTAAAAAGAGAGGATAAGAGATTGTATGCCATTAACACAACAAAATTACAGTATATATATAATAATAGAGTTTACATTCCATTTTTTATAAGGTTATATGAGGATAAAATAATATAATAAATAAAAATAAATGAGAAAGGAGGACTTTTACTCTTGAATATCCTCTCCTTGGGAACCTCCTTATGGCACTTGGATTTGGTTTTTTTATAAGACCAGAAGATCTTGGACATGGGGAAGAGTTTTTGTAGAGTCATTGGTCAGAATATAAAATATATTCAAGGATTATAAGGTGTGTGGAAAAGCGTTTCTGATGGGTGGTACTTATAGAGATAGGAGTGGGGTGTTTTTTATTATTTTATTCATTTGTTTATTATTTTGGCTCAAGAGTATCAATACTATCGTTCCATAAGACTACATAAAGTAACTAGTGCATGTTAATTCAAAATTATGAGTTATTACATCATCCATGAATCAAAAAATCATGTATTTGGATTAAAATGTTAACTACCGCAAATTACCGTATTTGACTATTCACAAAAAATTTAACTATTTCATAAAAATCCAAATAAATCATCCTGAAATTTTTTCAACATGTAGATTTAAAAAATAGACTAAATTTTATGGAAATAATTTTCTACATATCAAAAATGTTATTTCTTATTGAAATCATCATTTATTCCAAAAATAAAAAATTTAATATTATAACATATTTTACGACACTTTCAAAAATTAATTAACATCTCATCAAATCATATTATAATTATAATAAAATAAAATATTTATTTATGAATCTATTTTATGATAAAAATTTTCATTAAATAGTTATATTAATTATAAAACTGTAAATAACATGTATGTTTCACAGAAACACCACACATAATTTATCATTTAAAACATTTATTTACTTATTCAATGATATAAATATGTTATATTTTTATTTATTATATATCTATATTTTATTTATACTTTCATAGGTGAGGTTATTTTTCTTAATGGAAAGTTTACTATTCTTAATGATTATAATACTATTCCAATGGTCATGTTAATATTTAATTATACAATACAGTTCATTTAAGTTCAGTGTTGCATGAAATGTAAGATATTGAATAAATTGAATTTATTTAAGAAGATACATACCATAAAATCTTGGGGAGTTATATTATTCCCTCCTTCAAAAATTTCATCCCTGAAATGTTTCACGAATATTTCCTTCTAAACAGATAAGGGCGATTTTTCTTTATAACATCTTAAGGTTCCTATATTGCTTCTTCTATTTTATTGTCTCTCGAAATAAATATTACCAATTGAGTCATCCAATTTCTCAAAACTGTATCTCTTGTGTCAAGAATCTCAACAGGTGCTTCATAGTAAGACAAATCATGTTCCAAATCTATTTGTTCATAGGTGGGTACATGTTTTGGGTCTGACATATACTTCTTTAGCAATGATATGTAGAACATATCATGGACTTTGGAGAGACTTGGTGGAAATTTTAATTGGTAATCTACAAATCCAATTCATTATTTAATTTGAAATGGTCTTACATACCAATGGATTAGTTACCCTTTCTTATCAAACCATATGAAACCCTTCCATGGAGTTACTTTCTGAAAGACATGATCTCCCACTTAAAATTCCAAATCCTTTCTCATGTTTCCATCATAACACTTTTTCTTACATTGAGATACTTTAATATGTGCCTAAATAGTATTTACCTTTGTCATTATCTCTTCAAAATGTTCTAGGCCTATAAGTTTCCACTCAGAAACTTTATCCCAACAAGGTGTAATTTTACATATCTTATCATATAATGCTTTATAGGGTGCCATTTGAATACTAAAATAGAAACTATTATTTTAGAAAAACTATACCAAATATAAACAATGATCCCACATATCTTTAATAGTCTTTTTAGACTATCAGTCAGTTTGAGGGTGTATAATAGTACTCAAATAAATCTCAGTATCCAAATCCTTCTGAAGAATCTTCTATAATTTTTTTTCAAAAGGGGTATCTTGAACATACATAATCAATATAGGTGCACCATGATGTCTTAGAACATAATTAATATAGATTAATTCTAGGTGATCAAGAGGTGAATCTTATCTTATAGAAAATAAATGTTTTGATTCAGTAAGATAATCAATAATAACCCACATCGTATCATTTTTTCTAGGGTTCTTTGGTAATTCATTGATGAAGTCCATAGTAATTTCATCCCACTTACACATAAAAATAGGTAGAGTTTTCATGACTCCTCTAGGATTTGGTATCTCAACCTTCACTTGTTGAAAAACTAAACATCTTGACACATAGTCAACAATTTTCCACTTCATATTATCCCACCAAAAATATAATTTTAGATCTCTACACATATATGTATTACCACGGTTTTTAGTGAAATTGGAGCTATGAGAATCATCTAATAGTTCTCTTTTTATCTTATGTATTGATGGAACATATAGATGCTTCCCAAATATCAGGATTCTGTCCTCATACATGAAGTCTTCTAATCATCCATCCTTAATGGATTTAATTTTCCTTTGAAAATAATCATTATTATATTTATTGATTTTCATATTTTCCAATAAATATGGATTCATAAAAATTTACAAAAGGATTTATGTTTCCCCTTTCTGAAAAGTTCCCATATCATTATTTACTATATCTGTTAACATATTGGTCAATCAGGAAAAATTCTAATGTAAATGTAGATAGTAACCCACTAAACCAGTGAAACTACTTACCTCATCTATGTTCATTAGTTTAGAACATTCTTGTATTTCCTTTCTCATTGCAGGATCAATTGAGATTCCATTCATAGAGACAATATATGCATGCAAAGAAATTTCTTGAAGCTATAATTCAAACATGATAAATTTATCGAATAAATATTTCCATGTGAGGGTCACAATAATGGTCTGCAAGTGATTCTCAATGTCTTCATTTGTTTTAGAATATATCATAATATCATTAATGAATACCCAAAAAAATAATTAAGATATTCCTTGAATATTATATTCACCAGATCCATAAAAATAAAGGGTGTATTAGTCAATCAAAATAGAATTTATATAAATGCTTAATTTATATACGCCATTCTAAAATCTATCTTTGGAATGTATTCCGTCTTTAATCGCAATTTATGATACCAAGAACGAAGGCCAATATTTGAAAAATATTTAACTCAATGAATTTTATCAAATAAATCATCAATGAGACTCATAGGATACTTATTGTTTATTGCAATATCATTGGTTTATCTATATTCAATTCACAACCTCAAGGATGAATCTTTCTTATTAAAAAGGAGAATAAAGGATCCCCATCGAGAAACACTAGGGTGAATAAATCAATTATTACTCAAATCATCTTGCAGTTTCTTCAAATCCACTAATTCTATAATTTAGATTCTATAAGGATTATTTGATATTGGTTTTTCATCAGGGTTTAAATCAATGGTAAATTCAACATCACGCTTTGGGGGTCTCTTGGTAAATCTTTATGAAATACGTCAAATTATTCCTATACAACTAATATGACATCCACTTAAAGATTACTTTCCTCATCCATATATGTTTCTCTCTATTCCTCCTTAATAATTTAATTCAGTAGATATACTAGGTTTGGATCTATATAAGAATTAGATTATGAAGATTATTCTCTAAAGATAAGTAAGACTACATCTTCCTCTCAAATCGTAATTTCCATCTTATTGCAATAAAATTTTGCATCATATTTTTAAATTCAGTCTATACTGATGATTATATCTAATTAAACCAAAGTTATGATGATAAGGATAAAAAATAAAGTACATTTCTATGCCTTAATGGGTACTGTCTTACACATCTTTGCTTCAATGAGAATTACATAAGATGTTTTTACTAACAACTCCCTTATTAAATCAAAATGGAAATATCTAATTTTCATAGAAAACTTGGTAAATATAAAATATTTTTATGATATAAAATCAAATAAATCATTAGGTAAATTTGAATATATGATTAATGTACCTTCAAGCACATAATTGGGTATTTCTACTTTAACTTTAGTGATCGCATAAGCTTGGTCATCTCCCCTCTGCCTCTTCTGTACTAGATTCCCTTGGTTCATGGGAAATTGGTTTGAATAATGACCCATTTATTTATAGATTTTTAAGGATGGGTAGGTTCAACGATGATGCCAAGATGAAAATTATGGAGATATTTCATGAAAAGAAAACATGGTATATCATAAAAGTTTTATATTGTAGGAAAAAATGGGTACTAAGTATAAGTGTCCACTCTGTGTTTTAATATTTATATATGTAAAAATTATGAATTAATTAACTAAAAATTTAATCTATAAATATTCAAAAATAGTAAGATATTGAATTCTTGACATAAAACTCAAGATTATGTAATGTTTAATGTTGGGTCCCTATAAGATGTTGGTGAACTTTGTGTGCTTTTTCCAAACTCTATTATCAAATTTTAATTTATCTATTTACTTTCTTCATTTAATTTACTACTATTCTTTAATTTGATTATTTAAAATTATTTCATGATACAAACTTATCTTTTATTTCTTCAATTCATTTTGAATTTGTATTTTGAATTTATTAGTTTATTTTTTTTAAAATCACCCCTACCATATTTTTCTAAAAATATTTCAAAATATATCTATGGATCATTATTCTGAAGTATACAGACAAAAAAATCTTGTTTTCATTGTTTTTAATGAGTGTCACATGTTTTGTTATCTGAAATGTCACTTTTAAATTGAAAACATGCACTTTGAGAAAAATTATAAACAACATGTATCAGATTAATGTTTGGTTGATTCTTACACATAAAAAATGAGTTATGGATAATTATAATAAAATATTAAGACAATACAGGTGTTTTTTCATATTTTTTAGTATGTGAATTGTGTTTTAAACAAAATAATGTTTTTAAACTAAAAAACACACTTAGAGTCATACAAATAACACTACGTGTCAGATTCATGTGTGACTAATTTCTACATGTCATAAATTATTTATATATCATTGTTATAATTAGAAAAATCCTCATAGGTTTTCTTTGTTTTTAGTGATTTATGCATGTTTCTAAATAAAATGTAACTTTTGAAATAAAAACAACAATTTTGGGTCACACCGATCACACCATGTATCTGATTGGGGTGTGGCTAATTCCTACATGTCAAAAATTACATCTGGATCATTTTATTAAAGTATAAAAACAGTATGAATGGGTTTTCTTTGTTTTGAGTATGTAACACATCTTCTGAGATAAAATATTGATTTCAAATAAAAACACACACTTTGAGTCATACCATGGACATTGTGTGTCATATTGACTTGTAGTTCATTCCTACACATAAAAAATTAATTATGGATCATTCTATAAAAGTATAAAGAAAGTATCAGTTTTTTTCCTTGGATTTCAATGAGTGACACATGTTTTTAACTAAAATGTAATTTTTAAACTAAAAACACATTCTATGAGTCACACCAATCATATCATTTGTTGTATTTATGTGTGGCTGATTCCTAGCCATCAAAAATTAATTTGGTTCATCTTCCAAGAATATGAATATAATTTGAGTTTCTTTTGGTTTTCATAAAGTGACATGTTTTTAAATAAAATATAATTTTAAACAAAAAATAGATTTCGAGTTATATGGGTCGCACCATGTATTGGATTGATATATAATTTATGAATAAATTTCACAAATGGTTTATGAAACATTATCATTAAGTATCAAAACAATCTGAATATATTTTATCAGTTTTGTCGCACCCTAAAATTAGAAATAATTTTTATTTTTTTATTTTTTTATTTTTTTATTTTTTTATTTTATTATTTTATTTGGGTTTTGAATGCTTTGTTGAGGTAAGGTTCCTGAATAGTTTAAGGTTTGTGTTTTTACTGATAAATAAGCATTGTAGGAATCTCAATATCAAGAACACGGGCAAGGAACAAACATCAAATCACCATGCGGCTTTCCTAGTATGCAGTTAACAAATTAATTACCAGAATTAATTATTAAGTGAATGTAAAGAAAAATGGGAAAAACTAAATTTATTTGAAATTAATTTCAATAATGATAATATTAATAAATATGTTGAGATTATTATTATTATTATTATTTATTTTAGAGTTTTGGTGGCTTCGAGGACTTTACATGGGCACCATACAGTTAGTAGAGATCGTGCATTCAGCTCAAGAACCTATGTGATAGCTTCTGGAGATAGGATCTACCACACGGTTCGTGCACGATCGCATAAGACGGGCATAGACCACATGGTTTATTTAAAATAATTAAAATAATAATTACAATTATTACAATTATTATTATTATCAATATTATTAAAAATGGTCGTTACCATAATTATTCTTAAAATTAAATGAATATCTTTATTAGTATTATTATTTCTATTTTTATCATCATGTTATTATAATTTTTATTATAATTATTAATATTTTAGATTAAAATTTTTATTATTGATGTGTTATTTGTTTATTTTTTGGGTTATTGTTTTTTTAAAAAATAATAATAAAAAAAATAAAGTGAAACCCTAATCTGCTACCCCTCCCCCTCCTAATCATGTTTCCCCCCCCTATGTTGCGCACGACCTGACCTACCTCTAGTATGATTCTTAAACAGCTTCCTCTCCTTCAATCCTGGAACCCCCTTATGCTCGGCATGATACACCAGCAACACAATCCCCCTCCTCTTACTCAGACCAGTAGTGTGACCCCCTACTCTAGCATAACCCCCAGTCATGACCCCCACCTCTTCATTTTGGTGCGCCTTTCAATCTTTGGTGACCCACCTCCGGTCGTGGCCTCCTTCTACTCGACACGTAGCCTCTTCGACCCTCTAATAGCGTGTTTTTCCCTATTAGTAAACCATTATAATTATAATTTATTCTTTTTTATCATTGTTTTTGTTAGGTTTATTTATTAAGGGATGTTCTTGGTGTAGTTAACATTTTGGAACCTTGGTTGAGTGATCTCGAGTGTGCATTATCGTCACGCCATGAATCTAGGGTAGTTTCTCCCCAATCAATTTTCCTTTTAATCTAAGAAACCATAATTTCATATTTTTCTCACTTTGTATACATGTTAAATATTTTGTGTAACCTTCTAGTTAGTTTCTTGGTATGTGGTCGATTCTTGGAGTCATGTTTGAAATGGTCTTATTTTAAAATTAATTTTAAAGTAGTATTTTTAGGTAAAATTGGGTGTGTTTTGGTGTAGAACCTTTTAGTTCCTCGAGTTGATTTTTTTACAAATTGATTCAAACATTTATTAAACTATTTGGGTAGTGCGGAAAATTAAAAGAAGTGTTTATGGGGTGTGTTTTATTTCAAATAAATTTTTATTAGTGATGTGTTCTATTGAGTTGTGAACACTGGGTATTTTACACACATGGTGTGTAATTTTAAATCATGGTTTAGAAATTTAAATGACATTTTGGCATATGAATTGGTGTTCAAACTTTATTGAGTGTGAAATTGAAATTGTTTTATTAAACTTTCCAGGCATCATGCATGGTTAGTTTCCTGTTTGGATTTTTGGAGTTAAATGTGATATTAAATAGATTTCTGGGATTTCCAAATATATAAGTAGTGTGTGAAACAATGTTTTGGATTCTTTATATGGTTTCCCAAGTGGTATGGATTTTATAAAAAATGGGTATTGTGTTCTAGCATGTTTTAGAATTTTATTAAAAATGGTTGTGTATTTAGTGTGTAATATAAGTATATTAAAAAGAGTTTATCGATGTTTTTAGGGGATAAAGGGTGTGTTTAAACCTATTTTGCAATGTGGAAATTTTACCTGTGATAAAAGTGGGATTTTAGAATAGTGTTTAAAGGTCTGTTTTGCACTTTGTGAAAATGATGAAAAAAATTTTATTATTAAAACTGTCATGGATTAACTCTCATGAATTGTTAGGTTTTATGGGTGGGATATCCTCACTATGGAATCCTTGTGACCCATCACTAGAGGTCCTTGGAATGTAATCCTTGCATTCTATTTATTATGTGGCATGTGATTCAATTCAGGGAATGGATCAGGGGGATGCTTTTTGTTGTTTATTCATTATATATCTATACTTGTGATTGGATGCTCGACTAGAATTGGTTGGATCACCCCCATTATACTTGATACATATGAACCTGGCATATTGAGGAAATATTCTATGAATTATTGCTGCATTGTTAGTCGATATACTGGCTAGTGGCCCATAGTAAGGGGATATATGTTTGGGTTTATTACTACGGGGTTTTCCCTCGGTCTATCTTGAGTTAGGGTGGCTGATCATATTGTGCATTTTGATTTCATCTTTCATGGAATGATACCAAGGATGGATTCTTGTGTATTAGTGTCTTATAGAATATTATAGATCTCTTGGGTTCACCTATGTATGTTTCCTTATTCGTTTTCAGTGATGTTGAGATACTGGTATGTTTATTTCTATTTCCCCTCTATTATGACTATTATGGTACCTTCATGTGTATTGTTTGTGTAGGAATGTGGGGTGTTTATTTTAATGAGGTTTTTTGGGAATTTTTTTCATGAAAAGTGTTTTATTATCTTTTGTATATATTGAAATATGGACACCCCTCTCCCCTTTAAATTTTCTAATATCTCACTAATGAAAAGACTTTGGTTTTGAAAAAATAAGGGGCAATGGGTTTCACTTTTCTTTTAAGTTAAAAAAATATAAAATTTTACTTTTATAAATTGTAGTTCAAACTTAAAATTGGTGTTTATTTAATTTTAAAGGTAGTGCATTGGGGAATATAATATGATTGCCTATTGAGTTTTAATACTCACGCCTATAGATCTTTTCTGTGTTCAGTCCCTGTGCAGGTTCTAGCTTAGGTACATTTTTCTTGGGAAACATTTGATAGTTGAGTTACAGTGTGGCCCATGGGGTTACCCAAAGATAGTGGCTGTACCATTTTGTTAGTCTAGTTTTTTTCAGATGTATTTTTAGTTTCCTATTTAAATGATATTCCATTCATTTGTATTTATATTTTTGAGTTGTATGAACTTTTTTACTTCGTTTTATTTATTTTTTGTTTATTAGGTAAAATTTTTCCCTTTTCTTATACTATTGATGCCTTGGTGCTTCTTTTCAGCTTGGGTGGATTGGGAACACCTCTCAGTCCTTGCCGCAGATCGGTTCAGGTGACCAGTTCAGGGTCGACCTAGGTTGGTTCATAACAAAATGGTATCACATATGTTAGTCTCTTAGAGGACCATTATTTTTAGAGAACCATTTATTATTTGGGGATGTTAATTTAGATAGATTAGGATTGTTGGGACTCGAGGGGTGGGTGTCGGAAGAGTATTGCAAACTCCTGCACGTTTTTGTCTTGGAGTTTCCAGGGGATGTTTAGTTTTGTTATTTTCTTCGTTCCTTAAAGATTATTTGGTGTTTGGGGATATGACAAGGGGGGTTGGTCCAATTGTCTCCTTGAGATCGTAGGTCCAAGAAAGCCATGTGAATATAGGAGTATGGTCCTATAAGTCTCTTCATGTTGGTGGCATGTTTCGCATATGGCCACCAACCATATGGTCAAATCACACACCGACACTATTTCCCTTTTTTAGTTGTTTTGTGTCTCATTTGAATTCTATGAAATATTGTTTATTTGGTATTGTTCCTCATGATCTGAAAGTGATACCCATATTGTTTCATGGGATGGAATCTTATTAGTGACTCGATTTTATAGTAGTGTTCATGATTTTTCTGGATTTCTTGTTTCCCTGTGTTTGCCTACGGGTGGTTCCCCATTAGCAGTCATTCTAGTTGATCAACCTATGGGTTTCATTCTCAAGTATCCAAAGTTATATCCACCAATTTTAATAATACCCCCCGCCCATTTTCTAGAGTGTATGTCTATTTGGGCTTGACAGATAGTGCCTTCATATTTTAGTGTTTCTCTCGGTTGTGCAGTTTTGCTTGGTGGGTTTCATTGAATGTCTTGTTCATTATGCCCCATGTTCATATTGGTAAATATTGGTGTGTGCATCCTTTGAGCCTCTCTTTGGGTAAAGGTGTATTTTTTGAGCTAATGAGTTTCATGGGGTGTGGTGATCATTATCTCCTCAATACAGTACAAAAAATGCTTCAAACACTAGGGTCCCAACCATAGGCCTCAGATTGAATCTTTTCACGCAGTCAAGAAATCATTAGAGGTGTAGGGAGTTTGGCTCAGCTCATGTCTTCCCCATTAAAGAGATATAGTTTTTATGTTCCTAAAGTGGTATCTTTGTCACTGCAGGTTCCCTATTATTGTAAATATCATAATGGACTTATCCCTTATGAAATGTCCGTGATTGTGCCTTTTTGGATGTGAGTTTTTGATCAGTGTCCATGCATAGAACACCCATGTGAATCACTTGAGGATTTGTTTTTTATCCATCCCAAGGTTATGATTCATGAGTGGTTGTCATTTTTGGTTCAAGGGATCAATCATTAGGACCCTTTCCTCCCCGCCCCATGTGGTGGGGGGTTTTTTGTTTTGTGCGAGATGTTTTACTCAATTATTATCCCCTCTGTTTGGGTGTGGGAAGTTTAAATGATCATATTATGTTCTTTTTTTCCTAGGGTGATAGGTCATTGTAACGGATATTTGGTTGGACTGTGTGGGAGATTCTCGATTATAGTTTATGTTAAATTCTCATTTGGTCACTATTACTTGGTTCTTAATTTTGGGGAGACCCATCACTGGTCTTGTTTATTTTTTCCTAATGAATTATCAGGTGTTAGATGATTTCTAATTGTAGGGAGTCTATTTGGGCCATCCCCCTGCTGGTGATATGTTTTGGGTTTGGTTTCAGTTTAATCCTATTGAAGTGACTTCATTTAAGGATTCTAATATTTTAGTTTCATTTTTGGTTTGGGTAAACATTTGGATTCTTGGGAGAAGGTACAACGGTCTTGTTTTGGATTGGTTTTGGATGTGGTAGTTTGACCTTTTCCATTTTTCTGAGGAAGTGGTTAGGGGTTATTGTATCATTCCAGGAAATCAGGTTGAGTTCCATTGGTGGTCGGTGAAATGTCCTCAGCCGAGAGGTTGGATCGTATTGATATGGGATCCTTAGGTGTTGATCAATCTGCTAGAAAGTGTTGTGGATTTATAGGGTGGAAAGTGTTAATGTGGGGAGAATTTTCACACCCTGACTTTAGAAATAATATTTATTATTTTATTTTATTATTTTTTCTAGGTTTGGAATGCTTTTTTGACATACATGTCGGGTACGGTTGAATGTTTTTGTTTTTTCCGATTAATGAACATTGTTGGCATCTCAATGTTTGGTGCATGGGCATGGCACATACATCAAATCATCATGCAGCTTTTTCGGAATGTGGTTAACTAATTAATTATCAGAATGAACAATTAAGTGAACATAAATAAAAATGGGAAAAATTAAATCATTTAAAAATCATTTTAAAAATGATAATAGTAATCATAATATAGATATTATTATTATTATTATTATTATTATTATTTATTTGAGAGTTTTAGTGGCTTCTAGTCTAGTGTGCATGCACTAAACTGCCAGCAAAGATCGTGTGGTCAGCCAATGCACCCATGCGGCAATATATGGAGACAGGAGATACCACACGGTTCACCCATGGTCTGCTGAGTTGGGTGCAGAACACATTGTTTATTTTAAATAAATAATATAATTATTACTGTAACGACCCAAAATTTTGAATATTATTTCGTTTCCAGAAAAATGTATGTTTTACTGTGTCTCATTAATTAAAACTATATAAGTATATTTTTAAATGAAACTATCATTTTTCGACCGTCATTTGGCCATTGGTCAATTATGATCAAAGATCAATATTACCGTTGGAAACAATAATAATTTTAATGTTATAATTATTTTTTATAAATAGAAATGATAATGAAAAAAATTAATTTTGAAATAAGATTTGATGGCCTCATCCAGTAGACTTAATCCGTAAGAATCTCATTTGTCAGAGCTCTGAAAGGAGGTAGCGTCACTAGGCTTTACTCTTGACCAATCCCAAGCCTATATTCAACACGTTAATCTAGAACGGAACTACTTATGGGGGAAGTGAAAGTTAATAGAGATTACCACCCGAGCATTGTTATCCGAGCCACCCCAAGAGTCTATCACCATTTCACACCTAACCCTTAGGTATTATGCATGTGGTATAAGGGGTTATGTAACAAGACCCTAGAACTATGATTATGTGCATTATTTTTTTTATAAATAATATATATTCATTTTATTATTGTTACTTTGTAAATGGTTTTTAAAGAACAAAATATATTTTTAGTTAATATTCAATTAATAAAAATATTTTGATGAATTAATGGATTTTTGAATTAAATAATATTTTAATAAAATATTATTACTTAATTAATTTTAATTAAATATAAATTATTGTACAATTTTTATACAATTGAAACTTGTATTAAGGTTTGAAAGCATTTTATGTCCAAACCCATGAATTTTCGATAAATGTCAGTTTTTATTTTAAAAGTAAAATTGAACATATTTTGAAAATTATTTAGATAAAATTAATATTATATTTGGAATCAGGACATCAAAATTATCCAGTGGTGAAGTTTTCATAATTTTATGAGACAGTCGAATTTGTAGGTAAAAATTAAATACCGTTTAAATATATAATATGTTTCATAACATCATAATGACCTAATATTGATGTAATAAAATAATATAAAAATGGTGTTCAGCCAATATGTGTTTTATCTTTAATATAATTTAATTTTAGATTTGTTTGATTAATTTTATGGTGCATTAGTGGACCCTTCAAGACTTATAAAACATTTTAACTTATTAAAATGATTTCTTTGAGGGTTTGACTCACCTCCACATGATAAAACCTAATATTTTAAAACATTTGTCCATTGGTCTTATAAAATAATGTTTTCCACTTCCCTTAGGCAAAAACCATGGGAAAAAACTATGGGTTGGTTTGTGGTTTTGATTAGTTTAATGTGTGGGGTCCAAACCCTAAATAGTAAAGAATTCCCTCTCTTTTCCTATATAACCCATACAATATCCCATTTCTCATCAATCATAACCCTTGTACCACATCCATACTCTAACCTCCTATCTCTATAGTCCTCCCATGTCACCCCAATATCCCATGAATCCTCTCTCAAGCCTCTCCTGAGCCTATGGGATCACACTTCCAAGTAAGGTATTTCTTCCTTACTCATTTTTATCCAGATTAATTTATTTTGTTATATACTTTGTTTTCAATTAGAAATGTTGGGGTATGATTTCTCACCTCTTGCATAATTCCCTACTTATTTTTGAAAGATTATATACCTCTTTGTCTCTCATTAATTCCTCTAATGCACACCTATTACCATGCGGAAATTCTGTAAGGAATTTCTCTCTTCTAATTTACATTCAATAAATTGTTTTATATTATGCATCTAAATTCCATTACATATGTTGGAATGTATATACATATGACCCTCTTAATTTAAATTCCATGAAAATATTATGATATACCCATTTATCTCTCATCAACCATTTATTTATGAATTCTTATGTCACGTTGTTATGCTGCCGAAATTTCATCGCTATTTTCCAAGCCAAAGTCATTGTGTAGTGAATACCATGCCCATTTATCTATCACAGTTTTTTATCCTTATGCACAATTACTTATTTATTATTGAGTTTCATGTATTAATTACACATTCCATCATGCTGGAATAAATGATGATTATTAATGAATACATGTTGTATGATCTATATGGCACACTTATGCATGAAATGAAATTATTAAGAAGGGTGATCCCTGATAGCGCTCTGATGCATTGGGTAATGATTAGTGTCATGATACATCAAGTGTAATGAGGTTTTACACATTCTAATTCAATTTCAATGAGATTTTACTCATGATTAATGTTCAATGAGACTTAGCTCAAGCAAATATCATATTAAATGTTGTAGCCACGTTTCCATGTTATGATAATCATGATATATCATGCCTTTATGTTCATGTATCTATTGTGCTCCATTGATATGTCTATTTTCTAAAATGTACTATTTTTTCATGTTATTCATTGTTTACTCCCTTACTGGGCTTTATAGATCACCCTTTTCTTATGCATTCCCTCAGGTTATCCCATGCAATGCTAAGTACGAAGGAATGTTGTGGTCTTGTAAAAAAGTTTTCAATAAGGATGTTGTTTCTTATGTTATAAGTTGTTATATAATGTTCCTAATTTCCTAATACACTAGAACTCTCAATCCTCAGTGTTGTCTTAAGTTCTAGTTTAGGTAATAAATCTTGTTTATGCGTGTTATAAAGAGTAGTGTTTTTATATTTCATATCAATGGATGGGTTTAGTTATTTTTGGTATTAGGATTATAAAACACTAGTGAAAGCCTTATGGATAAGACTTAGTATAATAATAAAATCCCTAATTTTTGGTGATTATTGAGTAACTGTTTTATCAATAAAATACATCCTTGTCTGGATATGGACATGTATACGTTGCTCTGGAACAGATGTATCTAGGGGTAATACCTAAAAACACCTCTTTGAGTTAGACTTGAATGGGAACTAGTTCATGCAAATATGGCTTGATGAACTCTTGGTTATGACACTCCTAAGAGATATGCTTTTCTAAATTCATAATCTTGGTATGAACCATTATTAAGGTAATAAAAAAATCCCCTAAGGATATATGTTGGGAAATATATCATTGATAACCAAGATTAAAACTTAGGGTATCCAATGTTAGGATATAATATTAATTTACAAGTTTATCCTTTTATGTCCAAGTTTTTTTAAATTCTTATTAGAAAATTTTTCAAACCACATATTTTTACTTTCTTTTTCTTAGTTAAAATGTTGAAGGAGGATGATCGCAAAAAAATATTCTCTCTCTTCATAAAGAACTACTTGCAATGATTATCCATAAGTCATGTGCAGATGACTTTTAAATGTTTTCAAATATCCAAGTTGCATGGAAAAAAATTTATGAGGGATCTAATGCCTCTATCATTGTATGATTATTTCAAGTATAAATTACCGTTTATTGTATAATTTTGTGCTCTCAACTTTTTTACCATGTTAAACGTGGGAAGTACAATCAAGGTATTTTCAAATTCTTCATATTATTTCAAATTTATGATGCAGTAAATGATTTTATAGATACTGCAGAAGAGGGGGACATCTGAGTAGCCGATATGTATCAAAATAAATATTTCTATATTTTGGGATATATGAAAACTGATTTACCAAAACCCTATTTGAAATATTTGAATATGAATCAGTAAGACTTTTTTTTTATAAAAAACATGTTCAAGATGATGTCTCAAAATTATATATAGGAAGTAACTCTTTCCTGGCATATCAATGATTCCATGGATATAATCCAATATGGATGAGAAGTTTTTGGGTAAATAATGTAGACTATTTTGGAAATATCCTGAGGTACCATTGTGATGCATGAAACCTTTCTAATTAAAGGAAATGATAATAGGAAAGACCGAAGAACTCATTAAAGAGATGAAGGAGAAGTACACTCACCAATTTTTGACTTAGTATGTAAAACAAAATTTTGGGGGTGAAATTTATTAAGGGAGGAAGAATGTAATGACATGAACTTTTGAATAATATTTTGTTTCCTGAAAATATATGTTTTACTCTGTCTCATTAATTAAAACTATATATGTATAGATTAAAATGTAACTATTAATTTTAAACCGTTATATGGTTATTGGTCAATTATGATCAAATATCAATATGACTGTTGGAGATAATAAAAATTTTAACATTATAATTATTGGTTATAAATCAAAATGATAATGAAAAAAAAAATAATTCAGAAAGAAGAGTCAATGGAATCATCTAGTAGACTCGAGACGTATGAAGCACATTTTTCAGAGCTCGGAAAGGAGGTAGCATCACCGAGCTACACTCTTGACCATGCACAAGCTGAGATTCAACATATTAAGCATGAACTGAACTACCTACAGGAGAAGTGGAAGTTAATATAGATTACCACCTGAGTGATGTTATCTAAGCCACCCCAAGAGTATGTTACCATCGCACACCGAACCCTTAGTACTTAGGTGGGTTTTATATTGGGTAATGTAACAATACCCTATCACTGTGATTATATGCATTATTTATGTATAAATAATATACATTCATTTTATTATTTCCACTTTGTAAATGGTTTTTAAAGCACAAATAGTATTTTTAGTTAATATTCAATTAAGAAATATATTTTGATGAATTAATGTATTTTTTAATTAAATAATATTTGAATAAAATATTATTACTAAATTAATTTTTTTAAATATTAACGATCTTATAATTTTTATACAATTATAATTTTTATTAAGGTTTGAAAGCTATTTTTTTTCAAAACCCAGGAATTTTTTGTAAAGGTCTGTTTTTATTTTATAAGTGAAATTGAACATATATAGAAAATTATTTCGAAAAAATGAATATTGTTTTTGGAATAATCACATCAAAATTATCTAATGGTGAATTATTCATGATTTTTTGAGACAGTCAAATTTTTGGGTAAAAATTAATTACCATTTAAATATATAATATGTTTTTTAACATCATAATGACAAAATTGTGATGTAATAAAATAGTATAAAAATTTTATTCGAAAAATATATGTTTTTATTCTAAAATAATGTGATTATATATTTTTTTTTATTAATTTTATGGTCCTTAGTGGACCCTCCAAGACTTATAATCCTTTTTAAAATTTTAAAACGATTTTCTTGAGAGGGTGATCAACTCTACAAAAGAAAGTATAATATTTTAATAAGTTTTTCCTTTGGCCTTATAAAATAATTTTTTACATTCCCCTTTTCAAAAACCATGGGGGAAAACATTGTTTGGTTTGTGGTTTTGATTAGTTTAATGTGTGGTGTCCAAAACCTAAATAATAAAGAATTCCCTCTCTTTTCTATATAAACCCACCCAAGATCCCACTTCTCATCACTAAAAACCCTTGGATCACGTCCCTACTCTACCCTCATCTCTCTATGATACTTCCAAGGTGCCCCAAGATCCCAATAAGCCTCTCTCAAGACACTCGCAAGCCTTTGGGATCATACTTCCAAGTAAAGGATTTCTTCCTTTCTTATTTTTGTCCAAATTTCTTTATATTGTTATAAACTTTTTTTTCAATTAAAAATGTTTGGGTGTGATTTCTCACCTCTACCATACTTCCATGCTTATATTTTAATGATAGGAAACCTCTTTATATCTCATTAATTCCTCCCATGTACACGTATTACCATGATGAAATTCTGTAGGGATGTTCTCTCTTCTCATTTTCATTCAAGCAATTATTTTATATTATGCATCTAAATTAAATTATATATAATTGGAATTATATCTATATAACCCCGTTACTGTCCATTTAATTTAAATATTATGTGATATCTCTTTATCTCTCATCAACCTTTTTTATGAATTCTTATGTCATGCCATTATGCTGCTTAAATTGCACCGTGATTTTCCAAGTAAAAGTCATTGTATAGCGAATACCATGCCCATTTCTATATCAAGGGTATTCACCTTTATTAATATTTACATATTTATTATGGAGTTTAATGTATTAATTCCACATTACTTTATCATGTAATAAATGACGATGTTTAATGAATGGACATTGTATGATCTATGTGGCACACTTATTCATGAAATGCAATGATTAAGAAGGGTGCTCCCTAATAGTACTCCAATGAAATGGGTAAAGACTACTATCATGATAAGTCAATTAAAATGAGGTTATACACATTCTAATTCATGTTCAATGAGTTTTTACTCATTCTCCTTGTGCAATGAGCATTGGATCATGCTAATATCACGTTAAATGTTGTTTCCATATTTCCATGTTATGATAATTATGCAATATCATGCCTCTATGTTCATGTCTCTCTTTTTCTCCATTGATATGAATATTTCCTAAAATGTACTATATTTTTCATGTTATTCCTTCTTTACTCTTTTACTGGGCTTTATAGCTCACCCTTTTCTTATGCATGTCCTCAGGTTGTACCATGTAATGCTAAGTATGAAGGAATGTTGTGGTCATGTAAAATGGGTTTTTAATAAAGATGTTATGTTTTATGTTCTATGTTGTTACGTAATGTTCCTAATTTTCCAAGACACTAGACCTCCCAATCCAAAGAATTGTCTTAAGTGAAATTTTATGTAATAAATCATGTTTATGTGTGTAATAAAGAGTTGGGTTGTTATAATTACGAATATTAAATTTATTATTATAATATTTATTATGAAAAAATGGTTGTCATCATTATTATTATTAAAATTAAATTATTATATTTATTATTATTATTTCTATATTTATCATCATTTTATTAATATTTTTATTAAAATTATTGGTATTATAGATTAAAATTTTTCTTATTGCCGTGTTATTAGTTTATTTTCAGGGTTATTGTTTTTTAAAAAAATAAAATAAAATAAAATAATGATGTGAAAGCCTAATATGCTACCCCTCCTATGCGTGTTGCCTCCCTCTCCCCCTCTGTGTTTTGTGCAACCAAACCTCCCCCTGGTGTTCTTCCTGGCAAGATCCCTTTCCTCCATTCTCGGGCCACCTTCTGCTCAGTGCGGAACACCGGCAGCGCGGCCACCCCTTCCTCCTACTCGAACCAGCGGTGTAACCCCCTGTTCCAGGGAAGCCCCTAGTCAAGTCCCCCTCCTCCTCCTTCTGGTGCGCCTTGCGATATTCAGTGAACTGCCTCCTGTCGTGTCCTCCCTCTAGTCGGTGTAGAGCCATGTTGACCCACTACTAGCGCATTTTCCCCCATCGGTAAACCATTCTAATTATTTCAATTTTTTCTTGTTTTTACCATTGTTTTTGTTAGGGGTTTTGATGATTATGGGTTGTTCATGGTAGAGTGAACATTTTAGAACCCATACAGAGTGATCCCAAGTGTGCATTATCGAGACACAATAAATATGAGGTTGGTTCTCCCAACACACTTTCCATTTTAATTTAAAAAACTCTAATTTCATGATTTTCAAACATTGTACACATGCTAAATATTTTTTTGCAACCTTCTGGTTAGTTTCTTGGTATGAGGACGATGCTTGAAGTTGTGTTTGATATATTCTGGTTGTGAAATTAATTTTAAAATATATTTTTTTTGTAAAATTGGGTGTGTTTTAGTGTAGAACCTGGTTTTGCCTCTTTTTGATGTTTTAAAAATTGATTCAAACATTTCTTAAATTATTTGGGTAGTGAGAAATATGAAAAAGAGTCTTTCTGGGGTGCATTTTATTTTTAATTTTTTTATGAGGTGTGTGTTTTGTCGAGTTGTAAACACTGGGTGTTTTAAAGACATTTTCTATAATGTTAAAACATGGTTTAGTAATTTAAATAAAATTTTGGAATGAAAATTGGTGTTCATACATTATTGAGTGTGAAATTGAAACTCTTTTATTAAACTTTACATGCATTATGCACAGCTAGTTGCTAGTTTATATTTTAGGAGTTAAATGTGATATTAAATGTATTTTTGGGATTTTCAAATTTATAAGTAGCATGTGAAACAATGTTTTGGGTTCTTTATGTGGTTTCCCAAGTGGTTTGGCTTTTACAAAAAAATGTGTATTTTGTTTTAGCATGTTTTGGAATTTTATTAAAAATGTTCGTGTATTGAGTGTGTATTATAAGTATATTAAAAACATTTATTGATATTTTGATGTGATAAAGGGTGTTTTTAAAACTCTTATGGAAATCTGGAAATTGTACCTTTGATAAAAGTGGGTTTTGGGAATATTGTTTAATGGAACGTTTTCCACTTTGTGAAAATGATGAAAAAATGTTTTATGATGAAAACATTTTTGGATTAACTCTCATGAATTTTTATGTTTGATGAGTGGGATATCCTCACTGTGGAATCCTCATGACCCATCACTAGAGGTCCTCATCATGGAATCCTTGTATTCTATTTTTTATATGTCATGTTAGTCGATTCATGGGATGGCTCAGGGTCATACAGGTTGTTGTTTATTCATTATATATCTATACATGTGATTCGATGCTCGGCTGACATCATTTGGATCACCCCATTATACATGAGACATATTAATATTGAATATTAAGATAATATTTTTAGAATGATTATTGAACAGGTAGTTGACATGCTGGCCAATGGCCCATAGTAGGTGGATATAAGTTTGGGTTTATTACTATGGGGTTTTCCCTTGGTCTGTCCTAAGTTAGGGTGGCTGAGTGAATTGAGAATTTTTATTTAATCATGTGTGGAATGCTACTAGGGATGGAGTATCATGTATTAGTGTCTTATGGATTATTCTTTATATCCTAGAATCACCTATGTCTATTGCTTTATTCATTTGTATTGATGTTGAGATACTGGTATGGTTATTTCTGTAGCCCCTATAGTATGACTATTATGTTACCTTCTTGTGTAATGTTTGTGTAGGAAAGTTATGTGTTGATTTTAATAATGTTTTTTGGAAATTTATTTTCAAGAAAAGTGTTTTATTATCATTTGTAAAAATTAAAATATGGACACCCCTCTCCCCTTGAGAATGCTAATATCTCACTAATGGTAGGACTTTGATTTTGGAAATGAAAAGGGGGAAATAGTTTGTACATTTCTTTTATGTAAAATATATAGAAAAACATAATTTTATAAATTGTATTTAAAACTTGATATTTTTGTTTCTTTAATTTTGAAGGTAGTTCATTGGGGAATAAAATATTTTGCTATCCTGCTGAGTTTTAATACTCACGCCTAAAGTTCTTTTCTATTTTTTCCCTTGCGCAGGTTCCATCTTCGGTACATTCACCTTGGGTGATGTTTGATCATTGAGTTAGATAGTGACCCGTAGGGTCACACGGAGATAGTGGTTTTCCCATTCGGTTAGTAGAGTTGTGTATTTGAAATGTATTTTTAGTTTATTATTTAAATGATATTCAATTCAGTTGTATTTATATTTTTGAACTGCATTTACTTTCTTTCAAATATTTAGTTTATGTTATTTTTATTTGGAAACATTGTTCCCTTGTTGTACTCTATTGATTCCTTGGAACTTGTCACTAGCCTGTGAGGACTATTAATGCCCCTCGTGCCTTACTACAGATCAGATCGGGTGACCGGTTCAGGTTCTACCCGAGTTGGTTCCGAACAAGTATTTAGTGAGCAACACACGTTTTTAACTAATATGTTTCTTTTGAACTGGAAATATTTCCTTCAATTCATACCAATCATTCCAGGTATCAGAATGAGAGGTGAATGATTCCTACACATCATAAATGACATTTTGATTTTTTTTTTCATAATGTATCAATACAATCAAAGTGGGTTTTATTGGCTAGATTATGTCACGTGTCTTTTGAACTAAAATGAAACTTTTAAACTAACAACACATTATTTGAGCCATATCAGTCAGATCATGAATCATATTGATGTATATATGATAAATATAAATCAAAAATTAATTATGGATTATTTTATAAATGTTTCAAGACAATATGTGTGTGTTTTTTTTATTTTCAGTATATGTATTTTATTTTGTAATAAAATATTGATTTTAAATAAAAACATGATCTTTCTATCACACTGGTCACATCGTTGGTCAGATTAATGTGCTACAAATTTTATACATCCCAAATAATTTATGGTTAATTTTTCTTAATTATCGATAAAATATAAGTTTTTTTTCATGTTTTTTTTTCAATGACATGTGTTTTGAAATAAATATTAATTTTAAACTGAAAAAACACACCTTGAGTCATACCAGTCACATTGTATAATAGATAGACATGTGGATAATTCCTAAATGTCACAAATTAATTATTGATCATCATGTGAAATTATGAATACAATTATCATTTTTTCTCTTCGTTGAGTATGTGGGGTGTGTTTTGTGCTGAAAAGTTAGTTTTAAATAAAAACATGCACTTTCAGTCATACTAGCCACGCCATGTGTGAGATTGATATGTGGAAGATTCTTATATGTCATAAAAAGTATGGATCATTTTCCTAAAATATATATCCAATCTGAGTTCATTTTCTTGTTTTTCAGTAAGTGACATGCATTTTGAACAAAAATAATACTTTTAAACTGAAAACACACACTTTACATCATACTGGGCACACTGTGTGTTGGATTTACGTATGCTTGATTCCTACATGTTAAAAATGATTTATGGATAATTTTCCTAAAGTATCAATAAAATATGATCATATATTCTTAATTTTGAGTATGTGATGTGTGTTTTCAATAAAAATGTTGATTTTAAATCCAAACATACAGTTTTAATCTTATCAGAATAACATTGTTTCAGATTGACATGTAGTTGATTCTTGCACATCAAAAATGATTTACGAATAATTTTCCTTCAGTATTAAGAAAATATAAGAATGTTTTACTAGTTTTGAGTTTGGGAAACATTTTTTAAAATAAATTGTCATTTTTAAACTAAAAATGGGAACTTTTAGTTATACAGGCACATCGTGTTTTGGATTAATGTTTCTTTAATTCCTACATGTAAAAAATTACTTCTGCATCATTTTATAAAAATGTTAAGGTAAATTTAAGTGGATTTACTCTATTTTAATTAGTTACACACATTTCTAACTAAATTTATATTTATAAATAGAAAACACACTATTTGGGTGATATCAGGTAAACTATGAGTTAAACTTATGTTTGGTTGATTCTTATACATCAAAATGGTGTATGGATCATTTTCGTAAAGTATTAATATCACATGAGTGTTTTTTCTCAATTTATAGTGAGTAACACATGTTTTGAACTAGAATGTCACTTTAAAACTAAAAATACACACTTCGATCCATAATGGGCACACCATGTGTCGAATTAATAAGGGTTTATTTCTACATGTTAGAAATTATTTATGGGTCATTCTCTTAAAGTATCCTGAAAATATGATCATTTTTTCTCAGTTTTTAGTGAGTGGTTCATGTTTTGAACAAAAATGTCACTTTTAAACTAAAAACATGTACTTTCAATCATTTCAGACACATCATGTATCAGATTGACATGTGGATGATTACTACACATCACATATGACTTATGGGTCATTTTCCGAAACTATAAAGATAGTATGAATTTTTTTTATTTATTTTTAGTGATTGATATGTGTTTTGAACTAAGATGTCACTTTTAAATAAAAACAATCACTCTCAATTATACCTCTCACCTATGCGTTGAATTTTAATGTAGAGGATTTCTTCATATTACAAATGAATTATGGATAATTTTTCTGAAGTATCAATACAATATAAGTGTTTTTTCTTAGTTTATAGTGATTAAAGCGTGTTTTGAAATTAAAAGTTACTATTAAACTAAAAACATGAACTTTTAGTTATATCAGTTACACCATTTTCCAAATTAACATGAAACTAATTCTCACACATACCCAATAACACATTGGTAATTTTTCAAATATATCAAAATAATCCAATCATATTTGATGAATTTTCTATTTTTGAATATTATTTTAACTAAAATTTCATTTGTAAACTGAAAACACGCACTTTGAGTCATTTTTAAACTAAAAATACACACTTCTAAAAATAAACATATCAAATAAAGATAAAATATATCTATAAAGATAAAAAATAGTACTTGAGTGAATCATCCATGTTGAAGACTTTTTCATGAATTGATTTTTATCCAAGAATGTTTTACTCTTAAAAAAGGAAAAAATGTGTAGAGAAGAATAAATTCTCACTGAAGTCACCTCTTCATGATCTGTATGAAAAATAGATATATAAGTAATATATAAAAATGATAAGAAAATTATCTAAAAATAAGTAGATAAATTTATGAGAATATTAGCTAAATTAGTTGTATTAAGTCACCTATTCATGGTTTCTGTATACATTCTAATGCCATGTATTTTTTCACCCATTTTTTTAGAAAATATTTCCTCTTTAGAATATGCGTAATATCAAAAAACTATGTAGTACTAAAAAAATAGAAAAAAATATCATAAATAAATATTTTAAATTAAATTTCAATTATTTTTAAAAATACTACTTTAGGAATGCTATTTTGTTGGTGAAATGTGAAATCTTTTATAAATTTGAAAATGAAATGACCATAATATTATCCATTAGTTTGTTTTAGAAACTATAGAAAAATTGTGAAAAAATAAGTAATCTGTTTTTATATATGTTTCAATAGTGAAATATTATTATATAAACCCTAATATTTATCAATTTGTAGAATTTTATGGTTTTCTTGTGCGCGTGGACCTTGATTATTGTAACACCCTAAGATTTTGTGAAATATATTTTTTAAAATAAATTTAATAATTTTTATATCTTGTGTTACATGAAACACTTAGTTTAGCTTGAAGTGCATGAAACACCAATTTTAGTTTGCGTTATACACTACACTGGGTGTATTATTCAGAACAAAAAACAAAAATTTATACGAAATGATATATGATATTAAAATATTTATATTTAATATAATAATTATCACTAAGCCATTGGAATGGTGGATATGAATAATACTAACCATATTATGAAAATATATTGTATACGCATGTATATATAATGAATTCTTCAATGAACAATTAATTATATAGGAAAATAAAAACCATTTAAAAATAAAGGAAATATTGTTCTTAAAAATAATTTTTATATTCAAAAATGTGTTTTACCTAAATGAATTAAAAAAGTCAATTTTTATGAATTCTTTTAATTATATATATATATATATATTATTCAATAATTTTTTTTACATTTATCCTCTGTGTTTTCCAGATAAGAGAAAAGAATAAATTTATTTATATACTTAAAAACTATATTTTTTTTAAAAGAAGATTTGTCATATTCGGTGCCCTAATGTTAAAATAAATTTGAAAAAATATGCTTAAATTTTTAAATATAAATTCTAAAACTCATCTTGGAGTGAATTTTGTATAATTTACTAAGGAGATAAATTTTCTAGTGAATAGTGAAAATAATGATTTTTATTAAGAAATTTTTTTTCATTTACAACATTTAAAAAAATAAAAATTGTTTCAATATGGTTTTAGAAATAAAATTAGTTCAATTATATATTTATTAATATAATTTAGGTTGTTTAAATCAATTTAATATTGAATTTTGATATTAAATCTTTCTCTACATATGAAAATATTTCCCTTTAAAAACATGTTTTCTCATCCCATCAGTTGGTTTAATTTTAAATTAAATTCCACCAATTATCTATGTTGAATTTAGAAAAAAATTAGATTTTATATTTGTAATAATAATAATTTATATAATTTAATAAGGTAAACATAATATTTCACCATAATGAATAATAAATATTGTAAAATTTATTTATTATGCTTAAGGTAAAAATGGGTTTACCAGGGATTAAATTAAAAATATATGGGTTAAAATCAATCCAAAAAATGAAAAAAAAACGAATTATATAGACATATTTAGACTTTATAATGTCTAATTATTGATAATGGTATATTTGGAGCCTTTTGGAATGTTAACAATGTGGGTACACCTTTTCATTTTTAAACTTTTACAAGTGTGTTACTCACCTCACATATTAAAGACCACATTTTCTTCTCACCTCTTAACACATCCAAAAAATATTTTTGGGCCAAGAACTAAAAACATGTATTCCTTAAATCCCTCCCCACAACCTAGAGGGCTTTTTGAGATCATAAATAAAATCTATGAAATATTTAGGTTAAACCTAAATAGATTTTCTGAATAAGAGGTAATGTTTTTAACAATGTGTTTTTATTCAACTTCTTCTTATATCTCTTTTAAATATAATTAAATTATTATGATATAATAACACTGATTTATAACACATACTGAGAAATTATTATTCTAGTGGAATAACCTATATCCACCTCCACCTCCATCAAATGAGAAATGAAACCATCAATCATGCGTATGGAGGACTACCGCCTCACGAACTGATGTTATTAGTTTTCCATCACCGTATCTCATGGATGGATATAATGATATATTAAATGTTATATATAATATTTATGATATTATTATACTTATTTAATAATTATATATAATATACCTTCTTACTTTATATTCTGTGGGAATATGATAATGTCGCTCGTGTGTAAGGTGGACTACCGCCTCGTGAAGTGATGTGATTAATTCACGCTATACATAGAACATAATAATCATGGGTTTAATGAAAATATGTGATATATATGAAATAAAAAATAAATATTTAATTATAATATATTATTTACCTTTTCATCTTTTAATTCTTCAATAAACTGGAAATAGTGATCCTACGTACATACGACCTACCGTCTCCATGAACAGTGTATTTCATTTTCAATCTATAAATTTTATAGATTACTCTAAAGACATATATAATGAATATATATTATATTTATATCATTTTTAATAGTATTAGTATCATTTAATTATGATCAAATTTATAATACCAGAAATAAAAAATCAAAACATATATGAAAAAAATCAGTTATTGCCTAAAATGTGACTTTAACATGGAATTGTTCATAAACCGGTAATAAAAGGTCATAAAAATCATATATGGTATGATATATATATATATATATTAATGTTTATTTAATATATTTATAGAAAAATTATATTTTCTATACATAATATTTTAATGCATATGAATGAATACGAGACCTAAGGTAACACATTTCTAATATCTCTTTTATTTTTGGGAGATATATGTGATATTCACCATTAGTTTCTTTTGTGCGATGATAAAATTTCCATTTTTACATGTTATACAATTAAACTATTTATTATCATGATATTAATGTTTTTAAATGATTTTAATATTTCATGGGGATTATGATTCAACGTTACCAAAGTGGAAAGGGTTTTATGATAAAATCTCATCGTTTATCGGGATTTTTTATCATTATGTTTCTGATTATTAAATATTATGATCCATATCTCAAGAAACTCATGAATTTTATTCACCTCTGGTTATTTCATGAAAATAAATCTTTCCATTCATTTTTCTATCTAAATATAATAATTATTCCAAAATAATGTTTTTCAAGAAAATGTACTTAATTTCTATTTTCAGTCAAAAACCCCTTTCTTACATATAAATTTTTTCAAAAAATTATTTTAAAAATTATTTTAACTTAATACAAAGGATTTATTAAAGAAATTTTTACACAACATTGACTTTTTACAAAAAAATTGAAAGAAAGCTTCATGTTGTTTTCCAAACAATGCCTATTTTGCTTTTATAGAAAATGTGAATGTAATATTTGATTTAAAGTGTATGACATGAATAATATTTTACACTATAGTGGCCAACTAATTATTATAATGATTTCTTTATAAGTTTCAAATTTTATTTTGAAAATAAATTTGGGTTTAAAAAGTTTTTTTAAAATTAGAAAGGATATTTTCTTCATGAAATGTTTTAAATGATTTTTAAATCATCTTTTATATGTTTCTAAGTTTATTTTAAAAGAAAATATTTTTTTAAATGTTTTATTTTTGAAACAGTATTTTTCAAAGTGGAAAGTATATTTTTCTCAAGAAATGTTCCAAGTGATCTTAAAAAATCATTTTCCATCTAAGATTAAATCATTTGATGTTACTTAATCTTTATTGAGGATATGATCCAATGATACCATATTTATTCTTTCTCAAGATAGTTTATGTTTATGATGACAAGATTTTTATGAAACCTATTTATTTTTAACAGTTTATGTCATAAAAATTGTTTATGAAGGTTTTTTCTCTTACATGAGTTATACCATGATAAAATGCTTATGAAATTCTCTTCTCTATTTATGGGTTATGCTATGATGAAATAATGAAATGATTATGAAAAATGTCTCTCTTCCACAGGTTATGCTATGATGGGATGTTTATGAAACCCATATAATTTCATGGGTTCTGATATAATTATTTTTTTATGATCTTGTAGAACATGTATATATGATTTTCATTTTGTGATGAGTGGGACATATTTTCCCTTCTAATTAATTGTGTAAAGATTAATATATCATGATATAAATAGGATTGGAATGGGGAGTGGACCCAGTTCAGTAAGGGAATCTATCTTGTATTATTGTCTTGGGAGTAAACCATGACTACTATAACGGTTTGTGGAGTGAACCCATTCCACTGTGACAGTCGTGTAAATGATCCTTAAACAAATAAAAAATTATTTTATATTCTTATGTGTATAAATTTTGTTATTCCTTATGCCAAAATTATATTCTTATCGTTTAGGTTATTTGATTCCATTATGATTTATGTCTTATAAACTATTATGATCAATGTAATGACTCAATTTTATGATCTATGATATATAAGGTATGGATTTAAAATATTATTCTCATATTTTTATACTCTTATATTCATAATGTGTTGATATCTACCTTGTTTATCCTTAATGAGCATCTGAGCTCACCCTTTCTTATATTTCCTTTCCCTAGGTTATAATGAAAGGTATTATGTATGATTTTTCTAATAAGGGTGCTAGTTATTAAAATATAGTGGCATTTGATGTTGATCACTTATGGAACAATTTTTAACATTTCAAATTTTCCAAAGGAACCGGACCTAAATGATTCTGGAAATGATTGTTATGGTATTTATTAAATATTCTTCTATTAAATTGTAATATTTATCTATGAGAAATTTGAGTCTTTAGAATTTGTATTAGTGTAATGTTTAGTTAACCTTTAGAAGCTATGATGAGAAAACATTAGTGATATCCCTAGGGAAATTTCTAAGGTTATGTCTAGGGATATGCCTAAAGATAAGTCTATGGATGAGTTATAGTATAGGAAAATGTCCTAGAATTTTAGTAAATGATAAAGTGAGTGGTTTATATTCCATTATATCCCTTACTTGATACTAAAAGTGGATATGGATCTAGAAAAATGTAACCTAGTAGTAATAACTCTGAAAAGTGAAAATTTAATTGAAAACCATGATTACCTGGTGCTAGAAAATGGGGTTTTCTTCACACCAGGTTTGAAACTCCTGGTGGATATGATTTGGTAATTAAGAAACTCTTTATGAACCATAATAAATGATTTGAATAATGATGAATGTTAAACCTAAGGTGTCATAGATTTAAAATTATGTGACATTATTATGACCACCTATAAGATCTTTTTCAGTATTATGTGGTTTCCCACTGTGATTATTGTTTCTTACACTATGATTTTTGGTTTTAGTCAATAGTAGAAACCATAAAAAAATAAGTCCACATTTATTGTGATAGGAAAATTATTTATGAGAATCAAAATGGAATGATTACTGGAGTAAAAGATATTGTTATTATTCTCAATTATTTATCTAGATATATGATTAACAACATTCACCTTAAATAACTCTCAGACTCACCAAAGAAGGGAAGTATAGAGTTTTCTAATATATTGTGTGGTGGATGCCATGGAGGAAAGAATAATTAGTTTCATATATTTCAATAATGTTGGAAGAAGAACTCTATGGAATGTCTCAAAGAAAATAGAAGATGTTTTTATTATAGAAAATAAGGACACAAAGAAAGCAATTGTCAAGGAAAAATGAAAAGTTATGTTAATGAAATGGATGATAATAATGGATTCCCTAAAACATGATCAATAATTTATTATTATAAATTTGGAAGTTATATCAATTATATTAATCGATATCCTATGGGGGAGATCATAAATAGAATAATCAAGGTGTTATGAGTAATGGTTATATTGCTGATGATGGAGAGACTACAAATATCATAAGAAATGTATGGGATATTCTAATAGTATTATTTTGTTTAACATTAAAATAATTATTAAATAGAGGTTGATTAATGTTAATACATTAGTAATATTTCATACTATAGGAAATAATTATTAAGGAATAAGATAATTAATCTTAGTTAATGGTTTAAGAATGAAGTGGAATGATTGAAGTGTTTTTGTATGGGAATTCAAGAATTGTTTTTTATGATTCATGAAATATATAATGATTGTTCTATATAAGTTTCCCATTAATGATTTTAAATAATATGTTTAATGGTAAGAATAACATAGAAATTTGATTTAATGGAAATGTGATCTTTTTGTAAAACACATGATTAATGGGAGATAATCCTTAATATGTTTCTAATGTTTAGATAATGATGTTAGTATAAAGAGTTTCACTGATACAAATATGCCTTTTATTAGTGCTAAAAATGGCCTTTAACTGTGCTAGAAAAGCACTGTTAAAGCCGAAAAAGATAAAGGGGGTCCCCTTTATCAGCGCTGATAAAAGGGGTCTTTTATCAGTGCTAAAAAAAGCGCTGATAAAAGGGGTCTTTTATCAGCGCTAAAAAGAAGATATGATAAAAGGGGTCTTTTTTCTGCGTTAAAAAGATGAGATGATAAAAGGGTCCTTTATCAGTTATTTCATTTTAGCGCTAATAAAATTCCCCTTTTATTGGCTCTTTTTTTAACGCTGATATAAATAAAAAAATAAAAAAAATTAATTTTTTTTAAAAAATCCTGCCAATCGGTGGGCTTTTATAGCGCTTGATCCACCCTTTTAACAGCGCTTTTCCATCCCCTTCAGTGCCCTCTCGCACCCCCTCCACCCTTTATCAGTTCTAGCCCCCCAAATCCACCCCCATGCGCATGCCGCTGCCACCACCAGGTTTTGAACTCGAGAACTCCCCCATGTGCACCTAAGCCCTTACCACTCCTCTATATTGATTGTTTTTCCATTTCATGATATATATATAGTTATATAGTTATATTTATTCATATAGTAATATATATATAGTTCTATTAATATATATAGTTATATTAATATATATATTTATAGTGATATTAATATATATATCTATAGTTATATGAATATATATATGTAGTTATATTAATATATATATATATAGTTAGATTAATATATAGGTATTCAAATATTCATATAACTGTATTTTAAAAAAATGGATATTATTTATTATTTAGATAAAGGTAATATATTTTATATGTAAATATATTTTATTATTTATATTTATAATTAAATTTTTATGCGTGAATATATAAACAATAAGAATATATTGTTATATATTTGATTATAAATAGCAGTGTATTATAAAAAACAATAAAATTTCAAAGATATAATATCAATATGAATGTAATACCTTGGAATAAATACATTCCCCACCAAAAAAGCCAATAATACCCCCTTAAACGAGGCTGAAAATCCACAAAATGTTAAAAAATCGGGGTATCCCAACTAAAAACTCAATTTTGGAGGACTTTTGGGCCTTTTTTGGACTCTAAAAATGTGACAAAATCTTTTCTTGGCTCACAAGCGCGTAGATATTATCGCAGGCTTCAATTTGATATGTTGTAGAGCTCAAACGAACACCCGGATCAAAAGTTATGGCCATTTGAAGTTCGAGTTGCGTTTTCAACATATTTTGGATTTTTTTAATTTGTTTTTATTTTTTTACTCTTAAAATTGTTATTAAATGACAGTTAATCCATAATAATTAGCAAATTATTTATTAAAAATATTTTTTTCATTTATTTATATTCCATTTTCACTAAATATCTTATATATTAAGTGTAACTCTATATTTACACTTATCTAAAATAGATTTAAAAAATATATATTATATTTATATCAATATAACTATATCTATATATTTAAATATTAATATATATTTTTAATGAATTTTTTTTGGAAGTAGACCCTTTATGAGCGCTTTTAAAAAAAGCGCTGATAAAGACCCCCCATTATCAGTGCTAAAAAAAGCACTGATAAAGGGGTACTTTTATCAGCTCTTTTTTTAGGGATGATAAAGGTACTCTTTATCAACACTTTTTTTAGCACTGATAAATGTACCCCCCCCCCCTCTTTATCAGAACTTTTTCATTAGCGCTGATAAAGGATAGCGCTGGCCTTGCCCAGTTTTTTGGTAGTGTTTATTTATGTGGATAAATAAAATTGGATAGTATTGATTACCGTGGAACTGATTAATGATTTGATGAGAAAGTGTTATATGTTTTCGTTGATGAAGTTTCTATAATTTTTGAATTTAAGTAATATATTACATAATCAATGAGTTTTTTTAAGGAATGATAAAACTGTTATGTTTTTAAATAATGTATGTTTACATTAAGGATTTATGGTAATTCAGGATATTACCATGTTTTATGAGAATATATGATCAATGTATTAGCATATTTAAAATGATACATTAAGAGATTCTTCATATTATTTTGGGGAATTAATGATATGTTGGTTTGGGAAAATTTTTAACCTTATTTGTAATCTTTTTTCATTTCAATTTTGGTCAGACATGAAGGAGCCTTATGGTAAATTATTCATGGAATATATTATGTTGAACTATAGATTTTATTGGTTAACTTATTCTAACCATTTTTTATAATGACAACTAGAGATAGAAGGAATGACTTATCATTCTATTATGGATCTTATGATCTCTTAGTGCTTTAGGAATAAAACATTCATCTTCATTTATTAAAATGATTATGTAGAAACTTATCAAATAAAAAAAGGATTATATTGGGGTTGTGAAATGTAATGAAATAAATTAAGTATATCTTCTCATGAAAACTCTCCAAATTTTGAAAAATTATCTTGAAATAAAATTTTATCATATTACTATCATTTTTAATTATATGAATGACCCCTTTCAAAACTATTTGGTTTCTTATTTTGTGGTAGTTTATTTTCACTTGATCATTCACTTTCTTGTGATTAATGATCTCTATCACTATCCATAATTATTTGGACATTACACTTTTCTTAAATATCAAAATCTTCACTTCCCACATATGTTCTTCTATTTGGAATCCTTGTTTGTATTATTCCATATGACCTTCACATGTCTATTTCTCACTTTATGAGAGGAATTTATATTAATCGTTTTTATGATGTGGGTTTCCTGAAAAGGGATTTTACAAATTTTAAACCCTTTTGTACCGAGAATAATTTCAAATTACAAGGATGAAATTTATTTAGGGGGTATAATGTAACACCTCATGATTTTATGAAATATTCTTTTTAAAAAACTATCTTTTTGATCTTTTTCATTTCATGAAACACTGAATTTTTCTTTAAATACACACAAAACTGATTTTACCCTACGTTACACGCAACAATGAGTTTATCTTGCATTACATGCAATACTAAGTGTATCTTGTATTGCATGCAACACTGATTTTATATGAAATGTGACAGACTATTAAAACATTATCAATTAATATCACAGTTGTCAACTACCCATTAAAATAGTTTGTATGAATAGGATTAACAAAATTATGAAAATATAATCTTTACACATGTATATATAATGAATTATTTGGTGCACTATTAATTATAAATGAACATAAAAACATTTTAAAACAAAAGAAATATTTATCTGAAAAACTATTTTCTTGTGAACAGATGAGTTTTACCTCAATAAATTTAAAAAATAACTTTTGGTGAATGATTGTAATGAAAATTAAATATTATATTTTCAATAAAAATTTTATCATTCATATTATGTGTTTTATAGGAATGTTATAAGAATAAATCAAATTTTATGTTTAAAAACTCTATTTTTATAAAAAGTTATTTTGTTACATTCTGTGCACTTTTTTTAAAATAAATTTTTATGAAATTTAGAAAAAATATTTTGAAAAATTAATTTTTAAAATATATAGGTCAAAATTATATTTTATTTAATATTTTATACATTTTTTAAAAGATAAATGTTTTAGTGAATAATGAAAAATACTTATTTTTATTTAGAATTTTCTTTTCATTTACAACATTTAAAATGATAAAAAAAATTAAATGTACTTAAATGTTTAATTAGTTCAATTATATACTTATTAATCCAATATATTTCATTTTAATCAATTTAATATTTTATTTTGAAATTAAAACTCTATCTACTTATGAAAATTTCCATTTGAAAACTCACTTTCTCATCACATAGGTGGGTTTAATTTTAAATTAAATTCTGGCACTTATATGAGTTGAATTAGGAAACAAAATATTAAATGGTTGGAATAATAATTATTTATATTATCTAATAAGGTAAAATTAATTTTTGACCACAATGAATAGTAAAAATAGTAAAAATAATTTAACACTGTTAAGGTAAAAATGGGTTTATAGAGAGTTAATGTAAAAAATATAAGGGTTAAAATAACCCAAATATTGATTGAAACCTATTTTTGGGTATATTTAGACCGTATCATGAATATTTATTGAAAATGGTCCATTTTTATCCTTAATTTATGTGAACAATGTGGGTAAACCTTTTTTCAAAAATCACATGTGTGCTACTCACCTCACTTATAAAAGGTCACCTCTTCTCCTCTCCTATTAACACTTCCGAAACCATTTTTTAAAAATTACCTGACCAAATATATTTCATACATCCATAAACACTTCCTATAGTCCTTTTTTATCATTTATAAAATCTGGGAAGTCTTTAAGTTAAACCTAAATAGGTTTCTTGAAGAAGAGGTAATGTTTTAACTATGTGTTTTTGTTTTACATATTATTATTACTCCCTCAAGTATTATTCAATTATGAAGATATAAAAACACCATTATATAACATATAATTATATTTTATTATGTTAATATCAAAATCTATATCCACCTCCACCTCTATCAAATGGGAAATGAAACTGTCGATCATGTGTACAATGGACGACCACCTTTTGAACCGATATTATTCATTTTCATAAACACCTATCACTATAGGATATAATGATGGATTAATTGTTTATATATGATATTCATTATATTATTTTTATTTTATATTTATTATATAACAAAGACCTTCTTACTTTCCATTTTGGGTGAATGTGATAATGTCTCTCGTGTGTACGGTGGACTACATCCTCACGAAGCGATGTGATTCGTTAATGCTTTACATATAAGTTAATAAGGATGGGGTTGATGAAAATATTTGATATATCTGAAGTAAATATAATACTATAATGGTAATATATTATTTAAATTTATTTATTTTATTCCTTCTATAAAATGGAAATAGTGTTCATGCATATGTACGGTCTACCATCTCGATGAACTGTGTATTTCATTTTTTATCTCGTACTTTTATAGATTACTCTAAAAAAATATTTTCTAAATATATATAATATTTTTTTCATTTATAAAATTCTTAAGATTATTGAACCCTGACCAAATTAATGGGAATAAATATAAAAAATAAAAACATACACAAAAAACAAAGTAGTTATTGCTCGAAACATGACTTCAACATGAAATTTTTAATAACCGGGTAATAAAATGTCATAAGTAAACCATATATAGTATGATATATATATAAGTATGTATTATTAATATATTTATAATACAATTATATTTATTATAAATTAGGTTTTAACATGTATGAACGAATTCAAGACGTAAGGTAAGGGATTTATAGTGTCTCCTTTATTTCAGGGAGACAAATGTCATACTCAACACTCGTTTCCTTTTTGTGGTGTATATACTTACAATTTAACATTTTATATCATTAATATCTTTATTCTAATGATGTTCAATATTTCATTTTAAATTATTGTTTCATAGGGATTTTCATTCAATGTTACCAATGTGGAAATGGTTTTATGATACAATCTCATCATTTATCATTTTTGTTTATGATTATGTTTATAATGATTAAATTTTATGATCCATATATCAAGAAACACATTAATTTCTTTATCCTTTGGTTATTTCATGAGAATAAAATTTTTCACTTTATTTTTCTTGCTTTATATTCTCATGATTCAAAAATAATGTTTTTAAATAAAAACAACTTTATTTTTCTTTTCGGTTGAAAACCATTTTTCTTCCACAACCATGTCTTTTAAAAATGTTTTCAGAAAAGTTTCAACATCCTAAAAGAGATTTATTAAATTAATTTTTACTACTTTTTTATTTTTTTTAAAATGATTTAAATTGAGTCTTTATGTCATTTTCCAAACAATACGCATTTGGATTTTACCAAAAACGTGACAGTAGTCTTTTTTAAAGTGTGATAAATGAATAGTATTTTCCACCATTATAATCAACTCATTATTTTAAATCTCCCCTTATAAGTTTAAATTTTTATTTTCAAAGAAATATATTTTAAAAATATTTTAGGTTTTTAAGATTTCTTTTCCAAATGGAAAGAATATTTTCCACAATATATCTTTTAACTGATTTATAAATCTTCATTTATAGTTTCTAAGGTTATTTTAAAAGAAAAGGATTTTGAATATGTTTTGTGTTTTAAAATGTATTTTTCAAAGGGTAAATGATATTTTCCTCAATAAATATTCCATGTGATCTTTCAAAATCATTTTCCATCTAATATGAAATTCTTTGATGTTACTTATGGTTTACTTGGCATATTGTCCAATAATAATATCTTTATTCTTTCTCTAGAAGGTTTATATTTATGATGAAAATATTTTTATGAATCCCTTTTCTCTTCCATGGCTTATACAATGATAAATGATTAATTAAACTTGTTTCTATTCCACAGGTTATACCATGATTTAAATTCTTACAAAACCCACTTATTTTTTCATCTGTTATACAATTATGAAATTATTATGAAAATGATTTATTTTCAATAGGTTATGCTATAATAAAATGTTTATAAACCCCATTTCTTTTCATGGGTTCTGATATGGTGATCATTTTATGATCTTGGGTCATATGAATATATGACATCATTATATGACAACTTGAACCTATATCTTCCTCCAATTAATTGAGAAAATATGGATATAGATAAACAAGACTAGAATGGGGAGTGAAACCAATTCAGTAAGGTACTTTTTTCACTCTAATTGTATCGGGAGTGAATCTTGGTTAATATGATGGTTTGGGGATTGAACCCATTCCAATATGATAGTCTTGGAAATATTCCTTTAAATACTAAGGAAATTATTTTATATGCTTATATGTATGCCACAAATCTATGTATTATTCCAATGAAATGTTCTCATAGTTTATCTTCTTTAATTATATTATAATTCATGTCTTATGAACTACCAAGATTAATTCCATGACTCCAGTTTGTGATCTATGATATGTAAGTTATGGTTTTCAAATATTATTTACATGTTCTCAATGATCATGATATATTGATATTTCCCTTGTTTACACATACTAAGCATTTGATCTCACCCTTAATTATTATTCCTTTCCCCAGGTTATAATGAATGGTGATATAACTTATATGTCTAAGAAGGGTGCTAGTTATGAAGAACATAGTGGGAGATTTCATATCTCACTTATAAACCATTTGTTTTATGTGTTAAGGTTTCTAAAGGAACTAAACCTAAATAATTATGGAGTGTATCATTATTTTATGTAATTAATGTTCATATATTAAGATTTAATATTTATGTATAATAATTTTGGGTCTTTACAATCATACTATAATTTTAATGATATATAAAAACTTCCTTATCATAAATAAATTTTCATTAAAAAAATATAAAATGTTTAACTTAATGTTTGTTTGAAAAATGTTAAATTAATTTCATTACAAATTGATAAAATTCATCATATATGATAAATTTTTTGCTAATACATGAATTGAATCCAAAAAATAAATCTTTGGAGTATCTAAATTGATTAAAATGAGCAACCAATTCTCTCTAAAAACAAAAAAGTAATAAGTAATGGAAGAAAGGAATATATATTTGATATGATTAGAATATAGATTTTTACCCCTTTATCAATGGTATTAGGAATTATTTTTCATGTGTGAGTTTCTTTTCAATGATTGTAGCTAGTTGGTACACTATTTATAAATATTCCTTTTCTTATAATGATCTTTGTTGTTTAGAATTGATGTCAGCACTAATGTGTTGGAAAAATATTTCAGGGTTTTCAATTCAAATAGTACAGATATATAAACATGTAAAAAATATGAATATTATTTAACTCTATTTAATATGGTAGATCAGTTATTGGATAAAAAGATTATGAAAATTCACATCATGTATACATTTTCAACTGAGACTCTCAATTAACCATGCTTGAGGATTTCATCTATATTCTCAAGAACAAGATAGTATGTAATAACCTCTCTGTACATTGGTTATTCAAAATCAGTGATGGTCATATTACCATATTTGAAAGTTGTATCTACATGAAATTTTAGTATTCATAAATGTGGTAGTTAAACTAGTGGGGTAAAGTTTGTATTGGAAGGTTGTTTGATTGATTGGTTTGTCCTTAATATTATTTTGGGTCGACCTTATCTTTCCCCTTCCTTTTCACCATTTGTAATAAAATTACTCATTTATATCCTTTTTATTAGTATTTAAAGGTTTTAAAAAATATAAAATTAGAAATTATATACCTTGTTATCGACATCTATTTTTACAATATCAAATAGCCATACTTTGAAAGTTTTAAAAGCAAGTTTGGCTATTTAAACATCTAGATCATCAATGAGAATAGGTATCTCAAAGCTCAAATCATGAGCTACATGAATCCTCACTCTCACATGATCTTTTGGAAGTTTTTGTTATGTATAATATCTCCTTGGATATTGTACAATATACCTCTCGCAATAAGGTAATGGGAGGATTCTGATAGATATAAATCATAATCAATTTCACCATAGAGAATATTAGTACATGAAAGGAATCAGTATATTAATAATTCACATTTCATAAAAAAATTTATAATAATATTGATTAAATATAATAAGGAATACCTTTGACGGGAATATATCACCTCAATGTTAGGGGGTGGATATTCATCCAGTCGTTTTTGTTTTTTCATTACATATCATTGATTACTCACCATATAATTCTCTAACAACTCAGACTGCCAATTATGTTTTTCTCATAGAACACGTATTGACGCCTGCATCTTATCTATTTTCTTATCTTTATCCCCAAATTCAATTATTTTCTCAAAATATGTTCTATGAGACACTTCCAAACCTGTATATATGACGTGGCTATATTATTATGGCTGCTTTAAGGCCATTAAAAGTTGATATTAATTAGGTATAGACGGTTATGATTTTTATTCCTAAACAAGATAAATAATATTGGTAAATAAGTAGTCATTATTATATAATAATAATTTAAAATAGAATAAATTTTTATTATTTCATACTTACAAATATTTCTCATACTCGGTGTTTTTTCATCAATGATTATTTTGTATTTATTTACACAAGACTCCTTCCATACCACATAACATAGGATGGAAGTGGATTTGGTTTCATCAATATACATATAGAAAAAGTAACATAATAATTTTTATGTTTTATTCCAAAAAAAAGTATAATTGTAGATTTAAAATACATATAATTTTTATAAGTGAATAATACCCTCGTCCTTACAATATAGCAGGGGTGAATTAGTTTTGATTCATGCTAATTATTCTCACCACTCAGTTGTTACTTAATAAATAAATAATTCTTAATCAAATTGTTTAATACATTTATTTCCAAGTAAATTATCATTAATCACAGTGTAATTGAAATTATGCCTCCTTATAATGGCCAATACACACATTCCATGATTCTTGATTTATCATGTGTGCATATATTTGAGGTGGGTGTGGGTTTAATTTTCCTCTAGCATCTCTTAGGTGATGATTTGTAAGAATTATCGTAAAGTATTGGTGAGCCTTTCTAGTAACTATTAATATAAATGTCATTAGATTTCCATATACTATAAATTTACTTTATAAGGGATAATGAAGCGTAAATTAGTGTTTCATTGTTTTATCTTCTTAGAAAAATAGAGAAATTATATCATAATGTTACCCTAATCTCTTCCCAAATTAGTTCCTTCATCACCATGACAACATTATGTCATGTAACTACATTGATAGGAATAATCATTCAAGTGGTGAACCTAATGTAACTAAGGAAAATAGGATTATTGGGGTTAACAAGGTAGTCTTGCACATTCAATTAAACCTCAATTTTGATGCATCTTCTCCTTGAATTAAATTTTTTTATTAATACTACCATGATATTATTATCTTTTTTTTTCTTATACATAGTTGTTACACCTTATAACATTTCTTAGTTTCAACATTTGTAGTATATTGTTTCTTGGGATTGGTCGCATTGGCATATGGGGAAAAATGTTTTTTCTCCAGATTGGGAGCATTAGCATGTTAAGAAACCAGCTATTCCTTGGTATTGTAAGACTCAATATGTAGAGAATCCATTTCTATATAACTGGTTGAAATTTTTATTTTTATTACTTATATGCAGTATAGAACACATAATAATATTAGGTATCACAACGTATATTAAAAATATTAACCAGATTATTAAACTCTCTTTTTTTCATTTAAAGGTTGAAGGAATTTGACCTCTCTATCAGGTATCCAAATCCCCTAATTATGGTCTCCTGTGAATTTAAATACCCCACCCAAATGGGAACATCATGAAATGATTACAAAGTCCCAATGAAATGGTTATCCGGAATTGAATTGAGCTCTAACCCTATAGTGGTTTTAGTCAATAAAAAATCAATTGACAATATTTTATTTTCCAAATCTTGGAAATAAAATACTTGTACAACCTATGATTCCATTATGAATGGTTTATCCTTATACTCTTCCTTACTAAAATACTCTTTCAAAAATATCAACTTATTTATTTTTATTACATTCATGTTATCAACCCACTTGCATTGAAAAATCAGCACTTTCAATGACAACACTCCCATATTTTTTTGATGATGCCAAAGTATGAAATATTTCTGTAAATTTTATTTCTATCCTTGGTATCATATTCATGCATTTCTTCTTCCACAAGAGTAAATACACTATTTTTTATAGTAATTCATTCATCATGTTCCACTGTATATATCATATAACCAATAAATAAAAAACCATCATAAGAGAATACATGTACACTTGGTCATCTAACTAGCCATTAAAGTAATTATAAAATTTTATTTTGAAATTTAGTTTTCTCCTTATAAGTATGGACTTGAAAAAACCTATAAACTATTGATTTGTTTTATTTTATATCCATATTTCAAACCTTAATGGATTCAAATGCCTAAAAATTAATTCATGGGTTTAAACATATGGTGAAACCTCAAAATTTTAATATTAATCATAAATGTGAGGCTTCTCCCACTCTATGATAGTAATTGCGATAACATATATTCCAAAAATTCTTTCACCGACAATTTTATCTTTGTGATAATATTTTAGTGGACCAATTATCTTCACATTAAATGAGTATTCAGTACAAATTCAAAGTCTTCCACAATAATATATCTCACTTCTATACAACCTTTTATAAGAATTCTCTTTTTGACATACAATTTCAAAATATTTATAAACTATTCAACATGGTATATCCGTCTATAACGTATAGGACCACATAGTCTGATCTCTCTGACTAAGTTAACCATCGTATCAAAGAATAAAGGTGGAAAGAATATATCCAATTCACATAATATAACAACAATTTCCTTTTCCATATTTGGAAATTTTTCGGTTCTATAACTTTAACACATATATATTGCAAAAAGAAACAAGTATTTTTAAAAGTATGATGGAAATTTTTAGGAAAAATGAAATGTAAAGCTATATGAATTCAATATTTCATCAGAACATACAATTTTTTGATTTCAATAAATTTAATGTTAAATCAGGCACTAATATGATACTCTTGATATTTGATGAATTCCCCTCTAAAAACATACATCATTAAAGATGTTTTAAAAAATATCTATCTTTCCTAAAATATTGTAAGTGGTTGGATGAAGAAAATTCAATATTTCTCCATTTAATGGCACTAAGTCTTCCTATATCCCCATGTTATTCATGTCAATCATGTACTTAATTTATTATCTTACCTTTTTAAGTTCATTTAGTAAGATTCCAATGACACTATCACATATTCTTTTATAAATGCATAAAATCAATAAAATCTCAAACATACAAATAATTATATTATTGTAATTTAAAAAAATCATCTCTTTCATATATTTGATCAATATATCCAAATAAGCATCAATATCATTACCCACCACACTTTGGTAATATTTTAAGTGATTCATGGTCCATTAGAAACAGTATACAATATTTTAGATAAGAATATATTCCTTTAGAGATAATACCCATTGAATGTAGCATTTATATAGAATTATATGTTTGACAAGGAATATTATTATCTTCAATTATCATCACATTCAAAAAAATTAAATATGTTGAAACAACATTTTTCACCAAATTTTACATTATATAACTTCACTATGGATGAAAATGTTTTATATTTAGTTCAACCATGATAAAATTCCCTAAATTCATATCTCTTTAAATTCAAAAATATCTTTATACAATCACAAATTTCATATTCAATCGTCATTTTTATTTCCTCAATATGATCTTCTTCATCATTTACACCTGTGATAATATCCTTGATATGAAATTCATCATGATTCACGCTTGTAATCATATTATATGATCAATAAAATGCAATGTTATCCTAGTCACTAGCTACATTCAGTTATTTCCCAGGTTTAGTCTAGTATTTATAAATTCAATTTATTTCACGACAGATCAAATGTTCTTCTAACTCCTTTAGACTAATTAGTACAGAATAACAACAACATAAACAATAAAAAGAGTTTCATAAGGGTTGTAGGCATGATATTATACAAACATGGTGAACACTTTAACCCCATCCTCATACTCATTCATAATATGATTGGAATCCATCCATTTTCAATTAATATCTATCCTATTTTATTTAATAATATTCATATTAAACAAAAATACACATAAGTTTTTAGGTTAGAATCCTAAAGACTATTATTTATACATACACACATATAATTATTAGATATGATATAAATTTTCATTATTTCAATAACTTGTGATAATATATAAAGATAAATATTTATATGAATTTAAATCATTATAAAACTTTTTTTTAATTAAAATAATTCAAATATCATAAATCATGATTTCTGTAGAAATGGATTACTCAAGGGAGATAATAATGTAAACTTTTAAAATAGAGATCTTTATCTCCAACCAGTTCACTTTGTTAAAGGTCGTCAAGGGCATCAAAATTTGTTAGAGGTCACCTTGAAGAAAAAATACTTATAAAAAAAGTGGATTCTATATAGTCTACATCTCATATGGTATAATATGAGTTTTCATGCATAGAACTTGAATAATTGTGAATGTTGTTGTTATTATAGAATAATACCAAATTAATATAATAAGATCAATCTTAAATTAGAATTGGTTGAACCATGTATAATAATGTTTTTCTCTTAATAAACCATTATATTTTGGTATTTAGAAATCAAAGGGTAATAATGCAATACCCCACCCCCTTAAATAGTTGTTAAACACTTCACTTAGTTATTAACTAACTTAATCAGGTTAAAACAATTTAATATCATTTCCATGATTATTTTTTTACAAATTTATTTTATATTTTAGAATATTTCAAAATTCAATATTTTTATTTCATTATAAATACATATTTATATATACCAAAATCATTCGAGATGGATATAATGTACCATAAACAACTACTTTCTTGTATACTTATTGATCCACACACATATGTGATGATATAATAAATCCTATGTTTTAGAAAAAATATACTCTTCTCTCATTGTTTGGATTATTTTCCTAGTTTGGAGTAGGTAACTTCATGCACAATATGAACATATAGTGTGATGGTTTTTTTTTCTTAGAAGCTTAAGGATTTAAATAAAATATAAACAAAAATTTAACTAAAATGTAATTTTTAAACTAAAAACACATGCTATGAGTCACACCAATCATATCAATTATTGTAATTATGTGTGGGTGATTCCTACCCATCATAAATTAATTTGGTTCATCTTCCAAGAATATGAATATAATTTGATTTTTTTTTTGGTTTTCATAAAGTGACATGTTTTTAACTAAAATATAATTTTAAACAAAAAAATAGATTTCGAGTTATATGGGTCACACCATGTATTGGATTGATATATAATTTATTAATAAATCTCACAAATGGTTTATGAAACATTATCACGAAGTATCAAAACAATATGAATATATTTTATCATTTTTGCCGCACCCTAAAATTAGAAATAATTTTTATTTGATTATTTTATCTGGGTTTTGAATGATTTGTTGAGGTACGGGTCAGGAATAGTTGAAGGATTGTGTTTTTACAGATAAATAAGCATTGTAGGAATCTCAATATCAAGAACACGTGCATGGAAAAAACATCAAATCACCATGCGGATTTCCTAGTATGCGGTTAACTAATTAATTATCAAAATGAATTATTAAGTGAACGTAAAGAAAAATGGGAAATGATAAATTTCTTTGAATTTCATTTCAATAATGATAATAGTAATAAAAATGTTGAGATTATTATTATTATTATTTATTTATTTTAGAGTTTTGGTGGATTTGAGTACTTTACATGGCCACCATACGGTTAGTAGAGATCGTGCATTCAGATCAAGCACCTGTGTGATAGCTTCTGGATATAGGAGCTACCACACGGTTCGCGCACGATCGCCTAAGTCGGGCATGGACCACATGGTTTATTTAAAATAATTAAAATAATAATTACAATTATTACAATTATTATTATTATCAATATTATTAAAAATGTTCGCTACCATAATTATTATTAAAATGAAATGAGTATCTTTATTATTTCTATTATTTCTATTTTTATCATCATGTTATTATAATTTTTATTACAATTATTAATATTGTAGATTAATATTTTTATTATTGATGTGTTATTTGTTTATTTTTAGGGTTATTTTTTTTAAAAAAAATAAAAAAGTAAAAAAAGTAAGGTGAAACCCTAAGCTGCTACCCCCTCCCCCTCCTAATCATGTTGCCCCCCCCCCCCTCTATGTTGTGCACGGCCTGACTTACCTCTGGTATGATTCCTAAAAAGTTTCCTCTCCTTCAATCCTGGAACCCCCTTATGCTCGGCATGACACACCAGTAGCGCAGTCCCCCCTCCTCTTACTCAAACCAGTAGTGTGACCCTTACTCTAGCATAACCCCCAGTCATGATCCCCACCTCCTCATTTTGGTGTGCCTTTCAATCTTCAGTGACCCACCTCCGGTCGTGGCCTCCTTCCACTCAACGCGTAGCCTCATCGACCCTCTACTAACATGTTTTTCCCTATCAGTAAACCATTATAATTATAATTTATTCTTTTTTTACCATTGTTTTTGTTAGTTTTTTTATTAAGGGATGTTCTTGGTGTAGTTAACATTTAAGAACCTTGATTGAGTGATCTCGAGTGTGCATTATCGTCACGCCATGAATCTAGTGTAAGTTCTCCCCAATAAATTTTCCTTTTAATCTAAGAAACTATAATTTCATATTTTCTCACTTTTTATACATGTTAAATATTTTTTTGTAACCTTCTAGTTAGTTTCTTGGTATGTGGTCGATTCTTGGAGTCATGTTTGACATGGTCTTATTTTAAAATTAATTCTAAAGTAGTATTTTTTGGTAAAATTGGGTGTGTTTTGGAGTAGAACATTTTAGTTCCTCTTGTTGATTTTTTACAAATTTATTCAAACATTTATTAAACTATTTGGGTAGTGCGGAAAATTAAAAGAAGTGTTTCTGGGGTACGTTTTATTTTAAATAAATTTTTATGAGTGGCCTGTTCTATTGAGTTATGAACACTGGGTATTTTACACACATGGTGTGTAATTTTAAATCATGGTTTTGAAATTTAAATGAAATTTTGGCATGAAAATTGGTGTTCATACTTTATTGAGTGTGAAATTGAAATTGTTTTATTAAACTTTACAGGCATCATGCGTGGTTAGTTGCCTGTTTGGATTTTTGGAGTTAAATGTGATATTAAATGGATTTTTGGGATTTCCAAATTTATAAGTAGTGTGTGAAACAATGTTTTGGATTATTTATATGGTTTCCCAAGTGGTTTGGCTTTTATAAAAAATGGGTATTGTGTTCTATCATGTTTTGGAATTTTATTAAAAATGGTTGTGTATTTAGTGTGTAATATAAGTATATTAAAAAGAGTTTATCGATGTTTCTATGTGATAAAGGGTGTGTTTAAACCTATTTTGGAATGTGGAAATTTTACCTGTGATAAAAGTGGGATTTTAGAATAGTGTTTAAAGGTCTGTTTTGCACTTTGTGAAAATGATGAATTTTTTTTTATTATTAAAACCGTCATGGATTAACTCTCATGAATTGTTATGTTTTATGGGTGGGATATCCTCACTATGGAATCCTTGTGACCCATCACTGAAGGTCCTTGGAATGTAATCCTTGCATTCTATTTATTATGTGGCATGTGATTCAATTTAAGGAATGGATCATGGTGATGCTTTTTGTTGTTTATTCATTATATATCTATAGTTGTGATTGGATGCTTGACTAGAATTGGTTAGATCACCCCCATTATACATGATACATATGAACATGGCATATTGAGGACATATTCTATGAATTATTGCTGCATTAGTAGTCAATATGCTGGCTAGTGGCCCATAGCAAGTGGATATATGTTTGGGTTTATTACTATGGGGTTTTCCCTCGGTCTATCTTGAGTTAAGGTGGCTGATCATATTGTGCATTTTGATTTCATCTTTCATGGAATACTACCAAGGATGTATTCTCATGTATTAGTTTCTTCTAGAATATTATAGATCTCTCGGGTTCACCTATGTATGTTTCCTTATTCATTTGCAGTGATGTTGGGATACTGGTATGATTATTTCTATTGCCCCTCTATTATGACTATTATGGTACCTTCATGTGTAGTGTTTGTGTAGGAATGTGGTGTGATTATTTTAATAAGGTTTTTTGGGAATTTTTTTCAAGAAAGTGTTTTATTATCTTTTGTATATATTGAAATATGGACACCCCTCTCCCTTTTAAAATTCTAATATCTCACTAATGAAAAGACTTTGGTTTTGAAAAAAAGGGGCAATGGGTTTCAATTTTCTTTTAAGTAAAAAATATATAAAATTTTACTTTTATAAATTTTAGTTCAAACTTGAAATTGGTGTTTATTTAATTTTAAAGGTAGTGCATTGGGGAATATAATAGGATTGCCTATTGAGTTTTAATACTCACGCCTATAGTTCTTTTCTGTGTTCAGTCCCTGTGGAGGTTCTAGATTAGGTACATTTTCCTTGGGAAACATTTGATAGTTGAGTTACAGTATGGCCCACGTGGTTCCCCAAACATAGTAGTCGTCCCATTTTGTTAGTCTAGTTTTTTTCAGATGTATTTTTAGTTTCCTGTTTAAATGATATTCAATTCATTTTTATTAATATTTTTGAGGTGTATGAACATTTTTACTTCTGTTTATATTTTTTTTTTATTAGGTAAATTTTTTCCCTTTTTGTATACTATTGATGCCTTGGTACTTCTTTTCAGCTTGGGCAGATTGGGAACACCTCTCAGTCCTTTCGGCAGACCAGTTCAGGTGACCAGTTCAGGGTCGACCTGGGTGGGTTCGTGACAAAATGGTATCACAGAAGGTAGTCTCTTAGCGGACCTTTATTTTTATAGAACCATTTATTATTTGGGGATGTTAAGGTAGATGGAGTGTGATTGTTGGGACTCGAGGGGTGGGTGTCGGAAGAGTGTTGCAAACTCCTGCACATTTTTATCTTGGAGTTTCCAGGGGATGTTCAGTTTTGTTATTTTCTTCGTTCCTTAATGATTATTTGGTGTTTGGGGATATGACAAGGGGGGTTGATCCAATTGTCTCCATGAGATCGTAGGTCCTGGAAATCCATGTAAAGCAGGGAGTATGGTCCTATAAGTCTCTTCATGTTGGTGGCATGTTTCGCATATGGCCACCAACCATATGGTCAAATCACAAACCGACACTATTTCCCTTTTTTAGTTGTTTTGTGTCTCATTTGAATTCTAAGAAATATTGTTCTTTGGTATAGTTCCTCATGATCTGAAAGTGATACCCCTATTGTTTCATGGGATGGAATCTTATTAGTGACTCGATTTTATAGTAGTGTTCATGATTTTTCTGAATTTCTTGTTTCCCTGTGTTTTCCTACGGGTGATTCCCCATTAGCAGTCATTCTAGTTGATCAACCTATGGGTTTCATTCTCAAGTATCCAGAGTTATATCCACCACTTTTAATAATACCCCCACCCATTTTCTAGAGTGTATATCTATTTGGGCTTGAAAGATAGTGCCTTCATATTTTAGTGTTTCTCTCGGTTGTGCAGTTGTGCTTGGTGGGGTTTGGTGGGTTTCATTGAATGTCTTGTTCATTATGCCCCTGTGTTCAGAGTGGTAAATAATGGTGTGTTCATCCTTTGAGTCTCTATTTGGGTAAAGGTGTATTTTTTGAGCTAGTGAGTTTCATGGGGTGTGGTGATCATTATCTCCTCACTGCAGTACAACAAATGCTTCAAACACCAGGGTCCCAACCATAGGCCTCAGATTGAATCTTTTCACGCAGTCAAGAAATCATTAGAGGTGTAGGTATTTTGGCTCAGCTCATGTCATCCCCATTAAAGAGAGATAGTTTTTATGTTCCTAAATTGGTATCTTTGTCACTGCAGGTTCCCTATTATTGTAAATATCATAATGGACTTATCCCTTAAGCAATGTCCGTGATTGTGCCTTTTTGGATGTGAGTTTTTGATCAGTGTCCATTCATAGACCACCCATGTGAATCACTTGAGGATTTGTTTTTTGTCCATCCCAAGGTTATGAGTCAGGAGTGGTTGTCATTTTTTGTTCAAGGGCTCAATCATTAGGACCCTTTCATCCCCACCCCATGTGGTGGGGGGTTTTTTGTTTCGTGCGAGAAGATTTACTCAATTCTTATCCCCTCTGTTTGGGAGTGGGCAGTTTAAATGATCATATTGTGTTCTTTTTTTCCTAGGGTGATAGGTCATTGTAAGGGATATTTGGTTGGATTGTGTGGGAGATGCTCGATTATAGTTTATGTTAAATTCTCATTTGGTCACTAGTACTTGGTTCTTAATTTTGGGGAGACCCATCACAGGTCTTGTTGATTTTTCCCTAAAGAATTATCAGGTGTTAGCTGCTTTCTAATAGTAGGGAGTCTGTTTGGGCCTTCCCCCTGCTGGTGATATGTTTTTGGTTTGGTTTCGGTTTAATCCGGTTGAAGTGACTTCATTTAATGATTCTAATATTTTAGTTTCATTTTTGGTTTGGGTAAACATTTGGATTCTTGGGAGAAGGTAAAACGGTCTTGTTTTGGATTGGTTTTGGATTTGGTAGTTTGACCTTTTCCATTTTTCTCAGGAAGTAATTAGGGGTTATTGTATCATTTCAGGAAATCAGGTTGAGTTCCATTGGTGGTCGGTGAAATATCCACAGCCAAGAGGCTGGATCGTATTGATATGGGATCCTTAGGTGTTGATCAATCTTCTAGAAAGTGTTGTGGATTTACAGGGTGGAAAGTGTTAATGTGTGGAGAATTTTCACACCCTGACTTTAGAAATAATATTTATTATTTTATTTTATTATTTTATCTAGTTTTGGAATTATTTTTTGACGTACAGGTCGGGTACGGTTGAATGTTTTTGTTTTTGCCGATGAATGAACCTTGTTGGCATCTCAATGTTTAGTGCATAGGCATGTCACATACATCAAATCATCATGCAGCTTTCTCGGAATGTGGTTAACTAATTAATTATCAGAATGAACAATTAAGTGAACATAAATAAAAATGGGAAAAATAAAATCATTTAAAATTCATTTTAATAATGATAATAGTAATAATATAATAATAATAATATTATTATTATTATTATTTATTTGAGAGTTTTAGTGGCTTCTAGTATAGTGTTCATGCACTACACTGCCAGCAAAGATCGTGTGGTCAGCCCAGGTACCCATGCGGCAACATGTGGAGATAGGAGCTACCGCACGGTTCACCCATGGTCAGCTGAGTTGGGTGCAGACCACACTGTTTATTTTAAATAAATAATATAATTATTACTGTAACTACCAAAAATTTTGAATATTATTTTGTTTCCAGAAAAATGTATGTTTTACTGTGTCTCATTAATTAAAACTATATAAGTATAATTTGAAATAAAACTATCATTTTTCGACTGTCATTTGTCCATTGGTCAATTATGATCGAAGACCAATATTACCATTGTAAACAATAATAATTTTAACATTATAATTATTTTTTATAAATAGAAATGATAATGAAAAAAATTAATTTTGAAAAAATTGTCGATGGCCTCATCCAGTAGACTTAATCCGTAAGAAGCTCATTTGTCAGAGCTCTAAAAGGAGGTAGCGTCACTGGGATTTACTCTTGACCAATCCCAAGCCTATATTCAACACGTTAAGCTTGAACGGAACTACCTATGGGGTAAGTGAAAGTTAATAGAGATTACCACCTGAGAAATGTTATCCGAGCCACCCCAAGAGTCTATCACCATTTCACACCTAACCCTTAGGTATTATATATGTGGTATAAGGGGTTATGTAACAAGACCCTAGAACTATGATTATGTGCATTATTTTTTTATAAATAATATATATTCATTTTATTATTGTTACTTTGTAAATGGGTTTTAAAGAACAAAATATATTTTTAGTTAATATTCAATTAAGAAAAATATTTTGACGAATTAATGGATTTTTGAATTAAATAATATTTTAATAAAATATTTGTATTTAATTACTATTAATTAAATATAAATGATCATACAATTTTTATACAATTGAAACTCGTATTAAGGTTTGAAAGCATTTTTTTTCCAAACACGTGAATTTTCGATTAATGTCGGTTTTTATTTTAAAAGTAAAATTGAACATATTTTGAAAATTATTTAGATAAAATTAATATTATATTTGGAATCAGGACATCAAAATTATCCAGTGGTGAAGTTTTCATAATTTTCTGAGACAGTCGAATTTGTAGGTAAAAATTAAATATCGTTTAAATATATAATATGTTTTATGACATCATAATGACCTAATAGTGATGTAATAAAATAATATAAAAATGGTGTTCAGACAATATGTGTTTTATCTTTAAAATAATTTAATTTTAGATTTTTTTTGATTAATTTTATGGTGCATTAGTGGACCCTTCAAGACTTATAAAACATTTTAACTTTTTAAAATAATTTCCTTGAGGGTTTGACTCACCTCCACATGAGAAAACCTAATATTTTAAAACATTTGGCCATTTGTCTTATAAAATAATGTTTTTCACTTCCCTTAGGCAAAAACCATGGGCAAAAACTATGGTTTGGTTTGTGGTTTTGATTAGTTTAATGTGTGGGGTCCAAACCCTAAATAGTAAAGAATTCCCTCTCTTTTCCTATATAACCCATCCAATATCCCATTTCTCATCACTCATAACCCTTGTACCACATCCATACTCTACCCTCCTATCTCTATAGTCCTCCCATGGCACCCCAATATCCCATGAATCCTCTCTCAAGCCTCTCCTGAGCTTATGGTATCACACTTCCAAGTAAGGTATTTCTTCCTTTCTCATTTTTATCCAGATTTATTTATATTGTTATATACTTTTGTTTTCAATTAGAAATGTTGGGTTATGATTTCTAACCTCTTGAATAATTACCTACTTATTTTTGAATGATTATATACCTCTTTGTCTCTCAGTAATTCCTCTAATGCACACCTATTACCATGGAGAAATTCTGTAAGGAATTTCTCTCTTCTCATTTACATTAAGTAAATTATTTTATATTATGCATCTAAATTCCATTACATATGTTGGGATGTATATCGATATGACCCTCTTAATTTAAATTACATGAAAATATGATGAGATACCCATTTCTCTCTCATAAACAATTTATTTATTAATTCTTATGTCACGATGTTATGCTGCCGAAATTTCATCGCTATTTTCCAAGCCAAAGTCATTGTGTAGTGAATACCTTGCCCATTTATCTATCACGGTTTTTTATCCTTATGCACAATTACTTATTGATTATGGAGTTTCATGTATTAATTACACATTCCATCATCCTGGAATAAATGATGATTATTAATGAATACATGTTGTATGATCTATATGGCACACTTATGCATGAAATGAAATTATTAAGAAGGGTGATCCCTGATAGCACTCTGATGCATTGGGTAATGATTAGTGTCATGATACATCATGTGTAATGAGGTTTTACACATTCTAATTCAATTGAAATGAGATTTTACTCATGATTAATGTTCAATGAGCCTTAGCTCAAGAAAATATCATATTAAATGTTGTAGCCACATTTCCATGTTATGATAATCATGATATATCATGCCTTTATGTTCATATATCTATTGTGCTCCATTGATATGTCTATTTTCTAAAATGTACTGTTTTTTCATGTTATTCATTTTTTACTCCCTTAATGGGCTTTATAGCTCACCCTTTTCTTATGCATTCCCTCAGGTTATCCCATGTAATGCTAAGTACGAAGGAATGTAGTGGTCTTGTAAAACAGTTTTCAATAAATATGGTGTGTTTTATATTATAAGTTGTTATATAATTTTCCTAATTTCCTAATACACTAGACCTCTCAATCCTCAGAGTTGTCTTAAGTTCTAGTTTAGGTAATGAATCTTGTTTATGCGTGTTATGAAGAGTAGTGTTTTTATATTTTGTATCAATCGATGGGTTTAGTTATTTTTGGGATTATGATTATAAAACACTAGTGAAAGCATTACGGATAAGACTAAGTATAATAAAAAAATACCTAAATTTTGGTGATTATTGAGTAACTGTTTTATCAATAAAATACATCATTGTTTGGATATGGACATGTATAGGTTGCTCTGGAACAGATGTATCTACGCGTAAAACCTAAAAACACCTCTTCGAGTTAGACTCGAATGGGAACTAGTGCATGACAATATTGCTTGAGGAACTCTTGGTTATGACACTCCTAAGAGATATGATTTTCTAAATTCATAATCTTGGTATGAACCGTTATTAATGTAAGAAAAAAATCCCCTAAGGATATATGTTTTGAAATATATCATGAATAACCTAGATTAAAACTTAGGGTATCCAAAGTTAGGATATAATATTCATTTACAAGTTTATCCTTTTATGTCCAATTGTTTTTTAAATTCTTGTTAGAAAATTTTTCAAACCACCTATTTTTATTTTCCTTTTATTAGTTAAAATGTTGAAGGAGGATGATTGAAAAAAAAATATTCTCTCTCTTTATAAAGAGCTACTTGCAAATATTATCCATAAGTCATGCACAGATGACTTTGAAACGTTTTCAAATATCCACGTTTTATGGAAAATATTTATGAGGGATCTAATGATTCTATCATTGTATGATTATTTAAAGAATAAAGTACCGTTTATTGTATAATTTTGTGCTCTCAACATTCTTACCATGCTAAACGTGGGAAGTACAATCAAGTTATTTTCAAATTCATCACATTATTTCAAAATTATGATGTAGTAAATGATTTTATAGATACTGCAGAAGAGGGGGACCTCTGAGTAGCTGATATGTATCAAATTAAATATTTCTATCTTTTGGGATATATGAAAACTGATTTACCAAAACCCTATTTGAAAGATTTTAAGATGAATCAGTAAGACTTTTTTTTATAAAAAACATGTTCAAGATGATCTCTCAAAATTATATATAGGAAATAACTCTTTCCTGGCATATCAATGATTCCATAGATATAATCCAAGATGGATGAGAAGTTTTTGGGTAAATAAAGTAGACTATTTTGGAAATATCCTGAGGTACCATTGTGATGCATGAAACATTTCTAATTAAAGGAAATGATAATAGGAAAGACTGAAGACCTCATTAAAGAGATTAAGGAGAAGTACACTCAACTGTTTTTGACTTAGTATGTAAAACAAAATTTTGGGGGTGAAATTTATTAAGGGAGGAAGAATGTAATGACATGAACTTTTGAATAATATTTTGTTTCCTGAAAATATATGTTTTACTATGTCTCATTAATTAAAACTATATATGTATAAATTAAAATGTAACTATTAATTTTCAACCGTTATATGGCTATTGGTCAATTATGATCAAATATCAATATGACTGTTGGAAATAATAAAAAATTTTACATTATAATTATTGGTTATAAATCAAAATGATAATGAAAAAAAATAATTTAGGGAGAAGAGTCAATGGACTCATCTAGTAGACTCGAGCCATATGAAGCTCATTTTTCAGAGCTTGGAAAGGAGGTAGCATCACCGGGCTACACACTTGACCGTGCACAAGCTGATATTCAACATATTAAGCATGAACTGAACTACCTATGGTAGAAGTGGAAGTTAATAGAGATTACCACCCGACTGATGTTATCTGATCCACCCCAAGCGTATGTTACCATCGCACACCAAACCCTTAGGTCTTATGTGGGTTTTATATTGGGTAATGTAACAATACTCTGTCACTGTGATTATATGCATTATTTATGTATAAATAATATACATTCAATTTATTATTTCCACTTTGTAAATTGTTTTTAAAGAAAAAATATTATTTTTAGTTAATATTCAATTAAGAAATATATTTTGATGAATTAATGTATTTTTTAATTAAATAATATATGAATAAAATAGTATTAATAAATTATTTTTTTAAATATTAACGATCTTATAACTTCACCAAATTTTACATTATATAACTTCACTATGGCTGAAAATAGTATTAATAAATATGTTGAAACAACATTTTTCACCAAATTTTACATTATATAACTTCACTATGGATGAAAATGTTTTATATTTAGTTCAACCATGATAAAATTCCCTAAATTCATATCTCTTTAAATTCAAAAATATCTTTATACAGTCACAAATTTCATATTCAATCGTCATTTTTATTTCCTCAATATGATCTTCTTCATCATTTACACCTGTGATAATATCCTTGATATGACATTCATCATGATTCACGCTTGTAATCATATTATATGATCAATAAAATGCAATGTTATCCTAGTCACTAGCTACATTAAGTTATTTCCCAGGTTTAGTCTAGTATTTATAAATTCAATTTATTTCACGACAGATCAAATGTTCTTCTAACTCTTTTAGACTAATTAGTACAGAATAACAACAACATAAACAATAAAAAGAGTTTCATAAGGGTTGTAGGCATGATATTATACAAACATGGTGAACACTTTAACCCCATCCTCATACTCATTCATAATATGATTGGAATCCATCCATTTTCAATTAATATCTATCCTATTTTATTTAATAATATTCATATTAAACAAAAATACACATAAGTTTTTAGGTTAGAATCCTAAAGACTATTATTTATACATACACACATATAATTATTAGATATGATATAAATTTTCATTATTTCAATAACTTGTGATAATATATAAAGATAAAGATTTATATGAATTTAAATCATTATAAAACTTTTTTTTAATTAAAATAATTCAAATATCATAAATCATGATTTCTATAGAAATGGATTACTCAAGGGAGATAATAATGTAAACTTTTAAAATAGAGATCTTTATCTCCAACCAGTTCACTTTGTTAAAGGTCGTCAAGGGCATCAAAATTTGTTAGAGGTCACCATGAAGAAAAAATACTTATAAAAAAAGTGGATTCTATATAGTCTACATCTCATATGGTATAATATGAGTTTTCATGCATAGAACTTGAATAATTGTGAATGTTGTTGTTATTATAGAATAATACCAAATTAATATAATAAGATCAATCTTAAATTAGAATTGGTTGAACCATGTATAATAATGTTTTTCTCTTAATAAACCATTATATTTTGGTATTTAGAAATCAAAGGGTAATAATGCAATACCCCACCCCCTTAAATAGTTGTTAAACACTTCACTTAGTTATTAACTAACTTAATCAGGTTAAAACAATTTAATATCATTTCCATGATTATTTTTTTACAAATTTATTTTATATTTTAGAATATTTCAAAATTCAATATTTTTATTTCATTATAAATACATATTTATATATACCAAAATCATTCGAGATGGATATAATGTACCATAAACAACTACTTTCTTGTATACTTATTGATCCACACACATATGTGATGATATAATAAATCCTATGTTTTAGAAAAAATATACTATTCTCTCATTGTTTGGATTATTTTCCTAGTTTGGAGTAGGTAACTTCATGCACAATATGAACATATAATGTGATGGTTTTTTTTTCTTAGAAGCTTAAGGATTTAAATAAAATATAAACAAAAATTTAACTAAAATGTAATTTTTAAACTAAAAACACATGCTATGAGTCACACCAATCATATCAATTATTGTAATTATGTGTGGGTGATTCCTACCCATCATAAATTAATTTGGTTCATCTTCCAAGAATATGAATATAATTTGATTTTTTTTTTGGTTTTCATAAAGTGACATGTTTTTAACTAAAATATAATTTTAAACAAAAAAATAGATTTCGAGTTATATGGGTCACACCATGTATTGGATTGATATATAATTTATTAATAAATCTCACAAATGGTTTATGAAACATTATCACGAAGTATCAAAACAATATGAATATATTTTATCATTTTTGCCGCACCCTAAAATTAGAAATAATTTTTATTTGATTATTTTATCTGGGTTTTGAATGATTTGTTGAGGTACGGGTCAGGAATAGTTGAAGGTTTGTGTTTTTACAGATAAATAAGCATTTTAGGAATCTCAATATCAAGAACACGTGCATGGAAAAAACATCAAATCACCATGCGGATTTCCTAGTATGCGGTTAACTAATTGATTATCAGAATGAATTATTAAGTGAACGTAAAGAAAAATGGGAAATGATAAATTTCATTGAATTTCATTTCAATAATGATAATAGTAATAAAAATGTTGAGATTATTATTATTATTATTTATTTATTTTAGAGTTTTGGTGGATTCGAGGAATTTACATGGCCACCATACGGTTAGTAGAGATCGTGCATTCAGATCAAGCACCTGTGTGATAGCTTCTGGATATAGGAGCTACCACACGGTTCGCGCACGATCGCCTAAGTCGTGCATGGACCACATGGTTTATTTAAAATAATTAAAATAATAATTACAATTATTACAATTATTATTATTATCAATATTATTAAAAATGTTTGCTACCATAATTATTATTAAAATGAAATGAGTATCTTTATTATTTCTATTATTTCTATTTTTATCATCATGTTATTATAATTTTTATTACAATTATTAATATTGTAGATTAATATTTTTATTATTGATGTGTTATTTGTTTATTTTTAGGGTTATTGTTTTTAAAAAAAAATAAAAAAAATAAAAATAGTAAGGTGAAACCCTAATCTGCTACCCCCTCCCCCTCCTAATCATGTTTCCCCCCCCCCCCTCTATGTTGTGCACGGCCTGACCTACCTCTGGTATGATTCCTAAACAGCTTCCTCTCCTTCAATCCTGGAACCCCCTTATGCTCGGCATGACACACCAGTAGCGCAGTCCCCCCTCCTCTTACTCAAACCAGTAGTGTGACCCCTTACTCTAGCATAACCCCCAGTCATGATCCCCACCTCCTCATTTTGGTGTGCCTTTCAATCTTCAGTGACCCACCTCCGGTCGTGGCCTCCTTCCACTCAACGCGTAGCCTCATCGACCCTCTACTAGCATGTTTTTCCCTATCAGTAAACCATTATAATTATAATTTATTCTTTTTTTACCATTGTTTTTGTTAGTTTTTTTTATTAAGGGATGTTCTTGGTGTAGTTAACATTTAAGAACCTTGATTGAGTGATCTCGAGTGTGCATTATCGTCACGCCATGAATCTAGTGTAAGTTCTCCCCAATAAATTTTCCTTTTAATCTAAGAAACTATAATTTCATATTTTCTCACTTTTTATACATGTTAAATATTTTTTTGTAACCTTCTAGTTAGTTTCTTGGTATGTGGTCAATTCTTGGAGTCATGTTTGACATGGTCTTATTTTAAAATTAATTCTAAAGTAGTATTTTTTGGTAAAATTGGGTGTGTTTTGGAGTAGAACCTTTTAGTTCCTCTTGTTGATTTTTTACAAATTTATTCAAACATTTATTAAACTATTTGGGTAGTGCGGAAAATTAAAAGAAGTGTTTCTGGGGTACGTTTTATTTTAAATAAATTTTTATGAGTGGCATGTTCTGTTGAGTTGTGAACACTGGGTATTTTACACACATGGTGTGTAATTTTAAATCATGGTTTTGAAATTTAAATGAAATTTTGGCATTCAAATTGGTGTTCATACTTTATTGAGTGTGAAATTGAAATTGTTTTATTAAACTTTACAGGCATCATGCGTGGTTAGTTGCCTGTTTGGATTTTTGGAGTTAAATGTGATATTAAATGGATTTTTGGGATTTCCAAATGTATAAGTAGTGTGTGAAACAATGTTTTGGATTATTTATATGGGTTCCCAAGTGGTTTGGCTTTTATAAAAAATGGGTATTGTGTTCTATCATGTTTTGGAATTTTATTAAAAATGGTTGTGTATTTAGTGTGTAATATAAGTATATTAAAAAGAGTTTATCGATGTTTCTATGTGATAAAGGGTGTGTTTAAACCTATTTTGGAATGTGGAAATTTTACCTGTGATAAAAGTGGGATTTTAGAATAGTGTTTAGAGGTCTGTTTTGCACTTTGTGAAAATGATGAAATTTTTTTTATTATTAAAACCGTCATGGATTAACTCTCATGAATTCTTATGTTTTATGGGTGGGATATCCTCACTATGGAATCCTTGTGACCCATCCCTGAAGGTCCTTGGAATGTAATCCTTTCATTCTATTTATTATGTGGCATGTGATTCAATTTAGGGAATGGATCATGGTGATGCTTTTTGTTGTTTAATCATTATATATCTATAGTTGTGATTGGATGCTTGACTAGAATTGGTTAGATCACCCCCATTATACATGATACATATGAACATGGAATATTGAGAAAATATTCTATGAATTATTGCTGCATTGGTAGTCAATATGCTGGCTAGTGGCCCATAGCAAGTGGATATATGTTTGGGTTTATTACTATGGGGTTTTCCCTCGGTCTATCTTGAGTTAAGGTGGCTGATCATATTGTGAATTTTGATTTCATCTTTCATGGAATACTACCAAGGATGTATTCTCATGTATTAGTTTCTTCTAGAATATTATAGATCTCTCGGGTTCACCTATGTATGTTTCCTTATTCATTTGCAGTGATGTTGGGATACTGGTATGATTATTTCTATTGCCCCTCTATTATGACTATTATGGTACCTTCATGTGTAGTGTTTGTGTAGGAATGTGGTGTGATTATTTTAATAAGGTTTTTTGGGAATTTTTTTCAAGAAAGTGTTTTATTATCTTTTGTATATATTGAAATATGGACACCCCTCTCCCTTTTAAAATTCTAATATCTCACTAATGACAAGACTTTGGTTTTGAAAAAAAGGGGCAATGGGTTTCAATTTTCTTTTAAGTAAAAAATATATAAAATTTTACTTTTATAAATTTTAGTTCAAACTTGAAATTGGTGTTTATTTAATTTTAAAGGTAGTGCATTGGGGAATATAATAGGATTGCCTATTGAGTTTTAATACTCACGCCTATAGTTCTTTTCTGTGTTCAGTCCCTATGGAGGTTCTAGATTAGGTACATTTTCCTTGGGAAACATTTGATAGTTGAGTTACAGTATGGCCCACGTGGTTCCCCAAACATAGTAGTTGTCCCATTTTGTTAGTCTAGTTTTTTCAGATGTATTTTTAGTTTCCTGTTTAAATGATATTCAATTCATTTGTATTAATATTTTTGAGGTGTATGAACTTTTTTACTTTTGTTTATATATTTTTTGTTTATTAGGTAAATTTTTTCCCTTTTTGTATACTATTTATGCCTTGGTAATTCTTTTGAGCTTGGGCAGATTGGGAACACCTCTCAGTCCTTTCCGCAGATCAGTTTAGGTGACCAGTTCAGGGTCGACCTGGGTTGGTTCATGACAAAATGGTATCACAGAAGGTAGTCTCTTAGCGGACCTTTATTTTTAGAGAACCATTTATTATTTGGGGATGTTAAGGTAGATGGAGTATGATTGTTGGGACTCGAGGGGTGGGTGTCGGAAGAGTGTTGCAAACTCCTGCACATTTTTATCTTGGAGTTTCCAGGGGATGTTCAGTTTTGTTATTTTCTTCGTTCCTTAATGATTATTTGGTGTTTGGGGATATGACAAGGGGGTTGATCCAATTGTCTCCATGAGATCGTAGGTCCTGGAAATCCATGTAAAGCAGGGAGTATGGTCCTATAAGTCTCTTCATGTTGGTGGCATGTTTCGCATATGGCCACCAACCATATGGTCAAATCACACACCAACACTATTTCCCTTTTTTAGTTGTTTTGTGTCTCATTTGAATTCTAAGAAATATTGTTCTTTGGTATGGTTCCTCATGATCTGAAAGTGATACCCCTATTGTTTCATGGGATGGAATCTTATTAGTGACTCGATTTTATAGTAGTGTTCATGATTTTTTTTGGATTTCTTGTTTCCCTGTGTTTTCCTACGGGTGATTCCCCATTAGCAGTCATTCTAGTTGATCAACCTATGGGTTTCATTCTCAAGTATCCAGAGTTATATCCACCACTTTTAATAATACCCCCACCCATTTTCTAGAGTGTATATCTATTTGGGCTTGAAAGATAGTGCCTTCATATTTTAGTGTTTCTCTCGGTTGTGCAGTTGTGCTTTGTGGGGTTTGGTGGGTTTTATTGAATGTCTTGTTCATTATGCCCCCGTGTTCAGAGTGGTAAATAATGGTGTGTTCATCCTTTGAGCCTCTATTTGGGTAAAGGTGTATTTTTTGAGCTAGTGAGTTTCATGGGGTGTGGTGATCATTATCTCCTCACTACAGTACAACAAATGCTTCAAACACCAGGGTCCCAACCATAGGCCTCAGATTGAATCTTTTCACGCAGTCAAGAAATCATTAGAGGTGTAGGTATTTTGGCTCAGCTCATGTCATCCCCATTAAAGAGAGATAGTTTTTATGTTCCTAAAGTGGTATCTTTGTCACTGCAGGTTCCCTATTATTGTAAATATCATAATGGACTTATCCCTTAAGCAATGTCCGTGATTGTGCCTTTTTGGATGTGAGTTTTAGATCAGTGTCCATTCATAGACCACCCATGTGAATCACTTGAGGATTTGTTTTTTGTCCATCCCAAGGTTATGAGTCAGGAGTGGTTGTCATTTTTTGTTCTAGGGATCAATCATTAGGACCCTTTCATCCCCACCCCATGTGGTGGGGGGTTTTTTGTTTCGTGCGAGAAGATTTACTCAATTCTTGTCTCCTATATTTGGGAGTGGGAAGTTTAAATGATCATATTGTGTTCTTTTTTTCCTAGGGTGATAGGTCATTGTAAGGGATATTTGGTTGGATTGTGTGGGAGATGCTCGATTATAGTTTATGTTAAATTCTCATTTGGTCACTAGTACTTGGTTCTTAATTTTTGGGAGACCCATCACAGGTCTTGTTGATTTTTCCCTAAAGAATTATCAGGTGTTAGCTGCTTTCTAATAGTAGGGAGTCTGTTTGGGCCTTCCCCCTGCTGGTGATATGTTTTTGGTTTGGTTTTGGTTTAATCCGGTTGAAGTGACTTCATTTAATGATTCTAATATTTTAGTTTCATTTTTGGTTTGGGTAAACATTTGGATTCTTGGGAGAAGGTAAAACGGTCTTGTTTTTGATTGGTTTTGGATTTGGTAGTTTGACCTTTTCCATTTTTCTCAGGAAGTGATTAGGGGTTATTGTATCATTTCAGGAAATCAGGTTGAGTTCCATTGGTGGTCGGTGAAATGTCCACAGCCAAGAGGCTGGATCGTATTGATATGGGATCCTTAGGTGTTGATCAATCTTCTAGAAAGTGTTGTGGCTTTATGGGGTGGAAATTGTTAATGTGGGGAGAATTTTTACACCCTGACTTTAGAAATAATATTTATTATTTTATTTTATTATTTTATCTAGTTTTGGAATTATTTTTTGACGTACAGGTCGGGTACGGTTGAATGTTTTTGTTTTTGCCGATGAATGAACCTTGTTGGCATCTCAATGTTTAGTGCATAGGCATGTCACATACATCAAATCATCATGTAGCTTTCTCGGAATGTGGTTAACTAATTAATTATCAGAATGAACAATTAAGTGAACATAAATAAAAATGGGAAAAATAAAATCATTTAAAATTCATTTTAATAATGATAATAGTAATAATATATTATTATTATTATTATTATTATTATTATTATTATTATTATTTATTTGAGAGTTTTAGTGGCTTCTAGTCTAGTGTGCATGCACTACACTGCCAGCAAAGATCGTGTGGTCAGCCCAGGTACCCATGCGGCAACATGTGGAGATAGGAGCTACCGCACGGTTCACCCATGGTCAGCTGAGTTGGGTGCAGACCACACTGTTTATTTTAAATAAATAATATAATTATTACTGTAACTACCAAAAATTTTGAATATTATTTTGTTTCCAGAAAAATGTATGTTTTACTGTGTCTCATTAATTAAAACTATATAAGTATAATTTGAAATGAAACTATCATTTTTCGACTGTCATTTTTCAATTTGTCAATTATGATCGAAGATCAATATTACCATTGGAAACAATAATAATTTTGACGTTATAATTATTTTTTATAAATAGAAATGATAATGAAAAAAATTAATTTTGAAAAAAGAGTCCATGGCCTCATCCAGTAGACTTAATCCGTAAGTAGCTCATTTGTCAGAGCTCTAAAAGGAGGTAGCGTCACTGGGCTTTACTCTTGACCAATCCCAAGCCTATATTCAACACGTTAAGCTTGAACGGAACTACCTATGGGGTAAGTGAAAGTTAATAGAGATTACCACCTGAGAAATGTTATCCGAGCCACCCCAAGAGTCTATCATCATTTCACACCTAACCCTTAGGTATTATATATGTGGTATAAGGGGTTATGTAACAAGACCCTAGAACTATGATTATGTGCATTATTTTTTTATAAATAATATATATTCATTTTATTATTGTTACTTTGTAAATGGGTTTTAAAGAACAAAATATATTTTTAGTTAATATTCAATTAAGAAAAATATTATGACGAATTAATGGATTTTTGAATTAAATAATATTTTAATAAAATATTAGTATTTAATTACTATTAATTAAATATAAATGATCATACAATTTTTATACAATTAAAACTCGTATTAAGGTTTGAAAGCATTTTTTGTCCAAACACGTGAATTTTCGATTAATGTCGGTTTTTATTTTAAAAGTAAAATTGAACATATTTTGAAAATTATTTAGATAAAATTAATATTATATTTGGAATCAGGGCATCAAAATTATCCAGTGGTGAAGTTTTCATAATTTTCTGAGACAGTCGAATTTGTAGGTAAAAATTAAATATCGTTTAAATATATAATATGTTTTATGACATCATAATGACCTAATAGTGATGTAATAAAATAATATAAAAATGGTGTTCAGAAAATATGTGTTTTATCTTTAAAATAATTTAATTTTAGATTTTTTTGATTAATTTTATGGTGCATTAGTGGACCCTTCAAGACTTATAAAACATTTTAACTTTTTAAAATAATTTCCTTGAGGGTTTGACTCACCTCCACATGAGAAAACCTAATAATTTAAAACATTTGGCCATTTGTCTTATAAAATAATGTTTTTCACTTCCCTTAGGAAAAAACCTTGGGCAAAAACTATGGTTTGGTTTGTGGTTTTGATTAGTTTAATGTGTGGGGTCCAAACCCTAAATAGTAAAGAATTCCCTCTCTTTTCCTATATAACCCATCCAATATCCCATTTCTCATCACTCATAACCCTTGTACCACATCCATACTCTACCCTCCTATCTCTATAGTCCTCCCATGGCACCCCAATATCCCATGAATCCTCTCTCAAGCCTCTCCTGAGCTTATGGTATCACACTTCCAAGTAAGGTATTTCTTCCTTTCTCATTTTTATCCAGATTTATTTATATTGTTATATACTTTTGTTTTCAATTAGAAATGTTGGGTTATGATTTCTAACCTCTTGAATAATTAACTACTTATTTTTGAATGATTATATACCTCTTTGTCTCTCAGTAATTCCTCTAATGCACACCTATTACCATGGAGAAATTCTGTAAGGAATTTCTCTCTTCTCATTTATATTCAGTAAATTATTTTATATTATGCATCTAAATTCCATTACATATGTTGGGATGTATATCGATATGACCCTCTTAATGTAAATTACATGAAAATATGATGAGATACCCATTTCTCTCTCATAAACAATTTATTTATTACTTCTTATGTCACGATGTTATGCTGCCGAAATTTCATCGCTATTTTCCAAGCCAAAGTCATTGTGTAGTGAATACCTTGCCCATTTATCTATCACGGTTTTTTATCCTTATGCACAATTACTTATTGATTATGGAGTTTCATGTATTAATTACACATTCCATCATCCTGGAATAAATGATGATTATTAATGAATACATGTTGTATGATCTATATGGCACACTTATGCATGAAATGAAATTATTAAGAACGGTGCTCCCTGATAGCGCTCTGATGCATTGGGTAATGATTAGTGTCATGATACATCATGTGTAATGAGGTTTTACACATTCTAATTCAATTGAAATGAGATTTTACTCATGATTAATGTTCAATGAGCCTTAGCTCAAGAAAATATCATATTAAATGTTGTAGCCACATTTCTATGTTATGATAATCATGATATATCATGCCTTTATGTTCATATATCTATTGTGCTCCACTGATATGTCTATTTTCTAAAATGTACTGTTTTTTCATGTTATTCATTTTTTACTCCCTTAATGGGCTTTATAGCTCACCCTTTTCTTATGCATTCCCTCAGGTTATCCCATGTAATGCTAAGTACGAAGGAATGTAGTGGTCTTGTAAAACAGTTTTCAATAAAGATGGTGTGTTTTATATTATAAGTTGTTATATAATTTTCTTAATTTCCTAATACACTAGACCTCTCAATCCTCAGAGTTGTCTTAAGTTCTAGTTTAGGTAATGAATCTTGTTTATGCGTGTTATGAAGAGTAGTGTTTTTATATTTTGTATCAATGGATGGGTTTAGTTATTTTTGGGATTATGATTATAAAACACTAGTGAAAGCATTACAGATAAGACTAAGTATAATAAAAAAAATCCCTAAATTTTGGTGATTATTGAGTAACTGTTTTATCAATAAAATACATCATTGTTTGGATATGGACATGTATAGGTTGCTCTGGAACAGATGTATCTACGGGTAAAACCTAAAAACACCTCTTTGAGTTAGACTCGAATGGGAACTAGTGCATGACAATATGGCTTGAGGAACTCTTGGTTATGACACTCCTAAGAGATATGATTTTCTAAATTCATAATCTTGGTATGAACCGTTATTAATGTAAGAAAAAAAATCCCCTAAGGATATATGTTTTGAAATATATCATGAATAACCTAGATTAGAACATAGGGTATCCAAAGTTAGGATATAATATTCATTTACAAGTTTATCCTTTTATGTACAATTGTTTTTTAAATTCTTGTTAGAAATTTTTTCAAACCACCTATTTTTATTTTCCTTTTATTAGTTAAAATGTTGAAGGAGGATGATCGGAAAAAAAATATTCTCTCTCTTTATAAAGAGCTACTTGCAAAGATTATCCATAAGTCATGCACAGATGACTTTGAAACGTTTTCAAATATCCAAGTTTTATGGAAAATATTTATGAGGGATCTAATGCTTCTATCATTGTATGATTATTTAAAGAATAAAGTACCGTTTATTGTATAATTTTGTGCTCTCAACATTCTTACCATGCTAAACGTGGGAAGTACAATCAAGTTATTTTCAAATTCATCACATTATTTCAAAATTATGATGCAGTAAATGATTTTATAGATACTGCAGAAGAGGGGGACCTCTGAGTAGCCGATATGTATCAAATTAAATATTTCTATCTTTTGGGATATATGAAAACTGATTTACCAAAACCCTATTTGAAAGATTTTAAGATGAATCAGTAAGACTTTTTTTTATAAAAAACATGTTCAAGATGATCTCTCAAAATTATATATAGGAAATAACTCTTTCCTGGCATATCAATGATTCCATAGATATAATCCAAGATGGATGAGAAGTTTTTGGGTAAATAAAGTAGACTATTTTGGAAATATCCTGAGGTACCATTGTGATGCATGAAACATTTCTAATTAAAGGAAATGATAATAGGAAAGACTGAAGACCTCATTAAAGAGATTAAGGAGAAGTACACTCAACTGTTTTTGACTTAGTATGTAAAAAAAAATTCGGGGGTGAAATTTATTAAGGGAGGAAGAATGTAATGACATGAACTTTTGAATAATATTTTGTTTCCTGAAAATATATGTTTTACTATGTCTCATTAATTAAAACTATATATGTATAAATTAAAATGTAACTATTAATTTTCAACCGTTATATGGCTATTGGTCAATTATGATCAAATATCAATATGACTATTGGAAATAATAAAAAATTTTACATTATAATTATTGGTTATAAATCAAAATGATAATGAAAAAAAATAATTCAGGGAGAAGAGTCAATGGACTCATCTAGTAGACTCGAGCCATATGAAGCTCATTTTTCAGAGCTCGGAAAGGAGGTAGCATCACCGGGCTACACTCTTGACCGTGCACAAGCTGATATTCAACATATTAAGCATGAACTGAACTACCTATGGTAGAAGTGGAAGTTAATAGAGATTACCACCCGAGTGATGTTATCTGAGCCACCCCAAGAGTATGTTACCATTGCACACCAAACCCTTAGGTCTTATGTGGGTTTTATATTGGGTAATGTAACAATACTCTGTCACTGTGATTATATGCATTATTTATGTATAAATAATATACATTCAATTTATTATTTCCACTTTGTAAATTGTTTTTAAAGCAAAAATATTATTTTTAGTTAATATTCAATTAAGAAATATATTTTGATGAATTAATGTATTTTTTAATTAAATAATATATGAATAAAATAGTATTAATAAATTATTTTTTTAAATATTAACGATCTTATAATTTTTATAAAATTGTAATTTTTATTAAGGATTGAAAGTTATTTTTATCAAAACCCATGAATTTTTTGTAAAGGTCTGTTTTTATTTTATATGTGAAATTGAACATATTTATAAAATTATTTCGAAAACATGAATATTGTTTTTGGAATCATCACATCAAAATTATCTAATGGTGAATTATTCATGATTTTTTGAGACAGTTGAATTTTTGGGTAAAAATTAAATACCATTTAAATATATAATATGTTTTTTAACATCATAATGACCAAATAGTGATGTAATAAAATAGTATAAAATTTTTATTCAGAAAATATATGTTTTTCCTTTAAAATAATGTCATTTTATATTTTTTTTATTAATTTTATGGTCCTTAGTGGACCCTCCAAGACTTATAAAACATTTTAAAATTTTAAAACGATTTTGTTGAGAGGGTGATCATCTCTACATAAGCAAGTGTAATATTTTAATATGTTTTTCCATTGGACTTATAAAATAATTTTTTACATTCCCCTTTTCAAAAACCATGGGGTAAAACAATGGTTGGTTTGTGGTTTTGATTAGTTTAATGTGTGGTGTCTAAAACCTAAATAATAAATAATTCAATCTCTTTTCTATATAAACCCACCCAAGCTCCCACTTCTCATCACTCAAAACCCTTGGATCACGTCCCTACTCTACCCTCATCTCTCTATAATACTTCCAAGGTGCCCCAAGATCCCAATAAGCCTCTCTCAAGACACTCGTAGGCCTTTGGGATCATACATCCAAGTAAAGGATTTCTTCCTTTCTCATTTTTGTCCAAATTTCTTTATATTGTTATAAACTTTTTTTCAATTAAAAATGTTTGGGTGTGATTTCTCACCTCCACCATACTTACCTCCTTATATTTTAATGATAGGAAACCTCTTTATATCTCATTAATTCCTCCCATGTACACTTATTACCATGATGAAATTCTGTAGGGATGTTCTCTCTTCTCATTTTCATTCGAGCAATTATTTTATATTATGCATCTAAATTAAATTATATATAATTGGAATTATATCTATATAACCTCGTTACTGTCCATTTCATTTAAATATTATGAGATATCCCTTTATCTCTCATCAACCTTTTTATGAATTCTTATGTCACACCATTATGCTGCTTAAATTGCACCGTGATTTTCCAAGTAAAAGTCATTGTATAGCGAATACCATGCCCATTTCTATATAAAGGGTATATACGTTTATTCATATTTACATATTTATTATAGAGTTTCATGTATGAATTCCACATTACTTTATCATGTAAAAAATGATGATGTTTAATGAATGGACATTGTATGATCTATGTGGCACACTTATTCATGAAATGCAATGATTAAGAAGGGTGATCTCTAATAGCACTCCAATGAAATGGGTAAAGACTAGTATCATGATAAGTCAATTGAAATGAGTTTTTACACATTCTAATTCATGTTGAATGAGTTTTTACTAATTCGCCTTGTGAAATGAGCCTTGGATCATGCTAATATCATGTTAAATGTTGTTTCCACATTTCCATGTTATGATAATTATGCTATATCATGCCTCCATGTTCATGTCTCTCTTTTGCTCCATTGATATGAATATTTCCTAAAATGTACTATATTATTCATGTTATTCCTTCTTTACTCTTTTACTGGGATTTATAGCTCACCCTTTTCTTATGCATGTCCTCAGGTTATACCATGCAATGCTAAGTATGAAGGAATGTTGTGGTCATGTAAAATAGGTTTTTAATAAAGATGTTATGTTTTATGTTCTAAGTTGTTACATAATGTTCCTAATTTCCCAAGACACTAGACCTCCCGATCCACAGAATTGTCTTAAGTGAAATTTTATGTAATAAATCATGTTTATGTGTGTAATAAAGAGTTGGGTTGTTATAATTACGATTATTAAATTTATTATTATAATATTTGTTATGAAAAATGGTTGTCATCATAATTATTATTAAAATGAAATGATTATATTTATTATTATTATTTCTATATTTATCATCATTTTATTATTATTTTTATTAAAATTATTAGTATTATAGATTAAATTTTTTCTTATTGATGTGTTATTAGTTTATTTTTAGGGTTATTGTTTTTTTTAAAATAAAATAAAATAAAATAAAGAGGTGAAAGCCTAATATGATACCCCTACCCCTCCTATGCATGTTGCCTCCCTCTCCCCCTCTGTGTTATGTGCAACCAAACCTCCCCCTAGTGTTCTTCCTGGAGAGATCCCTTTCCTCCATGCTCGGGCCACCTTCTGCTCAGTGCAGTACACTGGAAGCGTGGTCACCCCTTCCTCCTACTCGAACCAGCGGTGTAACCCCCTGTTCCAGGGAAGCCCCTAGTCGTGTCCCCCTCCTCCTCCTTCTGGTGAGCCTTGCGATATTCAGTGAACTGCCTCCGGTCGTGTCCTCCCTCTAGTCGGTGTATATCCATGTTGATCCACTACTGGCACAGTTTCCCCCATTGGTAAACCATTCTACTTATTTCAATTTTTTATTGTTTTTACCATTGTTTTTGTTAGGGGTTTTTGATGATTATGGGTTGTTCATGGTAGAGTTAACATTTTATAACCCATACAGAGTGATCACAGGTGTGCATTATCGTCACACCATAAATATGAGGTTGGTTCTCCCAACACACTTTCCATTTTAATTTAAAAAACTCTAATTTCATGATTTTCAAACATTGTACACATGCTAAATATTTTTTTGCAACCTTCTGGTTAGTTTCTTGGTATGAGGCCGATGCTTGAAGTTGTGTTTGATATAGTCTGGTTGTGAAATTAATTTTAAAATATATTTTTTTGTTTAAAATTGGGTGTGTTTTAGTGTAGAACCTGGTTATGCCTCTTTTTGATGTTTTACAAATTAATTCAAACATTTCTTAAATTATTTGGGTAGTGAGAAATATGAAAAAGAGTCTTTCTGGGGTGCGTTTTATTTTTAATTTTTTTATGAGTGGTGTGTTTTTTCGAGTTGTGAAAACTGGGTGTTTTAAAGACATGTTCTGTAATGTTAAAACATGTTTTAGTAATTTAAATAATATTTTGGCAGGCAAATTGGTGTTCATACATTATTGAGTGTGAAATTGAAACTGTTTTATTAAACTTTACAATCCTTATGCACGGTTAGTTTCTAGTTTATATTTTAGGAGTTAAATGTGATATTAAATGTATTTTGGGATTTTCAAATTTATAAGTAGCATGTGAAACAATGTTTTGGGTTCTTTATGTGGTTTCCCAAGTGGTTTGGCTTTTACAAAAAAATCTGTATTTTGTTTTTAGCATGTTTTGGAATTTTATTATAAATGGTCATGTATTGAGTGTGTAATATAAGTATATTAAAAGCATTTTATTGATATTTTTATGTGATAAAGGGTGTGTTTACAACTCTTTTGGAAATCTGTAAATTGTACCTTTGATAAAAGTGGGTTTTGGGAATATTGTTTAATGGATCATTTTCCACTTTGTGAAAATGATGAAAAAAATGTTTTATGATGAAAACATTTTTGGATTAACTCTCATGCATTTTTATGTTTGATGAGTGGGATATCCTCACTGTGGAATCCTCATGACCCATCACTAGAGGTCCTCATCATGGAATCCTTGCATTCTATTTATTATATTTCATGTTAGTCGATTCATGGGATGGCTCAGGGTGATGCAAGTTGTTGTTTATTCATTATCTATCTATACATGTGATTGGATTCTCGACTGAAATCATTTGGATCACCCCCATTATACATGAGACATAGGAATATTGAATATTAAGATAATATTTTTAGAATGATTATTGAACCGGTAGTTGACATGCTGGCCAATGGCCCATAGTAGGTGGATGTAAGTTTGGGTTTATTACTATGGGGTTTCCCTTGGTCTGTCCTAAGTTATGGTGGATGAGCGTATTGAGAATTTTTATTTCATCATGTGTGGAATGCTACTTGGGATGGAGTATCATGTATTAGTGTCTTCTGGATTATTCTTTATCTCCTAGGATCACCTATGTCTATTGCTTTATTCATTTGTATTGATGTTGAGATACTGGTATGGTTATTTCTGTAGCCCCTATAGTATGAATATTGTGTTACCTTCTTGTGTAATGTTTGTGTAGGAAAGTTGTGTGTTTATTTTAATAATGTTTTTTGGAAAATTATTTTCAAGAAAAGTGTTTTATTATCATTTGTGAAAATTAAAATATGGACACCCCTCTCCCCTTGAGAATGCTAATATCTCACTAATGGTAGGACTTTGGTTTTAGAAATGAAAAAGGGGAAATATTTTGTACTTTTATTTTATGTAAAATATATAGAAAAACAAAATTTTATAAATTGTAGTTAAAACTTGATATTTGTGTTTCTTTAATTTTGAAGGTAGTTCATTGGGGAATAAAATATTTTGCTAGCCTACCGAGTTTTAATACTCATGCCTAGAGTTCTTTTCAATTTTTTCCCTTGTGCAGGTTCCAGCTTCAGTACATTTACCTTGGGTGATGTTTGATCATTGAGTTAAATAGTGACCTGTAGGGTCACACGGAGATAGTGGTTTTCCCATTCGGTTAGTAGAGTTGTGTATTTGAAATGTATTTTTAGTTTCTTATTTAAATGATATTCAGTTCAGTTTTATTTATATTTTTGATCTGCATTTACTTTCTTGCAAATATTTAGTTTATGTTATATTTATTTAGAAACATTGTTCCCTCTTTTTACTGTATTGATTCCTTGGCACTTGTCACTAGCCTGTGAGGTCTATGAATTCCCCTCATGCCTTACTGCGGATCAGATCGGGTGACCGGTTCAGGGTCTACCCGAGTTGGTTCCGAACAAGTTTTTAGTGAGCAACACACGTTTTTAACTAATATGTTGCTTTTGACTGGAAATATTTCCTTCAATTCATACCAATCAATCCAGGTATCAGAATGAGACGTGACTGATTCTTACACATCATAAATGACATTTTTTATTTTTTCCATAAAGTATCAATACAATCTAAGTGGGTTTTATTGGCTAGATTATGTCACATTTCTTTTGAACTAAAATGAAACTTTTAAACTAACAACACATGCTTTGAGCCATATCTGTCAGATCATGAAACATATTGATGTATATATGATAAATAAAAATCAAAAATTAATTATGGATTATTTTATAATTGTTTCAAGACAATATGTGTGTGTTTTTTTATTTTCAGTATATGGATTTTGTTTTGTAATAAAATATTTATTTTAAATAAAAACATGCTCTTTCTATCACACTGGTCACATTGATGGTCAGATTAACTTGCTACAAATTTTATACATCCCAAATAATTTATGGTAAATTTTTCTTAATTATACATAAAATATAAGTTTTTTTTCATGTTTTTTGTTCAATGACATGTGTTTTGAAATAAATGTTAATTTTAAACTGACAAAACACACCTTGAGTCATACCAGTCACATTGTATAATAGATAGACATGTGGATAATTCCTAAATGTCACAAATTAATTATTGATCATCATGTGAAATTATGAATAAAATTATCATTTTTTCTCTTTGTTGAGTATGTGAAGTGTGAGTTGTGCTGAAAAGTTAGTTTTAAATAAAAACAAGCACTTTTAGTCATACTAGCCACGCCATGTATGAGATTGATATGTGGATGATTCTTATATGTCAAAAAAATTATGGATCATTTTCCTAAAATATATATCCAATCTGAGATCATTTTCTTGTTTTTTAGTAAGTGACATGCATTTTGAACAAAAATAATACTTTTAAACTGAAAACACACACTTTACATCATACTGGGCACACGGTGTGTTGGATTTATGTATGTTTGATTCCTACACACTTCTGGAAAGATGATCTTTCCCAACACTTCTATACCAACGGTTTGTGAAAACTGTTGGTATAGCTACCATTTCCCAACGGTTCACCAAAACCGTTGGGAAAGCCATAGATTTCCCCACCTTTCCCAACGGTTTGGAAAACTGTTGGGAAAGGGTCACTCTTTCCCAACGGTTTATGCTAAACCGTTGGGAAAGGGTGTGTTTTGAGCCTCTTTCCCAACGGTTCACCAAAACTGTTGGGAAAGACCACCCAAAATTTCAACCTTTGGCCTAAATAAATTCAACCCATCCAAACCTATCCCAACGGTTTTCAAAACCATTGGGATAGCCCTTTCCCAACGGTTTTGAAAACTGTTGGGATAGGTTCTTTAATTTTTTTCCAGATCTACTAATCGAGAACATTATATAAATCAAAATTTTAAATAATTATGATAATACATATATATATTTATGAAATTATGTTTACAAAAGTGATGTTATCTTAGTGGTTAAGTCGATCGATTATAAACGAGGGGTCCTGGGATCAAATCTCAGCGGATGTTTTATTTTTGGAATTTATATACGAACGGTTCCATTACCGTTGGTATAGATTTCATATTACCTATACCAACGGTTTTTGGAAAACCGTTGGTATAGACCTATCCTAACGGCTTACTTGGCTACAGTTCTCCAAACCGTTGGTATAGGCTATACCAACGGTTTCGAGGCCTATACCAATGGTTCAAAACCGTTGGTAAAGGTTAGTTTTCTAGTAGTGACATGTTAAAAATGATTTATGGATAATTTTCCTAATGTATCAAGAAAATATGATCATATCTTCTTAATTTTGAGTATGTGATGTGTATTTTCAATAAAAATGTTGATTTTAAATCAAAACATACAGTTTTAATCTTATCATAACCACAGTGTTTCAGATTGACATGTAGTTGATTCTTGCACATCAAAAATGATTTACGAATCATTTTCCTTTAGTATTAAGAAAATATAAGAAATTTTTACTAGTTTTGAGTTTGGGAAACATTTTTTAAAATAAATTGTAAGTTTTAAACTAAAAATGTGCACTTTTAGTTATACAGGCACATCGTGTTTTGGATTAATGTTTATTTAATTCCTACATGTAAAAAATTACTTCTGCATCATTTTACAAAAAAATTAAGGCAAATTTAAGTGGTTTTACTCTATTTTAATTATTTACACACATTTCTAACTAAATTTATATTTATAAATAGAAAACACACAATTTGGGTGATATCAGGTAAACTATTTGTTAAACTTATGTTTGGTTGATTCCTATACGTCAAAATGGTGTATGGATCATTTTCGTAAAGTGTCAATATCACATGAGTGTTTTTTCTCAATTTATAGTGAGTAACACATGTTTTGAACTAGAATGTAACATTAAAACTAAAAATACAAACTTCGATCCATAATGGGCACACCATGTGTCCAATTAATAAGGGCTGATTTTTACATGTTAGAAATTATTTATGGGTCATTCTCTTAAAGTATCCTGAAAATATGATCATTTTTTCTCAGTTTTTAGTTAGTGGTTCATGTTTTGAACAAAAATGTCACTTTTAAACTAAAAACATGTACTTTTAATCATTTCAGCCACATCCTATATCAGATTGACATGTGGATGATTACTACACATCACAAATGACTTATGGGTCATTTTTCTAAAGTATAAAGATAGGATGAATTTGTTTTATTTATTTTTAGGGAGTGATATGTGTTTTGAACTAAAATTTCACTTTTAAATATAAACATGCACTCTCAATTATACCTATCACCTATGCGTTGAATTTTAATGTAGAAGATTTCTTCATATTAAAAATGAATTATGGATAATTTTTCTGATGTATGAATACAATATAAGTGTTTTTTATTAGTTTATAGTGATTAAAGTGGGTTTTGAAATTAAAAGTTACTCTTAAACAAAAAACATGAACTTTGAGTTATATCAGGTACACCATTTTCCAAATTAATATGAAACTAATGTTCCTATATTGCTTCTTCCATTTTATTGTTTCTCGAAATAAATATTACCAATCGAGTCATCCAATTTCTCAAAACTGTATCTCTTTTTTTCAAGAATCTCAACATGTGTTTCATAGTAAGACAAATCATGTTCCAGATCTATTTGTTCATAAGCGAGTACATGTTTTGGGTCTGACATATACTTATTTAACAATGATATGTAGAACATATCATGGACTTTGGAGAGACTTGTTGGAAATTTTAATTGGTAATCTACAACTCCAATTCATTCTTCAATTTGACATGGTCTTATGTACCTATGGATTAGTTCCCCTTTCTTATCAAACCATACGAACCCCTTCATGGAGTTACTTTCCGAAAGACATGATATCCCACTAAAAATTCCAAATCCTTTCTCATGATTCCATAATAACACTTTTTCTTACTTTGAGATACTTTAATATGTGCCTAAATAGTATTTACCTTTGTCATTATCTCTTCAAAATGTTATAGGCCAATAAGTTTCCACTCACAAACTTTATCCCAACAAGGTGTAATTTGACATATCTTACCATATAATACTTTATAGGGTGCCATTTGAATACTAAAATAGAAACTATTATTTTAGGAAATCTATAGCAAATATAAATAATGATCCCACATATCTTTAATAGTCTTTTTAGACTATCAGTCAGTTTGAGGGTGATAAATAGTACTCAAATAAAGCTCAGTATCCAAATCCTTCTGAAGAATCTTCCATAATTTTGTGGCAAAATGGGTATCTCGAACATACATAATCAATATAGGTGCACCATGATGTCTTAGAACATAATTAATATAGATTAATTCTAGGTGATCAAGAGGTGAATCTTCTCTTATTGAAAAGAAATGTTTTGATTCAGTAAGATGATCAATAATAACCCACATTGTATCATTTTTTCCAGGGTTATTTGGTAATTCATTGATGAAGTCCATAGTAATGTCATCCCACTTACACATGAAAATAGGTAGAGGTTTCATGACTCCTCTAGGATTTGGTATCTCGACCTTCACTTGTGAAAAAACTAAACATCTTGACACATAGTCAACAATTTTCCACTTCATATTATCCCACCAAAAATATTATTTTAGATCACTATACATATATGTATTACCATGGTTTTTAGTGAAATTTGAGCTATGAGAATCATCTAATAGTTCCCTTTTTATCTTATATATTGATGGAACACATAGATGCTTCCCAAATATTAGGATTCCGTCCTCATACAAGAAGTCTTCCAATCTTCCATCCTTAATGGATTTAATTTTCTTTTGAAAATTATCATCATTATATTTATAGATTTTCATATTTTCCAATAAATATGGTTTAATAATAATTTACAAAAGGATTTATGTTTCCCCTTTCTTAAATGTTCCCATATCATTATTTACTATTTCTGTGAACATAGAATCTATCTCAATCCTAATTTAGGTTATAAGTCCATAATTTTTACTACTTAATGCATCTACTACCTTATTTTCTTTTCTTGGGTGGTAGTGTATTGAGAAATCATAATATTTAAGTAACTTGAGCCATCGTATTTTCATCATGTTGAGTTAGTTCTGTGTAAACATGTATTTCAAACTCTCGTAATCCATATATATCTCAAATATTTCATGATAGAGATATTGTCTCCATATCTTTAAAGAAAATATTATGGATGCTAACTTATGATCATGATTTGGATAATTTTGTTCATGAATCTTTAACTACCTTGATGTATATGCAATAATTTTATCATTTTTCATAAGGACACAACCCAATATTTTCTTCAATGCATCACTCTATATCACAATCCCATCATTTCCTGATGGTATAGTCAAAATAATATCATTTATTAATATTCTCTTAAATTCTTCAAAACATTCTACACATTATTTTATCTATATAAACTTAACCCCTTTACATGTGAGCTTAGTTAACATGTCAGTCAATCAGGAAAAATTCTAATGTAAATGTAGATAGTAACCCGCTAAACCAATGAAACTACATACCTCATGTATGTTCATTAGTTTAGAACATTCTTGGATTTCCTTTCTCATTGCAGGATCAATTGAGATTCCATTCATAGAGACAATATATACATGCAAAGAAATTTCTTGAAGCTATAATTCAAACTTGATAAATTTATCTAATAAATATTTCCATGTGAGGGTCTCAATAATGGTCTGCAAGTGATTCTCAATGTCTTCATTTGTTTTAGAATATATCATAATATCATCCATGAATTCCCAAAAAAATAATCAAGATATTCCTTGAATATTATATTCACCAGATCCATAAAAATAAAGGGTGTATTAGTCAATCAAAATGGAATTTCTATAAATGCTTAATTTATATAATCATTCTAAAATCTATGTTTGGAATGTATTCCTTGTTTAATAACAATTTATGATACCAAGAACGAAGGCCAATATTTGAAAAATATTTAACTCAATGAATTTTATCAAATAAATCATCAATTAGATTCATAGGATACTTATTCTTTATTGCAATATCATTGGTTTATCTATATTTAATTCACAATATCATGGATCAATCTTTCTTATTAAAAAGGAGAATAGAGGATCCCCATGGAGAAAAACTAGGGTGAATAAATCAATTATTACTCAAATCCTCTAGCTATTTCTTCAAATCCACTAATTATATAATTGAGATTCTATAAGGATTATTTGATATTGTTTTTTCATCAGGGTTTAAATCAATGGTAAACTCAACATCACGCTTTGGGGGTCTCTTGGTAAATCCTTATGAAATACATCAAAGTATTCCTATACAATTAGTATGACATCAACTTAAATGTTACGTTCCACATCCATATATGTTTCTCTCTATTCCTCCCCAATAATTTAATTCAGTATATATACTAGGTTTGGATCTATATAAGAATTAGATTATGATGATTATTATCTAAAGATAAGTAAGACTACATCTTCCTCTCAAATCATTATTTCCATCTTATTGCAATAAAATTTTGCATCATATTTTTAAATTCAGTCTATACTGACGATTATATCAAATTAAACCAAAGTTATGATGATAAGGTTAAAAAATAAAGTACATTTCTATGCCTTAATGGGAACTGTCTTACACATCTTTCCTTCAATGAGAATTACATAAGAATTTTTTACAAACAACTCCCTTATTAAATCAAAATGGAAATATCTAATTTTCATAGAAAAAATGGTAAATATAAAATATTTTTATGATATAAAATCAAATAAATCATTAGGTAAATTTGAATATAGGATTAATGTACCTTCAAACACATAATTGGGTATTTATACATTAACTTTAGTGATCGCATAAGCTTGGTCATATCCCCTTTTCCTCTTCTGTACTAGATTCCCTTGGGTTATGGGAAATTGGTTTGAATAATGACCCATTTATTTATAGATTTTTACGGATGGGTAGGTTCAATGATGATGCCAAGATGAAAATTATGAAGATATTTCATGAAAGAAAACATGGTATATCATAATAGTTTTATACTGTAGGAAAAAATTGGTACTAAGTCTAAGTGTCCAATTTGTGTTTTAATATTTATATATGTAATAATTATGAATTAATTAACTAAAAATATAATCTATAAATATTCAAAAATAGTAAGATATTGAATTTTTGACATAAAACTCACGATTATGTAATGTTTAATGTTGGGTCCCTATAAGATGTAGGTGAACTTTGTGTGCTTTTTCCAAACTCTATTATCAAATTTTGATTTATCTATTTACTTTCTTAATTTAATTTACTACTATTCTTTAATTTGATTATTTAAAATTATTTCACGATACAAACTTATCTTTTATTGCTTCTATTCATTTTGAATTTGTATTCTGAATTTATTAGTTTATTTTTTTAAAAAAATCAACCCTACCATATTTTTCTAAAAATATTTCAAAGAATATCTATGGATCATTACTCTGAAGTATATAGACAAAAAAATCATGTATTCATTGTTTTTAATGAGTGTCGCATGTTTTGATATCTGAAATGTCACTTTTAAATTGAAAACATGCACTTTGAGTAAAATTAGAAACAACATGTATCCGATTAATGTTTGGTTGATTATTACACATCAAAAATGAGTTATGGATAATTATAATAAATTATTAAGAAAATACAGGTGTTTTTTCATATTTTTTAGTATTTGAATTGTGTTTTAAACAAAATTATGACTTTGAAACTAAAAAAACACACTTAGAGTCATACAAATAACACTACGTGTTAGATTCATGTGTGACTAATTTCTACATGTCATAAATTATTTATATATCATTGTTATAATTAGAAAAATCCTCGTAGGTTTTCTTTGTTTTCAGTGATTTATGCATGTTTCTAAATAAAATGTCACTTTTGAACTAGAAACACAAATTTTGGGTCATACCGATCACACCATGTATCTTATTGGGGTGTGGCTAATTCCTACATGTCACAAATTACTTCTGGATCATTTTATTAATGTATAAAAACAATATGAATGGGTTTTCTTTGTTTTGAGTATGTAACACATCTTTTGAGCTAAAATATTGATTTCAAATAAAAACACACACTTTGAGTCATACCATGGACATTGTGTGTCATATTGACTTGTAGTTCATTCCTACACATAAAAATTTAATTATGGATCATTCTATAAAAGTATAAATAAAGTATCAGTTTTTTCCTTGGATTTCAATGAGTGACACATGTTTTTAACTAAAATGTAATTTTTAAACTAAAAACACATGCTATGAGTCACACCAATCATATCATTTGTTGTATTTATGTGTGGGTGATTCCTACCCATCATAAATTAATTTGGTTCAACTTCCAAGAATATAAATATAATTTGAGTTTTTTTGTTTTCATAAAGTGACATGTTTGTAACTAAAATATAATTTTAAACAAAAAAATAGATTTCGAGTTATATGGGTAACACCATGTATTAGATTGATATATAATTTATTAATAAATTTTACAAATGGTTTATGAAACATTATCATTAAGTATCAAAACAATCTGAATATATTTTATCAGTTTTGTCGCACCCTAAAATTAGAAATAATTTTTATTTTATTTTTTTTTTATTATTTTATCTGGGTTTTGAATGCTCTGTTGAGGTACGGGTCAGGAATAGTTGAACGTTTGTGTTTTTATTGATAAATAAGCATTGTAGGAATATCAATATCAAGAACACGGACATGGAACAAACATCAAATCACCATGTGACTTTCCTAGTATGCGGTTAACTAATTAATTATCAGAATGAATTATTAAGTGAACGTAAAGAAAAATGAGAAAAACTAAATTTATTTGAAAGTCATTTCAATAATGATAATAGTAATAAAAATGTTGATATTATTATTATTATTATTATTATTATTATTATTTATTTTAGATTTTTGGTGGCTTCGAGGACATTACATGGGTACCATACGGTTAGTAGAGATCGTGCATTCAGCTCAAGCACCTGTGTGATAGCTTCTGGAGATAGGAGCTACCACACGGTTCGCGCACGATCGCCTAAGTCGGGCATGGACCACACGGTTTATTTAAAATAATTACAATAATAATTACAATTATTAAAATTATTATTATTATCAATATTATTAAAAATGGTCGTTACCATAATTATTCTTAAAATGAAATGAGTATCTTTATTATTATTATTATTTCTATTTTTATCATCATGTTATTATAATCTTTATTACAATTATTAATATTGTAGATTAAAATTTTTATTATTTATGTGTTATTTGTTTATTTTTAGGGTTATTGTTTTTAAAAAAAATAAAAAAAATAAAAAAAATAAGGTGAAACCCTAATCTGCTACCCCCTCCCCCTCCTAATCATGTTGCCCCCCCCCCCCCCTCGATGTTGCGCACGGCCTGACCTACCTCTGGTATGATTCCTAAACAGCTTCCTCTCCTTTAATCCTGGAAACCCCTTATGCTCGGCATGACACACCAACAACGCATTCCCCCCTCCTCTTACTCAAACCAGTAGTGTGACCCCTACTCTAGCATAACCCACAGTCATGACCCCCACCTCCTCATTTTGGTGTGCCTTTCAATCTTCGGTGACCCACCTCTGGTTGAGGCCTCCTTCTACTCGACGCGTAGCCTCATCGACCCTCTACTAGAGTGTTTTTTCCTATCAGTAAACCATTATAATTATAATTTATTCTTTTTTTACCATTGTTTTTGTTAGGTTTTTTTATTAAGGTATGTTCTTGGGGTAGTTACCATTTTAGAACCTTGGTTGAGTGATCTCGAGTGTGCATTATAGTCATACCATGAATCTAGGGTAGGTTACCCCCAATCAATTTTCCTTTTAATCTAAGAAACTATAATTTCATAATTTTCTCACTTTTTATACATGTTAAAAAAAATTAACCTTCTAGTTAGTTTCTTGGTATGTGGTCGATTCTTGGAGTCATGTTTGAAATGGTCTTATTTTAAAAATAATTTTAAAGTAGTATTTTTAGGTAAAATTGGGTGTGTTTTGGTGTAGAACCTTTTAGTTCCTCTGGTTGATTTTTTACAAATTGATTCAAACATTTATTAAACTATTTGGGTAGTGCGGAAAATTAAAAGAATTGTTTCTGGGGTGCATTTTATTTTAAATAAATTTTTATGAGTGGTGTGTTCTATTGAGTTGTGAACACTGGGTATTTTACACACATGGTGTGTAATTTGAAATCATGGTTTTGAAATTTAAATGACATTTTGGCATGTGAATTGGTGTTCATAATTTATTGAGTGTGAAATTGAAATTGTTTTATTAAACTTTCCAGGCATCATGCGTGGTTAGTTGCCCGTTTGGATTTTTGGAGTTAAATGTGATATTAAATGGATTTTTGGGATTTCCAAATGTATAAGTAGTGTGTGAAACAATCTTTTGGATTCTTTATATGGTTTCCCAAGTGGTTTGGCTTTTATAAAAAATGGGTATTGTGTTCTAGCATGTTTTGGAATTTTATTAAAAATGGTTGTGTATTTAGTGTGTAATATAAGTATATTAAAAAGAGTTTATCGATGTTTTTATGTGATAAAGGTAGTGTTTAAACCTATTTTAGAATTTGGAAATTTTACCTGTGATAAAAGTGGGATTTTGGAATAGTGTTTAAAGGTCTCTTTTGCACTTTGTGAAAATGATGAAAAAAAATTATTATTAAAACCGTCATGGATTAACTCTCATGAATTGTTATGTTTTATGGGTGGGATATCCTCACTATGGAATCCTTGTGACCCATCAATGGAGGTCCTTGGAATGTAATCCTTGTATTCTATTTATTATGTGGAATATGATTCAATTCAGGGAATGGATCAGGGTGATGCTTTTTGTTGTTTATTCATTATATATCTATACTTGTGATTGGATGCTCGACTAGAATTGGTTGGATCACCCCCATTATACTTGATACATATGAACCTGGCATATTGAAGAAATATTCTATGAATTATTGCTACATGGGTAGTCGATATGCTGGCTAGTGGCCCATAGTAAGTGGATATATGTTTGGGTTTATTACTATGGGGTTTTCCCTCGGTCTATCTTGAGTTAGGGTGGCTGATCATATTGTGCATTTTGATTTCATCTTTCATGGAATGCTACCAAGGATGGATTTTCATGTATTAGTGTCTTCTAGAATATTATAGATCTCTCAGGTTCACCTATGTATGATTCCTTATTCATTTGTAGTGATGTTGAGATACTGGTATGTTTATTTCTATTGCCCCTCTATTATGACTATTATGGTACCTTCATGTGTAGTGTTTGTGTAGGAATGTGGTGTGTTTATTTTAATAAGGTTTTTTGGGAATTTTTTTCAAGAAAAGTGTTTTATTATCTTTTGTATATATTGAAATATGGACACCCCTCTCCCATTTAAAATTCTAATATCTCACTAATGGCAAGACTTTGGTTTTGAGGGGCAATGGGTTTCACTTTTCTTTTAAGTAAAAAATATATAAAATTTTACTTTTATAAATTGTAGTTCAAACTTAAAATTGGTGTTTCTTTAATTTTAAAGGTAGTGCATTGGGGAAACATTTGATAGTTTAGTTACAGTGTGGCCCACGGGGTTACCCAAAGATAGTGGTAGTCCCATTTTGTTAGTCTAGTTTTTTTTCAGATGTATTTTTAGTTTCCTGTTTAAATGATATTCAATTCATTCGTATTTATATTTTTGAGCTGTATGAACTATTTTACTTCTGTTTATATATTTTATGTTTATTAGGTAAAATTTTTCCCTTTTTGTATACTATTGATGCCTTGGTGCTTCTTTTCAGCTTGGGTGGATTGGGAACACCTCTCAGTCCTTACCGCAGATCGGTTCTAGTGACCAGTTTAGGGTCGACCTGGGTTGGTTCATGACAAAATGGTATCGCAGAAGGTAGTCTCTTAGCGGACCTTTATTTTTAGAGAACCATTTATTATTTTTGGATGTTAAGGTAGATGGAGTAGGATTGTTGGGACTCGAGGGGTGGGTGTCAGAAGAGTGTTGCAAACTCCTGCACGTTTTTATCTTGGAGTTTCCAGGGGATGTTCAGTTTTGTTATTTTCTTCGTTCCTTAAAGATTATTTGGTGTTTGGGGATATGAAAAGTGGGGTTGGTCCAATTGTCTCCATGAGATCGTAGGTCCTGGAAATCCATGTGAAGCTGGGAGTATGGTCCTATAAGGCTCTTCATGTTGGTGGCATGTTTCGCATATGGCCACCAACCATATGGTCAAATCACACACCAACACTATTTCCCTTTTTTAGTTGTTTTGTGTCTCATTTGAATTCTAAGAAATATTGTTTATTTGGTATGGTTCCTCATGATCTGAAAGTGATACCCCTATTGTTTCATGGGATGGAATCTTATTAGTGACTCGATTTTATAGTAGTGTTCAAGATTTTTCTAGATTTCGTGTTTCCCTGTGTTTGCCTACGGGTGGTTCCCCATTAGCAGTCATTCTAGTAGATCAACCTATGGGTTTCATTCTCAAGTATCAAACGTTATATCCACCACTTTTAATAATACCTCCCATCCATTTTATAGAGTGTATATCTATTTGGGCTTGACAGATAGTTCATTCATATTTTAGTGTTTCTCTCGGTTGTGCAGTTGTTCTTGGTGGGGTTTTGTGGGTTTCGTTGAATGTCTTGTTCATTATGCCCCATGTTCAGAGTGGTAAATAATGGTGTGTGCATCCTTTGAGCCTCTATTTGGGTAAAGGTGTATTTTTTGAGCTAGTGAGGTTCATGGGGTGTGGTGATCATTATCTCCTCGCTACAGTACAACTAATGCTTCAAACACCAGGGTCCCAACCATAGGCCTCAGATTGAATCTTTTCACGCAGTCAAGAAATCATTAGAGGTGTAGGGAGTTTGGCTCAGCTCATGTATTCCCCATTAAATAGAAATAGTTTTTATGTTCCTAAAGTCGTATCTTTGTCACTGCAGGTTCCCTATTATTGTAAATATCATAATGGACTTATCCCTTAGGCAATGTCCGTGATTGTGCCTTTTTGGATGTGAGCTTTTGATCAGTGTCCATGCATAGACCACCAATGTGAATCACTTGAGGATTTTTTTTTGTCTACCCCAAGGTTATGAGTCATGAGTGGCTGTCATTTTTGGTTCAAGGGCTCAATCATTAGGACCCTTTCCTCCCCTCCCCATGTGGTGGGGGGTTTTTTGTTTCGTGCGAGAAGTTTTACTCAATTCTTATCCCCTCTGTTTGGGAGTGGGAAGTTTAAATGATCATATTGTGTTCTTTTTTTCCTAGGGTGCTAGGTCATTGTAAGGGATATTTGGATGGACTTTGGGGGAGATTCTCGATTATAGTTTATGTTAAATTCTCATTTGGTCACTATTACTTGGTTCTTAATTTTGGGGAGACCCATCACAGGTCTTGTTGATTTTTCCCTAAATAATTATCAGGTGTTAGCTACTTTCTAATAGAAGGGAGTCTATTTGGGCCTTCCCCCTACTGGTGATATGTTTTTGGTTGGGTTTCGGTTTAATCCGGTTGAAGTGTCTTCATTTAATGATTCTAATATTTCAGTTTCATTTTTGGTTTGGGTAAACATTTGGATTCTTCGGAGAAGGTACAACGGTCTTGTTTTGGATTGGTTTTGGATGTGGTAGTTTGACCTTTTCCATTTTTCTCAGGAAGTGGTTAGGGGTTATTGTATCATTTCAGGAAATCAGGTTGAGTTCCATTGGTGGTCGGTGAAATGTCCACAGCCCAGAGGCTTGATCGTATTGATATGGGATCCTTAGGTGTTGATCAATCTGCTATAAAGTATTGGGGATTTACAGGGTGGAAAGCGTTAATGTGGGGAGAATTTTCACACCCTGACTTTAGAAATAATATTTATTATTTTATTTTATTATTTTATCTAGGTTTGGAATTCTTTTTTGACATACAGGTCGGGTACGGTTGAATGTTTTTGTTTTTTCCGATGAATGAACATTGTTGGCATCTCAATGTTTGGTTCATGGGCATGGAACATACATCAAATCATCATGAAGCTTTCTCAGAATGTGGTTAACTAATTAATTATCAGAATGAAAAATTAAGTGAACATAAATAAAAATGGGAAAAATAAAATCATTTAAAATTAATTTTAATAATGATAATAGTAATAATAATATAGATATTATTATTATTATTATTATTATTTATTTGAGAGTTTTAGTGGCTTCTAGTCTAGTGTGCATGCACTACACTGCCAGCAAAGATCGTGTGGTCAGCCCAGGCACCCATGCGGAAACATATGGAGACAGGAGCTACCGCACGGTTCACCCATGGTCAGCTGAGTTGGGTGAATACCACACTGTTTATTTTAAATAAATAATATAATTATTACTGTAACGACCCAAACTTTTGAATATTATTTTTTTTCCAGAAAAATGTATGTTTTACTGTGTCTCATTAACTAAAACTATATAAGTATAATTTGAAATGAAACTATCATTTTTCAACCATCATTTGTCCATTGGTCAATTATGATCGAAGATCAATATTACCGTTGGAAACAATAATAATTTTAACGTTATAATTATTTTTTATAAATAGAAATGATAATGAAAAAAATTAATTTTGAAAGAAGAGTCGATGGCCTCATCCAAAAGACTTAATCTGTAATAAGCTCATTTGTCAGAGCTCAGAAAGGAGGTAGCATCATTGGGCTTTACTCTTGACCAATCCCAAGCCTATATTCAACACGTTAAGCTTGAACGGAACTACCTATGGGGGAAGTGAATGTTAATAGAGATTACCACCCAAGCAATGTTATCTGAGCCACCCCAAGAGTCTATCACCATTTCACACCTAACCCTTAGTTATTATGCATGTGGTATAAGGGGTTATGTAACAAGACCCTAGAAATATGATTATGTGCATTATTTTTTTATAAATAATATATATTCATTTTATTATTGTTACTTTGTAAATGGTTTTTAAAGAACAAAATATATTTTTAGTTAATATTCAATTAAAAAAATATTTTGACGAATTAATGGATTTTTGAATTAAATAATATTTTAATAAAATATTATTACTGAATTACTTTTAATTAAATATAAATGATCGTAAAATTTTTATACAATTGAAACTTGTATTAAGGTTTGAAAGCATTTTTTGTCCAAACCCATGAATTTTCGATAAATGTCGGTTTTTATTTTAAAAGTAAAATTGAACATATTTTGAAAATTATTTAGATAAAATTAATATTATATTTGGAATCAGAACATCAAAATTATCTAGTGCTGAAGTTTTCATAATTTTCTGAGACAGTTGAAGTTCTAGGTAAAAATTAAATACTGTTTAAATATATAATATGTTTTATGACATCATAATGACCTAATAGTGATGTAATAAAATAATATAAAAATGGTGTTCAGCCAATATGTGTTTTATCTTTAAAATAATTTAATTTTATATTCGTTTGATTAATTTTATGGTGCATTAGTGGACCCTTCAAGACTTATAAAACCTTTTAACTTTTCAAAATAATTTCCTTGAGGGTTTGACTCACCTCCACATGAGAAAACCTAATATTTTAAAACATTTGGCCATTGGTATTATAAAATAATGTTTTCCACTTCCCTTAGGGAAAAACCATGGGAAAAAACTATAGTTTGGTTTGTGGTTTTGATTAGTTTAATGTGTGGGGTCCAAACCTTAAATAGTAAACAATTCCCTCTCTTTACCTATATAACCCATCCAATATCCCATTTCTCATCACTCATAACCCTTGTACCACATACATACTCTACCTTCCTATCTCTAAAGTCCTCCCATGGCACCAAAATATCCCATGAATCCTCTCTCAAGACTCTCATGAGCCTATGGGATCACACTTCCAAGTAAAGTATTTCTTCCTTTCTCATTTTTATCTAGATTTATTTATATTGTTATATACTTTTTTTTCAATTAGAAATGTTGGGGTATGATTTCTCACCTCTTTCATAATTCCCAACTTATTAATGAAAGATTATATACCTCTTTGTCTCCCAGTAATTCCTCTAATGCACACCTATTACCATGCGTAAATTCTGTAAGGAATTTATCTCTTCTCATTTACATTCAATAAATTGTTTTATATTATGCATCTAAATTCCATTACATATGTTGGGATGTATATCAATATGAATCTATTAATTTAAATTCGATGAAAATAATATGATATACCCATTTCTCTCTCATTAACCTTTTATTTATGAATTCTTATGTCACGCTGTTATGCTGCCGAAATTTCATCGCTATTTTCCAAGCCAAAGTCATTGTGTAGTGAATACCATGCCCATTTATCTATCACGGTTTTTTATCCTTATGCACAATTACTTATTGATTATGGAGTTTCATGTATTAATTACACATTCCATCATCCTGGAATAAATGATGATTATTAATGAATACATGTTGTATGATCTATATGGAACACTTATGCATGAAATGAAATTATTAAGAAGGGTGCTCCATGATAGCGCTCTGATGCATTGGGTAAAGATTAGTGTCATGATACATCAAGTGTAATGAGGTTTTACACATTCTAATTCAATTTCAATGAGATTTTACTCATGATTAATGTTCAATGAGCCTTAGCTCAAGCAAATATCATATTAAATGTTGTATCCACATTTCCATGTTATGATAATCATGATATATCATGCCTTTATGTTCATGTATCTATCGTGCTCCATTGATATGCCTATTTTCTAAAATGTACTATTTTTTCATGTTATTCATTTTTTACTCCCTTACTGGGCTTTATAGCTCACCCTTTTCTTATGCATTCCCTCAGGTTATCCCATGCAATGCTAACTACGAAGTAATGTTGTGGTCTTGTAAAAAAAATTTCAATAAAGATGTTGTGTTTTATGTTATAAGTTGTTATATAATGTTCCTAATTTCCTAATACACTAGACCTATCAATCCTCAGAGTTTTCTTAAGTTCTAGTTTAGGTAATAAATCTTGTTTATGCGTTTTATAAAGAGTAGTGTCATTATATTTCGTATCAATGGATGGGTTTAGTTATTTCTGGGATTAGGATTATAAAACACTAGTGAAAGCCTTACGGATAAGACTAAGTATAATAAAAAATCCCTAAATTTTGGTGATTATTGAGTAACTATTTTATCAATAAAATACATCCTTGTCAGGATATGGACATGTATAGGTTGCTCTGGAATAGATGTATCTAGGGGTAAAACCTAAAAACACCTCTTTGAGTTAGACTCGAATGGGAACTAGTCCATGACAATATGGCTTGATGAACACCTGGTTATGACACTCCTTAGAGATATGCTTTTCTAAATTCATAATCTTGGTTTGAACCATTATTAAGGTATGAAAAAAATCCCCTAAGGATATATGTTGGGAAATATATCATGGATAACCTAGATTAAAACTTAGGGTATCCAAAGTTAGGATATAATATTCATTTACAAGTTTATCCTTTTATGTCCAATTTTTTTTAAATTCTTATTATAAAATTTTTCAAACCACCTATTTTTATTTTCTTTTTCCTAGTTAAAATTTTGAAGGATGATGATCGCAAAAAAATATTATCTCTCTTCATAAATAACTACTTGCAAAGATTATCCATAAGTCATGAGCAGATGACTTTGAAACGTTTTCAAATATCCATGTTGCATGGAAAAAAATTTATGAGGAATTTAATGACTCTATCATTGTATGATTATTTCAAGGATAAAGTACCGTTTGTTGTATAATTTTGTACTCTCAACATTCTTACCATGCTAAACGCAGGAATTAAAATCAAGGTATTTTCAAATTATTCACATTATTTCAAAATTATGATGCAGTAAATGATTTTATAGATACTGAAGAAGAGGGGGACCTCTGAGTAGCCGATATGTACCAAATTAAATATTTCTATCTTTTGGGATATATGAAAACTAATTTACCAAAACCCTATTTGAAATATTTGAAGATGAATCAGTAAGAATTTTTTTATAAAAAACATGTTCAAGATGATATCTCAAAATTATATATAGGAAATAACTCTTTCCTGGCATATCAATGATTCCATAGATATAATCCAAGATGGATGAGAAGTTTTTGGGTAAATAAAGTAGACTATTTTGGAAATATCCTGAGGTACCATTGTGATGCATGAAACCTTTCTAATTAAAGGAAATGATAATAGGAAAGACTGAAGACCTCATTAAAGAGATGAAGGAGAAGTACACTCACCTGTTTTTGACTTAGTATGTAAAACAAAAATTTGGGGGTGAAATTTATTAAGGGAGGAAGAATGTAATGACATGAACTTTTGAATAATATTTTGTTTCCTGAAAATATATGTTTTACTGTGTCTCATTAATTAAAACTATATAAGTATAGATTAAAATGTAACTATTAATTTTCAACCGTTATATGGCTATTGGTCAATTATGATTAAATATCAATATGACTGTTGGAAATAATAAATATTTTAACATTATATTTATTGGTTATAAATCAAATTGATAATGAAAAAAAATAATTCAGAAAGAAGATTCAATGGACTCATCTAGTATACTCGAGCCGTATGAAGCTCATTTTTCTGAGCTCGGAAAGGAGGTAGCATCACCGGGCTACACTCTTGACCATGCACAAGCTGAGATTCAACATATTAAGCATGAACTGAACTACCTACGGGAGAAGTGGAAGTTAATAGAGATTACCACCCGAGTGATGTCATTTGAGCCACCCCAAGAGTATGTTACCATCGCACCCCAATCCCTTAGGTCTTATGTGGGTTTTATATTGGGTAATGTAACAATACCCTATCACTGTGATTATATGAATTATTTATGTATAAATAATATACATTCATTTTATTATTTCCACTTTGTAAATGGTTTTTAAAGCACAAATAGTATTTTTAGTTAATATTCAATTAAGAAATATATTTTGATTAATTAATGTATTTTTTAATTAAATAATATTTGAATAAAATATTATTACTAAATTAATTTTTTTTTAAATATTAACGATCTTATAATTTTTAAACAATTGTAATTTTTATTAAGGTTTGAAAGCTATTTTTGTCAAAGCCCAGGAATTTTTTGTAAAGGTCTGTTTTTATTTTATAAGTGAAATTGATCATATTTAGAAAATTATTTAGAAAAAATGAATATTGTTTTTGGAATCATCACATCAAAATTATATAATGGTGAATTATTCATGATTTTTTGAGACAGTCGAATTTTTGGGTAAAAATTAAATACCATTTAAATATATAATATGTTTTTAACATCATAATGACCTAATAGTGATATAATAAAATAGTATAAAAATTTTATTTGGAAAATATATGTTTTTCCTTTAAAATAATTCGATTTTATATTTTTTTTATTAATTTTATGGTCCTTAGTGGACCATTCAAGACTTATAAAACTTTTTAAAATTTTAAAACGATTTTCTTGAGAGGGTGATCATCTCTACATGAGCAAGTATAATATTTTAATAAGTTTTTCCATTGGCCTTATAAAATAATTTTTTACATTCCCCTTTTCAAAAACCATGGGGGAAAACATTGGTTGGTTTGTGGTTTTGATTAGTTTAATGTGTGGTGTCCAAAACCTAAATAATAAAGAATTCCCTCTCTTTTCTATATAAACCCACCCAAGCTCCCACTTCTCATCACTCAAAATGCTTGGATCACGTCCCTACTCTACCCTCATCTCTCTATAATACTTCCAAGGTTCCCCAAGATCCTAATAAGCCTATCTCAAGACACTCACAAGCCTTTGGGATCATACTTCCAAGTAAAGGATTTCTTCCTTTCTCATTTTTTTCCAAATTTCTTTATATGGTTATAAACTTTTTTTCAAATAAAAATGTTTGGGTGTGATTTCTCACCTCCACCATACATCCCTCATTATATTTTAATGGTAGGAAACATCTTTATATCTCATTAATTCCTCAAATGTACACTTATTACCTTGATGAAATTCTATTGGGATGTTCTCTCTTCTTATTTTCATTCAAGCAATTATTTTATATTATGCATCTAAATTAAATTATATATAATTGGAATTATATCTATATAACCCCGTTACTATCCATTTAATTTAAATATTATGAGATATCCCTTTATCTATCATCAACCTTTTTATGAATTCTTTTGTCATTCCATTATGCTGCTTAAATTGCACCATGATTTTCCAAGTAAAAGTCATTGTATAGAGAATACCATGCCCATTTCTATATCAAGGGTAGTCACCTTTATTCGTATTTACCTATTTATTATGGAGTTTCATGTATGAATTCCACATTAATTTATCATGTAATAAATGATGATGTTTAATGAATGTACATTGTATGATCTATGTGGCACACTTATTAATGAAATGCAATGATTAAGAAGAGTGCTCCCTAATAGCACTCTGGTGAAATGGGTAAAGACTAGTATCATGATAAGTCAATTGAAATGAGGTTTTACACATTCTAATTCATGTTCAATGAGTTTTTACTCATTCTCCTTGTGCAATGAGCCTTGGGTCATGCTAATATCATGTTAAATATTGTTTTCACATTTCCATGTTATGACAATTATGCTATATGATGCCTCCATGTTCATGTCTCTCTTTTTCACCATTAAAATGAATATTTACTAAAATGTACTATATTCTTCATGTTATTCCTTCTTTACTCTTTTACAGGGCTTTATAGCTCACCCTTTTCTTATGCAAGTCCTCAGGTTGTACCATGCAATGCTAAGTATGAAGGAATTTTGTGGTCATGTAAAATAGGTTTTTAATAAAGATGTTATGTTTTATGTTCTAAGTTGTTACGTAATGTTCCGAATTTCCCAAGACACTAGACCTCCTGATCCCCAGAATTGTCTTAAGTGAAATTTTATGTAATAAATCATGTTTATGTGTGTAATAAATAGTTGGGTTGTTATAATTACGATTATTAAATTTATTATTATAATCTTTATTATGAAAAATGGTTGTCATCATAATTATTATTAAAATGAAATGATTATATTTATTATTATTATTTCTATATTTATAATCATTTTATTATTATTTTTATTAAAATTATTAGTATTATAGATTAAAATTTTTCTTATTGATGTGTTATTAGTTTATTTTCAGGGTTATTGTTTTTTTTAAATAAAATACAATAAAATAAAGAGGTGAAAGCCTAATATGCTACCCCTACCCCTCCTATGTGTGTTGCCTCCCTCTCCCCCTCTGTGTTTTGTGCTACCAAACCTCCCCTTGGTGTTCTTCCTGGCGAGATACCTTTCCTCCATGCTCGGGCCACCTTCTGCTCAGTGCGGCACACCGGCACCGTGGTCACCCCTTCCTCCTACTCGAACAAGCGGTGTAACCCCCTGTTCCAGGGATGCCCCTAGTCGTGTCCCCCTCCTCCTCCTTCTGGTGAGCCTCACGATATTAATTGAACTGCCTCCGGTTGTTTCCTCCCTCTAATCGGTGTAGATCCATGTTGACCCACTACTGGTGCATTTTCCCCCATCGGTAAACCATTCTACTTATTTCAATTTTTTCTTGTTTTTACCATTGTTTTTGTTAGGGGTTTTTGATTATTATGGGTAGTTCATGGTAGAGTTAGCATTTTAGAACCCATACAGATTGATCCCAGGTGTGCATTATTGTCACACCATAAATATGAGGTTGGTTCTTCTAACACAGTTTCCATTTTAATTTAAAAAACTCTAATTTCATGATTTTCAAACATTGTACACATGCTAAATATTTTTTTGCAACCTTCTAGTTAGTTTCTTGGTATGAGGCCGATGCTTGAAGTTGTGTTTGATATAGTCTGGTTGTGAAATTAATTTTAAAATAGATTTTTTTTGTGTAAAATTGGGTGTGTTTTAGTGTAGAACCTGGTTGTGCCTCTTTTTGATGTTTTACAAATTGATTCAAACATTTCTTAAATTATTTGGGTAGTGATAAATATGAAAAATATTATTTCTAGGGTGCGTTTTATTTTTAATTTGTTTTATGAGAGGTGTGTTTTGTCGAGTTGTGAACACTGGGTGTTTTAAAGACATCTTCTGTAATGTTAAAACATGGTTTAGTAATTTAAATAAAATTTTGGCATGCAAATTGGTGTTCATACATTATTGAGTGTGAAATTGAAACTGTTTTATTAAACATTACATGCCTTATGCACGGTTAGTTGCTAGTTTATATTTTAGGATTTAAATGTGATATTAAATGTATTATTTGGATTTTCAAATTTATAAGTACCATGTGAAACAATGTTTTGGGATCTTTATGTGGTTTCCCAAGTGGTTTGGCTTTTACAAAAAAGTGTGTATTTTGTTTTAGCATGTTTTGGAATTTTATTAAAAATGGTCATGTATTGAGTGTGTAATATAAGTATATTAAAAACATTTTATTGATATTTTGATGTGATAAAGGGTGTGTTTACAACTCTTTTGGAAATCTGGAAATTGTACCTTTGATAAAAGTGGGTTTTGGGAATATTGTTTAATGGATCGTTTTCCACTTTGTGAAAATGATGAAAAAAATGTTTTAGGATGAAAACATTTGTGGATTAACTCTCATGGATTTTTATGTTTGATGAGTGGGATATCCTCACTGTGGAATCCTCATGACCCATCACTAGAGGTCCTCATCATGGAATACTTGCATTCTATTTATTATATGTCATGTTAGTCGATTCATGGGATGGATCAGGGTGATGCAGGTTGTTGTTTATTCATTATATATCTATACATGTGATTGGATGCTCGACTGACATCATTTGGATCACCCCCATTATACATGAGACATAGGAATATTTAATATTAAGATAATATTTCTAGAATGATTATTGAACAGGTAGTTGACATGCTGGTCAATGGCCCATAGTAGGTGGATATAAGTTTGGGTTTATTACTATGGGGTTTTCCCTTGGTCTGTCCTAAGTTAGGGTGGTCGACCGTATTGAGAATTTTTATTTCATCATGTGTGGAATGCTACTAGGGATGGAGTATCATGTATTAGTGTCTTCTAGATTATTCTTTATCTCCTAAGATCACCTATGTCACGACCCCCTCCCCACAAAGTGTACACCTCCAGGGCCGGCAATGTGAGAAGGGAGATAATGACCCCCGAGTCCCGCCTCCAGTAGGCCCCGGGTTGGCGACTAGCACCGAGGGTATAATACACACACTAATGGGAGGCATTACCCTCTAAGAGAACACATGCAAAAGAGAGAGATATAATAGACTCCAACCAACTCCAACTCATAACTGAAAATATAAAAGAAACCCATGTACATATATGAAATGTCATGCAAAAGTACTACAACTGAAAGGGAAAACTAAAAGTACCCAAAAGAAAGTAAAACGGCAGCGACCACAAGCCCGAAAAGCTCCTCCTCCAACCCCAAGCTAGTAGTAACCAGCTTGATCTCCAACCTGCTCCAAGTGACCTGAAAAATAGTTTGTATATACATAGGGTGAGTATAACAGTATACTCAGTAGGATCCTCCCCAAGCCTCTCGTGCAAAAGTAAAGAAATCATGCTAAAGCCCAGTGAACAACAAGTGAAACTAACTCATTACCTAAACAGGTATACTAAGTTACCAACCTCACCATGGCTACTCTCACCAAGTAACGCATACAAGAAAATAGCATATAGTAAAGAATATCAAGGGTACCCCGCTACTACTTCCCCACTGGTTTGCCGCTTTGCCCCAATGACATACGTCCTGTGCATCTCTCTCCAATGGCTTGCCCGCAGACACCTGGGCTAAGCTCCACAATCTGCACCTCGTGCACCACATAGGCTTGCCCGCAGACACCTGGGCGAAGCACCACACCGTCCTCACAACCAAAGGTAACCATGTAGTTTCTGGGAGCCACCACAGCTCGCATAACGTGTATCATACGTCGGGTATAATACCTCAAGCCATTACAGACCATACTTCGAGTAAGGATCCTCAAGCCATCACAGCCTATACACGTTACACCTATAGTAGTCCATAGGATACTATATCCAGAATATATGTGTGTGAATAACCACAAGCCATTACAGCCCTCTACACACATATATGGGGTAACTAACCGCTTGCCTCATGGCACAAGTATCTACCAAGAGAAGAGAGCGGGGCCAAAGGGGGTAGTCAGCCATTCAACCTCCCATCAGAATGTTGGGGAAAACACCCCCCCAGGGCTCAGAATCATAGGGGTGTCAGTTTCCCTTACCAACAGGGTGGAGTAGCATATAGAAACACAAAAAGTACAGAATATATATAACTCACAACCACACTATGGGCATTACCTAGTCATAGGCACAACTGCAGCTAACGTCTCTCAGACTCCAGGCTGCTACTTCTAAGACTAGGTATCCTATAAGCACACAACCATTTGAAGAGCTTTATTAGATTACTCCATTTTCATTTTATCAGTTCCACTGTACGTTAATTAATTATTTAAACATTAATTAACCATGAACAATTTACCACATTAAACTAAATTGGCATCACATTCAAAAACTGCTACTTTTTGGGATTCACATCACTATTAAATTCCAGTTTCTCCATCCCTGTGGATTATCACCATTTAAACAAACTTTCATTATGGAATTACCTTCCCCATATTCCCAAGTATTTTAGAAAATCATCCTATGCTACTAAACACAAAGGGCTCAACACGGTGAGTAGATATACTACCCATCGAGTCTTTGCTGCCTATAGCAAGAGCATATACCCATCCTCCATCGAGAGGCTAAACACGGAAAGCACGTGGCATACCCCGTGTGTCTTCGCCTCCTTCGGAAAGAGGGTAAGCAAAACCAGCTGCCTTGAGAAGTGGGGAAAAGTAAAGCAGATAAACAATCAAACAACCAACATCAACCCATCACATTCATCTCATACCATCATCCTTGGTGTCCTCCCCGACACCCACATGCATAAACCGATGTATCTCGCCACACTAGGCGTCATCCACTACCACAACCACAAGTCTCCATGCCTCCACATATCACAACAGCCATCCAGGCTCACATCACAGCACAAGAAGCTAGAAAACAAACATCACAAAGTGGGCTCTCGGCCCTTTAACAAACAAGAGGGTAACTCAGAATCCTTTTAGAAATTCCCACATAATCTGTTCTCTAATCCATATTGAATTAACAGACTTTTTATTCATAGGTTCCAATCATGGATACCTAATCAGTAAGCTATCACAATTTAAATAACCATGCTTACTTCCCTAATTTGATTATCCTCAAATTAGAACAACTACAACAACGGCAATAACCAGATTAATTTACATGCCTCTTTATCTTTAGCCAATTAATTAACAATTAATTCCAGCTTTACATTCATTATTAATTTCTATCATGAACGAACAACAAATCAAAGAAAACATAGATATCACTATATCTAGGAAAACATGAGGCAAACCGTTATCACGGTATAAAGCAACAGCATGCGATCAACCCATTTCTTTTAATCCGGTTCAATTATTTAGTTAGGTCAATTTCATTGTGATCCAAAGAGATAAATCATGCTAATTCTACGATTGCACATATACAATTAGACAAGCCATGAATCCCCTACCTCGAAGAGTTCTTGATGTCCTTTATCCACCCAACGGGTCACAGTCCTCTTCTCCTCACGACAGCTGCATCCACCAGAGGATGCCACGGTACGACAGTACCAACCAACCCCAAGAAAACCCATTAGAACCATGGAGATTACATGATAATATGGAAGGAATAACAAGAGAAGGTGATCCCGGAAGGAACGATGATAAAACATACCTTATATCGAAGAACGATCGACACAACTTGGTTGCATCAACAGAGCGGAACTGATCTGAGTAACGTTTGATTGTGAAACTCCTACGAGAATGATTGCAAGGTTCTAGCGTCTTGTAGATGAGAACCAGGAGGAAGAACAACAAAGAATGATATCTCGTTCCTTTTAAAAAAATTAGAGAGGCGACAGTTTAAGATCCGGTTTATTCTCCATTAAAAACGGATCGCATTAACCCACGTGGTTTGACCAAGTAAAAAAAACATCCTGGCATTAGGAATAATTAATATAGGATTTATGGCCTTTGAATCGGCCTTAAAGTCCTTAAAATAAGGTTTTAAAAGTATTTTACGTCAAAGAAAACGTCAAATTTGCGAAGCTGGAAACACTGTTCACATACTCAAAATTTGGCAAAGTATGGAATCGGTAGCTCTTTTGGAGTCTGGAAACATTGTTCATTCATGAAAATTGGCAATGGAATCGGTAGCTCTTATGAAGTCTGGAAACACTGTTCATTCGTGAAAATTGGCAAAGTATGGAGTCGGTAGCTCTTATGAAGTCTGGAAACACTGTTTATTCGTGAAATTTGGCAAAGTATGGAATCGGTAGCTCTTATGAAGTCTGTAAACACTGTTCATTCGTGAAAATTGGCAAAGTATGGAATCGGTAGCTCTTATGAAGTCTGGAAACACTGTTCATTCGTGAAATTTGGCAAAGTATGGAATCGGTAGCTCTTATGAAGTCTGGAAACACTGTTCATTCGTGAAAATTGGCAAAGTATGGAATCGGTAGCTCTTATGTAGTCTGGAAACACTGTTCACAGAACTAAAAAAATTGGCAAAGGAAAGAAAAGCTCACCGATAGAACCTTACCGATAGAAACACAAGTCTACTGATAGATCCTCACTGATAAAAGTCCACCGATAGGACCTCACCGATAGAAACACTGTTCACAGAACTAGAAATTTGGCAAAGTGTTAGACGAGCTACTGCTGGACTGCGACTACAAGTATACCGAGCTATCAGTATGCCGTGGCTACTGGTAAACCCAGCTACCGGTAGGATGAGGCTACCGGTAGACCGAGCTACCGGTAGGCAGCAGCTACCGGTAGACCGAGCTACCGGTAATCAGCAGCTACCGCTAGACCGAGCTACCGGTAATCAGCAGCTACCCGTAGACCGAGCTACCGGTAATCAGCAGCTACCGATAGACCGAGCTACCGGTAATCAGCAGCTACCGGTAGACCGAGATACCGGTAGGCAGCAGCTACCGGTAGACCGAGCTACCGGTAATCAGCAGCTACGGGTAGACCGAGCTACCGGTAGGCAGCAGCTACCGGTAGACCGAGCTACCGGTAATCAGCAGCTACCGGTAGACCGAGCTACCGGTAATCAGCAGCTACCGGTAGACCGAGCTCCCGGTAATCAGCAGCTACCGGTAGACCGATCTACCGGTAGGCAGCAGCTGGGGGATAAGTCACCTTGTCCTCCCGGAACACCTCCAACACCACATTTTCACAAAGTAATGGACCAGGGAGGTCCGGGCCATTACATTAGATACCTCTCAAAACATTCTCGTCCTCGAGAATTAAAAACCAACCCAGAAGAAAAGAGGGGTCTGAACAACCACCCCATAAGATACCTCTCAGGGGAAAACAACCATGAGTTGTTCAAAAGCTGGAACAAAACTACGACATCCGAGAGTATGGAAACAAATAATCCATAACCAAACAATTCAAACATAACCTCACATCAAAGGTACATAAATAAAACATGAACGGTCTAACCATAAAGGAAACGTCATTACATGGAAAGAGTTAAACATTAAACAACTCTGGGTACTGAGCGTGTATCTGTGACTCACGCTCCCAGGTACTCTCTTCCATGCCACCGTGTCGCCACAGGACACAAACTAAGGGGATAGAACGCCCACACAACACTTTCTCCTTGTGGTCTTGGATCTCCACAGGTCGCTCCTCGAAGGTTGCATCATCGTCAATATCGATCTCTCCCCAATCGATAACATGAGATTCATCATGAAGATAACGACGGAGCTGTGATACATGGAAAACATCATGTATCCGACTCATCTGAGGGGGAAGTGCTACTCGATACGCCACAGATCCAACACGAGCTAACACCTCGAAAGGCCCAACAAACCGGGGAGAAAGCTTACATCCACGACCAAACCTTCGCTGCCCACGACGGGGAGTCACCTTTAGAAACACATGATCCCCAACATTAAACTCTAACGGTCTCCTTCTTTGATCAGCATATGATTTCTGATGATCTTGTGCTGTCTTCATCCTCTCACGAATCACCTGAACCATCTCTGTTGTATTCTGCACTAGTTCTGGTCTGAGAATTGCCGACTCTCCGACCCCAGTCCAGCACAACGGAGAACGGCATGGCCGGCCATACAAGGCTTCAAACGGCGCCATACCGATGGTAGAGTGAAAACTATTATTGTAAGCGAATTCTACCAAGGTTAAGTGCTTCACCCATGAACCTCCAAAATCAAGAACACAAGAGCGCAACATGTCTTCAAGAGTCTGGATGGTTCGCTCTGTCTGACCATCCGTTTGAGGATGAAAAGCAGTGCTAAGTCATAGTTGAGATCCAAAAGCATGTTGGAGACCTCTCCACGCCCTAGAGGTAAAACGAGGATCTCGATCAGAAATGATCGTCCTAGGTACTCCGTGAAGCCTCACCACCTCCTCCAGATACTGCCTCGACAAAACCTCCACTGAGCTCGACTCCTTGATTGCTATAAAGTGGGCCGATTTAGTTAAACGATCCACTACCACCCATATAGCATCATGTCCTCCCGGAGCTCGAGGTAAACCTGTAACAAAGTCCATTGAGATGTCCTCCCACTTCCACTGAGGAATCTCTAAGTGCTGGAGAAGACCACCAGGAACACGGTGTTCGGCCTTCACCTTCTGGCAGACTAAACATCGAGACACATATTCTGCAACTGAACGCTTCAGCCCAGGCCACCAAAACTGACTCCTCAAGGATCGGTACATCTTCGTCACACCAGGATGTACCGCCAAGGGTGAACTATGGAACTCTCGGAGAACGGTCTCGCGCATCGCCAAGGGAACAAAAAGCCTACCATGATACAACAATCGGTGTTGTTCATCCTCCGACCAACCATCAGGGGCCTCACCACATACAACTCTGTCTCTCCAAACTTCCACCTCTAGATCACCCAACTGAGACTCTTCCACCTTCTGCATTAGGGATGACTGCACCGTCATCTGGAAAATACAACCTCTTCCCCCAACTTCTCCTATATCAAGATGTAAAGATGATAGCTCTTCCATCACTCTCCAAGAATCAACAGATTCACGCAGAACATCACTATGTGACTTTCGGCTCAGTGCTTCAGCAACAACATTTCCCTTCCCAGGTGTATACGATATTTCGAAGTCGTATTCCTGCAAGAACTCCATCCACCGACGCTGCCTCAAGTTCAAGTCCCGCTGAGAGAAAACATACCTCAAACTCTTATGATCGGTGAAAACCACAAAGCGCTCGCCAATGAGGTAATGTCTCCACAACTTTAGAGCAAACACCACGGCTGCCAACTCAAGATCATGGGGACGCAACTGCCGAGACCCATAAGAAACAACAGACCTCTGCTGCATGAGAACACAGCCTAGCCCCAGATGTGAAGCATCACAGAAAACATCAAACTGGACTGCCTCCGCTGGAAGACAAAGGACTGAAGCACATACCAACTTCTCCTTTAGATACTCGAAAGATGTCTGACACTGATCAGTCCATATGAACGCTTGATCCTTCCTGGTCAAAGCTGTCAGAGGAGTCGCAACTCGAGAGAAATTAGCCACAAACCTCCTGTAATAGCCTGCGAGACCAAGGAAACTTCGCACCTCTGACACGGTCTTGGGGGCTGGCCAAGACACCACTACTTCTATCTTCGAAGGATCCACAGCTACTCCCTGTTGGGACACAACATGTCCCAAGAAATGAACTTCTTGAGCCCAGAACTCACACTTGGACAACTTCCCAAATAACCGATGTTGGCGAAGAACTCCCAAAACGGCTCGTAGATGCTCTGCATGCTCCTCTTCAGATGTGGAGTACACAATGATGTCGTCGATGAAAACCACAACAAACTTGTCCAGGAATTCATGGAACACAACATTCATCAACCCCATGAAAACATCTGGAGCATTCGTCACGCCGAATGTCATTACAACAAACTCATAATGCCCATGATGACAACGGAAAGCAGTCTTCGGGATATCCTCATCCTTTACACGCATCTGGTGATATCCTGACCGCAAGTCTATCTTTGAAAACCAACATGCTCCCTTCAGTTGATCGAATAGGTCATCAATCCGCGGGAGAGGATAACGGTTCTTTATTGTCACTTTGTTTAAGCGACGATAATCGACGCACAACCGCAAACTTCCATCAGCCTTTTTCACAAAAAAAACCGGTGCACCCCACGGTGACACACTTGGCCGAACAAAACCACACTGCAACAGACCGTCGAGCTGAATACGTAGCTCTCATAACTCAGAAGGGGCCATCCTATACAGAGACATAGAGATAGGAGACGCTCCTGGCTGTAGCTCGATCCCAAACTCGATCTCTCGTCGAGGGGGTAAGGATACAACCTCTTCTGGAAAGACATCAGGGTACTCCTCTACGACCCTAGGAAATGCCAGTTGTTGAACCTCTGAAGAACTCAGCATCATCCCAGCCATCATGGATGATAAGGATGAAACTCGTCAATGACTCATCTGAGGATCTCTCTCACCAACAAACACTACTTCCTCTCCATCTTCATCAAAGAAAACGACCTTATTCCTGTAGCAATCCACAGTAGCCTGCACCAAATACAACCAATCCATGCCGAGGATGACATCATATGGTTGTATTCGTAAACATAGGAAATCTCCCCAAGAGCGGTGCTGCCCCAACACTAGCTCACAGTCTCTACATACTTCAAACAAGCTAGCTGGACCTCCAACTGGCGTAGTCAACGCCAAGGGCACTGGAAGCCTCTCTACCTCAAGTCCCAAAGCGTGGACAAGGGTAGGGGATATAAAGGAGTGTGTCGCTCCTGAATCAAACAAGGCATACACCAAGGTAGAAAACAAGCAAAGGGTACCTCGGACGACGTCTGGCTCGCCTGGAGCTGGCAACGCTAGAGCATGAAGCTGACCACGACCAAATTCACGGCCTCTCTGACCCTGATGACGACCACCACCACGGCCGCGCTCTGCTCTCTGAGGACGGGGAGAATCATGGGGCTGTCCTCTGCCTGCTCCATCTACCCTCTGGTGATCTAAAGCTGGTGCAACCTGCTGCTGCTTCCTCAGCTGGAACTGCCTCAACGGAGGAACCTGGAGTGGAGCGCCTGGTGCACGATGACTGCTCTGAGAAGTTGGGCAATCCCGCTGCTGATGACCACGTCCACCACAAGAAAAACAAGCGCCTGATCCCTTGGCATAGGTCTGAGAGTTGCTACCTTCGGAGAAACGAGATGGGAAGGGCTAGGACCTACCCCCAGGTGAACGGAAACTCTTCTGTCCTGAAAACCGGGAACCCCGGACCACAGCTCTGCTTCGTGAGGAATCATGACGATTCCCCTCTCGTGACGATCCGGTCCTGGTCAAAGTTCTCTCAACAACCTCTGCCCTCGCCAGCACCTCAAGATATGTCTTTAGCATAAATGGGGTGACCTGGCGTTGGATCTCTGGACGCAAAGCCTCCTCGAAATGCCTCGCCCTGGCCTCATCATCTGGAAACAGGTCTGAAGCATATCGTAGAAGGTTCCTGAAACGGATTCCAAACTCTCGAACACTGGAGCTCCCCTGTCGAAGGGTAAGAAGCTCCTGGCGACTGGATGCCTTCGCAGTCGATGAAAGAAACTCGACTCTAAACCTGTCTCGAAACTCCTCCCATGAGATCGCTGACTCCTCACGATCCCCGAGGAACAAGAACCACCACTGTCTCGCTGCTCCACGCAACATCGTCACAACCAAGGACACCCAGTGTTCCTTCCGAGCACGAATCGAACTGAAGCCTATCTCGACCTCCTCCAACCAATCTTCTATGAATGCATCTGAAACGGAGCCCTCGTACTTCTGTAGACTCTGGCGCTGAAACTCTCGGAGTGTCTTCCTCCAAGTTTCATCGTCGTCAACCTCTACCCGGCGGCGATCTGCTGGAACAGCCTGCCGGGCACCTGCTGCGTAAACCTGACGAGGACGTCGACCTGGAGCCATACCTGTAAAATAACAATTGTTAGAGCTCCTAAGCCTGGAATATGGAACACTCAAAATTAATTAATTAATTATTTTGTTTTATTAATTTTAGGTTACCTATCCCAAGGTCTACCCATTCAAACACAGGCGCAAAGAATAATGATGCATGACCCTTTCCTAGGTCTCTACCCTGCAACCAGTATCACTTTGTTTAGTAGCCACCATAAACTTAAAGGTCTGTGCAACGGATCATAGGGGGACCTGAACGCCTATGTCTCTGCCGGTCTCCAGTGTTTACCCCACTTTCTAAACATGAATGACACCGTTTCCCTACCATCCCATGCATCCTCACCTGTGCCTAACTCCAAACTCCATCCTATCCCTCAACCAGACCTCTGATACCACTCTGTCACGACCCCCTCCCCACAAAGTGTACCCCTCCAGGGCCTGCAATGTGAGAAGGGAGATAATGACCCCTGAGTCCCGCCTCCAGTAGGCCCCGGGTTGGCGACTAGCACCGAGGGTATAATACACACACTAATGGGAGGCATTACCCTCTAAGAGAACACATGCAAAAGAGAGAGATAGAATAGACTCCAACCAACTCCAACTCATAACTGAAAATATAAAAGAAACCCAAGTACATATATGAAATGTCATGCAAAAGTACTACAACTGAAAGGGAAAACTAAAAGTACCCAAAAGAAAGTAAAACGGCAGCGACCACAAGCCCGAACAGATCCTCCTCCAACCCCAAGCTAGTAGTAACCAGCTTGATCTCCAAACTGCTCCAAGTGACCTGAAAAACAGTTTGTATATACATAGGGTGAGTATAACAGTAAACTCAGTAGGATCCTCCCCAAGCCTCTCGTGCAAAAGTAAAGAAAGCATGCTAAAGCCCAGTGAACAACAAGTGAAACTAACTCATTACCTAAACAGGTATACTAAGTTCCCAACCTCACCATGGCTACTCTCACCAAGTAACGCATACAAGAAAATAGCACATAGTAAAGAATATCAAGGGTACCCCGCTACTACTTCCCCACTGGTTTTCCGCTTTTCCCCAACGACAAACGTCCTGTGCATCTCTCTCCAAAGGCTTGCCCGCAGACACTTGGGCTAAGCTCCACAATCTGCACCTCGTGCACCACATAGGCTTGCCCGCAGACACCTGGGCGAAGCACCACACCGTCCTCACAACCAAAGGTAACCAGGTAGTTTCTGGGAGCCACCACAGCTCGCATAACGTGTATCATATGTCGGGTATAATACCTCAAGCCATTACAGCCCATACTTCGAGTAAGGATCCTCAAGCCATCACAGCCTATACACGTTACACCTATAGTAGTCCATATGATACTATATCCAGAATATATGTGTGTGAATAACCACAAGCCATTACAGCCCTCTACACACATATATGGGGTAACTAACCGCTTGCCTCATGGAACAAGTATCTACCAAGAGAAGAGAGCGGGGCCAAAGGGGGTAGTCAGCGATTCAACCTCCCATCAGAATGTTGGGGAAAACACTCCCCAGGGCTCAGAATCCCAGGGGTGTTAGTTTCCCTTACCAACAGGGTGGAGTAACGTATAGAAACACAAAAAGTACAGAATATATATAACTCACAACCACACTATGGGCATTACCTAGTCATAGGCACAACTGCAGCTAACGTCTCTCAGACTCCAGGCTGCTACTTCTAAGACTAGGTGTCCTATAAGCACACAACCATTTGAAGAGCTTTATTAGATTACACCATTTTCATTTTATCAGTTCCATTGTACGTTAATTAATTCTTTAAACATTAATTAACCATGAACAATTTACCACATTAAACTAAATTTGCATCACATTCAAAAACTGCTCCTTTTTAGGATTCACATCACTATTAAATTCCAGTTTCTCCATCCCCGTGGATTATCACCATTTAAACAAACTTTCATTATGGAATTACCTTCCCCATATTCCCAGGTATTCTATAAAAGCATCCTATGCTACTAAACACAAAGGGCTCAACACAGTGAGTAGATATACTACCCATCGAGTCTTTGCCGCCTATAGCAAGAGCATAGACCCATCCTCCATCGAGAGGCTAAACACGGAAAGCACATGGCATACCCCGCGTGTCTTCACCTCCTTCGGGAAGAGGGTAAGCAAAACCAGCTGCCTTGAGAAGTGGGGAAAATTAAAGTAGATAAACAATCAAACCACCAACATCAACCCATCACATTCATCTCATACCATCATCCTTGGTGTCCTCCCCGACACCCACATGCATAAACCGATGCATCTCGCCACACTAGGCATCATCCGCTGCCACAACCACAAGTCTCTATGCCTCCACATATCACAACAGCCATCCAGGCTCACATCACAGCACAAGAAGTAGGAAAACAAACATCACAAAGTGGGCTCTCGGCCCTTTAACAAACAAGAGGGTAACTCAGAACCCTTTTAGAAATTCCCACATAATCTGTTCTCTAATCCATATTGAATTAACAGACTTGTTATTCATAGGTTCCAATCATGGATACCTAATCAGTAAGCTATCACAATTTAAATAACCATGCTTACTTCCCTAATTTGATTATCCTCAAATTAGAACAACTACAACAACGGCAATAACCAGATTAATTTACATGCCTCTTTATCTTTAGCCAATTAATTAACAATTAATTCCGGCTTTACCTTCATTATCAATTTCTATCATGAACGAAAAACAAATCAAAGAAAACATAGATATCACTATATCTAGGAAAACATGAGGCAAACCGTTATCACGGTATAAAGCAACAGCATGCGATCAACCCATTTCTTTTAATCCGGTTCAAGTATTTAATTAGGTCAATTTCATTGTGATCCAAAGAGATAAATCATGCTAATTCTACGATTGCACATATACAATTAGAGAAGCCATGAATGGCCTACCTCGAAGAGTTCTTGACGTCCTTTATCCACACAACGGGTCGCATTCCTCTTCTCCTCACGACAGCTGCATCCACCAGAGGATGCCACGGTACGACCGTACCAACCAACCTCAAGAAAACCCATTAGAAACATGGAGATTACATGATAATATGGAAGGAAGAACAAGAGAAGGTGATCCCCGAAGGAACAATGATAAAACATAACTTATATCGAAGAACGATCGACACAACTTGGTTGCATCAACAGAGCGGAACTGATCTGAGTAACGTTTGATTGTGAAACTCCTACGAGAATGATTGCAAGGTTCTAGCGTCTCGTAGATGAGAACCAGGAGGAAGAACAACGAAGAATGATATCTCGTTCCTTTTAAAAAAAATTAGAGAGGCGACAGTTTAAGATCAGGTTTATTCTCCATTAAAAATGGATCGCATTAACCCACACGGTTTGACCAAGTAAAAAAACATCCCGGCCTTAGGAATAATTAATATAGGATTTATGGCCTTTGAATCGGCCTTAAAGTCCTTAAAATAAGGTTTTAAAACTATTTTACGTTAAAGAAAACGTCAAATTTGCGAAGCTGGAAACACTGTTCACATACTCAAAATTTGGCAAAGTATGGAATCGGTAGCTCTTATGGAGTCTGGAAACACTGTTCATTCGTGAAAATTGGCAAAGTATGGAATCAGTAGCTCTTATGAAGTCTGGAAACACTGTTCATTCGTGAAATTTGGCAAAGTATGGAATCGGTAGCTCTTATGAAGTCTGGAAACACTGTTCATTCGTGAAAATTGGCAAAGTATGGAATCGGTAGCTCTTATGAAGTCTGGAAACACTGTTCATTCGTGAAATTTGGCAAAGTATGGAATCAGTATCTCTTATGATGTCTGGAAACACTGTTCATTCGTGAAAATTGGCAAAGTATGGAATCGGTAGCTCTTATGAAGTCTGGAAACACTGTTCATAGAACTAAAAAAAATTGGCAAAGGAAAGAAAAGCTCACCGATAGAACCTTACCGATAGAAACACAAGTCTACTGATAGATCCTCACTGATAGAAGTCCACCGATAGGACCTCACCGATAGAAACACTGTTCACAGAACTAGAAATTTGGCAAAGTGTTAGACGAGCTACTGCTGGACTGCGTCTACAAGTATACCAAGCTATCAGTATGCCGTGGCTACTAGTAAACCCAGCTACCAGTAGGATGCGGCTACCGGTAGACCGAGCTACCGGTAATCAGCAGCTACCAGTAGACCGAGCTACCGGTAGGCAGCAGCTACCGGTAGACCGAGCTACCGGTAATCAGTAGCTACCGGTAGACCGAGCTACCGGTAATCAGCAGCTACTGGTAGACCGAGCTACCGGTAATCAGCAGCTACCGGTAGACTGAGCTACTGGTAATCAGCAGCTACCGGTAGACCGAGCTACCGGTAGACAGCAGCTACCGGTAGACCGAGGTACCGGTAATCAGCAGCTACCGGTAGACCGAGCTACCGGTAATCAGCAGCTACCAGTAGACCGAGCTACCGGTAATCAGCAGCTACCGGTAGACCGAGTTACCGGTAGGCAGCAGCTGGGGGATAAGTCACCTTGTCCTCCCGGAACACCTCCAACACCACATTTTCACAAAGTAATGGACCAGGGAGGTCCGGGCCATTACAACCTATGTCTGTTGCTTTATTCATTTGTATTGATGTTGAGATACTGGTATGGTTATTTCTGTAGCCCCTATAATATGACTATTATATTACCTTCTTGTGTAATGTTTGTGTATGAAAGTTGTGTGTTGATTTTAATAATGTTTTTTGGAAAATTATTTTCATGAAAAGTGTTTTATTATCATTTGTGAAAATTAAAATATGGACACCCCTCTCCCCTTGAGAATGCTAATATCTCACTAATGGTAGGACTTTGGTTTTGGAAATGAAAAAGGGGAAATAGTTTGTACTTTAATTTTATGTAAAATATATAGAAAAACATAATTTTATAAATTGTAGCTAAAACTTGATATTTGTATTTCTTTAATTTTGATGGTTCGTTATTGGGGAATAAAATATTTTGCTAGCCTGCTGAGTTTTAATACTCATGCCTGGAGTTCTTTTCTATTTTTTCCCTTGCGCAGGTTCCAGCTTTGGTACATTCACCTTGGGTGATGTTTGATCATTGTGTTAGATAGTGACCCATAGGGTCACACGGAGATAGTGGTTTTCCCATTCGGTTAGTAGAGTTGTGTATTTGAAATGTATTTTTAGTTTCTTATTTAAATGATATTCAGTTCAGTTGTATTTATATTTTTGATCTGCATTTACTTTCTTGCACATATTTAGTTTATGTTATATTTATTTGGAAACATTGTTCCCTTGTTGTAATCTATTGATTCCTTGGCACTTGTCAGTAGCTTGTGAGGACTATGAATGCCCCTCATGCCTTACTGCGGATCAGATCGGGTGACCGGTTCAACGTCTACCCGAGTTGGTTCTGAACAAATTTTTAGTGAGCAACACACATTTTTAACTAATATGTTGCTTTTGAACTGGAAATATTTCCTTCAATTCATACTAATCATTCCAGGTATCAGAATGAGACGTGACTGATTCCTACACATCATAAATGACATTTTGATTTTTTTCATAAAGTATCAATACAATCTAAGTGGGTTTTATTGGCTAGATTATGTCACGTGTCTTTTGAACTTAAATGAAACTTTTAAACAAACAAAACATGATTTGAGCCATATCAGTGAGATCATGAAACATATTGATGTATATATGATAAATATAAATCAAAAATTAATTATGGATTATTTTATAAATGTTTCAAGACAATATGTGTGTGTTTTTTTTTATTTTCAGTATATGGATTTTTTTTTTTAATAAAATATTGATTTTAAATAAAAACATGCTCTTTCTATCACATGGGTCACATCGTTGGTCAGATTAATGTGCTACAAATTTTATACATCCCAAATGGTTTGTGGTTAATTTTTCTTAATTATCCATAAAATATAAGTTTTTTTCATGTTTTTTGTTCAATGACTTGTGTTTTGAAATAAATGTTAATTGTAAACTAAAAAAACACACCTTGAGTCATACCAGTCACATTGTATAATAGATAGACATGTGGATAATTCCTAAATGTCACAAATTAATTATTGATCATCATGTGAAATTATGAATACAATTATCATTTTTTCTCTTCGTTGAGTATGTGAAGTGTGTTTTGTGCTAAAAAGGTAGTTTTAAATAAAAACATGCACTTTCAGTCATACTAGCCACGCCATGTGTGAGATTGATATGTGGACATTTCTTATATGTCAAAAAAATTATGGATCATTTTCCTAAAATATATATCCAATCTGAGTTCATTTTCATGTTTTTCAGTAATTGGCATGCATTTTGAACAAAAATAATACTTTTAAAATAAAAACACACACTTTACATCATACTGGGCACACTATGTGTTGGATTTATATATGTTTGATTCCTACATGTTAAAAATGATTTATGGATAATTTTACTAATGTATCAAGAAAATATGATCATATCTTATTAATTTTGAGTATGTGATGTGTGTTTTCAATAAAAATGTTGATTTTAAATCAAAACATACAGTTTTAATCTTATTAGAACCACAGTGTTTCAGATTGACATGTAGTTGATTATTGCACATCAAAAATGATTTACGAATCATTTTCCTTCAATATTAATAAAATATAAGAAATTTTTACTATTTTTGAGTTTGGGAAACATTTTTTAAAATAAATTGTCAGTTTTAAACTACAAATGTGCACTTTTAGTTATACAGGCACATCGTGTTTTGGATTAATGTTTGTTTAATTCCTACATGTAAAAAATTACTTCTGCATCATTTTACAAAACATTTAAGGCAACTTTAAGTGGTTTTACTCTATTTTAATTAGTTACACACATTTCTAACTAAATTTATATTTATAAATATAAAACACACAATTTGGGTGATATTAGGTAAACTATGTGTTAAACTTATGTTTGGTTGATTCTTATACGTCAAAATGGTGTACGGATCATTTTCGTAAAGTATCAATATCACATGAGTGTTTTTTCACAATTTATAGTGAGTAACACTTGTTTTGAACTAGAATGTCACTTTAAAACTAAAAATACACACCTCGATCCATAACGGGCACACCATGTGTCCAATTAATAAGGGTTGATTTCTACATGTTAGAAATTATTTATGGGTCATTCTCTTAAAGTAACCTGAAAATATGATCATTTTTTCTCAGTTTTTAGTGGGTGGTTCATGATTTGAACAAAAATTTCACTCTTAAACTAAAAACATGTACTTTAAATCATTTCAGCCACATCATGTATCAGATTAACATGTGGATGATTACTACACATCACAAATGACTTATGGGTCATTTTCCTAAAGTATAAAGACAGTATTAATTTGTTTTATTTATTTTTAGGGAGTGATATATGTTTTGAACTAAAATGTTACTTTTAAATAAAAACATGCACTCTCAATTATACCTCTCACCTATGTGTTGAATTTTAATGTAGAGGATTTCTTCATATTACAAATGAATTATGGATAATTTTTCTGAATTATCAATACAATATAAGTGTTTTTTCTTAGTTTATAGTGATTAAAGCGTGTTTTGAAATTAAAAGTTACTCTTAAACTAAAAACATGAACTTTGAGTTATATCAGGTATACCATTTTCCAAGTTAACATGAAACTAATTCTCACACATACCCAATAATACATTGGTAATTTTTCAAATGTATCAAAATAATCTAATCATATTTGATGAATTTTCTATTTGTGAATATTATTTTAACTAAAATTTCATTTGTAAACTGAAAACATGCACTTTGAGTCATTTTTAAACTGAAAATACACACTTCTAAACATAAACATATCAAATAAAGATAAAATATCTCTATAAAGATAAAAAATAGTACTTGAGTGAATCATCCATGTTGAAGACTTTGTCAGGAATTGATTTTTCTCCAAGAAAGTTTTACTCTTCAAAAAGGAAAAAATGGGTAGAGAAGAATAAATTCTCACTAAAGTCACCTCTTCATGATCTGTATGAAAAATAGATAGATAAGTAATATATAAAAATGATAAGAAAATTATCTAAAAATATGTAGATAAATTTATGATAAAATTAACTAAATTAGTTGTATTAAGTCACCTCTTCATGGTTTCTATATACATTCTAATTCCATGTATTTTTTCACCCATTTTTTTAGAAAATATTTCCTCTTTAGAATATGTGGAATATCAAAAATATATGTAGTACTAAAAAATTATAAAAAAAATCATAAATAAATATTTTAAATTAAATTTCAATTATTCTTAAAAATACTACTTTGGGAATGCTATTTTGTTGGTGAAATGTGACATCTTTTATAAATTTGAAAATGAAATGATCATAATATTATCCATTAGTTTGTTTTAGAAACTATAGAAAAAGTGTGAAAAATAAGTAATATGTTTTTATATATGTTTCGACAATGAAATATTATTATATAAACCCTAATATTTATCAATTTGTAGAATTTTATGGGTTTCTTGTGCGCGTGGACCTTGATTATTGTAACACCCTATGATTCTGTGAAATATATTTTTTAAAATAAATTTAATAATTTTTACATTTTGTGTTACATGAAACATTGAGTTTAGCTTGAAGTACATGAAACACCAATTTTAGATTGTGTTATACACTACACTGAGTGTATTATTCATAACAAAAAACACAAATTTATACGAAATGATATATGATATTAAAATATTAATATTTAATATAATAGTTATCACTAAGCCATTGGAATGGAGGATATGAATAATATTAACTATATTATGAAAATATATTGTCTATGCATTTATATATAATGAATTATTTAATAAACAATTAATTATATAGGAAAATAAAAACCATTTAAAAATAAAGGAAATATTGTTCTTAAAAATAAATTTTATATTCACAAATGTGTTTTAACTTAATAAATTAAACCAATCAATTTTTATGAATTCTTTTAATTATATATATATATATATATATATATTATATTCAATAATTTTTTTTTACATTTATCCTATGTGTTTTCCAGATAAAATAAAAGAATAAATTTATTTATATACTTAAAAAAATATATTTTCTTTTAAAAGAAGTTTTTTCATATTCGGTGCACTATTGTTAAAATCAATTTGAAAAAATATGCTTAAATTTTTAAATGTAAATTCTAAAACTCATCTTGGAGTGAATTTTGTATAATTTTCTAAGAAGATAAATTTTCTAGTGAATAGTGAAAATAATGATTTTTATTAAGAAATTTTTTTTTCATTTACAACATTTAAAAAAATAAAAATTGTTTCAATATGGTTTTAGAATTAAAATTAGTTCAATTATATATTTATTAATATAATTTAGGTTGTTTAAATCAATTTAATATTGAATTTTGATATTAAAACCTTCTCTACTTATGAAAATATTTCCCTTTGAAAACATGTTTTCTCATCCCATCAGTGGGTTTAATTTTAAATTAAATTCCACCAATTATCTATGTTGAATTTAGAAAAAAAAATTATATTTTTAATAATCATAATGTATATAATTTAATAAGGTAAACAAAATATTTCACTATAATGAATAATAAAAATAGTAAATTTTATTTATTATGCTTAAGGTAAAAATGGGTTTAACAGGGATTAAATTAAAAATATATTGGTTAAAAACAATCCAAAAATGAAAAAAAAACGAATTATATAGACATATTTAGACCTTATAATGTCCAATTATTGATAATGTTATATTTAGAGCCTTTTGGAATGTTAACAATGTGGGTACACCTTTTCATTTTTAAAAATTTACAACTGTGTTACTCACCTCACATATTAAAGGCCACATTTTCTTCTCACCTCTTAACACATCCAAAAAATATTTTTGGGCCAAGAACTAAAAACATGTATTCCTTAAACCCCTCCCCACAACCTAGAGGAATATTTGAGATCATAATGAAAATCTAGGAAAGCTTTATGTTAAACCTAAAGAGATTTTCTGAAGAAGAGGTAATGTTTTTAACAATGTGTTTTTATTCTACTTCTTCTTATATCTCTTTTAAATATAATTAAATTATGAAGATATAATAACATTTATATATAACACATACTGAGAAATTATTATGCTAGTGGAATAACCTATATCCACCTCCACCTCTATCAAATGAGAAATGAAACCATCAATCATGCGTACGGAGGACTACCGCCTCTCGAAATGATGTTATTAGTTTTCCATCACCGTATCTCATGGATGGATATAATGATATGTTAAATGTTATATATAGTATTTATGATATTATTATAATTATTTAATAATTATATATAATATACCTTCTTACTTTATATTCTGTGGGAATATGATAATGTCGCTCGTGTGTAAGGTGGTCTACCACCTCGTGAAGTGACGTGATTAGTTCACGCTATACATAGAACATAATAATCATGGGTTTAATGAAAATATATGATATATATGAAATAAAAAATAAATATTCAATTATAATATATTATTTACCTTTCCATCTTTTAATTCTTCAATAAACTGGAAATAGTGATCATGCGTACATACGCCCTACCGTCTCCATGAACAGTGTATTTCATTTTCAATCTCTAAATTTTATAGATTACTCTAAATACATATAAAATGAATATATATTATATTTATATCATTTTTAATAGTATTAATATCATTTAATGATGATCAAATTAATAATACCATAAATAAAAAATCAAAACATACATGAAAAAAATCAGTTATTGCCTAAAATGTGACTTTAACATGGAATTGTTCATAAACCGGTAATAAAAGGACATAAAAATCATATATGGTATGATATATTTATATATATATTTCTTTATTAATGTTTCTTTAATATATTTATAACAAAATTATATTTTCTATACATAATATTTTAATGCGTATGAATGAATACGAGACCTAAGGCAACACATTTCTAATATCTCTTTTATTTTTGGGAGATATATGTGATATTCACCATTAGCTTCATTTATGCGATGAGTAAATTTCCATTTTGACATGTTATACAATTAAACTATTTATTATCATGATATTAATGTTTTTATTTGATGTTAATATTTCAGGGGGATTATGATTCAACGTTACCAAAGTGGTAAGGGTTTTATGATACAATCTCATCGTTTATCGGTATTTTTTATCATCATGTTTCTGTTTATTAAATATTATGATCCATATCTCAAGAAACTAATTAATTTTATTCACCTCTGGTTATTTCATGAAAATAAATCTTATCATTCATTTTTCTATCTAAATATAATAATTATTCCAAAATAATGTTTTTCAAAAAAATGCACTTTATTTCTATTTTCAGTCAAAAACCCCTTTCTTACATATAAATGATTTCAAAAAATTATTTTAAAAAATATTTTAACTTAATACAAAGGATTTATTAAAGACATTTTTACACAACATTGACTTTTTACAAAAAAAAAATTGAAAGAAAGCTTCATGTTGTTTTCCAAACAATGCCTATTTGGCTTTTATAGAAAATTTAAATGTAAAATTCGTTTTAAAGTGTATGACATGAATAATATTTTACACTATAATGGCCAACTCATTATTCTAATGATTTCTTTATAAGTTTCAAATTTTATTTTGAAATAAATTTATTTTGAAAATAAATTTGGTTTTAAAAAGTTTTTTTTAAATTAGAAAGGATATTTTCTTCAAGAAATGTTTTAAATAATGTTTAAATCATATTTTATATTTTTTTAAGTTTATTTTAAAAGAAAATATTTTATAAAATGTTATATTTTTTAAAAATTATTTTTCAAAGTGGAAAGTATATTTTCCTCATGAAATGTTCCAAGTGATCTTACAAAATCATTTTCCATCTAAGATGAAATCATTTGATGTTACTTAATCTTTACTGGGGATATGATCCAATGATACCATATTTATTCTTTCTCATTATATTTTATTTTTATTATGACAATATGTTTATGAAACCTATTTATTTTTAACAGTTTATGTCATAAAAAATTGTTTATGAAGCTTTTTTCTCTTACACGAGTTATACCATGATAAAATGATTATGAAATTCTCTTCTCTATTTATGGTTTATGCTATGATGAAATAATTAAATGATTATGAAAAATGTATCTCTTCCATAGGTTATGCTATGATGGGATGTTTATGAAATCCATATAATTTCATGGGTTCTGATATAATTATTTTTTTATGATCTTGTAGAACATGTATATATGATTTTCATTTTGTGATGAGTGGGACATATTTTCCCTCTAATTAATTGTGTAAAGATTGATATATCATGATATAAATAGGATTGGAATGGGGAGTGGACCCAGTTCAGTAAAGGAATCTATCCACTATTATTGTCTTGGGAGTGAACCATGACTACTATAATGGTTTGTGGAGTGAACCCATTCAACTGTGATAGTCATGGAAATGATCCTTAAACAAATAAGAAATTATTTTATATGCTTATGTATATAAATTTTTTTATTCCTTATGCCAAAATTATATTCTTATAGTTTAGGTTGTTTGATTCCATTATGATTCATGTCTTATAAACTATTATGATCAATGTAATGACTCAAGTTTATGATCTATGATATATCAGGTATGGATTTAAAATATTATTCTCATATTTTTGTACTCTTATATTCATAATGTGTTGATATCTACCTTGTTTATCCTTAATGAGCATCTGAGCTCACCCTTTCTTATATTTCCTTTCCCTAGGTTATAATGAAAGGTATTATGTGTGATTTTTCTAATAAGGGTGATAGTTATTAAAATATAGTGGCATATGATGTTGATAATTTATTGACCAATTTTTAACATTTCAAATTTTCCAAAGGAACTAGACCTAAATGATTCTGGCATTGATTGTTATGGTATTTATTAAATATTCTTCTATTAAATTGTAATATTTATCTATGAGAAATTTGAGTCTTTAGAATTTTTATTTGTGTAATTTTTTGTAAACCTTTATAAGCTAGGATGAGAAAAAATTAGTGATATCCCTAGAGAAATTTCTATGGTTATGTCTAGGGATATGCGTAAAGATAAGTCTAAGGATGGGTTATAGTATAGGAAAATGTCCTAGAATTTTAATAAATGATAAAGTGAGTGGTTTATATGCCATTATATGCCTTAATTGATACTAAAAGTGGATATGGATCTAGAAAAAAGTTACCGAGTAGTAATAACTCTGAAAAGTGAACATTTAATTGAAAACAATGATTACCTGGTGCAAGAAAATGGGGTTTTCTTCCCACCTAGTTTGACACTCCCAGTGGATATGATTTGGTAATTCACAAACTCTTTATGAACCATCATAAATGATTTGAATAGTGATGAATGTTAAACCTAAGGTGTCATAGATTTAAAATTATGTGACATTATTATGACCACCTATAAGATCTTTTTCAGTATTATGTGGTTTCCCACTATGATTATTGTTTCTTACACTATGATTTTTTGTTTTATTCAATAGTAGAAACCATAAAGAACTAATTCCACATTTATTGTGATAGGAAAATTATTGATGAGAATCAAAATGGAATGATTACTGGAGTAAAAGATATTGTTATTATTCCCAATTATTTATCTAGATATATGATTAACAACATTCACCTTAAATAACTCTCAGACTCGCCAAAGAAGGGAAGTATAGAGTTTTCTAATATATTGGGTGGTGGATGACATTGAGAAAGAAGAATTATTTTCATATATTTCAATAATGTTGGAAGAAGAACTCTATGGAATGTCTCAAAGAAAATAGAAGATCTTTTTATTATAGAAAATAAGGACACAAAGAAAGCAATTGTCAAGGAAAAATGAAAAGTTATGTTAATGAAATGGGTGATAATAATGTCTTCCCTAAAACATGATCAATAATTTATTATTATAAATTTGGAAGTTATATCAATTATATTAATCTATATCCTATGGGGGAGATCTTAAATAGAATAATCAAGGTGTTATGAGCAATGGTTATATTGTTGATGGTGTAGAGACTACAAATATCATAAGAAATGTATGGGCTATTCTAACAGTATTGTTTTTGTTTAACATTAAAAAAATGATTAAATAGAGGTTGATTAATGTTAATACATTAGTAATATTTCATACTATAGGAAATAATTATTAATGAATAAGATAATTAATCTTAGTTAATGGTTTAAGAATGAAGTGGAATGATTGAAGTGTTTTTGTATGGGTATTCAAGAATTGTTTTATATGATTCATGAAATATATAATGATTATTCTGTATAAGTTTCCCATTAATTATTTTAAATAATATTTTGAATGGTAAGAATAACATAGAAATTTGATTTAATGGAAATGTGATTTTTTTGTAAAACACGTGATTAATGGGAGATAATCCTTAATATGTTTCTAATGTTTAGATAATGACGTTAGTATAAAGAGTTTCACTAATAAAAATATGCCTTTTATCAGTGCTAAAAATTTCCTTTAACTCCACTAGAAAAGTGCTGTTAAATCCAAAAAAGATAAAGGGGGTCCACTTTATCAGCGCTGATAAAAGGGGTCTTTTATCAGTGCTAAAAAAACGCTGTTAAAAGGGGTCTTTTATCAGTGCTAAAAATAAGAGATGATAAAAGGGTTATTTTATCAGCGTTAAAAAGAGGAGATGATAAAAGGGTCCTTTATAAGTTCTTTCATTTTAGAGCTAATAAAAGTCCCCTTTTATTAGCTTTTTTTAACGCTGATAAAAGTAAAAAAAATTAAAAAAAATTAAAAAATTTAAAAAAAAATTAAAAAATTCTGCCAATCGGGGGGATTTTATAGCGCTTGATCCCCCCCTTTTAACAGCGCTTTTCCAGCCCCTCCATCACCCTCTCTCACCCCCTCCACCCTTTATCAGTGCTAGCCCCCCAAATCCACCCCCATGCGCACGCCCCTGCCACCACCAGGTTTTGAACTCGAGAACTCCCCCATGTGCACCTAAGCCCTTACCACTCCTCTATATTGATTGTTTTTCCATTTCATGATATCTATATATATATAGTTATATTTATTCATATAGTAATATATATATATATAGTTCTATTAATATATATATAGTTATATTAATATATATATTTATAGTGATATTAACATATATATCTATAGTTATATGAATATATATATATGTAGTTATATTAATATATATATAGTTAGATTAATATATAGGTATATAAATATTCATATATTTGTATTTTCAATAAAATGGATATTATTTATTATTTAGATAAAGGTAATATATTTTATATGCAAATATATTTTATTATTTATATTTATAATTAAATTTTTATGCGTGAATATATAAACAATATGAATATATTGTTGTATATTTGATTATAAATAACAGTTAATTATAAAAAACAATAAAATTTCAAAGATATAATATCAATATGAATGTAATACCTTGGAATAAATACATTCCCCACCAAAAAAAGCCAATAATACCCCCTTAAACGAGGCTGAAAATCCACAAAATGATAAAAAATCGGGGTATCCTGACTAAAAACTCAATTTTGGAGGCCTTTTGGGCCTTTTTTGGCCTTGAAAAATGTGAAAAACTCTTTTCTTGGTTTACAAGCACGTAGATATCATCGCAGGCTTCGATTTCATATGTTGTAGAGCTCAAACGGACACCCGGATCAAAAGTTATGGTCGTTTGAAGTTCGAGTTGTGTTTTCAACATATTTTGGATATTTTTTAATTTGTTTTTATTTTTTTACTCTTAAAATTGTTATTAAATGACAGTTACTCCATAATAATTAGCAATTTATTTAGTAAAAATATTTTTTTAATTTATTTATAATCCATTTTCACTAAATATCTTATACATTAAGTGTAACTGTATATTTACACTTATCTAAAATAGATTTAAAAAATATATATTATATTTATATCAATATAACTATATATATATATTTAAATATTAATATATTTTTTTAATGAATTTTTTTTGGAATTAGACCCTTTATGAGCGCTTTTAAAAAAAGCGCTGATAAAGACCCCCGTTTATCAGTGCTAACAAAAGCGCTGATAAAGGGGTACTTTTATCAGCTCTTTTTTTAGGGATGATAAAGGTACCCTTTATCAACACTTTTTTTAGCACTGATAAAGGTACCCCCCCTCTTTATCAGCACATTTTCATTAGCGCTGATAAAGGCTAGCGCTGGCCTTGCCCAGTTTTGTGGTAGTGTTTATTTATGTGGATAAATAAAATTGGATAGTATTGATTACCGTGGAACTGATTAATGATTTGATGAGAAAGTGTTATATGTTTTCGTTGATGAAGTTTATAGAATTTTTTAATTTAATTAATATATTACATAATCAATGAGTTTTTTTAAGGAATGAGAAAACTGTTATGTTTTTAAATAATGTATTTTTTCATTAAGGTTTTATGGTAATTCAGGATATTACAACGTTTTATGACAATATATGATCAATGTATTCGCATATTTAAAATGATACATTAAGAGATGCTTCATATTATTTTGCGGAATTAATGATATGTTGGTTTGGGAAATTTATTAACCTTATTTGTAAACTTTTTGCATTTCAATTTTGGTCAGACATGAAGGAGCCTTATGGTAAATTATTCATGGAATATATTATGTTGAACTATGGATTTTATTAGTTAACTTCTGCTAACAATTTTTTATAACGACAACTAGAGATAGAAGGAATGACTTGTCATTTTATTATGGATCGTATGATCTCTTAGTGCTTTAGGAATAAAACATTCATCTTCATTTATTAAAATGATTATGTAGAAACTTATCAAATAAAAACAAAGGATTAGATTGGGGTTGTGAAATGTAATGAAATAATGTAAGTATATCTTCTCATGAAAATTCTCCAAATTTTGAAAAACGATCTTGAAATAAAATTTTATCACATTACTATCATTTTTACTTATATGAATGACCCCTTTCAGAACTATTTGGTTTCTTATTTTGTGGTAGTTTATTTTCACTTGATCATTCACTTTCTTGTGATTAATGATCTCTATCACAATCCATAATTATTTGGACATTACACTTTTCTTAAATATCAAAATCTTCACTTCCCACATATGTTCTTCTATTTGGAAGCCTTGTTTGTATTATTCCATATGACCTTCACATGTCTATTTCTCACTTTATGAGAGGAATTTATATTAATCGTTTTTATGATGTGGGTTTCCTGAAAAGGGATTTTACAAATTTTAAACCCTTGTGTACCGAGATTAATTTCAAATTACAAGGACGAAATTTATTTAGGGGGTATAATGTAACACCTCGTGATTTTATGAAATATTCTTTTTAAAAAACTATCTTTTTGATGTTTTTCATTTCATGAAACACTGAATTTTTCTTTCAATACACACAAAACCGATTTTACCTTACGTTACACGCAACAATGAGTTTATCTTGCATTACATGCAATTCTAAGTGTATCTTGTATTACATGGAACACCGATTTTAAATGAAATGTGACAGACTATTAAAACATTATCAATTAATATCACAGTTTTCAACTACCCATTAAAATAGTTGGTATGAATAGGATTAACAAAATTATGAAAATATAATCTTTGCACATGTATATATAATGAATTATTTGGTGAACTATTAACTATAAATGAAAATAAAAACATTTTAAAACAAAAGAAATATTTATCTGAAAACTATTTTCTTGTGAACAGATGAGTTTTACCTCAATAAATTTAAAAAATAACTTTTGGTGAATGATTTTAATGAAAATTAAATATTATATTTTCAATAAAAAATTTATCATTCATATTCTGTGTTTTATAAGAAAGTTATAAGAATAAATCAAATTTTATGCTTAAAAACTGTATTTTTATAAAAAGTTGTTTTGTTACATTCTGCGCACTTTTTTTAAAATCAATTTTTATGACATTTAGAAAATATATTTTAAAAAATTAATTTTTAAAATATATATGTCAAAATTATATTTTATTGAATATTGTATACTTTTTTGAAAAGATAAATGTTTTAGTGAATAATGAAAAATACTTATTTTTATTTAGAATTTTCTTTTCATTTACAACATTTAAAATGATAAAAAAATTTAGATATATTTAAATGTTTAATTAGTTCAATTATATACTTATTAATCAAATATATTTCATTTTAATCAATTTAATATTTTATTTTGAAATTAAAACTATATCTACTTATGAAAAATTCAATTTGAAAACTCACTTTCTCATCACGTAGGTGGGTTTAATTTTAAATTAAATTCTGGCACTTATATGAGTTTAATTAGAAAAAAAATATTAATTGGTTGGAATAATAATGATTTATATTATCTGATAAGGTAAAATTAATTTTTTACCATAATGAATAGTAAAAATAGTAAAAATAATTTAACACGGTTAAGGTAAAAATGGGTATATAGAGTTAAAGTAAAAAATATAAGGGTTAAAATGACCCAAATATTGATCGAAACCTATTTTTGGGTATACTTCGACCGTATTATGAATATTTATTGAACATGGTCCATTTTTATCCTTAATTTATGTGAACAATGTGGGTAAACCTTTTTTCAAAAATCACATGTGTGCTACTCACCTCACTTATAAAAGGTCACCCCTTCTCCTCTCCTATTAACACTTCCGAAACCATTTTTTAGAAAATACCTGACCAAATATATTTCATACATCCATAAACACTTCCTAGAGTCCTTTTTTTATCATTGATACAATCTAGGAAATCTTTAAGTTAAACCTAAATAGGTTTCTTGAAGAAGAGGTAATGTTTTAACTATGTGTTTTTGTTTTACATATTATTATTACCCCCTCAAATATTATTCAATTATGAAGATATAAAAACACCATTATATCACATATAATGATATTTTATTATGTTAATATCAAAATGTATATCCACCTCCACCTCTATCAAATGGGAAATGAAACTGTCGATCGTGTGTACAACGGACTACCACCTTTTGAACCGATATTATTCATTTTCATAAACACCTATCACTATAGGATATAATGATGGATTAATTGTTTATATATGATATTCATTATATTATTTTTATTTTATATTTATTATATAACAAAGACCTTCTTACTTTCCATTTTGGGGGAATGTGATAATGTCTCTCTTGTGTACGGTGGACTACATCCTCACGAAGCGATGTGATTCGTTAATGCTTTACATAGAAGTTAATAAGGATGGGTTTGATGAAATTATTTGATATATCTGAAATAAAAATAATACTATAATGGTAATATATTATTTAAATTTATTTATTTTATTCCTTTTATAAAATGGAAATAGTGTTCATGCATATATACGGTCTACCATCTCGATGAACTGTGTATTTCATTTTTTATCTCATACTTTTATGGATTCCTCTAAAAACATATATTCAAAATATATATAATATTTTTATCATTTATAAAATTCTTAAGATTATTGAACCCTTACCAAATTAATGGGAATAAATATAAAAAATCAAAACATACACAAAAAACAAAGTAGTTATTGCTCGAAACATGACTTCAACATGAAATTTTTAATAAATGGGTAATAAAATGTCATAAGTAAACCATATATAGTATGACATATATATAAGTATGTATTATTAATATATTTATAATACAATTATATTTATTATAAATTAGGTTTGAACATGTATGAACGAATTCAAGACTTAAGGTAAGGGATTTATAGTGTCTCCTTTATTTTAGGGAGACAAATGTCATACTCAGCACTCGTTTCCTTATTGTGGTGTATATACTTACAATTTAAAATTTTATATCATTAATATCTTTATTCTCATGATGTTCAATATTTCATTTTAAATTATTGTTTCATAGGGATTTTCATTCAATGTTACCAATGTGGAAATGGTTTTATGATACAATCTCATCATTTATCATTTTTGTTTATGATTATGTTTATAATGATGAAATTTTATGATCCATATATCAAGAAACACATTAATTTCTTTCTCCTTTGGTTATTTCATGAGAATAAAATTTTTCACTTTATTTTTCTTGCTTTATATTCTCATGATTAAAAATAATGTTTTTAAATAAAAACAACTTTATTTTTCTTTTCGGTTGAAAACCATTTTTCTTCTACAACCATGTCTTCTAAAAATGTTTTCAAAAAAGTTTCAACATCCTAAAAGAGATTTATTAAATTAATTTTTACTACTTTTTTATTTTTTTAAAAATGATTTAAATTGAGTCTTTATGTCATTTTCCAAACAATAAGAATTTTTATTTTACCAAAAATGTCACAGTAGTCTTTTTTAAAGTGTGCTAAATGAATAGTATTTTCCACCATTATAATTATCTCATTATTTTAAATCTCCCCTTATAAGTTTAAATGTTTATTTTCAAAGAAATATATTTTAAACATATTTTAGGTTTTAAAGATTTCTTTTCAAAATGGAAAGAATATTTTCCACAATATATCTTTTAAATGATTTATAAATCTTCATTTATAGTTTCTAAGGTTATTTTAAAAGAAAAGGATTTTGAATATGTTTTGTGTTTTGAAATTTATTTTTCAAAGGGTAAATGATATTTTCCTCAATAAATATTCCATGTGATCTTTCAAAATCATTTTCCATCTAATATGAAATTCTTTGATGTTACTTATGCTTTACTTGGGATATTGTCCAACGATAACATCTTTATTCTTTCTCAAGAAGGTTTATATTTATGATGAAAATATTTTTATGAATCCCTTTTCTCTTCCATGGCTTATACAATGATAAATTTTTAACTAAACTTGTTTCTATTCCACAGGTTATACCATGATTTAAATTCTTATAAAACACACTTATTTTTTCATCTTTTATACAATGATGAAATTATTATGAAAATGATTTATTTTCTGTAGGTTATGCTATAATAAAATGTTTATAAACCCCATTTCTTTTCATGGGTTCTGATATGGTGATCATTTTATGATCTTGTGGCATATGTATATATGACATAATTATATGACAATTTGAACCTATATCTTCCTCCAATTAATTTAGAAAATATGGATATATCATGAGATAAACAAGACTAGAATGGGGAGTGAACCCAATTCAGTAAGGTACTTTTTCCATTCTAAAAGTATCAGGAGTGAATCTTGGTTAATATAATGGTTTGGGGATTGAACCCATTCCAATAAGATAGTCTTGGGAAATATTCCTTTAACTACTAAGGAAATTATTTTATATGCTTATATGTATGCCACAAATCTATGTATTATTCCAATGAAATGTTCTCATAGTTTATCTTCTTTAATTATATTATAATTCATGTCTTATGAACTGTCAAGATGAATTCCATGACTCCAGTTTATGATCTATGATATTTAGGTTATGGTTTTCAAATATTATTTAAATGTTCTCAATGATCATGATATATTGATATTTCCCTTGTTTACACTTACTAAGCATTTGATCTCACCCTTAATTATGTTTCCTCTCCCCAGGTTATAATGAATGGTGTTATAAATTATATGTCTAAGAAGTGTGTTAGTTATGAAGAACATAGTGGGAGATTTCATAGCTCAATTATAGACCATTTCTTTTATGTGTTAAGGTTTACAAAGGAACTAAACCAAAATAATTATGGAGTGTATCATTATTTTATGTAATTAATGTTCATTTATTAAGATTTAATATTTATGTATGATAATTTTGGGTCTTTACAATCATACTATAATTTTAATGATATTTAAAAACTTCCTTATCATAAATAAATTTTCATTAAAAAAATATAAAATGTTTAACTTAATGTTTGTTTGAAAAATGTTAAATTAATTTCATTACAAATTGATAAAATTCATTATATATGGTAAATGTTTTTCTAATACATGAATTGAATCCAAAAAATAAATCTTTGGAGTATCTAAATTGATTAAAATGAGCAACCAATTCTCTATAAAAACAAAAAAGTAATACGTAATGGAAGAAAGGAATATATATTTGATATGATTAGAATATAGATTTTTACCCCTATATCAATGGTATTAGGAATTATTTTTCATGTGTGAGTTTCTTTTCAATGATTGTATCTAGTTGGTACACTATTTATAAATATCCATTTTCTTCGAATGATCTTTGTTGTGTAGAATTGATGTGAGCACTAATGTGTTGGAAAAATATTTCAAGGTTTACAATTCAAATAGTACTTAAATATAAGCATGTAAAAAATATGAATATTATTTAACTCAATTTAATATGGTATATCAGTTATTGGATAAAAATATTGTGATAATTCACATCATGTATACATTTTCAACTGAGACTCTCAATCAACCATGCTTGAGGATTTCATCTATGTTCTCAAGAACAAGATAGTATGTAATAACCTCTCCGTATATTGGTTATTCAAAATCAGTGATGGTCATATTACCATATTTGAAAGTTGTATCTACATGAAATTTTAGTATTCGTAATTTTGGTAGTTAAACTTGTGGGGTAAAGTTAGTATTGGAAGGTTGTTTGATTGATTGGTTTGTCCTTAAGATTATTTTGATTCGACCTTATCTTTCCCCTTCCTTTTTACCATTTGTAATAAAATTACTCATTTATATCCTTTTTATTAGTATTTAAAGGTTTTAAAAAATATAAAATTAGAAATTATATACCTTGTTGTCGACATATATTTTTACAATATCAAATAGCCATACTTCGAAAGTTTTAAAAGCAAGTTTGGCTATGTAAACATCTAGATCATCAATGAGAATAGGTATCTCAATGCTCAAATCATGAGCTACATGAATCCTCACTCTCACATGATCTTTTGGAAGTTTTTGTTATGTATAATATCTCCTTGAATATTATACAATGTACCTCTCGTAAGAAGGTAATGGGAGGATTCTAATAGATATAAATCATAATCAATTTCCCCATAGAGAATATTAGTACATGAAAGGAATAAGTATATTAATAATTCACATTTCATAAATTTTTTTTTGATAATATTGATTACATATATTAAAGAATACCTTTGAGGAGAATATATCGCCTCAATGTTGGGGAGTGGATATTCATCCAGTCGTTTTTGTTGTTTCGTTACATATCATTGATTACTCACCATATAATTCTCTAACAACTCAGACTGCCAATTATTTTTTTTCTCATAGAACACTTATTCATGCCTACATCTTATCTATTTTCTTATCTTTGTCCCCAAATTCAATTATTTTCTCAAAATATGTTCTATGAGACACTTCCAAACCTGTATATATGACGTGGCTATATTGTTATGGCTACTTTAAGGCCATTAAAAGTTGCTATTAATTAGGTATAGAGGGTTATGATTCTTATTCCTAAATGAGATAAATAATATTGGTAAATAAGTAGTCATCATTATATAATAATAATTTAAAATAGAACAAATTTTTCTTATTTCATACTTACAAATAATTCTCATACTCGGTGTTTTTTTTCATCAATGATTATTTTGTATTTAATTACACAAGACTCCTTCCATACCACATAACATAAGATGGAAGTGGATTTGGTTTCATCAATATAAATATAGACAAAGTAACATAATAATTTTTATGTTTTATTCCACAAACAAAGTATAATTGTAGATTTAAAATACATATAATTTTTATAAGTGAATCATACCCTCTTCCTTACAATATAGCAGGGGTGAATTAGTTTTGATTCATGCTAATTATTTTCACCACTCATTTGTTACTTAATAAATGAATAATTCTTAATAAAAGTGTTTAATATATTTATTTCCAAGTAAATTATCATTAATCAAAGTGTAATATAAATTATGCCTCCTTATAATGGCCAATACACACATTCCATGATTCTTGATTTATCATGTGTGCATATATTTGTGGTGGGTGTGGGTTTAATTTCCCTCTAGCATCCCTTAAGTGATGATTTGTAAGAATTATTGTAAAGTATTGGTGATCCTTTCTAGTAACTATTAATATAACTTCCATTAGATTTCCATATACTATAAATTTACTTTATAAGGGATAATGAAGCGTAAATCAGTGTTTCATTATTTTATCTTTTTAGAAAAATAGAGAAATTATATCACAATGTTACCCTAATCTCTTCTAAAATTAGTGCCTTCATCACCATTACAACATTATGTCATGTAACTACATTAATAGGAATAATTATTCAAGTGGTGAACCCAATGTAACTAAGGAAAATAGAATTATTGGGGTTAACAAGCTAGTCTTTCACATTCAATTAAACCTCGATTTTTATGCATATTCTCCTTGAATTAAATTTTTTTATTAATACTACCATGATACTATTATATTTTGTTATTATAAATAGTTATTACACCTTATAACATTTCTTAGTTTCAACATTTGTAGTATATTGTTTCTTGGGATTGGTCGCATTAGCATATGGAGAAACATGTTTTTTCTCCAGATTGGGAGCATTAGCATGTTAAGAAACCAGTTATTCCTTGGGATTGGGAGAATCAATATGTGGATAATCCATTTCTATATAACTGGTTGAAATTTTTGTTTTTATTACTTATATGCAGTATAGAACACATAATAATATTAGGTATCACAACTTATATTAAAAATATTAACCTGATTATTAAACTCTCTTTTTTTCATTTAAAGGTTGAAGGAATTTGACCTCTCTATCAGGTATCCAAATCCCCTAATTATGGTCTCTTCTGAATTTAAATACCCCACCCAAATGGGAACATCATGAAATGATTACAAAGTCCCAATGAATGGTTCATCCTGAATTTAATTGAGATCTAACCCTATAGTGGTTTTAGTCAATAAAAAAGCAATTGACAACATTTTATTTTCCAAATCTTGAAAATAAAATACTTGTACAACCTATGATTCCATTATGAATGGTTTATCCTTATACTCTTCCTTACTAAAATACTCTTTCAAAAATATCAACTTATTTATTTTTACTACACTCATGTTATCAACCCACATGCATTGAAAAATCAGCACTTTCAATAACAAGACTCCCATATTTTTTTGATGATGCCAAAGAAATATTTTTGTAAATTTTATTTCTATCCTTGGTATCATATTCATGCATTTCTTATTCTACAAGAGTAAATACACTATTTTTTATAGTAATGCATTCATCATGTTCCACTATATATATCATATAACCATTAAATAAAAAACCATCATAAGATAATACATGTACACTTGGTCATCTAACTACCCATTCAAGTAATTATAAAATTTTATTTTGAAATTTAGTTTTATCCTTATAAGTATGGACTTGAAAAAACCTATAAACTATCGATTTGTTTTATTTTATATCCATATTTCAAACCTTAATGGATTCAAATGCCTAAAAATTAATTCATGGGTTTAAAAATATGGTGAAACCTCAAAATTTTTATATTAAACATAAATTTGAGTCTTCTCCCACACAATGATAGTAATTATGATAACATATATTCCAAAAATTCTTTCACCCACAAGTTTATCTTTGTGATAATATTTTAGTGGACCAATTATCGTCACATTAAATGAGTATTCGGTACAAATTCAAAGTCTTCCACAATAATATATCTCACTTCTATACAACCTTTTATAAGAATTCTCTTTTTGACATACAATTTCAAAATATTTATAAACTATTCAACATGGTATATCTGTCTATAATATATAGGACCACATAGTCGGATCTCTCTGACTAAGTTAACCATCGTATCAAAGAATAAAGGTGGAAAGAATATATCCAATTCACATAATATAACAACAATTTCGTTTTCCATAGTTGGAAATTTTTTGGTTCTATAACTTTAACACATATATATTTCAAAAAGAAACAAGTATTTTCAAAAGTATGATGAAAATTTTCAGGAAAAATGAAATGTAAAGCTACATGAATTAAATATTTCATTAGAACATAAAATTTTGTGATTTCAATAAATTTAATATTAAATTAGTCACTAATATGATACACTTGATATTTGATGAATGCCGCTCTAAAAAGATACATCATTAAAGATGTTTTAAAAAAATATCTATCTTTCCTAAAATATTGTAAGTGTCTGGATGAAGAAAATTCAATATTTCTCCATTTAATGGAACTAAGTCTTCCAATATCCCCATGTTATTCATGTCAATCATGTACTTAATTTAATATCTTATCATTGTAGGTTCATTTAGTAAGATTCCAATGACACTATCACATATTCTTTTATTAATGCTAACATCAATAAAATCTCTAACATACAAATAATTCTATTATTGTAATTTAAAAAAAAACTCATCTCTTTTTTCAACTGGTTTTCATATGGTTTTTCAAAGAAGTTTTACCAAGTGTGGTGACCATATCCTTTACATTCTCAAGTAATTGATCACATAGTACTAGATATAGTGGTGTGCCTTCATCTAAATTACCATCAAATGATTTCATCCTATATCGATATTTATGTCCACATGGTAGAATGTTGTGATGTCCTAGAAACATATTCTTTGATGAATGTTTCAACCTAAATGAGTTTGTACCTTATTCAATAATGGGAAGCCTTAGATTTCTTTAATGTTATATCCTAAAAAAATAACAATCAAGAAATTCATTTATGATCTCATAGAACATGTATCACAATGTAAAATATTCATTTATATAATAATCATACAACATAACAAAATCATCCTACATTAATTTCATATCTTTGATCAATATATCCAAATAAGCATAAATATCATTACCCAGTTTCTTTTGACCTGATATAACTAGAGATAATATAATATATTTTCACTTTTTACATAACCATAGTGTAATGTAATAATTCACCAAAATAACTAGACATTTACAATGATTTCTAATTTTTACACCAAAAGGATTCAATCAATTCATAGATAGTGTAAGATGGATATTTTTTGGCTCATTTCCAAATTTTGGATACTCATGATAAATTTTCTTCCACGGAGGAGAGTCTACTAGGTGATTAATTTTCTCATCTTTATTTCATGTATCTATATTCCATGTCAATTTACTTGATGTATCGCCACTTTTATATTGGGACTTAAATGTTATAATTATTTTGAATAACCATACAACATTGAAAGTACTTGATTAGTATTTCCTTTCTCAAGACCCACCACACTTTGGTAATATTTTAAGTGATTCATGGTCCATTATAAATAGTATACAATAATTTAGATGAGAATATATTCCTTTAGATATAATACCCATTGAATGTATCATTTATATAGAATTATATCTTTGACAAGGAATATTATTATCTTCAATTATCATCACATTCAAAAACAATTAAATATGTTGAAACAACATTTTTCACCAACTTTTACATTATATAACTTCACTATGGATGAAAATGTTTTATATTTAGTACAACCATCATAAAATTCCCTAATTTCATATCTCTTTAAATTTAAAAATATCTTTATACAATCACAAAGTTCATATTCAACCGTCATTTTTATTTCCTCAATATGATCTTCATCGTCATTTACACCTGTAATAATATCCTTGATATGATCTTCATCATCATTCACACTTGTAATCATATTATATTATCAATAAAATGCAATGTTATCCTAGTCACTAGCTACATTCAGTTATTTCCCAGGTTTAGTCTAGTATTTATAAATTCAATTTATTTCATGACAGATCAAATGTTCTTCTAACTCCTTTAGACTAATTTGTACAGAATAACAACAACATAAACAAGAAAAAGAGTTTCATAAGGGTTTTAGGCATGATATTATACAAACATGGTGAACTCTTTAACCCCATCCTCATACTCATTCATCATATGAATGGAATCCATCCATTTTCAATTAATATCTATCCTATTTTATTTAATAATATTCATATTAAACAAAAATACACATAAGTTTTTAGGTTAGAATCCTAAAGACAATTATTGATACATACACACATATAATTATTAGATATGATATAAATTTTCATTATTTCAATAACTTGTGATAATATATAAAGATAAAGATATATATGAATTTAAATCATTATAACACTTTTTTTAATTACAATAATTCAAATATCATAAATCGTGATTTCTTTATAAATGGATTAATAAAGGGAGATAATAATGTAAACTTTTAAAATAGAGATCTTCATCTCCAACCAGTTCACTTTGTGAAAGGTTGTCAAGGTCATCAAAATTTGTTAGAGGTCAGCTTGAAGAAAAAATACTTATAAAAAAAGTAGATTCTATATAGTCTATATCTCATATGGTTTAATATGAGTTTTCATTCATGGAACTTGAATAATTGTGAATGTTTTTGTTACTATATAATAATACCAAATTAATATAATAAGATCAATCTTAAATTATAATTGGTTGAACCATGTATAATAATGTTTTTTCTTTTAATAAACCATTATATTTTGGTATTTAGAAATCATAGGGTAATAATGCAATACCCCACCCCCTTAAATAGTTGTTAAACCCTTAACTTAGTTATTAACTACCTTAATTAGGTTAAAACAATTTAATAGCATTTCCAAGATTATTTTTTTACATATTTATTTGATATATTAGAATATTTCAAAATTCAATATTTTTATTTCATTATAAATACAAATTTATATATAACAAAATCATTCGAGATGGATATAAAGTACCATAAACAACTACTTTATTGTATACTTATTGATCCACACACATATGTTATGATATAATAAATCCTATGTTTTAGAAAAAATATACTCTTCTCTCATGGTTTGGATTATTTTCCTAGTTTGGAGTAGGTAACTTCATGCACAATATGATAATATAATGTGATGGTTTTTTTCTTAGAAGCTTAAGGATTTAAATAAAATATAAAAAAATATTAATATATATATATATATACCAACATATATAAACACCTATATATATAAATACTCAAACACACATAAAAGTATAAAGAAAGTATCAGTTTTTTCCTTGGATTTCAATGAGTGACACATGTTTTTAACTAAAATGTAATTTTTAAACTAAAAACACATGCTATGAGTCACACCAATCATATCATTTGTTGTATTTATTTGTGGTTGATTCCTACCCATCATAAATTAATTTGGTTCATCTTCCAAGAATATGAATATAATTTGAGTTCTTTTTGTTTTCATAAAGTGACATGTTTTTAACTAAAATATAATTTTAAACTTAAAAATAGATTTCGAGTTATATAGGTCACACTATGTATTGGAATGATATATAATTTATTAATAAATTTCACAAATGGTATATGAAACATGATCATGAAGTATCAAAACAATCTGAATATACTTTATCAGTTTTGTTGCACCCTAAAATTAGAAATAACTTTTATTTTATTATTTTATTATTTTATTATTTTATTATTTTATTATTTTATCTGGGTTTTGAATGCTTTGTTGAGTTACAGGTCAGGAATAGTTGAAGGTTTGTGTTTTTACTGATAAATAAGATTTATATGAATCTCAATATCAAGAACACGGGCATGGAACAAACATCAAATCACCATGCGGCTTTCCTAGTATGCGGTTAACTGATTAATTATCAGAATGAATTATTAAGTGAATGTAAAGAAAAATGGGAAAAACTAAATTTATTTTAAAGTCATTTCAATAATTATAATAGTAATAAAAATGTTGAGATTATTATTATTATTATTATTATTATTTATTTTAGAGTTTTGGTGGCTTGGAGGACTTTACATGGCCACCATACGGTTAGTAGAGATCGTGCATTCAGCTCAAGCACCTGTGTGATAGCTTCTGGAGATAGGAGCTACCACACGGTTCACGCACGATCGCCTAAGTCAGGAATGGACCACATGGTTTATTTAAAATAATTAAAATAATAATTACAATTATTAAAATTAGTATTATTAATATTATTAAAAATGGTTGTTACCATAATTATTCTTAAAATGAAATGAGTATATTTATTATTATTATTATTTCTATTTTTATTATCATGTTATTATAATTTTTATTACAATTATTAATATTGTAGATTAAAATTTTTATTATTTAGGTGTTATTTGTTTATTTTTATGGTTATTGTTTTTAAAAAAATAAAAAATAAAAATAATAAGGTGAAACCCTAATCTGCTACCCCCTCCCCTTCCTAAACATGTTGCCCCCCCCCCTATGTTGCGCACGGCCTGACCTACCTCTGGTATGATTCCTAAACAGCTTCCTCTCCTTCAATCCTGGAACCCCTTATGCTCGGCATGACACACCAGCAGCGCAGTCCCCCCTCCTCTTACTCAAACCAGTAGTGTGACCCCCTACTCTAGGATAACCCCCAGTCATGACCCCCACCTCCTCATTTTGGTGCGCCTTTCAATCTTTGGTGACCCACCTCCGGTCGTGGCCCTCTTTCTACTCAACACGTAGCCTCGTCGACCCTATAATAGCGTGTTTTTCCCTATCAGTAAACCATTATAATTATAATTTATTCTTTTTTTACCCTTGTTTTTGTTAGGTTTTTTTATTAAGGGATGTTCTTGGTGTAGTTAACATTTTAGAACCTTGGTTGAGTGATCTCGAGTGTGCATTATCGTCACACCATGAATCTAGGGTAGGTTCTCCCCCAATAAATTTTCCTTTTAATCTAAGAAGCTATAATTTCATATTTTTCTCACTTTTTATACATGTTAAATATTTTTGTGTAACCTTCTAGTTAGTTTCTTGGTATGTGGTCGATTCTTGGAGTCATGTTTGAAATGGTCTTATTTTAAAATTAATTTTAAAGTAGTATTTTTAGGTAAAATTGTGTGTGTTTTGGTGTAGAACCTTTTAGTTCCTCTTGTTGATTTTTTAAAAATTAATTCAAACATTTATTAAACTATTTGGGAAGTGCGGAAAATTAAAAGAAGTGTTTCTGGGGTGCAATTTATTTTAAATAAATTTTTATGAGTGGTGTGTTCTGTTGAGTTGTGAACACTGGGTATTTTACACAATGGTGTGTAATTTTAAATCATGGTTTAGAAATTTAAATGACATTTTGGCATGCGAATCTGTGTTCATACTTTATTGAGTGTGAAATTGAAATTGTTTTATTAAACTTTCCAGGCATCATGCGTGGTTAGTTGCATGTTTGGATTTTTTGAGTTAAATGTGATATTAAATGGATTTTTGGGATTTCAAAATGTATAAGTAGTGTGTGAAACAATGTTTTGGATTCTTTATATGGTTTCCCAAGTGGTTTGGATTTTACAAAAAATGGGTATTGTGTTCTACCATGTTTTGGAATTTTATTAAAAATGGTTGTGTATTTAGTGTGTAATATAAGTATATTAAAAAGAGTTTATCAATGTTTTTATGTGATAAAGGGTGTGTTTAAACCTATTTTGGAATGTGAAAATTTTACCTGTGATAAAAGTGGGATATTGGAATAGTGTTTAAAGGTATGTTTTGCACTTTGTGAAAATGATGAAAAAATATTTTAGTATTAAAACCATCAGGGATTAACTCTCATGAATTATTATGTTTTATGGGTGGGATATCTTCACTATGTAATCCTTTTGACCCATCACTGGAGGTCCTTGGAATGTAATACTTGCATTCTATTTATTATGTGGCATGTGATTCAATTCAGGGAATGGATCAGGGTGATGCTTTTTGTTGTTTATTCATTATATATCTATAGTTGTGATTGGATGCTCAACTAGAATTGGTTGGATCACCCCCATTATACTTGATACATATGAACCTAGCATATTGAGGAAATATTCTATTAATTATTGCTGCATTGGTAGTCGATATGCTGGCTAGTGGACCATAGTAAGTGGATATATGTTTGGGTTTATTACTATGGGGTTTTCCCTCGGTATATCTTGAGTTAGGGTGGCTGATCATATTGTGCATTTTGATTTTATCTTTCATGGAATGCTACCAAGGATGGATTCTCATGTATTAGTGTCTTCTAGAATATTATAGATCTCTCAGGTTCACCTATGTATGTTTCCTTATTCATTTGCAGTGATGTTGAGATACTGGTATGTTTATTTCTATTGCCCCTCTATTATGACTATTATGGTACCTTCATGTGTAGTGTTAGTGTATGAATGTGGTGTGTTTATTTTAATAAGGTTTTTTGGGATTTGTTTTCAAGAAAAGTGTTTTATTATCTTTTGTTTTTATTGAAATATGGACACCTCTCTCCCCTTTAAAATTCTAATATCTCACTAATGACAAGACTTCGGTTTTGAAAAAAAGGGGCAATGGGTTTCACTTTTCTTTTAAGTAAAAAATATATAAAATTTTACTTTTATAAATTGTAGTTCAAACTTGAAATTGGTGTTTCTTTAATTTTAAAGGTAGTGCATTGGGGAATATAATAGGATTTCCTATTGAGTTTTAATACTCACGCCTATAGTTCTTTTTTTTGTTTAGTCCCTGTGCGGGTTCTAGCTTAGGTACATTTTCCTTGGGAAACATTTTATAGTTGAGTTACAGTGTGGCCCATGGGGTTACCCAAAGATAGTGGTTGTCCCATTTTGTTAGTCTAGTTTTTTTAGATGTATTTTTAGTTTCCTGTTTAAATGATATTCAATTCATTTGAATTTATATTTTTGAGCTGTATGAACTTTTTTACTTCTCTTTATTTATTTTTTGTTTATTAGGTAAAATTTTTCCCTTTTTGTATACTATTGATTCCTTGGTGCTTCTTTTCAGCTTGGGCGGATTGGGAACACCTCTCAGTCCTTGCCGCAGATCGGTTCTGGTGACCAGTTCAGGGTCGACCTGGGTTGGTTCATGACAAAATGGTATCACAGAATGTAGTCTCTTAGAGGACCTTTATTTTTAGAGAACTATTTATTATTTGGGGATGTTAATGTAGATAGAGTAGGATTGTTGGGACTTGAGGGGTGGGTGTCGGTAGAGTGTTTCAAACTCATGCACGTTTTTATCTTGGAGTTTCTAGGGGATGTTCAGTTTTGTTATTTTCTTCGTTCCTTAAAGATTATTTGGTGTCTGGGGATATGACAAGGGGGGTTGGTCCAATTGTCTCCATGAGATCGTAGGTCCTGGAAAGCCATGTGAAGCTGGGAGTATGGTCATATAAGGCTCTTCATGTTGGTGGCATGTTTCGCATATGGCCACCAACCACATGGTCAAATCACACACCGACACTATTTCCCTTTTTTAGTTGTTTTGTGTCTCATTTGAATAATAAGAAATATTTTTTATTTGGTATGGTTCCTCATGATCTGAAATTGATACCCATATTGTTTCATGCGATGGAATCTTATTAGTGACTCGATTTTATAGTAGTGTTCACGATTTTTCTGGATTTCTTGTTTCCCTGTGTTTGCCTACGGGTGGTTCCCCATTCGCAGTCATTCTAGTTGATCAACTTATGAGTTTCATTCTCACGTATCGAAAGTTATATCCACCAATTTTAATAATACCCCCCGCCCATTTTATAGAGTGTATATCTATTTGGTCTTGACAGATAGTGCCATCATATTTTAGTGTTTGTCTCGGTTGTGCAGTTGTGCTTGGTGGGGTTTGGTGGGTTTCATTGAGTGTCTTGTTCATTATGCCCCGTGTTCAGAGTGGTAAATAATGGTGTGTGCATTCTTTGAGCCTATATTTGGGTAAAGGTTTATTTTTTATCTAGTGAGTTTTATGGGGTGTGGTGATCATTATATCCTCACTACAGTACAACAAATGCTTCAAACACCAGGTTCCCAACCATAGGCCTCAGATTGAATCTTTTCACGCAGTCAAGAAATCAGTAGAGGTGTAGGGAGTTTGGCTCATCTCATGTCTTCCCCATTAAAGAGAGATAGTTTTTATGTTCCTAAAGTGGTATCGTTGTCACTACAGGTTCCCTATTATTGTAAATATCATAATGGACTTATCCCTTAGGCAATGTCTGTGATTGTGCCTTTTTGGATGTTAGTTTTTGATTAGTGTCCATGCATAGACCACCCATGTGAATAACTTGAGGATTTGTTTTTTGTCCATCCCAAGGTTATGAGTCATGAGTGGTTGTCATTTTTGGTTTAAGGGCTCAATCATTAAGACCCTTTCCTCCCTGCCCCATGTGGTGGGGGGTTTTTTGTTTCGTGCGAGAAGTTTTAATCAATTCTTATCCCCTCTGTTTGGGAGTGGGCAGTTTAAATGATCATATTGTGTTCTTTTTTTCCTAGGGTGTTAGGTCATTGTAAGGGATATTTGGATGGACTGTGTGGGAGATGCTCGATTATAGTTTATGTTAAATTCTTATTTGGTCACTATTACTTGGTTCTTAATTTTGGGGAGACCCATCATAGGTCTTGTTGATTTTTTCCTAAAGAATTATCAGGTGTTAGCTGCTTTATAATAGCAGGGAGTCTATTTGGGCCTTCCCCCTACTGGTGATATGTTTTTGGTTTGGTTTCGGTTTAATCCGGTTGAAGTGTCTTCATTTAATGATTCTAATATTTCAGTTTCATTTTTGGTTTGGGTAAACATTTGTATTCTTGGGAGAAGGTACAACGGTCTTGTTTTGGAATGGTTTTGGATGTGGTAGTTTGACCTTTTCCATTTTTCTCAGGAAGTGGTTAGGGGTTATTGTATCATTTCAGGAAATCAGGTTGAGTTCCATTGGTGGTCTGTGAAATGTCCTCAGCCAAGAGGCTGGATCGTATTGATATGGGATCCTTAGGTGTTGATCAATCTGCTAGAAGGTGTTGTGGATTTACAGGGTGGAAAGTGTTAATGTGGGGAGAATTTTCACACCCTGACTTTAGAAATAATATTTATTATTTTATTTTATTATTTTATCTAGGTTTGGAATGCTTTTTTGACATACAGGTCGGGTACGGTTGAATGTTTTTGTTTTTTTCGATGAATGAACATTGTTGGCATCCCAATGTTTGGTGCATGGGCATGGCACATACATCAAATCATCATGAAGCTTTCTCGGAATGTGGTTAACTAATTAATTATCATAACGAACAATTAAGTGAACATAAATCAAAATGGGAAAAATAAAAACATTTAAAATTCATTTTAATAATGATAATAGTAATAATAATATAGATATTATTATTATTATTATTTATTTGATAGTTTTAGTGGCTTCTAGTCTAGTGTGAATGCACTACACTGCCAGCAAAGATCGTGTGGTCAGACCAGGCTCCCATGCGGAAACATATGGAGACAGGAGCTACCGCACGGTTCACCCATGGTCAGCTGAGTTGGGTGCAGACCACACTGTTTATTTTAAATAAATAATATAATTATTACTGTAATGACCCAAACTTTTGAATATTATTTTGTTTCTAGAAAAATGTATGTTTTATTGTGTCTCATTAATTAAAACTATATAAGTATAATTTGAAAAGAAACTATCATTTTTCGACCGTCATTTGGCCATTGGTCAATTATGATCGAAGATCAATATTACTATTGGAAACAATAATAATTTTAACATTATAATTATTTTTTATAAATAGAATTGATAATGAAAAAAATTAGTTTTGAAAGAAGAGTCGATGGACTCATTCCGTAGACTTAATCCATAAGAAGCTCATTTGTCAGAGCTCTAAAAGGAGGTAGCATCACTGGGCTTTACTCTTGACCAATCCCAAGCATATATTCAACACGTTAAGCTTGAATGGAACTACCTATGGGGGAAGTGAATGTTAATAGAGATTACCACCCGAGCAATGTTATCTGATCCACCCCAAGAGTCTATCACCATTTCACACCTAACCCTTAGGTATTATGCATTTGGTATAAGGTGTTATGTAACAAGACCCTAGAACTATGATTATGTGCATTATTTTTTTATAAATAATATATATTCAATTTATTATTGTTACTTTGTAAATAGTTTTTTAAGAACAAAATATATTTTTAGTTAATATTCAATTAAGAAAAATATTTTGATGAATTAATGGATTTTTGAATTAAATAATATTTTAATAAAATATTATTACTGAATTACTTTTAATTAAATATAAATGATCGTACAATTTTTATACAATTGAAACTTGTATTAAGGTTTGAAAGCATTTTTTGTCCAAACCCATGAATTTTCGATAAATGTAGGTTTTTATTTTAAAATTAAAATTGAACATATTTTGAAAATTATTTAGATAAAATTAATATTATATTTGGAATCAGGACATCAAAATTATCCAGTGGTGAAGTTTTCATAATTTTCTAAGACAGTCGAATTTGTAGGTAAACATTAAATACCGTTTAAATATATAATATGTTTCATGACATCATAATGACCTAATAGTGATGTAATAAAATAATATAAAAATGGTGTTCAGCCAATATGTGTTTTATCATTAAAATAATTTAATTTTATATTTGTTTGATTAATTTTATGGTGCATTATTGGACCCTTCAAGACTTACAAAACATTTTAACTTTTTAAAATAATTTCCTTGAGTGTTTGACTCACCTCCACATGAGAAAACCTAGTATTTTAAAACATTTGGCCATTGGTATTATAAAATAATGTTTTCCACTTCCCTTAGGGAAAAACCATGGGAAAAAACTATGGGTTGGTTTGTGGTTTTGATTAGTTTAATGTGTGGGGTCCAAACCCTAAATAGTAAAGAATCCCCTCTCTTTTCCTATATAACCCATCCAATATCCCATTTCTCATCACTCATAACCCTTATACCACATCCATACTCTACCCTCCTATCTATATAGTACTCCCATGGCACCCCAATATCCCATGAATCCTCTCTCAAGCCTCTCCTGAGCCTATGGGATCACACTTCCAAGTAAGGTATTTCTTCCTTTCTCATTTTTATCCAGATTTATTTATATTGTTATATACTTTTGTTTTCAATTAGAAATGTTGGGGTATGATTTATCACCTATTTCATAATTCCCTACTTATTTTTGAATGATTATATACCTCTTTGTCTCTCATTAATTCCTATAATGCACACCTATTACCATGCGGAAATTCTGTAAGGAATTTCTCTCTTATCATTTACATTCAATAAATTGTTTTATATTATGCATCTAAATTCCATTACATATGTTGGGATGTATATCTATATGACCCTATTAATGTAAATTCCATGAAAATATGATGAGATACCCATTTCTCTCTCATCAACCATTTATTTATGAATTCTTATGTCACGCTGTTATGCTGCCGAAATTTAATCGCTATTTTCCAAGCCAAAGTCATTGTGTAGTGAATACCATGCACATTTATCTATCACAGTTTTTTATCCTTATGCACAATTAATTATTGATTATAGAGTTTCATGTATTAATTAAACATTCCATCATCCTGGAATAAATGATGATTATTAATGAATACATGTTGTATGATCGATATGGCACACTTATGCATGAAATGAAATTATTAAGAAGTGTGCTCCTTGATAGCGCTCTGATGCATTGGGTAAAGATTAGTGTCATGATACATTAAGTGTAATGAGTTTTTACACATTCTAATTCAATTTCAATGATATTTTACACATGATTAATGTTCAATGAGCCTTATCTCAAGAAAATATCATATTAAATGTTGTAGCCACATTTCCATGTTATGATAATCCTAATATATCATGCCTTTGTGTTCATGTATCTGTTGTGCTCCATTGATATGTATATTTTCTAAAATGTAATATTTTTTCATGTTATTCATTGTTTACTCCCTTACTGTGCTTTATAGCTCACCATTTTCTTATGCATTCCCTCAGGTTATCCCATGCAATGCTAACTACGAAGGAATGTTGTGGTCTTGTAAAAAAGTTTTCAATAAAGATGTTGTGTTTTATGTTATAAGTTGTTATATAATGTTCCAAATTTCCTAATACACTAGACCTCTCAATCCTCAGAGTTGTCTTAAGTTCTAGTTTAGGTAATAAATCTTGTTTATGCGTGTTATAAAGAGTAATGTTTTTATATTTTGTATCAATGGATGGGTTTAGTTATTTTTGGGATTAGGATTATAAAACACTTGTGAAATCCTTACAGATAATACTAAGTATAATAAAAAAATCCCTAAATTTTGGTGATTATTGAGAAACTGTTTTATCAATAAAATAAATCCTTGTCTGGATATGGACATGTATAGGTTGCTCTGTAACAGATGTATCCAACGGTAAAACCTAAAAACACCTCTTTGAGTTAGACTCGAATGGGAACTAGTGCATGACAATATGGCTTGATGAACTCTTGGTTATGACACTCCTAAGAGATATGCTTTGCTAAATTCATAATCTTGGTATGAACCATTATTAATGTAATAAAAAATCCCCTAAGGATATATGTTGGGAAATATATCATGGATAACCTAGATTAAAACTTAGGGTATCCAAAGTTAGGATATAATATTCATTTACAAGTTTATCCTTTTCTGCCCATTTTTTTTAAATTCTTATTAGAAAATTTTTCAAACCACCTATTTTTATTTTCTTTTTCTTAGTTAAAATGTTGAACTAGGATGATAGAAAAAAATATTCTCTCTCTTCATAAAGAACTACTTGCAAAGATTATCCATAAGTCATGCGTAGATGACTTCGAAACGTTTTCAAATATCCAAGTTGCATGGAAAAAAATTTATGAGGGATCTAATGCCTCTATCATTCTATGATTATTTCAGGGATAAAGTACCATTTATTGTATAATTTTGTGCTCTCAACATTCTTACCATGCTAAACGTGGTAAGTACAATCAAGGTATTTTCAAATTCTTCACATTATTTCAAAATTATGATGCAGTAAATGATTTTATAGATACTGCAGAAGAGGGGGACCTCTGAGTAGCCGATATGTATCAAATTAAATATTTCTATCTTTTGGGATATATGAAAACTGATTTACCAAAACCCTATTTTAAATATTTTAAGATGAATCAGTAAGACTTTTTTTTATAAAAAACATGTTTTAGATGATGTCTCAAAATTATATATAGGAAATAACTCTTTCCTGTCATATCAATGATTCCATAGATATAATCCAAGATGGATGAGAAGTTTTTGGGTAAATAAAGTAGACTATTTTGGAAGTATCCTGAGGCACCATTGTGATGAATGAAACCTTTCTAATTAAAGGAAATGATAATAGGAAAGACTGAAGACCTCATTAAAGAGATGAAGGAGAAGTACACTCACCTGTTTTTGACTTAGTATGTAAAACATAATTTTGGGGGTGAAATTTATTAAGGGAGGAAGAATGTAATGACATGAACTTTTGAAAAATATTTTGTTTCCTGAAAATATATGTTTTAATATGTCTCATTAATTAAAACTATATAAGTATATATTAAAATTTAACTATTAATTTTCAACCGTTATATGGATATTGGTCAATTATGATCAAATATCAATATGACTGTTGGAAATAATAATAATTTTAACATTATAATTATTGGTTATAAATCAAAATGATAATGAAAAAAAAATAATTCAGAAATAAGAGTCAATGGACTCATCTAGTAGACTCGAGCCGTATGAAGCTCATTATTCGGAGCTCGGAAAGGAGGTAGTATCACCGAGCTACACTCTTGACCATGCACAAGCTGAGATTCAACATATTAAGCATGAACTGAACTACCTACTGGAGAAGTGGAAGTTAATAGAGATTACCACCCGAGCGATGTTATCTTAGCCACCCCAAGAGTATGTTACCACCGCACACCAAACCCTTAGGTCTTATGTGGGTTTTATATTTGGTAATGTAACAATACCCTATCACTGTGATTATATTCATTATTTATGTATAAATAATATTCATTCATTTTATTATTTCCACTTTGTAAATGGTTTTTAAAGCACAAATTGTATTTTTAGTTAATATTCAATTAAGAAATATATTTTGATTAATTAATGTATTTTTTAATTAAATAATATTTGAATAACATATTATTACTAAATTAATTTTTTTTTAAATATTAACGATCTTATAATTTTTATACAATTGTAATTTTTATTAATGTTTGAAAGCTATTTTTGTCAAAACACAGGAATATTTTGTAAAGGTCTGTTTTTTTTATAAGTGAAATTGAACATATTTAGAAAATTATTTCGAAAAAATCAATATTGTTTTTGGAATCATCACACCAAAATTATCTAATGGTGAATTATTCATGATTTTTTGAGACAGTCGGATTTTTTGGTAGAAATTAAATACCATTTAAATATATAATATGTTTTTTAACATCATAATGACCAAATAGTGATGTAATAAAATAGTATAAAAATTTAATTCAAAAAATATATGTTTTACCTTTAAAATAATGTGATTTTATATTTTTTTATTAATTTTATGGTCCTTAGTGGACCCTCCAAGACTTATAAAACTTTTTAAAATTTTAAAACGATTTTCTTGAGAGGGTGATCATCTCTACATAAGAAAGTATAATATTTTAATAAGTTTTTCCATTGGGCTTATAAAATAATTTTTTACATTCCCCTTTTCAAAAACCATGGGGGAAAACATTGGTTGGCTTGTGGTTTTTATTAGTTTAATGTGTGGTGACCAAAACCTAAATAATAAAGAATTCCCTCTCTTTTCTATATAAACACACCCAAGCTCCCACTTCTCATCACTCAAACCCTTGGATCACGTCCCTACTCTACCCTCATCTCTCTATAAAACTTCCAAGGTTCCCCAAGATCCCAATAAGCCTCTCTCAAGACACTCTCAAGCCTTTGGTATCATACTTCCAAGTAATGGATTTCTTCCTTTCTCATTTTTGTCCAAATTTCTTTATATTGTTATAAATTTTTTTTCAATTAAAAATGTTTGGGTGTGATTTATCACCTCCCCCATACTTCCCTCCTTATATTTTAATGATAGGAAACATTTTTATATCTCATTAATTCCTCCCATGTACACTTATTACCATGATGAAATTCTGTAGGGATGTTCTCTCTTCTCATTTTCATTCAAGCAATTATTTTATATTATGCATCTAAATTAAATTATATATAATTGGAATTATATCTATATAACCCTGTCACTTTCCATTTCATTTAAATATTATGAGATATACCTTTATCTCTCATCAACCTTTTTTATGAATTCTTATGTCACGCCATTATGCTGCTTAAATTACACCGTGATTTTCCAAGTAAAAGTCATTGTATAGCGAATACCATGCCCATTTCTATATCTAGGGTATTCACCCTTATTCATATTTACGTATTTATTATGGAGTTTCATGTATGAATTCCACATTACTTTATCATGTAATAAATGATGATGTTTAATGAATGGACATTGTATGATCTATGTGGCACACTTATTCATGAAATGAAATGATTAAGAAGGGTGCTCCCTAATAGCACTCCAATGAAATGGGTAAAGACTAGTATCATGATAAGTCAATTGAAATGAGTTTTTACACATTATAATTCATGTTCAATGTGTTTTTACTCATTCTCCTTGTGCAATGAGCCTTGGATCATGCTAATATCATGTTTAATGTTGTTTCCACATTTCCATGTTAATGTAATTATGCTATATCATGCCTTCATGTTCATGTCTCTCTTTTTCTCCATTGATATAAATATTTCCTAAAATGTACTATATTATTCATGTTATTCCTTATTTACTCTTTTACTGGGCTTTATAGCTCACCCTTTTCTTATGCATGTCCTCAAGTTGTACCATGCCATGCTAAGTATGAAGGAATGTTGTGGTCATGTAAAATAGGTTTTTAATAAAGATGTTATGTTTTATGTTCTAAGTTGTTACGTAATGTTTCTCATTTCCCAAGACACTAGACCTCCTGATCCACAGAATTGTCTTAAGTGAAATTTTATGTAATAAATCATGTTTATGTGTGTAATAAAGAGTTGGGTTGTTATAATTATGATTATAAAATTTATTATTATAATATTTATTATGAAAAATGGTTGTCATCATAATTATTATTAAAATGAAATGATTATATTTATTATTATTATTTCTATATTTATCATCATTTTATTATTATTTTTATTAAAATTACTAGTATTATAGATTAATATTTTTCATATTGATGTGTTATTAGTTTATTTTCAGGGTTATTGTTTTTTTAAAAATAAAATAAAATAAAATAAAGAGGTGAAAGCCTAATATGCTACCCCTACCCCTCCTACGTGTGTTGCCTCCATCTCCCCCTCTGTGTTTTGTGCAAGCAAACCTCCCCCCTGGTGTTCTTCCTGGCGATATCCCTTTCCTCCATGCTCGGGCCACCTTCTGCTCAGTTCGGCACACCGGCAGCGCAGTCACCCCTTCCTCCTACTCAAACCAGCGATGTAACCCCCTGTTCCAGGGATGCCCCTAGTCGTGTCCCCCTCCTCCTCCTCCTGGTGTGCCTAGTGATATTCAGTGAACTGCCTATGGTCGTTTCCTCCCTCTAGTCGGTGTAGAGCCAAGTTGACACACTACTGGCGCATTTTCCCCCATCGGTAAACCATTCTACTTATTTCAATTTTATCTTGTGTTTACCATTGTTTTTGTTAGGGTTTTTTGATGATTATGGGTTGTTCATGGTAGAGTTATCATTTTAGGACCCATACAGAGTGATCCCAGGTGTGCATTATCATCACACCATAAATATGAGGTTGGTTCTCCCAACACACTTTCCATTTTAATTTAAGAAACTCTAATTTCATGATTTTTAAACATTGTACACATGCTAAATATTTTTTTGCAACCTTCTGGTTAGTTTCTTGGTATGAGGCCGATGCTTAAAGTTGTGTTTCATATAGTCTGGTTGTGAAATTAATTTTAAAATAGATTTTTTTTGTGTGTAAAATTCGGTGTGTTTTAGTGTAGAACCTAGTTGTGCCTCTTTTTGATGTTTTACAAATTGATTCAAACATTTCTTAAATTATTTGGGTAGTGAGAAATATGAAAAAGAGTCTTTCTGGGGTGCATTTTTTTTTAATTTTTTTTATGAGTGGTGTATTTTGTCAAGTTGTGAACACTGGGTGTTTTAAAGACATGTTCTGTAATGTAAAAACATGGTTTAGTAATTTAAATAAAATTTTGGCATGCAAATTGGTGTTCATACATTATTGAGTGTGAAATTGAAACTGTTTTATTAAACTTTACATACCTTATGCACGGTTAGTTGCTAGTTTATATTTTAGGACTTAAATGTGATATTAAATGTATTTTTGGGATTTTCAAATTTATAAGTAGCATGTGAAACAATGTTTTGTGATCTTTATGTGGTTTCCGAAGTATGTTGGCTTTTATAAAAAAAATTGTATTTTGTTTTAGCATGTTTTGGAATTTTATTAAAAAGGTTATGTATTGAGTGTGTAATATAAGTATATTAAAAACATTTTATTGATATTTTGATGTGATAAAGGGTGTTCTTACAACTCTTTTGGAAATATAGAAATTGTACCTTTGATAAAAGTGGGGTTTGGGAATATTGATTAATGGATCGTTTTCCACTTTGTGAAAATGATGAAAAAAAATGTTTTATGATGAAAACATTTGTGGATTAACTCTCATGCATTTTTATGTTTGATGAGTGGGATATCCTCACTGTGGAATCCTCATGACCCATCACTAGAGGACCTCATCATGGAATCCTTGCATTCTATTTATTATATGTCATGTTAGTCAATTCATGGGATGGCTCAGGGTGATGCAGGTTGTTGTTTATTCAATATATATCTATACATGTGATTGGATGCTCGACTGACATCATATGGATCACCCCCATTATACATAAGACATAGGAATATGGAATATTAAGATAATATTTTTAGAATGATTATAGAACAGGTAGTTGAAATGCTGGCCAATGGCCCATAGTAAGTGGATATAAGTTTGGGTTTATTACTATGGGGTTTCCTTTGGTCTCTCCTAAGTTCGGGTGGCCGAGCGTATTGATAATTTTTATTTCATCATATGTAGAATGCTACTAGGGATGGAGTATCATGTATTAGTGTCTTCTAGATTATTATTTATCTCCTAGGATCACCTATGTCTATTGATTTATTCATTTTTATTGATGTTGAGATACTGGTATGGTTATTTCTGTAGCCCCTATAGTATAACTATTGTGTTACCTTCTTGTGTAATGTTTGTGTAGGAAAGTTGTGTGTTGATTTTAATAATGTTTTTTGGAAAATTATTTTCAAGAAAAGTGTTTTATTATCATTTGTGAAAATTAAAATATGGACACCCCTCTCCCCTTGAGAATGCTAATATCTCACTAATGGTAGGACTTTGGTTTTGGAAATGAAAAAGGGGAAATAGTTGGTACTTCGATTTTATGTAAAATATATAGAAAAACATAATTTTATAAATTGTAGTTAAAACTTGATATTTGTGTTTCATTAATTTTGAAGGTAGTTCATTGGGGAATAAAATATTTTTCTAGCCTGTTAAGTTTTAATACTCACGCCTAGAGTTATTTTCTATTTTTTCCCTTGCGCATGTTCCAGCTTCGGTACATTCACCTTGGGTGATGTTTGATCATTGAGTTAGATAGTGACCCGTAGGGTCACACAGAGATAGTGGTTTTCCCATTCAGTTAGTAGAGTTGTGTATTTGAAATGTATTTTTAGTTTCTTATTTAAATGATATTTAGTTCAGTTGTATTTATATTTTTGATCTACATTTACTTTCTTTCAAATATTTAGTTTATGTTATAGTTATTTGGAAACACTGTTCCCTTGTTGTACTCTATTGATTCCTTGGCACTTGTTACTGGCCTGTGAGGACAATGAATTCCCCTCATGCCTTACTGCAGATCAGATCGGGTGACCAGTTCAGGGTCTACCCGAGTTGGTTCCGAACAAGTTTTTAGTGAGCAACACACGTTTTTAACTAATTTGTTGCTTTTGAACTGGAAATATTTCCTTCAATTCATACCAATCATTCCAGGTATCAGAATGAGACGTGACTAATTCCTACACATCATAAATGACATTTTTATTTTTTTTCATAAAGTATCAATACAATCTAAGTGGGTTTTATTGGATAGATTATGTCACATGTCTTTTGAACTAAAATGAAACTTTTAAACTAACAACACCTGATTTAAGCCATATCAGTCAGATCATGAAACATTTTGATGTATATATTATAAATATAAATCAAAAATTAATTATGGATTATTTTATAAATGTTTCAAGACAATATGTGTGTGTTTTTTTTTATTTTCAGTATATGGATTTTGTTTTGTAATAAAATATTGATTTTAAATAAAAACACGCTCTTTTTATCACACTAGTCACATCATTGGTTAGATTAATGTGCTACAAATTTTATACATCCCAAATGATTTATGGTTAATTTTTCTTAATTATCCATAAAATATAAGTTTTTTTCATGTTTTTTGTTCAATGACATGTGTTTTGAAATAAATGTTAATTTTAAACTGAAAAAACACACCTTGAGTCATACCAGTCACATTGTATAATAGATAGACATGTGGATAATTCCTAAACGTCACATATTAATTATTGATCATCATGTGAAATTATGAATACAATTATCATTGTTTCTCTTCGTTGAGTACGTGAAGTGTGTTTTGTGTTGAAAAGTTAGTTTTAAATAAAAACATGCACTTTCAGTCATACTAGCCACGCCATGTGTGAGATTGATATGTGGATGATTCTTATATGTCAAAAAAATTATGGATCATTTTTCTAAAATATATATCCAATCTGAGTTCATTTTCTTGTTTTTCAGTAAGTGACACACATTTTGAACAAAAATAATACTTTTAAATTGAAAACACACACTTTACATCATACTGGTCACACTGTGTGTTGGGTTTATGTATGTTTGATTCCTACATGTTAAAAATGATTTATGGATCATTTTCCTAAAGTATCAAGAAAATATGATCATATCTTCTTAATTATGAGTATGTGATGTTTGTTTTCAATAAAAATGTTGATTTTAAATCAAATCATACACTCTTAATCTTATCAGAACCATAGTGTTTCAGATTGACATGTAGTTGATTCTTGCACATCAAAAATTATTTACGAATCATTTTCCTTCAGTATTAAGAAAATATAAGAAATTTTTACTAGTTTTGAGTATGGGAAACATTTTTTAAAATAAATTGTCAGTTTTAAACTAAAAATGTGCTCTTTTAGTTATACAGGCACATCATGTTTTGGATTAATGCTTGTTTAATTCCTACATGTAAAAAATTACTTCTGCATCATTTTACAAAAATTTTAAGGCAAATTTAAGTGGTTTTACTCTATTTTAATTAGTTACACACATTTCTAACTAAATTTATATTTATAAATAGAAAACACACAATTTGGGTGATATCAGGTAAACTGTGTGTTAAACTTATGTTTCGTTGATTCTTATACGTCAAAACGGTGTATGGATCATTTTCATAAAGTATCAATATCACATGAGTGTTTTTTCTCAATTTATAGTGAGTAACACATGTTTTGAACTAGATTGTAACTTCAAAACTAAAAATTCACACTTTGATCCTTAATGGGCACACCATGTGTCGAATTAATAAGGGTTGATTTCTACATGTTAGAAATTATTTATGAGTCATTCTCTTAAAGTATCCTGAAAATATGATCATTTTCTCTTAGTTTTTAGTGAGTGGTTCATGTTTTGAACAAAAATGTCACTTTTAAACTAAAAACATGTACTTCCAATCATTTCAGCCACATCATGTATCAGATTGACATGTGGATGATTACTAAACATCACAAATGAGTTATGGGTCATTTTCCTAAAGTATAAAGATAGTATGAATTTGTTTTATTTATTTTTAGGGAGTGATATGTGTTTTTAACTAAAATGTCACTTTTAAATAAAAACATACACTCTCAATTATACCTCTCACCTATATATTGAATTTTAATGTAGATGATTTATTCATATTAAAATTGAATTATGGATAATGTTTCTGAAGTATCAATACAATATAAGTGTTTTTTCTTAGTTTATAGTGATTGAAGCATGTTTTGAAATTAAAAGTTACTCTTAAACTAAAAACATGAACTTTTAGTTATATCAGGTACACCATTTTCCAAAATTAACATGAAACTAATTCTCACACATACCCAATAACCCATTGGTAATTTTTCAAATGTATCAAAATAATCCTATCATATTTGATGAATTTTCTATTTGTGAATATTATTTTAACTAAAATTTTATTTGTAAACTGAAAACACGCACTTTGAGTCATTTTTAAACTGAAAATACACACTTCTAAACATAAACATATCAAATAAAGATAAAATATATCTATAAAGATAAAAAAATTTACTTGAGTGAATCATCAATGTTGAAGACTTTGTCAGGAATTGATTTTTGTCCAAGAATGTTTTACTCTTCAAAAAGGAAAAAATGGGTAGAGAAGATTAAATTCTCACTGAATTCACCTCTTCATGATTTGTATAAAAAATAGATAGATAATTAATATATAAAAATGATAAGAAAATTATCTAAAAATAAGTAGATAAATTTAAGAGAAAATTAACCAAATTAGTTGTATTAAGTCACCTCTTCATGGTTTCTGTATACATTCTAATGCCATGTATTTTTTCACCTTTTTTTTGAAAATATGTCCTCTTTAGAATAAGCGGAATATTAAAAATCTATGTAGTACTAAAAAAATAAAAAAAAATCATAAATAAATATTTTAAATTAAATTTCAATTATTCATAAAAATACTACTTTGGGAATGCTATTTTGTTGGTGAAATGTGACATCTTTTATAAATTTTAAAATGAAATGACTATAATTTTATCCATTAGTTTGTTTTAGAAACTATAGAATAATTGTGAAAAATTAAGTAATCTGTTTTTATATATGTTTCGATAGTGAAATATTATTATATAACCATAATATTTATCAATTTGTAAAATTTTATGGGTTTCTTGTGCGCGTGGACCTTGATTATTGTAACACCCTAAGATTTTTTGAAATATATTTTTTAAAATAAATTTAATAATTTTTACATTGTGTGTTACATGAAACACTGAGTTTAGTTTGAAGTACATGAAACACCAATTTTAGATTATGTTATACACTACATTGAGTTTATTATTCATAACAAAAAACACAAATTTATACGAAATGATATGTGATATTAAAATATTAATATTTAATATAATAGTTATCACTAAGCCATTGGAATGGTGGATATGAATAATATTAACTATATTATGAAAATATATTGTCTACGCGTGTATATATAATGAATTCTTCAATGAACAATTAATTATAAAGGAAAATAAAAACCATTTAAAAATAAAGGAAATATTGTTCTTAAAAATAATTTTTATATTCACAAATGTTATTTACCTCAATAAATTAAACCAATCAATTTTTATTAATTCTTTTAATTATATATATATATATATATTATATTCAATGATTTTTTTTTGCATTTATCCTATGTGTTTTTCAGATAAGAGAAAAGAATAAATTTATTTATATACTTAAAAACTATATTTTTTAAAAATAAGTTTTGATATATTCGGTGCACTAATGTTAAAATCAATTTGAAAAAATATGCTTAAATTTTTAAATATAAATTCTAAAACTCATCTTGGAGTGGATTTTGTATAATTTTCTAAGAAGATAAATTTTCTAGTGAATAGTAAAAATAATGATTTTTATTAAGAATTTTTTTTTCATTTACAACATTTAAAAAAATCAAAATTGTTTCAATATGGTTTTAGAATTAAAATTAGTTCAATTATATATTTATTAATATAATTTAGGTTGTTTAAATGAATTTAATATTGAATTTTTATATTAAAAATTTCTCTACTTATGAAAATATTTCCCTTTGAAAACATGTTTTCTCATCCCATCAGTGGGTTTAATTTTAAATTAAATTCCACCAATTATATATGTTGAATTTAGAAAAAAAAACAATTTATATTTGTAATAATCATAATTTATATAATTTAATAAGGTTAATATAATATTTCACCATAATGAATAATAAAAATAGTAAAAATTATTTATTATGCTTAAGGTAAAAATGGGTTTACCAGGGATTAAATTAAAAATATATGGGTTAAAAACAATCCAAAAATGAAAAAAAAAGAATTTTATAGACATATTTAGACCTTATAATGTCTAATTATTGATAATGGTATATTTGGAGCCTTTTGGATTGTTAAAAATGTGGGTACACCTTTTCATTTTTAAAATTTTACAAGTGTGTTACTCACCTCACATATTAAAGGCCACATTTTCTTCTCACCTCTTAACACATCCAAAAAATATTTTTGGGCCAAGAACTAAAAACATGTATTCCTTAAATCCCTCCCTAAAACCTAGAGGACTTTTTAAGATCATAAAGAAAATCTAGGAAAGCTTTAGGTTAAACCTAAAGAGATTTTCTTAAGAAGAGGTAATGTTTTTAACAATGTGTTTTTATTCTACTTCTTCTTATATCACTTTTAAATATAATTAAACTGTGAAGATATAATAACACTGATATATAACACATACTGAGAAATTATTATGCCAGTGGAATAACCTATATCCACCTCCACCTCCATCAAATGTGAAATGAAACCATCAATCATGCATACGGAGGACTACCCCCTCACGAACTTTTGTTATTAGTTTTCCATCACCGTATCTCATGGATGGATATAATGATATATTAAATGTTATATATAATATTAATTATATTATTATACTTGTGTAATAATTATATATAATATACCTTCTTACTTTATATTCTGTGGGAATATGATAATTTCGCTCATGTATAAGGTGGACTACCACCTCGTGAAGTGATGTGATTAGTTCACTCTATACATAGAACATAATAATCATGGGTTTAATGAACATATGTTATATATATGAAATAAAAAATAAATATTTAATTATAATATATTATTTACCTTTCCATCTTTTAATTCTTTAAGAAACTGGAAATAGTGATCATGCGTACACACGACCTACCATCTCCATGAACAGTGTATTTCATTTTCAATCTCTAAATTTTTTAGATTACTATAAAGACATATATAATGAATATATATTATATTTATATCATTTTTAATAGTATTAATATCATTTAATGATGATCAAATTAATAATACCAGAAATAAAAAATCAAAACAAACATGAAATAAATCAGTTATTGCCTAAAATGTGACTTTAACATGGAATTGTTCATAAACCGGTAATAAAAGGTCATAAAAATAATATATGGTATGATATATATATATATATTAATGTTTCTTTAATATATTTATAAAAAAATTATATTTTCTATACATAATATTTTAATGCGTATGAATGAATACAAGACCTAAGGCAACATATTTCTAATATCTCTTTTATTTTTGGGAGATATATGTGATATTCACCATTAGTTTCTTTTCTGCGATGAGTAAATATCCATTTTGACATGTTATACAATTAAACTATTTATTATCATGATATTAATGTTTTTATTTGATGTTAATATTTCATGGGGATTATGATTCAATGTTACCAAAGTGGTAAGGGTTTTATGATACAATCTTATCGTTTATCGGGATTTTTTATCATTATGTTTCTGATTATTAAATATTATGATCCATATCTCAAGAAACTCATGAATTTTATTCTCCTCTAGTTATTCCATGAAAATAAATCTTTCCATTCATTTTTCTATCTAAATATAATAATTATTCCAAAATAATGTTTTTCAAGAAAATGCACTTTATTTCTATTTTCAGTCAAAAACCCATTTCTTACATATAAATGTTTTCAAAAAATTATTTTAAAATATATTTTAAATTAATACAAAGGATTTATTAAAAAAAATTTACACAACATTGACTTTTTACAAAAAAAATTAAAAGAAAGCTTCATGTTGTTTTCCAAACAATGCCTATTTGGCTTTTATAGAAAATTTGAATGTAATATTTGTTTTAAAGTGTATGACCTGAATAATATTTTACACTATAATAGAAAACTCATTATTCTAATGATTTCTTTATAATTTTCAAATTTTATTTTGAAAGAAATTTATTTTTAAAGTAAATTTGGTTTTAAAAAGTTTATTTTAAATTAGAAAGGAAATTTTCTTCAAGAAATGTTTTAAATGATGTTTAAATCATCTTTTATATGTTTCTAAGTTTATTTTCAAAGAAAATATTTTTTAAAATGTTTTATTTTTTAAAAATTATTTTTCAAAGTGGAAATTATATTTTCCTCAAGAAATGTTCAATGTGATCTTACAAAATCATTTTCCATCTAAGATGAAATCATTTGATGTTACTTAATCTTTACTGGGGATATGATCCAATTATACCATATTTATTCTTTCTCATGATAGTTTATGTTTATAATGACAAGATGTTTATGAAACCTATTTATTTTTAACAGTTTATGTCATAAAAAATTGTTTATGAAGCTTTTTTCTGTTACACGAGTTTTACCAAGATAAAATGCGTATGAAATTCTCTTCTCTATTTATGGGTTATGCTATGATGAAATAATGAAATGATTATGAAAAATGTCTCTCTTCCATAGGTTATGCTATGATGGGATGTTTATGAAACCCATATAATTTCATGGGTTCTAATATAATTATTTTTTTATGATCTTTTAGAACATGTATATATGATTTTCATTTTGTGATGAGTGGAACATATTTTTCCCTCTAATTAATTGTGTAAAGATTTATATATCATGATAAAAATAGGATTGGAATGGGGAGTGGACCCAGTTAAGTAAGGGAATCTATCCACTATTATTGTCTTGGGAGTGAACCATGACTACTATAATGGTTTGTGGAGTGAACCCATTCCACTGTGATAGTCGTGGAAATGATCCTTAAACAAATAAGAAATTATTTTATATGCTTATGTGTATAAATTTTTTATTCCTTATGCCAAAATTATATTATTATAGTTTAGGTTGATTGATTCCATTATGATTCATGTCTTATAAACTATTATTATCAATGTAATGACTCAAGTTTATGATCTATGATATATAAGGTATGTATTTAAAATATTATTCTTATATTTTTATACTCTTATATGCATAATGTGTTGATATCTACCTTGTTTATCCTTAATGAGCATCAAAGCTCACCCTTTCTTATATTTCCTTTCCCTAGGTTATAATTAAAGGTATTATGTATGATTTTTCTAATAAGGGTGCTAGTTATTAAAATATAGTGGCATATGATGTTGATCACTTATGGACCAATTTTTAACATTTCAAATTTTCCAAAGGAACTAGACCCAAATGATTCTGGAATTGATTGTTATAGTATTTGTTAAATATTCTTCTATTAAATTGTAATATTTATCTATGAGAAATTTGAGTCTTTAGAATTTGTATTAGTGTAATGTTATTTAACCTTTAGAATCTAGGATGAGAAAACATTAGTGATATCCCTAGGGAAATTTCTAAGGTTGTGTCTAGGGATATGCCTAAAGATAAGTCTAAGGATGGGTTATAGTATAGGAAAATGTCCTAGATTTTTAGTAAATGATAAAGTGAGTGGTTTATATGCCATTATATTCCTTAATTGATACTAAAAGTGGATATGGATCTAGAAAAAAGTTACCTAGTAGTAATAACTCTGAAAAGTTCACATTTAATTGAAAACAATGATTACCTGGTGCAAGAAAATGGGGTTTTCTTCACACCTGGTTTGACACTCCCGGTGGATATGATTTGGTAATTCACAAACTCTTTATGAACCATCATAAATGATTTGAATAATGAATAATGTTAAACCTAAGGTGTCATAGATTTAAAATTATGTGACATTATTATGACCACCTATAATATATTTTCAGTATTATGTGGTTTCCCACTATGATTATTGTTTCTTACACTATGATTTTCGGTTTTAGTCAATAGTAGAAACCATAAAGAACTAAGTCTACATTTATTGTGATAGGAAAATTATTGATTAGAATCAAAATGGAATGATTACTGGAGTAAAATATATTGTTATTATTCACAATTATTTATCTAGATATATGATTAACAACATTCACCTTAAATAACTCTCAGACTCACCAAAGAAGGGAAGTATAGAGTTTTCTAATATATTGGGTGGTGGAGGCCATGGAGGAAAGAAGAATTAGTTTTATACATTTCAATAATGTTGGAAGAATAACTCTATGGAATGTCTTAAAGAAAATAGAAGATGTTTTTATTATAGAAAATAAGGACACAAAGAAAGCAATTGTCAAGGAAAAATGAAAAGTTATGTTAATGAAATGGATGATAATAATGGCTTCCCTAAAACATGATAAATAATTTATTATTATAAATTTGGTAGTTACATCAATTATATTAATCGATATCCTGTGGGGGAGATCTTAAATAGAATAATCAAGGTGTTATGAGCAATGGTTATATTGCTGATGGTGAAGAGACTACAAATATCATAAGAAATGTATGGTCTATTCTAACAGTATTTTTTTGTTTAACATTAAAATAATGATTAAATAGAGGTTGATTAATGTTAATACATTAGTAATATTTCATACTATAGGAAATAATTATTAAGGAATAAGATAATTAATCTTAGTTAATGGTTTAAGAATGAAGTGGAATGATTGAAGTGTTTTTGTATGGGAATTCAAGAATTGCTTTATATGATTCATGAAATATATAATGATTGTTCTGTATAAGTTTTCCATTAATGATTTTAATGAATATGTTGAATGGTAAGAATAACATTGAAATTTGATTTAATGGAAATGTGATTTTTTTGTAAAACACATGATTAATGGGAGATAATCCTTAATATGTTTCTAATGTTTAGATAATGATGTTAGTATAAAGAGTTTCACTAATACAAATACTCCTTTTATAAGTACTAAAAATGGCCTTTAACAGTGCTAGAAAAGCACTGTTAAAGCTGAAAAAGATAAAGGGGGGTCCCCTTTATCAGCGCTGATAAAAGGGGTCTTTTATCAGTGCTAAAAAAAGCGCTGATAAAAGGGGTCTTTTATCAGCGCTAAAAAGAAGATATGATAAAAGGGGTCTTTTATCAGTGTTAAAAAGAAGAGATGATAAAAGGGTCCTTTATCAGTTCTTTCATTTTAGCGCTAATAAAAGTCCCCTTTTATGATCTCTTTTTTTAACGCTGATAAAAGTAAAAAAAATTTAAAAAAAAATAAATTTTTTTAAATTTTTTTAAAAAAATCCTGCCAATCGGGGGATTTTATAGCACATGATCCCCCCTTTTAACAGCGCCTTTCCATCCCCTCTAGTGCCCTCTCTCACCCCCTCCACCCTTTATCAGTGTTAGCCCCCCAAATCCACCCCCATGTGCACGCCCCTGCGACCACCAGGTTTTGAACTCGAGAACTCCTCCATGTGCACCTAAGCCCTTACCACTCCTCTATATTGATTGTTTTTCCATTTCATGATATGTATATATAGTTATATTTATTCATATAGTAATGTATATATATTTCTATTAATATATTTATATTTATATTAATATATATATTTATAGTGATATTAATATATATATCTATAGTTATATGAATATATATATGTAGTTATATTAATATATATATAGTTAGATTAATATATAGGTATAAAAATATTCATATATTCGTATTTTAAATAAAATGGATATTATTTATTATTTAGATAAAGGTAATATATTTTATATATAAATATATTTTATGATTTATATTTATAATTAAATTTTCATGCGTGAATATATAAATAATATGAATATATTGTTATATATTTGATTATAAATAGCAGTACATTATAAAAAACGATAAAATTTGAAAGATATAATATCAATATGAATGTAATACCTTGGAATAAATACATTCCCCACCAAAAAAAGCCAATAATACCCCCTTAAACGAGGCTGAAAATCCACAAAATGTTAAAAAATCGGGGTATCCCGACTAAAAACTCAATTTTGGAGGCCTTTTGGGCCTTTTGGCCTCGAAAATGTGGAAAAATCTTTTCTTGGTTCACAAGCGCGTAGCTATCATCGCAGGCTTTGATTTGATATGTTGTAGAGCTCAAACGGACACCCGGATCAAAAGTTATGATCGTTTGAAGTTCGAGTTGCATTTTCAACATATTTTGGATATTTTTTAATTTGTTTTTATTTTTTACTCTTAAAATTGTTATTAAATGACAGTTACTCCATAATAATTAGCAAATTATTTATTAATTTTTTTTTTAATTTATTTATAATCCATTTTCACTAAATATCTTATATATTATGTGTAACTGTATATTTACACTTATCTAAAATAGATTTAAAAAATATATATTATATTTATATCAATATAACAATATCTATATATTTAAATATTAATATATTTTTTTAATTATTTTTTTTTTGGAATTTGAACCTTTATGAGCACTTTTAAAAAAAGCGCTGATAAAGGGGTACTTTTATAAGCTCTTTTTTTAGGGATGATAAAGGTACCCTTTATCAATGCTTTTTTTAGCACTAATAAAGGTACCCCCCCCCCTTTATCAGCACTTTTTCGTTAGCGCTGATAAAGGCTAGCGCTGGCCTTGCCTAGTTTTGTGGTAGTGTTTATTTATGTGGATAAATAAAATTGGATAATATTGATTACCGTGGAACTGATTAATGATTTCATGAGAAAGTGTTATATGTTTTCGTTGATGAAGTTTATAGAATTTTTGAATTTAAGTAATATATTACATAATCAATAAGTTTATTTAAGGAATGAGAAAACTGTTATGTTTTTAAATAATGTATGTTTTCATTAAGTTTTTATGGTAATTCAGGATATTACCATGTTTTATGAGAATTTATGATCAATGTATTCTCATATTTAAAATGATACATTAAGAGATACTTCATATTATTTTGGCGAATTAATGATATGTTGGTTTGGGATATTTATTAACATTATTTGTAAACTTTTTGCATTTAAATTTTGGTCAGACATGAAGGATCCTTATGGTAAATTATTCATGTAATAGATTATGCTGAACTATGGATTTTATTGGTTAACTTGTGCTAACCATTTTTTATAACGACAACTAGAGATAGAAGGAATGACTTATCATTCTATTATGGATCTTATGATCTCTTATTACTTCAGGAATAAAACATTCATCTTCATTTATTAAAATGATTATGTATAAACTTATCAAATAAAAACAAAGGATTAAATTGGGGTTGTGAAATGTAATGAAATAAAGTAAGTATATCTTCTCATGAAAATTCTCCAAATTTTGAAAAAGGATATTGAAATAAAATTTTATCATATTGCTATCATTTTTAATTATATGAATGACCCCTTTTAGAACAATTTGGTTTCTTATTTTCTGGTAGTTGATTTTCACTTGATCATTCACTTTCTTGTGATTAATGATCTCTATCACTATCCATAATTATTTGGACATTACACTTTTCTTAAATATCAAAATCTTCACTTCCCACATATGTTCTTCTATTTGGAAACCTTGTTTGTATTATTCCATATGACCTTCACATGTCTATTTCTCAATTTATGAGAGGAATTTATATTAATCGTTTTTATGATGTGGGTTTCCTGAAAAGGGATTTTACAAATTTTAAACCCTTGTGTACCGAGAATAATTTCAAATTACAAGGATGAAATTTATTTAGGGGGTATAATGTAACACCTCATGATTTTATGAAATATTCTTTTTAAAAAACTATCTTTTTGAGGTTTTTCATTTCATGAAACACTGTATTTTTCTTTCAATACACATAAAACTGATTTTACCTTAAGTTACACGCAACAATGAGTTTATATTTCATTACATGCAATACTAAGTGTATCTTGTATTACATGCAACACCGATGTTAAATGGAATGTGACAGACTATTAAAACATTATCAATTAATATCACAGTTGTCAACTACCCATTAAAATAGTTGGTATGAATAGGATTAACAAAATTATGAAAATATAATCTTTACACATGTATATATAATGAATTATTTGGTGAACTATTAATTATAAATGAAAATAAAAACATTTTAAAACAAAAGAAATATTTATCTGAAAAACTATTTTTCTTATGAACAGATGAGTTTTACCTCAATAAATTTAAAAAATAACTTTTGGTGAATTATTTTACTGAAAATTACATATTATATTTTCAATAAAAATTTTATCATTCATATTATGTGGTTTATAGGCAAGTTATAAGAATAAATAAAATTTTATGCTTAAAAACTGGATTTTTATAAAAAGTTGTTTTGTTACATTCTGCGCACTTTTTTAAAAATCAATTTTTATGACATTTAGAAAATATATTTTAAAAAATTAATTTTTAAAATATATATGTGAAAATTATATTTTATTGAATATTTTATACTTTTTTAAAAGATAAATGCTTTAGTGAATAATGAAAAATACTTATTTTTATTTAGAATTTTCTTTTCATTTACAACATTTAAAATGATAAAAAAATAGATGTATTTAATTGTTTAATTAGTTCAATTATATACTTATTAATCCAATATATTTCATTTTAATCAATTTAATATTTTATTTTGAAATTAAAACTCTATCTACTTATGAAAATTTCCATTTGAAAACTCACTTTCTCATCACGTATGTGGGTTTAATTTTAAATTAAATTCTGGCACTTATATGAGTTGAATTAGGAAACAAATATTAAATGGTTGGAATAATAATGATTTATATTATCTGATAAGGTAAAATTAATTTTTGACCATAACGAATAGTAAAAATAATAAAAATAATTTAACACGGTTAAGGTAAAAATGGGTTTATAGAGAGTTAAAGTAAAAAATATAATGGTTAAAATGACCCAAATATTGATCGAAACCTATTTTTTGGGTATATTTAGACCGTATCATGAATATTTATTGAAAATGGTCCATTTTTATCCTTAATTTATGTGAACAATGTGGGTAAACCATTTTTCAAAAATCACATGTGTGCCACTCACCTCACTTATAAAAGGTCACCCCTTCTCCTCTCCTATTAACACTTCCGAAACCATTTTTTAGAAAATACCTGAACAAATATATTTCATACATCCATAAACACTTCCTAGAGTAATTTTTTATCATTGATACAATCTATAAAGTCTTTAAGTTAAACCTAAATAGGTTTCCTGAAGAAGAGGTAATGTTTTAACTGTGTGTTTTTGTTTTACATATTATTATTACTCCCTCAAATATTATTCAATTATGAAGATATAAAAACACCATTATATCACATATAATTATATTTTATTATGTTAATATCAAAATCTATATCCACCTCCACCTCTATCAAATGGGAAATGAAACTGTCGATCGTGTGTACAACGGACTACCACCTTTTGAACCGATATTATTCATTTTCATAAACACCTATCACTGTAGGATATAATGATGGATTAAGTGTTTATATATGATATTCATTATATTATTTTTATTTTATATTTATTATATAACAAAGACCTTCTTACTTTCCATTTTATGGGAATATGATAATGTCTCTCGTGTGTACGGTGGACTACATCCTCACGAAGTGATGTGATTCGTAATGCTTTACATAGAAGTTAATAAGGATGGATTTGATGAAAATATTTGATATAACGGAAATAAAAATAATACTATAATGGTAATATATTATTTAAATTTTTTTATTTTATTCCTTCTATAAAATTGAAATAGTGTTCATGCATATGTACGGTCTACCATCTCGATCAATTGTGTATTTCATTTTTTATCTCGTACTTTTATGGATTACTCTAAAAACATATATCCTAAATATATATTATATTTTAATCATTTTTAAACTTCTTAATATTATTGAACCCTGACCAAATTAATGGGAATAAAAATAAAAAATCAAAACATACATAAAAAACAAAGTAGTTATTGATCGAAACATGACTTCAACGTGAAATTTTTAATAAACGGGTAATAAAATGTCATAAGTAAACCATATATAGTATGATATATATATAAGTATGTATTATTAATATATTGATAATAAAATAATATTTATTATAAATTAGGTTTGAACATGTAATAACGAATTCAAGACTTAAGGTAAGGGATTTATAGTGTCTCCTTTATTTCAGGGAGACATATGTCATACTCAGCACTCGTTTCCTTTTTGTGGTGTATATACTAAGATTTTAACATTTTATATCATTAATATCTTTATTCTCATGATATTAAATATTTCATTTTAAATTATTTTTTCGTAGGGCTTTTCATTCAATGTTACCAATGTGTAAATGGTTTTATGATACAATCTCATCATTTATCATTTTTGTTTATGATTATGTTTATAATGATGAAATTTTATGATCCATATATCAAGAAACACATTAATTGCTTTCTCCTTAGGTTATTTCATGAGAATCAAATGTTTCACTTTATTTTTATTTCTTTATATTCTCATGATTCAAAAATAATGTTTTTAAATAAAAACAACTTTATTTTTCTTTTCGGTTGAAAACCATTTTTCTTCCACAATCATGTTTTCTAAAAATATTTTCAAAAAAGTTTCAACATCCTAAAAGAGATTTATTAAACAAATTTTTACTACTTTTTATTATTTAAAAAGTTTTTTAAATTGAGTCTTTATGTCATTTTCCAAACAATTTGCATTTGGATTTTACCAAAAAAGTGATAGTAGTCTTTTTTAAAGTGTGCTAAATGAATAGTATTTTCCACCATTATAATCAAATCATTATTTTAAATCTCCCCGTATATGTTTAAATGTTTATTTTCAAAGAAATATATTTTAAAAATATTTTAGGTTTTAATTATTTCTTTTCCAAATGGAAAGAATATTTTCCACAATATATCTTTTAAATGATTTATAAATCTTCATTTATAGTTTCTAAGGTTATTTTAAATGAAAAGGATTTTGAATATGTTTTGTTCTTTAAAATGTATTTTTCAAAGGGTAAATGATATTTTCCTCAATAAATATTCCATGTGATCTTTCAAAATCATTTTCCATCTAATATGAAATTCTTTGATGTTACTTAAGCTTCACTTGGGATATGGTCCAATGATAACATCTTTATTCTTTCTCAAGAAGGTTTATATTTATGATGAAAATATTTTTATGAATCCCTTTTCTCTTCCATGGATTATACAATGATAAATTTTTAATTAAACTTCTTTCTATTACACAGGTTATACCATGATTTAAATTCTTATAAAACCCACTTATTTTTTCATCTGTTATAAAATGATGAAATGATTTTGAAAATGATTTATTTTCTATAGGTTATGCTATAATAAAATTTTTATGAACCCCATTTCTTTTCATGGTTTCTGATATGGTGATAATTTTATGATCTTGTGGCATATGCATATATGACATCATTATATGACAATTTGAACCTATATCTTCCTCCAATTAATTGAAAAAATATGGATATATCATGAGATAAACAAGACTAAAATGGGGAGTGAACCCAATTCAGCAAGGTACTTTTTCCACTCTAATAGTATCGGGAGTGAATCTTGGTTAATATAATGGTTTGGGGATTGAACCCATTCCAATATGATTGTCTTGGAAATAGTCCTTTAACTACTAAAGAAATTATTTTATATACTTATATGTATGCCACAAATCTATGTATTATTCCAATGAAATGTTATCATAGTTTATCTTCTTTAATTATATTATAATTCATGTCTTATGAACTGACAAGATTAATTCCATGACTCCAGTTTATGATCTATGATATGTAGGTTATGGTTTTCAAATATTATTTACATGTTCTCAAGGATCATGATATATTGATATTTCCCTTGTTTACACTTACTAAGCATTTGATCTCACCCTTAATTATGTTTCCTTTCCCCAGGTTATAATGAATGGTGTTATAAATTATATGTCTAAGAAGGGTGCTAGTTATGAAGAACATAGTGGGAGATTTCATAGCTCACTTATAAACCATTTCTTTTATGTGTTAAGGTTTCCAAAGGAACTAAACCTAATTAATTATGGATTGTATCATTATTTTATGTAATTAATGTTCATCTATTAAGATTTAATATTTATGTATAATAATTTTGGGTCTTTACAATCATACTAGAATTTTAATGATATTTAAAAACTTCCTTATCATAAATAAATTTTCATTAAAAAAATACAAAATGTTTAACTTAATGATTGTTTGAAAAATATTAAATTAATTTCATTACAAATTGATAAAATTCATCATATATGGTAAATGTTTTTCTAATACATGAATTGAACCCAAAAAATAAATCTTTGGAGTATCTAAATTGATTAAAATGAGCAACCAATTCTCTATAAAAACAAAAAAGTAATAAGTAATGGATGAAAGGAATATATATTTGATATGATAAGAATATAGATTTTTACCCCTATATCAATGGTATTAGGAATTATTTTTCATGTGTGAGTTTCTTTTCAATGATTGTAGCTAGTTGGTACACTATTTATAAATATTCCTTTTCTTCCAATGATCTTTGTTGTGTAGAATTGATGTGAGCACTAATGTGTTGGAAGAATATTTCAGGGGTTTCAATTCAAATAGTACTAATATATAAACATGTAAAAAATATGAATATTATTTAACTCTATTTAATATGGTAGATCGGTTATTGGATAAAAAGATTATGAAAATTCACATCATGTATACATTTTCAACTGAGACTCTCAATCAACCATGCATGAGGATTTCATCTATATTCTCAAGAACAAGATAGTCTGTAATAGCCTCTCTGTACCTTGGTTATTCAAAATCAGTGATGGTCATATTACCATATTTGAAAGTTGTATCTACATGAAATTTTAGTATTCGTAAATGTCGTAGTTAAACTAGTGGGGTAAAGTTAGTATTGTAAGGTTGTTTGATTGATTGGTTTGTCCTTAAGATTATTTTGATTCGACCTTATCTTTCCCCTTCCTTTTCACCATTTGTAATAAAATTATTCATTTATATCCTTTTTATTAGTATTTAAAGGTTTTAAAAAATATAAAATTAGAAATTATATACCTTGTTGTCGACATATATTTTTATAATATAAATAGCCATACATTGAAAGTTTTAAAAGAAAGTTTGGCTATGTAAACATCTATATCATCAATGAGAATAAGTATCTCAATGCTCAAATCATGAGCTACATGAATCCTCACTCTCACATGATCTTTTGGAGGTTTATGTTATGTATAATATCTCCTTGGATATTGTACAATGTACCTCTCGCAATAAGGTAATTGGAGGATTCTTGATAGATATAAATCATAATCAATTTCACCATAGAGAATATTAGTACATGAAAGGCATCAGTATATTACTAATTCACATTTCATAAAAAAATTTATGATAATATTGATTACATCTATTAAGTAATACCTTTGAGGGGAATATATCATCTCAATGTTGGGGGGTGGATATTCATCCGTTCGTTTTTGTTGTTTCATTATATATCATTGATTACTCACCATATAATTCTCTAACAACTCAGACTGACAATTATTTTTTTCTCATAGAACACTTATTCATGCCTGCATCTTATCTATTTTCTTATCTTTATCCCCAAATTCAATTATTTTCTCAAAATATGTTCTATGAGACACTTCCAACCCTGTATATATGACATGGCTATATTGTTATGGCTGCTTTAAGGCCATTAAAAGTTTCTATTAATTAGGTATAGACAGTTATGATTCTTATTCCTAAAAAATATAAATAATATTGGTAAATAAGTAGTCATAATTTTATAATAATAATTTAAAATAGAAAAAAATTTATTATTTCATACTTACAAATAATTCTCATAATCGGTGTTTTTTTCATCAATGATTATTTTGTATTTATTTACACAAGACTCCTTCCATACCACATAACATAAAATGGAAGTGGATTTTGTTTCATCAATATACATATAGACAAAGTAACATAATAATTTTTATGTTTTATTCCACAAAAAAAGTATAATTGTAGATTTAAAATACATATTATTTTTATAAGTGAATCATACCCTCGTCCTTACAATACAGCAGGGGTGAATTAGTTTTGATTCATGCTAATTATTTTCACCACTCAGTTGTTACTTAATAAATAAATAATTCTTAATCAAAGTGTTTAATACATTTATTTCCAAGTAAATTATCATTAATCACAGTGTAATTGAAATGATGCCTTCTTATAATGGCCAATACACACATTCTATGATTCTTGATTTATCATGTGTGCATATATTTGTGGTGGGTGTGGGTTTAATTTCCCTCTAGAATCCCTTAGGTGATGATTTGTAAGAATTATCGTAATGTATTGGTGATCCTTTCTAGTAACTATTAATATAAATTCCATTAGATTTACATATACTATAAATTTACTTTATAAGGGATAATGAAGTGTAAATCAGTGTTTCATTGTTTTATCTTTTTAGAAAAATAGAGAAATTATATCATATTATTACCCTAATAACATCCCAAATTAGTTCCTTCATCACCATCACAACATTATGTCATGTAACTACATTAATAGTAAAAATCATTCAAGTGGTGAACCCAATGTAACTATGTAAAATAGAATTATTGGGGTTAACAAGCTAGTCTTGCACATTCAATTAAACCTCGATTTTTATGCATCTTCTCCTTGAATTAAATTTTTTTATTAATACTATCATGATACTATTATCTTTTTTTTCTTATACATAGGTGTTACACCTCATAACATTTCTTAGTTTCAACATTTGTAGTATATTGTTTCTTGGGATTGGTCGCATTAGCATGTGGAGAAACATGTTTTTTCTCCAGATTGGGAGCATTAGCATGTTAAGAAACCAGTTATTCCTTGGGAATGGGAGAATCAATATGTGGAGAATCCATTTCTATATAAATGGTTGAAATTATTATTTTTATTACTTATATTCAGTATATAAAACATAATAATATTAGGTATCACAACGTATATTAAAAATATTAACCTGATTATTAAACTCTCTTTTTTTCATTTAAAGGTTGAAGGAATTTTACCTCTCTATCAGGTATCCAAATCCCCTAATTATGGTCTTCTGTAAATTTAAATGACCCAACCAAATTTGAACATCGTGAAATGATTACTAAGTCCCAATGAAAGGGTCATCCTGAATTGAATTGAGGTCTAACCCTATAGAGGTTTTAGTCAATAAAAAAGCAATTGACAACATTTTATTTTCCAAATCTTGGAAATAAAATAATTTTACAACCTATGATTCCATTATGAATGGTTTATCCTTATACTCTTCCTTACTAAAATACTCTTTCAAAAATATCAACTTATTTATTTTTACTACACTCATGTTATCAACCCACATGCATTGAAAAATCAGCACTTGCAATGACAACACTCCCATATTTTTTTATGATGCAAAAGTATGAAATATTTCTGTAAATTTTATTTCTATCCTTGGTATCATATTCATGCATTTATTATTCCACATGAGTAAATACAATATTTTTTATATTAATTCATTCATCATGTTCCACTGTATATATCATATAACCATTAAATAAAAAACCATCATAAGATAACACATGTACACTTGGTCATCTAACTAACCATTCAAGTAATTATAGAATTTTATTTTGAAATTTAGTTTTCTCCTTATAAGTATGGACTTGAAAAAACCTATAAACTATCGATTTGCTTTATTTTATATCCATATTTAAAACCTTAATGGATTCAAATGCCTAAAAATTAATTCATGGGTTTAAACATATAGTGAAACCTCAAAAAAATTATATTAAACATAAATGTGAGTCTTCTCCCACTCTATGATAGTAATTGTGATAACATATATTCCAGAAATTCTTTCACCCATAAGTTTATCTTTGTGATAATATTTTAGTGGGCCAATTATCTTCACATTAGATAAGTATTCAGTAAAAATTAAAAGTCTTCCACAATAATATATCTCACTTCTATAAAACATTTTATAAGAATTCTCTTTTTGACATACAATTTCAAAATATTTATAAACTATTCAACATGGTATATCCATCTATAATGTATAGGACCACATAGTCAAATCTCTCTGACTAAGTTAACCATCGTATCAAAGAATAAAGGTGGAAAGAATATATCCAATTCACATAATATAACAACAATTTCCTTTTCCATAGTTGGAAATTTTTCGGTTCTATAACTTTAACACATATATATTGCAAAAAGAAACAAGTATTTTTAAAAGTATGATGGAAATTTTTAGGAAAAATGTAATGTAAAGCTACATGAATTAAATATTTCATCAGAACATAAAATTTTGTGATTTCAATAAATTTAATATTAAATAAGTCACTAATATGATACTCTTGATATTTGATGAATGCCCCTCTAAAAACATACATCATTAAAGATGTTTTAAAAAATATATCTATCTTTCCTAAAATATTGTAAGTGGCTGGATGAAGAAAATTCAATATTTCTCCATTTAATGGCACTAAGTATTCCTATATCCCCATGTTATTCATGTCAATCATGTACTTAATTTAATCTCTTATCTTTGTAGGTTCATTTAGTAAGATTCCAATGACACTATCACATATTCTTTTATACATTCATAACATCAATAAAATCTTTAACATACAAATAATTCTATTATTGTAATTTAAAAAAAAAACTCATCTCTTTTTTCAACTGGTTTTCATATGGTTTTTCAAAGAAGTTTTACCAAGTGTGGTGACCATATCCTTTACATTCTCAAGTAGTTGATCACCAATTACTAGATATTGTGTTGTGCCTTCATCTAAATTACCATCAAATGATTTCATCCGAGATCGATATTTATGTCCACAGGGTAGAATGTTGTGATGTCCTAGAAACATATTCTTTGATGAATGTTTCAACCTAAATGAGTGTGTACCTTATTCAATAATGGGAAGCCTTAGATTTCTTTAATGTTATATCCTAAAAAAATAACAATCAAGAAATTCATTTATCATCTCATAGAACATGTATCACAATGTAAAATAGTCATTTATATAATAATCATACAACATAACAAAATAATCCTACATTAATTTCATATCTTTGATCAATATATCCAAATAAGCATCAATATCATTGCCCAGTTTCTTTAGACCTGATATAACTAGAGATAATATAATATATTTTCACTTTTTACATAACCATAGTGGAATGTAATAATTCACCAACATAACTAGACATTTACTATGATTTCTACTTTGTACACCAAAAGGATTCAATCAATTCGTAGATAGTGAAAGATGGATATTTTTTGGCTCATTTCCAAATTTAGGATAATCATGATAAATTTTCTTCCATTGAGGAGAGTCTACTAGGTGATGAATTTTCTCATATTTATTTCATGTATCTATATTCCATGTCAATTTACTTGATGTATTGCCACTTTTATATTGGCAGTTAAACGTTATAATTATTTTGAATAACCATACAACATTGAAAGTACTTGATTAGTATTTCCTTTCTCAAGACCCACCACAATTTGGTAATATTTTAAGTGATTCATGGTCCATTAGAAACAGTATACCATCATTTAGATAATAATATATTCCTTTAGAGATAATACCCATTGAATGTATCATTTATATCAAATTATATGTTTGACAAGGAATATAATTATCTTAAATTATCATCACATTCAAAAAAATTAAATATGTTGAAACAACATTTTTCACAGACTTTTACATTATATAACTTCACTATGGATGAAAATGTTTTATATTTAGTACAACCATCATAAAATTCCTTAATTTCATATCTCTTTAAATTCAAAAATATCTTTATACAATCATAAAGTTCATATTCAACCGTTTTTGTTATTTCCTCAATATGATCTTCATCATCATTTACACCTATAATAATATCCTTGATATGATATTTATCATCATTCACACTTGTAATCATATTATATGACCAATAAAATTCAATGTTATCCTAGTCACTAGCTACATTCAGTTATTTCCCAGGTTTAGTCTAGTATTTATAAATTCAATTTATATCATGTGAGATCAAATGTTCTTCTAACTCTTTTAGACTAATTAGTACAGAATAACAACAACATAAACAAGAAAAAGAGTTTCATAAGGGTTGTAGGCATGATATTATACAAACATGGTGAAGTCTTTAACCCCATCCTCATACTCATTCATCATATGATTGGAAACCTTTCGTTTTCAATTAATATCTATCCTATCTTATTTGATAATATTCATATTAAACAAAAATACACATAAGTTTTTATGTTATAATCCTAAAGACTATTATTTATACATACACACATATAATTATTAGATATGATATAAATTTTCATTATTTCAATAACTTGTGATAATATATAAAGATAAATATTTATATGAATTTAAATCATTATAACACTTTTTTTAATTACAATAATTCAAATATCATAAACCGTGATTTCTTTAGAAATGGATTAATAAAGGGAGATAATAATGTAAACTTTTAAAATAGAGATCTTCATCTCCAACCAGTTCACTTTGTTAAAGGTCGTCAAGGTCATCAAAATTTGTTAGAGGTCACCTTGAAGAAAAAATACTTATAAAAAAAGTGGATTCTATATAGTCTACATCTCATATGGTGTAATATGAGTTTTCATGCATAGAACATGGATAATTGTGAATGTTTTTGTTATTATAGAATAATACCAAATTAATATAATAAGATCAATCTTAAATTAGAATTGGTTGAACCATGTATAATAATGTTTTTTCTTTTAATAAACCATTATATTTTTGTGTTTAGAAATCATAGGGTAATAATGCAATACCCCACCCCCTTAAATAGTTGTTAAAAACTTCACTTAGTTATTAACTACCTTAATTAGGTTAAAACAATTTAATAGCATTTCCAAGATACTTTTTTTACATATTTATTTGATATTTTAGAATATTTCAAAATTCAATATTTTTATTTCATTATAAATACATATTTATATATACCAAAATCATTCGAGATGGATATAAAGTACCATAAACAACTACTTTCTTGTATACTTATTGATCCACACACATATGTGATGATATAATAAATCCTATGTTTAGAAAAAATATACTCTTCTCTCATGGTTTGGATTATTTTCCTAGTTTGGAGTAGGTAACTTCATGCACAATATGATAATATAATGTGATGGTTTTTTTCTTATAAGCTTAAGGATTTAAATAAAATATAAACAAATATTAATATATATATATATATACAAACATATATAAACACATAGATATATAAATACTCAAACACACATAAAATATATATATATATATATTTATATATTTATACTTATACATATAAAAATAAATGAAACACACACACACACACACACACACATATATATATATATCCAAGAAAACATCACATCTCGTGTCATCTTTCTATAAATAAAACCATTAATCATACACTTCAATCATTTTCATTTCAAATATAGTTACATGATTGAACCAAAACATAACCTAAAAAATAATTTTGAATCCATTTATATATATAATCTCTACACTTATTTATTATATTACAAGCGTTAATTTATAATCTAAAAATTACCCAAGCTGTCAATTCATTTATTGATCGATAAAAACCATTTTCATTCCACTAAACCCCATTTAAATTTTCAATTAATATCAAATAATAATAAAAATATTTATTTTATAGGAAATATATATCTATATTATATATTTATATATACAAAGATAATTAACGATCCAAAATCCGGAAAATCATGCAAGATCGGTGAACCAAAATGGAAAATTCCCTAAAAGGGTTGATTCATCCAAAAAAAGGAATAACAATGAAAAAAACGAACTAATGAAAAACATGAAGGGGAATAAACATTACGAATGGATAGGGAAAGATAAACTCAAAAAATCATAAAAACACATGAAAGATAAACTGTGGCATCCCACCTTTTTATAACATAACTTTTCATTACATTTTACAAATAGAGGATCTTTAAAGTCTAGTGTCTTGGAAATCTGGGACATAAAACATGAAAACAACATAAAAAATTATTCTAATCCACTTGTAAGGCTTCATCATATGTTCATCCTACGTTCAATTATTTCATCTCATATCCTGGAGACATACATCAAAGTAAAGGGGGAGCAGAATGCCCAGTAAGGGTAAACAAGGAAAAGATTACTTTTTATATCACTAAGACCTTGAATAAAAACACAAAAACATGAGCAATGGAAGTATAGGAATATCATAGATAAAATAACATGAAACATAACTTGAAGATGTGGCTAAAAAAAATTAACTTAAAAAATCAAGAACATATCACCAAGGTTCATCCCCAAGGTGTCATTTAAAATTACCAAGGTTATTCACCAAGGTATAATTAAAATTGTAATCCCTAGAGATTGCATCATTACCCAATGCATTGGAGTACTATCAGGGTGCACCCTTAAATTTGTCTTTATTATCAGGTGATCCACATATATAATCATCAAACATTTCATAAATAACCCACATAGCATAAAAGAATTGAGTTTCATTTTATAATCATAACGTTTTAAAAACTGCTTTAAAGACATGATATTTATGTCACTTTAAACCCACAGAAAAGGAAATCGGGTTTCATGTATGTAAATCCCAGAATTAAAATAGAACATTTTGATATATATGTTAATACCCCTGTATAAAAAAGATCTTTGAGTATTCACTTAATAAAATAAAAGAATTTGATAAAAAGAGAGATAAATTTTGAGATGAAAATTTGGCAGCATAATGGCTATGTTGCAGGGTTTTAAAAAACATTGAAAAGAGAGGGGACATGGGTCACCCACTCATAAATGATCCATAAAATAGTAGAGGGATAGAATATAATGGATATAAGAACGTGGTAGTGAAATTTGAAGGACATGCCATATGAAATGAAAAACATGAAAGGAACATAAAAGAACATTATTATGAACATAAAAGAACAGTATTATGGATATAGATATCATACCCCAACATAATAAAAAAGAACTTGAAATACTTGACATGAAAATGAGAAGGGTGAAAGAATCCCTTAAAAAACTTCGGCAGCCTAACGACGCCACTTAAACATTCATTAAATGAATTGATGAGAGCAAGAGGGGGTCTATCATCATATAAACATGAAAAGGATAGTAGTATTAATATAAAATAACATCCCCAACATAAGAACATGGAGCTTAAAATAAATGACATAAAGGAGAATACCTGAAAAGAAAGAGAGAGGTAGGATCCCATACCTTGTAGAGTAACTTAGAAATCTTGATGTTTGGGACCTTGGGAGTCTTGAGGGAACCTTGGGAGGACACCTTGGGAGATAAGGAGATCAGAACATTGTTGATGAGGATTTTTCAATGGAAAGGATGAGAGAACGGCTTTGTATTTATAGGGGAAGTGAGGGGACAAGGCATTAATGACCAAGGGACACCTCATTGGTGTTATTGGAAAACCCATGGGCTTGATCATGGTATTGGCCACTTGGGACACCTCATACCTTATCTACCTATTCATAAGTCCACCATAATTCTTACATAATTATTGTATCCTTAATCATGTCATTAAACACCCGAAACTCTAAACTGAAAATTCACTATTCGCCGAAAGTTCATCTTTTTCAGAAAAATCCCAAAATTTCACCGTAACCAAATATTGATTCTCTAATTTCAAAAAATAACTTTATTTTATGAAAATAATTTTCTAAATATTTTGAATTTATTTTTTATATAAAAACGCTATTCACTGAAAATTCATTTTTTTCAGAAAAAATGCCAAAAAATCACCACAACCTAATATCAATGCTCTGAATTCAAAAATGAAATCCATTTTATAAAAATAATTTTCAAAATAATATTAATTTAATTTTTATTTAAAAAATGCTATTCACCCGAAAAAACTAATACTTGTCTAAAAATTTCAGAAACAGTTACTTACCTATTTTATTGAATCATTATACTTAATCAAGGTGTCTAAATTATATTAATACTTTATTTAAGTGATATTACTAATAAATTTGGTCACATTACTATTCCTAAGCGTAAAATCACTATTCATAAAGTACTATTCATAAAAAATTAATTTGATCCTATTATACTCTAAATTTCTTACTTTACATAACTATAAAAGATGATTTTTTGAAAATCATTACACATTATTAATTTGTTAAGGTTTAAAAAAGTATTTTTAAAAATATCCTTCTAAAATTCATTAATAATATGCATACTATATTTATCCGGACATTTGAAAATTCACAAACTTCACCATAAGAATAAATCACAATTTTTATTTAAATGAAAGGATTACACAAGGCAGTTACAGTCTCATTACATAACCCCTTATAACACCAGCATAAAACCTAAGAGTAAGGTGTACTAGGGTGATATAATATTGGGGCGGCTCGGCCAACATTGCCTGAGTAGTGATTTCTATCAGTTTTAACTTCTCGCAAATGCGATTCCATTCTAGCTTCACATGATGAAGTTTAGCTTGGGTTTGGTCCAGAGTAAAGCCCAATGGTGCTACCTCCTTCCCGAGTTCCGTCAAATGGGCTTCGATCAGCCTGGGACTACTGGATGGGGCTATCGAAGTTTCTTTCTATATTAATTAATCATGATCACTAGTATTTATAGACAATAATTGTAACATTTAGTTTCCAATAGTTTTATTGACCAATGGTCATATAAAAGTCGAAACCCAATGGTATCATTTTAATTATACTCATTTTATTAAATGAAATAGTTTTGTTGATTATAAACTAAAATAAATCACAATGTTAGGAAACAAAATTTATTCAAAATCTCAGGTCGTTACATTATTCCCCCCTTAAGAAATTGCATCCTCGCAATTTAAAAAAATGGGCTTAGAAATTTCGTTGAAAGCCCCACATCAGAAAAAGAGTCAGTAAAACTATTACTTTAAAAGGAATAATGGGAAGTACAAAGGTCACCCGAGTTAACCCATACTTGGATTTCATGTAGGGAAACATGGATATGGAAGAGACAAAAAGGGTCACGTTCTGATGGAGAGTGATAGAAAACATGATTAGGAGAAAGTTAACCATAAGAAAATTACAAATTTATTATGTGTATAAACGGTCTTTGATTACCCTGTAGGAAACATAAACCAACAACGTTTTTGTTTTACGTTCCTTATCATAATTTTGAGGAATTCATTTACTATATAGAATAAAAACATAAGGGAATATACTTACCTTCAATTAGAGTTTCATCCTTTGACAAGTTTATACCAAAACTAATCTTTTCTCCAAATGATGAGCATTCAAAAAGACTTGGTCACATCAAAAGCACAAGAATCATCTTCTAGAGAATCACATAATCCAATAAAAGAGAACTATATATTTCCCTTGTATTTAGACATCAACTAAAACCAAAATGGTTAGTAAGAGATCATATAATCCCCAAAAAGGATAATCCTTTATAAAAAACTACTATTAATCTCCAAAATTCAAAAAATAGTACCCAAAGTTCAAGAAAGACCATTCAATACACAATTGTCCTTAAAGTTCATCAAAATAATCCAAACTAAGATTGAAACCCAAAACTCAGAAGGATTTATTCACATAGTCTTCCACAATAAATCCTAACATTTATCTCCAAATAACATCGACTACTCTTAAAGTCTCATACTAAACTGTAATTAACCTAATCACATATTCTCTATGCTAGGTTAATCATTTTATAGAAATAACTCAAATCACTAAATGTCCACAATAAAATTTTCAACCATTCCTCCATAAATAAAATCTTGTAGTATTTTTATTTTCCTTAGGCATATAGTACTCTAAAAGAGAAAACATCGTCCAAAATTACCTTTATCATTTAATCACTAAATCATTTTCCTATACAAAGGATATCAATTTGATAAAACACAAGTTTCCAAAATCAACTTATTCTTGATCCATAAAAATAAAAGGTGTATTAGTCAGTCTGAAGGGCATAACAACAAACTCATAATTCCCATATCTTGATTGGAAGGTAGTTTATGGAATATCATCATTCTTCACCCTCAATTGATGATAACCAGAACGAAGATCAATATTAAAGAATAATTAAGTCCCACAAAGTTGGTCAAATAAGTCATCAATTCTTGGAAGAGAGTATTTTCTCTTCACTGTGATCCCTTTCAGTTCTCTATAATCAATTCATAGCTACATCAATCCATCCTTCTTCTTCACAAAGAGAACTTGTGCTCCCCAAGGAGACACACTTGGTTGGATAAACCCATTCTCCAAAAGATCTTTGAGTTGTTTCTTTAATTTCTCTAGCTCCACATTTTCCATCCTATAGGGGGACTTTGACATCGGATGAGATCCAAGTAAGATTTCAATGGAGAACTCGGCCTCTCTTTCTGGAGGAGGTCCGGGTAACTCCTTAAAAAATATTTCAATGTATTCCTAGATGATGGGGGAATTTTCTAAAAGAATAAATCCTTCTTGAGAAACATATTTAATTTACGAATCTTTTAACTAAAATGATTTTATTTCTTAAAACTTCATGCTTAGACAATTACATTTTTCTATAATTCCTTCATAATTATTCATAAAAAGCGTGCGATTAACCAAACATATCCCCTGAGAGTGTCGTAACAAAGAGTGTAGCAAGACCCGTTGTCGTGTACCAGTTCCCATTCGAGTCTATCTCAAAGCAGTTTTTTCGGGTTTTACCCCTATGTACATCTGTGCTAGAGCCACCTCTACCTGCTCATATCCAGACTAGGATGTATTTGCTTGATAAACCATTTACTCAATACTCACCAAAATACCAGGAAGATTTCGAATATTTAAACTTTTCTATAGGGTTCTTCCTAAAGTTTTCATATCTTAATTTTAATAAATAAATAAACCATCCTTTGATACCAACTGTGGAATCCCGCCTTTGAATAACATAACTATTAATTACATTTTACAAACAGAGGATCTTTAAAGTCTAGTGTCTTGGAAATCAGGGACATAAAACATGAAAATAACATAAAACATTCTTCTAATAAACTTGTAAGGATTCATCATATGTTCATCCTAAATTCAATTATTGCGTCTCATATCCTGGAGACATGCATCAAAGTAAAGGGTGAGTAGAAGACCCTGTAAGGGTAAACAAGGAAACAGTTTACTTGTTATATCAATAAGAACTTGAATAAAAACACAAAGACATGAGCAATGAAAGTATAGGAATATCCTAGAGAAATAACTTGAAACATAACTTAAATATGTGTCTATAACATTTAACTTAGAAAATCATGAACATATCACCAAGGTTCATCCCTAAGGTGTTATTTAAAATTACCAAGGTTATTCACCAAGGTATCGTTAAAATTGTAATCCCTAGAGATTACATCATTACCCAATGAATTGGAGCGCTATCAGGGACCACCATAAAATTTGTATTTATTATCATGTGATCCACATATATAATCATCAAACATTTCATAAATAACCCATATATAATAAAATAAATGGGTTTCAATTTATAATCATAACGTTTTAAAAACTGCTTTAAAGACATGATATTTATGTCACTTTAAACCCACAGAAAAGGAAAATGGGTTTCATGTATGTAAATATTAGAACTAAAATAGAAAATTTTGATATATATGTGAATACCCCTATATAAAAAAGATCTTTGAGTATTCACTTAATAAAATAAAATAATTTTAGAAAAAGAGAGAGACATTTTGAGACGAAAATTCAGTAGCATAACTGCTATGTTGTAGGGTTTTAGAAAACATTGAAAAGAGAGGGAACATGGGTCACCCACTCATAAATGATCCATAAAATAGTATAGGGATATAATATAAAGGATATAATAACATGGTAATGAAATTTTAAGGACATACCATATGAAATGAAAAGATTGAAAGGAAGACAAAAAATAAGATTTCTCTTATGAAGAATTCGACAGCCTAACGGCGTCACTTAAAACGTCAAAAAATGAATTGATGAGATCAAATAGGGTCCCTCATCATAAGAACCTAAAATAAAAGTATGATGAATATAGAGATAATACCCCAACATAATAAAAAGGAACTATAAAGACTTGACATGAAAATAGAACTTGAAAATGAGAAGGGTGAAAGAATCCCTTACAAAAATTCGGCAGCCTAACAGCGCCACTTAAACATTCTTAAAATTAATTGATGAGAGAAAGAGGGGGTATCTCATCATATGAACATGAAAACTTTTATAGGATGAATATAAAATAACATCCCCAACATAAGAAAATGGAGCTTTAAATAAATGACATAAAAGAGAATACATGAAAAGAAAGAGAGAGGTATGATCCCTTACCTTGAAAAGAAACTTCGAAATCATGATGTTTGGGACCCTGGGAGGCTTGAGGGAACCTTGGGAGGACTCCTTGGGAGGTAAGGAGACCAAAATTTCGTTTAGGAGGATTTTGGAATGGAAAGGATGAGAGAATGGATTGGAATTTATAGGGGAAGTGAGGGGACAAGGCATTAATGGCCAAGGGACACCTCATTGGTGGTATTAGAAAAAACATGGGCTTTCCCATGGTATTTTTCTATGGTATTGGCCACTTGGGACACCTCATACCTTATTTTACTATCCATAAGTTGACCAGAATTATTACATAATTATTACATCCTTAATGATGTCATTAAACACCCGAAACTCTAAACTGAAAATTCAATATTCACCGAAAATTCAACTTTTTCAGAAAAATTCCAAAATTTCACCTTAACCAAATATCAATGCTCTAATTTCATAAATTAACTCAATTTTATGAAAATAATTTTCTAAATATTTTTAAGATAATTTTTATATAATAACACTATTCACTGAAAATTAATTTTTTTCAGAAAAATCCATAAAAATCACCATAACCTAATATTGATACTCTGAATTCAAAAATGAACTCCATTTTATAAAAATAATTTTCTAAATATTATTAATTTAATTTTAAATTAAAAAACACTATTCACCCGAAAACACTAATACTTGACTAATAATTTCTGAAATAGTTATTTACCTATTTTATTGAATCACATTACTAAATCAAGGTGCCTAAATTATATTAATACTTTATTTAAGTAATATTACTAATCCATTTGGTTACATTACTAATCCTAAGGGTAAAATCACTATTCATAAATTACTATTCATCAAAAATTAAGTTGATCTTATTAGACTCTAAATTTCTTACTGAACATAGCTGTGGAAGACCATTTTTTGAAAATCATTACACATTATTAATTATTTAAGGTTTACATAAATATTTTTAAAAAAAATCCTTCTAAAATTCATTAATACTATTCAAACTATATTTATCCGGACATTTGAAAATTCACAAACATCCCCATAAGAAGAAATCACAATTTTTATTTAAATGAAAGGATTACACAAGGAAGTTATGGTCTAGTTACATAACCCCTTATAACACCAGCATAGGACCTAAGAGTAAGGAGTGCTAGGGTGATAGAATATTGGGGAAGCTCGGCCATAATTGCTCGAGTAATGATTTCTATCAGCATGAACTTCTCGTGAAGGCGATTCCGTTCCAGCTTCACATGATGATGTTCGGATTGGGTATGGTCCAGAGCAAAGCCCAAATGTTGTACCTCCTTCCCGAGTTCCATCAGATGGGCTTCGATCAGCCCGAGACTACTGGTTGGGGCCATCGAATCTTCTTTCTATATTAATTAATCAAGATCACTTGTATTTATAGACAATAATTGTAACATTTAGTTTCCAGTGGTCTTATTGACCAATGGTCATATAACAGTCGAAACCCAATGGTCTCATTTTAATTATACTCATTTTATCATATGAAATAGTTTTGTTGAGTATAAAATAAAATAACACACAATGTTAGGAAACAAAATTTATTCAAAATCTCAGGTCGTTGCATCAACTATGAATACATAAAAACAACTTCAAAATATCATACAGTCAGTTAAGAATTTTTATTTGTCCAAAATAAAGGAGTTTGGATATTTTAGAAGAGTAGGGGAAGAAAAATCCAAAAAATCATGAAAAACACATGAAAGATTGACTATGTGTAATAAATAAAATGTTTTGGATTCCATACTGATGGTTCTGAGGTTTTATTTTTCCAAAAAAAGACTTTGACTGATGTAGAAGATTGGTTCCTTAAAGGTTGAATGTGGTGTGAGGAGAAGTGATTTGCTAGAGTTCATTTCAAAAGGAGAATAGGGTTTTATCAACACTTATGAAGAAGCACTCATAAAAGTGTATTTTATCAGTGCTAAAAATATAAGTGCTGAGAAATACAACTTTTTTCGGCACTTTTTTAGCATTTATAAATTAATACATTAATCATCGCTAAAAAAGTACTGAAAAGTGATATTTCTCATCCCTTAAATTTTAACACTAATATAAATATAAAAAAATTTGTAAAATATAATATTAATTATATATAAAAAAAATTATTAAAAATGATTTATACTAAATATTTAAATTATAAAAATATTAAAAAATGCATTTAAATAAATTAATAACATAAACTATAATCATATAGAAAATATTAAAACTTAAAAAAATCAATATGCATTAATAAATATTAAAGAATGAATAAATTCTGAAAACATTAAAAAGTAATAAATAATATTAAATAAATTAATATTAAAAATGAATAAATAAATTTGAATAAATTTAAAAAACGAAATTCAAAGTATTATTTATTCAAATTCCTAACAGAAAAAAATGAATACAAATGAATAAATAAATAATATTAATTATATAAATAAAAAAATATAAAAGATTAATTATATTAACTCTTTAAATTGAAAAAATGTTTAAAAATTCATTTAAGTAAATTAATTAGATAAATTTAAATCATATTAAAAATATTAAAACATAATAAACAAAAATAAATAAATATTAATCATATAAATTGGAAACATATGGAAAATATTAAAATATAGTAAATAAATATGTATAAATAAATATTATAAAATTAAATAATTCCATAAAAATTAATAAATTAATAAATATTAAAAATGAATAAATCATATTAAATTAAAGAATATTAAAATTTAATAAATAAAATTTAAAAAACTATAGAAATATTTTAAAAAGATAATTTGTAAGATTAATTATATGAATTACAAACACATAAAAATGGAAAAACTTGAAAAAAATAAATAATGAAAATAGAAAAATATTAAAAATGAATTATATTTACTTTTTTAATTACAAAATTAATAAAACTGAATTTAAATAAATAAATTATATAAATTTCAAAAAAAAATTAAGATATTAAAAGTTAATGATTAAAAAGGAATAAATATTTATCATATCAATTTCAAACATACTAGAAGTATTAAAACTTAGTAAATAAATTTTTATAAATAAATATTAAAAAATGAATAACTTCTAAAAATATTGAAAATTATAAATATTAAAAATGAATAAATAATATTAAATGAATGGATATTAAAAATGAATACATACAAAATGAATAAATTACAATGATAATTAAAAATGTGAATTAATAACCTTAATTACATGAATTAAAAACATGTAAAAAATGAATAAAAAAGAATAAATAAGTAATATTAATTATATAATTAAAAAAAATTAAAATGAATTATATTAAGTATTTGAGTTAAAAAAATATTAAAATTAAAAAGTATTTAAATAAATAAATTATAGAAACTTCCAACATAATAGACTTAGTTTTTTATTTTTTTAGATAATCACCTTTTTATCTCAGTTGAGAGAAAACATTTACATGACCTGTAAGCCTAGAGGTACAAGGCTTAGTACATGACCTGAAGACCCAAAGGTATAAGGCTCATTACATGGACCAATGGCCTAAAGACTTGATTACACTGGAACAACCCCTCCCCAACATCTAGTTCATTGATAACACATTGCTCCCCACCTCAAATATATGATTTGTAAGCATTGCCACATATGGAAATGCATGATGCCTAATACTGATGACAAAGTTTTCATACTCTCTATTCATTCCCAATTTAGTTATCTCTTCTCTGGTGGCCGCTACTTGCTCAGATTCCTCTTATGGGGCATGTTCTAGTGTGGTTTGATTAAAGAGTTTCATGGCCTAGATGCCCTATGGGCTGAAACCCCATGAACCAAAGGCTTGAGGTATCTCGAAGGCCATGTGGTATGAAGAACCTGTAGCATAAATTTGTGGCCCGTATGCCCAAATCGGTGAATAGTTTTGATGCTACAGTAACTACTACAGTAGCTGCTATAGTGACTCTATAATACATCCTTGCCCGATTTTGAACCTATGTCTTTTTTATACCGGATAAATTTCAAACATATTAAAAATATTAAAACCTAATAAATAAAAATGAATAAATACTAATAATATGAATTAAAAACATATTGAAGTTATTAAAACATAGTAAATAAAATTCAATATTTTTAAAAAAATGAATAAATTTCAAAAAAAAATATTAAAAATTACTAAATATAAGAAATAAAAAAAATTAAAAATCAATATATAAAATTGAATAAATTGAAAAAAAAATCAAAAAAAGTGAATTCATTACATCAGGTACATGAATTACTGACACAAAAAAATGAATAAAAATAAATAAATTATTATTATTATTATTTCTAATTGTTGATGAATGTATTGTATTAATTGTATATAAAAATTATAATTAATTATTAACCTTTATAATTTTTAATAATAATTTAAAATATTATAATTTAATTAAATGTATAAATATTTAAAAATGTATAAATAACTGTCAAAATTGTTTATATTACAAAAATATCAAATGAATAAATATAAAAAATGAATAAATTACGGAAAATGTAACAAATGGAGAAATATTAAAAATGAAAAAATAATATTAAATGAATAAATAGACATACACATTGCAGACATACATATACACACATACATACACATAGATATACATGTACACATACATACGCACATACATACACATACATACACGTAAACACATGTATACACAAAAACATACAAAAAATTACAAACACATATATACACATATATATGCATGCATACACATACTACATATACATACACAAACATAAACATATACTCATAGATATACATACATGTACATACACATACATACATATACACAGACACATATACATACACAAACATACAAAAATACATTCGCATACATCCACATGCATATACATACACATACACATAGATGTACATATGCACATATAGACGCACGCATACATACATATACACATGAAAATAAACATAAAAATACACAAACATAAACCTATATAAAAGCACAAACACAAAAAACATGACATATATATACATACAACACATATATATATACACACATATACATGCACATAAAAACGTACACATCTTTCCATATACACACACATATATAAAAATATATGTGTATATTTAAAATTATTTAATATGAATATAAATATATAAATTTAAATATAAAATATACTAAAATAAATATATATTCATTTATACAATTTTTTTGAAAATATTAATGTATTATATTAATATATACATTTTGTAATCAATGTATAAAAATATAATATTAAAAAAAATGTATGGATTAATATAAATTTGATATTTTTAATATTTAATTTTTTTTAAAATAATAATGATAATAAATTTTTAATATATTATAGTTATATAAGTCATATTTGTTATATTATATTTTCATATATATAATTATTTTCATATAAATCATATTTAAAAATATATAGATATGTATATATAAATTAATTATTCATGGTGCCCATTTTCAATTTTTTTATCGCTCTCGAAGATGGATATTTTATCAGCACTAAGAAAAACAATGATAAAAGGGTGCCTTTATCTGTAACAAAAAAGTATTGAAAAATGGCACCATTTTATCAGTGATTTTTTCAGCACCGATAAATTCTAACCTTATCATCACTTTTAGCTTGTGCTGATAAAATTCACCACTTTTTTTAGATATGATGAAGGATAACACTTAATAAATGTGAATATATGGTAGTGGATCCTTTGGGACTCACAATATTGATATTTGTTGTTAATTATATCAATTATTCCTCATCTATTTCGATATAACAGTTTCAGATATTGTTCCTTTTTCTCAATACCATCATCTATGGAATAGTCATAGTACTAAAATAGTAATTCCATAGTGATTTTTTTGTTCTATATTGATTCTATATAAGTTTAAGGTCTAGATCTTAAAGCTAAAATCCATAACATGCTTATTATGATGATTTAAACAAACATAAGGTGTTATTCAAATAGTGAAAAAATATGAAAATATATTTATTAGTGAATTATTAAAATGACTAACATTCACCATTAATTCTATATATTTATAGTATTTTATTTTTATTAATCATTCATAATGAAAATATACATCATTTTTCATATAGATGGTTAAGCAATCATAGACAAGAACGTGTTATAATAAATGAGTTGTTGTGGATATAAAGTTTTACTATTGAAATATCAACTTTATAGAAGAATAATGTTATAAATTGTATCTTATTAAAATTTTAAATGTGATTAAAGAAGAGGTAAAGTAAGAAGAAATAGTAAATGATTAAGGAAAATATAATACTTATATTGAAGAGTGGAATCTTCCCCTAAGGAAATTATATGTTTTGAAGTCCCTAAAACATGATCTTATGACCAAGGGATCAAAAATGTGAGTTAACATTCTTAGGGGAGGAATTTTGGTTGATTGGGTCTACATAACTAAACCTTATGTGTGACTTGGAAGGAGTATTATAGGGGTCCTTTTATAGGTGACAATGAGAGACATTTTTTCAAATACACAGTCATTAATGTATAAAAAATGTAATTTTTTAAGTAAAGTGACTCAAAAGTTAAAAAATAATTGATATGTGTGATTAATCCCCATATCCACATAATTAAATGATAATTTTTCAAGACATTTCATTAATTTACTCATTATTTTAACCATTTTTTCAATGTACCCTTCACTATCATAATTCACTTTTAACCTATGTAAAGTTTTTCAAAAAAATAAAATTTACCCATTTAACTATTTTTAACTTGATTATTCCATATATTAAATCATTTATATTTATTTTAAATTATTAAATTTAAAAATTTATTTTAAAATAAGTATACATAACACCAAAAACACTTTTTTTAATGTCTGTCAAAACATTAAATGAATATATTATTATTTCATACCAAAAATAATCATTATATGTATGTTAATTCATTATTATATATATATATATAATAAATTTCATTCTCCAAATATGGGAAATTTAACTTTAATATAAAAACATATAATATATAATAAAAACAATTTATTAATATAAAATATATAAAATGTTAAAATAACACATATTTATTTAACCATAAATATTAAATTTTTACTCCTTATAATTTATTAATTATTTATTAGATGTTATTTATTTTTTTATTTATCATTACTTTAATTTTAACAATGTATTTTTTTAAATCATTCTTCAAAAGTAATATATTTAATATAAATGCATAATAAACCATTTCTTTAAAATAAAAGATATTTTGCAAAATAAATCAATATATTTATATTTTATTTGAATATTATTTATTATATGATAATTACATACCAATTATAATATTTATAACAAATTATTGACTTTTATATTCCAAATATATAAACTATTATATACCTATTGGAAAAATATATATTTAGCAACCACATATCCAACAACTATATATCTAAGGACTATATAACCAATGACCATATAATGATCATATAACATTTTTTATATACCTATATACACATATATATATATATGATTTTATAAAATCATTTTTCTGATTCCATTCTCAAAATTTCTACAATGTTTCTAATGTTTTGTGTAACAACCCAAACCCCAGTAGCCCAAAGTCGATGGTTGTTTTAAAATAATTTCATATATACAAGAGATAACATCACAAAGGATTGATTAGTTTACTAGTATTTAAGAACTATATATAAACATTGCTCCCTTATTACATTGGTAATTAAACATATAACATAAAAAAGAAAAATAAACAGATTCCTTGACACTTATTCAAATATTTCATCTTCATAACCTGGGGATGGAAACCTGATAAAAGGGTGAGCTCAAATTCTTATTAAGGGTTACATGCAAAAAAATATGAATTAATAATAATTGAAACATAATTAATATGTCATAACTTCAAAACACATTCCATTTTATTAATAAAGTTAGAATAAAAATGTATCCATAGATTTCATCACAGTGAAAATATCAAGAATAATAATAATTGAATGTTGAATGAAGAAAATGATTAATTATTGTACATCATGTATCGTAACATAAACCACTACTATCAATACCTTTCACAATATGGATTTAGTATGAGCTTCGAAACCCATCCCATTCTTCATGGAAACAAATGCAAAGGGTTTATCACCAACTGTTTTGTCTCATAAAACCACTATATGCATCGAAGGGATATGTATAACTGGGCCCCAAACATGTCACCATGTCCAAATAATCCCTCAAATATCAAAATTATTGATTTAATTCATGAAATCAATTTTACTTATCAACGAATATCTATATTGAGTAAAGGTTATGGATTTGAAATTATTTCTTAGTCAATCAAATATCATTCAAAGTAAACATCGTATGTAAAAAAATTGTATAAGGCATAGAAAATAATCATATCTGTGACATAAGAAATATGTATATTTAATATAAATATAATTTAAAATTAAAATGTTCTAAAAATGGTAGTATATACACCACATTAAAATGATTAGGTTTATAATACCATGTAAGACTTAATAAAATAGAGATTAAGATGAAGTCCCATACAAATATCATATCATTTAAGTGAGAATTAATCAAATAAAAGGAATATGTGTATCCACATTAAATATAAATAATACAGTATAATATAATCAAAAGTCATTTAACTAATAATCTTGGCATTAAATAATCAATTAAGTATAAGGTTAATCCAAAAAATTGAAATTGGGTTAGGAATTCCCTTAACTTATGTCCAAAAGCATTCTACACTTTTACTTAATGTAATGGATAATCAAATTATATTTCTTAATTACTTAATTAATAAACTAGTCAACATATATTTGATAAATTATAATTTTATTAATTTTATTTATAGTCATTTTTATGAGTTATAATGTTTAATTTCATTCTTCCTAGAGAATTTGTTTCATGTTTTTATGGTTGGTTCCCTTGTGTATAGTTATGGGAGTTCTTATCAAATAGAATAAAATATCTATAATTACAATGTAATGATATTAATATACTTATATTATTTTAAATTTTGTTCATATATCATTTGGATATATGGTATTAGTATGACTCATTATAGAAAATGTTAGTAAAAATGATTAGTTTATTTAGGTGGCTTTTACGACCATCACAGACTAGTGTCATTTTATTTTATTTTATGTTTATATACTTGTTTTAGATCATTAAATAAGTTATAATAAAAAAAATTATAATATTTTTTTAACCATAAAAATTGTTTTATGACCATCCTTTAATGTTCTAATGAAAAATGAAAACTCATCACCCATGAAGGTGGTGAATCGACACCTCACAAATGACTTAAAAAGAGAGGATAAGAAATTTGATGCCATTAACAAAATAAAATTCCAGTATATATATCATACTACAATTTCCATTCCATTTTTTATAAGGTTATGTGAGGATAAAATAATATAATAAATAAAAATAAATGAGAAAGGAGGACTTTTACTCTTGAATATCCTCTCCTTGGGAACCTCCTTAATGCACTTGGATATGGTATTTTTATAAGACCAGAAGGTCTTTGACATGGGGATGAATTTTTGTAGAGTCATTAGTCAGAATATAAAAAATATTCAAGGATTATAAGGTGTTTGGAAAAGGGTTTGTGAGGGGTGGTACTTATAGAGAGAGGAGAGGGGTGTTTTTTATTATTTTATTCATTTGTTTATTATTTTGGCTCAAGACTATCAATAATATTGTTTCATAAGACCACATAAAGTAAATAGTGCATGTGAATTCAAAATTATGAGTTATTAAATCATCCATGAATCAAAAAATCATTTATTTGGATTAAAATGTTAACTACCACAAATTACTGTATTTCACTATTCACCAAAATTTTTACTATTTCATAAAAATCCGAAAAAAACCACCCTAAAATTTTTTCAACGTATAGATTTAAAAAATAGGCTTAATTTTATTGAAATAATTTTCTACATATAAAAAATGTTATTTCTAATTGAAATCATCATATATTCAAAAAATAAAAAATTTAATATTATAACTTATTTTATGACACTTTGAAAAATTAATTAAAATCTCATTAAATCATATTATAATTACAATAAAATAAAATATTTATTTTTGAATCTATTTTATGATAAAAAAATTCATTAAATAGTTATATTAATTATAAAATTGTAAATAAACATGTATGTTTCACAGAAACACCACACATAATTTATCATTTAAAACATTTATTTACTTATTCAATGATATAAATATGTTATATTTTTATTTATGAGATATCTATATTGTATTTATACTTTCATAGGTGAGGTTATTATTCTAATGGCTAGTTTACTATTCCTAATGATTATAATACTATTCCAATGGTCATGTTAATATTTAATTATACAACACAATTCATTTAAGCTCAGTATTGCATGAAATATAGGATATTGAATAAATTGAATTTATTTAAAAAGATACATACCATAAAATCTTGGGGAGTTATATTATTCCCTCCTTGAAAAATTTCATCCTTGAAATGTTTGATGAATATTTCCTTCTAAACAGATAAGGGCGATTTTTCTTTATAACATCCTAAGGTTTCTATATTGCTTCTTCCATTTTATGGTTTCTCCAAATAAATATTACCAATCGAGTCATCCAATTTCTCAAAACATTATCTCTTGTGTCAAGAATATCAACAGGTACTTCATAGTAAGATAAATCATATTCCAGATCTATTTCTTTATAGGTGAGTACATGTTTTGGGTCTGACATATACTTCTTTAACAATGATATGTAGAACGTATCATGGTCTTTGGAGAGACTTGGTGGAAATTTTAATTGGTAAGCTATAACTCCAATTCATTCTAAAATTTGAAATGGCCTTACATACTAATGGATTAGTTCCCCTTTCTTATCAAACCATATGAAATCCTTCCATGGAGTTACTTTCAGAGAGACATGATCTCCCACTTAAAATTCCAAATACTTTCCCATGTTTCCATCATCACACTTTTTCTTACTTTGAGATACTTTAATATGAGCCCAAATAGTATTTACCTTTTTCATTATATCTTCAAAATGTTCTCGGCCTATAAGTTTCCACTCACAAACTTTATCCCAACAAGGTGTAATATGACATATCTTTCCATATAATGCTTTATAGGGTGCCATTTGAATGCTAAAATAGAAACTATTATTTTAGGGAAACTATACCAAATATAAATAATGATCCCACATATCTTTAAACTCTTGTTACCATGATCTCAACATGTCTTCAAATGTTTGAATAGTCTTTTTAGACTATCCGTCAGTTTGAGGGTGATAAATAGTACTCAAATAATTCTCAGTATCCAAATCTTTCTTAATAATCTTCCATAATTTTGTTGAAAAATGGTTTTATCAAACATACATAATCAATATAGGTGCACCATGATGTCTTATAACATAATTAATATAGATTCATTCTAGGGGATCAAGAGGTAAATCTTCTCTTATAGCAAAGAAATGTTTTGATTCAGTATGATGATCAATAATAACCCACATCGTATCATTTATTCCAGGGGTCTTTGGTAATTAATTGATGAAGTATATAGTAATGTCATCCCACTTACACATGAAAATAGGTAGAGGTTTCATGACTCCTCTAGGATTTTGTATCTCAAACTTCACTTGATATAAAACTAAACATCTTGACACCTAGTCAACAATTTCCCACTTCATATTATCCCACCAAAAATATTCTTTTAGATCACTATACATATATGTATTATCATGGTGTTTAGAGAAATTTGAGCTATGAGAATCATCTAATAGTTCCCTTTTTATCTTATGTATTGATTGAACACATAGCTGCTTCCCAAATATCAAGATTCCATCCTCATACATGAAGTCTTCCAATCTTCCATCCTTAATGGATTTAATTTTCTTTTGAAAATCATCATCATTATATTGATATATTTTCATATTTTCTAATAAATATGGTTTCATAATAATTTACAAAAGGATTTATGTTTCCCCTTTATTAAAAGTTCCCATATCATTATTTACTATATCCATGAACATAGAACCTATCTCAATCCTCATTTAGGTTAGAAGTCCATAATTTTACCTACTTAATGCATCGACTACCTTATTTTCTTTTCTTAGGTGGTAGTGTAATGAGAAATCATAATATTTAAGTAACTCGAGCCATCGTATTTTCATCATGTTGAGTTAGTTCTATGTAAATATATATTTCAAACTCTTGTGATCCATATATATCTCAAATATTTCACTATAGAGATAGTGTCTCCATATCTTCAAAAAAAATATTTTGGCTGCTAACTTATGATCTTGATTTGGATAATTTTGTTCATGAATCATTAACTAAATTGATGTATATGCAATAACTTTTTCATTTTTCATAAGGAAACAACCCAATATTTTCTTCAATGCATCAATCTATATCACAAGCCTGTCATTTTCGGATGGTAGAGTCAAAATAATAGCGTTTATTAATATTATCATAAATTCTTCAAAACATTATTCACATTCTTTTATCCATATGAACTTAACCCCTTTACATCTGAGCTTAGTTAACATGTCAGTCAATCCGGAAAAATTATAAAGTAAATGTAGATAATAACTTTCTAAACCAATGAAACTTCATACCTCCTCTATGTTCATTAGTTTAGAACATTCTTGGATTTCCTTTTTCATTGCAGGATCAATTGAGATTCCATTCATAGAGATAATATCTGTATGCCAAGAAATTTCTTGAAGCCATAATTCAAACTTGATAAATTTGTCAAATAAATATTTCCATGTGAGAGTCTCAAGAATGGTCTACAAGTGATTCTCAATTTCTTTATTTGTTTTAGAATATATCAAAATATCATCAATGAATACCCAAAAAAATAATCAAGATATTCCTGGAATATTATATTCAACAGATCCATAAAAATAAAGGATGTATTAGTCAATCCAAAGGGAATTTCTATAAATGTGTAATTTATATACGCCATTCTAAAATCTATCTTAGGAATGTATTCCTTCTTTATTCGGAATTTATGATACCCAGAACGAAGGCCAATATTTGAAAAATATTTAACTCAATGAATTTTATCAAATAAATCATCAATGAGATTCATAGGATACTTATTCTTTATTTCAATATCATTGGTTTCTCTATATTAAATTCACAACCTCATGGATCCATCTTTCATATTAATAAGGAGAATACAGGATCCCCATGGAGAAACACTAGGGTGAATAATTCCACTATTACTCAAATCCTCTAGTTGTTTCTTCAAATCCACTAATTATATAATAGAGATTCTATAAGGATGATTTGATATTGGTTTTTCATCAGGTTTTAAATCAATGGTAAACTCAACTTCACACTTTGAGGGTCTCTTGGTAAATCCTTATGAAATACATCAAAGTATTCCTATAAAACTAGTATGACCTCAACTTAAAGATTACTTTCTTCATCCATATATTTTTCTCTCTATTCCTCCACAATAATTTAATTCATTAGATATACTGGGTTTGGATATATATAAGAATCAGATTATGAAGCTTATTCTCTAAAGATAAGGAACACTATATCTTCCTCTCAAATCATAATTTCCATCTTATTGCAATAAAATTTTGCATCATATTTTGAAATTCAATCTATACTAATGTTTATATCAAATTAAACCAAATTTTTGATGATAAGGTTAGAAAATAAAGTACATTTCTCTTCCATAATGGGTATTGTCTTACACATATTTGCTTCAATGAGAATTACACAAGATGTTTTTACTGACAACTCCCTTAATAAATCAAAAGGGAAATATCTAATTTTCATGGAAAACTTGGTAAATATAAAATATTTTTATGATACAAAATCAAATAAATTATTAGGTAAATTTGAATATAGGATTAATTTACCTTGAACCACATAATTGGGTACTTCTACATTAACTTTAGTGATCGCATAAGCATGGTCATCTCCCCTTTGCCTCTTCTGTACTAGATTACCTTGGTTCACGGGAAATTGGTTTGAATAATGACCCATTTTTTTATAGTTGAATCATTTAAAATCATTGATTTGTTTCTTCCCCTTTAATTAATCATCTCGAACACCCTTTTATCCACACTTATAATAAACTCCCATTCATTTCAAGCATCTCGCAATATGATTCTTTCCACAATTTTCACATAATATTTATTTCTTTGTTCCCCTATTATTCTTTTATGCTTTACCTTTTTAATGTCAATCAAAATACATATTACTATCTGGATTTACCTTAAACATATAAGATCTAGAAAATTCATTCTCTATTTTGATGGCACTTAAAACTATTTCATCATATGATGGGAATGTTTGAGAAGCCAGTTTTATTCGAAGACTTTTCTTAAAACCTTCAAAGAAATGATAAGTCTTGTTTTTTGAATCACATATGTAATATGCATCATACCTGGCTAGTGGTTTGAAGGTATCCTCATACTCTACAACACTCTCTTCTTCCTTTTTATTTAATATAAGGAATTATCTCTTCATTCCAATTCATTGCTCATGAGGGATGTATTTTTTAAAGAATTATTCTGTTAAAGTTCTCCATTACATATCTTCTATTTCATCTTCTTATTTAGTATTCCTGATCAAGTACCACCATTAATCATCATCACCCTTGAGGAAATATACAACTAGTACTAACTTTTCCTATTCATCACATCCCAATGCCAGGAATATCTTTTCAATTGACTTGGTCTATTTCTCAGGTACCACTGGATTAATAATCCAACTAAAATATGGGGTCTTATGCCACATGAAATGATCATGAGTATTGAACAAAAGATTCACTACAATGAATTATTATAATTCTCATGTTTATTTAACATATATTTCTCATGTTTACACTAAACCTACTCTAATACCAATTGTAACAAACCCAACCTCCGTAGCCCAGAGTTAGTGGTTATTTTATTGCAATGGCATTGATACCAGAGATCACATCACCAAGTATTGATATGTTTATTTGTCTTGAAGAACTAGATACATATATGGTTTTCTAATTACAATTTTAATTAAACATATAACATAACAAAGTATAATAAACTACTTTATTGACACGAATTCAAATATTTCATCTTCATAACCTGTTGAACAAAAAAATAAAAGGGTGAAATTAAATGCTTAGTAAGGGTTATATATAACAAAAAATTGATTCAATAAGAAGTGAAGTATAATCGATTTTTCATAACTGAGAATCAAATTCCATTTAATCAATAAACTGAGAATGAAAATGCATCCATAGACTTTTTTCAAAGTGAAATTCCCATAAATAGTAATAAATAGATAATGAATAAAGAGAATACTTTTTAATTGGAAGTCATGTATCTAGAACATGAACCAATACCATCAATACCATTCATGAGACATTTTATTTTTGATTGTAGACCCCCATATGATTGTTCTTGGAAATGAACCTGAGGGGTTTGTCACCGACTATTTTGTCTCATGAGACCTGTCAATGCATTGAGGGCCAATCTATAATCGGTCCCCACCCATGACTTCATGACCAAAGAATTCCTCAAAAGTTCAAATGATCTATTTAATTCAAGAAATCAATATGACTTATCAAAATATATCTATATTGAGAAACATTTAGTAATTTGACAGTATTTCCCAGTTACTCGAATAACTTTCAAAGTAAACAAAATATGTAAAAAAAGTTATATACGTCATTGATATTAATCATATAAATGATACAAGAAATATTGATATTTAATAGAAATATAATTCCAAATGAATAATGATCTCAAAAGGTCGGTAGATGCATCACATAAAAATGATTAGGTTCACAATACCAAGAAAGTCTTAATGAAATGGATATTGAGATGAAGTCCCTAAAAAATATCACATCATTGAAGAGAGAATTAATCAAATAAAATAAATAATTTTATTCAATATAAATCCACATAATACAAAATAATATAATGAAAAGTAATTTCAAAAATAATCATATCATGAAATAATCAATTAAGTAGATGGTTAGCCTAAAAAATTGAAATTGGGTTAAGAATTCCCTTACCATATGTCATAAAGCATTCCACACTTGTACTTAATGTCCTATATAATAAAATTAGATTAATTAATTAATTAATTAATAAAATAATAAACATATATTTGATATATTTTAATTTTATTATGTTAATTTATGTTCATTCTGATGAGTTATAATGTTTAATTTTGTTGTTCCAGGAGCATTTGTTTCATGGTTTTATAGTCGGTTCCCTTGTGTATAATTATGGTAGTTCTTGTAAAATGGAATAAAAACTCTAGAAGTGGAATATAATGATATTAATATATTTATATTATCTTAAAGTTTCTTCATATATCATTTTTTTATATGGTATGGGGATGATTAATTAGTTAAAACATTAATGAAAAATGATTAGTTTATTTTGGAGGTTTTTACAACCATCATAGACTAGTATTGTTTTATTTAAGTTTATGTTTATATATTTGTTTCAGAACATTAAATAAGTTATAATACACATATTATAATATTTTAAAATTGTAAAAATGGTTTTATGACCATCCTTTATGGCAGTTATGAAAAATGAAAACATGTCTTCCATGAAGGCGATGAATCGACACCTCACGAGCGATGTTTTCATTTTTAGAATGAAAAGGAGATGAGAAAATGTTTGATGATGAGTATTCCATTAACACAATAACATTAAATTATATATATCATAATGGAGGTACCATCTCAATTTTTATAAGGTTAGGTGAGGATACAATAAGAAAATAAAATAAAATAAAAGAGAAAGGATAGAATTACCTCTTGAATATTGTCTCATTGAGAACCTCCATAAGACACATAGATTTGGTATTTTGGTAAGACCAATAGGTATTTTCTGTAGGGAAGAGGTTTGGGATCAGATTTTTTTTCATAATATAATAAATATTGAAGTTGTATATGTTTTGAGGGGAAGGGGGTGAGGGGTGGTATTTATAGGGAGAAGAGTGGGGTGTTTTTGATTATTTTATTCATTTGTTTGTTGTTTTGGTTCAAGACTATATATAGTGTTGATTTTTGTGACTAAGTACAGAAATTAGTTCATGTGAGTTCAAATTATTGGGTTCTTACATCATCCATTACTCTAAAATTTATGTATCTAGATTAAATGTAAAATAACATAAATTATTGTATTTCACTATTCACCCAAAATTCAACTATTTCAGAAAAAGACAAAAAATTCACCGAAAATATTTTTTAACTTAAAGATTTAAAAAATGGACTCTATTTTATGAAAATAATATTCATATATGATAAATGTAATTTCTAATTAAAATCATCATTTTTTCGAAAAATGTCAATTATAATATTATAACTGATTTTATGACACTTTAAAAAATTAATTAAGGTCTCATAAAATTATATTGAAATTATAATATAAAAAAATATCAATTTATGAATCTATTTTATATAAAAAACTTTTAAACCATTATATAAATTATAATTTTATAAATAACCATTTACGTTTGATAAAAATACCAACACTGTATTTATCATTTAAAACATTTATTTACTTATTCAATGATATAAATATATCATTTTTTTATTTATGAGATAGAAAATTTTAATTTATACTTTCATAGTTGAGGTTATTATTTTGATGGGCAATTTACTATTCCTAACTATCACATTACTATTCTAATAGTTATGTTAATATTTAATAGTATAACATGTTTTTTTTAAGCTCGGTGTTGCGTTCAATATAGGATATCTAATAAATTGAATTTATTTAAGAAGATACATACTGTTAAATATTTGGGTGTTATATTTTTTCATTATTATCATAATTTTATTATGTGGCATAACATTCACGGGACACTGTGGGGATGAATACTTCATGATTTCAATATTTTTATTCAGTTTTTGGTTTTATTACACAAAAAATTTCCATAATTATGATTCGTATAACATTCTTTTATTTAATTGGGGTTTATTTCATTTTATATTATAATATTATACCTTAATGAAATAAATAATTTTTTTAAGCATGACATTATGTATGATATTATTAAAACCAAGAGGTTGTGTGTTTGATTTGTTAACACTATGGAAAATTTAGGTTTTTTCGATGGGTAACATGTCTATTGAAAATGATCGCTTAAATGACTTTTTTGTGATGGATAATTTATTCCATTTCATATAGTTATTTTCAAAATGTCTGTTCATGAAATATTTGGATTCTTTCACAACATTTTTATATGATAATATGTGTGTGGTATGAGGTAGGATTTATTTGTGACATATTTCATATATCCATCACATATAATTTCCATATAATAAAATTTTTATGATAAAACTTTTATTCATTCATGAATAATTATTAGAAATTGGATACCTGTCTCATCAAAAATAATTTTTGTCTGCTATTTTTTTTCAATGGAAACTGGAAATTCATCATAATAGTTTAAATTTTACGATTAACCTATTAGTCCTTCATAATTTGGTTGTTGACAACAAGTAAAAACTATATATATTGGGTATATTTTTTTAGTTGATTGGCATATATGTATCACAAATTATATTTAGATAAGAGGTAATTTTTGTATAGTGGGAAGTATTTCTGATGGATTCCATCGCAAATGGAACTTTTTATTGAGGAAGTTTCAATCATTATTTTTTTATTGAAAATAATATAACTTATAAATAAATGTGCATGACTTCTCCTCCTCCACACCCTGAAATCTATCTCATTTATTAAATCATTATAACTCATACCTAGTTTTAAAGGTTTCGGGATTTAAATGTATTATCTATAATTCAAACTCTCCTTTAATGGTTTCCAGAATATAATATACTATATATCATTTGGACTTTCTTTTTAAATTTTTTGAATTATAATCAAATTTTTTCATTTTAGACTTCAACTAAGATAAAATGCTAGTTTGAAGGTACTTCTAAAACCTTTTTAAGTAGTTTTTATTTTCATTAATTTATTTATTTTTATAATATGATTTATTTTCTAATTTAATTTATTAATGTTTAGTTAAATATTTATATCTTGATATTAATTTTTTCATAAGTTATTATTAGTGTAAATTGTTAAATTAATATTTTGGTTAATTGTTAATATAAATATGAAAATAATTTTTAATAATTAATGAAAATGAAATTTGGTATTAATGAATTAATCTAAAATAATTTGTAATAATTTTGAATAAATTAATTTAGTAATAAGAAAATCAATATAATGTAATAAATGTTTTCTTTAGTGAGGAAAAACTAATAAAATTATAAGTAATTTATTATAAAAAAATAATAAATAAAGAATGGATAGTTATTAATTATTTAAAATTAGTATAAATATATAAATTTATTTTAAAAATGTTAATGTTTGTTAAAATTATGGAAAAATAATAAAAAAAATTATTTAATGTTAAAAAAGGAATAGTTATTAATTATTATAAATTAATAATAAATTAATAAAACTAATTTAAATAAATAAAAATTTAAAAATAAAAAATAGTGTAATACCATTTAGTGATTTTATAAACTAAATATATAATTAGTATTTTTTACCATAATTTAATTAATAAATATTAATATTATTATAAATTATTGAAAAATAATATTTGACAAAAATTATTAAAAATTGAAATATAAAATATTCACTACATAATAAATTAAATTTAAATTAATAAATATGTTTTCATCATTTTATAAAGACTAAAAATATTTTTATAAAACTATAAAATATTAGAAAATATTTCATTCAATTAATTTTATCACTTATTTATTCCACCTAGGACATATGATCTAGGGGACCCCAATTAGAATTATGTTTATTCCCCCCCTAGGGTAACACCCCTATTCTAGATGCAATCATGATCTAATATTTTTTTCTTAAGCTCCAATTTAAAGGGAAATCATAATTCCCAAAACGCACGTGTGCATGCCAAAGATAATATATTATACTTAATAAATTATTTTTGAGGCTCTCCCACACCCACAATTCCATTTCTTTTCATCTTGGTGGTAAACACTATACCCTTAAATCAATGAAACCATCAAAAAATTTATTTTGTCATTAAATATACTAAATTTACTGTTATACACTTAGGGAGGTCCTGAGACTACGAAACTCAAAATAAAGTTAAGTCTCACTAGGGGAAGAAACTTAGGTCACTATATCACCCATTACAGTAGATATTATATATAAATAATTTAAAAAACCATTATAGTTACTTATTTCAATATATTCCATCACAAATAGTTATATGTGGGTAAGATTAATTTACGATCTAAAATTTGTTAAAAAATAAGTAAAAAATATTATTATTTTAATAAAAAAAGTAATATAAAAAATAAAAAATTAAATACATAAAAACCAATAAACTAGAAAATATATATTTTTAAATTTATACGAATTAAATAAATACTAATAAAGAAATAAAGAAGTACTAATTACATAAATTAATTGATGGATTTTGTAGTGGGAATACAATACTTACTATTATTTTTATTAAACTATAGACTTTAAAGATAAATACAATTTTTTTATTAAAAATTCATGATTATATAAATCATTGTAGAAATCCAAACGATTCAGATATAAATATTTTCTATATTGGTAGTATCAAAATATTTATGTCATTTTCATTTTAAAATTCAGAATTTGTTTTAGGATGGATAATTAAGTTTCCATGTAAGAGGTGTGATCTTAAGATTTTTGAAAGGTTTAATAATGTTGAGGTTCATCTATTTTGTTTTTTATTTTTATAACATTTATATATTTTCATATCCAAATGGTTAAAAAATCAGTAGAATATAAAAATTTCATGGTTTCCAATTTTAGTACATGTGGTTGTTGGCCCTTAATTTCTGGAAACAAAAACTTAGAATGATAATTTGAATCCTAAGTTAAAACCACCATAATTTTAGGATTTTTTGAAATATATTGAAGTGGACTTATATCTAGGATAAAATATAATAAATATTGATGTTTTTAAAAATTTTATATTTATTAAATTAGATTTTTGAATGACAACTAGTTATTTTGATCAAATATTTTCTTTTGTTAAATCATTATTTCCAGAGAGAAAATATTGCCTATAAATTTCTATGAAAGAAAGAAGTCACACCATAATTTGGGTCTTGTTTTTCTAAAGATCCATGCAATATCAAAAGATTAGATCTAATATTATAGTGAATATGAGTCATTAGTAAATTATACAAGATGTGGAAATTTGAGGTACAAAGTGGTACAATAAAGAAAGTATGGATTTATTTCTATTAAATAATTGAGGTATTTTTCAATTATACATAGATTATAGCATCTATTTATATCTCACAATATGATGCATTGATGAAATGGAACAAATCCAATATTTCTGTTAGTAAAATCATAAATCATCCTTTTGTTGGTGATTTTTATAAGTTATTTAATCAAGTTTATCAATATTTTACTTTAGATCATCGTAACCGGTGGTCAAATCTTTCTACGAATGGTTTATGTCTATTTGGTGCTTACAAAAATAAATATTCATATCACCTTATTTTAATAAATTCAATAAACTTACATCCTAGGATGTTGATGAAGAAATTAAACATCTATTTGGAATTACTAAATCTATGACCTCCAATGATGAATATTTATGTTAATTCGAAGACACTATTTTATAAGTTAATTTTATTATGGAGTGATAATTTAACGACATGTGATGTAGTTACATAATATATTTTTTCACTAAAAGTTGAATTAATGTGAAAAATAAGTGACTTTTTAGAATATGGTATGTTATCTGGGTAGAGTACACATTGTCCAAAATACTATCAATACTGCATGAGTTACAAAAAAATATTTTATGCATGATAATGGAAGGAAACTATGTTTTTTACTACCGTTAAATATTTCTTAATGTATATCATCCTTTCTAATAGATTAGAAATAATTTTAAAAAAGGTATAATTGAAATATATGGAACTATAACAGTGTTTTCTAGTATTTAGGAAAACTCTACCATTTATTCATTACCTTTTACTACTTTTGGGTCAACTATAAATTAATTAAAAAAGATATATCACAATTGGATAAAGTGGTGTATTTTTTAGGACCTACCATATTATCCAGATTTGTTGGTCTGATAGATGTTAGATATAACACATATTGATAAAATCTATTTTAATATAAAAATTATACTATGTTGGACAAACCTAGAAATACTAAAGATACTGTGAAATCACATTTAGATTATACCCAAATTTTTATGCTTCCCAAACTTCAGTTATTTGAAAATTACATATCAAAATATTTAATGGATCCAAAAGAAGATTATGCACTTTCCAAATAAATTCATTTATTATTCTATAGATAAATTATATATTTGAGGTTACTAGATAAATACATGTTTCATTCGTCACCCTATGTCAAAAATGGTCATATTATCGAGTTAAAAAGTTATGATATGTCATGTGATAATGAAATATTATTTCTCGTTGGTCTTAGAGGGTTGTCAAATTCTTTTGTATGGATTGTGTTGACCAAAATATCAATTTTTTATATTTTTTTGTTGAGACAATGAAATTTTGATTCCTTGAATGCACTACTAATATATATTGTTACAATTTTATGTAAATTAGAAAAGATCATTTTTTATTTTTATTTGATAAAATATATCATTCAATATTAAATTTTTATATGAAGAAAATCATGGAGGGCTGGTACGATTCTGATGGATGTACCCATATAAGAAATTTATGAAAAATTTGAATATTATGGTATGTGACAAAGAATAATTTTAAGGGTCAATTACAAGATCATACTTGTTGGATAAAACTTCAATTTTATGGTCTTATTATTTTAATTATGAATATCCTTCAAAACATAAATTAATGGGTCATTATGAGGGAATTATAGTTGATTTCATAGACCATTTATTATTAGTTTTTAATCATCATAAACATAGTTTTTGTGGTGACTATAAAAAATCGATATCATATAATGAACAATAGAGAGCTTAGGGATACGTTCTTCTCAATTATAAAACAATAATAAGATTTATATAGTAAGTGTTACATTTAATTTATTTTAAAATATTTTTTAAAATAAATGTATATTAATTTTTTTTTAGTTTATAAGATGATCATATCAAAACAATCACACAAATTACAATTGTTTATTATTAAGACGTTGACAATGTAATTTTTACAACTATTTTCAAATACTAGAAAGTTAAATTATTTATAATAAAACATATAAAATCAATTTTTTAATTAACATATTTTTTTTACAAAATTTATAACTTTGAAATAAAATTTATATTTGATTATATTCATTGAGTAAACCACCATAAAAATTGCTCAAATCATGTAATGTTCATGTGGTTAATGGATTTAAATTTCAAACATGAACATATAATGAATTGAAAAAATAAATGAACAATTGTTTTTGTTTAAAATAATCCTATCATAAATAATGAGAAGTTGAATTTTATGGAATTATATATGAAATAACAGAGTAATTGTTTCTAGGATAAAATTATGTGGCAATGCTTAAATTTATATGATTTGATACTGATATAGGGTTGAATTTTTATCTATAACATGAATTCATTAACATTAATTATAAAAGTCTAATTCTAATAAATGAACCATTTTTACTAGTGAATTAATCAAATTAATTTTATTATTTAGATGATTATGCAGTTTTGATAGATTTAAACAACTAGTGCAGTGTAATAAAAATGTAATCTTGTGAAAATTATTTTATAGAAAGAGAAATTGGTTCAATGTAAGTAAAAAATATTGAAATGTTTATAATGACTTACACAAATACATATCTTATGTGAAGATATACGTATATCGATGATGAGACCACACATTTAAGGTTTAATATTGTTGACAATGTTGATGATGCAACCAATGAATTTGAAACAATTAGGGATAATGAAATTAAAGTTCACATACAAAGTAATGATGCTAAAGAGGAGGATAAAGACATTACATTCTTTAATATGTATATAAAGATAAAGAATTATGTATTTCATTTTATTTATAGTCATAATAATTATATATTATTTTTTTCAATATATATTTATTATTTTTTTATATTTTATATATGTATTAAAAATTATTTGAAGTTAAATTATTTTTTCATTTCTTAAAGATGAATAAGATTAGGACGAGTGGATTCATTCCCTTACTGATGTTGTGATTTTTGGGGATCAGCTGGATGACCCACCATATGAACCACATGATGTTGTCATTGCACTTTCGACTGGGAGGGGTCATGGAAGATCTAGATTGATGATTCTAGACCCTATTTCTACAAAAAATCCATCTCTTAATTTTGATCCATGCATATAGATATATATAAAATTTTGTTATGTTTTTATATATTAATTATATGATTATTTGTTTGAATTTATGCAATTTTTCACATATAGTTGTTGGGTAGGTTGGTACGGTAATTTGAAAATGTTTTTCTATTATATGGGTGTTTTGGAATCTAGTTAATATTGATGCTTGGTTCTAGGTGTTCAATCATTGTATTGTAAATTAATAAATATTTATTTTAATTTTATTTAATTATCAATATTCTATTATTAGTTATTTTAAATGTTAATAATTTTCAATCAATGATATAATGTCACTTTTAATCTAGGAGGTACGGTGTATTTGTATACGTGATCATTTTTATCAATTTTTTTATAACATTAGAAAGGGAATGATAGAGATAGCTCCAACTACTATTTTTGATGAGTCTTACTTTTGTTATCAACCTGACTATATCTGTAACATCCCAGGTAAATAAAGAATAAATAATTTTTATATTTATTAATATTTACGAATTAAATATTAATTTTAATTAAAAGGGGTTTCTACGTTCGATAGCGTACTCGATACGCAACGATGAGTTTCTTTGAAAACTTACGTTGCACACTAGTAATAAAATAATATTATTTTAAATGTTAGTTAACACGTAGCCGTTATACTGGCGGGAATGGATAGAAATAACTAAAATATGATTATATATGTTTTTAAATGTTTTTACATTTACCCAATAAAAGATAAAGGCTTAAAATACGGAAAGAATTCAATTTTAGGCATTTATACCCTAATTTTCACTAAGGGTTCACTTATCACCTTTTGACGGAGAACCGTCATTAAATATAGTTTTGATCAATCTTATAAATTCTATTGGACCAAAAATAACTCTTCTTTAGAATCGGGACATCAAAATTTACTGTGTGTATATTTTTGGTATCTTTCCGATAAAGTTCATTTTTTAATGAATAGTGTAAAATGTTGTATTTTAATTCAAAACCTCTTTTTAATCTAATTTATTTATATGATTAGATTATCATTTGAATTAGTTTTAAAGTGAAATTATAAAATATTTTTACCATTAAATCCAATAGTGGTCGTTGGAATTAATTTCACTTTGAAATCGAACTTAAACTAGTGTCAATATTTTGATACTTATTGTTTCATAAAAACACGCTATTTGCTCTGACAGCGGGAATTAATTATTAAATTAATTAATGAAACTTATATGTTGTGAATTTTTTAAAATGGACTTCATTTTTGAATTCGGAATATCAAATATAGCTTAGGGTGAATTTTTGGTATTTTTCTGAAAAACTTCAATTTTTGATGAATAGTGAAACCACTAAGTGGTACTTATAAAAACTGATTTTTCGTTTAAATGAAATTTTACCACTTCTGTGTTTTGAATTTCAAAAATCTGACATACATGGTTGTCATTAAGAAGTAAAATGTTGTTCAATGAGATAAAAATAATTTTTTGGTGAATAGTAACTTATTAAGTTTTTAATCGCGATTAGAGGTAATTAGTGCAATTTAAGGCAAAAATGATATTATAATAAAATGAAAATACCTTGAAACATGTCCTACCCTTATTGGATGTGTCATGGACGACCAAGACAAGCCATGGGTCAACTTGGGGACCCCATGGAGCCACTTTGGTTGGGAAATGACATAAATAACTTTTTATTTAATGTTAAAGTAAAAATGACACACACATGAGATGTTTTACAAAAAAAAATTTACATGGGGTTATACAAGTCATATTTTTGACTATAAATAGTCATTGGAAATATAAAAATATTTCCTACATCATACTATTTTTTTATAATTTTTCGACATTAAATAAATTAAATTATTTATGACATCATGATGATGCAGTGATGACCTCATTATTTAACGATTTAAATAAAATGGAACGATAATGTAATATCTAAGCCCTAAACATGTCCAAAACCTATTGGATGAGTGTATTTCCAACCCTTATCACATTATCCTCGAAATAAATCAATGTGGGACCTCTTAAATCCGAATACCATTTTAAAATAAAGTGACTTTTCTTTACTTTCCAAGAGTGCCCCTCTTCTCCTCTTATAAAAGGCCCCCACCTCTACCTCCTTACCTACACTCCCAAAGCCTTTGTCTCGGCCAAACCCTTACCATTTTGGCTCTCCACATCCCTCTCTTACTCCTTGAAGCCTCACATTGGGAAGAAGTCTTCCCAAGGAAGCCTTTGAGCTCAAATCAAGGGGAGTTACCCGATTTTAAGGTAATGTCTTCTTTTGAGTCCTTTTGTTTTATTTTGCTTCTCCAACCCCCTAAACTCTTTTTATTATTTTCTTTTGTAACAACTACAGTATCCTCAATATACTATGATGTTGTTATAATAAGGATTCGAGCTACACTTACACACACCTACATATAATGGTTAAAGAACATACTGTTTCCGTGGATGGCGAATTTCTGCCTCCCGAAACGATGATTGTTCAACATTCTTTTAACACCTTCAAAGGTGGCCATTAAGATGAAACTATATTTATATATGATATATAATATTTTTATGTTTTCCTTAAGCTTCTGTATTTTTCATTTTGGGCTTACCTTTATGGTTTCCATTATGGGTAAACATGATATCTTCATTTAAGGAAGTGCGAACTACCGTCCCCTCAAAGTGATGTGATTCGTTAATGCCATATGTGGGACATGTAAAGGATGGATTTAAAGTTATTATATATGATGTTATACTGGAATTATAATATACCTCTATATCATTATTATTTATTTCCATTAAAGTATGATATATAAATGAAAGTAGCGTTCATGCGTACGTACGGCTTACCGTCTCCATGAACGGTGCATTTCATTTCTTATCCCCAAATGTAATGTACTATTAAAATTAAATTTATATAATGCATATAAATAATGAATTATATATCTAAATGATGAATATAATTCTGGAATTAAAATTTACATACCTCTCATTTAGTTTTAATTCCATTAATATGACAAAGAAATGAAAGTAGCGGTCATGCGTACGTACGGCTTACCGTCTCCATGAACGATGCATTTCATTTCTTACCTCTAAATGATTATGTAATTTTAAAAATACATGTATATGCTGGATATATATATGATATATATGATATCCAAATCAGGAATGTCATTCTGGATATAAAGAACCTTTGACCACACGAACAACATGTAATTGTAAGAAGTCCACTTTCGACTTAAGAACCAAATATCGACAAAACAAACATTATTAACTTAAATGGTTACATAATGTTTATAACATGGAAATAAGTGATATAAAAGAAATAATGATCTTTAAAAAGGTTCTTAATCAAGTAGAAATTAACTCAAGTTTATTATTGAGGACGTTAAAAAACGATCGAGTCAAGTCGGACCCGAGGTAAGGGACTTCGTCTCAATCTCCTTTCATTGAGGAATATTTCGTTTTATACACAACTTTCTTTTATACGGTGTATAAACCCCTTTGAATTTTACTTTTATACAAAAGGAATATTTTTCTACGAAGCGTTTTACTAAATGACAAAAAGGAATGTTTTTTTAACGTACGCGGTGACAACGACCTTTTCCGCTGCCGCGAGTATTATTTGGTCTTTGGCTTCCTCAACAAGCCGTAATGTTTTTAAAATAAAATAAATACCATATACTCTTTTATGTATTTTGTTATTGAAAATGGTTTTGATAAAGGATTATATTATATATATTGTGATTGAAATGTGGAAATGTTATCATTCCTTTATATTGGTTTTATGTTTTATGATTTTATATTGGTACTTGGACATTTGACGGGTGGTTACATGATAAACAATATGACGGGTGGTGCCGTGAATACCAGGACGGGTGATTACGTTATAACCTCCAATGCATTGGGTATGGAATTCTACCGTATGGCTATTCCATTAAGTATGTATGGAAATTGGCCGTATGGCTATTCCATTAAGTGATATGTGTGGATTCGATCGTATGGTTATTCCACTTAAGTAAGTTTATGTCCCAAGTTACCTTTATATATGTTATGTGTTCTTTATATGGGTTTTATGGTAATCCTTTGGTTACAAAAAGGTAAGTAATGATACTTTATTCAGTGAAGAGTTTTTACTACTTCATGAAGGTGAAGGTATTACTTTGATAGAGTATACATGGTTTACTTGATGTCTGAAAAAAACTAACAGTTTTCATTCTTTGTGTATCCCTTACTGAGCTTTTTATGCTCACCCCAAGTTTTTTTTGAAATGTTTTTCACAGGACTTAAGGTGGAATAAGGTCAAGGATGGGATCAAGGGAATGTCATGATATATAAAACATGGAACTCAACATGTTTCTTTTTAAGAGTTTTTTTATATTATGGAAACTTAGTAGAAGTGTCTACTTTGTAATCTTTTGAGAAGTAATAGTTATGTTATAATTCTCTAAAACTCTAAACCTGAAAAGATCCTCAATGTGAATTATTCATTTAATTCAATATTAAGTATGGTTTAAGGCCGGGGCCTTATAGTTGGTATCAAATGTCGGTTTAGAAAACTTTAGGAGTTATAAAAGTGTTAAATTATAATATGATTGAAATGATATAGCATTTAAAGATTACCATGTTTCTTCACCTAAGATATTTCTGTGTTAAGAACGGTTTTCCAAAGAGGAAACATGTCAGCTATGTTAGGAAGGCATACAGAGGGAAATGACCTTCTAAATCAGCAACCTGAGATGGTAGAATCAGAATTGAAGAGTTTTTTGTAGTGATGGCTCAGTTTAATCAGGTGATAAATGGTGGTTGTGTTTATTGATGATATTTTGTTGTTTTTTAAAAGTAAAGAGGAGCATGAAAGACATTTAAGGGTTATTTTTCAAACCATGAAAGAAAAGAAATTTTATGGGAAATTCAGAAAGTGTGAGTTTTGGTTGCAACAAATTTCTTTCCTGGGTCACATTATTTCAAAAGATGGCATAACTGTTGATCCTACTAAAACAAAAGTTGTTGAAGAATGGCCAAGACCCACAAATGTAACCGAGATCCGTAGTTTTCTTCGTTTGGCAGGTTACTACCGAAGGTTTGTTGAAAATTTTTCACGGTTATCTAGTCTAATGACTAAGCTAACTCGTAAGGGTGTTAAGTTCATCTGGAAAAAAGAATGTGATGATTGTTTTCAGGAGTTGAAAAGAAGATTGGTGAATGATCCAGTTTTGGAACTTCCTTCCAGGAATGGTGTGTTTGTTATATAAAGTGAGGCTTCGTTGAAGGGACTTGGTTGTGTCCTTATGCAGAATGATCAGGTAATTTCTTATGCTTCACGATAGGTTAAACCTCATGAAGTAAATTAACCTACCCATGATTTGGAATTAGTTGTTGTTGTCTTTGCTTTAAAAATTTGGAGGCATCATTTGTATGGAGTAAAATGTGAAATATATACTGATCACAAAAGTTTAAATTATATATTCACTCAGAAAGAATTGAACATGAGACAGAGGAGATGGATGGAATTAATCAAGGATTATTATTGTACAATTCACTACCATCCGGGAAAAGCAAATAAAGTGGCCGATGCTTTGAGTCGAAAAAGGAATGCTTCATTAACCATGCTACGTTTGGAACGAGATCCTTTGGTTTTTGATTTGATGAACTTTGGCATAGAAGTTGTTGGTGTAATAAGTCCTTCTATTTTGTTTCAGGTATCAGTGAAATCTTCTCTATCAGACAGAATCAAGCAAGCACAGAAGCAAGACAGCGAGTTGCAGAAAAAGGTAGAGCTGGTTCAGAAAGGTAAGTTTCCTGAATTCAACATTGATAATGATTGTGTTTTGAGATTTGAGAAGAGATTGTGTGTGCCTTGTGATTCACAGTTGAAGAGAGAGTTGTTATGTGAAGCTCATAGTTCTCCGTTTTCAGTTCATCCTGGCAGTACTAAGATGTATAGAGATCTGCGGGAGTATTACTGGTGGGATGGAATGAAAAGAGATATTGCCGATTTTACTGTGATGTGTTTGACTTGTCAGCAAGTTAAAGTGGAGCGGTAGTTACCGAAAGGGATGCTTCTACCTTTACCAGTGCCAGAGTGGAAATGGGAGAATATATCCATGGATTTTGTTGTGGGATTACCGAAGACATCTAGAGGTAATAATGCAATCTGGGTTATTGTTGATCGCTTGACTAAATTGGATCATTTCCTTGCTATATGAGATACTTTTTCCCTAGATCAGATTTTCTATTTGTATCTTAAAGAGATAGTCAGGTTACATGTAGTTCCTATCTCCATTGTATCTGATCGTGATCCCAGGTTTACTTATAACTTTTGGAAAGTCCTTCAGAAGTTGTTGGGTACTGAATTAAAGTTTAGTACAACTTTTCATCCGCAGTCAGATGGGCAGTCAGAACAAACAATTCAGACCTTGGAGGATATGCTACGAGCTTGCTCTATGGATTATCAGGGAAGTTGGGACCAACATCATTCTTTGGTTTAGTTTTCTTATAATAACAGCTTTCATTCCAGTATACAGATGGCACCATATGAGGCATTATATGGGAAGCGGTGTCGAACTCCAACATTATGGGATGAAGTGGGTGAAAGGAAGCTGATGGGACCAGAATTGGTAGAAGAGATGGCAGAAAAGGTTCAGTTGATTCAAGCACACATGAGAACAGCTCAACGAAGGCAGAAGAGTTAGGCGGATAACTGGAGGAAGGATCTATCTTTCGAGGTAGGTGATCGTGTTTTTCTCAAGGTTTCTCCACGGACAAGTGTGATGAGATTTGGTAGGAAAGGAAAGCTGAGTCCAAGGTTCATTGGACCATATGAAATTCTGGAGAGAGTTGGATCAGTTGCATACAGAGTGGATTTACCTCCGAGTTTATCTCAAGTACACAATGTTTTTCATGTTTCGATGTTGAGGAAGTATATGCCAGATCCATCTCATGTTTTGAGTCCAGAGGTAGTTTAGTTGGAAGAGAATCTCTCTTATGAAGAACAACCAGTCCAGATTCTTGACCACAGGGAGCAAGTGTTACGAAATAAGGTAATCCACCAGGTAAAGGTTTTGTGGAAAACCCATATGGTTGAAGAGGCAACGTGGGAATCTGAAAATGCTATGAGGGATAAATACCCCCACTTATTTTGATAAGTGAATAAAATTGCGAGGACGCAATTCCCAAAAGGGGGGAAGGATGTAACATCCCAGGTAAATAAAGAATAAATAATTTTTATATTTATTAATATTTACGAATTAAATATTAATTTTAATTAAAATGGGTTTCTACGTTCGATAGCGTACTCGATACGCAACGATGATTTTCTTTGAAAACATACGTTACACACTAGAAATAAAATAATATTATTTTAAATGTTAGTTAACACGTAGCCGTTGTACTGGCGGGAATGGATAGAAATAACTAAAATATGATTATATATGTTTTTAAATGTTTTTACACTTACCCAATAAAAGATAAAGTCTTAAAATACGGAAAGAATTCAATTTTAGGCATTTATACCCTAATTTTCACTAAGGGTTCACTTATCACCTTTTGACGGCGAACCGTCATTAAATATAGTTTTGATCAATCTTATAAATTCTATTGGACCAAAAATAACTCTTCTTTAGAATCAGGACATCAAAATTTACTTTGTGTATATTTTTGGTATCTTTCCGATAAAGTTCATTTTTTAATGAATAGTGTAAAATGTTGTATTTTAATTCGAAACCTATTTTTAATCTAATTTATTTATATGATTAGATTATCATTTGAATTGGTTTTAAAGTTAAATTAGAAAATATTTTTACCATTAAATCCAATAGTGGTCATTGGAATTAATTTCACTTTGAAATCGGACTTAAACTAGTGTCAATCTTTTGATACTTATTGTTTCATAAAAACACGCTATTTGCTCTGACAACAGAAATTAATTATTAAATTAATTAATGTAACTTATATGTTGTGAATTTTGTAAAATGGACTTCATTTTTTAATTCGGAATATCAAATATAGCTTAGGGTGAATTTTTTGTATTTTTCTGAAAAACTTCAATTTTTGATGAATAGTGAAACCACTAAGTGGTACTTATAAAAACTGATTTTTCGTTTAAATGAAATTTTACCACTTCAGTGTTTTGAATTTCAAAAATCCGACATACATGGTTGTCATTAAGAAGTAAAATGTGGTTCAATGAGATAAAAATAATTTTTTGGTGAATAGTAACTTATTAAGTTTTTAATCGCGATTAGAGGTAATTAGTGCAATTTAAGGCAAAAATGATATTATAATAAAATGAAAATACCTTGACACATGTCCTACCCTTATTTGATGTGTCATGGCCGACCAGGACAAGCCATGGGTAAACTTGGGGACCCCATGGAGCCACTTTGGTTTGGAAATGACATAAATAACTTTTTATTTAATGTTAAAGTAAAAATGACACTCACATGAGATGTTTTACTAAAACAATTTTTATATGGGGTTATAAAAGTCATATTTTTGACTATAAATATTAATTGGAAAGCTAAAATGATTTACTACATCATAGTATTTTTTTTATAATTTTTAGACATTAACTAAATTAAATTATTTATGACATCATGATGATGCAGCGATGACCTCATTATTTAACAATTTAAATAAAATGGAAAGATAATGTAATATCTAAGACCTAAACATGTACAAAACCTATTGGATGAGTGGATTTCGAACCCTTATCACCTTATCCTAGAAATACATCAATGTGGGACCTCTTAAATCCGAATACCATTTTAAAATAAAGTGACTTTTCTTTACTTTCCAAGAGTGCCCCTCCTCTCCTCTTATAAAAGGCCCCCACCTCTACCTCCTTACCCACACTCCCAAAGCCTTTGGCTCGGACAAAACCTGCCCATTTTGGCTTTCCACATCACTCTATTACTCCTTGAATCCTCACATTGGGCAGAAGTCTTCCCAAGGAAGCCTTTGAGCTCAAATCAATGGGATTTACCCGATTTTAAGGTAATGTATTCTTTTGAGTCCTTTTGTTTTATTTTGCTTCTCCAACCCCCTAAACTCTTTTTATTATTTTCTTTTGTAACAACTCCAATATCCTCAATATACTAGGATGTTGTTATAAGAAGGATTCTAGCTACACTTACAAACACCTACATCTAATGGTTGAAGAACATACTGTATCCGTGGATGGTGAATTTCTGCCTCCCGAAACGATGATTGTTCAACATTCTTTTAACAACTTCAAAGGTGGACATTAAGATGACACTATATTTATATATGATATATAATATATTTATGTTTTCCTTAAGCCTCTGTATTTTTCATTTTGGGCATCCCTTTATGGTTTCCATTATGGGTAAACATGATATCTTCATTTAAGGACGTGCGGACTACCGCCCCCTCAAAGTGATCTGATTCGTTAATGCCATATGTGGGACGTGTAAAGGATGGATTTAAAGTTATTATATATGATGTTATACTGGAATTATAATATACCTCTATATCATTAATATTTCTTTCCATTAAAGTATGAGATAGAAGTGAAAGTAGCGTTCATGCGTATGTACGGCTTACCGTCTCCATGTATGGTGCATTTCATTTCTTATCCCCAAATATAATGTACTATTAAAAGTAAATTTATATAATGGATATATATAATGAATTATATATCTAAATGATGAATATACTTCTGTAATTAAAATATACATACCTCTCATTTAGTTTTAATTCCATTAATATGACAAAGAAATTAAAGTAGTGTTCATGCGTACGTACGGCTTACCGTCTCCATGAACGGTGCATTTCATTTCTTACCTCTAAATGATTATGTAATATTAAAAATACATGTATATGCTGGATATATATATGATATATATGATATCCAAATCAGGAATGTCATTCTGGATATAAAGAACCTTTGACCACACGAACAACATGTAATTATAAGAAGTCCACTTTCGACTTAAGAACCAAATATCGACAAAACAAAAATTATTAACTTAAATGGTTACATAATGTTTATAACATGGCAATAAGTGATATAAAAGGAATAATTAACTTTAAAAAGGTTCTTAATCAAGTATAAATTAACTCAAGTTTATTATTCAGGACGTTAAAGAACGATCGAGTCAAGTCGGACCCGAGGTAAGGCACTTCGTCTCAATCTCCTTTCATTGAGGCATATTTCATTTTATACACAACTTTCTTTTATACGATGTATAAACCCCTTTGACTTTTACTTTTATACAAAAGGAATCTTTTCTACGAAGCGTTTTACTAAACGACAAAAAGGAATGTTTTTTAACGTACGTGGTGACAACGACCTTTTCTGCCGCCGCGAGTATTATTTGGTCTTTGGATTCCTCAACAAGCCGTAATGTTTTTAAAATAAAATAAATACCATATAATCTTTTATGTATTTTTGTATTGAAAATGGTTTTGATAAAGGATTCTATTATATATATTGTGATTGAAATGTGGAAATGTTATCATTCCTTTATATTGGTTTTATGTTTTATGATTTTATATTGGTACTTGGACATTTGACGGGTGGTTATGTGATAAACCATATGACGGGTGGTGCCGTGAATACCAGGACGGGTGGTTACGTTATAACCTCCAATTCATTGGGTATGGAAGTCGGCCGTTTGTCTATTCCATTAAGTATGTTTGGAAATTGGCCATATGGATATTCCATTAAGTGATATGTGTGGAGTCGACCTTATAGTTATTCCACTTAAGTAAGTTTATGTCCCAAGTTACCTTTATATATGTTATGTGTTCTTCATATGGGTTTTATGGTAATACTTTGGTTACAAAAAGGTAAGTAATGTTACTTTATTCAGTGAAGAGTTTTTACTACTTCATGAAGGTGAAGGTATTACTTTGAAAGAGTATACATGGTTTACTTGATGTTTGAAAAAAAACTAACAGTTGTCATTCTTTGTGTATCCCTTACTGATCTTTTTATGCTCACCCCAAGTTTTTTTGAAATGTTTTTCACAGGACATAATGTGGAATAAGTTCAAGGATAGGATCAACGGAATGTCATGATATATAAAACATGGAACTAGACATGTTTCTTTTTAAGAGTTTTTTTATATTATGGAAACTTAGTAGAAGTGTCTACTTTGTAATCTTTTCATATGTAATAGTTATGTTCTAATTCTCTAAAACTCTAAACCTGAAAAGATCCTCAATGTGAATTATTCATTTAATTCAATATTAAGTATGGTTTAAGGCCGGGGCCTTATAATATCCCATCTAGATATTGGGATGGATTGTGCTCTTATTAGAGAGGATATAATTTTTAGAGGAATCTATTATCTAGATAACAAAACTGAGGGAGGTAGGAAGTTGTAAATAGAGTTGAAAGTTGTGTGTTTATTATTAAAATACTTCATATGGAAATTAATATTATTTATTAATTTATACATAATTATAATGTAAAATTATTTTTTTATATTTATATAGGTCACTATTGATCGCACTATTATGAATTTTTATGTTTACCATAATATGTACACTGGGCCTATAATAGAAGATATTGTTGGTGAAAAATATTTTTATATTGTGTTTAGTATTTGTTTTGGTTTTTATAATTAACTTAAATTATTTTCTATACTATTTTTATTTATAATTACATTTGAAGGATTAGTATGAGGCTGAAACTTCTCAACTTCTAGAGATTTAGGCAAAACTAAGGGTGAGGCCTCATGTGAGTCAATTTTTGATGATCCTACCTAGATATTGGTGACCATGCATAGTATCGATTTAGGTGAGTGGCTGGTATTTTTTAATGATCACTAGATTCTAGTTATTAAAGTATTATTATGATGTTTTTGATCATCTCTAAGGGGGAAAATGTGGTGTTATCATCTAATTTTGAGTATTAAAAGAAGTTGGAATCTCAAAATGAAATTATACAAATCATGTAGAGAGAGCAGGAAAAGAAGTTTCAACAACTTGAGTAGATAATGGAGTACATGTGATGACTTGTTCATGGTTTAGGGATGGATTTTCCTTCACCTGAACATTAATTTTATCCTCCCTAGCAACTTTATGATACTTTTTCATAAACATATACTATATTAAATGGTTATTACTTTTTGTATGAAATATTTTTATTTTTTTATCCTTTATTATGGATAGTTATTTTTATCATAAATAATATTTTATGGTGGAACGTTATACCCATCACAAAATAGATATTATAAGTTTTTTGCAACCTTCTCTTAATACCATCACAAATACTATTTATGGTGGGTTATTATTTCCATCGCAAATAGTTTATTTTTTATGATAAAATTAAAACATTTCATAGTATATTATTAACAAAGAAAATATATTTTTATCATATAAAACAATTAGTGATGATCCATCACAATTATGAGTAAATGTGATTTCATATTCCATGGTGGGTTATATTTGATGGAATACCATTGAAAATAGTCATTTGTGGTGGTATTCCATCATAAATTACCAATTGAAAATAATGAAAAAAATATTGTAACAATAATTATTGGATTTATTGACAATTAATGGTGGTTGATAATAAATGGTGTGACATGGAGATTTGGTGATGTATAGATAAAGATAAATATAGTTACCATACACGGGAACCACACAAGTAAAAGGTTTCATGACATTGATAAACATTGAAATAAAGCATCAATGGTTACATGGAAGAAAATATGAATATTCATCCTGAAATTTCTATATATAAAGGTTATTATATGAGGATATAAAGATTTAGAGTGTGATATTTGATATGAAATTTATTTATTGTTGATGAAGTTTTTTTTATTTTGGTTTAATATAGCAGTAAAATAATTATGGGAATTCATGGATAAATTTTTAGAGAGATAGATGTTTTTTGTGAAATAAAAAGAAAATCACACAACAATAGTGTACATCACACCATATTGGATGGTGTGAAAGATTAAAAAAATTGGTGAAATTAATATTTTGGGGATAGGGATACTCAAATTTTCTAGGTTATAGAATTTTTTTCATGGCTATTTGGAGATGGAAAAAATAACTAATATTTTAAAGAGGGGAGAACACCAAAACCTATCATGTGTATGAATAAAATAAAGACTAAATAATAATAAATCATGACACAAAATATGTGTCATACTAAAACCATACAATATCTAGAGATAAAAAATATACATAATTCCATAGAAAATTGGATATGATTTTTTTTGTGGACCTGGTTTTGGATGAATAATAAAATAATTTTGGAATATCTATTCCATGCCATAACTATATGATAGTTGGAAATATAATTTTGCAACTAAGTAGACTACACATTGATGGGTTTTTATTTGGAATAGAATTGTGAATTCTAGCTAATTTGAGGTTGGAGTCCTTATGACATGAGGAAGACCCGATGTTGAAAACAAGAGTGAAATAACAATGGTTTTCTAGGTTGTCCATAACAAATACTCACATGTGATATCAAGAAAAAATTTTCTTGATTCTCAGGATAGGGGTTATATTTATCAAAGAAATAAAAAATATTACACATACTTTAACAAAAATATCATAAAGTTTTAGTGCACAAGAATAACTACCCCTTTTTCAAATTTTCCATCAACCATGCACTCAAATTTTATGACTGCAATTAAGGAAAAAGTGATTAGAGTGTTATTGAAATACCTAATGTCTCATAGAAATGTACTCATTCATTATCATGGAAATTTATGTACTCTATGATCAACATCACTTGTCCTTAAATTCCCTACATGTTATCTCATAACACATAAAATAATGGAAATTAGGAGTAACCTATTATTTATTTGCAAGATCAGTATGGGATGTGTTTCTCTTTTTGTTATCTTATTTATTCTCTTTCATCACCACTAATTGTTGTATCAAATATTTTCTCAACATGAGAAGAGAAAGTGACTTTATCATCTGAACCACTTGATGAATCACAATTATCCCTTTTTCTAACTAAACATATCATTTTGAAAGTGGGTTACTTCTTTTTTATATCCCCTTTATTACTCTTGGGTATCACCTCATCCTCATTAGATTCATATTCATATTCATATTCTTTTTTATTTTATAGACCCGAGGAAAAATTTCTAAGGATATTAAAATTCTAGAACTTTGGTGATTTTTTTATCTTCCCATTCAATTTTTCAAACCTTTTTTAAAGACGATAATTATTGTTTGAAATCATATCCACCTTCCAAATCATCAAAATTATTAGATTCAACAGCTTATTCTTATATTATTTTTCCTTTTCACATTTCTTAAAAGGCCATTTCAATTTTTTATTTCTTCTTAAAAGCCATAATATTTATCATCTCATAAGCTATGAAAATATTGTGTAATTCACTGAGAAAAAATCATATCTTTCTTCTAGAGATAAAAACTTTGAATTCAAATTATCTAAAAATTCCTAAATTGGTTTTTTAATAATAATGGAATCATCAAGATTCTCACCAAACCATATGATATTTCTCATAATATCATTAACTTCAATAAATTATTCATCAATGTTTTCATCATTATAAAATTTTATGTCTTCCAATTTACTTCCTCATACCTATAGTTTGGTTTCCTTTACATTGATGTTTCCTTTATAACATCTTTTTAATTTCACTAATATTTTAGGTGTTGTTTGAGGACCCATGGCCTTGGTATATAATTTTTTTGAAAAAGACATTAGGATGGAATTTTGTTCTCTTCCATCAAAATCCAAATTCCTCTTGTCATTATAATTCATGGGAACATCTCCAGAAATAGATGGAAAAACTTTTGTGGTAGTATATCTTACTTCAAGGCCAAATAAATAGATGTAGGGCGACATCATATTTCTCTAACTATGATAATTTGAGACATTAAAATTAGGAACTCTTAAGCTAATTACATAATTGATATTCTACATACTTATAGAAACTTCTTAGATATATAGAAGTGGACCTCCCTATGATTCCACTTTTAGATCCCGAGGAATGGTAATGTGCCTCTTAGAGGGGATAAAATCAGAGGTACCCGTGTTTTATAAATTTTATCACATTTTAAACTTAACCTTTCAAACTGTATAAAGTTATCAATCCACTCAATAGAATCCATAAAACTCACCTCATGTGCAGTACTAAAATAAGAGAGGGAAACATACGGTATTTATAAGGTTTGGAAATGAAAGGCCTACTCCTTGGCATGTTTTTTAGACACCCCAATATGTATTCTTTTAACTATATCCACTTGTGAACACAACTAGTTAGATTCCCTGGTTATAATTTCTATAAAATTGGTTAGAAAAACCAATTGAAATCTCTCCCTAGTTGGTTAGAGAGAAAAAATTCTCTTCTTATATGATTGGTCAGACACCCCAATCACAATCCTCTAGTAGCTAATTCGACATCCCAACTACAATATTCCTCTTAAATGATTATCCAATGCTATAAAGATTTTATTAATATATATTTTTACCCCATAAGAACGATTCATGTCCCTTCCTTGTGAAATTATTTAATAACTTCGGAAATGTTGGTCTCAACAACCCTTTCAGATCAAGAATGGTTTAAATCATCTTCATTAAATGATCAGGTACATATAATCACCTTATTAAAGAATTGCCTACCTTTGGCTCACTCTCAAAGTTATTCATGCATAATGGATGTAAGGAGTCTCAATATTTTTCAAGTTTTTTCTTCGTCACCAGCATGCACATATTTACACAAAATTATTACACATGGGATCTCAATAAATACATGATTTAAAATCACTCATTTAAATGTTTTTATGAATAAACACATTTATTCCTCATTGAAATAAAAATTATCATTGTTTCTTATGTATTATACTTCCCATATTAAATAATCCATAATTTGGGTGTTTGTTTTATTTCATCATGAATATTTGAAAAAACCAAATGGAATATTGGGTATTTCCTTTATAAAGTGAATCTCAAATTCCTGTGGGGTTTGGGTATCATCTTCTCATGCAGAATAAAGATCACCTGCTACTCACACTATATGAATTCATGCATGCATTTGCCTCATTTAAGTACCCAAAGGACCAGGTTTCCTTTTTTTTCATACGGTATAACAAATACCATAGGTCGTTTTAAATACCCAATGGTTCCAAGCCTTAATTTTTCATATGATATATGCCCCATTTGCAAGTTTTTGTCTTCTTATCACACAAAATATATACATTTCAAAGACTCAGGTGATATGGATTAATATCATTGATTTTTTAAATTTAATTTTAACTTTTTAATCTCTTTGGGTGTTTGAAATAATGTTTTTTTAAATATTTAATAATTATTGTATTTTGTAGATTAAATTGTCAAAAAAGTGTTTCGGTGTAAAAATTTTGTTTTTCGTGTTTATTTTTTGTTTTTCAATAATAAAATTAATTTTATATTTCTATTCATTTAACTAATTATTTATTTATTTAATTTTCAATTTAATAATGTTCTATTCATTAATTTAATTAACTCTTGATTTAAAATTATAAATAAATAATTCACTTTAGTTTTTAGTTCTATAAATAATTAAATTATTTTTAACAATTTAATTCTATTCATTTAATACTTTTATTTTAATTTAATTATTTAATTTCATAATTCCATTAATTAATAAATTTATGAATTGAACTTAAAATGTTTTTAATTCTTTAAAATTAATTTTTTTTACGCTATTGGTATTATTAAATAAATTATTTCTTTTGAATAATTTTTAATTAATTGTATTTCGTTTTCAACTTTTTTTAATTTTTATTTAGTCTTTAATTTTATTTAATTGATTAATTTTTTTATGTGCACGTGTTGCTGAGTCATTGCCTGAAACCCCAAATTTCTCCTGAGTCACCAACATCACCCCATTGTTTTGTCCCTTGACTCATTGACCCCCTTGTCTCACCATCACTCCCTTTTCACAAGTCACTGATACACCACCTACTAAAACCTCTCATTCTCCCAGCCACCTACCAACAATTTCATCCCCACCACTCACTCATGCATCTCTATTGTCTCACTAATTTTCTACAAGTTACTAATAAACCACCTACCGATATCATCAAACCTTCCCATACTCCCAACCTACCGATACCGCCTCCCATGACTCACGGATACCCTCTAATTCCAATGCACTCCCAATCCTTCAATCGTTGAAACATTTACTCAGAGGTTTCCTCACCATAATACCCACCAAAAGAACCAGAAACAAACCATAGACAGGGAAGAAACAAATAAATTAACACACAGTATAAATTCAGGAGATACAAATAAAAATATTAGAACCACAGAGAAATTTGAAGCATAAATTCTACAACAGAACCAAGATTCGACAATTCTTCCTTGAGAATGACCCTGAGGTTATCCACTATGCTATATTAGTGCACTATAAATGTAAATTTTACCTTCCTTGAAATAAGGACTACATAAAATGTTTTCATTGTTGTCGGGGAAGCAATGTTTCCCTAAGTGTTTTTTTCATTTTTCATTAAATAAAAATTATAAACAAAAAAAAGGAAAAAATGTAACACCCTGAGAATTTATGAGAAATATTCTTTTTAATTACTTTGATGACTTTTTTTGTACACTACACCAAGATTATATTGTGTTATACACAACACCATGTTAGCTTTTATTATATGAAAAAACTATTCTGGGCCTATGTTGCATGCAAGAGCAACCTTCCTCAATAGCGTGTGTTGTACACAATACCGAGTTTCACTAAACAACGATATATTATGAACTAGCCGTTATGAATATTATTAACCACATTTGGAATTTTATATCAATATCATTCATCTTACACATATTCTAGAACATATTATGCGAACAAAATAATTTTTTCAGATAAAAGAAGTATTTTTCAAAAAATGCAGTTTTGTCGCCTTTTGATGGCGCACCCATTTTAAATATATATTTTCACAAGTTTATAAGTTAAATTTGAAAATTTAAACTTCTTATTTTGAATCAGGATATATAAATTTACATTCAATAAATTTTTGACATTATTTTGATAACCTTCATAATTTGATGAATAGTAAAAATACGCTAAATGTTAATTAAAAACAACATTTTTCATCAAGATAATTTATATGGTTAAATTATAATATTGAATGGTTTTAAAGTAAAAATAGAATATACTTTTACCATTTAATATAATTTATTTCATTATCATTAATTTTACTTTTAATTCATAGGTAAAAACATTTCAATCTTTTGTAATGTTTTAACTTTTAAAACTCGTTTTCTCAACAGCAGGGTTAATTTTAAATTAAGTACTACCACTTCTGTGTATTTGAGTTTGGAAAACTAGATTCCATATTTGGAATCAGTAGTTCCAAATTATGTTAATAGGCTACTGTTTATTTTTAGGCATTATGAATAGTAACTACGGTAAATTTTATTTATCACAGTTAAAGGTAAATCGAGTAATTAAGGGTAAATATAATATTATAAAATTACCCTAACACCTTAAAAAATTCTATTTGATGAATAAAATCCGATCCATATCACCTAAGGGTCATAATAGATTCATTTCATGGACTTTGGACCATGAAAAGGATGTAATTTTTATTAAAACCAAAGAAAGTGACAACATGTCACTCTCTTATATCTTATAAGTGTAATAATTTTAATTTAGTGATAAAATTCATAAAACAAAGAACATAAATAATCATCAGAAATATAATAAAATTATCTCTATCATCTGAATTTATTTATAATTTTTAGGTATTAAATTAATATCATTAATGATGACACAATAGTGATGTATAAATTATTTTATTGATTGAAATATCAAATAAATGGTTTTAAAAATATTAAAATAACTATTATATGAACTATTTAATGTGATACAAGTATTTTATATATAAATATTACATGTTATGAAACTATGAAATATTTTGGTTCGAATATATCTTATGTGTAGATTTTATTTAAATTCAAATAAATGAATAGTGAAAAAATTGACACTATTGTTATTTTATAAAACTAACATATTATTAAATAGTTTCAAAATCACAAACTTTTTTAAAAATTATAAATTTAAATTTAAATGGTCTAAAATTTCATAAATTATCCAATTATGGACAATTCACAACACATACGTAATTATTTATAACAATTTAATATTTAGAATATTATTACCGCAAATAAAATCAAATAGATAAAATTAGGATAAATCAAAATGATAAGGTTTAAAATAAACTTAAAACATGTCAAAATATTATTGTTTGATGAGATTAAAACTCTATCTCATCTAATATTCTAATTGAGTAATTTTTTGTGGTTTTTAGGTGGGGTTTGAGTATATTATAAATTAATTTTTTAGAGGTTTCCAATGGTACCCCTCTCCTCTCTTATAAAAGGGAACCTCCTTTTCCTCCTCTTCACAACATTTTGAGCATTCAAAATCGGCCACACCATTTCCATTTCTCTTATCCTCTTCCATAGAAACATTTTATGGGTCCTTGTTTTCATCAATGACCTTCTTTAGTTCCCTAAGAGGAGGTTTAGAAGAGGCGCGTCAAAGAAGAGGTAATATCCTTTACTGATTCCTTCAAATTAATTTCTTCTTCTACTTCCTCTTATTTTTTGGTTTCATAATAAATCAATAACATCAGTATCCCTCATATACTTATATGTAATTATAAATTCAAAACTCCCCTATTTCACCATCTATCCTTCCTACGAAAAACAAAATCACCACGCGTGCGTACGTATGGAATACCATCTCCACACCGTGGTGTAATCTGTTTTCCCACCACCACCTTACATGGATGGGTATAATGGTTGAAATAATAACTATGTATGATTATTATAACATGATAATAATTATGAGATATTATATAATCCACTCCAATCCATTCAACAATTATGGGAACGATATCGTCGCTCGTGCGTACGTACGGATTACCGTCTCCACGACGCGATGAGATTCATTCTCCATGTTAACCATTCAAGAATGATGGTAAAGTGTATATAATAAATAATCATGAAATATATTAGATAATAATTATACTGAATTTAATTACATATATGTTTCATTTACTTAATTCCATTCAATTAAATAAAGAAACGAAAACAGTGTTCATGCGTACGTACGGCCTACCGTCTCCATAAATAGTGTATTTTATTCCATTTATCGATCTATCATATATATTAAAATTATCAATATATATTATATATAAATAATTTTTTACATTCTGGAATTAAGTAAATCGGGATATAAGTAATAATATAAAGAATAATAAGTCCAAACACATATGATAAATCAAACGATTTTACCCAAAACGCTGCTTTAACATGGAATTGAAAAAATAACGGGTAATATAAAGTCATAAGTTAATCATATATGATATTATAAATATTATTATGGTTCAGTTATAAGTTAATAATATTTTTAAGCCAACTATACAGGATTTTCAAACATGTATGGAAGAAATTGGACCTAAGGTAAGGGATAATTATTCCAATCTTGTTCTTATCTGATATTGTTTCTTCATAAGTATTTAATGGGGTTATGTTTATCATCCATGTCCATGTTTTGTAAAAATGTTTTCATAAAATGTTTAATTTTATTCCAGGTATGATTAAAGTTATTTTTATTCTTTTTTTACTTTTACCAAAAGATACGGAAGGAATCTTTCTTTTGTTTACCATACGAGGTACTTTTTGACTTTTCCAGCAAAAGTACGAGGAGAATGTTTTTTTAACCTATACGGAATGAATGGATTTTTACTATTTCATAACACCTTATTTACATAAATATAATTCAACAAGATTTCATGATAATTTTCAACAGAATTATTTTTTTTAAATTGCACGTCATTCTGAGAAAAGAAAATGATTTGAAAGAAGAAAAGATATTTTTCTCAAGAATTCATTTCAAGTGTTTTCTGAAAATTATTTTCCATCTAAGTTGACATTATTTAGAATGATTATGTTTCAATTATAATGTCTCTATTATTTACATGATTTTATTTTTCTTATGATGAAAAGATATACATTTTTTTATATGGATTATGTTATAATGGGATGATGTTTATGACAACCCATTTTATTATTTGGGTTATGATGAATGATTTATGATTGTTTCATGGCACACGTATGAATGATTTCAATATGATATGGGTGGGACCTATATCTCCCTCAAATACATTGGGTAATGATTTATATGTCATGAGATTGACATGGATGGAATGACATGTAAATTTAGTTCAGTAATACAGGGCCGGAACGACAAGTAAACCCAGTTCAGTAATGGACTTTGTCCACTATGATGGTCTTGGAAGCAATGCCTTGGCTACTATAGAAATCATATCATGTGCTTAATGCTTTTACACAATTATATGTTTTATTCCCATGATATTTTATCATGATTAATGTTACTTTCTGATCTATTTCTTATGTACTGCAAAGATTTATGTCACTACTCATGTTTTATGTTCATGTTTTTACGTTCAAATGTTTATGGATTGTTAGATGTTCTCCATGTTTACCCTTACTGAGATTTTGAGATCACCCTTTTTATGTTTTCTTTTCCCTAGGATATAAATAAAGTTTTTAGGTAAGAAAAAAGGGGAAGACCTTTATGGGATATGTTTTAGATCTTTCACCATTATTAGAAGATTTTGTTCCAAGTTTCCAAAGACACTAATCTATTACGGTCATTGGGTGTCTGTTTTTGTTATGTATTAAGTGTTCCGAAAAAGTAATGTAACGTCCATGTATTTAAATATATGGGTCTCTACATTTGGTATCAGAGGAAAGTTTTAGTCAGCCTTTTGAAACTAGGATGCGAAAACTTTAGTGAGATCCCTAGAGATATTTCTAAGGTATGTCTAGGGATATCCCTAAGGTTAAGTATAAGTATAGGCTACAGTCCTAGAATTATGTTAACGATCATGAATAACCTAGTGTGAACCTAAGCTATCATATATTTAAGAAGGTGTCATAAGTTATACATCCTATAAGTGAATTTTTATGATTATGTGGTTCCTCATTATTTTAATTGTTTCTTACACAATGGTTTCTGGTTTTAGTTAATAGAGGGAACCAGAATGAATTAGGTTAACATTGAATCTGATGGACAAATTGGTGACTATGAGAAGCGAAATTGCATAATGCCTAGAGAGAAAGATATTGTGATTATGCTGAATCAGTCATCACGATATATGATTAACAAGGTAAACTATAGTGGTATTCCTAAGTCATAAAATAAGAGGAAGATGGACTTTTATGCATGTTCTCATGGAGAGTAACATAGAGGATGGAAGATAAAGATTTCTACATATCAAGAATAAGGGAAGAAGAACATTGAGAAATACCTCAAATGGAGGGGAAGATGTTATCTGTGTGGGGAAAAGGGTTACAGAGTGACAGACTGTTATGGAGTTCAATGCCTTATCTGTGGAGAACATGGGCATTACGCAACTCAATTCCCTAACCTAATAGGTTACTTCTAAATCAAGGAAGGACCTATTCCATGCCAATTATTGAAGAGTATGGATTGAAAGTCCTATGTATTGGAATTCAAGAATAATTTTTTTGAAGTACTTTTATTGTATATTGAAATATACGTGTATTGGTCCATTGTGGATTTCCATAGGAATATGGTACTAGTATCCATGAAAAGTGATTGTAATATTTTTTGAAATCAGATGATATGCGCATAATGAAGGGATAAGGAGAAAATAACATGTTTGATAGTATTAATGAGCTCATGACTGATATACGGACAAAGTGATATCATGGTTTGAGTATATAGAAATTTTGGGATTTTGGTATGTTGAAAGAGTTAACTTTTGACATCATTCATGTTGTCACTAAGGTTATATATTAATTCATGTTTCAAGAGAATACATGATTAAGGTATTCACATGTTTGGAATGTGACCAACAAGATATATCTTATCATATATGGGGGATACATGATGGTATTTACATGCTTGGTAGATGACCTCTCTAGTAATCTTTGTCTTTATACTATGAGATTGGACAGAAGTGTTCTGGATAAGCCTAAAGAATGGAATGGATTAAGTTTGACATCAAATAGTACTGTTTAAGGCTAAAACCTTTTTTCTAGAAAGTTATAATATTATAGTTTTAAAAAAACAACCCATAGGATGGACGAAAACCCATCGTGTCATACAAGGATGCAGGAATCGACCCCACAACTGAAGTGCGATAGGCCTTTATCGCCTATCACTGGCCTACATGAAGTCCCTGGTTAGTATAAATTAGTTTTATTTTATTAAGTGGTGTGATAGATGAAGTATAAGTCCATTTTTGGAACCATATATGATTAATATCGCCATATATGGACTTAAGTTTATTTGATAACCTTTGCTAACTTTTTGTTTCAGACAGATGGAATGGCCCATCATTCTATCACATGAACAGCTAACACTTCAAGAATGAAAAATTCAACTTCATTTGTTTAATATATGAAGTGGAAATTGTTCAATGAATGACCAATAGTGAGATTGTACCAAAATCAAGTAAGTATTTTTACTAATTCCAATTTTTTCAACTTTAGGGAAATGATCTTGAAAACCAAAAACATTGTCCTACTACCCTCATATCTGATGAATCAGATGGTACCTTAGATCATAACAAATTTATGAATTTTTGATTGTTTTCTTTTTCATATCCATGTTCTCTATCACTCTCCATCATAACATGATAGTTATATTTCTCTTACATATCCATATTTTCACCTATGTTCTTCTATGTGGAAACCTAGTGATGAGTTAATTTGGGTAACGGTTACATTTCATAATTTAGTTTTTAAAATTATGCTTTATTATTCCTTTTTACGATGTGGGTTCCTATGAAAAAAAATTTCAAGTAGTAAACCATTTATAACCCCGACGAATTTCGAGGGCGAAATTCATTTTAAGGGGGGTAGAATGTAACACCCCGAGATTTTATGAGAAATATAATTTTTAATTACATTGATGTCTTTTTTTTGTATGCTGCTCCAAGATTATATTACTCTATATGAAACACCATATTATCTTGTATTATAAGCAAACACCATTCTTGTCTTGTGTTTCATGCAAAAGCAACCTTTCTCAATTGCGTGTGTTGTACGCAATACCGAGTTTCACTAAACAACGATATATTATGAACTAGCCGTTATGAATAGTATTAACCAAATTATGAATTTTATAAAAATATATTTCATGTTAAAAATATTCTAGAACATGCTATAAGAAAAAAATAAATTCTTTGGATAAAAGAAGTATTTTTCAAAAAAAAAATGCAATTTTGTCGCCTTTTGATGACCCACCCATTTTAAATATAATTATTGACAAGTTTATAAGTTCAATTTAGGAATTTAAACTTCATATTTTGAATCATTATATATAAATTTACATTAGATAATGCTTTTTCATTATTCTGATAACCTTCATATTTTGATGTATGGTAAAAATAAGCTAAATTTTAATTAAAAACAACTTTTTTCATCAAGATAATTTATATGGTTAAATTATAATATTGAATAGTTTTAAACTACAAATAGAATATATTTTTACATTTTAATATAATTTATGTAATTTTCATTAATTTTACTTTGAATTCATAGGTAAAAAAATTTAATCTTTTGCAATGTTTTAACTTTTAAAACCCGTTTTCTCAACAGCGGGATTAATTTTAAATTAAATAATTACACTTATGTGTAATGAATTTGGAAAAATGGATTTCATATTTGGAATTAGTAGGTCCAAATTATGTTTATAGGCTGCTTTTTTATTTTTAGGCATTATGAATAGTAATTATGGTAAATTTTATTTACCTTAGTTAAAGGTAAATCGGGTAATTTAGGATAAATATAATATTATAAAATTACCCTAACACCTGCCAAAATTATATTGGATGAATAAAAGTCGACCCATATCACCTAAGGGTCGGAATAGATTCATTTCATGGACTTTTGACCATAAAAAATGTAATTATTATTAAATCCAATGAAAGTGACAACATGTCACTCTCTTATATCTTATAAGTGTAATAATTTTAATTTAGTGATAAACTTCATAAAACCTCGAACATAAATAGTCACAATAAATATAATAAAATCATATATATCATGTGAATTTATTTATAATTCTTAGGGTTTAAATAATTATCAGTAATGATGACACAATAGTGATGTATAAATTATTTTATTGATTGAAATATCAAATAAAAGGTTCTGAAAATATTAAAATAAATATTATATGAACTATTTAATGTGTTACACGAATTTTATAGATAAATATGACAAGTTATGAATCTATTAAATATTTTTTTTCAAATATATCCTCTGTTTGGATTTTATTTAAATTCAAATAAATGAATACTTACAGAATTGACACTATTGTTATTTTATAAAAATTATATATTATTAAATTGTTTAAAAATCACAAAATTATTTAAATATTATAAAATTAAATTTTTATGGTCTAAAATGTCATAACGTATCCAATTATGGAAAATTCACAACACATAAGTAATTATTTATAACAATTTAAAATTTAGAATATTATTACCACAAATAAAATTAAATAGATAAAATAAAGATAAATCAAAATGATAAGGTTTAAAATAAACATAGAACATGTCAAAATTTTATTGGTTGATGATATTACAACCCTATATCATCTCATATTCTAATTGAGTAATTTTTGGTGGTTTTTAGGTGGGGTTTGAGTTTATTATAAATTAATATTTTAGAGGTTTCCAAAAGTGCCCATCTCCTCTCTTATAAAAGGGAACCTCCTCCCTCTCCTCTTCACAAACTTTTGAGCCTTCAAGATCAGCCAAAACCTGTCCATTTCTCATTTACACTTCCATATCAACATACTATAGGTCCTTGTATTCTTCAAAGACCAACTTTAGTGCCCTAATAAGTGGATTAGAATAGGCGCGTCGAAAAAGATGTAATATCCCTTACCGATTATTTCAAATTAATTTCTTCTTCTACTTCCTATTCTTTTGTTGTTTCATAATAAAGTAATAACATAAGTATCACTCATATACTGATATTTAATTATAAATATTAAACAACCCTATTTCACCTTCTATCCATCCTTCAAAAAATGAAATCATCGCGCGTGTGTACGTATAGAATATCGTCTCCATGCCGTGGTGTAATATGTTTTCCCACCACCACCTTACTTGGATGTGTATAATGGTGGAAATAATAACTATATATGATTATAATAACATGATACAAATTATTAGATATTATATAATCCACTCTGATACCATTCAACAATTATTGGAATGATATCGTCGCTCGTGCGTACGTACGGATTACCGTCTCCGCGACGCAATGAGATTCATTCACCATGTTAACCATTAAAGAATGATTATAAATTATATATAATAAATAATCATGAAATATATGACATAATAATGATACTGTATTTATGTAAATATATGTTTCATTTACTTAATTCCATTCAATACAACAAGGAAACGAAAACAGCGTTCATGTATACGTACGGCCTACCGTCTCCATGAACGGTGTATTTCATTCCATTTATAGATATATCATATATATTTCTATACTGAATATATATTATATATAAATAATTTTTTACATTATGGAATTAATTAAATCATGATATAAGTAATAATATCAAGAACAACAAGTCCAAACACGTACGATAAATGAAACGATTTTACCCAAAACGCTACATTAACATGGAATTGACAAAAGAACGGGTAATATAAACTCATAAGTGAATCATATATGATATCATAAATATAATTATGGTTTTTTTGAAAGTTAATAGTTTCTTTAAACCCACTATACAGGAGTTTTGAACATGTATGGAAGAAACTGGGCCTAAGGTAAGGGATAATGATTCCAATATCGTTCTTATCTGAGATTGTTTATTCGTAAGTATTTCTGGGGTTATGTTTATCATCCATGTCCATGTTTTATAAAAAAAATTCACAAAATGTTTACTATTCTTACATGTATGTTTAAAGTTATTTTTACTCTTTTTTGACTTTTCCCACATGGCATGGAAGGAATCTTTCTTTTGTTTACCATACGAGGTGCATTTTGACTTCTCCGGCAATAGTACGAGGAGAATGTTTTTTTAACTTATACAGCATGAACTAATTTTTACAGTTTCATAACGCGTTATTTACATAAATCTTATTCTATAAGATTTCATTTTTATTTTCAACATAATTCTTTTTATTAAAATTGTACATCATTTTGAGAAAATCAAATGATTTGAAAGAAGAAAGGATATTTTACTCAAGAATTCATTTCAAGTGTTTTATCAAAACAATTTCCCATAAAAGATTACATTATTTAGTATGATTATGTTTCAAGTATAATGTCTATATTATTTAAATGGTTTGATTTTTCTTATGATGAAATGATATCCATTTTTTATATGGATTATGTTATGATGGGGTGATGTTTATGAAACCCATTCTATTCTTTGGGTTATGATGAATGATTTATGATTGTTTTGTGGAACACATAAGATTGATTTCAATATGAGATGGGTGGGACCTATATCTCCCTCTAATTAATTGGGTAAAGATTTAAATCTCATGAGATAGACATGGTTGGAACCACAAGTAAATCATGTTCTGTAATACAAGGCTAGAACGGCAAGTAAACCCGATTTAGTAATGGACTTCGTCCACTATGATGGTCATGGAAGAAATTCCTTGGTTACTATGGAAATAATATCATGTGCTTAATGGTTTTCCACAATTACATGTTTTATTCCCATGATATTTTATCATGATTAATGTTCCTTTCTGATCTATACCTTATGTACGGCCAAGACTTATGTCACTACTCATGTTGTATGTTCATGTTTTTACATTAAAATGTTTATGGATTGTTTGATGTTCTCCATGTTTACCATTACTGAGCATTTGAGCTCACCCTTTTTATGTTTTCTTTTCTCGAGGATATAAATAAATGTTTTAGGTAAGAAAAAAAAGAGAAGAAATTTATTGGAGATGTTGAAGATCGTTCACCATGATTAGAAGATTTTATTCCGAGATTCCAAATACACTAAAATATTACTGTACGTGGGTGTATTTTTTTGTTATGTATTAATTATTCTGCAAAATTAATGTAACGTCCATGTATGTCAAGCTTTGGGTCTCTACAAAAAAACAGAGAACAAAATGTCAATTATCATTTATTTCTCTGATTCTAATAATGATGATGATGATTTTTATTATTTATTTGATGTGAAAATATTTTATTTGGATGTATCATTATTTCAATTTTGGTTAGAGACCTGACCAATAATAGAGCCTTCATATTCTACAAGTGTTGTCACTCATCAGACAAAATAGCAGTATGTAGAGAGATTCAAACAAGATAAGAAGAGTCAAGGGGGTAAGATACCTTCCTGGAAGGATTTTTTGGCCACATATATGATAATTGAATTCCTTGACCCAGCCTACCTAACTCTAGAGGAACACAAGAGAAAGGAAGAACCCCAAAAACCCATTGAAGTTTCTCCTTATGGAAAGAAATTGAGAAGAAAGGAGAACATAAATATATGGAGAGCCATGAAGATGGATCATCCAACAATTATGCCTAGAGAACCCTCTAACCTGATGTTAGAAGGTCATGAGCTACATCCAGAATTAGTCTTTAAGTGCTAGAGGGATATAGGACATGCTAACATTGAAGAATATGGTCACATACTGGGAGATCATTTTATTTCTAGCATTTCATGCAATGATATTATTCAATTTGAATTATCTAATGATTTCCCCTTCTTTCCACAGGATGAGACATCACATGATATCCTTATCTTTTCCTTGGAGGACACCACATCAAAATTTATTTTTTTAAGAGAGTCCAGAGGAGGTTTACTACCTCACTCCTACCATAGACATACTTTCAGGTGCTTTGCATACCCTTGGAGAAGAACAAATTGCACAGTTCAAGGGAGTTTAATTTTTTTGAAGAATATATTTTTTATTTTATTGAAGGTTAAATTAATTAAGTTTATCACACTATAGATATTGAAGTTGTTTTTTATCTTTATGATATTTTATAGAGTGAGGAATTTAAAGCTTCACCAATTTAGGACTTAATGAAACTCTCAATTATGGATGAAGTAAACAGTTTGGGAGTTGTTGTTGAAGAGGATGTGTTGGAACTTTTCACAAGGATAGAAGTGGATGATGTCACATTAATTATTTTCCAAGAGGAAATATTTTATTGGATTAAATTAAAGGATAATTCACATCCAATTGCTCCACTCTTTCAACCTGTGCACTCCCAACTATTAGTAGAAGAAGGAGTAAAATAGCATTACATTATTTTTTCCCCTACAACACTCCATAATATGTACTCCACTATTAAAGTGGGGGAATTGTTGCATGTTTTCCAAGGGTTCATCCACAATATTATAGTGACTAATGTTGGGAAGAATCACATTTGGTGGTTCTTATGAAATAATCTCAATTCCCCATCAAACTAGGGTTGATCCCCTAATTGTCCAGTGATGGACAATCAAAATACAGCAACCCCTAGGGGGTTATCCTAGAATTATCCTTTTAAATTTAATTCTTTCTTTTCATAAAGATTTTTGTTTTTCATTTGTTTATTTTTTTTATGGTAGTCAATAATAAGGTATTTGTTTCACATGGATATCATTCAAGACCACGGGGACCGGCACGCTGGAGATCACAAGATTCAACTCCCTAACTCATAATTTTTTGTTGAATTTTACTTGAGCTTTAATTTCATGAAGTATAAAGAAAAGTTTTTAAACTTGTTGGTGCTAGAACTGAGATTTTATAGTCCCATGTAGAGGGAAAATAAAGGGACTAATCATGAAGTTGATCTGAAGAAAATGAATGCAAAGCTTCCACCATAGAGAAGTAGTATTTTTAATTCAGCAAATTGTTTTAGTATGCTCATTCATTGTGTATGTTGCTTTCTACTATGTGTGGGGGAGTCCCCATGTTAGTTTTGAAACTTATGAATTTGTTTTTAATGTTGGGTGTTACATATATAGTATCTAGAGATTTTAAAATGTATTATTAACTAAACTAAAAAATTTCTATACCCATTTCTTTCATTCTCATTCTACTGCTACTGAACAATATTTCTAATCATGGTTTTTTTAACTAAATTATGAAATAAATTTCCTTCTTTAGTAATTCAAATCATGAAATTTTTAAAATTGAACTATGATTGCTGTTGGTGGTGGCTGGTGGGATCTTTTATATATATCATTTTTGTTTTTTTCTTTTTTATTTTGTGTGGAAAACAATTTTTATACTTCTCTACAAACCATCCTCTTTATTTTAAGTTCTGAATTGTCCAATCAATTTTTAACTAAGATTTCTACCACCTTGAGAATCAACATTGGGGACAATTTTGAGTCTAAAGTGTGGGGGGATATGGGTTGTTTTACACTTCAAATTTCCCTCTAATGTTTTTGTAAAAAATGATCATTTTTTTCAAAAATGTCCATTTTTTTATTTCCTGATCTAAGGGTAATTAGACTTCACATTTCACATAAAATTATGTCCTTCCTAGTGGATACCAACCTTTTAGCAGTTAAGGGTTGCACTAAGTATGAAACTGTTGTGGATTAATGATTACTAAGTGAAGTAGTAGACAGTCTTTATGGAAATTATGTTTTGGAACTAAGGAAGGGATTGATGTATGATATATTTTTGTGGAATTATGATCATGACTTTGGGAAAGTGGAAATTTTAACTGGATCCTAGGGGATTCATCATTTAATTAACAAAAAAACCGAATTGACACAACTCAAATGATAATTTTTTATTTCCTTTATAACTAGAGTATAATGGGTAAATGGGATCCCATGGTGATTCTTTGAGACAAGGTGGACTGGGTAAATTTTTTTGAATAAATAAAAGCCAATTTAAATTTGAATAAGTGTTATGCATATGAAATATGGATGGGAAAATTTAAAATAAAGTGCCCTAAAAAAACGAGATCATTTAAGTGAGGTGAATTTTGAACCCAAATGAAGAAGGGAACAATTGAATTAATTAATGATCATTTGTTTTTTATCAGTGAAGTGATTCAAAATATAATGTTTTTTGGAACTTGGGAGAAAGTGAAACTTGAAGATGCCTTTGGTTAAGGTTTTAATTCCACTTTTATCTAACATTTCGTCACTCCTTGAAATGGAACTTGAATGGGAATTGAAGTAGGAGAGTTAGTAAAGTTCTTATAGGAGGCATGAAATCTTTAGTAATAGATGAATCTTTGTAGCCTTTGGTTTTTAGCTTGTAACTGAAACTGGGTAGTACAATTTCTTTGGGCACTCCTACCAAGCCAGTTATGATTTTGTGCCTTTTTTTGTAAAAGTTTTTTCACGAAATTTTTGAATAGAATGTCACAAATCACACTTTATCATTTAAAAAGACAAAAGCATGAATTTGTTTTTGGAAAAACAATTATTTAAGTGTGAGAGAGTTTGATGTTGCTTAATTTCATTATTTTTTTCCACAACAATTTTCACATTTTCTTCTCTTTTTGGTGTTTAAAATAATTTTTATTGTGTAATGTTTAAAAATTGTTGTATTTTGTAGATTAAATTTTTTTAAAAAAATTTGTACATTAAAAGTGTGTTAATACTATTCCTTTTTATTGTTTTTCAATAATAAAATTAATTTTTTATTTCTATTCATTTATTTAATTCTTTACGTAATTAGTTTTCAATTTAATAATGTTAAATTCATTAATTTAATTAAATCTTGTTTTAAAATTGTTAATAAATAATTCACTTTAGTTTTTACTTCATTAAATAATTAAATTAGTTTTAAATATTTAATTATATTCATTTAATACATTTATTTTAATTTAATATTTTAATTTCATTAATTCCTTTAATTTATTAATTGGTTAATTAATTTAAATAATGAAATTCAATTATTTTTATTTGTTTTAAATTAATTTGTTTGTACACTATTTTTATTCTTAAATAAATTATTTCTTTCGAATAATGTGTAACTAATTTTATTTTGTTTTTAATTATTTTTAATTTTTATTTAGTTTTAAAGTTTATTTAATTGATTTTTTTGTTGTTTAGGTGTTGTTGAGTCACTGCCCGACACCCCCATTTTCCCATCGGTGGATTCTATCACCCCTCGGTCACTTGAGTCACTGACATGTCCTATCAATACCCCCATTCTCTATTAGTGACTCAACCTACTAACACCCCCATTTTCTCCTAAGACCACAACACTATCCCATTGTTGCACCCCTTGTCTCACTTACACCCTTGTCTAACTATCACACCCTTTTCACGAGTCACTGAAATCCCATTTAGGTGAATCAAATGAGTCATTGATACACCACCTACTAACACCTCTCATTATCTAAGCTACCTAATGACACCGTCAGCTCCACCACTCACTGAATCATCTCCACTCATTGAAGCTTCTCCATTATCTCACTGATGGTCTGCATGATACCGATAAAACACTTGCCGACATTATTGCACTTCCCTTATACTCCCAACCTAATGATAATTCCTCTCATGACTCAATAATACCCTCCACTACCACCTAAATCCCAATAAATCCACCATTGTAGCATTACCTCATGGGATTTCTCACTATTGTACCCACCATCAGAACCAAAAACAAACCGTAAACGAAGAAACAATAACTAAATTAACACACCATCAGAAACTCAAGAGAGGAATATAAAAATCTCAGACCCACAGAGAAATTCAAAGCACCAATTCCAAAACAAAACTAGGATTCAACACTTCTTCCTTAAGTGGGACCCTGAGGTTAGCCACTATGTTATATTTGGGTACTATAAATGTAAAGTTGACCATCCTCGTGACAAGGACGATGTCACAAGCTCTTCCAAAAAAACATTTTAAAAAATATCTCACATAGTAGAAACTTATAATCATCTTGTTAGAAGCTTTCGTGATGCTGCCACATATTATTAATTTATTCTATATTCATGAAAGTGTAACTTCATTAATTTACACTCATATTGGATATACCATGTGTATTTATGATCTCGTATTTTTGTACAAAGACTAAAATTTATCAGTCAATAATTATGGATTGGGATCCTTTTGTTCATGAATGGAAGTGCATGAATATTTGATAAAATGTGATCTAGGATCTTTCCAGGATCATTGGGATCAAATCGGCCTTCTTGAATGTGGAAGAGGCCTTGGATTGATCTGAGGAAGTTAATCCATGAGTTTTCGGCTCATCAATGGAGAAATTACCATGCGCAAAATATCCCTCGAACGGAGGATGAAGATGACACATCTCCCTCGATCAGACGGATCAGACTGGGGCTGGGTAGTAGGTTGGCACTATTCTTTTTACATGAATCCCTTAATAAATACTTATAAAAACTATAATTATATAGTATATAAAAACATGCCTTTATCAAATAATATGTCAGGCCAAAATCTCAAAACACTTCTCAAATATCTCTTCTTCTTCCTAAATTATTCTTCATATAAAATGTAAATACATTTTACATGGACTTCTCCTAAATCCTAAAACAATAATAAAACATTTCATGGCCTTTACTTATTTCCTCATGCAATACATAATTTATTTTTTAAGGAAACGTTCATTCCTCTTCTTCATTTCATTAAAATAATTACTTTTATTATCTTATATTTTTTGAATGAATTGTGTTATCCTAATAACATGTCTTTTGCATTTAAATATCCCTTAAAAATCATCAAATTTGACATGGAGAATTTCTCAAGCATGATACCCTATGCCGTCAAATGAATCTATCACAATTTTCCAATAATCGAACCTTCATCTTCACTTACATATTGACTCATTGACTACAAATGAAACACTTGGACTGTAAAGACCCGGAATTCCCCTAGAATTTTTTATCTTGAATTCATGGGAATTTTTCGAGTCCTTGAAAACTGACGGTGTCTGATTTTGAGGCCTGGTATGCCTGGAATCAATTTTTGAAGTTTTGTTTGGTTATGTTCAGTAAACATACGAGTGGGTTTTTATAACTTTTCAATCGCTGCACGGAATTGAAATCTAGGGGCACCATTGAAGTTTCAGCGCCGGTATTCTCTAAAGAATACTTTCACCTCAACGGCCATTGGTCGAGAATAAAAGTTAGTTTTTGGGTTTTAGTGAATGAATTAAATAAAAATAAGGTTTTGTAAACATTATTTTTATTAGTTGGTTAAAACCTCCATGAGGAGGATGGAGGTGGGGCCACCACACCTTAACCTCCCATGAGAGGTTATGGAGGTGGGGCCCACCCAAGTTCTAAACTCCTCTTCTTGTTTATTGTGGTGGGGACCACCCGAGGATTAAACCTCTTAAACTCCCCCACTTTAATGGCGCCACCCCTTTTTTACTTTAATATGAAAACACCTCTTGAATTAATTGTGCAATTCAAATTAAATTATTAAAACATAATTTAATTTATATTGGCCATTCCTTTGTTGGGAGAGGTGTTGGAAGAGCACTAGGAGAAACATATTCTCCCAATGAAGAACGACTGTCGAAGAACGAAGAATGCTTGATCCACCAAATACGAATATCTTATTCTTTGATCTTCAACCGGAATAAAGGAGGAAGTGTCGTCCTTTAGGAATGTCGATGGCGTCATCCTCACCTTCTTCATCTTATTTCCCGATGTCAATGAATCTGAGGTAGGGGTTCATGATTGGTTAATTGTTGCACGTTCTTTGATTTATTTCAAGGATTAAGAACTAAAGCCACTTGCTATCACTCTGACACGGAGGGTGTGGGCCGAATGAACATGACCCGACCCCTCCGCCTTCTTTGTGGAATTTGACGCTAAACACGGCCTGACTCCAGAATTATTGATACGCATCAACAATTTTTTTGGATCGAAGGCAACGTCCCAAGGAGAGAAAAACCACTTCCGTAATGAGAAATGGTCCACTGAAACTCGTCCGGTGACCCGTGAAAGATTCTCTGGTGGTTGGAACTGGCAAATGTCACAAGCGACGAAGAGAAGGGCGTCCAACACTCCATCCGGCCGCGCGGATGGCAGCGGTGCAACAGCACTGCCGGAGGAGAAGGATGCCACCCCTGGCCGCAGCGGTGTAGTGGCGGCTGGTGCATGGTTGGCCACGAGAAGGACCAGGGGCCCGAGCCGTCGGGTCGTCGGAGGAGGCGCGACATAACCGCACTGCGTGGGAGGCGGTTGGACGCTCGGCAAACCGGGAATAGCAGAACCCCACGTCTTGGGTCCTATGTGACATGGATCAGCGCCACGTGGCACCAGTTTTGGGACTCACCAGAACGAGTAAGCCATTCGGGATCCAAGGACGCGGCCTCCCCCCTGGACGTGGCTTGGGCGGACCCCACTGTCTCCAGCCGTGGGCCTTGCGTGAGCCAGACCCAGCGTGGGTTGGACCCAGCGCGGGCAGGACCCAGCGCGGGCCGGATCCAGCACGGGGGGTGTAGAGACCCGTATCCTGACGTACATGGACATTACATTACATTTGCGGAATACTTAGTACATAACAAAAACACACACTAAAGGATCGTAATAGTTTAGTGTCTTTGGAAACTCGGAACATAATCTTCTAATCCTGGTGAAAGATCTTCAATATCTCCCGTAAAGATCTTCCATTTTTTTTACCTAAAACCTTTCTTTATATCCTGGGGAAAAGAAAACATAAAAGGGTGAGCTCAAATGCTCAGTAAGGGTATACAAAAGAAATAAAAATCATATCATATCTTTTTGAAAATCACAACCTGCAAAAGAGATCATAATATCTTAACATGGAACAAATCATAGAAGTGAAAATGAGATCCCCATAATCATAACATGAAACTTGAAACTTTGTGGCATGCACACATAATCATGGAAAATCATTTCTTGTTAGTCATGACTCATTGCCAAGACTATCTTAGTGGACAAAGTCCCTTTCTGAACCGAGTTCACTCCTCGTTTCAGTCCTGTATCACTGAACCGAAATAACCTTCCGTTCCAGCCATGTCTATCTCATGAGATATAAAATCTTTACCCAATGCATTGGAGGGAGATATAGGTCCCACCCATCTCTTAATGAATCCTTTCTTATGTGTGCCACAAAATCATAAATCATACATCATCGCATAACCCATGTAATAAAAATGGGATTCTTGAAACATCATTACATCATAAATCAATTCATATAAGATAAAGGAATTCATAAACATAATTCCATCTCAACATAGTCAAATCAATGTAAAAATATGGATAGAAACAGAACCCTTTATTATCTTAGATGGAAAATAATTTTGATAAAACACTTGAATTGAATTCTTGAGGAAAATATCCTTTCTTCTTCAAAATCAATTTCTTTTCACAAAACATCATGCAATTTTAAAAGAAAGAGATTTTATTGAAAATAGTCATGAAATCTTTTAGAGGAAGCTTCATGAAAATAAGGCTTTATAAAACAGTAGAAATCTGTTCGTGCCGTATAAGTTAAAAAAACATTCTTTGTACTTTTGTCGAAAAAGTCAAAATGTACCTCGTACGATAAACGACAAGAGATTCCTTTCATATCTTTTACTAAAAACTAACCAAAGGGTAAAATTGGATTTAAACCATTGTAGTTGGATGGAAATAATATTACATATTGAGGAAACATGGATGTGGATGATAAAATAAACCCCAGTAAATACTTACGAATAAACAATCTCGGATAAAAATGAGATTGTGATATTTCCCTTACCTTAGGTCCGATTAGCTTTGTACGTGTCCGAAGCTCCTGTATAATGGTTTAAATAATGTTATTGACTTATTCCAGAATCATACATATTGATATGATATCATATATGGTCATATTATTAGCTTCTTGTTAGTAATATTTCATTGTTACTTGTTACTCGGGTCTTTATAACTTTTTGTTCTTATGCGTGTTTTGTCGAATAAATTCTTATTCTTATCTTTAGGTTATAGATAATTTATTTCCTGAATGGTATTAGTGTAGTATATACCATATTCATTCATTCAATTCATTTATATAATCATTATGAAATGAAGATCATGTAGAACGAGTCGCATCACATCGTGGAGACGGTATTCCGTACGTACGCACGAGTGATGATATCGTTCCTATGATCGTGGAATTGTATTGGAGTATATATATATTATTTCAGTATCAATATTACTTCATAATAATCATATGTAGTTACTCATTACACCATTATACCCATCCTTGTAAGGTGATGGTGGAAAATAGATTACACCACGGCGTGGAGACGGTATTCCGTACGTACGCACGCGCGGTGATTTCATTTTTCCGTAGGATGGATAGAAGGTGAATTAGGGTTGTTTCATATTTATAATAACATATCAGTATGTAAGTAATACTGATGTTATTACTTTATCATTAAACAACTAAAGAAGAAGAAGTTGAAGAAGAAAGAAATTGAAAAGATCGGTAATGGATATTACCTCTTCTTTGGAACGCCTCTTTGAATCCTCCACTTAAGGAACTAAGATTGGTCTTTGGAGAAGACCAGAACCTCTAGGATTATTCTAGGAAATTGGAGAGGAGAAAATGGCAGGGGTTGGCCGAGCTTGAGTGCTCAAAATTGGTGTGAGGAGGAGGGGGAGGAGGTGCCCTTTTATAAGGGAGGAGAGGGGCACCTTAGGAATTCTTAAAAATATTAATTTATAATAAATCTAACCCCACTTAAAAACCTCCAAAAATGACTCATATTAGAAGATTAGATGATATAGGGTTGTAATCTCATCAACCAATCAAATTTAGACATGTTTGGATATTATTTTAAACCTTATCAATTATATATAACTCTAAGTTAAATAATTTAACTTTTACCGTGTCTTTTTGTTTTCTTTCACTATATGGTTAATAAACTTACTATAACATGTAAAACGAACCACAAATTGTTTATTATTAATATATATATCCTTACCTAAGTCATTTGGCCGAACCTTAGATTTTTAGGAATAAAATAACAATTAATAATATAATATTTGATTTAAAAACTATTTTGTGTCAATTTTGACACTATTTGATATATGATTTTTGTGAAAGTCATAACAGAATTATATGTTCGAACCAAGTTGATTAAATCAACTTTAATATATCATAGTAACCTAGAAAATTAGTGGAATGCATAAAAAATCTCAAATTACATTTATTTTGGTGTTTATAACATCAATTATGTCAATATTTCTTTAATAAGATAATTACTGCATCATCGTTGTGTCATAAATAAATTAAATTATCTGATGTCTAAAAATTACAAATAAAATACCATAATGTAGGAAATCTTTTTAGCTTTCTAATGAATATTTACAATCGAATTTATCTTATGTATAACCCCATATTAAAAATGATTTACTTATTAAACTTTGATTTTAACTATTTTAACCCTTCTTTAAATAAATTCATAATAAATGTCCTAATCTAATCCAAGTGGGCCTAAATGGTCATATTTTATTCCTAAGTTTGTTTTTGGTCGAATTACACTTGTCCAATAGAATTAGGACATGTGTTAGGGTAATAGTAATATCATATTTACCCTTAGTTACCCTATTTACTATTAACCGCGGTAAAAAAAAGTAAAAAGTTACTATTCACCAAATATTTTTTTCATCTCATTGAACCACATTTTAGTCCTTGATATTAACCGTGTCTCTCGGATTTTCGAAATTCCATTCACAGAAGTGGTAAAATTAAGTTTTATGCAAAATTCAGTTTTTAACCTACCACTTAGTGGTTTCACTATTCATCAAAAATTGAAAGTTTTCAGAAAAATGCCAAAATTTCATCCTAAGCTATATTTCATATTCCAAATTCAAAAATGAAGTCTATTTTACCAAATTCATAACATAGAAGTTGAATTAATTAATTTTATAATTAAATCCCGCTATTAAAACAAATAGCGTGTTTTTACGAAACAATATCTATCAAAAGATTGACACTTGTTTATGTCAGGTTTAAATGTGAAATTACGTCCAATGACCAACATTGTATTAAATTGTAAAAATATATTCTAAATATACTTTAAAACCACTCAAATTAATAATTTATCACTATTAATTATTTCGATTAAAAAAGTTGTTTTTAATTATAATTTAGTAATTTTCACTATTCATCAGAATATGAAAGTTATCCGAAATGTACCAAAATTTTACCTTAGGCTAAATTCGATACTCCGAATCCAAAAATGAAATCCATTTTGAAAAATAAAATTTACAAAATTTCAAAAAGTGGTTATTACTATTCATAACGGCTAGTTTTAATAGCATATCGTTGTTTAGTGAAACTCGTTATTGCGTACTACACACACTATCGAGGAAGGTTGCGATTGGGTGTAATGCAAGGCAAGTCAAGGATGCGTGTTGTGCAAGCTCCTTTTGGTGTAGCGTACAACACAAGACATTAATAAAATTAAAAAGAATATTTTTCATAAAATCTTGGGCTGTTACATTCTACCCCCCTTAAAATGAATTTCGCCCTCGAAATTCGTCGGGGTTATAAATGGTTTTCTATTCGAAAGTTTCCCACATCGTAAAAAGGAATACCAAAACTTGGCTTTAAAAACTAAAGTATGAAATGTAACGATTACCCAAATAAACTAATTGTTGGGTTTCCACATAGGTAAAAATATGGATATGGAAGAAAAATCTAACCATCATGTTCTGATGGAGAGTGGTAGAGAACATGGCTATGGAAAAGCCAAAAATCACAAATCCATAAATTTGTGATGATATAAGGTACCATCTGATTCCTCAGGTATAAGATCACTAGGACAACATTTTTGGTTTTCAAGATCATTTCCCTAAAGTTGAAAATTTGAATTAGAATAAATACTTACTTTATTTTGGTACAATCTCACTGTTGTTCGTGCCTTGAACAATTGCCACTTCATCTCTTAAATAAATGAAGTTGAATTTGTTATTCGTGAAGTGTTAGCAGATAATGTGATAGAATGACGGGTCATTCCATCTGTCTCAAACAAAAGGTTAGCAAAAATTATATGCATAAATCGATCTATAGTGAGATTAATCATATATGGTTCCTAAAATGGACTTATACTTCATATATCATACTGCTTAATATAATAATACTAGTTTCTACTAAATAGGGACTTCCTGTAGGTCAGTGGTAGGCGATAAAGGCCAGTCGCACTTCGGTTGTGGGTTCGATTCCTACAGCCTTGTCCGAACCGATGGGCTGTCGCCCGTCCTGCAGGTTGTCCTTTTTCTAAAACTATATTACTATAACATCCCATCAATAATATCGAGAAAACTTCGATCCTTAAACAATACTCACTTATGTCCAACATAATCTATTTCAATCTTTAGGCTTATCCATAATACTGCAGTCCACTCTCATAATATAGTGACAACGATTACCAGAGATTTAATACTGTCGTTGATCCCCACATATCATAAGATATGTTTTGTTGGTCACATTCTAAACATTCAAAGTCCTTAATAATGTATTCTCTTGAATACCTTAGTGAAAACATGAATGCAGTTAAAAGTTAACACTTTCCACATACCAAAATCCTCAAAATTCTATATACTCAATCCATGATATCACTTAGTCCTTATATCAATCATGAGCTCATGAATATTGTTAAACATTTCATTTTCTTATTTTCCCTTCATTATGCGCATATCATCTTATTTCCAAAAATATCTCAATCACTTTGAATACCACATTAAACCAATACATAAATATTCCAATACTCCATGATACAACATTATTTTGGAATCCCATTACATAAACACTTAATCATTCCACCACATCGTTATCATATTCAACATTGCCAATAGTGATCGCATGTGATTTCCCTTTGTCCTTTGCCTTCAGTGGTTGCTCATGTTGATCATCACTAACCCTTGGATTAGGGCAATTATTAGCATAATGCCCCATTTCCTTGCACTTGAAGCATTGAAGTGTTGGCGGTGCATTCTCTGCAGTGTTTGCTTTATTCACATCATTAGAAACCCTTTTTCCATTACTTCGACACTCAGCTGCTCGATGACCTTCTTTTCCACACTTAAAACATTTTCTAGTTCCTTTAAGACAATCTCCACCATGCTTCTTTCCACACTTTGTGCATAAGGAAACATTCATCTTCTTTTCACCATTATTATGAGATTTCTCCTTGAACTCCATCTTTCGTTTCTTGTCAAAACCATGAGATGGATATGTAACACCAACTTCCATTTCTACCTTGATAGCACAACGCACAATTTCTTCATAGCTACTGAAGTCTCTTATAGCTAATGCCCTTCGAAGACTTGGTTTTAAGCCACTGAAAAATCGATCAACTTTACTTTCAGGTTGGATGATAATGCCAGATGCATACCTTGCAAGTCTTGTAAAATTCGCTTCATATATACCAACAGATTCATCATCCTTCTGCTTCAGCTCAATAAACTCCTTTTCCATCTTTGTTCGAAGAATACGAGGGAAGTACTTACTGAAAAACAAGTTCTTGAACTCGTCCCATTCCATGGACTCAATTTCATCCCTTGGCCTCGTATTCTTGATAAGATTCCACCATTGATCAGCTTCACCTTCCAAACGATATACTGCTAAGATGACTTTATCATGTTCAGAACATTGAAGAACTGAAAATATCTTTTCAGTGGTACTGATCCATTGTTCAGCAACAAGTGGATCGGAAGTCCCACTGAAAGAAGGTGGACATTGCCTCATGAAGGACTCAATAGAATATTGTTCCCTTCTCTGCTCATTTGGAAGTCCAGAATGATTCATAGCTTGTGTAAGTATAGCAATAAGATTTTGCACTCCATCTCCCATAACATTTGTTTGTTCAGGAGGGCAATCATTGCATTGTCCATTGCATTGATCAACACGGTTCCTTCGGGTTCCAGCCATCGTCTAAAACCCAAAAAGAATAGTGTGAGAGGCAAAAATCATGCTAGGGAAAACAACATAATAAAGGGGGAGTACCTTCAATATCCAACATCATAGGTTTAATTCTATGATCGTTAGCGTAATTCTATTACTATAACCTATACGTATACTTTATCCCTAGGGACATCCCTAGACATACCTTAGAAATATCTATAGGGATCTCACTAACGTTTTCGCATCCTAGTTTCCAAAGGTTGACTAAACCTTTCCTCTGATACCAACTGTAGAGACCCGTATCCTGATGTACATGGACATTACATTACATTTGCGGAATACTTAGTACATAACAAAAACACACACTAAAGGATCGTAATAGTTTAGTGTCTTTGGAAACTCGGAACATAATCTTCTAATCCTGGTGAAAGATCTTCAATATCTCCCGTAAACATCTTCCATTTTTTTAACCTAAAACCTTTCTTTATATCCTGGGGAAAAGAAAACATAAAAGGGTGAGCTCAAATGCTCAGTAAGGGTATACAAAAGAAATAAAAATCATATCATATCTTTTTGAAAATCACAACCTGCAAAAGAGATCATAATATCTTAACATGGAACAAATCATAGAAGTGAAAATGAGATCCCCATAATCATAACATGAAACTTGAAACTTTGTGGCATGCACACATAATCATGGAAAATCATTTCTTGTTAGTCATGACTCATTGCCAAGACTATCTTAGTGGACAAAGTCCCTTTCTGAACCGAGTTCACTCCTCGTTTCAGTCCTGTATCACTGAACCGAAATAACCTTCCGTTCCATCCATGTCTATCTCATGAGATATAAAATCTTTACCCAATGCATTGGAGGGAGATATAGGTCCCACCCATCTCTTAATGAATCCTTTCTTATGTGTGCCACAAAATCATAAATCATACATCATCGCATAACCCATGTAATAAAAATGGGATTCTTGAAACATCATTACATCATAAATCAATTCATATAAGATAAAGGAATTCATAAACATAATTCCATCTCAACATAGTCAAATCAATGTAAAAATATGGATAGAAACAGAACCCTTTATTATCTTAGATGGAAAATAATTTTGATAAAACACTTGAATTGAATTCTTGAGGAAAATATCCTTTCTTCTTCAAAATCAATTTCTTTTCACAAAACATCATGAAATTTTAAAAGAAAGAGATTTTATTGAAAATAGTCATGAAATCTTTTAGAGGAAGCTTCATGAAAATAAGGCTTTATAAAACAGTAGAAATCCGTTCGTGCCGTATAAGTTAAAAAAACATTCTTTGTACTTTTGTCAAAAAAGTCAAAATGTACCTCGTACGATAAACGACAAAAGATTCCTTTCATATCTTTTACTAAAAACTAACCAAAGGGTAAAATTGGATTTAAACCATTGTAGTTGGATGGAAATAATATTACATATTGAGGAAACATGGATGTGGATGATAAAATAAACCCCAGTAAATACTTACGAATAAACAATCTCGGATAAAAATGAGATTGTGATATTTCCCTTACCTTAGGTCCGATTAGCTTTGTACGTGTCCGAAGCTCCTGTATAATGGTTTAAATAATGTTATTGACTTATTCCAGAATCATACATATTGATATGATATCATATATGGTCATATTATTAGCTTCTTGTTAGTAATATTTCATTGTTACTTGTTACTCGGGTCTTTATAACTTTTTGTTCTTATGCGTGTTTTGTCGAATAAATTCTTATTCTTATCTTTAGGTTATAGATAATTCATTTCCAGAATGGTATTAGTGTAGTATATACCATATTCATTCATTCAATTCATTTATATAATCATTATGAAATGAAGATCATGTAGAACGAGTCGCATCACATCGTGGAGACGGTATTCCGTACGTACGCACGAGTGATGATATCGTTCCTATGATCGTGGAATTGTATTGGAGTATATATATATTATTTCAGTATCAATATTACTTCATAATAATCATATGTAGTTACTCATTACACCATTATACCCATCCTTGTAAGGTGATGGTGGAAAATAGATTACACCACGGCGTGGAGACGGTATTCCGTACGTACGCACGCGCGGTGATTTCATTTTTCCGTAGGATGGATAGAAGGTGAATTAGGGTTGTTTCATATTTATAATAACATATCAGTATGTAAGTAATACTGATGTTATTACTTTATCATGAAACAACTAAAGAAGAAGAAGTTGAAGAAGAAAGAAATTGAAAAGATCGGTAATGGATATTACCTCTTCTTTGGAACGCCTCTTTGAATCCTCCACTTAAGGAACTAAGATTGGTCTTTGGAGAAGACCAGAACCTCTAGGATTATTCTAGGAAAGTGGAGAGGAGAAAATGGCAGGGGTTGGCCGAGCTTGAGTGCTCAAAATTGGTGTGAGGAGGAGGGGGAGGAGGTGCCCTTTTATAAGGGAGGAGAGGGGCACCTTAGGAATTCTTAAAAATATTAATTTATAATAAATCTAACCCCACTTAAAAACCTCCAAAAATGACTCATATTAGAAGATTAGATGATATAGGGTTGTCATCTCATCAACCAATCAAATTTAGACATGTTTGGATATTATTTTAAACCTTATCAATTATATATAACTCTAAGTTAAATAATTTAACTTTTACCGTGTCTTTTTGTTTTCTTTCACTATATGGTTAATAAACTTACTATAACATGTCAAAAGAACCACAAATTGTTTATTATTAATATATATATCCTTACCTAAGTCATTTGGCCGAACCTTAGATTTTTAGGAATAAAATAACAATTAATAATATAATATTTGATTTAAAAACTATTTTGTGTCAATTTTGACACTATTTGATATATGATTTTTGTGAAAGTCATAACAGAATTATATGTTCGAACCAAGTTGATTAAATCAACATTAATATATCATAGTAACCTAGAAAATTAGTGGAATTCATAAAAAATCTCAAATTACATTTATTTTGGTGTTTATAACATCAATTATGTCAATATTTCTTTAATAAGATAATTACTGCATCATCGTTGTGTCATAAATAAATTAAATTATCTGATGTCTAAAAATTACAAATAAAATACCATAATGTAGGAAATCTTTTTAGCTTTCTAATGAATATTTACAATCGAATTTATCTTATGTATAACCCCATATTAAAAATGATTTACTTATTAAACTTTGATTTTAACTATTTTAACCCTTCTTTAAATAAATTCATAATAAATGTCCTAATCTAATCCAAGTGGGCCTAAATGGTCATATTTTATTCCTAAGTTTGTTTTTGGTCGAATTACACTTGTCCAATAGAATTAGGACATGTGTTAGGGTAATAGTAATATCATATTTACCCTTAGTTACCCTATTTACTATTAACCGCGGTAAAAAAAAGTAAAAAGTTACTATTCACCAAATATTTTTTTCATCTCATTGAACCACATTTTAGTCCTTGATATTAACCGTGTCTCTCGGATTTTCGAAATTCCATTCACAGAAGTGGTAAAATTAAGTTTTATGCAAAATTCAGTTTTTAACCTACCACTTAGTGGTTTCACTATTCATCAAAAATTGAAAGTTTTCAGAAAAATGCCAAAATTTCATCCTAAGCTATATTTCATATTCCAAATTCAAAAATGAAGTCTATTTTACCAAATTCATAACATAGAAGTTGAATTAATTAATTTTATAATTAAATCCCGCTATTAAAACAAATAGCGTGTTTTTACGAAACAATATCTATCAAAAGATTGACACTTGTTTATGTCAGGTTTAAATGTGAAATTACGTCCAATGACCAACATTGTATTAAATTGTAAAAATATATTCTAAATATACTTTAAAACCACTCAAATTAATAATTTATCACTATTAATTATTTCGATTAAAAAAGTTGTTTTTAATTATAATTTAGTAATTTTCACTATTCATCAGAATATGAAAGTTATCCGAAATGTACCAAAATTTTACCTTAGGATAAATTCGATACTCCGAATCCAAAAATGAAATCCATTTTGAAAAATAAAATTTACAAAATTTCAAAAAGTGGTTATTACTATTCATAACGGCTAGTTTTAATAGCATATCGCTGTTTAGTGAAACTCGTTATTGCGTACTACACACACTATCGAGGAAGGTTGCGATTGGGTGTAATGCAAGGCAAGTCAAGGATGCGTGTTGTGCAAGCTCCTTTTGGTGTAGCGTACAACACAAGACATTAATAAAATTAAAAAGAATATTTTTCATAAAATCTTGGGCTGTTACAGGGGGGGGCACCCCCATGGGTCGGGCCGCCCTCACTGTCAGGGTCGGACCGGACCTGGACCTGTTTGACATGTTTCCACTCTTTTTCATGTAACTTGAGCTACGAGTATCCGATTGACGAACCGTCTATGGTGACAGAAACCTTAGAGTAATATGTTTCATTGGGTATACTGCACTCAAGGATTGTACATAGTTTGGGTGCATTCGGGTTGGATCCCATGTAAAATTCAACCAGACCCTTAGAACGAAAATTCCAATAACTCTCAGATCGGGCATCTGATTGACATGTTGTCTGTCGCGTTGGGTTTCTTTTGGAAACACGGATCTTGTAGATATATCAACTTGGGAATCCATGGTAGTTGATTTATAGAAACTTGGATTGAGGATCAGACCCTCCCGAAATCAAGCATGCTTTGTGAGGAACCCTGTGGCTGGCTGTGCTCTGACGACTGTTCCTGGATCCTGTGTGCGTTCGGCAGCTCTGACTACTACTCCTGGATCCTATGTGGGTTCGACAAGACTGGAGATTGTTCCTGGATCTTGTGTGGGTTTGACATCTCCGACCACTGTTCCTGGATCCTGTGAGGTTTCAACAGCACTAACCACTGTTCCTGGATCCTATGTGGGTTCGATAGTTTTGATTTCTATTCCTTGATCATGTGTGGGTTTGACAGAATAGATTATTTAGTGGCTACATATAATCATCTCTAACACTCTATGTGAGTTGTATACCTGTGTGAGCTAAGTCAGTAAATTTTGTGTTTACCTCATAATTGATACAGGTACTTGATAACTTAGGTATATGTATGGGAATATACCAATGTGGGGTTAACTATTGATTTCACACATTGTGGTTTATCCTTCTTGGATTTTGAGAGAACTTGAGGGTCTTGGGGTCCCTACTGAGTGTCATTATACTCACCTCTTCACAGGCTATGATCGTACCTCATTGTGTTGGATGTAGACGATGGAAAGCGCTAACTAAGGTTGAGAGTATCAGGACTGGATGATACCCGAAGGAGGACCGTATGACGTGTCGGTACACGGAGGAGACTAACAGATGTGGAGTGATGAGGAGACTATATGTACCTACCATTCATGTAGGATCTATGGTGGAAAATCCAAGAGCTACTTTTTACCTTTCATCTATTTTTTCCTTTTTTATAGTGCTTGTACTTTATATTTGGGCTTGTATTTCTGGCCCCTTTACTTTTCAGCACTCTCTTGTTATACAGTTTTACTTAGTGTTTTGTATCTAGTTGTGTGCTATGTTGTGTTTGTTTACAATTATATAGTTAATGCCTTCCCCGATGTAGGTAATTATGCCTTTGGTACTAGTCACCAGCCCCAGGCCTTTGGAAGGCAGACTTGGTGTAGTCACGGCATGGGCCCTGGGGGACGGGTCGTGACAAATTGGTATCAGAGGAGTCGGTTCTACCGTAGAACATAGGACTCTAACCTTTTCTGTGAAGCAATAGGGCTAAGGGTACTAAGTGTGGTTTTCAGTTTAGGGAGTCTAGTGTTGGTGCGGCGGCCGGCGTATCCATACACCAGGACCCTGACTTTTGATTTCTGACTCAGTGCATAAAAACACTGATTGCATGTGTGTTTTGAAGAGTTTTCTTTGTGATCTCTATGAGTGAGCTCACCAGGTATAACATTTTTACCGTGGTGCAACTGTTTCTTTACAGGATGCCTCCATGCATACAGCCAACTAGGGTTCCAGGCATTATACCAGATGGTAGCCCACCGAGCAACGAGGCCTCTATGCATGGTCCTATCACAGTGGATGCACCAGCGGTGCCACTACCTGTTTGGGAACCGATGCCACCATCCCCAGTAGCAGAGAGTGAACATCGCTTGAGTGCGTTGCACGAGTTCCAATTCAAAAGGCCACCCAGGTACAGTGGAGCGTCGGATCCACAGGAATCTGAGGATTGGATGGAGGTTGTAGTGGGAGTCTTCGGACTGGTGGGGACACCAGCCGACCTTATGGTGATCCTTTCCCCGAGTCTCCTTCAGGAAGCAGTTGGAAGATAGTGGAGCCTGATGATCCAGGTGCATGATGAGGAGACACTTATCTAGGAAGACTTCGAGAGCCTGTTTTGGGCAGAGTTTGTCCTATCCACCCTACGTTCAGTGCAGATATAGGAGCTACTACATCTACAGAAGGATAGAATGATGGTGACATAATACTCAGCAAGGTTCATCGACCTCTCGCGCTACTCCATAGATATGGCGCGAGACCCATTATTCAGGGCCCGGACCTTTGAGCAGGGGCTCAGGTGAGATATCAAGGATTTGATGATCTCCCTCAGCATCCCGACGCAGGCAGGGGTGTTGGAGAAAGCCCTCTTAGTGGAGAGTTTCGTTGCTGAGTAGTCACCAGCAGCGAGACCCGACACCATGCATCACGTAGTGGAGTCTTCTACAGCTGGCAACAAAAAGATGTCGCAGAGGTCCAAACGGACCAAACCATCCAGTGGATGACCTTAGGACTTGGGTTTGGTTGTGCGAGGCACATGATATAGAGCCAGTAATTAGAGTAACATGCAGTGTTTCTCATGCGGTGGGTAGGGTCAGATGGCTTGTGACTGTCTGACCAACCATCCGGATGATCAGCAGACAATTGAGGGACCTCCCAAGAAGAGGCATAGGTTCGATCGAGGTGGGATTTAGGTATCAGGTGGATGTGAAAGAGGAGCTGGTTGTGAAGCTAGTGGTGAACGACGTTTCGAGGCACTATCGCCACCACCACTAAGAGTTCCACCCCGACCGTAGGGAGTAGGTAGACAGGAGAAAGCTCATCTCCAGGAAGCTAAGGCTTACGATCATGGTTCTCCGGAGATGATTCGAGGTATGATCTGTGTCTACTCCACCATAGTTGCATTTCTTATAGACACAAGTGTCAGTCACTCTTTTATTACCACAACCCTCATTCAAAGCTCGAAGATTCTGACAGAGCTGTTGGATCGATTATTATGACTACAGACTCCTACTGGAGCAGATTCGATGATTATGCAGTGGTGTCGGCATTGTGTGCTTAATCTAGGAGAAAAAATCTTTAGTTGTGATCTCCAAGTAGTGGCGTCGAGGCCTTAAGACATCATCTTGGGTATGGACTAGTTATCTACGTTCCATACTCAGATCGACTGTATTAGGTGCAAAGTGTGGGGTGTCCTCCCTGATGGGACTAGGTTCACCTTCATCGATGAGAATGTAGCCTTTAAAACGTAAGACGAACTTACTCAGAGGAGGGTGCATCCGATCACTCATCAGTTGGCTATCCTTACCCTCGGAGTAGTTGATTTGGAGAGTATGACTTACCCTGTAGTGGTGGACCAGTAAGCAGATGTTTTCCATGATGATGTCCCAGGTCTACCTCCTCACAGAGAGGTGGACTTCTACATTGACCTGTACCCCAGGAAGACACTGATATCTACACCCACATATCGGATGGCTCTCGCAGAGCTCCATGAGCTATGTGTACAGTTAGAGGACTTGCAGGGGAAGGGATTCATCCAGCCCTGTGTTTCTCCCTAGGCAGCCCTGATTCTGTTCGCCAAGAAAAAGGATAGAAGCTTGAGGTTTTGTGTTGACTATCGTCGCCTGAACCAGGTGACTATGAAGAATAAGTATCCACTCCCGAGGATTGAAGACCTCTTTCATCAGCTGAAGGGAGCACTGTGGTTCTCGAAGATATACCTCAGATCAGGCTATCACCATCTTAGAGTTTGATATGAGGATGTGAAGAAGACGACCTTCAGATGTTGGTACGGCCACTATGAGTTCTTGGTTATTCCTTTCGGCATAAACAATTCTCTAGAAGTGTTCATGAGACTCATGAATAGTATTTTCCAGCGATACCTTGATCTCTTTGTCGTAGTGTCCATCGACGAACTTCTGATCTACTCGAATACTGAGGAGGAGCATGCCTACCATTTGCAGGTAGTACTAGACACACTCCAAGAGAACTAGCTTTATGGTAAGCTCTTGAAGTCCCAGTTCTATATCCAAGAGGTTCACTTCCTGGGATATATCATCTCAGAGGCTGGAGTTGTAGTAGATCCTGTGAAGATTGAGGCGGGACTTGCTTGGGAGACACCCAGAAGTGTGACAGAGGTACGGAGTTTCCTAGGTTTGGCTGGGTACTACAGGAGGATCGTGATAGAATTCTCTAGAGTTTCAGCACCACTATCATCCTTGACGAAGAAGGTTAAACCCTTCGTGTGGTCGTAGAGATGCCAGCAGAGCTTTCAAGAGCTGAGGAAGAGGCTCTGTAGGGCCCCCATCTTGAGGCTTTCAGAGGAAGGCATTGGGTACGTAGTCTACTGTGACGCATCAGGGACCGGACTCAGATGTGTCCTGATGTAGGAGCGAGCAGTGATCACTTATTATTCATGACAGGTAAGGAAGCATGAGAAAAACTATTCTACCCATGACCTAGAGTTAGAAGCAGTGGTCTTCTCCTTGAAGATGTGGCGGCACTATCTGATGGGTGAGCGTTTTACCATTTACTCTAATCACAAGAGTCTCATGTATATATTCTATCAGAAGGAACTGAACCTGATACAATGAAATTGGCTTGAGTTCCTCCATGACTATGACTTTGAGATAGTCTATACTCCTGGGAAGGGGATCTTTGTTGTAGATGCACTCAGTAGGAGGTCTGGTATACAACTGCTAGACGAGGTGACCAAGCATCTAACTGCTTTACAGATATACATTGTGGATAGAGATGGAGAATCCTTCCTTTAGTCTCTTACAGTCACACCCCCACTCCTTCAGTGAGTCAGGGAGGCGCAGTGTGTGGATGTTGACTACGAGACAAGATGTGCTCAGATATCCACAGGGCAGGCACCTGATAGATTTTCTGAAAGTGGGGAGCATGTCATTATCTTCAGAGAAAGTACTATGGTGCCAGTGTAACTTCAGGAGGAAGTGTTGAGGGAGTTCCTCACATCCCCTCTAGCGGTACATCCAGGAGTGGCGAAGATGTACCAAGATCTCTAACAACAACACTGGTGGCCGGGGATGAAGAAGGCAGTTGCAGATTTTTGTCTCTCGGTGCCTCACTTCTCAGCAAGTGAAGGCAGAGTACTAGGTACCAGCAGGCTTGGTTCAACCTGTAGAGGTCCCAGAGTGGAAGTGGGATGGGATATACATGGACTTTGTGACAATACTTCCATGTACATCTAGGGGTCATGACTCGATTTGGGTGATCGTTGACCAACTCACCATGTAGGACCACTTCTTACCAATCAGAGAGGAGGGTTCAGTAGAGATCTTGGGACGCCTCTACGTGCAGGAGATTGTGCAGCTACATGGAGTGCCTTATTCTATTGTCTTTGATCGTGATGCATGGTTTACTTCTTGTCTATGGAAGGGGTTGTAGGAGGATTTCGTGACGCAACTTCATCTGAGCACCGCCTTCCATCCTCAGACATATGGCCAGACTGAGCAGACCATTCATACCCTTGAGGACATGCTCTGTGCATGTTTCCTTGACTTCGGTCGTAGCTGGGAGGATCACTTACCTTTGGTGGAGTTTTCATACAACAACATATATCACTCCACCATTGGGATGTCACCTTTTTAGGTGTTATACGAGTTACCTTGTAGATCACCCTTGTGCTGGACTGACCCTTGGGAGTCAGCACTAGTGGGACCAGAGATGGTACGAGCTACTACGGAGAAGGTGCAGATCATCCAAGAGTAGATGAATACTGCACAGAGTAGACAAAAGTCATATGCCGACAGGAGACAAAGACCTCTGGAGTTCGAGGATGATGACCACATCTTTCTACCGGTCTCACATCGATGAGGTTTACAGAGACTTGGACGAGGAAACAAGTTATCTATGCGATTCATCGGACCTCTCCAGGTCCTCAGTAGAGTAGGCGAGGTGGCTTACCGCCTGTCCCTTCCACCTTAGTTGCACCGGGTGCACGACGTCTTCCATGTATCTCAACTGAGGAGATACGTGCATGAACCTTCCCACATCATCGACCATGGTGATTTGGATGTCGATGATTGGGAGACTTTTACGGAGGTCTCAGTGGAGATTGAGGATTGATAGTAGCAGGTCCTACGTGGATGGTCGATACATCTGGTGCGCATTTGCTAGCAGCATGGGAACCTTCAGAAGAGAACATGGGAGCGGGAGGCTCAGATGCATGCTCAGTACCCCTACTTGTTCCCTTAGTTTGAGTTGTAGCTTACGGGGACGTAAATCCCTAAGGTAGGGATAATGTAAAGACCCGGAATTTCCATGGAATTTTTTTTCTTAAATACATAGGAATTTTACGAGTCCATGAAAACTGACGACACGTGATTCTGATGCCTGGTATGCCCGGAATAAATTTCTGAAGTTTTTATTGGGTACGTTTAGTAAACGTACGAGCGGGTCTTTATAACTTTTGAATCGGTGCTCGGAATTTAAATCTGAGGGCACCGTTGAACTTGCAGCGCCAATATTCACTGAAGAAGACTTTCCCCTCGACAGCAGTTGGAAGATAATAAATGTTAGTTTTCAGGTTTTAATGAATAAATTAAATAAAAATAAGGTTGTGTAAACTTTTTTTTTAGTTGGTTAAAACTTCCATGAGGAGGATGGAGGTGGGGGCCACCACACTTTAACCTCCCATGAGAGGTTATGGAGTTGGGGCCCACCTGAGGTCTAAACTCCTCTTCTTGTTTATTCCGGTGGGGACCACCTGTGGCTTAAACCTCTTAAACTCTCCCACTTTAATGGTGCCACCCCATTTTTTAATTTAATATTACAACACCTCTTGAATTAATGGTGTAATTCAAATTAAATTATTAAAACATAATTTAATTTAAATTCGATATTCCTTTGTTGGGAGAGGGGTTGGAAGAGAACTGGGAGAAACTTATTCTCCCAACAAAGAATGACCATCGAAGAATGAAGAATGCTTCATCTACCAATGACGAACATCTTCTTCTTTGATCTTTAACCAGAACAAGGGAGGAAGCACCATCCTTGAATAACGCTTATGATGTCATCCTCAACTTCTTCATAATCTTTTCCGACATCAACGAATCTGAGGTAGGGGTTCATTATTGGTTAATTGTTGCACGTTCTTTGATTTACTTCAAGGATTAAGAACTGAAGCCACTTGCTATCACTCTGACACGGAGGGTGCAGGCCGAACGAACATGGTCCGACCCCTCCGCCTCCTTTATCGAATTTGATGCTAAACACGGAATGAGTTTTGAATGAGTGATACTCATCAAAAATGGTTTCATATCGAAGGTGATGTCCTGAGGAGAGCGTAACCACTTCCAGAACAAGAAACAGACCAACCGAACTCATCCGGTGACCCGCGAAAGATTCACCGGTGTTCGGAACTGGTGAACGTCACCGGTGATGATTAGAAGGGTGGTCGGCACTCCGGTTGGCCACGTAGGCGGTGGCACGCAACAGCACCGCCAGAGGAGAAGGCCACGACCCCTGGCTGTGACGGTGTAGTGGTGGCCAGCGCAAGGCCGACCGCGAGAAGGACCGGCAGCCCGAGCCGTCGGGTCGCCGGAGGAGGCGCGGCACAACCGCACTGCGTGGGAGGTGGATGGCCGCTCAGCCATCCGAGAGTAACAAGACCCCACCACATGGGTCCCACATGACCCAGACCAATGCCACGTGGCACCGATTTTAGAACTCACACGAACGGCTAAGCTGTTTGGGATCCAGGGGGTGAGGACCTCCCCCCGGGACGCAGCTAGGGCGGACCCCACGACCGCCATCCACGGGCCTTGTGCAGGCCAGACCCTGCACGGGCCAGGCCACCCCCATGGTTTGGGCCACTCTCATGGGCTGGGTCAGACTTGCAGACTAGGTTGGTCCGACTGGGTCGGACCGGACCCGGTCCCGTTTGACCTGTTTCCACTCTTTTGCATGTAACTTGAGCTACGAGTGTCCGATTGACGAACCATCTATGATGACAGAAACCTTAGAGGAATGTAGTTCTTTTGGTATAACCCACTCTAGGTTTTGACACATTTTGGGTATGGCCGGGTTGGATCAAACGTAAAATCCAACTGAGCCCTCGGAACAAAAATGCCAATAACTCTCAGATCGGGCGTCCGATTGACGCCCCGTCTATCGCATTGGGTTCCTTTTGGTAAGACAAATCTTTTGGATACATCAACTTGGGACTTTGTGGTAGTTGATGTATAGACACTTGGCTTGAGGAGCAGACCCTACCTGGAATCAAACACGCTTTTTGTGGAACCTTGTGGCTGGCTGCACTCTGACAACTGTTCCTGAATCCTGTATGGGTTCGACAGCTTCGACTACTGTTCCTAGATCCTGTGTGGGTTCAGCAGCACTGAAGACTGTTCTAGGATCCTATGTGGGTTCGACAGTTTGGATTTCTGTTCCTGGATCCTATGTAAGTTCCGTAGAATATATTATTTAGTGGCTACATCTAATCATCTCTAACACTCTACGTGAGTTGTATACCTATGTGACCTGAGTCAGTAACTTTTGTGTTTACCTCATAATTGAGATGGGTTACTTGATAACATAGGTATATCTATGGGTATATACTTAGGTGGGGTTAACTATTGATTTTATTCACTATAGTTTATCCTTGTTGGATTTTGAGAGACCTTCAGGGTCTCGGAGTCCCTACTGAGTATTGTTATACTCACACTTGCACGGATTATGCCTACACCTTGTTGTGTTGGATACAGATGATGGTAAATGAAAACTGAGGCTGAGAGTACCAGGACTAGACGATACCCGAAGGAGGACCAAACGACATGTCGGTACACAAGGAAGACTGACAGATTTGGAGTGTTAAGGAGGCTATATGTACCTACCCTTCAGGTAGGATCTGTTGTGGACGATCCAAGAGCTGCTTTTCACCTTTCAGTTGTTTTTTCCTTTTCTTCAGTGCTTCTACTTTACAGTTGGGCTTTTATTTCTAGTGCCTTTACTTTTCATCACTCTCTTGTCATACAATTTTAATTAGTGTTTTGTATCCATTTGTGTGCTCTGTTGTGTGTGTTTACATTTATAATGGAAATGCCTTCCCAAATTTAGGTAATTACGCCTTTGGTGCTAGTCGTCAGCCCCAGGCCATTGGAAGGCGGGCTTGGGGTAGTCACGGCACGGGCCCCATGTGATAGGTCATGACATGGGCATAGTAATTTTCAATTTTGGATCCTATTTCCTTGAATATGACATTCCTTTATAATAATAAATTATTATTTACAAAAATATCACCCCTCTGGGTTATAAAAGGACTCACATACCACCCTTTTTAAGGCACACCAAAAATTATAATTCTTATCTAAACTCAATAATATCGCATTCTCTAATAACCCATTTAGTCATTATTAAGCCATTAGTCTCAATATAATTCTCTAATTCCTTCAAAAACAAGAATTTTTCTAAGAGGAGACCTTAGTTATTATTTGTAAGTAATAATTTTTTATCAATATTTTTCATTTATATTCTTCATCCATGTCTTCTCAATTCTTCTATATCTCCTCAATAGCATTTAAATAATATCATTATACTTCACAAATGATGATATTATTATAAAATAATTTCATAATCATACTATTTCATTGATTATAGCATGTTCTTGTTTGGGTCAGTTTAACAACATACATGAATCATGCTATGAATTTTTATCATGGATGGTTATGAAAACATAATTATTTTTATGAAATGATATTTACAAGTAAATATTTTTTTGGGTTTTTAATGGTAGTTTTAAGATTTTTAATGTATCGGATTGGACTTTATAGGTTCACTTTACCTTGTTTCCACCTTTATATAATGTTTTTTGAGTTATTATTTATTTGGGTGAATTTTCAGGTAGCTTCTAGGTGGTTTTAGATGGTTTTAACAGCCTTTTAGGAAGATAATTATTTCAGAATAGTTAGGGAAAACTGCACAGTTTACCCCAGATAACCATGCAGGTTGTTGAGGAGGAGCTGAGGGAGGAACATGATTGGTTCATAGTTAAAGCTAATCATCTGACATTCCCAAGGTCACTATATAAATAATAATAAAATAAAAATCATGGTTGGAATATGGTTTACCATACCATGTTTCCAAATTGTGTAAGTACCCTAAAGTGGCAGTGAGCGTCACACATTTGGTTCACATTTTGGTAAACCATGTGACCAAATCATGCCTGTCAAATTATTGAATCCAAAAATTAGTATTTTAACCCAAACCCTTTCATTTTTACTCCTACACCAAGTAATATCAGTAAAGGTACTCTAATTTCCATTCATGGTGAATTCTTTCCTCCTTGAGAGATTTTTTTTGGATCTAGAGACTTTGGTCCAAGGGATTTCAAGTTAAATGATTGTTTTTCCTATGTTCTTTTTATTTTGTCAAAATATTTTCTTTTATCCTTGTAAAAGTCCCTAAATCCATACTATCATAGTTGGATCTAGGAATTATAACATGATATAGTATGATTACTTCTAAATTTTTTTGTAAAATGAAACTAAAAAAGGTGATTTTTTCTTAACTATTCTCATATTCATCATGATCCACTAATTACATTGGATCTCATTGGGTATTTCTAAATTGATCACAGAACTTGACATGTTATTCTTCTTATATATTAACTCTTAAATCCTTATATTATTATTTGGAATTGGGTCAAGGGATTATAGGTGTAAAATCTTGATTCGGGTGGTGAACCTTAATGTCAGGATTCGATATGATTAAGGTTAGAATTTAATTACCATGTTATGAAAATTATATGGAATAGAATTATGTGATATTATTTTGTGTGTGAGTTCTATGAGACCTCTCTTAATATGAAATCATTGTGTGTGTGTGTGTGTGTTTGTTTCTTGTGCGACCTCTCTTGGTATGACATGTGTGTGTGTCCCAAGAGAACTCTATTGATATGACATGCTTGTGTGTGTGTGTGTGTCACAAGACTTTCCTTTCTATAGATTTCACATATATATATATATATATATATATATATCTGTGTGTGTGTGTGTGTTCATGTGAGTGTGTGTGTGTGTGACCCATAGACTGCTTCTATCTGGCAGGTGTACCCTTCATGGCTTGGTTAATCCCTTAGAGGTGGAGTATGTATGGCATGATGTGTGGTGATTATAAAAAGTTATTAAATGGAAAATGGTAGGTTTTGATGGAATTGAGGATTGAATTGAGATAGTTGGAGGGGTATGATAGCCTTGTGGCTCAACTAAGGATTGATGTAAATATGTCTTTCTCTGAGACTTATATTAGTCTTAAGGAAAAATATGAGATTTAAGCCAACCTAACATAAATTTTCCTTCAATATGGAACCTCAGAAGGTGGGTATACGGTTTTTGATATCCTAGTTAGTGTACGATGACCCAAATAACCATACTAGATAAGCTATATAACTTAGCACCGAAATTTGATTACAGTAAGGCCCTAAGTGAATCCTTAATCCTAAAGGGTCAAAAAATAATGACTCAATATTGATGAACACCTTTGAAAATGATTTTTCCCACATGAGATAATAGATATCAAACATTTTTGTACAATAAAACATAAAAAAGAAGAAAATACATAATGGTACACAGCAATAAAATTTCTAGACTACGACAATATACAAAATATAAGATGATCAAAAGAAAAACCCAACAAGAAAAACTAAAATACTAAATTTGTATGACATGAGGGTCTTCATCCCACCATGTCACCACCAACATCCCACACTCTCTAGATCACATACTCATCGTCCCCAATCAAAACTATTATTTTACCTATACCTAATAAAACAAGGACTACATATACCCAATGGTATATCCAAGGTTAGTGCACAACCTGTAGGGTCCCACAAAGTGTTCCATAATCAGAATTTAATAAATAAACTAGATTTTCTCAGTTTATGGGGATAAATACAAACAAAACTTACTTTTCACAGTTTTATATATTTCTAGGAGAAATAATCATTTTTCATATCATTTAGGGAAATAGGTATTAAAAATCATTCCCAAAAAATGAATGAATGTATAATTTGAAGAAGAAAAGGTACTTCAATATTTAAAAGAAAAAATCCATAAATAATTTCGAATGGCTTAAATAGTTAAACATATCATCAATTTAGAACCATGGGGTAGAGCCCTTGTGTATGTTAGATCTTGGTCAACTAGGATCCTCACACCTTCGTGATCGATGAACTATCAAGTGTGAATTTAAACCCCCTATAGTGAGAAACCTCAAGGCCAAGGGAAGGATACCACATTGTCTAGTAGCTCTCCATCATTTCTAATAGATGTTTATTTAATTTTATAGCATAAATCCATTACTAGTTCATTTTAAAACATCTTATGATTCTTGTCCTACCCTTACTACCTAAATATCTTGGTTCTCAAATGCATTCATCATCACACATTCAAACATTTAATTTGGGGAATTCCAACAAACCAAAGAAATTCATCAGTCATAAAAAAATTCCCCCAAAACCATTTTCATATGCCTTTTTATTTCAATTTAAAACCATTCTCATGGAAATGTTCGTCAAATAATTTTCATCATTCAAAATAAACCTCATAGAACCATAACATACTTCAAAACCCATTTAATAAAACCCATTAAAACATATATATACATCATACGACTGTAGGGTAAATCCATATTAGGAAACTACATACCTCAATGGCCAAGGTGTATCTATAGATGATAGATTTCGTGTGATTATATTGGTAAGAATTAATCAAGACTGAACTGGTGAATCCAACCTATAAAAAGAGTCTTGAGTCATTAAGTGGGCTTTATAATGGGATATAGCATGGTTTGTGATTTGATTCATGGGATGGATCATATGAAAGATGTAACAAATTTTTATTTAGACAAATACACTTATGAAATTAAGGAAAATTGATACCATGTATTATGGGTATGAGTGGTAACTAGATAATGGGTCATTAGTAGAAAATATAGAGATTCAATAGTTATCAGGTTGAGTTTAGTGAAATAAACCTCTATGAAGGTGCGGTTATTCTAGAAGTGGTTAGTTACCACTCATAGAAAATAATGTTCTTATAAAAGTGATAATAGAAACCTTTGTCGTTTATCATGGGAGGCTTATTTTTCTTATAGATATCACCTTGATTAGATAACTGGTGATTATAAAGGTAGGGGAACTTAATACTATAATTGTGGTACTATTTGACATATTGTAATGTAGCAGGAGAGATTATTATTGATTGGATCTTCCCCTATGAAATTTTGGTATACATGATATGTTTCATGTGTCATATCTTAAAAATACAAGCTAGATCCTTTAGATGTGATTGATAATGAATATTCTGAGTTGAAGGAAGAGACTTCATTTGAGGAATTTCTAGTTTCAATTTTTTTTAAGATTAAAAACATATTGTGATGGAAAATGATGATCTAATGAATGGATACAGTGGACCATGTTATTTAACCAATACCTCTAAATACACTTCTCAGGGTTTATAAGTCCTTTAGAGAAGATTATAACAAATTAGACTTTCCAAGTGAGTTATTCCAGGATTTAAACTCTCTTTAAAGTGGTTTTCATTATTCTTTGTTTTGATGAAGTCTTGGGATTGTTATAGGTGGTTTGGATGGTTTTATAATCCTTTAAAGGGGGGAATAGTTAGGGAAAACTATATGGATTCTACTATATAATCATGCATCTTGTTGGAGATGGGAATAGGGTAGATCATAGTCAGCACCCAATTATAGATAACTATACAACATTCCTTAGGTAACCATGTAACTCAAAATAGAATCAAAATCATGGTTGGTACACGATTTATCAAAATATGCGGATAAACTATATTGTTCCCAAAATAGGTAGTGATCCACACAAGTTTGGTGGATGGGTACCCTCATTTTCCCTCATATACCTTGGGTTCTAAAAACTATGGATTTTGGTGATTGTTATTAGAAAATTCCATCCCTTCATAGAGAATTTATGTTAGATCTAGAGTCATCAGTCCTAGTTATTTCAAGGTAAATGATTATTTTCCCTATATTATTACTATTCTTACTAGATCTTCTCTTTTCTCCTTGGCGAAGAACCATGATCTAGACTAAAATTATTGGATCGAGGAATTATTATATGATCTAATGTGTTTCCTTAAAGATTTTCCAATAAAAATAAGGTGTAAATTTGGGTTTTTCTTGACTATTAGTGGATTAATATAGATCCACTTTTTATATTGGATATTTTTGATTAAGCCTAAACTGATCTTAACCCTTGACATGTTCTCCTTCTTGGATATTTTCTTTTGAATAATCTTTTAGTTATTTGGGGATGTTTTTAGGGATTTAGGTGTGATGGATTGATTCGGTTGGAAAACCCTAATGTCTGGATTCAACACACTTAATTTAGGAAGTTCCTTACTATTTTATGATAATTATATTAAATTGTATTATATGAAAGAAATTCATGTGTGTGGGTGTCTTCATAGACCAATATTAATGTGAAATTCTTGTGTGTGTGTTTGTGTCATGTGAGACCTCTCTTGATATAACATGTTTGTGTGAGTGTATGTGTGTGTGTGGCCTGTGAAACCTCTCTTGATATGACATGTTTGTGTGTCAGTGTGTGTCGATCAAGACTTTTTGTGTTATGGATTGAATATATATATATATATATATATATATATGAATCATAGAATTCTTCTTTCTGGTATCAAAGTGACAGATGTACCCTTTATGGCTAGGTTAAACCCGTATAGGTGGAGAGCGTGTTATGTGATGTGGAATGATTATGGTGGGGGTCTTGAATGATAGATGGTAAGGGAATATTTCCTTGAGGATTGACCTAATATAGTCAGTTGGTATGATGGCGTAATGGAATAACCTGAGGCTTTATGGACTTGTGGCCTGCTCCGAGACTTGCATTGTCCTTTTGGCCAATTCTGAGATTCATAGTAACCAAACATAACTTTTCCTCTAACACATAGCTATATCAGGTGGGTTTAAGGTTTTTGGAATAATTTTTAGCACAAAATTAACCAACATGTGTTTGTTTAGTTATGTATTTATTTTCTTTTCATTATATACACTTATATTAATGTTTCACTTATTTTAGTATTCATTATTAGTGATCTGCTAGGTTTCTAATCAGACCCTATATATGAATCTTTGTGTATGTGTGTGTGTGTGTGTATACTTTATGGTTCTATATCCAATAAAGGTAAAGGGCCTTATGTCAGGTGGATGAAATAGAGGAGAAGGTCAAATAGGCGGAGTTATGGTGCACTTTGGGTTTCCTATTATGGTATATATTTTTATACCTTATCTTTGTTTTCTTTGGTACTTGAATTTTAGTTGGATGGTTGTTTCTTTTTTTGTAATATATATTTATATATTTTGGTTTATTCAATTTACTTCAATTGTATGATTCTTTAATTTCATTATAACTTACTTGTGTATATGTATTGGTTAGATATATATATATCAAGATCATAGTATCCCCAATTTCTTGTTTAGGCTCTCACCATTAGTTGGTAACTTATTGCATATGGGGAGGTATGCATGAGGTTATGTTATAATCTAGAAAAAACATAATGATTCACATCGTGTAATTACATTGAATCATTATTAATATACCACCTTTTATTTGTTAAAAATTACAGAAAACGCATTACAAATATTATCTCAGAGAACCAAACCTAAAAATCCCATAGAAAGAACCTGTATCTTTATAAATCATTATGGAATTTATATACCATTACATAAACTATTGTGGATATTATTAACTAATGTACATGAAATGATTATACAGACTACTATATCAAAACAAACAAGTTATGGTTGAAACTACTAAAACCCAATGATCAATATAAATTAAAAATATATAATAGGTATATAATAAATGAATACAATTATTAATATAAAATTAAATACACATGAATAAGATTCTAAAAAAATAATATTAATTAGACTTAGTTTATTATATAGAAAGTAAAATTATGTACGACCAAGAAGGAATCCAACATAAGGGTTATTTAGATCAATCTCCATTCCTTGATACACATTTCAAATTATGAAACTACTCTTATTTAAAATAATTTACTAACTATACATTGAATTATTTTATAATAAATAATATTTTTTATGTTATTTAAAACTCTATTTCATTATATCTTTCCATTTTCTTTTGATTCATATATTATCAAACCCGTAAGGTGATTCTCAAATCAATCTCCTTTCATGGAGTAATACCATTCCTCCATTAATTATAATATTCAAAGATTATGTGAATTATAACCTATGATTGTTTTATATTGTATAAAAACCTTTTTTTGTATTTAAATACCTTTCACACAATCTCTTCCTTTATATTTTCTAGCTTCACATTTTACATTGTTGGAATGAGGTTCATTCCCAATCCACCACTCATTTGAAGTATTGTCTTTCAATTTCATATTTTCTCTTCTATAAATCAAATTCATGTTCTTGACTGTTTAATTTAGAATTTTACATTCATTTTTAATGAATTTATGGTCTATTTTCTCCCCTTTGTATTTAAATTCATACCTTACATTGTTCATATGGGTTTTTTTCAATCTCATTTTATAATCTATATTTTCTATTTTAAGTTACTATTTGTGAAATTTAATTTTATTTTAATCTTAAAACCAACCTATCTTTTTCTCCTTTGGTTATATCTAGGTTTTATAATTCTTTTTTCTATTTTATCTCTCTTTAGTTCATAATTTAACCAAAATGTTTCTTGTATATGGAACCAGACTTATCTCATGTTTTATATTGGGTATCTTTTCCTTCATATTCATATTATTTTAATTATTTTATAAACATAATATAAAATTTCTTTTTCATCAATTGGAATGTTAAATTATTATACCATCTATATTCTATCTCAATATGTATTAAATTAATGTTTTTGGAAAAATTTTATGAAAATCGTTTCTTTATCAAAAGTTAATTATATTATGATGAACTTATGAATAATTTCTTATGTGGAATATATATTCATGTACATGTTATGATGTGATAGATGGGCCTAAAATTATATATCCGTATGATGTATTTAGTAGTGTTTTCATCTCATGGGATACCTTGTATGGTGCATGGGAAATAATCCTAGCACACTATGTTATGTTGTCTTGGAAGTGAGCTTATAATTATTATTATGATTTTAGGTTTTATATTGTTTATAAATTTATATGATTACATAGTCATATGATATCTAATTATTTATGAAATTATTCTATTTTTCCCTCTTTTATGATATCCTATTATGACTCTTGACTCATATGATGTACTACAATATCATGTTTATTCCCTTATAGAGCATATGAGTTCTCCCTTTCTTTTTTTAAATTCCATAGTAAAATGAAAAAGAGTATTATGTATTTCATTCATGGAAGGTTATCATGTCTGGAGAATTTTTCAGAAGATACTGAAGTATTATTTTCTATCATTACAGAGTGTTAGTTTGATGGAAACATAATGTCCTTTTAGTGGGAAAGTATGAATTTTTTCATGTAATATTTTTTCTAATCCTCTAAACCTAAAATTTATTGAGTATATAAGTGATAAAAAATTTCTATAAATCATGTAAATTTGGTATGGGTATGTTTGGCCAGTTTTAGTTGGTATCAAAGCATGGTTTAGATAAATTTATAGGTTAGAATGCTTTCATTTGAGGATTTAAGAGTTATATGTACTATTATGGGTGAATAAGTTTATAGGTGACCACTAATTCAAAGGCCTGGATACTCTTTTTGGTTATTATATGATTTTATTTTAAGGTGATTAATGGTAATTTGGGATATGTCTATTGGGTGGTTTGAAAAACTCAAGATTGAGTTATATATAACTTTAAGGGTTAGTATGGGATTTTAGGAAAAGGTGATTGAGGCTATTTTGGGATAATTTTAATGTATTTTTTTTATTAGGTTATATATTATCTATTGTGTTATTTTCTATCCCAATGGATAAAATTATTTTATGTATAAATATTGAGTTAATTATTAAGATAATATGTGATCAAGGAGAAAATTATTTTTGGGTTTATAAATTTAGTAAGAAACATTTAATTATTATTTTGGTTCAGTAATTTTTGAGAAAAATAAAGGTGGATTTTTTATCAAACTTATGATCAAGGTTTTCTTGATTTTTAGTGTTTTATTTTCAATCCTGTATTATATTGAAGTACTATTCATATATTTTATTTTTTATCCTCCATGTCAAAGTTCATTCTTACTGTAATTTTTTTCTTTCAATATTTTGGTACATCAATTGTTCTTCTCTACTGAACCATTCATATTTAATATTATATATATTCAAAAATAATTGTTATATTTTTATTAGTAATTTATAAATCCTTAAAACCATTAAAAACTAGAGATTTATTTCTTGAAAACTTTTTATATTTTTTATTTTCAACTCTACATTCCTTTTCTTTACTTTTTTTCCTTTTAGGGTACCATTATTGGGGATTCTTTTGATTTTAGTCCTCATTCAACCATTGAAATGAATTGTAAAAAAAATTTAATTTATTTTTTTGTACTTCATTAAACCTTTATTAATCGGTCCTATGCACCAATGGTAATTGAGGTTTCTATTGAATGAGTGAACATTATGATGACACAATTTCTTTAAGGGGGAGAATGTGATAATGAGGTATTTTTCATGAAAAATATTTTTATGTTTTATTAATATTCATGAAATGAATTTATATTTATAAAAAAATATTTATTTTATAAATGATTTCATGTCACCTATAAGATCCTATATTTTTGGACATGTAAATTGTTTTGGAGAATTTCAATTCTTTCTTCATTGGTTGATGATTCGTATGATAAAATGGAAATTGGAATTATTTTATGACTGTTTAAATATCCAGATTTAGTGTTTTTTGATGATTTAAAAGTATCAGTGGAGGTTCTAGGGTTTCCGAGTAGTACTAGAGGATGAACGGGTAGTTTAGCTGTTGAAAACTGTTGCTGTGAGTTTTACACATCATGTATTATTTACACATTTATTGGTTTCATGGGGTGCATCCCAGTGGGTTCACGATATCCAATCTCAGGGGTTTTCTCATAGGAATACACGATATGTATATGTTATGCATCTCAAAACTATTACATGACATGTAATAGTTACATGTTATGTAATATGTGTGGATAGAATTCTAAAAAGGGAAGTAGGGGGCTCCTCCCCCATTTTTCTCATGGAGAAATAGGAGGGCATGCATAGACGCTCAAAACCAAGCACCTCTCCCGCTCAATATATTATTCCCATATCAAAGAGATATATAGTGTGTTTTGATGACATCGACAGGTAATATTTTCCCCCTTCATCCTTCTACATCAACTATATTATATTTTTCCTGATTTCAGGAGTTTTTATTTACAGTTATTTATCAGTTTCACCAAAACATTGTGGAATAGACCATTTTAGTTGGGTATTTTTCTCCTCCTTATATGAGGCCATCTCGAGAGGTCGACTACACTTCACCATATACTGTTTCATCTAGGTACGTCACTATATTGGATTTCTAAAGATTAAAATCGTAAATATTTTTTTTTGAGTGGTTGTTTTCATGTTTCTGGTTTGTACTTTTTCTGGGAATGGTCATGGGGGTACCCAATAGACCATCTTTCTATGGTTTATTGTATTTTCATCAAGAAATAGGCATCCAATGATATATATCATGTTATGAGTTTTTGTTTTTCCATTTTATATTAAAACTTTTTACTATGTAACTGATATTTAGGGATATTCTTGAGCTATCTAGTGCTAGGTAGGATATAGGAAGTAGGTTCCACCTAGATTAGATAGCAGAGAGCTTCAACAGAGTATTCATGAGCTATTTATAAATGGGAATATTCTTAAATGTGGGTGGTATGTTATACCTACCCTAGAGTATTTATGCTTGTTCTTACCCTTGAGAGGGATTCCCCTTGTATAGGTTTAACCTGATGAATATTTAAGTTAAATTATTTAATTTTTTAATTGAATGGATTAAATCCATTGGTCACTAACAATCCATGAGATTTAGATTTATGATTCCACTTATCACAAATAAGAGGGTCCCCTGTTGGATGCCTCCACTTATGATATGGCCTGGATGACCTATTGTAGGATACCTTCACTCAATCTTTCTTTATAAGATCCCAAGAGGGATACCTATGCTAGTTTTTTCTATCAAGGATCCTGAGTATGATACCTCTCTTGAGTTCTATTCTAGGGGACCCAGTGAGTGCCCCTGTGTTTGACTGACCATGAGATTGTGTTTTGGGTTTGGGTAGAGATGGTAGTGGGTGTCACCTTAGAACATGTACCATATTTCTAATCTAGTGAGTCTGTTGAAGTAGTTGTGGTTTTATGCATTCATCCACCCTAACTCTTTATTTATTCAGTCATTTTTTTACTAATGATATGACGATGATTAATAGAGGAGCATCCTAGTTTTTGGCTGATGATCTTGATGCGATGTGACATTTACCATGGGTATTCCCAAACATATTTCCTAGGATCTATATTATTTGTATGTTAGTATGCTTTTATAGATTTCATGGGATCCTTCTTATTTATATATTGGTATTCCCAGACATATTTCTTAGGATCCATCTTTTAAACCTTTTTATTTTTGATATTTTTTTAATATATCCATAGGTATTTAATGGGATCTATATTTTGAGTCTTAAGTTTATGATATTTGGTTATGGAGTCCCCTATTTATGATATTGAATCATGGAATCTTTCTATTGTGATATACAGGCATGGCTTCCCTAATGATGATATTTGTGAATGATTACTTTATCCTGAGAGAAAGGGATGATGACACTCTCCTTGGTCAATTACCAGATCACAGTGGTGGATATGGTGCCCCTCAACATTGGTGTAACATATACTCATGGATGATTATGCTCTCCCAGTTTATGGGGATGATTAAACTCTCCCTGGTTAAAGACCTCGAGGGGTGGGCATAATGTCTCATTTATGAGATCTCATTATAAATAGCCTAAGGGTAAGACCAACATGGATTATCTGAGTCACAATGTCATAATCTCCAATAGAATAGGAACTAGGGCTTAGTCATAGGACTGTATTCACATGGATTGAGTGGTTTTTAATCCATATTAGTAACCTTATACCATATTGTCTATTGGTATATGACATTCTATGTTATAGTCATTGGAGGTGAGTACGGGTGAACCCGGTGTTAGAAGATGTATCCCCCTATAGTGACATAGCTGACTTAGATACATTTCTAATGATGGAAAAAGAAAGTATTTTAAATTAATATTACAAATCTAGAGATTGACATAATTATACATGTCTTGATTGGTATAACATCTAGCTCAATTCCCTTTTCATAATATGTCCATACAATCGGGATTTTGGAATCAAGGATCAACTTTTGTTTATTTACGATATTTTTCACCTTACTCATGTATATACATGTTTATGTATATAGATATATTTACAGTAATGTGTATATGTACAAAATTATATATATACACACATGATGGTCCATTACCAGTCTATCAGGATCACAGAGCTAGAGATCAACAGTGGTTTATTTTATTCGCGTCTTGGTCATATTTACTATTTAAATTTTGTTATTATTGATATATTAATGAGTATCTCACTTCTACATACAATGTATATTACTTGATATATAAGGGAAAATGTATGAGATTCCCTATTGAGTTTTTTACTCACACCCTACTTGGGCCTCCATTGCACTAGGGTACATGAGAAGACGTTCATTTTCTTGTAGGCACAGGTAGGGATAATGCTGAGGACTAATCAATCTAGATGGATTTGAGTTATATTTATAGATTTTTTTTATGTATTTTGGATCAGGGTTAGTAGGATAGCCCTATACTTTTATTTTTTTATTTTTTTCACTCATGTATATGTGATTGGCCAAGTGAGTGATCCATGTTGTATATATGAAATAGTTGTTTAGGTTTTTATGGTATTCCATTTATTATTATTACCACATGTTTTTCAATTATTCATTTCTTTCAAACTTTATTTATTTATTCCTTAGATGTTATCTAGTAACTTCTATTATTATATTAATCTGATATAAGGGTATAGTCTCCTCACTATCACACCCTAGTCAATCACTGTAAGTCAGAAGCCTCTAGTGTATGTTGAAGTGATATTGAGGCCATGTGGAGAACTGGTTTGTGGAATTGGTTTAGTGGAATCCAGTTTGGGATGTCAAAAATTAGTATCAAATGTGTTCTTTTCTAGTTTTATTACTATATTTGATACGATATATATGATTATTAAGAATGTGTTGTAACTTGTGATGGATATCTGACTAGTGCATCAAGAACACTTATTTTGATATTAAGTCTTGGTTTCTTGGGTTATGGGATTATTGTTATAATCTGTGATGTTATAGTTTTATATGATTTTCAGTTTGATCAATGCACATCTTATGTGGATTTTATTATTCATCATAGATTTATGGCTCTTGTCCCATCGGTAAGAGGCCAGAGATGGATTTTAACTCTTTACCAGAAAATACAAGAGGCATATTATGCATCATAATTGGAACGTATGGTAAAAATGTTATTGGTATTATGGTGTGTGATTTTACTAATGATAGAGGATAATTGTTTAGAGATTCAAAAAAACCAAAATGGTGTTTTACTATATATATTTTTTGTGGAATTATACTCAACTGGGTTGACTTTAATATATATTTCTTTCTGATGGAAGGCTATGTGGATCAATAGTGAGATATTTTAAAGAGAGACTGATGACTATGTCCTCATACATAGGAGGTCCAGTGACTCTAGTAGTTCAATATGAGATATTATTCCCATGTTTTAGATCCCTCGTGGGATGTTTTTCTTATATTTCTTTATTTAAATTGTTGGTAACAACTTGTATAGTGTTTTCTTACTTCTTAGGGAATAAAACTCTACTTAACCGAACCATTTTTTTATTGTAATGATCCATTTATGTGAGTATCGGCAGTTGATGATTTTCTAGTTGACCCTTTATGGGTGTATCTTTTTATTTTGGATGATCTAGTTAGTCCACTTCATATGATGTCGATAGACACTAAAACATTTCTAATAAACTAGACCTTGAGGGGTATTACCATATGTGTATAACTGTTCAGTTTCACTTCATTATCATTTATATTTTATATCATGATACTCCAAGGGAATTTTCTTATGAGGATGCACGGTGAATATCAAATCCCATGTAGGTTGATGATTTCTAGTTTTGACCCTCATAGGTCATTTTTATCATTAACTTCCTTATAGAGGCTTGATTGGTAGGTCTTGGAGGGAGACCTAGAGGCCCTTAATTGGTTCTTAGACCCATGTTGTTTGAAGATACATTGGATTTAGAGAAACCTATGAGTGAGGATTCCTATGTTTATGGATTCATATTTAGAAATTGATATTGGTTGTAAGCTCATATGAGACCGATACATGGTTAGTGCTCTCAAGTTTTTTGTTATAGGCATGTTAAGGCCATTAAATTTTGATGAATCACCATGGGTGCTTTAGTACCAAGACTAGATTCAATGTGTAGGACTTTTCATGTTCTTATAACATTTGACTTGTGTTTCTACTATTGCTAATGAAGTGTGAACATGGGTAGAATCTCATGACTGGAATGCCGTCGTATAATGGGAAGTCGTGGAATAGATCAAAAAATGGGTAAGGTTCCAAATTTTGAAGAGGAGTTCCAAGGTAGCTTCTAGATTTATGAGGATGACTTTACATTTACCATGGTCTACTTGGTTTTATTAGAATATGAATTTCTGGAGTATGAGTCTAGTTATAATGGTATGCATGAGATATGTGTGTTACCATTTAAATCATAGATTGGTGTGTGGACGCATGCGATCCACAGATGGATTATTTATATAATTTATGAGGGAATGTTTTTCCTGGGACTTATAATGAAATGAGATATGTCCCTTTGTGGTATAGGATACCTCAATATTAAATTGGGGACCACGAGGAGGTTGACCCGTCACTCGACCTGGATACACTTTTTTGGGAGACATGATGTCAGGAGTTTTTTAAAGTAAATCTATGCATATTTTGGTGTAATAATGGATCAAGAGATCTATACACTCCTATTTTGGGAATCATAGTGTACTCTTAGTTAGAGAAGATCATGCTCAATATCTTAATAGCATCCTAAGTACACTGAGATAGTGTCAGTTATATGTTGAGTTTCTTCTCCTAAAAATTTTCTATACAATTTTGGTAAGGAACCTATTGAGGTTCCACTAAAGGAACATTATAAAGTTATACTTATGGTGTTTAGGACACCTTTTCAATTTTTGGGTGTTAACCCTCGTTTTTCTTTGAATTTGAACAGTTTCCATGGAAACCATTATCAAAAAATGGGAAAAGGTGATGCTTTTATGTTGTGAGTGGACACTCAAGTATGTGGGTGTTTCTTTCCCTTTTGGTTGTTATTTTTATAAGTGGATGGATCATGGACGACAGTGATCGGGATTTTGTTTCATTGAGTGGAGACAAGGATGATCCTATGGTGGGAGTGAGACGTCTGTCAAATGATGGAAACCCCCATGTATAAAGTGTCGTGGGATCATGAGACCAATCTTATGACAATGGTTTGGGAACTATTATTCCATTTTATATATAAAACATGTATGTATGTAATTCTTGATAAATTATTGGTATGATTTTGGTTATGTTTTTGGGTAAAATCTAGATGTGGGTGTTATGTTTGGAGTATTTTTGATGATCCCTGAATACTGGATCAACTATTTGTTAGTGTAGTTTCTATAAAACAACTATGGTTTTGATTGGGAGATGATTTTTTTCAGCGGATGTCGTCAGATCTTGGTATGGGATTCAATTTGTTTCCTCAGAAAAATGTAAATACTCCTTGAGATAAGGCTGTAAGAATATAGTTTTGAATATACATTGGTCGTAAAAGCTATGTGTTATGGGGAATAGTCAACTGAAGGCATTTTAACTTGAAATTTCACTAATTGTTTGATGAAATCAAACAATTTGGCATGACTAGGTTGAGATTAATCAATGGGAGTTTAACTATTATGATAAATCAAGGACCGAGGGTAGTAACCTCATGTGTAATTTGTTAAAATCATCATAAGTGTCAGTTTTACACTTATAATGTGTTCCATTAATAGAATATGGAGGTGGTAGTTCCTTGGATTTATTTTTATGGATTAGGCACCGTATGTTTTAAATGAATCTTGCAGGTGCATTGGGAATTTGGGAATAAAATGTATCCATTCGAATAAACAATCTCTGAAACAAGTAGGTTAGGGGATGTTTTCATTTTCAAAAGGGGATTCTTAGGGATGATAAGTTTTATGGTGGGGAGACTATTAAATCTCATGTTTTTTGGACAGATTAAATTTTTGGGAGAATTATAATTTTTTTGTTGGTGGATGATTCATCTTATGAACCATAAATCGGAACAATATTAAAAGTGTTTGAACATCCAAACATGGTGTTTTTGGATGTGTTCTAAGTACCAGTGGAGGTTTTGGGGGTTCCAGGAAGTACTAGAAGAATAACAAGAAGTTGGGATTCTAAAAACAACAGCGGTGAGTTTTACACTTCATGTATTTTTTAAAAGACATGTATTGGTTTCAGGGGATGCAGCCTGGAAGGGTCATAATGTAAAAGATCGAGGTATTTCCTCGAGGAATACATGATTTGTATCCATTACACATCATGAACTGTTAAATGACATATAATAGTTACATTTCATATAAAAGGTGGGGTTGGATTTTTTAAATAGGGAAGCAGGGGGTTCCTACCCCATTTGTCTCATGGGGAAATATGAGGGCGTGCACATAGGATCTCATCCAAGCTCCTCTCCATCTCCCTTCATTATCCATTAGTCAAGGATATCTCATATTCATTTCAATTACATTGGTTGGTAATATCTTCCTCTTTACTCATTTTTTTAACCTTATTCTATAATTATTAATTTCTATAGTTTCTATTTTGGGTTCTTCATCAATTATATAAGATCATGGTGGGATCAACTATTTAATTTGGTGAATTCTATCTACCTTAGATGAGGTCTTCCTGGGATATCGTTTTCACTTCTCTGTGCATTTTTTTGTCTAGATACATCACCATAGTGAAATTATAAAGATTAAAAAATAAAAGAAAAATGATTTGTAGTTTTTTTGACATTATTGGTTAGGTATTTTCTCGAGAATGATCTCGAGGGTACCCTATATAACTTATGCGTGTGGTTTCTCATATTTTTATTGGGATATAGGCATCTCATGAAATATCTTCTATTATTAATTTTTTGTTTTATTTTGTATACTAAATTTTTTAATTATATAACTGATGTTTTGGGATATTCATGAGTCATCCGGTGTTTGGTAGGAGATTTGAAGCTAGTGTATCTTGGCTCATAGAGTTGAAAGCTTGGAAAAAGCTTCCAATATCTATTTATAAATGGGAATATTCATAATGTTATGTGTTCTTTTGTATCTTCCATGGAGTATTTATGTATGTTTATGAAGTATGTGTATGCTTGGGCTTTCCCCTGAGGGTGATCCCCCTATATAAGATTAACCTAATGAACTTTTAAATTAAATTTTATAATTTGGTAATTGAGTGGATGAATTATATAGGTCTCTAACAACCTCTAGGATTTTTCTTTATGTGTCGAATTATCATAGAGTATGAGGGTCCCCTGTGGGATGTCTCTGCTTATGATCTAACCTTGATGGTCAATTATAAGATACCGTCACCCACTCTATATTTTGAGGATCCTAAGAGGGATTCATCTTCTTGTTTCCCCCTCAAGGATCCTGAGTAGTATGCCTCTCTTGGGTATTATTCCAAGGGACCCAGTGGGTGACCCCATGTTTGACTAACCCTGAGTTAGTGTTTTAGGTTTGGGTACAGATGGTAGTGGGTGTAACCTTAGAACCCGTAAAAAACTTGTATGTTTGTGATGTTGTGGTAGTAGTGGTGGGTTTAGATGTTTGTCAACCCACAACCTTTATTCATGCATTCACTTATTTACTATTTATACAGTGATGATTACCAGAGGTTCTTCTTGGTTTGTGTAATATGAGCCTGATGCAATGTGACATATATCTTGGGGATGCCCATATGTATTTCATAGGATCTATATTATTTTTATATTGGGGTTCTTGGATGTATTTTCTGGGATCCTTCTTATCCATATGTTGGGATTCCCAAACATATGTTTGGGGATTTTTCTTTTGATCCTTGTTATTATCATTACTTTTTTGGGATATCCAGAGGTGTTTCTAGGGTTTTGAATTTTGTCTCTTATGCTTATGATATTCAGGTATGGAGTCCCTTATTTGTGATATTTATTCATGGAATCCCTTGATTACAATATATAGTCATGGTATCCATGATGATGATACTCATGGATGATTACGCTCTCCTGAGCTTTGGGGATGATTACACTCTTTCTAATAGATTACTAGATTGTGGGGGTGGACATGGAAATCCTCATAATTGATGTGACATATACTTGTGGATGATTATTCTCTCCCAAGTGATGGGGATGATTACCCTCTCTCTTATTAGATCCCTCTAGGGGGTATGATTTCTCACTGATGAGCTCTCCTTTTGCATCGCCTAAGGGTTAGACCATTAAGGATTATCCAAGTCGCAATGTCATGGTCTCCTACAGACCGGGACCTAGGATTTAGACAATAGGATAGATTAAAATGTATTGAGTGGTATAGAATCCATCTTAGTGAACTCTTATATTATTTTCCATTAGTAAATGACATTTTAGGATATAGTGATTGGAGGTTAGTGTGGGTGTACCCGGGTTCAGGACTTGTATCCCCATGTAGTGATGTATCTTTCTCGAAGACATTTCTAGAACTAGATAGAGAAGGTTTTTTGGATTGGGATTATGGAAAAATAGATTGAATTAATTATACATGAGTTGAGTGGTACGAAAACCAGCTCAATGCCTGTTTTATGGTATTTTTGGATGACCAGGATTACAGACCCAAGGATCGACTATTGTTGATTTATAATATTTTTCACATTACTCATTTACAAAATTTATTATTTATAAATATATATTTATGGGAATCTATATACACATATAAATATGTTTATATACATGATGGTCTATTTTTAGTCAACCGGGATCATAGACCCATAGATTGGATGTGGTTTATTTTATTTACTTCCTGGTAGTATTTACTATTTCATTTTTATTATTATTGTTATCCTGATGAGTAGATCACTTATACATACACTTCACATTATTGGATATGTATGGGATCATTTTGGTGGTTCCCTACTAATTTTTTACTCACACCCTTCTCATACTGTAATTTTCTTAGGGTACCCGAGTAAACCTTCACTTGGTTGTAGGAACGGGTAGGGTTGAGTCCCGAGACTGATCGAGCAAGATGGATCAGAGTTGTCTATGCATATCAGGTATGTTTTTTGGATTATAGTTAGAAGGATAGCCCTATACTTTCATTTATATTTATTTTCTTTATTCTTGTATATTTGATTGGCCCAGTGGGTGATCAGTGTTATATGTATGGGATAACAATTCAGGCTTTTATAGCTTTCCATTTTTTTATTACCACGTGATTTTCAATTATTCATTCCCTATACACTATTTTTATTTATAACTTAGATGTTATCTAGTTATTTATGTAGTTTTATTAATTTAATATAATGGAATATTCTCCCCACTATCACACCCTAGGACCTCACTACTATTCGGTAGCCTCGGCATACATGGAGGATCACTTGAGGCCTTTTGTTAGACTAGATCGGAACACTAGTTTAGTGGAATCTAGTTCAGGATGTTACATCACAAAAATATATTATGTAATTAATAAAATATGGATGATATTATATTTACCTGATGACATAAAATATTATTTAAAAAATTAAACTTATTTTCTAAACATGATTTATTATTTTGATCATTTAAAATAATTATTATTTTTTATATATGTTTTAAATAGATATCCATGTTAATTATTTGAATTCATACTTATATTTTTTAATATGATGGTCTAAAAAAATTATTATATTTTTTAATATGATGGTCTAAAAAATTATTAAGTCATTTAATAGGAATACAGTTTTCCATTTGAAAATGAAATTGTATTTACTCTAAATAAATTGGTTTCTCGTGTATTATATAATTTTATTTAAAATGTTAATTTATCTTATTTAGATGAATAAATTTGATGAAATTTATTTTATATATGTATATAAAAATAAAAGGGTTAAAAATAATTTAATGATTGTAAAATATTCATAAATTATAATAAAATCATTTGATGTTAAAAAGAGATATCCTTCAATGAATTATTTTTTATGTGTTTTGTATTTTTATTTTAGAAAATTAAATAGATCATTTTTAAAGGATTATTATAATAAAATTTTTAAATGTTCAAAAAAAAATATATTAACACTCATTTTATTAGAAATTTATATGAATTAATATTAAGAACACTTAAAGATTAAAAATTATTTTTTCCTATAAAAATAGTTTTTTCAATTATAATTTATGTTGTTATCTAAAAGTAAAATTATAGAATTTTAGAATTAGTATTTAAAATAATGAACTTAATTTTTTTGTTTCATAATTTTCATATTCTTTTGTGTTTAATATTTCGTATTTGTCTAAAATGGTTGATTTGTTTTAGTGAATAGTAAAAAAATAGTTTTTTTAAATAAAATTATTTTTTATTACATCATTATAATATAACCATGACTTGAAAACTAATGAATTTTTTCTTGAAATAAGATGTATTAATGAAGTAAAATAACTAATTTAAATATAATATTTTCAATTTATGAACCTGTGCTTGTTGTTTTGGAACCTAAGATATATTACATTATAATAAAAAAACGGTTTTTTGTACCTTTTCTTTAATTAAGTATTCACAATATTACACTAGGTATTGGATTTGTTTAAAATAAAAATAATTCTGATTTTTTTAATTAAAAACAAATAAATATCATGGGAATCAATAATATTAATAATATTTTTCCTAAATAAGTATAAGTTCATTTTTATTCATAATAATAATTTTTTCAAATATTTTTTTTATTTTGCGTATTTAAATTAAAATGAATTTTTATCACCTCTAAAAATTGTATACAGTAAAATGGTTTTTGTATTTGTAATCATCATGATCAAAATAGATAATAAAATTAATTTATTTTTTAGTAACTAAAAAATAAATTTTCTCTGTAAAATTTAGTCATCATGAAAAAGGTTAAAATAAGGTAAAAGTGAGGGATAAGGTCATAAAATATCATAAAAAATATATTTAAATGGTTTTATTAGGTTATTATTGAATAAAATGCATCTTGCCTTACTTAATTTTAATTTTGTGTTCCACTTTCCTTACATGTGACATTCCTCTTATATTAATAAATAAGTATTTACAAAAAAGTCACCCATTTCACATATAAAAGGACCTCTTTACCACCCATTCTAAGAAACCCTAAAAATTTTACTTAATATGTATAATATAACATATTTATTTCCCTAATAATCATCTCACATGTTCTTGATCCCCATGTCTCAATAGAATTTCCTAATTACTCCCAAACCAAGAAGGCATTGATGAGGACATATGATTTCTTCTTTATAAGTAATAACTTCTTATAAATATTTCTCATTTATCATCTTAATACATGTAACTTCCCAATGTAAATTTTATGTGTATATATTTGTTATTTTTCATAATATATTGAGTTTTAAGTGTTCTGGGATGACAAATATGATCATTTTGAACTTTCTCCACACTATACAGTTTTGTAAATCTTGTGGGAAAAGTCGACAAGCTACTATAGTCTCTTACAGTGGTGACTTACATAATTTTTACATGGTATGGTAAAAAATGGTGGTAAACCATAAAACCTTTGGGTCTCTTTTTAATTGATTTTTCCTCCATTTGGTTCCCCACTTAAAACAAGACTTCTGAGGCACCTCCTATAGCTGATTTTCTTCACTCTCCTCACCTTCCATGTTGATTTGTTAGTGATTTCTCATTTGAATTGAATGTTAAGGTTATCTTTCCCTTCATCCTTCCTCTTTATATTTGTTTCTTCCATGTTTATTTCTTATCCCATAAACCTAGCATAATTGGTGTCCATGTATCATTTCTAGGTTATCTTAAATTGGGTTTTTTGGTTTCTAGATATTGTGTGGTTTCTTTAGTGATCCAATTTTATGGTTTTGAAAAAAGGTGGCATGTTTCCATCAACTGAGGTTCTCATATCCTTTTAATTTATTTTATTTATGATTTATATGGTTCTTTGGTTCTTTGAAAATTATTTTATTATCTATCATATGGTAATATAGTTACTTATAGAAGTTTCATCAAGAACCATCCTTGCTTAATGTTGACATCCATTCAACATAAATGGGGTGTTTTTTAATTTGAGTTTAGTTTCATTCTGAGTATAAATTTATTCCATTTATGTGTTTTATAAACATACAAGGAGTTTTTTCTCAAGGGTAATGATTTACCCATGGTGTATTGAACCAAGCATTATTTATAAGTTTGGTTTTTCATGGTTTAGTGAGTTTTCCATGTATTTAAGGTATGTGTTTTTTATAATAAAATGTCTAATGACTTCATTTTTTTTATTATGATTCATGTTATTTATGTGTTCCTTTAATTATAAATTATTTTAAAAATATTTTGATAAAGGGGATATTAAATTATATTATTAGTAACTTAAACTGAAGTATTTTTTCTCACCATATGTAGATGATTTAAAAAGTTAAAGATACACCCTTGTTGAGCCCCCCCCCCCACCAATTTCTCATGTATTTATCATGTTTGTCTGTATTATTAAATTATTAGATTATTTATTATTTATTGTGGTCATTAGAATGGATTTCTTCAGTGTAAGGTGCTGGAGGTGAGATGGAGAGTTGATATTGTGATGTATTCCATTGTGTTTTAATATTACATTATGATTGATTAATAATAAGTTTTTCCCACCTCCCCTAGCTAGTTAATGGGAAATCCTTGGTCACTGAGTGGGAAATTAAGATATGGTAACTATTATAGTTGATATTACACACATTCTAGAATCCCCCAGTTGTATTGTTATGACCCTGGACTGGGGGTGTGTCTCTGATGAGTCCGTTTGGGAGTGATTCAGGTGATGAGGGTAGGATCGTAAAACCTACTAGAAATTTATTCTTCCAAGGTACATATAGTGTTATCCCATTAGCCTTTACGGTTATTCCCCATGATATATATCATATGTTATGCTGCCACTATTTTTTATTTAGTATGTGAGTTTATTTCTTCTCATTTTTTATGATTTTCACTTACTAGTTCATTTATGATTGAGCCTTATTATTATAAAGTTTTAATTTGAATTAATATCTATATTACTTTCATAATTATTAATGGAAATACTTTTATATTCATTTCCCTTTTACTTTAACTACAACTCAGGGGTTTGTAAAATATTTTAAATTAAATGGCTATTTCTCTTTCAAATGTTAATATTTTAAGAAAAACGCATATGGAAACCATTTTTAAACATACCTATGACGTTTTTTCTCAAATGAGTATTTATAAATGTAAATAGAAGCATGATTTTTGTTTTTAAATGTAACTTCGTGATGATTTTTGTTTTAATGTCATGTAAAATTAATGAAAACTATTTTTCTACTATTTATTTTCAAACTTGATTTTTTGGATTATCTTATAAAAGGAATGAAATTTATTGGTTATGATATTATAATAGGTGTTGGATCACACCCTATATACTTACAATGGTGGGTATATAATCATCATATTGTATAAAGGTGAGTAGAATTTTGTCTTATGATTTTGGTTTGTATTGCTCCCAATTTTAAATGGGTGGGTGTTTATTCACGTTGGTGACCTAGAGTCAAATGGTGTATGTTGCCTCTTGGGATATTTGATTGACTGGGATATTCCATGTATTGACTTATTTGACATTCATTCCTAATTTTATTCATAGTTTTGAATTTTAAAACCCTTTTATAATGAATTTCTTTTTTTCATAATGTATTTGAAGATATTTCACATTATTCTTGATCATTATTCCTTGTTGCATTGTCACTTAATTTAAATTTACTTATTGGTTGTTTAATATTATCCAACATATAGGGACCTCATTTCCAGTTTCTAACAAGAAATCATTGTTAGGTATATGATATTTTTAGGGTGAAATCATTCCTAAATGTTTTTTAATACTCTTGACACTTGTCTCTATCTTGTAAAGATAAAGGATGTGCTTTTGGAATTGTGGCAAACTGATCTCGATGACATGTAAGTTTGAATTTGTAAAATTCATTATAAAAGAGTATCAGATTATATTTTTTATTTGGGGTTAGATAGAGATAAGATATAGGACCATCAAAGCTTGATAGGTAGATGCTAGGGAGTGTCTAAACAACCCTCCTTCATGCTAAGGTTGTAGTTACCATTAGTGGCTTAGAGTTTTTACTTAAATTTGAGATTTATAATTCATTATTTTTCATCCATTTTGAGGTGGTTTTTAATTTTATGAGTTTTAAGGAGATCTTGTGAGTAATTTATGCAAATTAATATTTTTAGGGTGAAAATTGAAGGAAATATAAAGGTATAAGGTTATCATGTGTGGTCTATAAAATAATGCAAAAATCATGAAAAACAATTATGGGTGACATCCAATGGCACTTTCACGGTTAGCGCATGGTCTGAAAAAACATTTATAGGGATTAAACATTAAAAAAATTATTTTGTTTCACCCCTTAGATTCTTCATGTTTCTGTTAATATTATTGTAACTTTTAAATGATTAATTGAATTATTATTATTAGTTTCAAGTTTTGTTTTCTCAAATTTGAAGGTGATGGCTTATAATAAAGTATTTGACCTTGTTTTTCTAAAACAAATTTTTGAATGTGATGATTTATGATTAAGGATTTAAAATTATGTTGGTTTTTTGAGGAATGAATTTTATTGTTTCTTAATAAATATATGGTTATTTCAAAGTACTGGAGAAATTTTTTAATAATGGAATACACTATTTTAGTGATATATATTATTATTTAAAATGTTTTTGGTGAATACCTATAGTGTTATGAAAATAAAATAAGTTCATGTTAGATATTTTAGGTAATGCAATGTTAATTTAAATATATATATGGTTCTGCATAATTTTGTTCCTCATGGTTGATTTTGGATATGTATCATGGAATGATTTTAAATATTTTCCAGAAAACTATAAAATAATTTTTATTTATTTTGAAATTTTAATTTATATATTAGATTCTTTAATATCAGGGTTTGAAATTTATTTAATGGATTTTATGTTTTATGATATTTTAGAACATGACCCCAAGGACTGTATTAAAAATTCAATGAGTAAATGGTCTGTATGGAATTTTTCATGTTACTCCTTTTAAAGGTCTAGATGTGGTCTTATCAATTTCTAACTTTACCTATACACTTTCTAGAGTGTTAGATCAATTTTCATCTCAGTTAGTGGATCATGTGTGAGAGTTACTGAATTGGTATCCTTTTGTCCCTTATGTTGATCAAGGCCTTTAAGAGGTGACATAGTGGCCATGTGAATTTGAAGGAATATTTGAATATTTAAAAATTGTTGAGACCTTTAGGGTGAAGAGAATCGCAATGTTTTTTTTTGAGGGATCAGTTATTTAGTTTTGTATGTTTACTATTATAGCCCAACCAATCAAAGGTATATCATGGGAATATAATAAGATCATTATTATTTAATGTCATTATCCCAATAATGTGAGGGTGATGAAGGCCTTGGAGTTAATTAGTGTCCATCAAGGTAACCAAAAATAAATGAATACACTAACAAATTTTCTATATTAGTACCTTTATATCATCATTTATCCTATAATGATTCAAATAAGGAATGGTTTTTTCAAAAAATGTTTTGAACTAACTCATCTCAGTGGTGTTCCTTTTTTGATTTGCTACATGTGTGGAAGTGGTTAATAATGCTACCATTAATGAAGAAATTTACATGGGTTAACCTATATAAACTAATGCTTCAGTTATTTTCAAAGTTAGTAATGGTGATACAACCAATGAGAAGTTGAAACAAACATAATCAAAGTAAGGTGGTAGTAACATTGTGGAATTACCCCCTCAATATTTTGTTACCATTTCAATGAAAATAAAGACATTGGTCTATATCCAGTGTGGGAAATCATGGAATGCTAATCCCTATTATCTAATAGCTCTATGGACATATCATCAATTTAGATACCTCGTCTAACTATATAGTTTTTATAGGTTTCTTGGTCAATGGAAGAAGAATTCTAGAGCTTAGAACAAATTGGGGCAGTAGATGTGGTGGTGTCTCTATCTCATGAGACAAAAGTCTATTTATAACAACTAGAGATTTCAAATTATAAATTTTATTTTAATTTTTTATTTGATTTCATGTGATGCATGAAATAATTAACTAAAACAAAACCTTGATATATTTTATGAAAAAAATATGACCATTATAACAGATTCATTGAGTAAGCCGGAATAAATAAAAGTAACTAATGAATAAAATCTAAAAGAAATAGAAAATAGTAGTGGAAGTCTACCTTATGAATCTAATTTGTCTGAGATTTGGAATAAGTTATCTTCACTAAATTTTTATATATACCAAGACCAATCCAAAATCCAATAATTATTGTATGCAAGAGAAGCTCAAGCTCGTGGAAATTTCCATGAGATCCATGCTAGCCAAATCACCATCTGTGGCCGCCACATGGGAATATCTTATGCTTAGGTCTTATGTGGAGATCCCAATGGGTTATGTAAGTATAAATTAAGATTATATTAATATTCAATTATTAATATATTTTATATTTTATATTTACATTTAAATGAAGATAAAATAAAAGATATATATTAGTATAAGGACCATTTATGCACAAAAATATTTTTCCTATTTTTTGATCTTATATTAAAATTAGATTCAATAACTTTTCGAAATGGAATATAATAAAATGGAATACATTTTTGGATTCAACATGTCAAAAAAATTAAGGTGAATTTTTGGGATTTTTATGAATTAATTGATTTATAAGTGAATAGTTAAAATATAATTTTTACTAATACTGCAATGTTTTTGACTATATAATGAGGTAAGTACGACATAAGAAATTATAAAATATTTTTTTTCCAAAAAAATATTTTTAAGGAGTAAAATAATTCTTTTAAAAATCCAATTTTGAATTTATAAACCCATGTTTAACATTTGAAACTTAAGTAATATTTTATTATAAAAAAATTATTTTCATATTTTTCTTTTGATTATGTTTTCAGAAGGATGAATTATATTTCTTCTTGATTAATAATAAATTAATTATTTATATTTAAATAAACAAATTGTATAATTTTATCATAATCACAATTTTAATTCATAAAACTACCATTTTTCTAAAAATGGATTTTTATACATTATGCACACTAAAATTAAAATTAATTTTATCACCCTTTGATATTTTATTTTAAAATATGGATTTTATATTTGGAATAATTTCATTAGAATAATTTCATTTTTAGGAATAAAAAATAAAATACTTGGGTAAAAATGCATTAACTACAGTAGAATAAAAAATGGTAAAAGTGAAAAATCTAAGGGTAAAAGACATAAAAACATGTTTTATATTGGTCAGAGTGGAGTGATCAATAGGGAGGGGGAATTGATTATCCAATAAAAAAATTAAAAAAATCATAAAACAAAATTCCTTAATTTAGAAAACACTCAGTTAACTAATATAAGAGGTATAACAAATTTTGTGTTCTAAAATAACCATTAAAGGGAATGGTCAAAACTCAATTTGAATAACATGAGATTATACTAATATTTTGATATTACTCCAATCACATAAAATATTAGATATATCAGTCATAAAATTTAGCTATAAAAGTATTACTTTTTCACAGTGGTTTTTAAAATTTTATTAAAATTTTATTTGAAATATATATTTTTTCAAAGTAAAAAATTTCAAAAGAGTTATATAATCATAAATAACACACAAAAGCAATAAATATAATAGTTTCAGTCTCAATATGAGACTCATTCCTATGCAAATGAAAGTAACCCACTATCAATAATGCTTATAAATATAAACACGATGATCCACAACCTGGAATGGGTATAGAAGTTGCAATAGCACACATGGATTTCCATACCATCAAAAAGCCTCTTCCATAGTTGATCAGGGGGATTAAAATGTGAAGGAAATCAAAGAAAGAGTATTCAAGTACTCTTTAATATATTACAAGAGTATTTGATAAAAATATATAAAAATAATTCTAGAAAAACTAAAAATTAATGTAACATAGAGAGAGGGAGATGATGATCAATGAAACTTTGATACTAATTGAGCTTAGTTGATCAGATGGGTTCCCTTCTCTTACTAATATCTTCCTTTATTTTTGAGAGAAAATTAAATGATCAAATATGTTCTCTTAGATCTTTTAGTGAAGTGAATATAAAAAATAGAGTGGTATAGTTTTTGAAACATTCTAATAACATGAGTTTTCTCTTTTCATCATTACCATTTGATATGTTTTCCTTGACTAGTTTCTTATCTTCAACAAATCAATTCATCCTCTAAATATCCATTGAAGAATAATCATTAAAGGATCCTCTCATTAATCATGAAATATGGAAGTATTAAATTCTTTAAATTTTAATTTAATTATTTAATGATGGTTGCTAGAATATATTACTTAAATATGATGTTAATTAAGAAGAGTCGATTTAAGTCCACCACATCAACTTGATACGTCATGGTTGACTCAAAAATTTGGCAAAAACTTAGATCGATTCACTATAATAGTCTTGCAGTTGATACTCTTATTATGTGGTCCCTTTACTCTAACAGGTGGTTTATTGGTGTCATTATACGGTTTCTTCAATAATTTTTCCAAAATTCCAACTCTATGTTGTGGTTTCTTTACTACATCAAGAAGTCGATTGGTTATAACATGTAGTCACTCCAATAATTTTCCATTTCATTGATATATTTGATAATTTATATCATCTGGTTTCTTCATTTTTTTCTTACGATTTCTTGGTTCAGTCTTATGGTTGGTTGAGTATTTTGTGAAATTACATCTAAATTCAATCAATTAGTAATAGAGTCAATCCACATAGTCTTGTGTTCACTTCTATCATTTGTGAAATTCTGCTAATTTCTAGACTGCATCATGTGGTCAAATTTAAGTCTTCATACAGTCGATCAAATACTCATGTGGTTAGTTGAGTACTTAGATATATTTCACTTATTTCACACATGGTCACTTGATTATTCATGTAGTCAATTGAGTTTCTTTATGCTGTCAATTGTTGTATTTATGGTCACTTTGACACTAAATAAAATTTTCTTATTTATCTGGAAAATTCTTGTTTCTAAAAAATAACATAAAATTTATTAATAATAAAATAGACATGAATTTAGATCATTAAAACAAGTAATTGTTGGACTAATCCAACAATCTATACCATTTTTATGATCACAATTAATTGTATAAATAAACAATGAAATTGTATTGATAAGTAATTTTTATAAACTATTATTCTATATCATTAATCCCCCTTTTGGGATTATCAAAAATATAAAAGGTTGGATTAATAAAAAAGAATAAAATTGAAGGAAAATTAAATGTTATAAAATTGAAAAAAACACATAAATATTTAATCTATACAAAAATAATACATAATCCCTATTGGATTCCTCAATCATAATATGAGTATTTAGGGTCTCGAATGGTTTAATGATCAATAGAAAATTTTTCTTTGTCTTTAGATTTATTAGTAGAAGGTGTAGGTGTAGGCTGGGGTGAATAAGATTATCCTAGAATCAGAATTCATTTAGAGATATGTTTGATATATTAAATAACCTAAATGAGGATGATACTAAAAGGTCTTGTAGGCTCTATGGAATCTGGAGTAATATTAGTGGAAACACTAGGTATATGAAGAGTTATAGGTTCCAAAACTATAGTGTTGGTAGTGAAAAGGTAAGGATCCAAAACCCAAGTTATATTAGACAAAAAATCATGATCTATGCTCTATGATCTATATGAATTCATCCTTATCAGTCTTAAATTGGATTCAAATCAAAAAAATTAGATTAAACTTGGTGAAAATATGGCTCAAATAATATTTAATGGAGACTTTTATATTATATTTATCATTATTCGTATTAAATATCTAGGTATGAACCATATCAAATAGTTTTTTACAATGAGTATCTTGATCCATCTATATAAAATTCTTAGCTTCATTAAAACTTTCCAAAAGAGTCTGAATCTCATTATACACAACCCTTAGAATGAGATCATCATCAATAGATACAGGTGTTGTAGGAGGATTAGGAGTAATCAAAGAACTTTTTACCATAATTAAATACCTATAGTATATCTTAATCATCCTTTCTAGAAAAAAAATATATGTAGATTCCAAATATATACTCTAATGTTTTCAATCTCATGATCCATCTTATCAACTTTGAGAAACAACTTTAGATAAATGTGTACAACCACACTGGAAATTGTAAAAGCTATATCATCATTTCTACCATACTCACCAACACTACCCTAACTCAAAAATATTTCTTTAAAAACTTATAATAAGTCATTCTTGAATTGAAAAAATTCAATTCATGAAATTAAGAAGGAAAAATAGGTTGGATGAGATAGATTATGGGTAAGGTTGGATTCATTGAAAACCAGATATGAGGTTTACAACATAGATCCTTCATCATCTGACGAGTGAAAATTAGCTATGTAAATTTCCTAATTTGAACTATCGGAATATTATATTATAATAATATATATATTAAAAGATAAATCATAAATTATATCACCTTATATTGATACATCTGATAAATTATCTAGGGAAGAAGGATCAACTTGTTTTATAGGAATTAAACAAAACATATTATATAAAAACTCATCAACTGAGAGGTTTGGTCAACCTTTTTCTACAATAATAGTAGAGGAGGGAGACTACTTATATTTCTCTAGAACATAGGGTAAAAGAGGTATATAATTTCCACTAGGTTTGGGTGGACTTCTACCAATATTATCATCCCCACCATCACTATCTGGAATAGAAATATTCAAATAAATAAGACGGGTTTCTGGAGACTTCTCTTCTCTTTGAGGTATAGTGTAAAATATTGGATATACCTTTATCACAAACATAGTAGGACTATATAAAACCACATTCTCATTTCCATAACTTCTTAAATTAGTGAGATTTCGTTTGAAAAGTAAAGATCCAAGTGTAACCTCCCCCTTAGGAGATACTACTCCTTCCATGGGTCCTATATCTTTTGTAATATGTATATAAGGTGATATAGTCATTTTTCTCCTAATACCTCAAGGAATACTTACTAAGATAAACTATCACATCATCTCTAATTTAATCATAAGAATAGTCATCTTTATAATCTTAATTAGGCTCCAAACCTGGATCAATTGTTTCCTTTTATCAGGTTGGATTCTTTATAGGATTGAAATGATTATACAATTTTTTGTCATCCCCAACCCACATATTCTTATATTGAATTAATAAAATCTTTATTCTCTTATAGGAATTGTGATTCAAACAAATACCAATTAAAGGAGTATAATTTTTCTCCCCCTAAGAAACAAGTACCTTAAGATATAAAAAGGTTGATATGAACTTTAGAGATAGTAGATAATTAAATTGAGATAAATCCTTTCTTAGTTTATCTATATATATTATAATAAATATAGAAAAGGTTATATAAAATCCATTTACCCATAGATAATGAAATTTAAAGTCCGGATGTCGTAAAATGTGGAAATGACCTTTTCTAGTAAAAATATTATACTAAATAAACATAAGAAATAACCTGCACTGATAATTAAACTCAATAGTATTTGTACTTCTAGGATTTATATTACAAGTTTTATCTTATAAAGATCTCTCAAACTCCAAATGATTATTCTTGATAGGTTAATAACTTTGAAATTCTTCATACTCGCCTTGATGTGGTACTTTTAAACATACACCCCAAAAGGTTGAATAAAAAACATGATTTTTACCATAAATAATCATTCTAATGCGATATCATATTTCACCACTTTAAAAATAATATTCATATAGAAATATCTTACTAATTAGGGATAAAAAGGACTATCACTATCCATGAACAACCTAGTCCATCCTTGATGTTGTACAAATTTTCACACTAAGGATTGACTTTATCTAAACCATAGTAAATCCCTTTCCTTTTCTATAAAAAAATCACAATAAAATAGGCGCATCTTCTAGGGTTTTATAGTTCCTCTAGAGATTTCATTTGATCTTTTAGAAGTACCTAAGGATTTCAGAGTGGCATTTATAAGGCAACATTTCATTATGTATATTATTGACTGATATTCGAAGGTTGGAAGGATAGGGTTTGGTTAACAAGGAGAGTTAAAATTTGAGTTTGGATTATGTTTCAAGAGAAGAGAATCAGTTTAAATTCTTTTTAGGGTTCTTGTAAAATAATTTAAGACTTTGTAAATAGTAAATTATGGGAATAAAATATTATTTAAATAAAAAAACATACGATATCTCAAAATAAGGCATGGAAGTCTGTTTTTCCATAATACCAAAAATAATCTCAAGCAATATAATCTACCATACAATCCTAAATACGATACATCGAATTAAAAAAACAGGTAGCTTAAGCATAATAAGTGACTTAATATTATCATATTAATTATCAAAAGAAATTAGTTAATTCATATAGATAGAATACCTTGAAGTAATTAATAATTAAAACAAGGTATATGAAATTAAGCATAAAATAATTAGACATATTTAATCATTCATAATTCATGTATGATATAATTCAATTTCTCAAAATTCATAGAATTTGTAAATATGTAGGCAAGATTATGTTTTGTGCCAATGAATTCAAGAGTGATATCGCATTTTTTAAAATGATATCTCAAAAAGTGATGGCTTATATTTATATGTTTATTCCTAGAGAGAGATACATAACTCTTAAAAAAATTAATAGCATTTTTATTTTTACAATTATAGGATCATGTTTAAATTGATATCAATAATCTTGGAATGTGTGTTTTATCTTTGGAATTTGTACACAAAAACTATCTGTAGCTATGTATTTTGCTTCATTAGTAGATAAAAAAAATATTTTCACATCTTAATGCATAAAAAACTAAAGAATTTTCCAAAAAAGTGATATGTTATAGAGGTTTTCTTTCTATATAAATAACAACCACAAAAAATGTAGCATCTTGACTCAGGAGCCACATAGAATGGTTCCCCGATATGTTATAACATTGGGTCTTAAGCAGCCTCCCCATATGCCATAGACTATCGACTAACAACAAGGGTCCAATGATGGTACAATGGGGAGATTAACCACATGATGATAAGAGTACTGAATTATAAGATATAATGAAACAATCAATAATGTAAGAAGTGTAAATAAAGTATAGAGAAATGGAAGACAATTATGACTAATAAGAAGTCCAATTCCAAATATAAAACTATGAATGCATGTATGGATGAGTCTATATAAACTAAAGTAGTAAACATACAGAAGGTGATATACTATAGTACATGTATAATAAAAAAATAAAATCCAAAGGGATATCTCTATGATAATACTGAGCTCTAGCTCAATCCCGTTCTTCTATCTCCTATGTATTAATGAACATAACAAGCATAATCTATAAAACTAAACCTACAAATAATAGGACTATTTGGGTATCCGAGTTCAATGGTGGCCTAAACAGTGTGTGAGATATACTCATCCGACCACCACCAATGGTGACTAAAGGAAAATATAGTCTTTGTGTATAAATATAGCAAATATATAGGTATAATAGAAATAAATAAATAAATAAATAACAGTAAATGTGTTGGGATTGGGTCCCTCAAGGACACCCAACTGACTATACATGCTTCGACCTAAGATGAGAAATTTATGAAAGTAAGTCACCATGTGAATACATGCATTTATATTTATTTATTTATTTATAATAATGAATGTATATATGTGTGTACTATGTTATCCATAGCATATATAGACATATATATATAGATAAGATCACTATTTGGGACCTGAGATGTAACTCAATAATCCATTAAACGGAGTCTCTAAAACCACGGGAAATTATGGGTTGTCAAATACATCTAAACATAAGACCATTAGTTTTTCAAATACCCAAGGTACATAGCCAAGTAATACTAGCATAAAAATTATCATAAATATATACCACTAATCATTTATAATAAAAAAAACATTCATGATAGAATCTATACATTCTATGAGCCTGTCCAAGGGGTTTCGTAATGAGGGACCCAAGTATCACCCAAGGAGTCATGTAATTCCATCAATTCATGAGCTTTTCTTAGTGTTACATAAAGAGGAAACTCAAATATTTCTCATAACATCAAAATTATCGATGAGTCTGTCCATGGGTTTTAGTAAAAAGGAAACCCAAGTATCTCTCAAAGCATGTGTAAATTAATCTAGCCTATGATCTCATCCAATGAATTTTGTATAAAGGATACCCAAGTATCACTCAAGGCATAATATAATAAAATTAACCTATGATCTCATCCAAGACATTCTGGATAAGAAACATGAGTATCAATCACTGTATATGTAATCTCAACAACTTATGAGCCCTTACAAGGCATTCCATAAAGAGGAACACAAGTATCGATCACGTCATAATATAGTTCATATAATCCTTTAGAATTAACAATATGTAATGAACATGTTTATAAGCATTCCATATGACATATTCATGTTAGATTAATTAAAATTTCATTCCTTTGATAATGCCTCATTACATGTCAAGTATACTTTAATAGGGCCATACCCATTTATCATTTCATGAAATCTAATTGGTTTCCCATTTTTATTAATTAAGGCATCGCACCTCATAGGTGGTGTTATTACAAAACAGGGTACAGTTGTCATTAAAATTTATTAAATTCACGTAGTCATCCCTTACATGAGGGAAACTCAACACACCATGTGAGGTGATCTATTAATGGAAAAGAAATTATAATTATAAGTATTTGAAATAACACCCAAGTAAGGTGGTTTAATTATGTAAACACATATAAAGCTCAAGTCATATAAACAACTCACCCCAAAGGATTGTTTTAGGTTGAGGTAAAAAACCTTCAATAGTTTAAATTAAATCATAACAGTGATATAATTTATGGCAATAGATCATACATAATTAATTTCACATTTTAAGGGAAACACACGATGAATCTTGCATGCAGCGCAACAACACAATTTTTAAACTAACAATACATTAAGGGAAAATCCATATACCACCTATATCATGATTAGGATGGTATAGTCATCCAATATCGAGATTTCATTCGATCTAGAATGAGAGAAAATTGAAGGTTCAACAAATACACCGAAAATAGGGTGAATTGGCTCGCACAGATTTAGCATTCGGTATGGAAAGATAAATGAAGAATAGAAGACTGAGCATTATTATACATACCGAGGGGATTCCAATGCATCTTATAATGTTATATTTGAACAATAAATAGAGTATATCCACCCATGGAAGAGGGAGTGAGAGGATAGAACACATGGGACTAGTTGGGTGTTTAATGGAGGAGAAAACAGGGTAAACCCCATTTATAGTTGGAGGGGGAAAATGATAAATTTTTTCCATTTTAAATTGGATCATGGTTAGGCTATTAGTTTTTCCAATCCATGAACCAATACTGTATTTCTCACAACTCAATAACCAAACCCTGTACAGTTTGGATATATGGTTTAGTCTAATTGTGTGTTAACTATGTAGTTCTACTAGTTAAGTGGCACTAAGGGTGTGGTCTAGGTCCATTATTTGGTAAAATCATATGTGGTCCATGAATATCACCCTTGAACACCTACAACATGTCACATGGTTATCCATGTGAGGTCCCATGGTATAAATAAATTTTTCACCTTAAGAAAAGGGGTTGCACAGTTGATCTGCATGATTAAATTTATAGTGTGCCTCATTCTGTTTCCCCAAAAACTAGTGACTTAATAGTCTTACAATTTTAAAGATCAAATAAACTTATGATACACCTATTTATACCTTAAAAACATCCAAAAACAACACATTCATGTTTTACAACACTCGAAATTACATTAAAAATCTTAGTTTATGATTTGACTCTCCCACCAAACAAAATGTTTAAATTCATTTTGACTTTTCAAACTAGTCCAAAAAATATATGTTACAATCTCCTAACCTTATAACTTATCATCCTTGAGAATCTACGGGAAATTATTTAAACAATACTCAACCATTACAGGTTGTGAATATCCACTCAAATGGTCGTGTTGTGTCTCAGAATTCCCAATGCACCTTTAAGAGTAATTTTAATCACATGGTGCTTAAACCCTTAAAACATGGGTCAACGCCCATAAACAAATATGAAACATCCATGTGAATCTTACCTAATACCATCTAACTCAATACATTATCCCATAAAAATATCTTTAATAAAGGGGCCTAAGTTCTTCACTGCCTTAGGTATTCACCTTTGAACTACCAATTCTGATTAATGACACCAAAACCATCGAAATTCCATATTGAAATATTTCTATATCATTCTAAAAATTATCCTATAACATTTCTCAAAATGATACACCTAATTATGGGAGAGGAAAACACTCTGGACCAAAAATTTTATAGCAATAGTCATCTCTGATTTAACTAGATCAAAACTTATCTCTTTAAATTTTATTGAAAATCCGAGATAAGCCTTTCAGTAGCACCAGCCTAAACCCAGATCTTACACAAAATAGTTTTACAATGACCATATATCTCTATTAAAGAGTGTTCTAGTCGAACCACATATGGATAACTATTCTAAAAAACTCTTGACATATATTTCTAACATAATTTAAAATCTAGATCCCGATGACTTTAAGTGGAGGCATCAGGAGACCGCATTGAGAAAATTCACCAAATCTCATAAAATAATTCCGGTGATGTCTCATAATCTTAGCATTCCTATTTTTTTATCAAATTGAATATGAGTTCCACAATGTCCATTCAATGACTGGTATCACATTTTTACAACCCTTCTCTCAATAGGTTCATCTACCAACTACCTATGGTGACGTCAACACCATAAGGATTCCTTTAAACCGCTTATTTAATGAACTTCCAAGGATTCCATTCATTAAAATAGTATATATTTTATTGGTTTAAGATTGGTATATAACCAAATCTCTCTCATTGTACTCAATATGACATCAATATAGGGTTCATGATCACCTCTAAACAAGTATTATTCCAAATTTTTATTGTTAGGCATGTGATTATCCTTTTAGACCACACATGTATTAAAAGCATGTTATAATAGCCTTATCTAAAACCCAACACCCCTTCTCTTAACTATGAGTGTCCAGGTTCAAACATGGTTCAACTGTATCATGGCACCCAATTGTATATCATGATATCCCTCATCAAGTAAACTACCTATAATTTACTCAAGACATAGGTTATCTTGTTCTAAATCATCGTTATTTGAAACCATCAATCCTAGGCTTTCACATGTCCACTCACTATTTGGTTATCTGAAAGGTAACTCATATAGATATCATGTACCAAAACTTCCTTCTATAGTGGGTGTACACTCCTATATCACCTAGTTCCACACTTGACTCATGTTGTTGTTGGTCTTTCACCATCAATTTAATGTTGAATGTGATACATGGCATGTCAGTTTCATTATGGTAGGAGAGAACCTTGGAAATCACCTTGAAAATAGGCATCTACATGTTCCATTAAGTATTAGATCCCAATCTGACCAATTTTGAATGGTACCTTACGAGTTTATTCCTTTAACTAGAAACGATGTGCTTATTATGGACAACATGCTTCTCCATGATTTATGAGTGTCCTAGTAGTCATGTTAATGAGAATTGAATACATCTGAAGGAACATTTTATATCAATACCAAACATGTATAATAGACGTGACCAAAATAATTTTAGAAAGTGGATTACAAGGAGTGATGAAAACTAGCTTCTCATAAGCACAATAGATCGGAATCACTTTTAGATATACACATAATGCTCCTCCAGAGTCAAGTCCACATGCATCATTAGCATTAGACATAAATTCCAAAACTAATTTAGATTGACCATGATACGACACAAGATCCTTTGTATAAAATCATCTTGAATCATTAGGAAAACACGTGTTTTATTTCCATTTCAATGTTACATCACTAATAATGATCTCACAAGACCTAGGTCACTCTACTCCAGAGATGGTCTATAATTTAGCCTTCAAGAACCCACAAACGTTCACTGAAAGTCCAGGTAACCATATGGTTTAATGTATTTTGTGACCTTATTTCTAGAACAACATAAAATTTAATTTATCTCCATTAACGTGACAGGGAAAACATATAACAGTATGTTCCACTACTAAAAAAAACACATCAGACATTATGCATTCCTAGAATGTGATAGTACATTATGAGGAGTGAAAGGGCACTTGACCAAAAATGTATCCAATCTTGTGTGAGTAATGTCTAACCTGCTTAAATGGATCATTACACAATGCTCATATCTTTAATAAGTTTTAACTTTATGAATGACCACCCATTTACATGGGGGTTTCACTTTATTATTAAGAGTCCTACTCGGGAAAAATAGCACCTGAACAACACCTCTCATCATAAAACTTCTCATTAAAATTTTTAAATGATTAAATGTTTTAAGGGAACTACCTCTACATGGATCATCCCTTACTAATTTATAAGATGTTGATGCTCAATTTTCAATCTTTCATGAAAATTCACTAAGCCTCACCACCTAACCTTTAGGTTTAAGCATAATAGATTAGAAAGTAACTATGGCCTCTGGGAAACAATCATGTTCCCACTCAAAGATGTTTTAGATCTAACCCTTCCATGAAGTTTCATGATATAAACACCAACAAAAGGTTTCATTTTATGAAATTTAAAATAATTTCTTTCAACATTTAAGAAGCTAACATATAGGGGGTTTCAAATACTAGTGTCAAAAACAACTGTAATAAGCACATTATTTATCTTATATCATGCAGAATTTTAGGAAAATTATCTTATAATTACCTTTTTAACAATTTATTAGATTCCAGATATTTCACAATTGTCTTAGTTAAAGAAAATGTTAATTTCCAATATATATAGGAAAAAAATATTTAGTTTGTAATTGGAATTTAATTAACTGATTCATCATTATAATAAATCTTCACAATAGATAACATGTTTTTCCTAAATTAAATAGGGTACTAGTCAAGTAATATACCACCATACATCTATATGTGAATCCATATAAGTAGTTATAGATATTTTAAATAACCATCCCTTTATAACATATACATACCCGTATGGGGATAAGTTCTACGGAATATAAAAAATAAAGTTAACATGTGAGGGTCCCATTAATCCTTTCTAGGTTCATATAAATGAAACCCAAAACATTTTAAACATTAAAATATTGAAACAACCTTATTGGGTTTATTTGGTAAGAGTTTATCACCGTGACCAACCCCCACTTTGGTTAATATAGGTCTATCTAATAATTATAACAGGTCAAGATTGGCCTTCTTGGGTCAATTCATGTAAAAGGCCCCAAAGAATCCAATTCATTTAAAATCCAAAATTTAAAATTGTTCATATTTATGAAATTTTCCCAAGGTACATCAAGATCATATATATATATATTTCATTATATGGATCACCATTTTCCAATTTATAAATAATCTATACACTTTATAGATTGAAAATTGGCTTCCATTTAATCGTAAAAAGTATTTTTTGTGCCATGAAACCCTTGTTTCACAGCTCATACGTATCATGATTTGTTAGTTAATGTGCCACTATTATTCAATATGGTAAAAACCTTTTATTTTGATGAATACACTTTAATAACTAAGTTTATATAAAAATTAAAACTATTCATGCAATCATAAAAAAATACATAGAACACAGGGAAATTAATTACCGAATCATGGTAAGAAGATAAATATACTAAATAATTATAAAACATGGCACAATAATCCCAGAAACATGTTGTAAAGGTACTCTTACTAAAAAAATCATCGAATCATGAAATAAAACTCAAGGAAAATATCACTATATTAGGTATTCTAATAATTCCTCTTATATAGAATGACATATAAAAGGCATGTAAATTTCTATGTTCTTATAATGATGCATGTAATGCTACTTCCTTATCATTATGATCCAATGGTGAAATACATTAAATATCATAAATCAGTAATTGCGTAAAATTCATTATTCACTCAAGGTGAAATCATAATAAACTATAACAATTACCCTATCATGTCCCATACATGACGTGAAGTTAATGTTGTTGCTGACTTCTTAGCTTCCTAAGAATCCTAAGGGGCTCAAATTAAACGTTTTTTAAGTCTTGGGTCTCTCCATTTGGAGTGTGTAAACCTTGTTTGTGTTAATATCTTAGGCCTACACTACTTCTGACCCCCATGAATCCCTTCTTTCCTTTTTACCCCCTTTAGTTTTTGAACTTTTTATATAAAATTTTTATTTCATCCAATAACATGAACAAAAATCTCATCCTTGGACACCTGGTCTTTTCCCCGTGCGTTGGTTGATCACTCCCAGACATGGATATTAAAAAAATTCCAACACATTAATAATATCATTTCTACCAACCCCCAAATAAAAAATTATGGAAAATAAAACTCTAATAGCACTTATAAAATCCTTACCCAGGAGCCACTTAGAATGGTTCCCTGAGATGGTCTACCACTGGTCCTCAAGCATGCCACCTTTTATGCCAGAGGATGAAAACATGAAACATGGGTCCAATGATGGTACTATGGGGATACTATACCCTCATGACTAGAGTATCACAATGGTATAAGATATAATGAAACAATTGACAATGGGATCAATATAAATAAAGGACACATAAGTAAAATATAATAATAACTGATAAGATGGCCAATACCAAATATATAACTATGCATGAATGTTCAAATGAGATTACATAAACTAAATTAGTAAACATATTGAATTTGATAAAACACAGTACATGTATAAAAAAAATAAAATCTGAAAGGTTATCTCCATTAGAATCCTAAACTATGGCTTAGTCCTATTCTTCTATATCCCATTTATAAATGAACAATGCAAGCATAATCCATAAACCTGATCCTATAGACATAAGGTATGTTCTGGTACCCCAATGCAATGGTGGCTTGAAAAGGCTGTGTCATATACTCAGTAGGCCAACACCAGTAGTGTCTAAATCATAATCAAGTCCATGTTTATAAAATATGGAAAATGTACTGGTATAAAAAATATAATAAATAAATAAAAGTAGACAAGTTGGGTTGAGGTTCCTCAAGGAAACCTAGCCAACTATACCATCTTCAGCCTAAGTTGGGATATCTCTGAACAGAATTCACCATTTGAATATAGAAATATATATATTTGTAAAATTATGCATGTATATATGTGTGTAATATGTACGTCCTAACATATATAGACATATATATAGGTAATTAACACTAGCCAAGACCTAAGATGTAACTCAATCATCCATAAAATGGAGTCTCTAAAACCATAGGAAATTACCGTTAGTCACATTTATCATAAAATAAGATCATTATCTGGTCAAGGACCCAAGGTATATAGCCAAGGAATCCTAGCATATCAACTATCAAAAAGAGACACCACTAATCATTGGTAATAAATAATCATGTGTTATAGAATCCATGAATATTATGTGACCATCCAATGAATCATGTAATGAGGGACCTAATTATATTCCAAGGAGTCATGAAATACTGTTAATTCACGATCCCATCCTTAGTATTAAATAAATTGGAAACCCAAGTATTTCATGTAACATCCAACCTCCCTATAATCCCTTCCATGGAGTTCCACAAAATGAAAACCCATGTATCACTTAGAGCATGTGGAAATTCATCTTGCCTATAATACCATCGAAGGATTTCTCTAAAAATTAAACCCAAGTATCAATCAATGTTTAATATATTATTAGTAACCTCTAATACCATCCAAGTTATTTTGTGCAAGGAACCAAAGTATCACCCATGTTATATGTAATCTCAATAACCTATGTGACTATCTAAGGCCTTCCGTAAAGAGGACCCAAGTATCACTCAAGGAATGATATAGTTTATCTAATCCTTAAGAATTAACAATAATTAATGTATGTGTTTATAAGAATTATATATCACATATTCATGTAATCATAATTAAGAGGCCATGTCATTAAGCCGGACTCATCACAAGTCAAGTATACTTAAAGAAGGCCATGCACATTTATCATTTCAATAATTATAATTGTTTTTCAATTTCTATTAATTAATATCATTCACCTCATAGGTGGTTTTATTAAAAAATAGGGTGTATATTTCATTCAAATTTATTAAATTCAAGTTTTCATCCCTTACACGAGGGAAACTCAAAAACTCCACGAGAGGTGATCTATTAATGGACTAGACATTATGATTATAATTATTTGATAAAACAATCAAGGATGGTGGTTTAATTATCTAAACAAGTATAAAGTTCAAGATGTATAAACAAATAACCATATGGGGGTTATGGTTGAGGTGAACAACTTCCAATGGTTTAGATTAAAGCATAACAGGGATATAATTTAAGTAATTAGGTCCTATAAAATTAATTTCACATTTTAAGGAAAACACATAGAGAATATGGAATGTGGAACAATGATTAAATTTATAAACTAACAATTATTTAAGGGAAATCTATATAGCAACTAAATCATTTTTAGGATGTTCCACTAATCCAATATCATGCTTTTATTTGAACTGGAATGATAGAAAGTTCATGATTTGAAAAACAACCTAAAAATAGGGAGAATTAACTCATGTAAATTTATCATTATATATAGATAGATAAATGAAGAATATAATAATGAGGATTCTTACACTTACATAGGGTCTTCCAAATAATATGATGGTGTTTTATTTGGGAAAGAAATGAGGAATATCCACCCATAGAAGAGGGTGAAGAGGAGAGCGTGTAGAGGACCTATTAGGAGTGAAACGGATGAGAGAATGGGTAAAACCCATTTAAGGTCAAATGGGAAAAGAATTGCATTTTTCTACTATTAAAGGGGTGCATGGTTAGGTCGAATGATTTTTTTAACCATGCACCAACTGTGTACCTCTCATTTCTCAAGAACCACACCCCACATGGTTTGGTTGTAGGGATTAGTCTAATCATACGACAACCATGTGATGGTACTCGTTAAGTGGAACAATGGGTGTAGGCTAGGTGCATGATTTGGGAAAACCATGCATATCTTGTGTGATTCACCCCTTCACACTTACACCATGTCACACAGTTATCCCTATGAGGTTTAATAGTTTAAAAAACCATGCCTCTAAATAAAAGGGGTCGTATGACTAATCTCTATGGTTAAACTAACCATAATCAAACCATGTGCATCATTCTATTTCCCTAAAAACCGGTCCTTTTATATCCCAACACTTATGAGGCTCAACCAAACTTTTAAGACACATATTGGGTCCATAAACACATCAAATAACAACACTTTAAAGTTTTCTAACACTCAAAATTGTGTTCCAAATATCATTTAATGATTTGTCTTTCCCACCAAACAAGCAGTTTAAATTCACTTGGAATTTTCAACCTATTCCAAAACACATGAGATTAAAAAATTCAGTATCTGAATAAATGACTAGTTCAAAATCATATCCTCTATAATAAAAAAGTTTAAATTTAATCATATTCTTTATGTATTTAAAAATCCTTTTAAATACATTTAAATGATATTCCACAGACTTTCTTGAAAATTATAACACTCAAATATTGTTCATAAAATATGGTCAGTTGGCAATTAAGTATAGTAATCTTCTAATCATTCCTCTATTAGATATTGGGACAATTTTTTTTTCAGTTTCATATAAATTAAATATATTTATTGTACTCATAGGAGTGTCACTACCTTTTGTGTTATCCATTCTAAATAATTTTAAAAGATCTATTCTATTCTTTTTTTGATTTAAAATAAGTCCTTCCTTGTTTTGAAAACCGTTATCTGATTCTCTAACAACATCATTTAAAGGATGACCATTATGGGTTCTAATGGTTTCAGTAACTGTAGTAATTGGTTCTTACATGTCTTCCTCAAGATCAGGTTGGTCATATTTTTTAGTTTTGTTTAATCTAGGCGATTCAACATGAAAATTTGCAAATAAGATACTTTAATGGTTTATTCAAATTCATATTTTACATATCATACTCAAGGTATTCTAAAGAATTTTTAGGATCATATGGATTCATTTTATCAATGTTTATATGTACATATTCTTCTATAACTTTTTTTATTTTATTTTAGTCTCTATATGATTTTATATAGGTTTAATAACCTATTAAAATACCTACATCACTCTTTAGATAAATTTTTTTAGATTATCTATTTTGTTAATAATAAAGACTTTATGCCTAAATAATTTAAAGTAATTAACATTAGGTTTTTGACCATTCCATAATTCCTAATGATTTTTCTTTAAAAGAGGCATGATAAGAACCCTATTGATGATATAAAAAGATGTATTAATAGATTAGACCTAAAAGTAGATGGTCAATTCAAACTCATTAAGAATATTCTAGTAAATCTTTTGACGTGTTATATTCCTTCTTTCAACCACTCCATTTTATTGAGGAGTACTAGGATTTGATAAGTTGTGGTTATAACCATGTAGTTATCATAAGGTCTCAATGAATTAATTCTCAAAATCATAGTCATTATCACTTCTTAAGGTCTTTATGGTAATTATACTATGGTTTTCTATAGACTTATCATATTTAGAAGGAAAATATTATAAGCTTCACTTTTGTAAGACATAAAATTAACCTATGTGAATATTGAATAATAAACAATAACCACATAAGAATAATTCTTTACTACTAAACTAGAAACTCAACATGGTCCAAATAACTTCATGGGAACTAACTCTAGGGGTTGAGAGGTAGAAACGTCTTTCTTCGGTTTCAAATAAATATTATGTTTCTTCTTTTTTGACAAGGATTGCATACTTTATATTTTAAAAATTATAGATTATGTAGATCCATGATTAATCCTTTATTATTAATAATTTTAAGTGAGTGTATGTTGTAGTGTCCTGGTATCTTATTCTACAACAAAGATTCTTTATGAAATGAACTTAAGTAAGAAAGCTTTTGAGAAACCAGAAAATATATATTAAATACATACACAATATCATTTTTAAGGAAGTCAATACTAAATTATTCTTAGAATAATAAATTTTAGAGGAATTGTTTTCAAACATAACATGAAAACCATCATCACATTATGGAGAAATTATAATAAAATTACATTTTAAACCATAAATATAAAGAACTCTAGAAATTAAAACATATTTGGAGTTATTGATTTGTCTGATGTCCATAATTTTTTCATTTAGAATTATCACCAAAAGTGACATGAACACCATCCTCTTTCAAAAGATTCTTAAAAAATGAGAAGTCCTTTGTCATAATTATAAAAAATCCATTCTCTAGATACCATAAGTTCTTACTAGTACTCTTTAAACATTATAAATATATAAAATTAATTACACAATGATTTTGGTACCCATATTTTATTGGTTCTAGAAATGTTAGCACATAATATTTTGGGAATCCATACAAGATTAACATATCCATCAATAGATAAATTAAGAATACTAAAAATAAAGAACCTTTTTAGACCAAAGGTAAATGATTTTTTTCCAAAAATATATGAATTTGAACATTGAAAAAACTAATTTTTATAAAATTTTATTCGACCATTCTAGTAACCAATTTCAATTGTATATTAAGGTGTAGTCAATTTACCAATCATCGTAGTCACTATTTCTCTTCCCTATGAAATATTTTCAAATTCCTTATTTATTTTTTCATTATAGAATTTAAGATCATTGTTTTTCTTTAAAAAAATAACATTATTTTTTTTTTGAATACATAGATCACAATTTAATGTTGTAGAAAAAGAATGATTTTCTTTAGATTTTTATATTTTTCTTTCATCTCATTCCTTATGTCTTAAAATGTGGAAATTTATTCAAATAATTATTCATTAAACATGTTTTAATCATCATTTCACTCACATTAAATGAATACTTAAGTAGTAGGTATTACCTTGGATGTAGAATCCATAAAACACATATTTTCTTTATTTACAAGCTCTGTCCTTTATTATGTCTAATCCATTGAATCTTTATTATGATGAAATCCAAGTATCATTAAATGCCTTCTTGTATTTTTTAACATTTTATACATTTTTTATTTAAGATTTGGGTATTCATATTTGTAATTACTTTTTCTTTTTCACTTGTATCGGGTTACTTTACCAAACTAGTCATCCTTTTTCTAGTTTCATTTTCTATCATATTTTTCCTTGTAACTTGATTTTATAAAAAATATTTTCCTTCTATAAAACTTATTAAACTTTATTGATAGATGATTTATCTCCTCACTCCAACTAGTTATTGTAGCTTTAATAACTTCCTTTTATTTTGATTGATATTCTTAAAAAATAATAGAATTTTTTGATTCAACATTCTCATCAATTTTTACCATTAATTATTCATCATACATCATATGTTTTTCTGTATGTTCCTAAAGTAAAAAATTTTCCTATGTCACATTAATCTATATTAGAGAAAGTAGTGACTCTTTAGTGATTAGGTAGACATCTGAAGGACCTAAATATTTGATCTTTTTCATCCATTTTTTCCAATCACAAAAATGGTATTAATGATTTCATTGAACCTGATATACATGTCATAAATATATTAATTTAGTTTCATTTTAAATTTATCATATTATATAGTTTACATATTCAATATCATTTATTTAAAATTTGAAATTCCCTCATGAGATAAAAATAAAGTATCCCATTGTAACATCCTAGATCCAAACAGCCACACAAATAGTGCTATCGGGTCGGGTGTCGCTGACCTTAGGCACACCTCCATGAACACCAAAGGTTGATGACTACAAGGGAGCGTGAAAAAAGGTATAGTGGGGAGGCTATTCCCTTTAAAAAAAGATAAAAAATTGGTCCGAGTATAATAATATAAAATCAACTTTAAATAAATGACTTAGTATAATCGAACCAAACTCATAAAGTGGAAGAATAGAAATATCATAGAAATAGTGGCAGTAATAAGTAAATAGAAGCTGAAGAAAGTAAATAGAACAAAATTCCAGAAAATCACTTGTAGCCACTAAATAAAACCGAGAATTCATCCATAGCAGGTCGTACATATCAATATATAAAAAGGGCACCCATGGCTAACCATTGTAGCTACATACAAGATAAGCATGTTGATGCTGAAAAGGAAAATAAACAAAAGTAAAGCTCCAACTAGGAATGGCCTCAAGGTCCATTCCAATATCCAATCCAAACAGTACTATGATCCAACTCTAGAGGCTGATCCCTTACATGAACATAAATTCATAATGTCTACACGTGTCCTGAAGGCCCTATGTAGGGTGTGAGATGAATCTATGTAGGATACCATCCAATGGTTCATTCATAGTATAAGTGGTTATGAAGACATGTATCTATAAGTAAAGTAAATAGTATGATGCAATAAATAAACACAACCTCCACTGGTGCTCAGCATCCACTGGGGATTTTTACCTGCTTCGTCCATCATTGAAATCTCAGATGCAATGAGAGTCCTTGACCCATGGCCCAAGGTACTCATGTAGTCACAAAGTCCTACGTGAACCCTCAGGTTCCACCTTAATCACATAGACCAGCACCACGTGCCTCTTGAAACCTCATGTCTCAAAGTGCTGACATCCTGAAGGCACGCCTAAAAAATATTGTCCCGACCCCACAGACTCCTGCTTGAAAGCTCACATCGACCCATGGCATGATAACTGTAGGAATAACAATGTTTGCCCTCATATAAATAACTAGGTCCATGACCTCAATCATGGCGGGCCTCATCCCGCAACCTGATAGCATCATCGTTATCAAATGAAGGCTCCTCACATTCTACATGGAATCCTACAACAAACACCCCCAAACCTCAAATACCTAAAATAAAACTACCTAGGGTCTCTACCCACATGAGTGGTCAAAAGCACCTCATCGTGGATTCAACCTGTGTATACATGACTCAAGTGGCACTTTGGACATCCTAGGTGAGTGGTAATCACCAAATAAAGAACCTAAACCACAACATCTCTGGCACCTCATTCCCTTGTTACCATGTCACTCAAATTTGATGGACTTCCCATCCAAGTATTTCAGGCCATGCCCAACATGACAATCACACTACCTAAAACTGACATCCATGATCCCCAATCCTGTGGTTAAAACCACTCAAGAAAATCTAGGCCAAGCTCAACTAGTAATCAATATCAGACAATCTCAATGTCCATGGCATCCCAAACCCCAGTCAATCCCCTCAAAAACCTAAGGATCTTATCATATTTAATATCAATAATCACATATATATATATAACACATTTAAGCATTGTAAACAGGTAATTCGATTTAAACATATTGAATAGAACTATCAACTATAACATGGAAGCACTGAGCTCTTGAATGCCTATAACAAGTTTAATCACACTTTCACAAATTAAGAATACATGTTAAAATAAAAAAACATCAATTTTAACCATTTTTGAACCCCGTCCAAAAATAACCTAATGACCAACACCCTCTCGCTCGGCCTTTCTCAATCAATTCAAGTATGGGGCATGCCTAACGGCATCCCATGTGTCTAAAAATCAATTCAATATGCCACAGTAGTTATAATGGGGTGTCACTCAAAATACCTGAAGACACTCTAAAGGATATGCCACCCAAAGTCCCAAAAAAACAAAAAAAATAAGGTATGAACCACCTACCTTGTACACGTACAACACTTCTTGTCCAGTGTCAGCCTATAATTCGGCCTAGAATGGGATATATCTACAAAAAGATCGTAAACTCTCAACCCTAAATAACTTGGTCGAGATAAGAAATATTTAAGAACATATCATGAAGAATTGAGAGCTTACTGATGGGGTTCCAACAGATTTAACAGTGTTCAACTTGGAGTTTGGACGAACGATCTGAAGAAAAAAATGAGTCTCGATCAACTGGTTCGTAAACCCGGGTGAGACCTACTACCTCTCTGCCATAAAATGAGGCTAATTCCTATTTTAAGAAAAAATTAGAAATTACAAGGCATGTAATTAAATATACATACCGTGTGTATGGTCAAGTTTCACATTTTCGCTGACTTACTTTCCAGGTCTTTAAAATGCCTTGCTGACATGATTACACAGTGTGCACTAGAAAGTATAGAACATATACTGGGTTGGTTCTCCCTTTCATGATGATATCCCAATACACCATATATATCCATTACACGACCATACATTACACAGAGTGTAACCCTAACTCATTCCATGTAATGGGCCTAAAGCCATTACTAACCCTGTTTTCCCTGTTTTCTCAAAAATAAACTGAAACAAAAGGAACTCGTACCTCAAAGGAATAACCAGGTTCTTATAAATGTTCCCCCTTAAAGCAATTCATCCCCGAATTTCCCTTATAAGGGTAGTGAATAAACATTCCAGAAAACATTTCAGCCCAAAGATCAAATCAAATAAATTTTTAGTAAGATGTTTTCGAACCCATGGTCCTCCTGTGACATATTTTCACCCCTACACCTCATCAAGTGCTCTTGTGTCACTTCTGACACCCAATTATATCCCACGCTCTATCATTGACCACCTTAATCCCATGGCACCCATGGCAGGACAAGGTCCCACATCCCATGGATTCTCAAATCAACCTGGTACCTTGCACCTCAATCACAACTGAATCCTCAATTCCCAGATTCCCAAGGCACCTCAAGTAACCCCCATCCAATGATTCCTCTATGCTTTAGAACCACAAGTAACATGCATCCCATGGATACCCCGATGCCTCAGCACCCCAAAAACACACAACCAAAGATGCTCCTAATGACAAAGAACTCATATATATATATATATATATATGTATATATATAATCATGAACCCGAGATGGTTTTAACCTACTGACTAGTGTATCGTTAGTCAATATACATCATGTGCACCTCATGCACTCAAAAAGGGCATGCCTTAATAGGCCTTGCCAAAATAGAATGAAAATGAAATCATGGACACACCCATGGTGTACCTCTAACTGTCATCATCTCACTAGCTTAATCAGCCCCTGGAAGCTCCACAACATTCACCTGGCCTCACACATGACTGCTTAAATCCCTACCTCCCTACAGTGTTGCACCAGTTATCATCCACTATCCCCATGACTAGGTCCCACTGACTCTTCCACATTCTTCACGTGCATGTGAACCTCAGCTACCCTAACTTGGTTCTGATCCTGATCTGACCTCTGAAGCCTGCACCTGATTCTGTTCCTATCTTCTAGAAGTCTAAGAGGGATACCCGCAAAACCTCTCAAGATGTCCAGTATGTCCACATGCCTAGCACTCCTTTGGAGGCCTATCTCACTGATTACCAACATGCCTTGGCTGCCCACACTAAAAGGAAACTAGTTTTGAACTACCATGATGTTGTCTAGATGGGTAATTGGCCATACCGCCCTACTTGAACTCATCCAGACCTCATTTCCTGCCATCTGAACCATGACCTGAAGCCTATTCCCAGCCTAAGTGATACATATCCATTAAGTTTCCCTTGGATTAGTGCCTAATTCACTGCCTCTGAGAACGAGGCTAGCCTAAATATGTTTATCTGCACCTGTATGGAATTCCATAATCCATATTCAAAGCACCTCGCTCTTGAGGTGGCATCGATTACCAAACCTAGTGAAAAGTGAGACAGATCAATGAAAGTAGTTTCATAGTCCATGACGGACATGTCACCCTACTAAAGGCTCAAGAACTATTGATCTATCTCTCCCCATAGTGTATCTAGGAAAAAGTGCTCATATAATCTATCCTCAAGTTCTTCTTGGCCAGTCCCTCATGTCTATGAGACTGCACCTCCACATCCCACCAGCACTTCACTTGCCCTCTAAGAGTATATGTTTCTAGCTTGACCCCTTGCCCTGAAGGTGTCTCGAGCTACCCAAATATCATCTGCATACTCTTTATCCAGTTCTATGCTTCCTACAGACCACCATCACCCTAAAAAATAGTGGGTGGTGTGACTGGAACTCTAGAGAAAGGAAATCCATATAGGGCTCTATTCCCTAATAACCTCTATCGATCTCCTAAAAAACACGTACCAGACTAGATTGGAGCTACTCATTGAGCCACAACCCAAATTCTGTCAAACTTGGTAGCTACCCTGCCTACTTGGGATCATGAACACAATCATATCTCTAAGCATGTACTTGTAGATCATGCTCGGCCTGGACCTCAGGGGTCTAAACTTGATCGTGCTCCTATGACATAGTATCATCACCCATCTGACACTCCATCTCATCCATCTAAAAGGAACCCGCTGAATACCATAATGGTCAGACATCCCACATATATAACAATATATATAACATAGATAGGGAAAAAAGTAAAGAGGTAGTGCATAACAACTACCTGTACTCTACTCCATCGTATTCATACCCCACAGGATCCCAGCCTCATGGTCTCCTTACCCACCCTCAAAAGAGCCAAGTATCACAAAATCCCCAGGACAAACCCTTCCTAACAACCAGCATTTCCTCAATCTAACGACCGAGTCACCCAATCCTGGTGATCAAAATCACCACAACCATAGTACCTTCCAACTCTTATAAGATCCAAGCCCAAGTTCCCTGCCACATTCAATTTTACATAAATTTATATCATGGAATATCACATTGTTTAAAACAAGAAATTTTATCATGAATTTCACCTTTTCACATGGAAATTGACTTATATTACATGGTATTGTCACTTCATAAAGCATATGTTCATTTATGAAATTGAAAAACCCTAAAAATGTTCCTATCAAAATCCCATAAAACATGCCTTTCCTTACCGAGCTAAGGTCTAATTATCCCTTACCATACCAGGTCAAGGGTCACATATCATAACCAATAATCTTCACAAACCAAGTGATTCACCAAGGTTGAAATCATATAAATTGTAATATGAGAAAAAGAAAAATAGTATAACCCACCCAATGAAACTCAATCCATCCCACGTACATGGGGTTTTAGGTACCCAAGAACGATTTCTTAATATAGTTTCGACAAAAACATATCTCTAGTTTACTATAATCCCAAATAGTAATACCAAGAAAATAGGTAAAAGAAACTCTTATGATTCCACTTTGTAACATACGGGATCCAAACATCCTCTCGAATAGTGCTACCAGGATGGGTGTCAATGACCTTAGGTTCACCTCCCTGAACACCAAAGGCTTTAGAGTAGTAGATATGGTGAAAAAAGGTTTATTGGGGAGGATATACCCTTTGGGAAAAGATAAAACACTAGTCCAAGTATAATAATATAACATGAAGCAGAAATAAATGACTTAGTACACTCGAAACATACCTACAGAGTGGAATCACACAAATATCATTGAAATAGAGAAAGTAATAAATAAAAAGAATCGGCATAAATTAAATAGAACAGCATGCCATCAAGTCACTTGTATCCACTAAATCAAACCAAGAATGCATCCATAGCAGGTCATACATATCAACATACAAAAAGGTTCCCATGGATAACCAATGTATCTACATATAAGATAAGCATGATGATGATGAAAATGAAACTAAAAAAATTAAAGCTCAATCTAGGAATTGCCTTAAGTTCTATACCAATCTCCATGCCAAACAGTACTACGATCTGGGTCCTGAGGCTGAACCCTTACATGTACGTAAATTCATAAGGTCTACATGTGTCCCGAAGGGCCCATGTAGGGTGTGAGATGAATCTTAGTAGTATATCACCCAATGGTGCATACCTAGTATAAGTGTTTAAGAATTAATTAATCTCTATATAAAGTAAACAATACATTTCAATAAATAAACACAACATCCACTAGTGCGTAGCAGCCATTAGGGAGTGTCACCAGCTTTGGCCATCACTGGAATCTCAGAAGAAAAAAGATTCCTAGACCCAAGGACCAGGGTACTCCTGTAGTCACAAAGTCCTAGTTGAACCCTCATGTTCAAACTCAATCACGTAACCCACCACAACGTGCCTACTGACACCTCGTGTCTCAAAGCACTGACATCCCGAAGGCACGTCCAAACAATAGTGTCCCGTTCCCATGGACTCCAGCTTCAAAGATCACATAAACCCATGGCATGAAAACCAGGGGAACAACAATGTCTGCCCTAAAATAAATATCTAGGCCCACGACCTCAATCATGGAGGGCCTCATCCCCCAACCCGATAGCATCATCACTATCAACCGAAGGATCCTCACCTTCCACATGGATTCCTATGGAAAGCACCCCTAAACCTCAAATACCTAAACTACAACTACCAAGGGACTCTACTTCACACGAGTGGTCAAAACCACCTCATCAAAGATTATACATGTGTGAAAAATGACTCAAATGACACTATGTCCATCATGGGTGATCGATAATCACCAGATAAAGAACCTAAACCACAAAATCTCTAGGACCCCGTGCCCCTGAGACCATGTCACTCAAATCTGATGGCCTTTCCATCCATGTATTCCAGGATATGAACAACCTGATAGGCACACTTCCTCAAACCGACATCCATAACGCCCAATATCATGGTCAAAATCACCCAAGAAAATTCTGGCCAAGCCCAACCAGTGATCAACATCACTCAATCCTGATGGCCACACCATCCCAGCCTCAATTCAAGTCCGTAACAACCAAAAGGATATCATAATATGTAATATCAAGCATCACGCACACACATACATATATATATATAACACATTTAATAACTATAAATAAGTAATTCAATTTAAATAGATTGAATTGCACTAGCTATCAGCTATAACATGGTAGCACTGAGGTCTTGAATGCCTTTAACTAGTTTAATCGTGCTTTAAAAAATTTAACATATGAGTTCAAAATAAAAAAATCAATTATAACCAGTTTGGAACCCCCATCCAAAATAACCTAATGAGAAACAACCTCTCACTCGGCCTTTCTCAAGTAATTCAGGTATGATGCATGCCCAATGACATCCCATGGGTCTAACAATCAATTCAGTATGAGATAGTAGTTATAGCGGGGTCTCAATCAAAATAACTAAATATATTCCAAAGTCCACACCACAAAAAACCCAAAAAAACACAAAATATGATATGCACCACCTACCTCGTACGTGTACGACACTCCTCATCTAGCGTCATCATCTAATTTGGCCTAGAATTAGAGACATCTACATAACAAGCCTAAATTATCAACCCTCGATAACTTAGTCGAGATAAGAAATAATGAAGAATGGATCAATAGTAATCGAGAGCTTACCGATGGGGTTCCAACAGATCTAATAGTGTTCTAATCTGAGTTCGAATAAATGATTGGTACCAAAAATGAATCCCAATCGACTGGTTTGTGAACTCGAGTGAGCCCTACTAACTCTCTACTATAAAATGAGGCTACTACCCATTTTAACCAAAAATTAGAAATTACACAGTGTGTACTTAAACATACACACTGTGTATATGGTCAAGTTTCCAATTTTTCCAACTTACTTTCCAAGTTTATTAAAATTACATTCCGACGTGATTACACAACATGCACTAAAGAGTACATGACATGTACAAGGCTCGTTCTATCTTCCTTGTTGAAATCCCTACATTCTATGTATAGACATTACATGGTGCTTAATTGGAGTACATAGCATGTAACCCCATCTCATGCCATGTAACAGGCATGAAGCCAGTACTAACCCTATTTTCAATCTTTTTATAAAAAGAAAAAAAAACCTCGTACCTCAAAGGAAGAATCGAGTTCTTACAAACTTCCCCCGTTAAAATAATTTAACCCTGTATTTCCCTTCCTAGAACTAGAAAACAAAAACTTATAAAAAAATAAATTTATTAACATATAATATATCTATTGGTAAAAATGAGTAATTCCAACAGATATTATGTTTTATTGGTACTTATTTTAAGCACCAACACTTGTTTTTACCAAAAAATATATATATTGGTACTGATCGTTTAACACCAACAAATATTTTACCAATAGTTAAATCTATTACATTATCATACTAATACAAACACTTTATTTACCAACACATAAATCTATTTTTAATAATAACTATTACCAAAATATCATTTTCCATTAATAAAATTTGTTATAATAAACCATTTAATGATAATAACCAATAAATATAAACCAAATTTTTTACATAGATTATTATTTTTATGATTAAAGTCAATATTCAATTTTAGTGGTTTTATTAAAAATATATCATAAATTGATTTTAATTTTAAATTTTCTCTATGTATTAATAATGCTAATATTTTATAATGATCTTCATTTTATAAACATTTATATAATTTTAATAAATTTTTTAAATCATTATGATATTTGAATTTAAAAAACATAATAAATAACAATATGATAATAAATAAAAAAATTATTAAACATAATTGAAATATAATTAATTAATAATTTATATTATTGAAATTTATATTTATATAATAAAAAATATTAATTTTAATAAATTTTAATATTTATTATATTTATTATATAAAAATAAATTTATCAGTTTCTCTACTTGAGGGTTTAGGGATTCGACCTCGTTCTGCTCTGGGTTCTTTCTTTGGCACTATTTATTCTTCACCTATGATGAGAATCCCATTTTTCCTTCTCAGTTTTCCTTCCCTTGCATCATTACCTCCTCGGATCTGGCCTTAAGCCCCCAATTTTGGTTCTTCTATGTTGTTCCTGCCTATACGGATTCCAGCCCAAAGCGACGTTTTCGTTTCTAGGTCATCCCATATCCCTTTACTAAAGATTCCTCTTTTCCCTTTTAGTAGTCTTTCAACCTAGAGCGACATTGACTTAATTTAGTTGTCCTTCTTGTTACTATATTCATAGCGGTGCATAGAGATTTGGTTCGACAGTGGTTGTGGAAACTATTCTCAGAAGGGATTCGGAGGCGGTGGTTCTTGGTGTTTTTTCAACCTTCGGTTGCTTCTCTTCTGTTGTGTCTCAGTTCCTATTATTTTGAATTATGGAAACGTTTCTTGGGGTCATTTTGATGCTCAAAAGTGGGTCTGGTACTTGGAAACAATGGTTCTTGGTGTACTGATGGGTTTGGTGTTGTATATTTGGTTTTTGTTATCTGGTGATCCATGGTTCTTTTTCTCATTGAAGCACTTTCAAGTAGGTTAGTTTATTCACTCAAGATGCTGGTGGTTCTTCTAGTTTGATGTTAATTATGTAAAATTAGAGATCAATGATATATGAATGTTCTAAGTTGGTTTTTTACTGGTACTTTATCTATTTTAGTGATCACGCTAACCACTTTGTTCTTCTAATCTCATTCTCTTACTATTGCTTGAATTGTAAATGCACTATTTGATTTCAGTAGTTGGCGATGGACTGTGCGGAGAAGCTGAGGCATGCATGTTAATGGTAATATATTCAGGCTTAATTATTTTTTGATTTAGAATAATAGACACATTATTCCCATCATCTCATTCTCATACTCTAGCTTGAAATATAAATGTACATCCCGATTTCAAAGAAATAACCAAGATGACTAGCGATCCGAATATGTGAAGACTTCCAACTTTTCAGGTTTGGGTTTTTCAGCATAAAGGTCATTGACTCCTTAAGTGTTATCTTTTTTCTTGTTTATGTTATTATATTTTAATTCTTGAATGATGTTGAGGATGAATGATAATGTGAATTGAATTTTTTTTCAAGCATACCAACATCACCACACATTTCTTTTCATGTATTTTTCCCTATTTTCTTTCTTGATGGCATAGATACAAGAATCTCTTATGCACAATTGATATTAATAAGGGATACTTTTTCTGTTACTCTTAAAATGTTATGTGTAGTCTCTATAAGAATCTATGTGATAGTCTGACTGGACAATTTGTGTATGACAGAATGTTTGTTTGTAATGAGTTTCTCACACACAGAATTCGAAGTCAGCTCAAGAATACTTTCTAGAATGTTTCATTGATACATGGATTCTTTAAATAGGTAGTTGATTCTTTAAGGTTACTATTTATAAGATTTTATTATGAATTAGTATAAAGTAAAAAAGTGCAACATCTTTTCAGACACTATAATAGAGAGACATATTTATACACACATGCTTGGACAATGATATGGTTTATTTCTGAAAATATCATTTTTAATGCTTTATCTTTTACTTTAAGGAACTATTTCCAATAAAACCCATACGTTACTTGACCCAGGTTATGCTTATTTATTTTTCATACATAGTCAATTTATAAATCAAGTAGTGTCATAAAACAGTCAAGAACCCCACTTGTTTACACATTCAAATGTGAGATTTTTACAGCATGGATTTAAAAAATTGGGTGCGTTTATCTGACTAGCACTGTTAAAAAAGATGAATGAAAAAGGAAAAAACATGATAATTAAATAGATTGTATGGTTTTATCTGTTTAAATTTATGTTTACCCATGGCTCGTGAGTCTATCCATAGACATCTACTTAAAAGAAAAAAAATAAAACATAATAAATTGGGGATTTAATTCACATTGTGGAGGATATTTAAAGGCTTCTATTGAATGCAATGCATCACCGTTCCAACTCCTCCCATACCACTAAATTAAAAATTAATATCAAATCAAAAAAGAAAAGGGAAAAAATTCAATGAAATGTAATAAAGTGTTGGTATGTTTAAATTAAAACATATATTGACTAGAAAAATAATAAAACAAATAGATCTATCATTTAATTTTGAATCATAGACTAAATCTTCAAGATCTATTTTTTCCTTTTATTTACCTAATACAATTCAGATGTATGACTACTTAAACTTTTCCCAAAATGAATTGGTCCCTCTGTTTAACACACCCACAATCAGGCCTATTGAGTGGTTAAAAAAAGAAATCATGTGGCCATTAAACTTCGGTAAAAGTCAGAATTCCATTTTGTCCTTTATAGAGTGTATTCGCATAAAAAATATTGTTTGAATTCAGGTGAATCTCTGAATATGCAGAAAAGACTCCAAGTTAACCCTTATTTCTAGATGATCATGTCATTTTACTAGCACCTAGTTTGAATAGTTACCTATTAGTTTTATATTTTTTATGTGTGAATTCCTACATGTGTTTTGGAATCTAGATATGAATTTATGGATGATCAAACCCTATGAGTCTTTTGAAGATCAAATTTTGGTTATAACCTCATCTTCCAGAATGTGTAATTTTTTCTAGAAAACGTTCCATATTATTCAATGTTTGATATATTTTTTACTTTATCTTGTTTGTTTTGTTTGATGTTTAAACTAATATTTCAATAAATTTATTTATATTCATTCTGGAACTTAAAAATTGGTTTTAATGAAATGGGTCAAGTAGTCAGTGATGTTGAGACAAAACAAATTGTGTCAGAAGATATTTCCAAAGGATGCTGATTGAAAATAAGTTCTATTGTATAGAATTTGTGTTCAATTCAACATTTCAAATCTCATGAGACATCACGATTGAATATTGAACCTGATATTATTTGTATAGCATTTTCCCATGAATATTCTACTTTTTTAATTTTCCAGTTCACTTCCATTTCTTATCAAAGATTGTTTTTTTGTTTCCCTGTATTAAATAAATACCACCGTTATGAAGCTATGAGGATACATTTTGAAAATATTTCCCAGAGATATAGAAATCCTATAATCATACTAAAGTTGATTAAGGCATGTCACCATTTGTTACTCTAATTTATATTGGTCCATTCTTTAATAATAATTTTTATCAATTAGGATATTTTATGTTAATAGTCCCATGAAAATATACCCATTGAATATATTCTTCATGTAGAGTTCAGAAATTCTTTTGACATTATCAGTAAATATTTATTCGTAGAGGATAGATTTATGTTTCTTAAATATGATATCAATTTAAATAAGTGTTACTAGATTAAAAAATTTAAATCATTGTTACAAGATTACAGATTTTTGAAATAGGTGTCATTGTGAATTGAAATTAGTGTTATTATCAATAGTTTGTAGCCACTTCTTAAATAATCTTCTTAATTTTTATCATGAATTTTTATTTTTTGTTATTGTGGTCATGGGTTGTTTTATATTATTGTGGTAACTAGTTATATTCTAGTTAAGGTCACTGATTATTTTCTTATTATGGTCATTGGTTTTTCTAGATATTTTTATATTGTTCTGGTCACATATTATTTATATATAATTATAGAAGTTGATCGTTACAGAGGATGTTGCTGACACTAGTTATATATTCTTGTTTTGTTCATTGGTTTGATAATATTCTAGTTGTTGATATCATGAATTATTATTTTAATATCATATGTTTATATTAAAACTATTTTGGAATGCTAATGTTTGGATTCTCAACAGGCTGCGTGTGATGGTGGCTATCTAAAGTAAAGGGATCTCATGTCAAGTGTTTCTTCAAACATAAAGTGTGTTCCACTACAATCTAAGGGATGGTGATGTTGTTTATGTTCATTTCCACTATAGCATATGATAGATTATGTGAAGTGCTAGGGATTCCAACTCTAGATTCTTTTGTGGTTGGTTTACATCAGCTGGAGCACAGAGTTGAAAGTCATGTCCAATATAGGTTCCTTCATTAATGCTACTACTCAGTGAGAATTTTGGGATTTTTTGTGGATTTCTACTAACAATAGAGTTTAGTAGGGTACATTTTTGTAGGCTTCCACTAGTGTGTGTCAATCTCATCGCTTGTCAAGCTACCTTCTTATGTTTGTTATTTTTTGATTTATGGGATCATGTTTACTGTTATTAGGGTAGAGAGTTCTCATGCCATTTTTCACTCATTAAAGATCCAGTTTCTCAAAAGAGATGATATTCCCATTGCCCAGTTCATGGATTCTTAAAAGTGTATCTGATAGACATTTTCCAAAACAAAATAGTCTTATTTCAACTCATTTGGAGAGGTGTAGTAACTAATATTTTTTTGTTGCAGGTGTAGACTGGTGGACCTAATGTTGGAGATGGACAGAATGTTGTAATCGTAGGGGACTGTGGTTGTTCGGGACTCTTCTAAATTCATTGTCAGATTTCGTCGCATCACACCTGTTTTATGGTGGAATCTTCCACTGGCATCTATTTGAAAAAAAATAGAGGTTGTTTCTTCGCCCCATGTATCATTTGTCACCATGCTATAAAAACACAATTTTGAAATGTACCTAAACTAATAAACTGGATTAGACTGATCAACACTTTTGTTGTGGTCTTGTTAAGATTTCATTGGTGATTCATAAATGACCCTATAGTAATTTTATGGAACCTATTTGAAATTTCAATATTAATTATTTTAAATGAGCTCTATTTTGACTATTTGATGATTTATACTCTTTTTTTTTGTTTCCAGTTTCAGATAGGGTATGAACAGTCTCCGTCAACAAGTGTTTGAAAGGGGACTAGCTTATATCCACCAGTGAAAATTGTTTCATTGACGTCTGCTTCTCTCCAAAAGTACATGAAAAGTGACTATCATTTCATTGACATCTGCCTCTATCAACAAGTACAAGAAAGGATACCTGCAATAAATATAATTAAAATGGATCTACTTGGGTAACTGTGATAGTGACAAACATCTCACAGACTTCTAATTTCACCCACATGTATAAGTATGAAAAGAGACCTGTGAGAAAGGTTTTGCTAGTGTGAATGAGGATTGTGAAACATGATGTATGAGATGAACATGTTAAATTATGTTTAAACAAGTTTTTTCAAATAAAGTTTTTGTTTTTTTGTTTTTGTACGACTTAATTTTATAATTTATCTATAATAAATATATTATATATAGTATAATTTTTAAATATAATATAAAATTTTACCAACAATTATTGGAATACCCAGGCATAATAAATAAATTAAAAAAATTACAAATATATATTAACTATTGTATTTATTGTAATATTGTTAATAATATTATTAATGGAAAGATAAATTTTGGTAATAAAAATTGAGTACAACTACGAAAGCCGCACACACACAAAGAAGAAAATACATTAAACTCGCTGGTCCGAAGACCTGACCTTAGTCTCAAATCCCTCCCCACCCTTATGACCCTAGCCAAGGGTGGGGGTAGATAAATTTTGGTAATAATATTATCAACAGATATAATTATCATACAAATATATTGCTAAAAATTTTAACCAACATATGTATTATTTGTTGTTATTATTATAATTGTAATAGAACTATTTTATTTATTGCAATAACATTTAATGATAGAGTTTTTACCAAAGATTTAGTGACAGTACATTTTTTTTATAAAACTTTTTACCAATAGAAAATGCACATTTACCAATAAATATAACCCTATTGGAAAAAACTAATTATTTTTTAGTTTAGGGTAGTGATGAAACATTCGAGAAAAAAATTCAGCCCGAAGCTCAAATCAAACAAAGGTACATCGACCTGTTTCTGGACCCATGATCCTCCCATGACACATTTTTACCCCTACACCTCATTAGGTGCTCATATGGATCTTCTAAACCCCAATAATATCATGCACTGTAGCGGCGTCAACATCAAATCCATGGCACCCATGGAATAATAAGGTCCTGAATCCCATGGATGCTCAAATTAACATGGTGCCTTGCACCTCAGTCACAACTATATCCTCGATGTCTTGATTACCAAGGCACCTAAAGTAACCCACATCCAATGATGCCTTGATGCCCCATCACCTCTAGTAACCCATATCTCTGGGATGCCCCGATGCCTCAACACCCCAAAACATGCATCCAAAGATTCTTCTAACGATAGGCACCTCGTATATTTATAATCACGCACCCAAGAAGGTTCTAACCTACTGACCAGGGTCTGGCCAGTCCATATACATCATGTGAACCTCGTGCACTAAAAACAGTCATTCCTTAATAGTCCATGAAAAAAAGAAGCAAAAGTAAATCAGGGCCACACCCATGGAGAACCTCTAACCATAGTCGGCTCACTAGCCTACTCAGCCCTTGGAAGCTCCACATCGTGAATCTTACCTAACACACGACTTCTTGAATCCTAACCACTATGTGGTGTTGCAACAGTCACCAGCCATAGACCCCATGGTTGGGTCCCACTTTCTTCCATGTCCTCCATGCGTAGTTTAACCTCAGCTACCCTCACTTGGTACTGATCATTATCCGACCTTTGAATCTTGTACCTGCTTTAGTCCCTATCAGTTGGATGTCTGAGAAGGATTCCTGTAGAAACTCTCAAGGTTCCCAACCAGTCCACATGTCTAGAACTACTTTGGAGTTCTATTTCACTAATTACGGACATTTTCTGGCTTCCCACACTGAATGAAATCCAATACTGAACTTCCAAAAGGTTGTCTAGCTGGGTCATTGGCCTGAACTCCCTACTACAACTCATCCCAACCGCATTTCCTGCCATCTGAACCATCACCTGAAGCCGATTCCTGACCTAAGTGTGACATTTACGTCAAGTTTCCCTTGACTATTAGCACCTGATTCATAACCTCTAAGAACGAGACCAACCTAAAGATGTTTACCAGCACCCGTAAGGCGTTTTGTAATCCATATTCAAATCTTCTCACCCTTGAGGTGTCATCACTTGACATACATATTGAAAAGAGAGACAGATCAGTGAAAGTAGTTATATAGTCCATGATGGACATGTCATGTAACACTCTGACCCTAGTTACCCAGAGTAGGTGCATTATTACATAACATTGGCACGATCACAAGGAAATCATGTCTTGAAATACGGATCAGTTTAGTATTTTTGGAAACAAGATTCATACATAAGTTCAACTTTACAACTTGAAAAGTAATACAACACGAATTTATTCCATTTTAAACATCCAAGCCTCCTAAATAATGTTTGCAAGTCACTCATAACTAACTTATTCATATCCTGGGAAAATGAAACATAAAAAATCGGTGGGCTCAAACACTCAGTAAGGGTAAGCAATACAATGGAAGATAACATAAATATTAATCATGGTGAATAATTGAAACCACATGCCTTTACCAATAATAAACATGAATATTTTTATGGCAGGAATATGAGCTGAGTAAATAATTCCATAATAAAACATAATCATTGGTATTATACTAGTCGAATGACCACATGAACCATCAATATTATTTTCATAAGGAGGAAATGTATAATGTCGGACATTCTGAAACATTTTGTCAAGGCCTCAACCAAGACGTCTAAAAATGATTAAGGCCTCGGCCAAAACCATATATCAAATTGGGAAAGGGCCTCGGAAAATTCCACATCTAGTTGTCTCATGAGACCTACCGATGCATCGAGGAGCTATACCAAGCTCCACCCATCACTTACTAAGTCCAATACATTCCACATATGAAAAGGTTTAAACATATCATAAACATTCGTATTAAAACTAACATATGAAAGGTCAATACTTTAACCATAAAACATGAATGGTATAAAAATAGAACATCCATAGTCAAACATATCACAAAACCATTAATACAATATGTAAGTTTTGTATCATAATAAATCAACTTCGAATAAACATAAAATCTATCAAATAATGTTGACATAGATGAAATCAAAACTATTTGAGAGAAATATCTCTTTTTTTAAATAATTTAAAAGTAACATAATTATAAAATAAAATATTTACTTTGAAAATATCCTTATAATCTTGTAAGGGAAGCTTTGAAGATTTTATAATGGCATAAAATAGTCGCACTCACTGTATAAGTTAAAAATATATTCTTTCTTTAATTCTGTCGAAAAGGTTAAAAAGGACCTTGTTTGGAAAATGACATAAGGATTCCTTTATAAAATTATTATAAAAAGTAAAACAAGGGTATAAATGACTTTAACTCATAGTCTTTAAAATAGTAAGAATGATTTTAAATACATTTTTAAGAAACATGGATGTGGATTATAAAGAGGTCCTAGTAGATAATTACCTATAAACAACCTCGTATAATGAAGATATTGTGAAATAAACCCTTACCTTGTACTTTTCTTTGGTATAGGGTAGGTTAACCTCTTGTATAATAGATAAATCATTGTTATTAAATTATACAAGAATCATATACAAAAATATGATATCATATATAATCTTTTAATATTACTTTGTTAATAATATTTTAGTATTATCATCATTTCGGGTGTTCACTTACTCGTTTTCTTTTATATGTTTTGTTACATAAGTCATGTTTGTTATCCATAGGTTGTATCATATTCATATATAGAATGATATCAAGTCCTTAAAAATTATTTTTAATCATAAAATAAAAATTGGTCTTGAATGGATACGATGGGGAATGAATCTTATCGCGTTCGTGGAGACGGTAGTCCATACGTACGCACGAGCGACATTATCATTCTTTTGATATTAAAATAATATACATTTGGATGTTGTATCATATATACAGAATAATTATCATTTTATATTTATTATTTACATGAATTACACATCATTATTATATCGATCCAAATAATAATGTATTTAATAAAAATTACACCACGACGTGGAGACGGTAAGCCGTACGTACGCACGTATGGTGACATGTCATCTAAGGGATGGATAGAATACTGAATATGGTTGTACCATAATTATAATAACATCAAAGTATATATAAGATACTGGAGTTTTTATTTTATAATGGAAATGACAAAAAAGAAGAAGTGGAAGAAGAAAGGAACTTGAAAGAGGGTGGTGAAAACATTACCTCTTCTTCGGGTTCTTCCTTTTGATTTGATCAAAAGGGATCCTTAAGTTGGCTTTATGACTGAAGTAAGGCCTCTAGGATGAAGTGAGGGAAGTTGAGAGGATATTTTTGTAGTGTTTGGCCGAACCAAAGTGCTTTGAAGGTATGGATTTGAGAGAAGGGGGAGTGCCCTTTTATAAATGGGTTGAGGGGCACCTTATGAAAAACATAAACTATTATTTTATAATAAATTCATATTCGGTTTATAATGGCTGCAAAGTGACTTATTTTGGGTATCAGGTGGGTATGGGTCTAAATCCTTTCAACCAATAGATTTTAGACTGGTTTTGGTCACTATATTAACCTTATTATTTATATTTAACTCTTAGTTAAATAGTTTGACATTTACCATGTCTCTTTGTATTTTTATATTATATGGTTAATAAACTTACTATATACATCCAATAGAACCCCAAGTGGTTCATTAATGATACACCTATCATTACATAATTCCATTGGCCGAACCTTAGATTTTTAGGAATAGAATATCAATTCATAATATAATATTTGTTTTAAATAAACTTTTATGTCAATTTTGACACTATTTAATAGTTGATTTTTTTAAAGTTATAAAAACTTTATTAGTTTAAAATAAATTTATTTAATCAATCCTAAGATGTCATATTAACCTATAAAATTAGTGGAATTCATAAAAAGTCTCAAATTACATTTATTTGGATATTTATAATATCAATTATTTTAATATTTCATTAATTAGGTAATTGATGCATCACCATTGTGTCATAAATAAATTAAATTATTTAATGTCTAAAATTTATAAATAAAATACCATTATGTAGTAAATCCTTTTATATTTCTAATGAATATTTATAATCGAATTTATCTTATGTATAACCCTATATTAAAAATGTTTTAGTTATTAAACCAGATTTTAACTCTTTTAACTCTTCTTTCAATTAAATAATAATAACTGTCCTAATCTAATCCAAGTGGACCAAAAAGGTTGATATTTTATTCCTAAGGTTGTTCTTGGTCGAATTATACTTATCCAATATAATTAGTAAATGGGTTAGGGTAATAATAATATCATTTTTACCCTTAAATACCCTATTTACTTTTAACCGTGGTAAATAAAAGTAAAAAGTTACTATTCACCAAAAATTATTTTTATCTTATTGAAGCACATTTTACTCCTTGATATTAACAGTGTCTCTTGGATTTTCTAAATTTCACTCAAATAAGTGGTAAAATTATGTTTTATGTGAATTTGAAAATTCTCCTAGGAGATGGGTAAAAGACGGTGAAAAGTTCAATAAAATTTTTATATATCTAAAATTATTATAAACTGACTCCAATGAATTACATTGAACTTATATAGGTATTATGTATCTATTTTGACCTAAAATAAATTTAAATAAAATAAATAATTATTTAAATAAAAATTCGGTTTTAAACTATAACTCGGTGTTTTTCACTATTCATCAAAAATTGAAAGTTTTCCGAAAAATACCAAAAAATCACCCTAAGCTTATTTTGATATTCTAAATCCAAAAATGAAGTAAATTTTGAAAGATAAAATTTATAAAATTCCAAAAATGGGGTATTAATATTCATAACAGCTAGTTTGATTGGTTGTGGTGTGTGTTAGAACTCGAAGTCATGTACAACACACGCTACTGTATTATTCAAAGAGAAGCGTACCATGGAAGCATGGGGTGTTACATTCTCCCCTCCTTCAAATAATTTCATCCTCAAAATTTCTAGAATATTACTGCATAAAAAGACTCTGATGGTTCTTCATCATAAGTTCCTCAGGTTCCCACGTTGTCTCTTCCATCTTATGGTTTCTCCATAGAACGTTTACCAGACAAGTCGTCCGGTTTGTCAGCACTTGCTCTCTTGTATCAAGAACCTTGACAGGCTCTTCGCAATAAGACAGATCGGGTTCTAGTTTTAATTCCTCATAGGTGAGTACATGTGTTGGGTCAGGCAAGTATTTTCTCAATAGTGATAGGTGGAACACATCGTGAACTTTGGAGAGATTTGGCGGCATTTCCAAATGATAAGTTACAACCCCAATTCATTCTAGAATTTCAAAAGGTTTGATGTACCTGGGACTCAGTTTTCCCTACTTACCGAAACGTATAACACCCTTCCATGGTGATGCCTTCAAGAAAACATGATCTCCTGCATGAAATTCCAAATCCTTCCTTCGGTTATCGGCATAGATCTTCTACCTACTTTGAGCTGCTTTGATGTGGTTTTGGGTTACCTTCATCTTTTCCATCATTTCCTCCACTGGTTTCGGGCCTATGAGTTCTCTTTCACCAACATCATCCTAACAGGATGGTGTGCGACATCTCTTTCCATATAACGCTTCATATGGTTCCATCTGAATACTTGAATGGAAGCTATTGTTATAGGAAAATTCTACCATAGGTAAATATTGATCCCACATACCCTTAAAGTCAAGTGAGCAGGATCTCAAAATGTCTTATAAGGTTTGAATAGTTTGTTCTGATTGTCCATCAGTTTGGGGGTGGTAGGAAGTGCTCAAACGAAGCTCAGTATCTAGGGATTTCTAAAGACTTTTCCAGAATCTTGATGTAAAACGTGGATCACGATCAGAAACAATATATATGGGTACTCCATTAAGTCTCACAAATTCATTAATATATAGTATTTCTAGACGTGAAAGTGGTAAATCCTCCCTTATAGCAAGAAAATGTGCTGACTTGGTAAGACGATAAAAAATGACCCATATTGAATCGTTCCTTCTAGGAGTCTTTGGTAGTCCCATGAAAAAGTCCATCGTAATATTATCTCATTTCCACTCGCATATAGGAAGAGGTTGTAATACTCCTCCAGGCTGTTGCCTTCCATCTTTCACTTGTTGACAAACCTTACATCTTGACACAAATTCAGAAATCTCCCTCTTCATGTTTTCCCACCAAAAATTTTCCTTCAAATATCTATACATTTTGGTGCTCCCAGGGTGTATAGAGAAATTGGAACTATGAGAATTATCCAATAACTCTCTTTTTAGATCGGGTATATTGGGAACACAAAGTCTCTTCACAAATTTCAAAATTCCATCTTCATACACAAATTCACTCAATATCCCATCATTCATAGCTTTAATCTTCTTTTGAAACTCTTCATCATCGGTGTGAGAACTCTTAATCCTTTCTAGTAAAGATGGTTTGGAAACCATTAGAAAATGCATTTTTGTTTCACCTTCCATGGTTATTCCCATGTCCATCTTCACTAGATCCATGGAAATAGTATCCCTTTCAATTCTCATCTTGTTCAAAACTCCATGATCCTTTCTACTCAAAGCATCTTCCACCTTATATTCCTTCCTCGGGTGGTAGTGTATCGTGCAATCATAATCCTTGAGTTGTTCAAGCCATCACCTTTGCCTCTTATTGAGTTCTTTCTGTGTGAAAATATACTTAAAAATCTTGTGTTCAGTATAAATCTAACATTTTTCATCGTAGATATTGTGTCTCCAAATATTAAAAGAAATGATTAAATCTTGTAACTCAAGACCATAAGTAAGATAGTTCATCTCATGAATTTTCAGCTGTCGTGATGCATAGGCAATAACCCTATCATTCTTCATAAGCATGCAACCAAGTCCTTTCTTTGAAGAATCACTATAAATAACAAGCCCATAATTCCCCGATGGTAGAGTAAATATAGGAGCATTGACTAATATTTTATTCAGTTCTTCAAAAAATTCTTCACACTCTTTTGTCCAAACAATTTTAACCCATTTACGTGTGACCTTAGTTAATGGGTTAGCCAACCGGGAAAAATTATGGACAAAACAATGATAATAACCTGCTAAACAAATAAAACTGCATACCTCAGTTATACTCGTTGGTGCTGGCCATTCATGGATTTCTCTTGTCTTAGAAGGATCAACATAGATTTCGTCCTTAGAGACAATATTTCCAAGAAAAGAAATCTCCTGAAGCAAGAATTCACACTTTTTAAACATCCCATATAATTCATGTCTTCTAAGTGTCTTCAAGATAATACGCAAGTGATTTTCATGATCTTTTTATATTTTGTAATATACCAAGATATCATTAATAAATACTACTACAAATTCATCAAGATATTCCTTGAAAACTTTGTTCATTAGATCTATGAAAATAGAAGGTGCATTAGTCAGCCCAAAAGGAATTACTGTAAACTTGTAATGCCCGTACCTGGTTCGAAATGCTATCTTCGGAATGTCTTCCTTCTTCACACACAACTGATGGTATCCAAATCGAAGGTAAATCTTTGAAAAGTATTGAGCTCCATGCAGTTGGTCAAATAAATCATCAATGCGAGGTAGGGAATACTTGTCCTTTATTGTTATAGAATTGATTTCCTTGTAGTCGATACATAACCTCATAGATCCATATTTCTTTTTAACAAAAAGGACTGGGGATCCCTATGGAGAAACACTAGGGTGAATAAATCCCTTATTACTCAATTCCTCTAGTTCTTTCTTTAGTTTAACTAATTCTATAGTGGCAATTATATAAGGGGTCTTTGATATAGGCATTGAACTAGGAATTAAATCAATGGAAAACTCAATTTCTCATTTTGGAGGATGTCCAGGTAAATAATCTGGAAACACATCAACATATTCTTTCACAATATCTACATCCTCTATTTGAACATTCCTTTCATCACCCAAATTTGTTTCATTCTATTCCTCCCAGATAATTGAATTTAGTTGAGCTAGTGGGGGTGGATCTAGATAAGAATCAGGTGGTGACAATTCAACTCTAAAGTTTAGGTGTTCTTTATCATCATCATCAAAAATCATAACCTTTTTCTTCTTATAATAAATCTTTGCCTCATGGTCCGAAATAGAATCCATACTGAGGATTATATCAAATTCAATCATGGGTATGATGATGAGATCAGCAGATAAAGAACATTTATGTGCTCTAATGGGGACAGATTCACAAAACATTTTTCAATGATACTTCCCTTAAGAGTTTTGACTGACAAATCCCTTGTTAAATAAAATTGGAAATATCTAATTTTCATAGAAAACTGGGAAGATATGAAACAATGCGATGATCCAGAATCAAATAATGCATTTTCAAAACTTGAGGAAACCATTAAATTACCTGCGACCATGTCTTTCGGAGCTTCTACCTCTGCAGTATTGATAGCATAATCTTGGCCTTGATACCTTGGCCTTTTCTGAGGTAACCTTCCCTGATGCTTAGGAAATTCATTTTCATAATGTCCCGTCTCCCTATAATTGTAGCATTGAACATTGGTAGCATCTTTCTATCCCTTACAATCGCCATCTTGATAGCCTTTTTGTCCACATTTGTAGCATACTTCTTTTCCTTTTAGAAAGGCACTCGGGTGCTTCCTTCCGCAATTATCACAGGGTGGAAATTCAATTCTTCCCTTCTTCCCTGTTTCCATATTTCCTTTCTCATAGTGTTCAACAGATCTATTATTCACTTTCTTTGATTTAAAGTCATAAGACTTAGAGAATTTATTTTCTGTCTTGATATCACATGAGACAATATATTAGTATGATGGGAAGGATTGTGATACTAATACTCGATAGAGAAATGGTTTTAACCCATCAAAGAAACGATCAATATTACTTATTGGGTTACTTATATAATCAACATCATGCCTTTCTAACCTTGTAATGTTATCTTCACACTTTGCGACGTTCTCATCTTCGTTTTTCCTCAGACTTAAAAATTGTCTCTCCATATACGCCTGATGGTTATGAGGAAAGTACTTTTCTAAGAAATTTTCTTTAAACTCCCTCCATTCCATATTTTATACTTCCTCATCATCCTTCTTGTTTTGAATCAATGACCACCATTGATCATCATCTCCATTAAGGCGGTAAACTGTCATGAAAACTTTTTCCCTTTCCCTAATCCCCAAAGCATGGAATATTTTCTCTATGGAATTTATCCATTTCTCAGCCACTAATGTATTTGAACTCTCATTGAATGTCAGTGGTTGTTTCCTCATGAAGCGATCTAACATTGATCCTCCACGCTTCGGATCAGGGTGCTCTATACGGGTAAGGTTATTATTCTTAACCTGAGTGAGTTGTCCTAGTATGGTGATTAGCTGATCAGCACTAGTTGCATCACTAGCTCCACTATAATTATCTTGAGCAGGAGGGAAATCCCTATATGGAGTTCATGCATTGATTCGGTTTCCATTCCTTCCACTAGGTGCCATTTCTAAACAATGGCATACACTAGATTACTTTATGAATCGCAATACATAAATCCAAACTTGTAAAACACTTAACATAAATTGAATAGTTTATGGATATAATCCATAATCATAAAAATGTTTTCTTTGAGGAACTATATACTCATAAACCCTTCATAATGGTTTTTAAATAAAATGAGAACTATCCTAAGAATATCCCCCGGGAGTGTCGTAACCAAGAGTGCAGCAAGGCCCGTTGTCATGCACCAGTTCCCATTCGAGTCTAGATCAAAGAGGTGTTTTCGGGTTTTACCCCTAGATACATCTGTACCAGAGCCGCCTCTACCTGCTCGTATCCAGACATGGATGTATTTCTCAGAAAACTCATAAAATCTATACAATACCAATATTCTATGAAGTTCATCTATACTAATACTCAAAGTCTATCTTAGGACTATGTTCTCTAATAATAGTTTATCTAAATCTAGTTTCCAAGGTTTTTACTAAACTTCCTATGATACCAACTATAACGCACCGACCCCAGTTACCCAGATTCGGTGCATTATTACATAACATTGGCATGATCACAAGTAAATCATGTCTCGAAAGTCCGATCAGTTTAGTATTATTGGAAACAAGACTCATACATAAGTTCAACTTTACAACATGAAAATAATTACAACATGAATTTATTCCATTAGAAACATCCAAGCCTCCTAAATAATGCCTGAAAGTCACTTATAACTAACTTCTTCATATCCTGGTATAATGAAACATAAGAAAGGTTTGATCTCAAATGATCAGTAAGGGTAAGAAATACAATGGAAGATAATATAAATATTAAGCATGGGGAATAATTGAAACCACAAGCCTTTACCAATAAAAAACATGAATTCTTTTATGGAAGTAATATGATCTAAGTAAATAATTCCATAATAAAACATAATCATTGGTATTCTACTAGTCGAATGACCACATGAACCATCAATATTATTTTCATAATGAGGAAATGTATAATGTCGGGCATTCTAAAACATTTTTTCAAGGCCTCGGCCCAGACTTCTAAAAATGATTAAGGCCACAGAAAAAAACCATATATCAAATTGGGAAAGGGCCTCGGCCAATTACATGTCTAGTTGTCTCATGAGACCTACCGATACATCGAGGAGATATAGCGGGCTCCACCCGTCACTTACTAAGTCCAATACATTCCTCATATGAAAAGTTTTAAACATATCATAAACATTTGTATTAAAACTAGCATACGAAATGTAAATAATTTAACTATAACCCATCAATGGTATAAAAATAGAACATCCATAGTCAAACATATCACAAAACCTTCAATATAATATGGAAGTTTTGTATCATAATAAATCAACTTTGAATAAACTTTAAATCCATCAAAGAATGTTGACATAGTTGAAATCAAAACTATTTTAGAGAAATATCTATTTTTTTCAATCATTTAAAAGTAACATAATTATAAAATAAAACATTTAATTTTAAAATATCCTTATAAGATTGTAATTGAAGCTTAGAATATTTTATAATGGCGCAAAATATCTGCACCCGCCATATAAGTTAAAAAACATTCTTATATTAATTCTATCGAATTGGTTAAAAAGGACCATGTTCAGAAAACGATAGAATAATTCCTTTATAAACATCTTATGAAAAGTAAAAAAGGTTATAAATTACTTTAACCTATATTCTATAAAATATTAAGAATTATTTGAAATAAATTTTTAAGAAACATTGATGTGGATGATAAAGAGGTCCCAATAGATAATTACGTATAAACAACCTCGTATAATGAAGAGATTGTGAAATAAACTCTTACATTGTACTTTTCCTTGGTAGAGGGTAGGTAAACCTCCGGCATAATAGTTAATTCAGTTTTATTAAATTATAAAAGAATAATATACATAAATATGTTATCATATATGATCTTTTAATATTTCTTTGTTAATAATATTTTAGTATTATCATCATTTCGGGTGTTCACTTACTCGTTTTCTTTTATATGTTTTGTTACATAAGCCATGTTTGTTATCCATAGGTTGTATCTTATTCATATCCAGAAATACATCAAGTCCTTAAGAATTATTTTTAATTATCAAATAAAAATTATTCTTGAATGGATACGATGGGGAATGAATCTTATCGCGTTCATGGAGACGGTTTTCCGTACGTACGCACAAGAGACTATATCATTATTTTGATATTAAAATAATATATAATTGTATGGTGTATAATATATAAAGAATTATTATCATGTTATATTTATTATTTACATGAATTACAAATCATTATTATACCCATCCAAATAATAATTTATTGAATAATAATTACACCACGACATGAAGACGGTAAGCCGTACGTATGCACGTATGGTGACATGTCATCCAAGGGATGGATAGAATACTGAATATGGTTGTAACATATTTATAATAATATCACAATATATAGAAGATACTGGAGTTATTATTTTATAATTGAAATAACAAATAAAGAACAAGTGGAAGAGGAAAGGAACTTGAAAAAGGGTGGTGAAAACATTACCTCTTCTTCGGGTTCTTCCTTTTTATTTGATCAAAAGGGATCCTTAAGTTGGCTTTATGACTAAAGTAAGGCCTCTAGGATGAAGTTAGGGAAGTTGAGAAGATATATGGGTAGGTTTTGTCTGATCCAAAAGGCTGTGAATGTATGAATTTGATAGAAGGGGGAGTTCCCTTTTATAAGAGGGGTGAGGGTAAACTTAGGAAAAACATAAAATATTATTTTATAATAAATTCATATTAGGTTTATAATGGCTCCAAAGTGACTTATTTATAGGATAAAGTGAGTATGGTTCAAAATCATTTAAACCAATATATTTTAGACAGGTTTTGGTCACTATATTAACCTTATCATTCATATTTAACTCTTAGTTAAATAGTTTGACATTTACCATGTCTCTTTGTATTTTTATATTATATGGTTAATAAAATTACTATATACATACAATCTAACCCAAAGTAGTTCATTAATGATACACCTATCATTAAATAAGTCCTTTGACCAAAACTTAGATTTTTAAGAATAGAATATCAATTAATAATATAATATTTATTTTAAATACTCTTTTATGTCAATTTTGAAACTATTTAACAATTGATTTTTTTAAAGTTCTAAAAACTTTATTAACTCTAAATAAATTCCTTTAATAAATAATAACATGTAATATTAACCTATAAAATTAGTGGAATTCATAAAAAGTCTCAAATTACATATATTTTGATATTTATAATATTCATTATTTTAAGATTTCATTAATTAGGTAATTACTGCATCACCATTGTGTCATAAATAAATTAAATCATATAATGTATAAAAATTATAAATAAAATATAATTATGTAGGAAATATTTTTATATTTTTAATTAATATTTATAATCGAATATATCTTATGTATAACCCTATATTAAAAAAATTTAGTTATTATACTTGATTTTAACTCTTTTAACTCTTCTTTGAATTAAATAATAATAAATGTCCTAATATAATCCAAGTGGACCAAATAGGGTGATATTTTATTCCTAAGGTTGTTTTTGGTCTAATTATACTTATCCAATATAATTAGGACATGTGTTATGGTAATAATAATATCATTTTTACCCTTAATTAACCTATTTACTTCAAACCGTGGTAAATAAAAGCAAAAAGTTATTATTCAACAAAAATTATTTTTACCTTATTGAACCACATTTTACTCCTTGATATTAACAATGTCTCTCGGATTTTCTAAATTCCACTCTTAGAAGCATTAAAATTAATTTTTATGTGTATTTGCAAATTCTCTTAGGAGATGTGTAAAAGACGGTGAAAAGTTTAATAAAATTTTTATATATCTAAAATTATTATAAACTGACTCTAATGAATTATATTTAACTTATATAGGTATTATGTATCTATTTTTACCTAAAATAAATTTAAATAAAATAAATAATTATTTAAATAAAAATTTGGTTTTAAACTATAACTCAGTGTTTTAAACAATTCATCAAAAATTGAAAGTTTTCGGAAAAATACCAAAAATTGACCCTAAGATTATTTCAATATTCCAAATCCAAAAATGAAGTCCATTTTGAAAGATAAAATTTATAAAATTTCAAAAAGTGGGTATTACTATTCATCCCACCAGTGCTTCACTGGCCCTCTGAGCATATATGTTGTCAGCTTAACCATATATCCTAAAGGCCTCTCGAGATGCTCGAAGATCATCTATATACTCTCTATCTAGTTCTTATCTGCCTAAGGACCACACTCAACCTGAAAAGGTGGTGGGTGCTGCGACTAGAACTCCTGAGTAAGGTAAGCCATATAGGTATTTGCTCCCTAATCACCTTTTTCGATCCCCTGCGAAACACATACCAGACTAGATCAGAGCTTCTCATCGAGCCATGTCCCGAATTCTGTCAAACCCGACAGCTGCCTTGCCAACATTAGATCCTAAACCTGATCTTATCCCTGATCATGTACATGAAGCCCATGCTCTGCCTGACCCTCAGTGGTCTGAACCTAATCGTGATCCTACAGCACTGTATCATCACCCGCCTGATGCTCCATCTGATCCATCTAAGAGGAACTCATTGAATACCATAATGGTCATTCAACACACATATATAAAAATATATGTAACATGGATAGGGTAATATGTAAATAGGTAGAGTATAACAACTACCCTTACTCTCCCCCATCGCAACCATGACCCACGACATCATGGCCTCATGGTCTCCTCTCTTTCCCTTAATAGAGCCAAGTATCAAAAAATCTCCAAGTGACGCTCGTCCTGACAACCATAGTTACCTCAATCCGACGACTGATTCACCCAATCCTGGTGATCAAAATCACCTCTTCCATAGTACATGTCTACTCTTATAAGATTTAGGCCCATGTTCTTTTCCACATTCAATTTTATATTAAATTAAAGCATGGAATATCACATTGCAAAAAACAAGAAATTTTATCAGGAATTTCACCTTTTCACATGGAAATTGACATATATTACATGGTATTATCACTTCAAAAATCATACATGCATTTATGAAATTTAAATACCCTAAAAATGTTCCTATCAAAATACAATCAGACACACCTTACCTCACTGGACCAAGGTCTAATTCTCTCTTACCATACTGGGTCAAGGGTCACATATCACAACCAATAATCATCATAAAACAAGTTATCCACTAAGGTAGAAATCTTATAAACTATAATCTGATCACAAGAAAAACAACATATCCTTCCCAAGGCAACTCAATCCATTCCTCGTATATGGGGATTCAGGCCCCCAAGCATGAGTTCAAAATACAGTTCTGACAACAACCAATCTTCTATATACCATAAACCCAAATATTAATACCATGAAAAGAGGGGAAAACTCTTATGATGTTGCTTTGTAACATCCCAGACCCAAACAACCACTCAAAAAGTGCTACCAGGTTGGGTGTCACTGACCTTAGACGCACCTCCTTGAACACCAAAGGCTTCCGACTAGCAGTGAGGGTGGAAAAAGGTATAGTGGGGAGGCTATACCCACTGAGAAAAGATAAAAAAATGGTCTGATTATAATAATATAACATGAAGTAGAAATAAATGAATTAGCAGACTCAAACCAAATCTATAGAGTGGAAGCACAAAAATATTATAGAAATAGAGAAAGAAATAAATAAACAAAAGCAATGGAAAGTAAACAGAACAACATGCCAGAAAATCACTTATAACCACTAAAGAAAACCAAGCATGCATCTATAGAAACTCATACATATCAATATACAAAAAAAGGGAACCCATGGCTATCCACTATAGCTATGTACAAGATAAGAACGGTAATGATGAAAATGAAACTAATCAAAAGTAAAGCTCCAGCTAAGCATGACCTCAAGGTCCGTACTAATTTCCATGCTGAACAGTACTATGATCTAGCTCATGAGGCTAATCTCCTACATGTACATAAATTAATAAAGTCTAAACACATCCCGAAGGGCTCATGTAGGGTGTAATATGAATCTCAGTAGGATTCCACCCAATGGTGCATAGCTAGTATAAATGTTTAAGCAAACATTCATCTCTAAGTAAAGTAACCGTACAATGCAATAAAAAAACAAAACCTCCACTTGTGCTCAACAACCACCTTGGAGTGTCACCTACTTCGGCCATCACCAAAATCTCAGAAGCAATGAGATTACTTGACCCATGGCCCAAGGTACTTCTGTAGTCACAAAACCACCCAATAAAATTTGGGTTAAGCCCAACCAGTGATCAACATCACTCAATCCCGATGTCCATGCCATCCCAACCTCAGGTGAACCCCATCACAACCCCAAGGATCTCATCATATGTAATATCTAGAATCACACATATATATATAACACATTTATGCATCGTAAACAAGTAATTCGATTTAAACAGATTGAATTGCACTATCAATCAGCTATGGCATGGTAGCACAGAGGTCCTGAATGCCTCTAACTAGTTTAATAATTCTTTATTCAATTAAACATACAAGTTAAAATAAAAAAAAATTATAACCATTTTGGAACCCCTGGAGAAAATAACCTAATGTACAATGGCCTCTCACTCAAGAAATTCATGAATGAGGCATGCCCAACGGCATCCCATGGGTATAAAAATAAATTTAATATGAAATAGTAGTTATAACGGGGTCCTGCTCAAAATACTTGAATACACGGCAAAGGACGTGCCACCCGAAATCCTAAAAAAACAAAAAAAAAAAACAAGGTATGCACCGCCAACCTTATATATGTATGACAATCCTCATCCAGTGTCAGCCTCTAATTCATCCTAGAAAGGGATAGATCTATAAAACAAGCATAAAATCTAAAACCTTGATAACATAGCCAAGAGAATAAATCATGAAGAACGGATCAGGAGGAATCAATTGATTACCAATGGGTTTCCAATTGATCTTATGGTGTTTGAATCGGATTTCAGATGATCGATCGGGAGAAAAAACAAGTCTTAGTTGGCTGGTTCGAAAACTCAGGTGAGCCCTAATACATCTCTGCCATAAAATGAGGCTACTACCCATTTTAACAAAAAATTGAAAGTACATGGTGTGTAATTAAATATACACACCATCAATATGGTCATGTTTACCATTTTCACCGACTTGATTTTTGGATCATTAAAATGACTTGCTGCATTATTACACGATGTGCACTAGAATGTACACGGTGTGTACTGGGCTGGTTCTCACTTCTTTTATGACATCCCTATATGCCATTTATTTCTATTACATGGTGTGTACTTGGATTAAATGGCGTGTAACCCCAAATAATGTCACGTAGTGGGCCTAATTCCAGTTCTAACCTTTTTTTCTCTCTTTTTCTTTAAAAAAACCTAAAAAAAATCTATACCTCAAAGGAAGAACTAGGTTCTTATACCCATATTTGAAAAACAACATCATAAGAATATATTATATTAAATTCATCCTATCCTAAATTCTAATATAAAAAATTTATTTATTTACAATTACAATCATAATTAAATTTACTGTTATCACTCCAGTCAACTCTATAATTGTTTAGTTTTTAATATTGATCTTATATAATATTACAAATTTCAAAAATCATACTCTCAAGAAGAATTTTCATTTAAATATTTCATTGTGAAAATTTTTTTCCCATTAAAATAAGTTGGTTTATTTGTAGCATGGACTTTAGATCTAGAGGGATCCATTAGTATAGATTTTTTATAAAAAAAATAAATTAGATATCTTTTCTAGGTGACTTGATCAGGGTTTTATACAAAAACAAAAAGTAAAATAAAGAATAAAACTTTACCAAGTGTTAGTCAGAGTGGATTTGTCAAGAAGGGGGTGAATTGAGCATCTAAAGAGATTTTTATTTATAAAATATTAAATAAAAATCTCCCAATTTAGAAAACACCCATTTAAATAATATATAAATTAAAAATAATTCGATGTTTTGAAATTACTTATCAAGGGATTGATCAAAATTTAGTTATAATAACTTGAGATTTTCCTAATATTTTGAGATAAATCTACTCACATAAAATATTAGATACATATATGATAAAATTTATCTATCAAATTATTTTTTTTTTCTAAATTTATTTGAAAAATATTATTAAAATAATTTTTGAAATATATATGTTTTGGATGTAAAACAACTTTAAAATAGACTAATAAAAACATAAATAACACATGGTGGAAATAAAAACAATAGTATCAGTCTTAAGAAGAGACTTATTCCTCACCACTTTATTGTAAGACATTATCAATAATGTTTTTTAATATAAATCAGATGATCCAAAGCATTGATTGGGTATACAGGTTACAACAATATACATGGTTTTTAGGCTATCACAAATCTACTTCCACAGTTACTCATAGGGATATAAAGGTGAAGGAATTCAAAGAAATACAATTTAAGTACTCATTATTATAGTAAAAAATTATGTTCTAAACATATATTCAAAATAATTTAAACACAAATCAAAATTAATGTAAAATTGAGAGAGAAATAGAGACGATGTTTGATGTAGATTTGACACTATTCGAGTTTCGGTTGATCTGTGGGGTTATCTTCTCTTCATAATGCCTTACTTAAGTTTTGAGAAGAGATGAAATGATCAGATATGTTCTATCTGATGTTTAGTGAATCATAAAAAATATATATTGTCTTATATTTTTAAATAATTTAATAACATATGTGTTCTCTTTTCATCATTACTACTTTATTTTTTTCATTAACCTGTTTCGTTTTTAAAATAATGAAATTCTACATCCAAAAATCCGTTAAAGAATAATCATTAAAGGATCCTCATATTCAGAATGAATTCTATGAGTATTAAATTATTTTAATTTGAATTTAATTCTTCAAATATGATTATTGGATTATATTACCTAATTATTACTCCAATTAGGCACGGTCGATTTATGTCTTCCATGTCATCTTGATACCTCAGGGTTAAACATTTAGGAAAAAACATTGATCAATTCCCTAGACTGGATGTATAGTTTATCCTACGGAAATAAATACACTTCACTCTAACATGAATTTTATTGATTATATCATGTGTTTGATTATTTATAACATGTGGTCACTTGGATACTTTTCCATTTGACTAATACAATTGATAATATATTTCATGTGGTTGCTTAATTTTTTATTATGGTTTCTTGGTTTACTCTTGTAGTTTCCTAAGGAGTTTTTGAAATTTAATCTATGTTTTATTGATCAGTAATATTATCAATCCACTTATTTATCTATTTTCTTCCATCCTTTGTGAAATTTTTATGATTTCCAGATTGATTCATGTGGTTGAATGGAAGTATTTATGTAGTTGATCTAGAACTCGTGTGGCTAATTGAGTACTTCGATAAATTTCATCTATTTAACACAAGGACTCTTTAATTTTAATATTTAAACTAAGTTTTATCATGTGGTTAATTTCTATATTTATAGTCACTTGGAAACTTATGAAAATTTTCATATTTTTCTATAAAATACATGTTGCTAACATAGAGCACAAAATTTATTAATAATAAAATAAACATGATTTTTTATCATTAGAATAAGGCATTGTTGGAAAAACCCAACATGTTAAAAAGAATGTTTGAGGTATCCTCTACTATAAACAATCAACCACTCCATTACTATCCATTATTGAAGCCATTATCCTTCAATAGTGACTTTTCCTTTTATATTATTACAAAGATGCCACTTTTCCCCTTTATAAAAGGATTCATCATCACCCCACTTCTTATCAAACATAATACCTCTTATATTTGACTAAAATTTTAGAGGCCCGAAGCTTGACGTACATGAACATTAAATTACTTTTGCGGAATACTTAGTACATAACAAAAACACACACACAAGGATCGTAATAGTTTAGTGTCTTTGGAAACTCGGAATAAAATCTTCTAATCGTGGTGAAAGATCTTCAACATCTCCCATAAAGATCTTCGTTTTTTTACCTAAAACCTTTCTTTATATCCTGGGGAAAAGAAAACATAAAAGGGTGAGCTCAAATGCTCAGTAAGGGTAAACAAAATAAATATCAATCACATCGTATTCATAAGAACATAACATATTGGAAATCATAACCTGCAAAAGAGAGCATAATTTCATAACATAGGATAAATCATGGTAGTGAAATGTAATCACAATAATCATAACTTAAAACATGAAACTTTGTTGCATTCACACATAATCATAGAGAATCATTTCTTGTTAGTCAAGACTCATTGCCAAGACTATCTTAGTGGACAAAGTCCCTTTCTGAATCGAGTAACCCTCGTTTCAGTCCTGTTTCACTGAACCGGTATAACCTACCATTCCAGCCATGTCTATCTCATGAGATATAAAATCTTTACCCAATGCATTGGAGGGAGATATAGGTCTCACCCATCTTATAATGAATCCTTTCTTATGTGTTCCACATAATCATAAATCATACATCATTGCATAACACATGTAACAAAAATGGGATTCTTGAAACATCATGACATCATAAAACAAATCATATAAGGTAAATGACTTCATAAAAATAATTCCCTCACAACATAATCAAATCAATGTAATAATAGGGATAAAAACTGAACCCTTTATTATCTTAGATGGAAAATAATTTTGATAAAACACTTGAACTCCATTCTTGAGGAAAATATCCTTTCTTCTTCAAAAACACTTTTCTTTTCTTAACATGTCATAAAATTATAAACTAAAAGAAGTTGATTAAAAATAAACTTGAAAACTTGTAAAGGAAGCTTCTTGGAAATAATGTTTTAAAAATCCATTCATGTCGTATAAGTTAAAAAAAACATTCTTCGTACTTTTGTCGGAAAAGTCAAAAAGTACCTCGTACGAAAAAACGACAAAAGATTTCCTTTCATATTATTTACTAAAAACTCACCGAAGGGTAAAATTGGATTTAAAATATTGTAATTGGATGTAAACAATATTAAATTTTGAGGGAACATGGATGTGGATGATAAAATATACCCCAGTAAATACTTACGAATAAACAATCTCGGATAAAAATGAGATTGTGATATTTCCCTTACCTTAGGTCCGACTTGCTTTGTGAGTGTCCGAACCTCCTGTATATGATTTAAATCATGTTATTGACTTATTCCATAATCATATTCATTGTTATTATATCATATATGGTCCACTTATGACTTTATATTACCCGTTCTTTTGTAAATTCGTGTTAAAGTAGCCTTTTGGGTAAAATCCTCTCATTTGTCGTTCGTGTTTTTAACTTGTAATTATTCATATGATTACTTAGATCATGATTACTTAATTCCAGAATATAAAACATGATTTATATATATATATTAATAATACACATATATAATAAATCAGAAAATGGAAAGAAATACACCGTTCATGGAGACGGTAGTCCGTACGTACGCATGAACGCTGTTTTCGTTTCCTTATTGAATTGAATGGAATTAAGTAGATGACATACATATAAATATAAATAATTCTAGTATCATTATTAGGTCATATATTGCATTATTACTTATTATATATACTTTATAATCATTCATTAATGGTTAGTCATTGAGAATGAATCTCATCGCGTCGTGGAGACGGTAGTCCGTACGTACGCACGAGCGATGATATCGTTCCCATGGTCGTGGAATTGTGTTTAAGTGTATGTATAATATTTCAGTATCAATATCACTTTATAATAATCATATATAGTTACTCATTACACCTTTATACCCATCCAATTAATGTGGTGGCGGAAAATAGATTACACCACGGCGTGGAGACGGTATTCCGTACGTACGCACGCGCGGTGATTTCCTTTTTCCGTAGGATGGATAGAAGGTTAATTAGAGTTGTTTAATATTTATAATAACATATCAGTATATAATAAATACTTATTTTATTACTTTATCATGAAACAACTAAAGAAGAAGGAGTTGAAGAAGAAAGAAATTGAAAAAGATCGGTAATGGATATTACCTCTTTTTGACGCGCCTTTTCTTAGCCTCCACTTAAAGAACTAAGGATGGCCTTTGAAGAAGACCAGGACCTCTATGATGATACTAGGGAAGTGGAGAAGGGATTTTGGCAGGGTTTGGCCGAGCTTGAGTGCTCAAATTGGTGTGAGGAGGAGGGGGAGGAGGTGCCCTTTTATAAGGGAGGAGAGGGGCACCTTAGTAATATCTCAAAATATTATTTTATATTAAAGTCAAAATCGGTTTATAATGGTTCCAAAGGGTCTTATTTCGAAGCTAAAGTGGGGATGGGTCGAAATCCTATCATCCAATAGTATTTAGACAAGTTTAGGGTATTATTTTAACCTTATCAATTAGATTTAACTCTAAGTTAAATAATTTAACTTTTACCGTGTCTTTTTGTTTTCTTACACTATATGGTTAATACACTTACTATAACATGCCAAACGAACCCCAAATTGTTTATTATTAATATATATCCTTATCTAAGTCATTTGGCCGAACCTTAGATTTTTAGGAATAAAATAAAAATTAATAATATAATATTTGATTTAAATACTATTTTGTGTCAATTTTGACACTATTTGATATATGATTTTTGTGAAAGTCATAACAGAATTATATGTTCGATCCAAGTTTATTAAATCAACACTAATATATCATAGTAACCTAGAAAATTAGTGGAATTCATAATAAGTCTTAAATTACATTTATGTTGGTATTTATAATATCAATTATGTCAATATTTCATTAATAAGATAATTACTGCATCATATTTGTGTCATAAATAAATTAAATTATTTGATGTCTAAAAATTACAAATAAAATACCATTATGTAGGAAATAGTTTTCTCTTTCTAATGAATATTTATAATCGAATTTATCATATGTATATCCCTATATTAAAAATGTTTTAGTGAATAAACTTTGATTTTAACTCTTTTAACTCTTCTTTGAATTAAATAATAATAAATGTCCTAATCTAATCCAAGTGGGCCTAAATGATAATATATTACCCTTAAGGTTGTTTTTTGTCGAGATACACTTGTCCAATAGGATTAGGACATGTGTTAGGGTAATATTAATATCATTCTTACCCTTAATTACCCTATTTACTTTTAACCGTGGTAAATAAAAGTAAAAAGTTACTATTCACCAAAAATTATTTTCATCTCATTGAACCACATTTTACTTACTGACATCAACCATCTCTCTCGGATTTTTGAAATTCCATTCACAGAAGCGGTAAAATTATGTTTTATGAAAAGTTCATTTTTTTAACTACCACTTAGTAGTTTCACTATTCATCAAAAATTGATGTTTTTCATAACAATGCCAAAATTTCATCCTAAGCTATATTTCATATTCCGAATTCATAAATGAAGTCTATTTTACCAAATTCATAAAATAGAAGTTGCATTAATTAATTTTATAATTAAATCCTGCTGTTAAAACAAATAGCGTGTTTTTAAGAAACAATATCTATCAAAAGATTAACACTTGTTTATGTCTGGTTTAAATGTGAAATTACATCCAATGACCAGCATTGTATTAAATTGTAAAAATATATTCTAAATATACTTTAAGACCACTCAAATTAATAATTTATCACTATTAATTATTTCAATTAAAAAAATTGTTTTTAATTATAATTTAGTAATTTTCACTATTCATCAGAATTTGAAAGTTATCCGAAAAGTACCAAAATTTCACCTTAGGCTAAATTCGATACTCCGAATCCAAAAATGAAGTCCATTTTGAGAGCTAAAATTTCTAAAATTTAAAAAGTGGTTATTACTATTCATAAAGGCTAGTTTTAATAATATTTAAATAGCATATCGTTGTTTCGTGAAACTCAGTATTGCGTACTACACACGCTATCGAGGAAGGTTGTGATTGCGTGTAATGCAAGGCAAGTCAAAGATGCGTGTTGTGCAAGCTCCTTTTGGTGTAGCGTACAACACAAGACATTAATAAAATTAAAAAGAATATTTTTCATAAAATCTCGGGCTGTTACATTCTACCCCCCTTAAAATGAATTTCACCCTCGAAATTCGTCGGGGTTACAAATGGTTTACTATTCGAAAGTTTATTTAATAGAAACCCACATCGTAAAAAGGAATATCAAAACCAATCTTTAAAAAACAAAAGTATGAAACGTAACGGTTACCCAAATAAACTAATCACTGGGTTTCCACATAGGTGAAAATATGGATATGGAAGAGAAATCTAACCATCATGTTCTGATGGAGAGTGGTAGAGAACATGGCTATGGAAAATCCAGTAATCACAAAGCCATAAATTTGTGACGATCTAAGGTACCATCTGATTAATCAGATATAAGATCACTAGGACAACATTTTTGGTTTTCAAGATCGTTTCCCTAAAGTTAAAGAATTTGAATTAGAATAAATACTTACTTTATGTTGGTACAACCTCACTGTTGTTTGTGCCTTTAACAATTTCCACTTCATCTCTTAAATAAATGAAGTTGAATTTGTTATTCGTGAAGTGTTAGCAGATCATGTGATAGAATGACGGGTCATTCCATCTATCTCAAAAGGTTAGCAAAATTTATATACATAAGTCGATCTATAGTGAGATTAATCATATATGGTTCCTAAAATGGACTTATACTTTATATATCATACTGCTTAATATGATAAAACTAGTTTCTACTAAACAGGGACTTCCTGTAGGCCAGTGGTAGGCGATAAAGGCCAGTCGCACTTCGGTTGTGGGTTCGATTCCCACAGCCTTGTCCGAAGCGATGGGCTGTCGCCCGTCCTACAGGTTGTCCTTTTTCTGAAACTACATTACTATAACATCCCATCAATAATATCGAAAAAAAACTTCTATCCTTAAACAATACTCACTTATGTCCAACATAATCCATTTCAATCTTTAGGCTTATCCACAATACTTCAGTCCACTCTCATAACATAGTGAAAATGATTACCAGAGATTTAATACCATCGTTGATCCCCATATATCATATGATATGTTTTGTTGGTCACATTCCAAACATTCAAAGTCCTTAATCATGTACTCTCTTGAATACCTTAGTGAAAACATGAATGCAGTTTAAAGTTAACACTTTCCACATACCAAAATCCTCAAAATTCTATATACTCAAACCATGATATCACTTAGTCCTTATATCAATCATGAGCTCATGAATACTATTAAACATTTCATTTTCTCGTTTTCCCTTCATTATGCGCATATCATCTTATTTCCAAAAAATATCTAAATCACTTTGAATACCACATCAATAAATATTGCAATACTCAATGATACAACATTATTTTGGAATCCCATTACATAAACACTTAATCATTCCACCACATTGTTTTCATATTCAACATTTCCAATAGTGATCGCATGTGACTTCCCTTTGTCCTTTGCCTTCAGTGGTTGCTCATGTTGATCATCACTAACCCTTGGATTAGGGCATTTATTAGCATAATGCCCCATTTCCTTGCACTTGAAGCATTGAAGTGTTGGTGGTGCGTTCTCTGCAGTGTTTGCTTTATTCACATCATTAGAAACCCTTTTTCCATTACTTCGACACTCAGCTGCTCGATGACCTTCTTTTCCACACTTAAAACATTTTCTAGTCCCTTTAAGACAATCTCCACCATGCTTCTTTCCACACTTTGTGCATAAGGAAACATTCATCTTCTTTTCACCATTATTCTGAGATTTCTCCTTGAACTCCATCTTTCGTTTCTTGTCAAAACCATGAGATTGATATGTAACACCAACTTCCATTTCTACCTTGATAGCACAACGCAGAATTTTTTCATAGCTACTAAAGTCTCTTATAGCTAATGCCCTTCGAAGACTTGGTTTTAAGCCACTGAAAAATCAATCAACTTTACTTTCAGGTTGGATGATAATGCCAGATGCATACCTTGCAAGGCTTGTAAAATTTTCTTCGTATATACCAACAGATTCATCATCCTTATGCTTCAGCTCAAGAAACTCCTTTTCCATCTTTGTTCGAAGAATACGAGGGAAGTACTTACTGAAAAACAAGTTCTTGAACTCGTCCCATTCCATGGACTCAATTTCATCTCTTGGCCTCGTATTCTTGATAAGATTCCACCATTGATCAGCTTCACCTTCCAAACGATATACTACTAAGATGACTTTATCATGTTCAGAACATTGAAGAACTGAAAATATCTTTTCAGTGGTACTGATCCATTGTTCAGCAACAAGTGGATCGGAAGTCCCACTGAAAGAAGGTGGACGTTGCCTCATGAAGGACTCAATAGAATATTGTTCTCTTCTCTGCTCATTTGGAAGTCCATAATGATTCATAGCTTGTGTAAGGATAGCAATAATATTTTGCACTCCATCTCCCATAACATTTGTTTGTTCAGGAGGACAATCATTGCATTGTCTATTGCATTGATCAACACGGTTCCTTCGGGTTCCAGCCATCGTCTAAAACCCAAAAAGAATAGTGTGAGAGGCAAAAATCATGCTAGGGAAAACAACATAATAAAGGGGGAGTACCTTCAATATCTAACATCTTAGGTTTAATTCTATGATCGTTAGCGTAGTTCTATCACTATAACCTATACGTATACTTAACCTTAGGGACATCCCTAGACATACCGTAGAAATATCTCTAGGGATCTCACTAATGTTTTCGCATCCTAGTTTCCAAAGGTTGACTAAACCTTTCCTCTGATACCAACTGTAGAGACCCGAATCTTGACGTACATGAACATTACATTACTTTTGCGGAATACTTAGTACATAACAAAAACACACACACAAGGATCGTAATAGTTTAGTGTCTTTGGAAACTCGGAATAAAATCTTCTAATCGTGGTGAAAGATCTTCAACATCTCCCATAAAGATCATCCTTTTTTACCTAAAACCTTTCTTTATATCCTGGGGAAAAGAAAACATAAAAGGGTGAGCTCAAATGCCCAGTAAGGGTAAACAAAATAAATATCAATCACATCGTATTCATAAGAACATAACATTTTGGAAATCATAACCTGCAAAAGAGAGCATAATTTCATAACATGGGATAAATCATGGTAGTGAAATGTAATCACAATAATCATAACTTAAAACATTATTCTTTGTGGCATTCACACATAATCATAGAGAATCATTTCTTGTTAGTCAAGACTCATTGCCAAGACTATCTTAGTGGACAAAGTCCATTTCTGAATCGAGTAACCCTCATTTCAGTCCTGTTTCACTGAACCGGTATAACCTACCATTCCAGCCATGTCTATCTCATGAGATATAAAATCTTTACCCAATGCATTGGAGGGAGATATAGGTCCCACCCATCTTATAATGAATCCTTTCTTATGTGTTCCACATAATCATAAATCATACATCATCGCATAACACATGTAACAAAAATGGGATTCTTGAAACATCATGACATCATAAAACAAATCATATAAGGTAAATGACTTCATAAAAATAATTCCCTCACAACATAATCAAATCAATGTAATAATAGGGATAAAAACTGAACCCTTTATTATCTTATATGGAAAATAATTTTGATAAAACACTTGAACTCCATTCTTGAGGAAAATATCCTTTCTTCTTCAAAAACACTTTTCTTTTCTTAACATGTCATACAATTATAAACTAAAAGAAGTTGATTAAAAATAAACTTGAAAACTTGTAAAGGAAGATTCTTGGAAATAATGTTTTAAAAATCCATTCATGTCATATAAGTTAAAAAAACATTCTTCGTACTTTTGTCGGAAAAGTCAAAAAGTACCTCGTACGAAAAAACGACAAAAGATTTCCTTTCATATTATTTACTAAAAACTCACCTAAGGGTAAAATTGGATTTAAAATATTGTAAGTGGATGGAAACAATATTACATATTGAGGGAACATGTATGTGGATGATAAAATACACCCCAGTAAATACTTACGAATAAACAATCTCGGATAAAAATGAGATTGTGATATTTCCCTTACCTTAGGTCCGACTTGCTTTGTGAGTGTCCGAACCTCCTGTATATGATTTAAATCATGTTATTGACTTATTCCATAATCATATTCATTGTTATTATATCATATATGGTCCACTTATACTTTATATTACCCGTTCTTTTGTAAATTCATGTTAAAGTAGCGTTTTGGGTAAAATCGTCTCATTTGTCGTTTATGTATTTAACTTGTAATTATTCATATGATTACTTAGATCATGATTACTTAATTACAGAATATAAAACATGATTTATAAATATATTCATAATACACATATATAATAAATCAGTAAATGGAAAGAAATAAACCGTTCATGGAGACGGTAGTCCGTACGTACGCATGAACGTTGTTTTCGTTTCCTTATTGAATTGAATGGAATTAAGTAGATGACATACATATAAATATAAATAATTCCAGTATCATTATTAGGTCATATATTGAATTATTACTTATAATATATACTTTATAATCATTCATGAATGGTTAATCATTGAGAATGAATCTCATCGCGTCGTGGAGACGGTAGTCCGTACGTACGCACGAGCGATGATATCGTTCCCATGGTCGTGGAATTGTGTTTAAGTGTATGTATAATATTTCAGTATAAATATAACTTTATAATAATCATATATAGTTACTCATTACACCTTTATACCCATCCAATTAATGTGGTGGCGGAAAATATATTACACCACGGCGTGGAGACGGTATTCCGTACGTACGCACGCGCGGTGATTTCCTTTTTCCGTAGGATGGATAGAAGGTTAATTGGAGTTGTTTCATATTTATAATAACATATCAGTATATAATAAATACTGATTTTATTACTTTATCATGAAACAACTAAAGAAGAAGAAGTTGAAGAAGAAAGAAATTGAAAAAGATCGGTAATGGATATTACCTCTTTTTGATGCGCCTTTTCTTAGCCTCCACTTAAAGAACTAAGGATGACCTTTGAAGAAGACCAGGACCTCTATGATGATACTAGGGAAGTGGAGAAGGTATTTTGGCAGGGTTTGGACGAGCTTGAGTGCTCAAATTGGTGTGAGGAGGAGGGGGAGGAGGTGCCCTTTTATAAGGGAGGAGAGGGGCACCTTAGGAATATCTCAAAATATTATTTTATATTAAAGTCAAAATCGGTTTATAATGGTTCCAAAGGGTCTTATTTCGAAGCTAAAGTGGGGATGGGTCGAAATACTATCATCCAATAGGATTTAGACAAGTTTAGGGTATTATTTTAACCTTATCAATTATATTTAACTCTAAGTTAAATAATTTAACTTTTACTGTGTCTTTTTGTTTTCTTACACTATATGGTTAATAAACTTACTATAACATGCCAAACGAACCCCAAATTGTTTAGTATTAATATATATTCTTATATAAGTCATTTGGCCGAACCTTAGATTTTTAGGAATAAAATAAAAATTAATAATATAATATTTGATTTAAAAACTATTTTGTGTCAATTTTGACACTATTTGATATATGATTTTTGTGAAAGTCATAACAGAATTATATGTTCAAACCAAGTTTATTAAATCAACACTAATATAGCATAGGAACCTATAAAATTAGTGGAATTCATAAAAAGTCTTAAATTACATTTATTTTGGTATTTATAATATCAATTATGTCAATATTTCATTAATAAGATAATTACTGCATCATATTTGTGTCATAAATAAATTAAATTATTTGATGTCTAAAAATTACAAATAAAATACCATTATGTAGGAAATCTTTTTATATTTCTAATGAATATTTATAATCGAATTTATCTTATGTATAACCCTATATTAAAAATGTTTTAGTGAATAAACTTTGATTTAACTCTTTTAACTCTTCTTTGAATTAAATAATAATAAATGTCCTAATCTAATACATGTGGGCCTAAATGATAATATATTACACTTAAGGTTGTTTTTGGTCGAGATACACTTGTCCAATAGGATTAGGACATGTGTTAGGGTAATATTAATATCATTCTTACCCTTAATTACCCTATTTACTTTTAATCGTGGTAAATAAAAGTAAAAAGTTACTATTCACCAAAAATTATTTTCATCTCATTGAACCACATTTTACTTACTGACATCAACCGTGTCTCTCGGATTTTTGAAATTCCATTCACAGAAGCGGTAAAATTATGTTTTATGAAAAGTTCAGTTTTTTAACTACCACTTAGTAGTTTCACTATTAATCAAAAATTGATGTTTTTCAGAACAATGCCAAAATTTCCTCCTAAGCTATATTTCATATTCCGAATTCATAAATGAATTCTATTTTACCAAATTCATAACATAGAAGTTTCATTAATTAATTTTATAATTAAATCCTGCTGTTAAAACAAATAGCGTGTTTTTAAGAAACAATATCTATCAAAAGATTGACACTTGTTTATGTCTGGTTTAAATGTGAAATTACATCCAATGACCAACATTGTATTAAATTGTAAAAATATATTCTAAATATACTTTAAAACCACTCAAATTAATAATTTATCACTATTAATTATTTCGATTAAAAAAATTGTTTTTAATTATAATTTAGTAATTTTCACTATTCATCAGAATATGAAAGCTATCCGAAAAGTACCAAAATTTCACCTTAGGCTAAATTCGATACTCCGAATCCAAAAATGAAGTCCATTTTGAGAGCTAAAATTTCTAAAATTTAAAAAGTGGTTATTACTATTCATAACGGCTAGTTTTAATAATATTTAAATAGCATATCGTTGTTTCGTGAAACTCAGTATTGCGTACTACACATGCTATCGAGGAAGGTTGCGATTGCGTGTGATGCAAGGCAAGTCAAAGATGCGTGTTGTGCAAGCTCCTTTTGGTGTAGCGTACAACACATGACATTAATAAAATTAAAAAGAATATTTTTCATAAAATCTCGGGCTGTTACAAAAATCTACCCAAATAACTCTCCAAAACTCTTATATATTTCATAAATGTTATGTTTATCTCAAAATATAACCTCTTAAATCATTAACCCAATTTTAAAAGGAGATCTTCCAAGGAGTATTGTACAATTCTCAATTACCCCTCTTTCATTTCTTTTCCTTTATTTATTCATCTACCTCCTCTAAAATCAATCTACCCAAATTAAAATAATTACATTAGTATCATAATAATACTAAAATGTTAGTTTTTTTATGGTATAAATATTTCTATATTCTTTCTAACCACCCAGAAATGAAAAATGTTGCTAGTGTTATGTGTGGACTACCACCTCCATAAGAGAAGTGATAAATTTTTCATTACCTCCCTATATGAATGGTTAAAATGGGGTATTTAATGGATTAATATTGTATTTCTAACATTATTAAGATTATATAAATCATTCACTATATTCCTCTTGTTCTATGTAAATGAATATGTCATTCGTGTGTACGTGTGGAATACTGCCATCATAAAGTGATGTATTTTTATTTTCATATAGTCTTTTATTAACTATTAAACTCTATTTAAATATGATTCACCAACATAATAACATATAAATAATATCTTTATAGTTTTTCAATAATGATATTATTCCAAAAGTGTCATGACCCCTCTCTCCAAATGAACCCCTCTAGGCCGACAATGCAGAAAGGGAGATAATGACCCCTAATTCACACCTTCAGTAGGCCTCAAGTTGGGAACTAGCACTGTCGGTATAAAAATATCACACATGGAAGGAATTACCCTCAATATATAGAATAAGATTTGGATATAGGGTATCAACCACCAAGAAAATTCATATATAATATAGAATAAATGAAACCAAAACATTCCATAATTCATGTACAAGGGTAACAAAACAGTAAAGAAACTCTAAAAAATCCAAATAACAACTCCATCAATGATACTTGAAATTCACATTTATCTTCGATGAAATCCTTCAAATACTAGAAAAATATGGTGGGGTGAGCTCTTGGGAGTACTCATTATGATCATCTCAATAAATAGAACAACATTGATGTGCAATAAATATACAATAATAGGGAGTGGAGCCAACCAAGAAAACATCAAAACCTAATCATCAACAATAATCATGGAGGGAATAATAATAAACCAAATGCCACAATATTATAAATAATAAACTAATAATAAATCAAACCATAGTTACCATTTTATTTCCACTCCCCCGCATCTACAAACAATACTACCATTATTACCCAAAACAACCGTTATTCCATAATAATCACCACAACACTTCCTCATTTGGGCCCTGATTATACTCATTGATCTAACTTTTCACCTAGGGATTCTCCCACAAAAACTGGTAACAATATATTGGGATCACCCTCTTGTAAGTGTAGGGACATGAGTATTAATCAACACCAGAAACATATCATCAACCACCATGACATACATTTGAAATAGCATCACCACATCCCATATAATCACATCCACAACCACATTACCACAATCACTATAATTCCATCACTTTCTAACCAAACATTGGTAGGGTAATGTAAACACAAATGAGATCAATCTCATACCCTACTCCTTCCGTGTAATTCCCCACCAACTCTATTCCATTATCAATAGTAGGGTATCATGAACATGTGGAGTGTTAACAACATACCCTCCCCTACCATGTGTAACCCTTTCTATGAACTGACACATCCACTCTTCAAATAACTACTCATAAACTTTTGACTTATATTCATCATAGAATGTGCATATTTACCAACCTTAAGATATTATATTCTTTCAGAATATGTAACCACTAGGAGCCATTATATCCCTTAGAGGATTTACAACCACCATGATCAATTATAACCCGTGAAACATTGCACCGCAACTTTCCTTCTTATACAACACTTCTATAATTTCCAGTTACAACATAAGGCAGCCCAAGGTAACAAAAACAAAATCACAACCAATATCCATAAAAATAAGATTCCACACAATCAATAAGTTCCCATAAATATTTCATTCTATTTTTTCATTAATCACTAGTTTCTAGCCATGTTTGGTTTTCTATTTATTCATGTATCTGTTCCAAACTGTTCATCATTCCATGTCCCATTCTAGATTCAACTATTCATTTTACATCACATTTATTCAATCCATACTAATTCATTACTTTTCATTAAACATTCATCCACAACCCACTTCCCTTTTGGGTTCTCATTAACAATTCCCATTTCCATTTCACAAACCAATTTTAGAAAAAATTTGGGAAGTTATAATAGACATAAACTTCACCATACCCCCTTTTTAATCAAGAAACAATCAGTAATGAAAATTTTAAGACACCAATAATTCCATAAACATTGTTTATATTTCACATTATAGAATCTTTAGAATCATTATTTCTTTATTTAAGTGATTATTCATTTAGCTTTCCAAGGTCCATTACAAATAGTAGCAAACACATATTTAAATAGAAAAAAACCATCATTATAATAATCATAGAATTAAAAATGAATAAAAAGGGTTTAACATCTATAAATACTATGAAAAACATAAATCACTAAAAACACCCCTCTTACCCCATTAAATTTCTCTTTAATTTGTTCATATTTTTCATTATTTTTTTACTCCATTTAAGGTGTTATTGTAATCCTTCACTTTCCCATAAACCACAACACCCCAAATAATCACAATCATATAATTAGATGAAAAAAAACCATAAGAATAATCAATAATACTAATTTCATAATATAGTAAATAAGTCTTGATATACCATACCCAGTGATGGTAATAGACTCACAATGCACATGAAGATAGAGGATAGAGAAGATATTGTACGCAGGTCAATAAATAAGAGGAGCATTAAATTTTTTAAAGAAGACTCCAACAAACTCAAATGGAAGGGTTTTAGGTAACCATAACTTGAGAGAAACATGTAGGAACTCAAATGAGTGAAAGAAACTCATTTTCAGCATCCACATACATCCCTTCAGAGATACTTTTGAAACTCTGCCAAACTTTTTATTTTTTATTCTCTATTAAATTCACATTTAAATTAAATTTTATTTGTGATCCATATAAAACCTTTGAAAACAATTGATACAATTTAAAAGAGTAAAAAACAATAAAAACCATGATTTTAGGCTTTCAAAATCATTAAAAACATGTTTTACAGGTTGAAGGAGAAGAACTTTGGAAAATTTGGGTAAAAACAGATACTCATGCGCAACTCATATTCACTACATAAGGGTCAGAGGGCTTTTCCCTTATGAAAATTTTTACCCTTACATGAGCTGAGGAAATATTTTTTGAACCTTACTTAGTTTAATATTTTACCCTTATATGAGTCGATAGCCTTACACAAGACACGACATACCCTTACGTGAGGATTAAAATTTCATGGTTACCCTTACATGAGATTTGGAATACCCTTACATAGGATTTAAGATCAGAATCTTACCCTTACATGAGTAAAGGACTACCCTTACACATTTTTGAACTACCCTTATATGAATAGAATAATATGAAGGTTACTCTTATGTGATACTTGAGTTACCCTTACATAGGATTTAGGATCTGGAGTATACTCTTATGTTACTAGGGGATTACCATTATGTAGGCTCAAACTACCCATATGTGAATAGAAGAATTAACAGGTTACCCTGTATGAATCCACCCTCATGAAAATAGTCTTACACAAACTTAATGATTTTGATCGTACATTTATGCAATAAGGGGGTACCTTTATGCAGTGTATGATATTTTAAGTTTACCGATATGGAACTCATGGAAACCACTACCTACCCATATATAACTTATTTAAAATCTTGGTTACCCTTATAAAATCCTTAGAAAAACAATATCAACTTTATGAAATCTATTAAAAACCACAATTACCTTTACATAATTCCAGTTTAATTTGTGAGGATAGATATTTAATTAATAATATTAACTTTTAAAATAAAATAAATTATAATTAATTAAGAAAATAATTTTTTATCACTTCCAAAATCACACTTTTAAAATATTAGGATCAGTTTCAAAAAATCAAATTAATTTTCCCAAATAAAATTTTAAAACATTAAATAACTTATATAGTTTGAAAAAACTTTTTAAAGCTACTTTATAAATTAAAAAATCATTTTAAAAAAACATCTTGAATTTATGAAACCACCCCAAAACACCAAGAACCCTAGAATAGAAAATAAAGGATCGATAATATTCCAAAATATTATATTTGATACCTCTCAAAAAAATTCATCCATGAGAATTTAAAACAAAAATGAGAGTGATAGAAAATGAAGGATAGATAATTTAATCATCCCTTAGGGTACCTATCACATATACTACTATATTTGGAACATAACAAAAACTCTAAAGATGATACCTTATGGGAGAAACCTCTCAAAAAAAGTATAAGGTCACACATATATAAATAAAAACATCGAAGTAAATACATAACAGTCAAAAAATTTCAACAAAACAGCACAATAAAAGGGGACACCCTCATAAAAAGTGACCTCACAAGGATTTTTTTAGAAATCATAAAACTCCATGTTAAATAAAACATTATTATATCTTTCACTTCAATAACTTTACTTATGTATTCCATAAAATGAAAATATACACTTGATTTATCCTCATTTACCATGCTAGAAAGTTTAATTTCATAACATTAAAACCTTGTCATGCTTAACATGTCATGAAAAATGTGGACAAACATACTTGCATAAAAATTTATTTATAATCTTATATGTTCTACTTAAAAAAATTCCTTAAATCCTATTGATCAATGAGTTAAAAAACTTAATCATTATTTTAAAAAAATCTATACTTTGTATACATTTATCACAACATTTCATATTATAACATGTTGTGTTCAAAAGCATGCTGATAAAAAAATTCCCATTATAAACCAATTTCATTTATCCAACACATTAATTTTATATTAAGAATAAACCATTTTAACTACACTTCCTATTTTTAATTCAAGATTTCAATTATACATTTTAGTTTCATCATTACTATTTTATTTCACTACTATTGGGAAACTAGAACAACACAATACAACACACAACAACCCATCCTCGTCATTCTAACAATCCACACATTTCCACTATTGCACATCACATACACTTTCTCATCATAATGGTGTCTTATCATAACTTCCACATCACAACTACTTTCCATCACAACTTCCATGCACAAGCCCACTTTCATAGTTCACATTTAACAACATTAATTACTAACCATTTCTATATTCATTAAACATCTTTCCATAATCAAATTAAAAATCCTTATCCCATTTAAATTTAGTATATTTTCCAAAACATCTTAATGATCATCACAACATAGCATATTATAATCCATTACAATAAACCAAATTTCTCACCACAAAAATTACATGTCACATGCACAACACATCATCCCATATAAATATATAATAATATAGTTTATCTTATCAATCTACCAAAATCTAGTTTAAAGGATTTTGTAATATCACATCTTTTTTTCATGGGGTATTGTCAAACAATTCTATATTTCCATGGGAAACTGGTTCATTATCCATATATAAGTGATTATCTATTTCATTAAAGGTGACATCTAATAGTCACACAATCAAGGTTTCTATAACATATCAATTCCATTACAAATAAGGACCCCAACAACCATGATTTTCATTAATGGAATCAATCATGATTAATCTCAATAGTAATGACATAAAAATGGTAAAACATGAAATTCACCCCACCCTCCCGCTGTTAAATTATAATTAATACTATTAATTATCTTAATTAAGTTGATGCATACCATATTCCAAAAGGATAAAAAAACATGATCCTTCTCACAAAAAATACCACATAACCTCATAGTTATTTCAACCTCCATAGATCCAATGCCAAAATCCATCGAAAAACCACCCAACACCTCCTTATCCCATAAAAACTACCAAACTATATGTTAAATAGGAACACAAATCAAGAGGAACCACTCACTGTATTAGGATATTTTCTTCTTTTTTAACACTAGCTCACCCTTATAGTTTTAAAACGTGTCATAAAGAATGTTTCCTGATGGGGAAGAGGTTTCCTTATGTTTATATTATTTATTCCATAACACATTACCAATATAATCTCAATCATGTCAAGCCCAAACAATGGAAATAGCTATTAATCACTTCCTTAACAAAATTTAGGTGTGGCTATAAAATTCATGTGTATCAACTTTCAAGATTCTCCAAACAACCTTTCTATTACTAAATTTAAGTGATTAACCATTTATGGGTCGTAAATAATTCCTTTAATACAACCATAACACAAAAAAATTATCACAATAGGGGGATATATTCTCAATAGAAAGATAAATCATCTAAAATATCACATAGTTCTCCCGTGTTAAGATATATAAATAGTTCATAGATTAGGATTAATTATAGAATATCTTCTTTAAAACATTTTTAACATCATTTTATAATCTAGAAACATGTTATCAAAAAGTCATATCAACACTCCAATGCAGTAATAAATAAATTAAGAAACCATAACAAAACTCATCATTTCTAAGTCATTTAAAGGGAAAAATCATACCTTGAATTTAAATATCCCTAACATGCATCCAAGTTAATGAAAAAAATATAAATGTATTTTCTCATGTATCATTCTTAACAATAATAAACAAAATTTTCTAGGATTATATTGTTATTGAGGGAACACACTTCCAAGTTCACATGAAAATTTGAACATACCAGATTCTTATTCTCAAATCAAATACCTCATTACATATACAACATACTTTTATATATATCAAAATAAAACATTCTATTAAACAAAAAAATTACAACTACACATGTTGTATTACAATGTATTGGGATCAATATGCTCAAACCAAAAAAAATTAAACATATCATTTCCTAGAAAACATTCTTGCACACCACAATAATTAAAACAAGATTCTTCCTCCACATTTAAACTCAATATAGGAAACACATAACAAGATTTTATATTCAAAATAAAATATACTAAATAAGAAACATACTCACAAATTTTATGCTCTCATTTCTAAAATAATCCCCAAAAATGTTTTTGACTTTTAGTTATGATTTATATTCTTCATTAAATAATATTATTCCTTGATTTTCAAAACCTAAAAATGGAATGGTAATAATGAATTAATATTCAATTCATAATTATTTATGTATCATAAAATTACTAAATATAATAATAATAAGTTTAATTTCGCATAACAGTTTTATGTCTGAACAAGTTACAACAAAGCATACTTTCATATTCAAATATTTTAAAACAAATAAGGTAAGAGAGTTAAACATGTAATGAAATTCACATTTTAGTGTTTAATAGAATAAATAATCCAGATTAAAAAATCCTTTAACCATTATTTAGAAACTAGGATAGATTTATTAATCTAGAAATCATTTAAATTGTTAGTGGTTATCACTGACCATGCTTATCAATTATTTAAAATTTTGAAATAAAATAAACTAAAATTTAAGACTTTATATGAATTTATACCACTAGTATATAACATATTATTGAATTAATATTTAAAAATGTATTCATGAAAAAAATATAGGGGAAATACATTCTTGTTAAGTTCTCAAATTTAAAAATATTATCAATAAACATGTTAGTGTTTTCCCAAAAATTCTAGAATTAAAATTATTAAAACCAATCTCATAATCAACCCCTATATAATTCTCATAATATATCATAAATGAAAAGAAACACATGATATAGAAACTTTAAAGTAATTTTGAGTTCTTTAAAGTATAGTTTAGAAACGATTCATTTTAGCATGATAGTATGAAATCCACATAAGGTAAAATGTTATATATGGGTAATAAACATTAAGAAACTATGCACAATGAAATAAATAAAGGACGGAGAGTTTAAAACACTAAGAATTAACAAATACTAGATAAAAATTCAAGAACATCCTCATTGAAAGAAATTTCAAGGAAAAACATATTATAATAAGCATGAGAAAACACATTCAATTTTCAACAAGGTGTTCAATTACACAGTCTATTTATGTTAATTATCATTTCGATTCTCCCCTTATATGTTTATGAAATCAACTCTATAGTAATATTTTTTCACTAATAACTATATCATAAAAGAAAAATCATAGAAACAAATATAGGATTTATAATTCAATCATTGATCCAGATAATGATCATAATTTATGTACCATTCTATAATTTTTACCTTGTAATAGTTTCAATTTCACCTAAACATTTGAGTAGGTTCTTAAAGTCCTCATATCAAATCACAGGGGGCCTAAAATTTCTATTCTCTAGCTAGTATTTTTGGTCTACATCACAATTTAGAATCAAGTTCTACCACTTCCCTACCATACCCATGCAATTTCACTTGTGACTAACTCCAATCTCTACACTATATGTCAAAAAAACATTTTATACCACTATTTCATGACCCTTACCTTCAAAGGTACCCCTCCAAGGATGAAAATATAAATGGGAGATAATGACCCATGAGTCCCACCTTTAGTAGGTCTTGGGTTGGATACTTGCACTGAGGGTTTAAAAATATCAAACATGGAAGGAATTATCCTAAATAGATAAAATAGAATTAAGATATAGGGTATCAAACACCAAGAAACTCCATAGAAAAATATAGAATAAAGGAAACTAACCCATCCAATAATGTATATACAATGGTAAAAAATAATAAAAGAAACTCTAAACTCCAATAAAACTACTAGCTCTATCTATACTTCCTGAACAATAGCTTCAAAACCGATGATCTAACATAAAACATTAGAAAAATATAATGGAGTGATCACTTGGGACTGGTAAGTAGGATCCTCCCTATAAAGAGGTCAACATCTATATAAAATAAATAAACTATAATAAGTAGGAGTAAAACCAACCAAGAAAACTACCAAAACATAATCATCAACGATAAACATGGAGGGCATAAGAATAAATCAAAGTCCACAATATCAAAAATAAACATGAAGAATAAATCAAACTATAGCCACCATTCTTTCCACTCCTCCACTATATCCACAACCAAACCAACCTTTCATACCCAAACCAAACCACCAATCAATAATCATCAAAAAAACTCTTCCTCCTGTAGGACCTAATTATACTCATCACTCCAACCTATTTCCTAGGGGTTCTCCTACTCAAACCAATAGCAAGACGGTAGGATCACCCTCTCATAAGAATAGGTATGTGTATGAATCAACACTAGTAACATTTCATCAACTATAATTCCATACATTCACATTAACATAACCATATCCCAAAGATCCACATCCACAACCACATTTACACAATCACCATAATTTCATCACTTTCTAATCATCTATTGGAAGGTTAAAGAAAAAAATTAAGGGCATAAATCTCATTCCCACATATTTATACTTTAATTCCCTAAAACCTCCATTCCATTTTAAATAGTTGGGTATCACGAACATATAGAGCATTAACTTCGTTCCCTCCCCCATCATACACGACCCCACTATGAACCACCACATACACTAATCAATATCACCACTTAAGAAATTTTTACTTTTTTCCATCACATACCATGTGTATATACCACCGTCAATCCATTATAGTACCTAAAAATATGTTACCACTATAATCCATTATAGCACTTAGAATATTTATATCAATTATGCTCCATTATAGCCATTGATACATTCCAAAAAATCATTCCTTCTTCCATTCCACTTCAAGAATTTCCAGACACTACATAAAGAAATAAAAATAACATCAGAACCAATACCAATAAAAATAAGATACTACATAAACAAAAAGTTCCCACAACTATTTCATTATATTCCCCATTAATCGCCAGTTTTTATCCATGTCTGGTTTTTTGTTTTTAAATTTATCCATAACCAATCATTCACCAATCCATGTACCATTAAAAATTCATCAATTAATTGTTCAACACATTTATTAAATCCATAAACATTAATTACTTTTCATTAACCATTCATCTGAAACACACTTCTGTTTTTGTTTTCTCATTCACAGTTTTAACTGCTTTTTCATAACTGAATATTATCCAAATTCAAAGATGTTATAATAAACATAAACACCAAAACACCAAATTTTTCATCAATAAACCATTATCAATGACATTTTTAGGCACTAATAATTTCATAAACATAGTTTATATTTTAAATTCTATAATTATTCTTTCCCAGTTTCCTTATTTAAGTGATTATTCATTTGGGGTTATGAGGTCCATTATCAATAACATCAATATCATATTTAAACATAATAAATATACATCATTGCAGAAATCACAACATGAAATATGAACCAGAAGGGATTAATATATTGAAATAATATGAAAAACATAATTCACACACAACACCCCTCTTTCTTCATTCAATTTCTATTTAATAGGTTCATCCTCTTCATTAATTTGTTAATCCTTTTAAGTTGTTATTTCAATACTTATATTTCCCATTAACCAAAACACCCAAAATAATAACAAAAGCATAATTGTAAAGAAAACATAATAATAATTCTCAATCATTTTAATTTCTGAACATGGGGAATAAGTCTTGAGATTCCCTCCTCGGTGATAGTACTAGACTCAAACTGCACACAAAGGATATAAGAGAGAGGGGGTATTAAAAACAAGTCTATAAGAGAGGGGATCCTTTTAAAATTTATATAAGACTCCAAAAAACTCAAACTTATTGGTTTTGGGTCACTGGAACTTGAGAGAAACAAGGAGAAACTCAACCTAGAGAAAGAAAACCATTTTTTACATCCATAGATATCCCTGTATGGATACTTCTAAAAGACCATAAAATGTTCCATATTTTTTTAATAATTTAATTCCAATTTAAATAATATATTAATTATTATCCATATACAACATTTAAAAATGTAAGTTAAAATTAAAATGAGTCAAAATCTATAAAAACCTTGATTTTAGGTTTTAAATCATTGAAAATGCATTTTACAGGTTGAAGAAGAATAATTTCCAAAAAAATAGGTAAAAACTGATACCCATAAAAAAATAATATATTATTAATAAGGGTAATTGGATTTTACCATTACATGGCTTTATATCCACACATGAGCTGAGAAATCTAAGTTAACCCATACATAGCTTAATATGTGACCCTTACGCATGCTAGGAGATACCCTTACGTGAGGTTCAGAATTTCCTAATTAAAATTAGATGAGATTTTTATTACCCTTAAATAGGCTTGAATATTTAGGTATTACCCTTATATGAGTAGGTTTCTACCCTTATGCAATATTGAACTACCCTTATACGAACATAAGAATTTGCAGGTTACCCTTATGAGAGATTTGGCTTGCCCTTATGCAGGATTTAGGATCTTAGGATTACCCTTATGTGAGAAAGGGACAACCATTACATAAGGTCAAACTAACCTTATATATATAGAATATTTTTTTGGTTACCCTTAAGTGATTCCACCCTCACAAGAATACCCTTACATGAACTTAAATATTTCAGTGCTACCTTTACACAACTAAGGGGTACGTTTATGTGGTGCATGAGATTTCTAAGTAAACATTTGAAAACTCAAGGAAAATACTAGTTACCCTTATTTAATACTTATAAAAGCAATCTTACCTTTACACAAGCTACTAAAAATCACCATTATCCTTATGCAATAAAAAATTCATGCATAACGGTAAATATTTCATTGAAAATATTAAATTTTAAATTCAAAAAATAGCTAAATAATTAATAAAAGTCTTTATTATAACTGAAAAAATACAAAAAACGCTTCTAAAATATTATTACCGCATTAAAAACTTCAAAATTAATTTTACCAAATAAACTTTTAAAACATGAAATTACTTCCATAATTTACAAAACCTTTAAAAAATACTTTATAAATTACATAATCATTTTAAAGAAATCAATAATTTATGAAATCAGTTCCAAAAAACTAGACACCCTATAATGGAAAAGGAAGTCTCACATGTATTCTATACCTTTATAAAAATAATCACTCTCCTAACCATTCTCTCCCTTCAATTATATCATGTTCTTATTTGGTTTGATATAACCACCTATATGAACGATGAATTAAATTTCCATCATGGAAGAATATGGAAACTTAATTACTGGATATAATGGATATAAATAAAAAAATAATTATTTTTTTAGTTCTATAATGTTAAAATTAAAATGTAGCCCATTATTAAGACACTACCTATCATTCATTAAAAAATAATGAAACAAAATTTTCACTGACTTCATCTTCATTAATCATAAAAAAATATCTCATGAAATAAAACTAAAACTTTATAAATAATTATAAGACATATATTACAGTACTTATAATTATTTTTAAATGATAAAAATTGAATCTATAAACAATAATTGTAACAACAATTGAAAAACTAGTACTAAAAAAACAATCAAAGATAATAGCATCTGATGATGAAAGTAAAATATTACTAGTTAATATATGTTTAATAAATGGTTATAAATTTAATTTATAAAATATTATAAGAATGAATAAGGTTATAAAATAAGTGATTAATACAGTTAATTTTTTAATACAGGAGGACACAGTATGTTTGGATAAATAGGATTAAAGGTCAGGGTTTTTGTTAACTCAATTTTGTCCACTGATTAACGATTGTTATTCTCTAACTTTATTCATATAAGTTGGTAATGTTCTACCAAATGATTTTATTATACTAAACATAATCATTATTTTATATTGGTTTAAATTTCTATCAAATAACTCCCTTTTTAAAATTTTACCTAATTCATGAATTATGATGTTTGTAAGGGATTTAATGAACCACCTTCATTACAATTGGGTTACACATTCTCTTCATTTTTCTACATTTTAATCAAAATTAATCTCATTTAATTCTCATATTTTTTTTATATGTTCCTTATAGATATACCTAGTAAAATATCACTTCCCATGTTGTTTTTATACATGATTTAAGTTCCCTAATCAATTCCCTTTTTTAAGTAAACCTAATTTAAGGGAAATTCTCTATACCTAATTCTATGTCCTTCACTATCCCCATAAAACAAATTTAAGCATCAATAGATTTTTAAGACACTAATTATTTTATTTAAAACACTATTGGTACAATTCTTGTCTAAAGGAAAATATTAATCTCATTATTTCTTTTTATTATCCTTTACTCATTTCATAAAGTATCACCTGAGTAGTTCACCTTTTTATCCTTATATTTTCAATTCTTATTATGAATTTTTCTACTTTAGAACTCCATGTTCAAGACCTTTTATTCCATTAAATTTAAACATTAAAAATTATTCAGTTCCTTCTTATATTTAGAAAATTTACAATATATCCAATGGTTATGCTTTGAGATAAGATTATAATACCAACTTCGATCTCATGGGTTTGATCATTCTTATGATTTATATATTACTTCTTTTCATTATGTGGAACAAATATGTATGTTTTGAATTATTTTATTGGTGGTTTTTGAATTATATATCCCTATAATTCATATTTTAATGGTTTTATATCATCAGAGACCACATATAGTGCTTGTACAGTTATCCTAGCACACTGTGTTATGTTGTATTTATAGTGAGCTTCAACTTATTCTTGTGATGTCATGTTTTATATTGTAGCTAAATTACCATAATTCTATTATTTTTTGATGTTAGGTTATTTATTCTATTATTCCATGTATTAATATATGATATATATTTTATGATATCATGATATTCCTCTTGTCTTATACGTATTACTTTTCATTATGATATACTCTGATCATTCCCTTAATGAGAATCTGAGATCACCCCTTCTTATGTTTCCATTTCCCCAGGATATGAAGAAAATTAAAACATATGACATATCTAGAATATTATATTTTGTGTATAACTTATAGGAGATATTGAAGATCTATTATTTATTAAGCATATTCTATAAGAGTAGGAAAAATTTCCATTATACGAGAAAGACATGGGCTATATCAGTTAATGATTTTTCATAATTCTATGAAATTATAAACCTAAAAGGTTATGGGAATGTATGTAGTTAAATATTTTTTATAAATCAAGTAATTATTGGATGATTATGTCAAGGTTTTTATAGTTCATATCAGTTTTTTCAGATAACATTAGAGATTAAGATGATATCATTTGAAGATAATCTAAGTGTTGTAAAAGTCATCAAGGGTTAATAAGTTAAAGTTGATCATAATTTCAAAGGTATGGATAACCCTTTAGGTTAGTTGAGGTAATATTAAATATTATGTTTTTTGGGAATTAGGATGAGAGAAATTTTGAGAAACCCTTAGGAATTAGTCTATTTATAGAAAAACATCATAAATATTGGGAAAGGTATAGAGTGTGTGGTAACCTAGTAATTATAAACCCATTTGGATACAAGAAAGTGGATACAATTGTGGTATAGATGCACCTAGAGGTAATAACCCCAAAATTGGTTGGTTTATTATCAACTTGATCTAAACATAGTTCAAGATGAGTGTGATGAAGACTATACACATGGATTGAAATTATCAAGGGATATGCTTTTGATGACTCACATACCCTTTATAAGCCATTATAAAAGATTTAAATATAATCGTTAGAGAACTTAATAGGATAATAATCATGAATATCTTATATTGAAACTTCTAGATTTATAATTTAAGGTTTAAACATCATTTATATGTTATTTATTTTGAGTGTACCGCCTATTCATTTGGTAATTTAAGAATTATCACCACTAGACTTTCCTTGATTCAAGTAATCAATGAACACATATGAACTAGGATAACAATGTGATCAATGGACAATGTATTGAATGTCCCGGTGAAAAAACTAACGGTATAAGTGATGTAGTGGGAAATATCATGATTATTCCAAACCAACTATAACAAATTTTATTTAATAACCCGAACATAGTTTTATTCCAAAACTCACCAAGAGAAGATAAGGATGGAGTATCATGGAAGTTTGAGTGACAAATATTATGAATTAAAGAAGATTAAAATTCTTATATGTAAAAATATGGGAATAAACTCCTAAAGGAATGTCTCAAAAGAACTAGAATATGCTTCGTATATGGAAAATTATATTATAGAGAAACAAGTTTCCAAGGAAAGATGAAGCAATCACTTTTTACAATAAAGGGAAAACATGTGTTTCCTAGTTGTAACTGGTATATAAAGGTTGACCCATTATTTGAATTTATATCTAGATTTATGTATATCTTTTATATTCCCTTAATTAATTATATTATTAAGTTATGATTAAAATTTAAATGATGTAATTTATTTAGAGAGGAGAATATAACACCCAGATATTATAAATTATATATTTTACTTTAAAATATTATATTCTTGATAGCTTATGATGCATAAAAAATCAAAATAAAAAACCATACATGTTATTAACAAAATTAAATATGATTATTATAACATCATTATTGAGTAAGCAGGTATAAAGAGAAGAAACCGCACAATGAAATATAAAATAAATAACATCTAGTGGGACAATAATTTATTATGAATCTTATTTTTATGATCTTGTAAAGGAAGTTTCATAACTAGGGTTTTAACTAGAATAAAATCTAGAAAAATCCAATAATTATGCTATGAGAGAAATCATATGTGGTAGAATTTCAAGCTCATGAGAATTGTAACAAGATCTATTCTAGCAGAATCATCATCTGTGACTTCCACCAGAGCTCTCCATATGCTTAATTATTACATATAAATATTTAGGGGTAATGTAATTAGAAATTTTTGTAAAAATTTAATTATTAATTAATTTTATATTTCATATTAACATTTAAAGGAAGAGAAAATAAAGGATAAATAATGATACAACAACCATTTTATGCTTAAAATAAATTTCCCATTATGCTCTCTTATATTAGAATTAGTATAAATATCTTTTAGAAATTCAATTTTTAAAAGGAACTATATTTTCAGATTCAACATGTCAAAATTATCTTAGGCTAAATGTTTGGGATTTTTGTAGAATAATTGATTTTTAGGTGAATAGTGAAAAAATATAATTTTTATTAATACCACAGTGTTTATGACTATATCAAGTGGTAAATATGACAAAAAAACTTATGAAAAAATTACTCATAGACAAAAAAATATTTAATAAATAAAATAATTCATTTAAAAATACTATTTATATTTTATAAAATCCATGTTTAATATTTTGAAACTTAAGTGATATTTTATTTTAAAATATATATTTTTCATCTATGCCTTTTAATTATGTTTTCATGAAGTAGAATTATATTTTCCCTTGATTTGGAATCCATATAACACTTATTTGATTAATAATAAAAAAATTAATTTCATTTAAATCAATAAAATTGATAATTTTATCATAAATATAGTCATTATGATTAAAACATCACTTATTATAAAAATGGGTTTTTATGCATCATGTGACCTAATATTAAAATTAATTTGTATCACCTTTATAAATTTTATTTGAAATAAAATAATTCAATATTTTTAATAATTAATTTTAAATTATGTGATTGATTCTATTTTATTTTCAGTAATAAAAAATAAATTACTTATCTAAAAATGTAGTTACCATGGTAAAATAAAAAAATGGAAAAAGTGAAGAATATAAGAGTAAAAGACATAAAAATTACTTAAAAAGTTTTAAAATGAATGGTTTATGGATTATAAACCTTATACATTCCCCCACACCATTATTTTTCATTATTGAAGAATCTTTCCTTGAATAGTGACGTTAGCTTTTATATTATTCCAAAAATTCCACTCTTTTCCCATATTAAATGAGTCATCACCAAATCACTTAACCTCACAACAAATGCATCTTAGTTTCAAAAAATATATACCCAAATTACTCCCAAAAACTTATATCTGTGTATTATATGTTGTGGTATTCTCAAAATACCACCTCTCAAATCCTTAATTCATTTTTCAAATGATTTATTCCAAGGAGTAAGTAAAAATTCTCAATTACTCCTTCTCATTTATTTCCCATTCATTATTCTTAAACCTAATTATAATATAATCTAAAAATGTTTAAATAATTACATTATTATAATAATTATATAGAAATTTTTTTATGTTTATTGGATAATTATTTCTACCTTCCTCCCAACCATTTGAAAAATGAAAATGTTGCTCGGGTTAGGTGTGGACTACAACATCCATAAGATATTTGATAAATTTTTTATAATATATTTAAATAATAATTAAAAAATTATTATTTATAGTTATTTAATTTTTAAATTAAAATATAACCCATTATTAAGACATTATATCTTGTTCGTTAAAAATTACTGAAACAAGCTAGTCCCTAACTTTATCTTCATGAATCATAATAAAAAATATATTAGAATAAAATTGGATATTTATAAATAATTATAAAAACCACATTAAAATAATTATAATGATCTTGTGATGATGAAATTTTAATCTTTAAATAATAATTGGCACCACCATTATGAAACTATTACTAAACAAACAATTGAAGCTAATAACATTCGATAATGAAAATAAAATATGACTAACTAATATATTTGTAATAAATGGATATAAATGAATTTTATAAATGTTTATAGGTATTAATAAGGTTATAAAATAGGTTATTACTATATTAATTTAATTATACAAGAGGTTACATCACGTTTGGCTAAGTGGGATTAATGGAAAGGATTTTTTTTAAACTCAATTATCATTCATTGAGTTATTATTGTTCTTCTGGAAATTTATTTCTGTAAGTTGGGTATGTTATGACCAATGATTTTATTATACTGAGAATACCATTTATTTTTTATGGATTAAATTTTCTATATTATAAATCCCCTTTCAAATGTTACCTTCTTCATGAATTATGACATTCATAAGGGATCTTCAGAACCACTGTCATTATTTTTAAGTTACACATTCTCTTTCTTTTTATACCTTTTACTTAATATTTTTCATATATAATTACCCTTTTTTGAATACATTTTCCTTATATATATACCTATTTAAATATCCCCTTCCTTTTTTAGGTTCTAAATTATTTAACTTCCCTAACCAATTCCTGCTTTCAAGTAAACCCAATTTAAAGTAACTTCTTTATGCCTTATTTCATGTTAAGCACCGCCCCCATAAATTTTTTTAAAATCATTAATAGATTTGGAAAACCAGGATTATTTTATGTAAAATAATCCTGGTTAATTTATAGTCTAAATGAAAATAATAATCTTTTTATTTATTTAAATTGTTCTTTACTCACTTTATAAAGTATCAACTAAGTTGTTCATTTTTTATCCATACATTTCCAATACTTATCCTGAATTTTTCTACATTGGAACTCCCTATTCAAGACCATTTATTCATTAAAATAAGAATGAAAAAAATTATAGAATTCCTTCTTATCTTGGGAATATTTATGTTATAGACTTTTGTTATGCTTTAAGATAATATTATTAAACTCACTTCTGTCTCATGAGTTTGATCATATTTATGATTTATGTATGGTTTATTTTTCATATATGGCACAAATATGTATGGTTTTGATTATTTGATGAGTTTTATAGAATTATATGTACCTCCACTTCATTAGGTATTTTTTCATCTCATTAGATACCATGTATGGTGCATAAAAAGTTAGCCTAACACACTATGTAATGTGGTTTTGTAAGTGATCTTTGACTTGGGCTAGTGATGTCATATTTTATGGTGTATAAAATTTCTATGATTCCATGATATTTTTATGTCACCTTATTTATTCTATGAATACACATGTTTATATATTTTATATCTCTTTAATGATATTAGGATATACATCTTATATAATATTTCTAACTTGTCATCAATATTTACTCTCATTATTCCCTTAGTGATCATATGAGGTCACCCCTTATCATGTTTCTATTTACCCAGGTTATATAGTAAATCAATACATATGATATGTATAGAATAGTGTCTTGTGTGGATAATTTATGAGATATCTTTATGAACTATTATTTATTAATAATCTCTTATAATTGGTGTAAAATGTTTCACTTGATGAGATATATGTGGGCTTTATATGTTAGTGTTTTTTCCAAATTCTATAAATTTATAATCCTAAAAGGTATTGGGAGTGTATGTAATAAAATATTTTCTATAAATCATGTATTAATGGGACAATTATGTTCAGATTTTTATACTATTAGGGGATATTTTCAATACCCTTTTTCGTTTTATTGAATCTTTCTCTATAATCTAGGTAGATCCCTTCTCTTTTTTATGTAATGGTCAAAAGATTTATCGATATAGTGATATTAAATTTTTTGGGGTTTCTTATGCTTAATTTTTGTTAATATTTTATGTGTTCTTAATGGGTTATTAACCATACTTTCATTCACTTATTAAAATATTAATAAATGTTATGGAGCACTATAGGTTGTCTACATGTGGAATATCTATCCTTGTGGGATGGTATATTTTGATATAGTCAGTATCCACAATGGTTTGGAGTATTAATAATGGTTGTATTAGTTGATCTTCAAGTGATCATTATATTTATATTATCCACTCTATTTATAATTAGAGAGTTATCATGTTTCTTTGACTGGTTAATTTAGAATCTTAGAGGGATTTTTCTTATAAGAGAAATTTGTTCATGTTTTGGATCCTTATTCTATGAGTAGTTGTTTTTTATCTTCTCTTTTTAGTTTTTGATGAATTTATAAGGGTATAATTTGGAATGATGTAGATAATTATGACACCCCAATGTCTCTTTTATATGTATATATTTTTTATGCTTCTTGGTCACTTGAATTTGAAATGTTTTGGGATAAAAAATATGAAAATTTTGATTTTTTTTCTTCACTACATATTTCTCAAGCATTTTTATAAACCATGCAGGAGAAATGTGTAGCCTACTACAGTCACTTACAATAGTGACTTACATGGTTTTCATATTTTTTGGTAAACCATGTGGTTAAAACATAAAACACACCCATAATGGGTATTTTTATCTTTGTGGGTCCCTTTTAATTTATTTTTACACAATTTCGTTTCCCACTTCAAAGAGAACATTTGAGACACCTTCTCCAACCAATTTTTTCCCTCTACTCACATTAAATGGTGATTCTCCCTCCAAATTAAATGGTAAGGGACCTTTTCTCCTTCACATTCCTCTTTTTCTTATCTTTTAACATGTTTCTAATGTGAGATTCAATTTTAAACATTTACTACATTTTATTCATTGAAAATACCCCATATTTTAGTTTAATTCCCAAGTTAATAGTAATTTATGTTTACTATTGAAAAATTATAACTTAATTGGAAATTGTCTTTAAATATGGTGTTTATTGACGTGAAAATAATTTCGACATAAATTTTGGATCCATTCTTACAGAAATTATTTATTTTTGAATTATCAGGGTGGACTTTAATATTACACTATGCAAGAATTTTAACTTTTTCAGGTTGAGAAATATAAAGGATATGAGTGAAATTTATTTCCACGGTAGCAATTATTATTGTGGGTGTTGACTAAAGGTTTCCCCTACTTGAATCAGATGTCACACAATAGGAATGGTGACTGTTTTTTCAACCTACCATGATCACTACTCATGGTAACCTACCCACCTTACTGCACTATAGTCTTATGATAATTCTACCTACCTTGTGTTCCATTAGATGACGGTGTATTTAAAATTACAAAAAGGAAAAAATATCTCCCACATTAAAAAAAATTTACCATGCCACCATTCACACGGTATGAATACCTAAAGTGGTCCCTTTTTAGCCATAACCTCATATTAAGGACACTACATGTGGCCTTCATGGTAAGTGTGCTTATCTTAAGATTTTCCCACATACCCTCCCTTAAACATTTCTTGTAAATATATTACTATATACCCAAAGTCTCTTTAGATAAAGGGCCCTCTTGATTGATACTTGAAGGAAGACCAGAGACTAGGTGCGACTCCAAAATATTCCACACTGTTTAACATCCAATACTACAAGTGAAAATATGAATCCATCTATCTTGCTGATACCACCTTCTATTGACACCCATTGATCTGATATGATGGTGGTATGAACCAAATATACTAGGATAATCGTTGAAGTACTCCACTCTAATATAATATTAATACTAACCCATGGTGAGATCCAACCAAGTGCAACATGAGCAAGGCTACACTACCTGTGCAGATTTTGAGGAAGGTATAGTATTCCATTCTTTCATGAAGGAGAATTCTAATTGTCGACACTAGATTCATGAAACAAATGACTTGGAATCCATGAGGACCTAAATGAAATAAGGGAGTAGTTTATAACTATGAATCTCCCTCCACCATTAAATAGAACTTCTGGTGGGATTAGGTTTTGAGTGTGAGGTAAGTAAGAAAATACATTTTTCTAAGAGTGTCCAGCACCACTGACAAATAGTTGGCCTTCACTAGACAATAAAGAGAGAATATGAGTGAAGATACTAGCATAAATTATGTATTATGGGTAAAATAATTTATATCAGATTCTATTTTAAATAAAAATTCCCACAAGTAAAATCACGGGGCCTTTTTTCCTTTACCAACTACTGTGAAGTACAAGATAAGTCTAATATTTAAAGAGATATTAGTCTAGATCATTGAATATTTCTAATGCCTTGGATAATTGGTATAAACCCTTAATTTTGGATAAGTGTCAGCCATCAAGCATAAATTATACCTTCTCCCTGCAAAAATTTCATAATTCAATGAATAAACACATGTTTGTATCATTAATAGAACCTTAGAATATAATAACTCTATAAGGTGGAAAGATTAATCTAGAAGGAGAGCTCTGAATGACCACCATACATGATCTTGTTTTGTTCAATGTTTCCTTTATAATAATATAATTATGGTAAACTAAACCCTCTATGGTTTATCTAAGAAGAATCTCCTCACCTCCCCTGTTGATGGATTCTAGTTATTCAATACTAGAACTAAGTCTTATGTAGATGTTAATGGTTTTTATAAATAGTGGTTTCATCTAATTTAGATTTTATGTTCTTTTTATTGTTCTAGGAATTATACACAAGCCACCTGGATTCATTTGACTTCATGTGATAGTAAAATAGGGATAATTCAATATTAAATAAAGATATCTAAATATTAGGCTAATAAAGGGTAGGAAATATAGAGATCATTGTGTTTCTTAATTTGAACTGAATTTTCCTTGTGCAAGTAATAATTTGGAATCAATTGATGATATGGTGACCATAAAAGAAATAAAAAATTATTCAATAGGTGAATGAGGGAATAATAAAAGTGTGGATCATTTCTTCCTTAATTGATTTCAAAACCAACTAGTTTTACTTACCGTATCTTTGAAAATTGAACCCACAAAATATGATTTAAACACACACATAACACTATCTCCTCTAGAGACAATCTTAGTCCTTTTTTTACTGCATATTTGTTAGGTTAAAATATTGTTTTTTGAGTTACCCATGATAGTATCTCATAAGACTTGGAATGATTTCCATGGAGACCAGTGTCTTGTTTAATTTTGGATTAAAAATATTTTAAAATGAATAGATCCAGTTCTTCCAACATCATTTGTTTTGGTATAGAGGTTGAGAGAACTTTGTTGGAAAGACTCGGAATGTTGAGAAACCTAGAACAAGAGGAAGGAGATTTTATCACTATTCCATTAACTAAATCTCCCTCCTTGGTTTCATCTTCATAAAAATCTATAATATAAATTGAATAGATAGAGGGTAATTTATATCAACTTAATAGGGATTTTAGAGAAATGTATTCACCCAATTTCAATATTAATAATTGGAAATTACAATTAAATAATAAATATTACTATGAACTCAAAAATGGAATTATTGGGGTATTTTGTAAGTTTCATAGGCTATCTAGTGAAGATCCTAAGAGGAATTTAATAACATTTATAGAATTATGAAATTGGTTTAGAACAATAGGATTTGTTGAGGCCCAAATTAGCAGTATGATTTTCCTTTATCAGTTGAATGACCATCCAAGGAGAGGCTCTAAAATCTACAACTTAGAGAAGTAAACTCCTAGGAGGATCTACGGACTTTGTTCCTCCAAAAAGTATTTCCTACTTCAATGAACACTAAACATTGAAAAGAAATTTATAAAATCAGACAGGTAACTAAAAAAACTCTCTATGAATTATGGGAGAGTTTTAAGAAACTAATAAAATATTTCCTACACCATCAATATAAAGAGAATCACTTATTGTTATTTTCCTACCAAGTATTAATGGAAAATGAACAGAACTTACTTGATGCTTCTTCAGGAGGAGCACTAATTGAAAAGTCACCATCTGAGGTCAGAAAACTCATTAAAAGGATTTAAAAATAAAAATATAAACAATTTAATATCAGAACTGAAACTAGGGGAGTACATGAGGTAAAAATATCCAACTCACCCTTTTTAGAAACTAAAATTTAATAATTAACTACCCTTGTGAGACAATTAGCTGTGAAAAAGTAAAAGAATCATTGACCACCACAGCCCCAAGGGCCTACCAACTATTATATTCTTAGGATCAATTTAGTAATGGATGACCTCCAGTATAAGGAACTAATAAATGTGCTTTCATATTCTAGATTCAATTATATAATCAACCAACCATCAACCACGGATTTTGATAATTCCCCACTACCCAATTTGGAGTTAGAATCCAACAAACTTAAAGACCACTATTTCAATAGGCTTCTCAACAACATTTTCAACCACCTTCATTCCAAATATATAATTTACTACCATACACAATCTACCATCAAGGACAACCATAAGATTCATTTATGAAATACATTTTGAGATAGGTAATAGAGTCTAAAAATAATCAACACACCACCCTCACCACTCATGGGTCAGAATTAAAAGAATTAAAAGGATAATTTGGCCATCACATGAGTACTTTGAAAAATATAGTAAATCAGGGCTTAGGTAAGCTTCCTGGTCATACACCCCAAAACCCTAAGGTAATTTTTATTTCCATTACATTTATGATTGAAAAATAACTGGCTAACAATAAAGGTATACCCATGTAAATTGCAACTAGAAGTAAACTGCAGTAAGAATATGCCTATAAAAACAACCTAAGGAAGAGTTAGGGAAATCATTATCAAAGGAAAGGATAAAAAAACATCAACCCCAACCTACCTTCCATATAATAATGCAGGAACCAAGAATATCTAAGGATTAATTATTACATCAAAGGATGCTAGAAATTTTTTTAAAAAATGGAAATCAATATCCTCATGTTATAATCCATTCACCATATTATAAGGTATAAAAAAAATATTAAGGATATTTGCACTTGTAGAAAAATACTAAATGTAAATTAATAGGTATGACTAGGCAAGAATGTTTTTTCTCTTTTCTCCCCTCAAATTCCCCAAAAATATCAATATCCTGGTACTTTTTCTATTCCTTTCATAATTAGTAAGTTCACATTTTTTCAATTCACTACATGACTTAGGTGATTCAATTAATGTAATTGGGTATTATATTTATTCAAATTTATATGTGGGAGAACTTAAACCCACCAGTGTGGTTGTACAGCTTTACAAAAAATCCATTTTTTATTTGGTAGGTGTCCTTGAGGATGTCCTGGTAAGTGTACAAGGTTACCCATTCCCTATTGACTTATACATTCTCAATATAGAAGAAGTAAAATGTAAATATCATTCTAACATTATTCTCGGTAGACACTTTTTAAAGACTATTAAAACCATCTTAAATGTCAATGAAGATACCCTTTTTATGAAATTTGATGAATAAACAATATATTTCAACATTCTAGATTCAATGAAACATCCAAATGAAGAATATTCTATCATAACATTAAAACATTTAGAACTCCCCCAATATTCAAGGGAGGAAATTGAGATGTTTAATGAAATAAGTAGACTATGATAGGGTAACATCCCTAAATTATAAAGTAAGAACATTGTATTTGATTGAGTGTATGACACGCAACGCCAAGCATGTAAGGAAGTATAATATCTTGAGACTTTATAATATATGTACAGTTTTAAATAAAATTAATCCATGATATAGCTTGTAGTGTATGAGATACTGAGTTATCATACATCATATGCAACAATTATTTTCTTTGATGACTTGCATTACACGCAAGACCGAGTTTTATCGAACAATAATATATTATTAAAATATTATTATTTAACAAAATAATATAGTAGTTATGAAAAGGATTAAATAAATTATTAAAATATATTTTTTACAAAAAAATAAAACTAATTCATTGGTTAAAAAATTAATTATAAATGAATATAATAACCAATTTAATATAAATGGAATATTTTTATAGAAAACTATTTTTAGGCTCACAAAGCTATTTTATCCTAAGAAATTAAAAAAATTAAAATTAATGAGTTATATTAATTAAATATATATATATATACATATTATTCAATAAAATATATTTTTAATTCATTTAATAGATCTGATAGTCATAATATAAGATTAAACTGAATATTTTTCATAAAAAATAATATTTTTTAAAGGCATTTTTACTAGGTTTTAATGTAGAAACTATTTTTAATCCAATTTTGGAAAATTTTATTCATTTTATATGTAAAAATAAACTTCATTTTCGAAATATAAACATAAAAAAAATTAGGTTGAGTTTTTAGTATTTTTCTAAGAAGTATCAGTATTTTTATGAATAATGAAAATACGGAATTTTAATTCAAAACTGCTTTTTCATGTAATTTATTTATATGGTAAAATTATATTTTTAAATTTTATAAATTTTAATAATATCAATTTTATATCAATTAGTCAAATTTAGTTCATTTGAATAAATTTCACTTTCAAATTTAATATAAAAACATAACAAACTTTTGAGCATTTTTACTTTAAAACCCCTCTTTATCATCCCATCTATGGGATTAAATTTAAATTAATTTCTACCAATTATGTGATTTTATTTTGTAAAAATGGATCAAATATTTTAAATAATAATAATTTATAATGTCAAATAAGTTCAAATTAGTTTTTTACAAAAATGATTAGTGAAAATGATTAAAATTAATTATAGTGATTATGAGAAACTTTACTTTAACAATGGACTAAATCTTAAGCTTAAGAGCCAAAATGTCCTATAAACTTATAAAAAAGTTATTTTATGGACATATTTACACCCTATCCTACATTTTAAAAAAAATTCATTATTGGAGCCACTTTTCATAGGAAAGAAGTGGATGGAATCCCTTTTCAAAAATTTACAAGAATTCCCCTCCTCCGCTATAAAAAGAAACTCACTGCTCCCACTTATTCACGCCTATAGCCACTTTTTATAAATAATAATCAACCAAAATAGATCCTAAGAATCCTTAAACTCATTATAGAAGACCCTATTTGTACATAAATTTATCCAAGAGATCCTTTTGGTGCAAACCAAAATGAGTAACCCGGATAAGGGGTAACATCCTTCCTAAAACTCTTTTATTTTATTTTCACTATCCACCACTCAAATATTATAATTAAATGATTATATAATAACCTAAGTATAATAAATATACTTATATCTTTTTATTATAGGGTTTTAACTTATCCTTACACACACTTCCATCTGACAGGCAATGAACTTACCGTTTATGTGTACGGTGAACTACCGCCTAACAAAATGATGTCGTTAATTTTTCCTTTATCGCCTCTCATGCTTGGGAATTATGATGTAAAATCAGTTTATATATATGATATATATAATATTTATAATGTATTTATTCTTATTTAATTTTTATATATGACACACTTTTATGTTTCTCATTTTATGTACATACGATAAAATCGTTTGTGGAAGTGCAGACTATCACTCCCTCAAAGTGATGTGATTCGTTCACACTATACATGGAACATATAAATTATGGTTATATTAAACCTATGAGATATAAATTACATATATATTATACTATAATTATAATATACATATATATCATTTAATTTCCATTCTTTTAATAAGATAAAGTAATGAAAGTGACGTTTATGCGTACGTACGACATATCATCTCCATGAACGATGCATTTCATTTACTATCTCGAACCATAATGGATTATTATAAATACATATATAATTAAAATATATGATAATTAAATCATTATTTACATTATTTAGATGATTAAACCATGATATATGTAATAATAACAACAAGTAACATGTCAAAACATACCTGAAAAAATTGGAAATTAACACCAGAAATAGTTAAAATAATGAATGATTGCTGATAAAAAAGTAATAATATATTATAATAATATAATAAATAAAAAAATAAATATTAATATGGTTATTAAATAAGTTATTAATTTAGAGGCCCAAATCTTGACGTTCATAGACATTACATTACTTTTGCGGAATACTTAATACATGACAAAAACAAACGCCCAAAGACTGTATTAGTTTAGTGTCTTTAGAAACTCAGAACATAATCTTCTAATCATGGTGAAATATCTTCAACATATCCCATAAATATCTCACCCTTTGGTTTTGTTACCTAAAACCTTTATTTATATCCTGGAGAAAAGAAAACATAAAAAGGGTGAGCTCAAATGCTCAGTAAGGGTAAACATGGTGAACATAAAACAATCCCTAAACATTGGAATGTAAGAACATGAACATAAAACATCAAAATCATGAATAATGACATAAATCCTGGTAGTGTATAAGGCATAGATCATAAAGGAACATTAAACATTATAAAATATAATGGGAATAAAACATGTAATTGTGGCAACCATTAAGCACATGTTATGATTTACAAAGTATCCAAGGCATTGCTGCCAAGACCATCAAAGTAGACAAAATCCATTACTGAATTGGGTTTACTTGTCGTTTCATCCCTATATTACTAAACTAGATTCACTTTTCGTTCCATCCTGGTCTATCACATGAGATATAAATCATCAAAAAATGCATTGGAGGGATATATAGGTCTCACACGTCTCATAATGTAACCATTATTATGTGCGCCACAAAATCATAAATCATATATCATAGCATAACCCATGTAATAAAAATGGGATTCTTAAACATCACAACATCATAACATAATCGATATAAGATAAAGGTAGATCATAAAAATAATTCCATCATAAAATAATCAAATCAATGTAAAAATAGGGATAGACACAGAACCCTATATTATCTTATATGGAAAATAATTTTGATAAAACACTTGAACTCCATTCTTGAGGAAAATATCCTTTCTACGTCGAAAACATTTTCCCTTTCTTAACATGTCATATAATTTTAAACTAAAATAATTTAATTAAAAATAAACTTATTAAATTGTAAAGGAAGATTCATGTAAATAATGTTATATGAAATCATAAAAATCCATTCATGATGTATATGTTAAAAAAACATTCTTCTCGTACTTTTTCCAGAAATGTCAAAACGTTCCTCGTATGGTAAACAAAAGAAAGATTCCTTACATAACACAATGTAAAAGTAAAATAGGGGTAAACATGAATTTAAACATACATGGTAGAATATTAAACACTTTATGAAAAACATTTTTATAGACATGGATGAAAAATATAACCCCAGTAAATACTTGCGTATAAGCAATCTCAGATAAAAATGAGATTTGAAAAATTATCCCTTAAATTAGGTCCAATTTCTTCCATACATGTCTGAAACTCATGTATAGTAGGTTTAAAAATATTATTAACTTGTAACATAACCATAATAATATTTATCTTATCATATATGATTCACTAATGACTTTATATTACCCGTTCATTTGTCAATTCCATGTTAATGCATTGTTTTGGGTAAAATCATTTCATTTGTCGTACGTGTTTTGACTTGTAATTATTCATATGATTACTTAGATCATGATTACTTACTTCCAAAATGTAAAACATTATTTATATATAATATATATTTATAATATAAATATATATAATAGATCGATAAATGGAACGAAATACAAGGTTCATGGAGATGGTAGACCGTACGTACGCATGAACGTTGTTTTCGTTTCCTTATTAAATTGAATGAAATTAAGTAAATGAAACATATATATACATAAATACAGTATAATTATTATTTCATATATTTTATTATTACTTATTATATATACTTTATAATCATTCTTGAATGGTTAACATAGCGAATTAATCTCATCGCGTCGTGGAGACGGTAATCCGTACGTACGCACGAGCGATGATATCATTCGCATAATTATTTAATGGAATTGGAGTGGATGATATAATATATCAGAATCCATATAATGTTATAATAACCATATATAGTTATTCTTTACACCATTATACCCATCCATGTAAGGTGGTGGTGGAAAAACAGATTTCACCACAGCGTGGAGATGGTATTTCATACGTACGCACGCGCGATGATTTTGAATTCCTGAGGATGAATAGAAGGAGAAATGAGGTTGTTTTATATTTATAATATCATATCAGTATATTAGTGATACTTATTGTATAAATTTATAATTAAACAACTAAATAAGATGAAGTTGAAGAAGAAAGAAACTTGAAGGAATCAGTAAAGGATATTACCTCTTCTTCGACGCCCCTCTTCTAAACCTCCTCTTAGGTCACTAAAGTTGGTCTTTTGAGAATACAAAGACCTATAGTATGTTTCTATAGAAGTTTAGAAGATAAATATTCAGGGTTTATAAGAGCATGATGGCTCAAAAATGGTGTGATGAGGAGATGGAGGAGGTTCCCTTTTATAAGAGATGAGAGGGGAACTTTTGAAAACCTCTAAAATATTAATTTTTAATAAACCCAAACCCAACATAAAAACTTAAAAAGTGACTAAAATTCGGATATTAGATAATATAGGGTTGTAATATCATCAAACAATTAAATTTAGACATGTTTTGATTTTATTTTAAACCTTATCATTTTGATTTATCCTTATTTAATCTTTTTAATTTTATTTGGGGTAATAATGTTATAAATTTTATATGGTTATAAATACTTACTTATGTGTTTTTAAATATAAATAATTTGATACTTTATGAAATTTTAGATCATATAAATTTTAATTTGTAATTTTTAAATATTTATGTTATTTTGAAACAATTTAATAATATAAAATATCAATAGTGTCAATTTTGACACAATTCATTTATTTGAATTTAAATAAAATACACAGAGAATGTATTTTCAAAAACAAATATTTAATATATTAATAACAAGTCATATTAATCTATAAAATTATTGTAGAACATTAATTAGTTCATATAATATTTATTTTAATACTTTTAAAATCATTTATTTGATATTTCTCTTAATAAAATAATTAATACAACATTTTTGTATAATTATTTAATATACTTATTTGTTATATAAAAATTAAAAATAAAATACTATAATGAATTTAAATATAATATATTTCATAATAATACTTTTAGTCGAATTTATCTTCCTAAACAACCAACTTTTAAAATTTTATCTTTATTAATGTATGAAGGTGACAACTTTGACATCATTTAAAATAAAATAATATAAATGTCTTAATGTATTGTATAAGGATAAAAATGGTCCATAATTCTACCCTTGGATGTTTAGGGTATATATATACTCTTCCAATAAGGTTTGGTCAAGTTTATGGTCCTTTTAATGGGTATTATTATTTTAATAAAAATAATATTATTGATTTTTTACTAAATATATAATTTCTGCATCGTTAATGTATAAGCTATTAAGGTAGTTAAATATCTATTAAAATTTAAAAATAAATTACCATAACAAAGAAAAAAAATTAGATTTAAAATGTGTATTTATAATCAAATTTATATTCTGTATAGCCTTATATTAAAAATACTTTAATTATTAAAGTTTGAGTGCGACATAATTCACTTTCTTTAAAATAAAATAAATTAAAAGTCTTAATCACATCCAAGTGGGTTACAATGGATTCTATTTAGACCCAAATATGCCTTATTACGAAATATAATCATCCAATTATATTAATACAAGTGTTAGTGTAATTTTATAATATGATATTTACCCTTAATTACCTAATTTACCTTTAACTATGGTAAATAAAATTTACCGTAGTTACTATTCATAGTGCCCAAAAATAAAAGTATCCTATTAACATAATTTGGACCTACTGATTACAAATATTGAATCCATTTTTCCAAATTCAAATAACATAATTTGCATAAATTAATTTAAAATTTATCTCGTTGTTAAGAAAACGAGTTTTAAAAGTAAAAACATTGCAAAAGATTGAAATGATTTTACCTATGAATTCAATGTCAAGTAAATTCTAATGACATTAATTATATTGAATGGTAAAAATATATTCTATTTATACTTTAAAAGCATTCAATATTATAATTTAACCATATAAATTATTACGATGAAAAAAGTTGTTTTTAATTAAAATATAGTGTGTTTTTACTATTCATTAAAATATGAAAGTTATCAGAATAATATGAAAAATTTATCCAAAGTATATTTTTATATCATGATTCTAAAGAATAATTTTATTTTGTAAAATTGAACTTATAAAATTTTCAAAAACTATATTTAAAGTGGGTGCTCCATCAAAAGGCTACAAAACTGCATTTTTTTTAAAATACTTAATTTAACCAAATATTTTATTTTGTTCTCATACCATGTTCTAGAAAATGTGTAAGATGAATAATAATGTTATAAATTTCAAAATTTGGTTAATATTATTCATAACGGCTAGTTCATGATAATATTATAACAATATATCATTGTTTAGTGAAACTCAGTATTGCGTACAACATACGCTATCGAGGAAGGTCGCTCTTGCATGCAACACAAGCCAAAAATAGTGTTTGCGTATACTAAAATCTAATACGGTGTTGTGTATAGTGAAATCTAATCTTGGTGTAGCATATAACACAAGACATCAAAGAAATTAAAAATAATATTTCTCATTAAATTTTGGGGTGTTACATTCTACCCCCCTTAAAATGAATTTCGTCCTCGAAATTCTTCAGGGTTATAAATTATTTAGTACTTGAAAGTTTCTTTCATAGAAACCCACATTGTAAAAAGGAATACTAGAATTTAATTTTAAAAAGTAAAGTTAGAAACATAATGGTCAAACAAATTAACTCAGCACTGGGTTTCCACGTAAAAGAATATAGGTGAAAATATGGGTATGGAAGAGAAATCTAACCATCATGTTCTGAGGGAGAGTGGTAGAGAAAATGGCTATCAAAAATCCAACAATCACAAAGCCATAAATTTGTGATTTTTTAAGGTACCATCTAATTCAACGAATATGAGTGTACTAGGACGACATTTTTAGTTTTCAAGATCATTTCCCTAAAGTTGATGAATTTTCATAAGGATAAATACTTACTTGATTTCAGTGTAATTTCATCGTTGGTCATTCCATGAACAATTTCCACTTCATCTCTTATTTTAAGAAATGAAGTTGAATTTTTCCTTCTTGAAATGTTAGCAGATCATGCGATAAAATGATAGGTTATTCAATCTGTCTCAAAAAGTTAGTAAAAGTTATTAAATATGCATAAGTCAATATATGGTGAGATTAATTGTATATGATTCCAAAAATGGACTTATAATTTAACTATCATACCTCTTAATAAAATAAAACAAATTTCTACTAACCAATGAATTCCTATAGGCCAGTGGTAGGTGATGAAGGCATGTCTCACTTCAGTTGTGGGTTTCATTCCCGCAACCTCGTCTGAGGCGACGTGTTGTCGTCCATCCTACATGTTTTCCTTCTTCTAAAACTTCACCATTATAACATTCCATAAATAATATTGAAAAACGGTTCTATCCTTAAACAATACTATCTGATTTCCAACTTAATCCATTACAATATTTAGGCTTATCTAAAATATTTCTATCTAATTTCATAGTATAAAGTAAACGATTACTAGAAATGTCATCGACCGAGCATGTGAATACCATCATTTATCATATGATATATCTTGTTGGTTACATTCCAAACATGTGAATACCTTTATCATGTATTCTCTTGAAAAATGAATACCCATTGAACCTTAGTGAAAACATGAATGCTGTCAAAAGTTAACTCTTTCCACATACCAAAATCCCAAAATTTCTATATACACAAACCATGATATCACTTTGGACTTATATTAGTCATGAGCTCATTAATACTATCAAACATATTATTTTCTCCTTATCCCTTCATTATGCACATATCATCTACTTTACAAAAATATATGAATAACCTTTCATGGTTACCGGTACCATTCAATGTATACTTTCAAATAATCAAGGAAAAACAATACTGTAACAATCCTTAGATGTTTCTTTATTTCATAGTACCATTAAATTACCTATACAACATTACTCTTGATAAACATAAAATCATTCCACTACCTTCTTAAACCATTGAATTAGCTTCATCATTTTATTCCTCAACACTTCTTTCATCTCATATATCACTTGTAGTCTCTTCATCATCCTCAACATAAATACTACTCATATGACCTTGCTGATTCTATTCAAGAGATTTTCCCTTAGGGAATTGGTTTTCATAATTCTCATACATTCTACATTTAAAACATTTAACCGTTGTTGATATCTTAGTAATACCATTATCCTTGTATATGGTGTTAACTAAACCTTTTCCTTTGAACTTACTAGCTTTGTGTCCTTTTCCACACCCAAAGCTTCTTCTAGTTCCTTTGAAACATTCTCCCTAATGTCTCTTTCCACATGATTTACATGGTGGAAATTCAACATTCTTTCCTCTATGATCATCATGAAACTCCATCTTTCTCTTATTAGCTGACTCAGGAATCTTACCAAAGTTGAGATTATTGATCATATTATGATATTTTTGATTAGTCATAATAATGATGTTGGGACTTTCAAATACCATTTCATTTGGTTTCTCAAGAATAATATCATTCCATTGTCCATCATATCTTCCATTATAGTGAATCTTCCTATTTCCATCCATTTTCTAAAACCCCAAAAGAACAGTGTGAGAAGAAAAAATCTTGCAAGGAAAACAACATAATCCAGAGGATTACTTTTAATCCCTATCATCTTAGGTTTAATCCCAGGTTATTTATGATTTTTATCGTAATTCTAGGACTATAACCTATACATAGACTTAACCTTAGGTACATCCATATACATACCTTAGAAATATCTCTAGGGATATCACTAAAGTTTTTTCATCCTACTTTCCAAAGGTTAACTAAACCTTCGCTCTGATACCAACTGTATAGACCCAAAGCTTGAAGTTCATAGACATTATATTACTTTTGCAGAATACTTAATACATGACAAAAACAGAAGCCCAAAGACCATATTAGTTTAGTGTCTTTCCAAACTCAGAACATAATCTTTTAATCTCGGTGAAATATCTTCAACATCTCCCATAAAGATCTTCCCCTCTGGTTTTCTTACCTAAAACCTTTCTTTATATCCTGGGGAAAAGAAAACATAAAAAGGGTGAGCTTAAATGCTTGGTAAGGGTAAACATGGAGAACATAAAACAATCCCTAAACATATGAATGTAAGAACATAAACATAAAACATCAAAATCATGAGTAATGACATAAATCTTGGTAGTGCATAAGGTATAGATCATAAAGGAACATTAACCATGATAAAATAGCATGGGAATAAAACATGTAATTGTGGAAACCATTAATAACATGTTATAATTTCCATAGTATCCAAGTCATTGCTACCAAGACCATCATAGTGGACAAAGTACATTACTAAACCGGGTTTACTTGTCATTACGGCCCTGTATTACTGAACCAGATTCACTTTCCATTCCAACCACATATATCAAATGAGATATAAATATTTACCCAATGAATTGGAGGGAGATATAGGTTCCACCCATCTCATAATGAAACCATTCTTATGTGTGCCACAAAATCATAAATCATATATCATAGTAGAACCCATGTAACAAAAATTTGATTCTTAAACATCACACCATCATAACATAATCCATATAAGATAAAAGGACTTCATAAAAATAATTCATCATAACATAATAAAATCAATGTAAAAATAGGCATATAAATAGAACCCTATATTATCTTAGATGGAAAATAATTTTGATAAAACACTTGAACTCCATTCTTGAGGAAAATATCATGTCTACTTCAAAAACATTTTTCCTTTCTTAACATATCATACAATTTTAAACTAAAATAAGTTAATTAAAAATAAACTTGAAAACTTGTAAAGGAAGCTTCATGGAAATAATGTTCTATGAAATCATAAAAATTTATTCATGCCATATAAGTTAAAAAATCATTCTTCTCGTACTTTTGCTGGAAAAGTCAAAAAGTTCCTCGTATGGTAAACAAAAGAAATATTCCTTCCATAACACAATGTAAAAGTCAAAGAGGGGTAAACATGACTTTAAACATACATGTAATAATAGTAAACACTTTATGAAAAACATTTTTAAGGACATTGATGAAAAATATAACCCCATTAAATACTTACGTATATGCAATCTCAGATAAAAATGAGATTTGAAAAATTATCCCTCACCTTAGATCCAATTTCTTCTATACGTGTCTGAAACTCCTGTATAGTGGGATTAAACATATTATTAACTTGTAACAGAACCATAATAATATTTATGATATCATATATGATTCACTTACGACTTTATATTACCCGTTCATTTTTCAATTCCATGTTAATGCATTGTTTTGGATAAAATCATTTCATTTCTCATACGTGTTTTGACTTTTAATTATTCATATGATTACATAGATCATGATTAATTACTTCCATAATGTAAAACATGATTTATATATAATATATATTCATAATATAAATATATATAATAGATCGATAAATGGAACGAAATACACCATTCATGGAGATGGTAGACCGTACGTACGCATGAACGCTGTTATAGAATTAAGTAAATGAAACATATATGTACATAAATCCAGTATCATTATTATGTAATATATTTCATTATTACTTATTATATATACTTTATAATCATTCTTGAATGGTTAACATGTAGAATGAATCTAATCGCTTCGTGGAGACGGTAATCAGTACGTACGCACGAGCGATGATATTGTTCCCATAATTATTGAATGGAATTGGAGTGGATGATATAATATCTCAGAATAAATATTATGTTATAATAACCATATATAGTTATTCTTTACACCATTATACCCATCCAATTAAGGTGGTGGTGGAAAAATAGATTTCACCACGGCGTGGAGACGGTATTACGTACGTACGCACGGGCGGTGATTTTGTTTTCCGGAGGATGGATATAAGATGAAATGGGGTTGTTTAATATTTACAATATCATATCATTATATTATTGATACTTATTGTATTACTTTATAATTAAACAACTAAATAATAGGAAGTTGAAGAAGAAAGAAACTTGAAAGGATCGGTAAAGGATATTACCTCTTCTTCGACGCGCCTCCTCTAAACCTCCTCTTAGGGCACTAAAGTTGGTCTTTTGAGAAGACCAGGACCTCTAGTATGTTTATATAGAAGGGAAGAAGAGAAATTTTTAAGGGTTGTTCTAGATTTAAGGCTCAAAATGGTGTGAGGAGGGGAGGGAGGAGGTTCCCTTTTATAAGAGAGGAGAGGGGCACTTCTGGAAACTTCAAAAATATTAATTTATAATAAACCCAAAACCCACTTAAAAACATCCAAAGTGAATCCAATTTTGATATTAGATAATATAAGGTTTTAATCTCCTCAACCAATTAAATTTAGACATGTTTTTATTTTATTTTCAACCTTATCATTTTAATTTATCCTTATTTAATCTATTTAATATTATTTGTGGTAATAATGTTATAAATTTTAAATGGTTATAAATACTTACTTATTTGTTGTTAATTACACATAATTTCATACTTTATGACATGTTAGATCATATAAATTTTAATTTGTAATTTTTATATATTTATGTGATTTTTAAACAATTTAATAATCCTAAATATCAATAGTGTTAATTTTGACACAATTCATTTATTTGAATTTAAATAAAATCCACAAAGAATATATTTTTGAAAAAAAAAACTATTTCATAGATTATTAAAAAGTCATATTAATCTATAAAATTCGTGTAGCACATTAATTAGTTCATATAATATTTATTTTAATACTTTTGAAATCATTTATTTCATATTTCTCTTAATAAAATAATTAATACAACATTTTTTTATAATTATTTGATATACTTATTTGATGTATAACAATTAAAAATAAAATAATATTATGAAGATAAATATTATATATTTAATTATAATACTTTTAGTCGAATTTATCTTCTAAAACAACCAACTTTTAAAATTGTATCTTTATTAAAGTATGAAGGTGACAACTTTGACATCATTTAAAATAAAATAATATAAATATCCTAATCTGTTTTATAAGTCTCTAAATGATACATAATTAGACCCTTGGGTGATTAGGGTATAGATAAACTTTAAAAATATGGTTTGGTCAAGATAGTGGTCCTTTTATGGGTATTATTATTGTAATAAAAACTATATTATTGATTTTTTACTAAATAAATAATTTCTGCATCATTAATGTATAAGCTATTAAGGTAATTAAATATATCTTAAAAATTATAAATAAATTACCATAAAAAATAAAAACATTTTATATTTCAAATTAGTATTTATAATCGAATTTATATTCTGTTTAACCTTATCTTAAAAATACTTTAATTACTAATGTTTGAGTGAGACATATTTCACTTTCTTTAAAATAAAATAAATTAAAGGTCTTAATCAGATCCAAGTGCGTTCCAATGGATTCCATTTTGACCCACATATGTCTTAGGACGAAATATAATCATCAAATTATATTAATACAAGTGTTAGGGTAATTTTATAATACTATATTTACCCTTAATTACTCGATTTACCTTTAATTGTGGTAAATAAAATTTACCGTAGTTACTATTCATGGTGCCCAAAAATAAAAGTAGCATATTAACATAATTTGGACCTACTAATTCCAGATATGGAATCCATTTTTCCAAATTCAAATCACAGAAGTTTCAGAAATTGATTAAAATTAATCCCATTATTAAGAAAACGAGTTTTAAAAGTTAAAACAATGCAAAAGATTGAAATGATTTTACCTATGAATTCAATGTAAAATCAATGATAATGACAAAAATTATATTAAATGTTAAAAATATATTCTATTTATACTTTAAATCCATTAAATAGTTTAATTTAACCATATAAATTATTATGATGAAAAAAGTAGTTTTAAATAAAAATATAGCGTGTTTTTACTATTCATTAAAATATGAAAGTTATCAGAATAATATGAAAATTTTATACAAAGTAAATATTTATATACTAATTATAAAGAAGAATTATATTTTTTCAAATTGAACTTATAAACATATAAAAAACTAGATTTAAAGTTGGTGCTCCATCAAAAGGCGACAAAACAGCATTTTTTGATAAATACATTATTTACCTGAAAATTTTATTTTGTTCTCATACCATGTTCTAGAAAATGTGTAAGATGAATAATAATGTTATAAAATTAAAAATTTAGTTAATATTATTCATAACATCTAGTTCATCAAAATATTATAACAATATATCGTTTTTTAGTGAAACTCAGTATTGCGTACAACACAGGCTATCGAGGAAGGTCGTTCTTGCGTGCAACACAAGGCAAGAATAGTTTTTGTGTATACTAAAAGCTAATATGGTGTTGCGTATAGTGAAAGATAATCTTGGTGTAGAGTAAAACACAAGACATCAAAAAAATTAAAAATAATCTTTCTCCTAAAATTTCAGTGTGTTACAATTTACATGTTTAAAACCATTATATACAAAATTTAAAGGACGTTCACTTGAAAAGAATACGCAAGATAGGGGATTTTCAACTAACTTTTTACATCCATGAGATAAATTTTATATTCCCCACTTTATTATTTTTTTTGGGATGCCTACTAACCCATTGTGATATATTATATCATGAATTGATTTATATTAATGGTATTTTTAGTTTTAATTTGAATTATTTATTCAAAGGGTATTTTAATTAAAAGTTAAAAATTGGTAAATAATTTCATAAACAGGATCCTTTTCATTGGGTAATATTACTTCCCCATTGTTGTTAATATTATAATATTATGAGTGTAATCACCTTTTACTATATATATTTTATTTAAAAAAAATAATGTGGATTTACATTTGACACAAATAATCTATTTATTGATTGATTCCCACACCAACTTTTTGTTCTTTTGAAGGGTTTTCTTCATAATCTCATTTTGTTTTTGATTTTTTATACTTGAATTACCATCAGAGGAAACTATTGGATCATTGTTCAGTAAAACCTTTAATTTTATTATCCACCGGTTATTCATGACCTTTTTCAAGTAATAGTGCTATTTTTTCACCATTTGGTACATCAAATGTTTTAAGGATAACCTGACTTCATTTATCTTTTCATTCAGAGAACACGTTTTCTCCTAAAACCCTGTTTTTTTAAAGGGGTTTTTTTTTAAAAAATTACCTTCCCAACATGATTTATTAAATACATATTTACTATTTTTTTTCTTTTACAAATGTTTCAGAGGAATATTCCTGTCACTTTCTGAATAATCCACTTTGCAAAACTTTTACCATGAAAATGGAATGTTCTTTATTCCTCATACGACATGTATAGATTTACCCGTCATCATTTATTTAAAGATTCCTTTATAAGTTTAAATGGTTTATTTTTAAATTAAATTTTTTCAAAAGTGATTTTCAAATAAAATTATTTTCCAAATGTTTTTCAGAATAAATAAGTAGGTTTTCATCAAGAATATTTTTAAAATATCTTTTTATAGTATTTTTATTCATCAATAATAATAAATATTATTTTCAATCCACTTGGGGTATGTTATATTGATTTCATCCTTATTATTCCACTGGATGGTTTTTGAATTATTTGGCCAAGGATAGTATTGATATCAAATTCCTTGATTCCTTTTATTCCCTTTGAAATATTCAATTTCCTATGATCCTTTAATATTGAATTTCCCTTAATTATCCATATCATTTATCATGGATATGTTTATTTCCTAAACTGTATATCATTCTTACATATTAAGTTTACATTGATCTTTATTTTATTGAAAGGGTAAATATTGATAAATTTGTAGCCTTTACTCAATATTAATATTTGTTAAGTGAAATTATTTATTTAATTTTTTTGGACATGCACTATATGTATTGGGGACCAGTTACTATAATCCATACAGGTTGGGTACAATTTAATGTAAGCCCCATGATGCATTGGTAGTCTCATTAAACCATATTAGTTAGCGAAAAACCCTAATAGTTTGATTCCAAGAAGAATGAATGGGTTTATACCTACATACTCAAACCATATTGTGAATGGTCTTGATGGAAGTGGTTCATGTTCTAGATATATGACGTCCAATAATTAATCATTGGCATCATTTTTATTCAGTTATTATTTATCCAGGAGATTTTGTGTTGATCTATAGGTGATTTTCAATCTCAGTTCATTGATTACATGGCATGTTTTTTTAGTTATTACCTTTCCATATTGTTAACCAATTAGTTTATTGATTATATGGAATGTGTGTTCAGTTATTTTCTTGTCAGATTGACTATTCTAATTGATTCATTATTGCTTTTAGTATATTTAACCCTTACCGAGCATTTGAGCTCATACTTATTTTTTTTCCTTTCCCCAAGAATTCAAGAAGCATACTAATAAATATATACAAGGATATTCAACATTAAATAAAGTTATTTTCCTAGAATAAAATAATATGTTTAAATTATTATATTCATTTGTAACACAAGACTCATATATATATTTGGTTCACCAAGACTACTAAACTCTTCATTCCTTCAGGATTTGATTCCTTATAATCATTCCAATGTAATGGTAGTATAAAGTGGATCATGATTACTTGATTCAAGTCATTACTGTTGGTATTAATGGAGTTTTAGTATCAACCTTGGGAACTAGATTTAGAAAACATAGATTAGGGAACATAACCCTAAGATAGAATTTGAGGATAAGTATATAATAAAATCCTAGAATTTTTTTAATATAGAGATTTTTTGGTATTTCCTAGCAATAAATCACTATATCGATATTAAAAGTGGACTTGGTTCTATCATAGATTTACCTAGGCGTAACAACTCCGACAAGGTGTGTTGGGCTTGACTCGTCATAACCCAGTGCATGTCAATGGCCCTTATTGCGCACCTAGTTTGACTCTCCCTGCAGATATGCTTAGGATAATTCTTATTTTCTTTACAAAACATTATGAAGGATTTAAATAGATAATGAAAATAAAACACCTTGGTTAAACCTTAGACCAAGGAAGGACCTATGTTGAAATAAAATGGATGAAGTATTTATGTATTGTGGTTATATTTAAAACCTTAGATAAAAGGTTATTCAATGACTAAATTTCAATTTTTTCTGTCATATTTATTAATATGGTATTTGAAAACGGACAAACTATATGTCTGGGGAAAAAATATCAAATCTGGAATGTTTGTGGGAATTGAACCCATGAATTAAGGATGAAAAGGGCTTAACACCAACCACTAACCTACACAAAGTATATATTAATATGTCATTGTTTCTAGTTAAAAATTTTAATGAATAAATATTAATTATGAACTAATAGTATCAATTTTTAGGTTTAGATATTAATTTGTTAACCATTTTGGATTTGGAGAAAATTTATAGACAAATAGTTAGACTTGTCTCTATTTTATGGGTCTTACAATCCATTAATAGTTTATTTTAGTGCTCCAGGAATCAAAGCTAATTTTTTTATATCTATTTCATGAATTTATAGATGGATTATAAATTGATCAAAGGCCTAACAAATGATAAAAATTTTGTTTATAGAAATAGGTATTGTAAGTATATTTCCTTATATTCACAAGAAGTAAAATAATTACTCAACATTATGAAATTGATTAAAAAAATGTTATCCTAATACCTTAATTTTTTTTGAACCGGTGGTATTTTGAATCATCATGGATTTATGGATTTGATTCCCTCGACTTTCCATGGATAATTCACTTGTTTTTGATTGATTAACTCAATCGCTACCTATAAATATTTTTGACTTTACTCCATTTATGTATCTCTACTTTTCACTAATGTTCTCCTACTTAGAGACCAAGTTAAATGTTATTTCATGCGAATCTTATACTTCTCATTCTCTCTTTTCTAAAAGATGTTATATGAACCATTCTATCGATGTGGGATTTAAACAAAGGAAATATAAAACAATTATTTCCAATATTGAGTTTAAATTGCAAGGAACCAATTTATTTAAGGTGGGGATAATGTAAAGCCCTGATAATCTAAAGTAAGAACATTATATTCAATAGCATGTATGACACACAACACCAAGCGTATAAGGAAATATAATATCCCAATACGTTATAATATATTTACTATTAAAAACGTTTAATCCATGATATAGCTTGAAATTCAAATGATACTGACTTAGTGTTCATTGCACAAAATAATGAGTTTGTTTGACGACTTGTGTTACACGCAAGATCGAGTTTTACCAAACAACAATATATTGTTAAAATGTTATTATTTAATATAATAAGATATAACCTAGTCGTTAAATTAGATGTTATGAAAATGATTAAATAAATTATAAAAATATATGGTTTACATAAATATAAAATTAATTCAATGGTTAAAAAATTAATTAGAAATTTATATTATAACCAGTTGAATAAAAAGGGAATATTTCTATAGAAACCTCTTTTTATGATTACAAAGCTATTTTATTTTAATAAATTAAATTAATTACAACTAGTGAGTGATATTAATATATATATATATATTATATTTCAAAATAAACATTATTTTTTAAATATAATCATCAAAATTACGTTAGGGTGAATTTTTTGTATTTTTCTAGGAAGTTTCATTTTTTGATGAATAGTGAAAAATACTGAATTTTAATTCAAAACTACTTTTTCATCTATTTTATTTATAAGGTTAAATTATATTTCAAATTAGTTATAAGGTTTAATTATATAAATTTTATATAAATTAACCCAATTTATGTCATTTTAATCAACTTCACATTGAAATAGGACATAAAAACATAACAAACTTTTGAACATTTTTACCTTAAAAACCAGTTTCGTCGTCCCGTCTACAGGATTAAAATTAAATTAATTTCTACCAATTATGTTATTTTAATTTAAAAAAAATGGATTTAACATTTTTAATAATAATAATTTATCATTTATAATATTTTCAACTTAGTTTTTGACAAAAATTATTAGTGAAAGTGATTAAAATTAATTACAATGATGAAGAGAAAAATTAGCTTAAAAGGGGACTAAACCTTAAACATAAGGGCCAAAATGACCTATAAACTAGTAAAAAATAATTTTTATAGACATATATAGACCTTATATTACCTTAAATAAAATTATTTTTATTATGGGAGCCATTTTGTAATGGAAAAATTAGGATGGAATTCCCTTTTCAAAAATTTACAAGAATGCCACTCCTCCTCTACTATAAAAAGGAACTCACCCCTCCCACTTATTCACAAATCTAGAGACACTTTTGATCGACCAATATATACCCAAAAAGATTATAAAAAACCCTACCATAATCCTAGAATCATCCTTTTGTACATAAATTCATCCAAGGAAGCCCTTTGGTGCAAACCAAAAGAAGTTACTCGAATAAGAGGTAGCATCCTTCCTTAATCTCTTTTATTAAATTTTCATTCTCCACCCCTCAAATATTCTCATTAATTGATTATATAATAACCTAAATATCATAATTATACTGATATTTTTTTTATTATAATTTTTTGACCTCCACTTACACACACTTCCGTCTAATGGGTAAGGAACTTGTCATTTATGTGTACGGCGAACTACCACCTCAAAAAAATGATGTCGTTAATTTTTTCCTTTACCACCTATCATGGTTGGGAATTATGAAGGAAACACTATTTATATATTATATATAAAATATATATAATTTATTTAGTCTTATTTGATTTTTATATAACACATACCCTTATGCATTACATTTTTTTTAAATATGATAACATCATTTGTGGAAGTGTGGACTACCACCCCCTCAAAGTGATGTGATTCATTCACACTATAAATGGAATGTATAAATAATGGTTTTATTAAATTTATGTGAAATATATTATATATATTATAATGTAATTATAATATATATATATATTATTTACTTTCCATTCTTTTAATATGACAAAGAAATGAAAGTTGCATTCATGTGTACGTATGACCCACCCTCTCCATGAACAGTGCATTTCATTTCTTATCCCAAAAATTATTGAATTATTCCAAAAACATATATAATTAAAATATATGATAATAGAATCATTTTTTATATACTTTATATGATTAAATTATGATATATTTAATAATAACAACAAGTAATAAATCAAAACATACTTGAAAAACTAGGAAATTATAACCTGAAATAGTGAAAATAATGAAATATTACTAAAAAATGAGTAATAATATATTATAATATGATCATATATGATACAATAAATATAAATATGGTTCTATAATAATTTATTATCTTTTTTAAAACCATTATATAGGAATTTAAATTATGTTCACTCGAAAAGGAAACGCAAGGTATGATATTTTCATCACACTTTTTACATTTGTGAGATAAATGTCATATTCAGAAATTTCTTATTTTTTGTGGTGTACCTACTTACCATTTTGATAAATTATATCATAAATTGATTTATATTCATTGTATTTTTAGTTTTAATTTGAATTATTTATTCTAAAGGGATTTGAATTAAAAGTTATCAAGTGGTAAATAAATTCATAACCTGATTTCTTTTCATTGGGTTATATTACTCCCTTGTTGTCGTTTATATTCTATGATTATGTGTGTAATCACTTTTTACTATCTATTTTTTATTTAAAATTGTTTTATTTGGATTTAATTTGAAATAAATAATCTATTAATTGATTGATTTTCACATCAACATTATGGTAATTTCAAGGGTTTAATCCACAATCTCATTCTGTTCAGGATTGTTTATACTTGACTTTCCATCAAAGAAAATTATTGGATCATTGTTTAGTAAAAATTTTCATTTTATTATACTCTATTAATTCATGACCTTTTTCAAGTAATAGTACTGTTTTTCCACTATTTGGTACTTAAAATGTTTTAGAAATTTTTTTAAGAAAACCCAAGTTCATTTCTCTCTTTAGTCGGAGAACTTGTTTTCTTCTAAAAACCCTATTTTGAAAAAAGGAATTAAAAATATTTTTAGACTTCCAAAAATTATTTACTAAAGATATATTAACCCTTTTTCCTTTAAAAACTTTTCAAATGAATCTTCTTGTAGATTTATGAACAGGTCACTTTTCTAACCTTTTATCATGTGAAATGATTATTTTTTTACCTCATATGGCATGTATGAGTTTACCCACTGTCATTTATTTGAATCTTACTTTGTAAGTTTAAAAGGATTATTTAAAAATAAAATGTTCTAAAAAAGTGATTTTTAAATAAATATATTTTCAAAATTTTTTCCCAAATAAAATGGATATTTTCCTCAAGAACATTTTTAACATGTCTTTTTATAGTATTTATATTCATAAATAAAAAACCATATTTTTACTCCACATGGGATATGTTGTATTAATTCCATCCTTATTATTCCTCTGGATGGTTTTTAAATGATTTAGCCAAGGATAGTATTTATATTCATGTTCTTAGTTCCTTTTAGTACCCCTAAAATATTCAATTTCTTATGATAATTGAACAATGAATTTACCCTAATTATCCATATCATTTATCATAGATATTATTATTTACTAAACAATGTATCATTTTTACATATGGAGTTTACTTTGATAGTTATTTGATTTTATGGGGAAATACTGATAAATATGTATCCTTTACTCAATACATATATTTGATAAGACACTTTTTTTTTAAATGCTTCTGACATTCACTATACAAGCTAGGGATCAGTTAATGTCAGACTTATGGGTTAGGGGATGATTAAAGGAATCCTTACAATTTGGGGACTATTTAAAGTAATCCCCAATATGTTTTGGTAGTCTCATGAGACAAAATTAGTTGGATAAAAACGCTTTGAGCCTTTTTCCAAGCATAAAATATGGGTTTCTTCACACATACTTAAAACACCTTGTAAAAGGTCTTGATGACAGTGATTCATATGCCATATACATATCTTTCAATAATTACTAATTACCTTAATTGTTATTCAGTTATTAATTTATCCATCATATTTTTCATCAGTGTATCTATGGATACATTTCATTATTAGTTCATTGATTAAATTGAATGTGTTTTTAGTTATTACTTAGTCATATTGTTAATCCATTCATTTTATTGATTACATTGCTTGTGTGTTCAGTTATTACTTTTCTATATTGACTATTCTCATTGATTAATTATTTCTTCTTGTTGGACTCTTCATGTTTTAATCATGTTTTAATGATCATAAATCTTATTTAATCATGTATTAATGATTCTAAATCTTATTTAATCTAGATCATGTGTATTTATATCTAAAGTTTTATCATGGTTTAAGAAGAGCCTAGCAAGATCTTAATTGCTCTATATTCACTTAACTTACTTTATACAATCTTTAATATACTATCAGAATACCTTCTTTAACAAATACTTAAGTCTAATCCTTTATATTATCATCTTTATTTAAGTCTACACATAGTTAATTTGGAAAGTCTAAGACACTGTGAGTCTGCCACTGGCTATGTATTTCTGGCATCGTGAAGCAAGACTCTGTGAAGCCAAACATCATGACCAAGACACCGTGAACAAGACACCGTGAACAAGACACCGTGAAGCTAGACACCGTAAACAAGACACTGTGACCCTGAGACACTGTGACCATGAGACACCGTGACACTCAGGCACCATGTGAAGGAGACACTGTTTCCATGACTTACTGTGACACAATTTCTTAAACTACTTTGTCGTTTTTCAATTTAATTTCTAATGGTAATATTTGATGACTTTAATGCACTAACATAATTGATGTTTCATTGTAGACATATCATCATACAGTACGAGGTACGAGGTAAAGAACACATGCAACCTATCGGATCCAACATGTGCATTCCAAGTTAAAAGCGAAGTGTGACCAAAAATCAGTATGCGCAATACAGAAACAAAACATAAGGAAGTGAGCACAAGAATGTATAACATACTTGGAGGAAGTTTCAGAAGAAAGGCACACTGCATGAAACTTGACACAGATGGACACACAAAGTATATTTGAATTCTAAAGAGCATCTTTACTCAACTAAACTTCACGGAGAACACAATCAGAATCACGACACTTTTTTCCACATAACTTCCAGAGAAGGGCTCAAAGATTCATCAAATTCAATCAAAAGGAGCTCAGAAATGCATTGGAATAACACAAGAACATTATGAACTCATCTTTATTTTCTTTCTCGACTATGATCATCCTTTTCTATACATTACGAGTAGTGTGTGCTTCTCTTTTTTGGAACAGACACTAACTCCTAAGATGAACTAGAGGATTTCTAAATCCTCACTCAATTTTTCCCTTACAATCTTGTATCCCACTGTGGATAATGGTAGAGTTCTGAGGACCTGGATAGCCTGTGAGCTGTTGTTATTATTTTTTTCCCATGTAGAACTGTGGTAGAGGTTTGAGGACTTGGACAGTCTGAGTACTATTGTATACCCCAATTCAGGGTGTGGATCAAAGTTTTATATAAACTGTTTGAGAGTACTAAGTCTCATATTGAGACTGAACCTCTTTTTTTAAAACTATTGTGCATCTTAGTTTTAGTTTAAACTATTTTCAATATTCTACTGCTATTCACTTTGAAACTCAAATCTGTTTTAAAGTAACATTGATAGTTAAACTACAAAGTGTTTGTAATTATTGTTAGCCAGTATGTTAGTTTCAAAAGATAACTTAATCTTCAGATTAAGTTAACTGAGAAGTAATCAATCTTTGATAAACTGATTGAACTTTTACAATATTTATAAATTCACTATAGTTAAATTTATTTTATGAATTGGGGAATTTTAATACAAATATTTTAAACAAAAATTTTTAATTGGAACTCAATTCACCCCCATCTTGAGTATCCACTTTGACCAAAATTTGGTATCAAAGTTTTGTTAAAATTTTTCAAAACTCTCTGTTTGTGAAAAAATTTCAAATGTGATTTTAGTTGTGTCTTAAAGATCTAAAAATTTATGTTATTTATAAATTTTATCTCTTTAAATATATTTGATAAAATCTTATTTTGGATAATATACTAGAAGGTGTAGCTACCAAAATTCCACCTTTCTTTAATGGTTTAAATTATGACCAATGGAAAATCAAAATGAAAATTCATTTAGAAAGAATGGGATTTGACATTTGGACTGCTATAGAGACTCATTATAAGATTCCATAAACTGTTAGAACTACTTGGGATGAACCTACTAAAGCTTCTTACAATAATAATTGTAAAGCAATGAATTTTCTATATTGTTCTTTAGGAGATGAATAATTTAATCGAATATCTGCTTATAAGACTGCTTATGAAATATGGGATACTCTGGCTGTTTCCCATGAGGGAACAACAAATGTTATAGAAATGAGACTAAATACATACACTATTAAGTATGATAATTTTAAAATGAAATATGATGAATCTATTTCTGATATGTATCTCAGGTTTAATGAGATATTTAATACAATGAGCTCACTGGGAAAAGCTATTCCAACAAAGGAGAAAATCATGAGGATACTAAGATGCATTCTAGAAAGATAGAGAGGCACATCAGTTTCAATAAGAGAATCATGTGACATTGGCATGCTACCTATCAAAGAGAAGATCATTAAGTTGATGATGTATGAAGAAGAATTGAAAGCAAAAAAATAAGAAGATGATGAACCAAGAAAGAAATCAGTAGCCTTCAAGACCTAGGATTCAAAAATCAAGGAGACAGAGAAAATTCAAGCTGCAAGTGATAGTTCTAGTAGTGAAGATAGTGCATCTGACAGTGATGATAAAATGCCTCAGATAGACAGACAATTTAAGATGTTTTATAGAAAAAAGAATTTTTTCAGAAAATCCAACTACAAGGGAATGTATGACAGTAAAGGTCATTGGAAGAAGGATTGGAAAAGTACTTATAAGGGTGATGACATAGTCTGCTACGAATGAAATAGGAAAGGACATGTTAAAGCTGACTGCCCAAAGTTAAAGTACAATAAGAAATATGAGTACAAGGACAAAAAATACAAGAAAGCTATGAAAGCAACCTGGAGTTCTTCAGAAGACAGTTCAAGTGATTCTAATTACACTCAAGATGAAAAAACTCAAAATGCTAATATGTGTTTCATAACAAACACATCTGAGGTAACATTGGATAATTTTTGTTTAAATTCTTATTATTCAGTAAATAATTAGGATTCTGATGCTAAAAACATGTCTAGTGAAGAATTATTTGAATACTGTAACATGCTAGAGGATACTTGCAATGAGCTGAAAGACAAGAATAAATCCCTAAATAAACAGCAAGCTTTAACTAGCACTGTCAAATCTATACTAGAAGTAGAAAAGGAAAAGAATGCTCAACTACTCAAAGAGAATACTAAACTGAAATTTTTTAATGAGAAACTCAAAAAAGATTTAGAAAAAATTACTAATGGAAAGGACACGCTTACACAAATTCTAGGAAAACAAGTAGCACCAAAATATACTACGGGTTTAGGCTATCAGCCTGGACAAAGACATATTACAAAGAATATATTTATTCCTAAATTTGGATAGTATGATGCTAGTTCCAGTTATGGAAATTCTTATGTCTCAACCAGCTACTCACATAGTTATAGATCAAAAAAAGTTTATCTGTCAAAATATTTTAAAACTACTAATTATATGAAACCCATTAGACAAATCTGGGTACCAAAAGTTCTACTTTATAACCTGTGTAGACCCAAGAAAATCTGGGTACCAAAATCATTTTCTATCTAAAATTTTGTTGTAGGAAAACTGCTTAAAAATCTCCTGTAGGAAGACATGGTACTTGGATAGTGGATTTTCAAGACATATGACAGGATACTTTTCATGTTTTAAAATCATAATCAATGTTGATAGAGGATATGTCACCTTTGGGGATAACTCAAAAGGAAATATCATCATCTTAGGCCAGATTGGTAACACTGATTCAATCTTAATATCTAAAGTTTTATTTGTTGATGGACTAAAGTATAATCTATTAATAATCTCTCAATTGTGTGATGATAGTTTCAATGTTAAATTTGAAAATTATGCTTTCAATGTATTTGATTCTAAAAATATTTTGGTATTTACTACACTGAGAAATGACAATTTTTATGTTGTGGATTTGAATTCTTTATCTAAACAAAATATTACATGTTTAAATGCCTTTCATAAAGAATTATGTCTTTGTCATAGAAGATTATGACACTACAATATACACTCACTTAGAAAACTAACTATGAAGAACTTGGTTAGAGACCTACCTAAACATGAATTCCCAGTTAACAAAGTTTGCAATCCCTATCAAAAGGGGAAGAAACATAAAGTTTCTTTCAAATCAAAGAAAGAAGTTTCTACTTCTCAACCTCTCAAGTTGGTTCACATGGATTTATTTGGACCATCTAGAGTTTCTAGCTTAAATGGGAAGAACTATGTCTATGTTCTCATAGATGATTTTTCTAGGTACACTTTGGTATATTTTCTAGCTCACAAAAGTGAAGTATGTTATTACTTCATTAAATATTACAAGTCTATAGAAAACTATAGTGGACTTAGGATCAAGACCTTGAGAAGTGATCATGGTCGTGAGTGTGAAAATCAAGAGTTTGAATTTTATTTCTCACATAATGGCTATAGTCAAAACTTCTATACTCCTAGAATACCTCAACAAAATGGTGTAGTAGAAATTAGAAATATGACTCTTCAAGAGATTTCTATGACAATGCTCAATGAATATGATTTACCAATTTACTTTTGGGCTGAAGCTGTTAATACAGCTTGTTACATTATCAATAGAGTCATGATTAGACCAATTCTTAAAAAGACCCCTTATGAGATTTGGAACAATAGGAAGCCTAAGGTTAACTAATTTATAGTTTTTGGTTGCAAAGTCTTTATCCTTAATACTGAAGATAATCTTGACAAATGTTCTTACAAAAGTGATGAAAGAATTTTCCTAGGTTACTCAATATCAAGTAAAGCCTATAGAGTATTCAATAAGAGAACCAAATGTGCGGAAGAATTTGTACACTTGAAATTTTATGAAACTGATTTACATGAACCTAAGACTCCTCTTGAAAATCGTGAAGATGATATGTCCATTCTAGACCCTAATGACAAAAATAGTGAACCTATTGTTAAGACAACTAGTTATGAAAATGTTCCAGAATCTTCTTATGTTGAACCCGAACCTGTAAATAAACCTGAAATCTCTAGCCCTATCTTTTCTAGACCAACTAGGACCCTTAAAACCCATCCTTTAGATGTTTTAGTATGAGATTTAGATAGAGGTACACAAACGAGAGCTTCTCTAAGAAATCAGCTTAAACATCAAGCTTTTCTTTCAGATCTTGAACCTAAAAATAACAATGATGCAATCAATGATGAATTTTTGGTGATGGATATTCATAAAGAATTAAATAAATTTGAAAGAAATAAAGTCTGGAAATTAGTAGAAAAACCTAAGGACACTTTGACTATAGGCACTAAATGTGTTTTTAGGTATAAAGTTGATGAATCTGATAACATAGTTAGAAATAAGGCTAAACTTGTTGCACAAGGCTATAGTCAAGAAGAAGGAATTGACTATGAGGAGACCTTTTCTACAGTAGCTAGACTTGAAGCCATCGGAATCCTACTTTCCTTTGCAACACATCTGAATTTCAAACTATATCAAATGGATGTCAAGAGTGAATTCTTAAATGGGTATATAGTTGAGTATGTTTTTGTGGAACAACCCCCTAGATTTACAAACCCTTATTTTCCAAATCATATTTTTAAACTATCAAAATATTTATATGGTTTAATGTAAGCTCCAAGAGCTTGGTATGATAGATTGAGTACTTTTATTATTTCAAAAGGATTTAAAAAATGATTATCTAATCCTACTCCCTTTATAAAATGAATTTATAATGATGTTTTAGTTGTTCAATTTTATGTAGATGACATTATTTTTGGATCCTCGAAGAATTATTTATTTGTTGATTTTTCTAAACTGATGAAAAATGAATTTTAAATGAGTTTAATGGGAGAACTCAAATATTTTCTTGGATTTCAAGTTTTCAAAAATGAAAATGGTATTGTTTTAAATCAAAGTAAATATACAAAGGATCTTCTAAAACGCTTTGGATTGGATAGCACTAAAAGTAGTGAAACTCCCAGGAGAACCACTTGTAAGTTGGATCTTGATGAAGATGGAAAATCTATTGATCAAACCACTTATAGAGGAATGATTGGAATTTTACTTTACTTAACTTATAGTCTTCCTGACATAAAGTTTAGTGTGTGTATGTGTGCTTTTTTCAAGAAAACCCTAAGTAATATCATCTAAATTCTATAGGGATAATTTTCAAATAACTTAAGCATACACCCAATCTATGATTGTTTTATCCCAAAGGAGAATATTTTGAGTTAGTTAGTTACTCTAATGCTGACTTCGGTGGATGTAAGTTAGATAGAAAAAGCACCTCTAGAACATTTCCCCTTTTAGGCAAGTCACTAGTGTCAGGGTGTAGTAAGAAACAAAATTCAGTTGTATTATCTACTGCAGAAGCTGAATACATAGCTGCTGGCAGTTGTTGTGCACAAATTTTCTGGATGAAACACACATTACTAGATTATGGATATCAATTCAGACATGTACCTATAAATTGTGAAAACACAAGTGCTATTAACATCTCAAAGAATTATGTTTCACATTCTAGGACAATGCATATTGATGAAATACATTACTTTTTGAGAGATCATTATCAAAAAGGTGATATCACTTTGAAATTCATTGGTATTGAATATCAACTAGCTGATATATTCACTAAACCATTAAATTCTGAGAGAATAGACTACATCATACATGAACTAGGCATGAGAAATCTCAAATAGAGACCCTACTTGTTACTGTTTCAGGTCTTACTGTGCGATAACTTACGATGTTATAATTTATTGTTTCATGATTACAGTTTCTCAGTTACTGTCTCTGATGTTTACTGTCTCACCGTAAAGTTTTATGTTTATGGTCTCACCGTTATCATTGTGCACTTACGATCTGAAGTTTAATGTCTCACCGTAACACACACTGAAAAGCTCACTCACAGTCTCACTGTGAAACTCACTAATTGTCTCACCGTAATGAATACTCATTATCTCACCGTCATGACCAGTCACGGTCTCACCGTAAAAATCCTTCTTATTAATTTTTTTTCTTATCACCATAATTGTTATTTCAACTCTTTTATATTTCCCGCGTTTTTATTTTAGCGACGTTTGGTATTCTTAAATGATAAAACAATGCAAGTATCACTCAATTATTCACTCGAGGTTTCTTCTACCTACCCTTTTAAAACCCTTATTCATCCTTGAAACCCTTCTCTCACTCTAACAATCAATGAATCCCAAGAATGAAATGACTATCATCATCAACACCTGAGAAGCGCATCTCGAAGAAGAAGAATATTGCACCTAAGCTGACACCTGAAGGGCCTTGAAATCTGAATCTGGTAAACCGCGTTGTTGTACCTAAGAAATAAATTTTCCACAAGTTTCTTTTGTCTAGTATGTCACTAGTATTGAAAGTGTTCAAACAACAAGGTTGGATAGAATGGTTCTCGAAGGAGGATAGACCAATCTATCCAAGGTTAGTGGCTCAATTTTATCAATACGTATAGTTCTCATTTGATTCTGGGGAAAGTTATGTTTTAAGGAGTTGGATCAATGGCCAGAGATGTTCTTTCTCTTTGATTTTATGGGATACATGCCTTAGGATGCCTCTTGATGGTATATGTGATGATTATCTGAGAATACCTCCACCTTCAATTGATTTCTTTGATCTAGAAGATGATCTAAAAACCATAACTGGAAATGGAACTCAGAGAAGATCCATTGCTGCAGAATTAGATGGAGAAACAAGGCTTCTGTTAAAATTTGTACAGAATTTGGTATGTCCAAGAAAAAGTGATTTTTCTGTGTTAAAATATCAAAATTTGTTTTTGATTAACCTCATGAAAAATGGACATAAGATCAACCTGTGAAATTATATCGTACACCACATGTGTGAGTTGATCAAAGTCACATCCAAGTCAACTTCTCTGTTCTACTCTCAGCTTATATCATCCCAGATTCTTGAAAAATGTGTGGTTAGACCTGTTGAGGAAGTGATTATGGAATATGAGTACTGCCTCTCAAAATCTACCATCAAAAGAATGAAGATAAACTGGAATCCTATGTAAATGAATGGGTAGAAGATAATGATAAGGTTTATGAGAAGTTAAATCCTGTGGATTATCCCTCAAGGCTGAAAGAAATTTCTAATCCTGGTTTAGAACCAGATGAGCTTGTTGAGTATCCTGAAGAAGAGTAAGAAGAGGATTAAGTGCCACTTAAGAAGATTGTGGTTGTTGAGGAAGATAGAACTACTGTTTCTAATGAAGTTCTTGGAGAAGAAGTCCCTACTCCTAAAGAATCTGTTAGTTTGGAAACTCAACCTGAGGCTGTAACAGAATCAGTTTCCAAAGATTCAAAAAAGAATTCCTTGGAAGAGCCTATAGTAGAAGATCCTATATTGGAAGAGTTATCTCTTCTGCAAGAGTTCAATCTTGAGGAATTCCCTGTAGAAAAATTTGTTCCTGAAATCATACCTTCTACTGAAGAACGAATGGATCTTGCTTTTCAGCTGGCTAGACAGGAAATGAGAGAGGAACTTAGATCCAAATATTTGGATTTATACCAAGCTCATAAGCCTCTCGGTACTAAGAAAGAGGCACCTGTTTAGGGGGAACAAACCCCGAATCTTGAGTCTGTTGAAGCCTCGCATCCAACTGAGTCAAGTCATGTAGACGTTCAGTACAAATTTCCTAGTTTTTATGATGTGAATGAGTCTTAGAAGATTACCCCAAATGCTACAATATTATAAATAATAAAATAATAATAAATCAAACCATAGTTACCATTTTATTTCCACTCCCTGCATCTACAAACAAGCATGACATTCTTACCCAAACCAACCATTGTTCCATAATAATCACCACAACACTTCCTCATTTGGGCACTGATTATACTCATTACTCTAACTTTTCACCTAGGGTTTATCCCACTCAAACTAGTAACAATATATTGGGATCAACCTCTTGTAAGTGTAGGGACATGATTATTAATCAACACCAACAACATATCATCAACCACCATGACATACATTTGCAACAGCATCACCACATCCCATATAATCACATCCACAACCACATTACCATAATCATTATAATTCCATCACTTTAAAACTATCCATTGGTAGGGTAATGTAAACACAAATGAAATCAATCTCATACCCTACTCCTTCCGTGTAATTCCCCACCAACTCTATTCCATTATCAATAGTAGGGTATCATAAACATGTGGAGTGTTAACATCATACCCTCCCCTACCATGCATGACCCCTTCTATAAACTGACACATCCTCTCTTCAAATAACCACTCATGAACTTTTGACTTATATTCATCATAGAATGTGCATATTTACCAACCTTAAGATATTATATCCTTTCAGAATATGTAACCACTAGGATCCATTATATCCCTTAGAGGATTTATAACTACCATAATCCATTATAACCCCTGAAACATTCCACCGCATCTTTCCTTCTTATACACCACTTCTATAATTTCCAGTTACAACATAAGGAATCCCAAGGTAACAATAACAAAATCATAACCAATATCCATAAAAATAAGATGACACACAAACAATAATTTCACACAAATATTTCATTCTATTTCCCCATTAATCACTAGTTTCTAGCCATGTTTGGTTTTCCATTTATTCATGTATCTATACCAAACTGTTCATCATTCCATGTCCCATTCTAGATTCAATTGTTAATTTTTCATCACATTTACTCAATCCATACTAATTCATTACTTTTCATTAAACATTCATCCATAACCCACTTCCCTTTTGGGTTTCTCATTAACAATTCCCATTTCCATTTCACAAACCAATTTTAGAAAAATTTTGGGAAGTTATAATAAACATAAAATTCTCCATACCCCTTTTTAATCAAGAAACCAACAGTAATGAAAATTTTAAGACACCCATAATTTCATAAACATAGTTTATATTTCACATTATAGAATTTTTAGCATCATTATTTCCTTATTTAAGTGATTATTCTTTTAGGTTTCCAATTTACATTAAAAATAGTAGCAAATACATATTTAAATAGAAAAAATCATCATTATAATAATCATAGAATTAAACATTATTCAAAAGGGTTTAACATCTGTAAATACAATGAAAAACATAAATCACTAAAAACACCCCTCTTCTCCCATTAAATTTTTCTTTAATTGGTTCATAATTTTCATTATTTTTTTACTCCCTTTAAGGTGTTATTGTAATCCTTCACATTCCCATAAACCAAAACACCCCAATTAATCACAGTCATATAATTAGAAGAAAAACCCCATAAGCATAATAAATAATATTAATTTCATAATATAGGAAATAAGTATTGATATACCATACCCAGTTATGGTACTAGACTCACAATGCACATAAGGATAGAGGATAGAGAGGATATTGTACGCAGGTGAATAAATAAGAGGAGCCTTAAAAATTTTAAAGAAGACCCCAGCAAACTCAAATGGTAGGGTTTTAGGTAATCATAACTTGAGAGAAACATTTAGGAACTCAAATGTTCGAAAGAAACTCATTTTTAACATCCACAGAAATCCCTTCAGGGATACTTCTGAAACTCTGCCAAAGTTTTTATTTTTTATTCGCTATTTAATTCACATTTAAATTAAATTTTATTTGTGATCCATATAAAACATTTGAAAACATTGGATATAATTTAAAAGAGTAAAAAACAATCACAACCATGATTTTAGGCTTTTAAAATCATTAAAACATGTTTTACAGGTTGAAGGAGATGAACTTGGGAAAATTTGGGTAAAAACAGATACTCATGCACAACTCATATTCGCTACAAAAGGGTAAGAGGGTTTTTTCCTTATACAAATTTCTACCCTTACACTAGCTAAGTAAATATTTTTTGACCCTTAATTAGTGTAATATGTGACCCTTACGTGAGTCGATATCCTTACACAAGCCACGAGCTACCCTTACGTGAGGTTTGGAATTTCATGGTTACCCTTACATGAGATTTGGAATACCCTTACATGGGATTTAAGATCATAATCTTACCCTTACATGAGTAGGGGACTACCTTTACATAAGTTTGAACTACCCTAATATGAATAGAATAATATGCAAGTTACTCTTATGTGATACTTGAGTTACCCTTATAGAGGATTTAGGATCTGAGGTATACTCATATGTGACTAGGGGTTTACCCTTATGTAGGATCAAACTACCCATATGCGAATAGAAGAATTCACGGGTTACCCTGTATGAATCCACCCTCATGAAAATATTCTTACACAAACTTATTTATTTTGATCCTACATTTATGCAATAAGCGGGTACCTTTATGCAGTGTATGATATTTTAAGTTTAACCATATGGAACTCATGGAAACCACTACCTACCCATATATAACTTCTTTAAAATCTTGGTTACCCTTACAAAATCCTTAGAAAAACAAAATCAACTTTATGAAATGTATTAAAAACCACAATTACCTTTACATAATTTCAGTTTCATGTGTGAGGATAATTATTTAATTGATAATATTAACTTTTAAAATAAAATAAATTATAATTAATTAAGAAAATAATTTGTTACCACTTCCAAAATCACACTTTTAAAATATTAGGATCAGTTTCAAAAAATCAAATTAATTTTCCCAAATAAACTTTTAAAACATTAAACAACATATATAATTTGAAAAAACTTTTTAAAGATAATTTATAAATTAGAAAATAATTTTAAAAAAACATCTTGAATTTATGAAACCACCCTAAAACACCAAGAACCCTAGAATAGAAAATAAAGGCTCGATAATATTCCAAAAAATTATATTTGATATCTCCAAAAAAAAATTCATCCATGAGAATTTAAAAAAAAATGGGAGTGATAGAAAAGGAAGGGGAGATAATTTAATCAACCCTTAGGGTACCTCTCACAGATACTACTATATTTGGAACATAAAAAAACTCTAAATATAATACCTTATGGGAGAAACCTCTCAAAAAAAGAATAAGGCCACATATATATAAATACAAATATAAAAGGAAATACATAAGAGTCAAAACATTTCAACAAAACAGCACAATAGAAGGGGACACCTTCATAAAAAGTGACTTCACAATGATTCTGTTAGAAATAATAAAACTCTATGTTAGATAAAACATTATTATATCTTTCAATTCAATAAATTTACTTATGTATTCCATAAAATGAAAATATACACTTTATTTATCCTGATTTACCATTCTAGAATGTTTAATTTTATAAAATTAAAAACTTATCATGCTTAACATGTCATGAACAATATGGACAAATATAATTGCATAAAAATATAGTTATAACATTATATGTTCTACTTACAAAAATTACATAAATCCTATTGATCAAGGAGTTGAAAAACTTAATAATTATTTTCAAAAAATTCTATACTTTGTATACATGTATCACAACATTTCAAATTATTACATGTTGTGTTCAAAAGAATGCTGATAAAAAAATTCCCATTATAAACTAATTTCATTTATCCAGAACATTAATTTTATATTAAGAATAAACTATTTTAACTAAACTTTCTATTTCTAGTTCAAGAGTTCAATTATCTATTTCAGTTTCATCATTACTATTTAATTTCACTACTACTGGGAAACTAGCACAACACAATACAATACACAACAACCCATCCTCATAATTCTAACAATCCCCACATTGCCACTATTTCACATCACATCCACATTCTCATCATAATGGTGTCTTATCATAACTTCCACATCACAACTACTTACCATCACAACTTCTACGCACAAGCCCACTTTCATAGTTCACATTTAACCACATTAATTACTAACCATTTTTCATTCATTAAACCTCTTTCCATAATCAAATTAAAAATCATTATCCCATTTAAATTTAATTTATTTTCCACACCATCTTAATGATCGTCACAACATAACATATTATAAGCCATTACCATAAACCAAATTTCTCGCTACAAAAATTACATGTCACATACACCACACATCATCCCATATAAATATATAATAATATAGTTTATCTTATTAATCTACCAAAATCTAGTTTACAGGATTCTGTAATATCACATCTTCTTTTGCATGGGGTATTGTGAAACAATTATATATTTCCATGGAAAATTAGTTCATTATCCATATATAAGTTATTATCTATTTCATTAAAGGTAAAATCTAACCATCACACAATAAAGGTTTCTATAACATATTAATTCCATTACAAATAAGGACCCCAACAGCCATGATTTTCATTAATGGCATCAAGCATTCTTAATCTCAATAGTAATGACATAAAAATGGTAAAACATGAAATTCACCCCACCCTCCCCCTATTAAATTTTAATTAATACTATTAATTATCTTAATTAAGTTGATCCATACCATATTCCAAAAGGATAAAAAAATCATGATCCCTATCACAAAAAACACAACATAACCACATGGTTATTTAAACCTCCATATAGCCCATTCCAAAATCCATCAAAAACCCTCCCAAAACATCCTTATCCCATAATAACTACCAAACTATATCTTAAATATCAACACAAATCAAGGGGAACCACTCACTGTATTAGAATATTTTCTAATTTTTGTAACACTAGCTCACCCTTATAGTTTTAAAACGTGTCATAAAGAACGTGTCCTGATAGGGAAGAGGTTTCCTTCTCTTCATATTATTTATTCTATAACACATTACCAATATAATCTCAATCACATCAATCCCAAACAATGGAAATAGATATTGATCACTTCCTTAAAAAAATTTAGGTGTGGCTATAAAATTCATGTTTATCAACTTTCAAGATTCTCCAAACAACCTTTCTATTACTAACTTTAAGTGATTAACCATTTATGGGTGATAATTGATTCTATAAATACAACCATAACACAAAAAAATTATCACAATAGGGGGATATATTCTCAATAGAAAGATAAATCATCTAAAATATCATATAGTTCTCCCATGTTAAGAAATATAAATAGTTCATAGATTATGATTAATTATAGAATATCTTCTTAAAAACCTTTTGAACATCATTTTATAATCTAGGAACATGTTATCAAAAAGTCATATCAACACTCTAATTCATTAATAAATAAATTACAAAAACATAAAAAAAACTCATCATTTCCATGTAATTTCAAGGGAAACATCATTCCTTGAATTTAAATAGCTCTAACATTCATCAAAGTTAATGAAAAAACTATACATGTTTTTTCTCATGTATCATTCTTAACAATAATAAACAAAACGTTCTATGATTATACTGTTATCGAGGAAACACACTTCCAAGTTCACATGAAAATTTGAACATGCTAGGTTCTTATTCTCAAATCAAATTCCTCATTACATATACAACATACTTTTATATATAAAAATAAAACATTCTATTAAATAAAAAAATTCAAACTACACATGTTGTATTACTATGTATTAAGATCAACATGCTCAAACCAAAAAAAAATTAAACATTTCATTTCCTAGAAAACGTTCTTGCACTCCACAATAATTATAATAAGATTATTCCTCCACATTTAAACTCAATATAGGAAACACGTAACATGATTTTATATTCCAAATACAATATACTAATCAAGAAACATACTCAATAATTTTATGCTCTCATTTCTAAAATAATCCCCAAAAATGTTTTTGACTTTTAGGTATGATTTCTATTCTTCATTCAATAACCTGATTCTTTGATTTTCAAAACCTCAAAATGGAATTGTACTAATGAATTAAAATTAAATTAAAAATTATTTATGTATAATAAAATTCATAAATCTTATAAGAATAAGTTTAATTTTTCATAACAGTTTCAAGTCTGAACAAGTTACAACAAAGCATACTTTCATATTCCAATATTTTAAAAAAAATAAGGTAAGAGATTTAAACATGTAATGAAATTCACATTTTAGTGTTTAATAGCATAAATATTCCAGATTAACAAATCCTTTAACCATTATTTAGAAAATGAGACATATTTATTAACCTATAAAGCATTTAAATTGTTAGTGGTTATCAATGACCATGCATATCAATTCTCCAAAATTTTGAAATAAAATAAACTAAAATTGAAGACTTTGTATGAATTTATACCACTAGTATGTAACATATTATTGAATTAATACTCAAAAAAATTATTCATGAAAAAATAAATCGGAAATTCATTCATTTTAAGTTCTCAAATTTAAAAATATTATCAATAAACATGTTAGTGATTTCCCAAAAATTATAGAATTAAAATTACTAAAACCAATCTCATAATCAACCCCTATATAATTCTCATAATATATCACAAATGAAAAGTAACACATGATATAGAAACATTAAAGGAATTTAGATTTCTCTAAAGTATAGTTTATAAACAATTCCTTTTAGTGTGATAGTTTGAAATCCACATAAGGTAAAATGTTATATATGGGTAATAAACATTAAGAAACTATGAAAAATGAAATAAATTAAGCACGAAGAGTTTAAAACACTAATAATTAACAAATTATAGATAAAAATTCAACAAAATCCTCATTGAAAGAAATTTCAAGCAAAAAAATATTATAACAAGCATGAGAAAACACATTCAATTTTCAACAAGGTTTTCAATTACACAATGTATTTCGGTTAATTATCATTTCTATTCTCCCCTTATATGGTTATGAAACCAACTCTATAGTAATAGTTTCTCAAGAATAAATATATCATAAAAGAAAAATAATAGAAACAAATATAGGATTTAGAATTCAAATATTGAACCAGTTAATGATCATAATGTATGTACCATTCAATAATTTTTACCTTGTAATAGTTTAAATTTCACCTAAACAATTCAGTAGGTTCTTAAAGTCCTTACATCAAATCATAGGGGGCATAAAATATCTATTTTCTAACTAGTATCCTTGGTCTACATCACAATTTAGAATCAAGTTCTACCACTTCCCTTCCATACCCATGCAATTTCACTTGTTCCTAACTCCAATATCCACCCTATCTCTCAAAAAAACATTTTATACCACTCTTTCATGACCCCTACCTCCAAAGGTAACCCTCCAAGGATGAAAATATAGAAAGGGAGATAATAACCCATGAGTCCCACCTTTAGTAGGTCTCGGGTTGGATACTAGCACTGAGGGTTTTAAAATATCAAACATGGAAGGAATTATCCTAAAGAGATAAAATAGTATTAAGATATAGGGTATGAAACACCAAGAAACTCCATAGAAAAATATAGAATAAAGGAAACTAACCCATCCCATAATGCATATATAATGTTAAAAAATAATAAAAGAAACTCTAAACTCCAATCAAACTACTAGCTCTATCTAGACTTCCTGAACAACAACTTCAACTCCAATGATCTGACCTAAAAACATTATCAAAATATAATGGAGTGATCACTTTGGACTGCTAAGTAGGATCCTCCCTCTAAAGAGGTAAATATCTATATAAAATAAATAAACTAGAATAAGTAGGAGTAAAACCAACCAAGAAAACTATCAAAACATAATAATCAACAATAAGCATGGAGGGCATAAGAATAAATCAAAGTCCGCAATATCAAAAATAAACAAGAAGAATCAATCAAACTATATCCACCATTTTTTCCAATCCTCCGCTATATCCACAACCAAACCAACCTTTCATACCCAAACCAAACCACCAATCAATAATCATCACAAAAACTATTCCTCCTGTAGGCCCTAATCATACTCATCACTACAACGTATTTTTTAGGGGTTCTCCTACTCAAACCAATAGTAAGACGGTAGGATCAGTCTCTCATAATAATAGGGATGTGTATGATAAACACTAGTAACATTTCATCAACCATAATTCCATACATTCACATTCACAAAACCATATCCCACAGATCCACATCCACAACCACATTGCCACAATCTCCATAATTTCATCACTTTCTAATCATTTATTAGAAGGTTAACGTAAACATTAAGGACATAAATATCATTCCCACATATTTCTATTCTAATTCCCTAAAACCTCTATTCCATTCTAAATAGTTGGGTATCATGAACATATAGAGCATTAACCTCGTTCCCTCCCCCATCATACACGACCCCACCATGAACCACCACATACACTAATTAATATTACCACTTATGAACTTTTTACTTCTTTACATCACATCCCATGTGTATATACCAACCTCAGTCCATTATAGTACCTGAAAATATGTTACCACTATGATCCATTATATCCCTTAGAATATTTATAACAATTATGCTCTATTATAGCCATTGATACATTCCACCACATCTTTCCTTCTTCTATTCCACTTCATAAATTTCCAGCCACTACATAAGTAAGTATAAATAAAATCAGAACCAATATCTATAAAAATAAGATACTATATAAACAACAAGTTCCCACAACCATTTCATTATATTCCCCATTAATCGCCAGTTTTCAACCATGTCTAGTTTTTTGTTTATTAATTTATCCATAACCAATCATTCACCATTCCATGTACCATTAAAAATTCATCTATTAATTGTTCAACACATTTATTAAATCCATAAACATTAATTACTTTTCATTAACCATTCATCTGAAACACACTTCCCTTTTTGTTTTTTCATTCACAATTCCAACTATTTTTTCTTAACTGAATATTTACCAAATTCAAGGATGTTATAATAAACATAAACATCAAAACACCACCTTTCTCATAAATAAACCATTATCAATGAAATTTTGATGCACTAATAATATCATAAACATAGTTTATATTTTAAATTCTATAATTATCCTTTCCCAGATTCCTTTTTTAAGTGATTCTTCATTTGGGGTTCTGAGGTCCATTATCAATAACATCAATAGCATATATAAACATAAGAAAGATCCATCATTGAAGAAATCACAAAATTAAATAGGAACCATAAGTGATTAATATATTGAAATAATATGAAAAACATAATTCACACTCAACACCCCTCTTTCCTCATTCAATTTCTATTTAATGGGTTCATCCTCTTCATTAATATTTTAATCCTTTTAAGGTGTTATTGCAATAATTACCTTTACCATAAACCAAAACACCCAAATTAATCAAAAAATCATAATTGGAAAGAAAATATAATAATAATTCGTAATCATATTAATTTCTGAACATGGGTAATAAGTCTTGAGATTCCCTACCCGGTGATAATACTAGACTCAAACTGCACACAAAGGATATAAGAGAGAGAGGGTATTAAAAACAAGTCTATAAGAAAGGTGATCCTTTTAAAATTTATAGAAGACTCTAAAAAACTCAAACTTCTTCATTTAGGGTCACTAGAACTTGAGAGAAATAAGGAGAAACTCAAACTAGAGAAAGAAAACCATTTTTTACATCCATATATATCCCTCTATGGGTACTTCTAAAATCCCATCAAATTTTCCGTATTTTTTTAATAATTTAATTGTCATTTAAATAATATATTAATTATGATCCATATAAAATATATAAAAATTTAAGTTAAAATTAAACTGAGTCAAAATCTATAAAAACCTTGATTTTAGGTTTTAAATCATTGAAAATGCATTTTACGGGTTGAGGAAGAATAATTTCCAAAAAAAACTAGGTAAAAAATGATACCCATACAAAAAAAATATTATTAATAAGGGTAATTAGATTTTACCATTACATAGCTTTCTATCCATACATGAGCTGAGAAATCTAAGTTAACCCATACATAGCTTAATAGGTGACCCTTACGCATGCCAGGAGATACCCTTACTTGAGGTTTAGAATTTACCAGTTAACCTTAGAGGAGATTTTTATAACCCTTAAATAGGCTTTAAGATTAGGTATTACCCTTATGTGAGTAGGGTTTTACCCTTATGCAATATTGAACTACCATTATGCGAACAGAAGAATTCACAGGTTACCCTTATGAGAGATTTGGCTTTCCCTTATGCAGGATTTAGGATCTTAGGGTTACCCTTATGTGAGAAAGGGACAACCATTACATAAGGTCAAACTAACCTTTTATATATAGAATAATTTTTGGGTTACCCTTAAGTGAATCCACCATCACATGAATACCCTTACATGAACTTAAAGATCTCAGTGCAACCTTTACACAACTGAGGGGTACCTTTACGCGGTGCATGAGATTTCTAAGTCAACATTAGAAAACTCAAGGAAAATACTAATTATCCTTATTTCATACTTATAAAATCAATCTTACCTTTACACAAGCTATTAATAATCACCATTATCCTTATGCAATAAAAATTTCATGCATAAGGGTAAATATTAAATTGAAAATATTAAATTTTAAATTCAAAAACGTCGATAAATAATTAATAAAATGTTTTATTATAACTTAAAAAATACCAAAAACTCTTCTAAAATATTATCACCGCATTAAAAACATCAAAATTAATTTTACCAAATAAACTTTTAAAACATGAAATTACTTCCATAATTTATAAAACCTTTAAAAACTACTTTATAAATTACATAATCATTTTAAAAAAATCTATAATTTATGAAATGAATTCCAAACTACTGGACACCCCATAATTGAAAACGAAGTCTCACATTTATTATAAACCTTTATAAAAATAATCACTCTCCTAACCATTCTCATCCATCAATTATATCATGTTCTTATTTGTTTTGATATAACCACTTATATGAACGATGCATTAAATTTCCATCATGGAAGAATATGGAAACATCATTACTGGATATAATGGATATAAATAAGTAAATAATTATTTTTTTAGTTCTATAATGTTAAAATTAAAATGTAACCCATTAGTAAGACACTACCTATCATTCATTAAAAAATAATGAAACAAACTTTTCACCGACTTCATCTTCATGAATCATAACAAAAAAATATCATGAAATAAAACTAAAACATTATAAATAATTATAAAACAAATATTAAAATACATATAATTATCTTTAAATGATAAAAATTGAATCTATAAACAAGAATTATCACAACCATTGAAAAACTAGTACTAAACAAACAATCAAAGCTAATATCATCTAATGATGAGAGTAAAATATTACTAGTTAATATATTTTTAATAAATGGTTATAAATTAAATTTATAAAAGATTATAAGAATGAATAAGGTTATAAAATAAGTGATTAATATAGTTAATTTTTTAATACAGTAGGGTACAATAGGTTTGGATAAGCAGGATTAAAGGTAAGGGTTTTTGTTAACTCAATTTTGTCCACTGATTAATGATTATTCTTCTTGAAAATTATTCTTATAAGTTGGTTATGTTTAACCAAATTATTTTATTATAATAAACATAATCTTTATTTTATATTGGTTTAAATTTCTATCAGATAACTCCCTTTTAAAATTTTACCTACTTCATGAATTATGATGTTTGTAAGGGATTTAATGAACCACCTTTATTATAATTGGGCTACACATTCTCTTAATTTTTCTCCATTTTACTCAATATTAATCTCATTTAATTCTCTTATTTTTTTTGTATATATGTTCCTTATAGATATACCTAGTAAAATATCACTTCCCATGTTGTTTTTATACATGATTTAAGTTCCCTAATTAATTCCATTTTTTAAGTAAACCTAATTTAAGGGAACTTCCCTATGCCTAATTATATGTCCAGCACTATCCCGATAAAAAAATTAAGTATGAATAGATTTTTAAAACACTAATTATTTTATTTAAAACTCTATTGGTACAATTCTTGTCTAAAGGAAAATATTAATCTCATTGTTTCTTTTCATTATCCTTTACTAATTTTATAAAGTATCACCTGAGTGGTTCACCTTTTTATCCTTATATTTTCAATCCTTATCATGAATTTTTCTACTTTATAACTCCATGTTCAATACCTTTTATTCCATTAAATTTAAACATTAAAAATTATTTAGTTCCTTCTTCTATTTAGAAAATTTACAATATATTCAATGGTTATTCTTTGAGACAAGTTTATAAAACCCACTTCAATCTCATGGGTTTGATCATTCTTATGATTTATATATTAGTTATTTTACTTGTGTCACACAAATATGTATGTTTTTAATTATTTTATTGGTGGTATTTGAATTATATATCCCTATAATTAATTTTGAAATGGTTTTATATCATCATATACCACATATAGTGCATGTACAGTTAGTCTAGCACACTATGTTATGTTGTCTTTACAGTGAGCTTCAACTTATTCTTGTGATGTCATGTTTTATATTATAGCTACATTAACTTAATTATATTATTTTTTGATGTTAGGTTTTTTATTCTATTATTACATGTATTAATATATGATATATATATATATATATATATAATATATCATGAAATTCCTCTTGTCTCATACGTATTAATTTTAATCAAGATTTACTCTGATCATTCCCTTAATGAGAATCTGAGATCACCCCTTCTTATGTTTCCATTTCCCCAGGATATGAATAAAATTAAAACATATGACATATCTAGAATATTATATTTTTTGTAGAATTTATAAGTGATATTTAAGATCTATTATTTATTAAGAAGATTCTATAAGAGTAAAAAAAAATCCATTATACTAGAAAGACATGGGCTATATCAGTTAATTAATTTTCATAATTCTATGAAATTACAAACCTAAAAGGTTATGGGAATGTATGTATTTAAATATTTTTTTAAAAATCATGTAATTATTGGACGATTATGTGGAGGTTTTTATAGTTCATATCAGTTTTTTGTTTAGATAACTTTTGAGATTAAGATGATATCATTTGAAGATAATCTAAGAGTTATAAAAGTCATCAAGGGTTAATTAGTTAAAGTTGCTCATAATTTCAAAGGTATGGATAAACCTTTAGGTTAGTTGAGGTAATATTCAATATTATATTTTCTTGGAATTAGGATGAGATAAATTTTTAGAAACCCTTAGGGATTAGTCTATTTATAGAAAAACATCATAAATATTGGGAAAGGTATATAGTGTGTGGTAACCTAGTAATTATATCCCCATTTGGATTATAGAAAGTGGATGTGGTTGTGGTACAGATGAACCTAGGGGTAATAACCCCAAAATTGGTTGGTTTATTATCAACTTGATCTAAACATAGTTCATGATAAGTGGGACGAAGTCTATACACATGGATTGAAATTATCAAGGGATATGCTTTTGATGATTCACATACCCCTTATAAACCATTATGAATGATTTAAATATACTATTTAGAGAACTTAATAGGATAATAATCATGAATATCTTATATTGAAACTTATAGATTTATAATTTAAGGTTTAAACATCATTTATAAGTTATTTATTTTTAGTGTACCTCCTATTCATTTGGTAATTTAAGTATTATCACCACTAAACTTTCCTTGATTCAAGTAATCAATGAAATCATATGAACTAGGATAATAATGTGATCACTGGACAATGTATTGAATGTCCTAGTGAAAAACCTAATGGTATAAGAGATTTAGTGAGAAATATCATGATTATTCCAAACCAACTATAACAAATCTCTTTTAACAACATGAAAATAGTTTAATTCCAAAACTCACCAAGAAAAGATAAGGATGGAGTATCATGGAAGTTTTAGTGGAAAATATTATGAATTAATGAAGATTCAAATTCTTATATGTCAAAAATATGGGAATAAACTCCTAAAGGAATTTCTCAAAAGAATTAGAAGATTCTTTGTATATGGAAAAGGATAGTATAGAGAAACAAGTTTCCAAGGAAAGATGAAGTAATCACTTCTTATAATAAAGGGAAAACATGTGTTTCCTAGTTGTACCTTGTATATTAAGGTTGACACATCATTTGAAGTTCTATCTTGATTTATGTATATATTTTTATATTCCCTTAACTAATTATATTATTAAGTGATGATTAAAATTTAAACGATGTAATTTATTTAGAGGGGAGAATGTAACACCCAGATATTACAAATTATATATTTTAATTTAAAATATTATATGCTTGATAGCTTATGATGCATACAAAATCAAAATAAAAAACCATACATGTTATTAAAAAAAATTAAATATGATTATTATAACATCATTGTTGAGTAATATGGTATAAATAGAAGAAACCACACAATGAAATATAATATAAATAACATCTAGTGGGACAATAATTTATTATGAATCTTATTTGTATGATCTTGTAAATTAAGTGTCATAACTAGTGTTTTCCCTAGAATAATATCTAGAAAAATATAATAATTATGCTATGAGATAAATCATATGTGGTAGAAGTTCAAGCTCATGATAATTGTAACAAGATCTATTCTAAAAGAATCATAATTTATGACTTCCACCAGAGCTCTCCATATGCTTAATTATTACATATAAATATTTAGGGGTAATGTAATTATAAATTTTTTTAAAAATGTAATTATTAATTATTTTTATATTTTATATTCACATTTAAAGGAATAGAAAATAAAGGATATATAATGATACATAAACAGTTTTATGCTTAAAATAAATTTCCAATTATGCTCTCTTATATTAGAATTAGTATCAATATCTTTTAAAAATTAAATTTTATAAAAGGAACTATATTTTCAGATTCAACATTTCAAAATTATCTTAGGATAAATGTTTGGGATTTTTCTAGAATAAATGATTTTTAGGTGAATAGTGAAAAAATATAATTTTTACTAACACCATAGTATTTTTGACTATATCAAGTGGTAAATATGACATAAAAAACATATAAAAAATTACTTATAGACAAAAAATATTTAATAAATAAAATAATTCATTTAAAAATACTATTTATATTTTATAAAATCCATGTTTAATATTTTGAATCTTAAGTGATCTTTTATTTTAAAAAATATATTTTTCATCTATGCCTTTTAATTATGTTTTCACCAAGTAGAATTATATTTTTCCTTGAATTGAAATCCATATAACACTTATTTGATTAATAATAAACAAATTAATTTCATTTAATTAAATAAAATTGACAATTTTATCGTAAATATAGTCATTATGATTAAAACATCACTTATTATAAAAATGGGTTTTTATGCATCAGGTGACCTAATATTAAAATTAATTTTTATCACCTTTAAAAATTTTATTTTAAAGAAATTAATTTAATTTTTTAATAATTAATTTAAAATTATGTAATTTATTGTATTTTATTTTCAGTAATAAAAAATAAATTACTTAGCTAAAAATGTAGTTACCATGGTAAAATAAAAAATGGTAAAATTGAAGAATATAAGAGTAAAAGACGTAAAAATTACTTAAAAACATGTTTTCAAACGAATGGTGTATGGATTATAAACCTTATACATTCCCCCACACCATTATTTTCCATTATTGAAGAATCATTCCATGAATAATGACATTACCTTTTATATTATTCCAAAAATGCAACTCTTTTCTCATATTAAATGAGTCATCACCAAATCACTTCTCCTCACATCCGATTCCTCTTGGTTTCCAAAAACATATACCCAAATTACTCCCAAAAACTTATATCCATGTATTATATGTTGTGGTATTCTCAAAATACCACCTTTCAAAACCCTAATTCATTTTTCAAATGATTTATTCCAAGGTGTAAGTTAAAATTATCAATTACTCCTCAATTATTTCCCATTAATTATTATTAAACCTACTTCAAATATAATCTACAAATGTTTAAATAATTAAATTATTATAATAACTATATGTAAATTTTGTTATGTTTATAGGTTAACTATTTCTACCTTCCTCCCAACCATTTGAAAAATGAAAACGTTGCTCAGGTTACGTGTGAACTACAACCTCCATAAGATATGTGATAAATTTTTTATAATATATTTAAATAATAATTCAATAATTATTATTTATTATAATTTAATTTTAAAATTAAAATATAACCCATTATTAAGACACTATCTCTCGTTCGTTAAAAATTAATGAAACAAGCTAGTCACTAAGTTTATCTTCATGAATCATAATAAAAAAATATATAAGAATAAAATTTGAAATTTATAAATAGTTATAAAAACCCCAATAAAATAATTATAATGATATTGTGACGATAAAATTTTAATCTTTAAATAATAATTGGCATCACCATTATGAAACTATTACTAAACAAACAATCGAAGCTAATAACAATCGGTGATGAAAATAATATAAAACTAACTAATATATTTGTAATAAAGGGATATAAATTAATTTTATAAATGTTTATAGGTATAAATAAGGTTATAAAATAGGTTATTAATATATTAATTTAATTATACATGAGGTTAGATCATATTTGGCTAAGTGGGATTAATGGTAAGGGTTTCTTTTAACTCAATTATCATTCGTTGAGTTATTATTGTTCTTCTGGAAATTTATTTCTATAAGTTGGGTATGTCATGACCAATGATTTTATTATACTGAGATTACAATTTATTTTTTATGGATTTAATTTTCTATATCATAAATCCCCTTTCAAATGTTACCTTCTTCATGAATTATGACGTTCATAAGCGATCTTCTGAACCACTGTCGTTATTTTTAGGTAACACATTCTCTTTCTTTTTCTACCTTTTACTTAATATTTTTCATATATAATTCCGCTTTTTTGAATATATGTTTCCTATACATATACATATTTAAATATCCCTTTCCTTTTTGAGGTTATAAATTCTTTAAATTCCCTAACCAATTCACACTTTCAAGTAAACCCAATTTAAAGTAACTTCTTTATGCCTTATTTCATGTTAAGCACTACCCCCATATAAAATTTTAAACCATTAATAGATTTGGAAAAACCTGATTATTTTATGTAAAATAATCCTTGTTTAATTATAGTCTAAATGAAAATAGTAATCTTTTTATTTCTTTAAATTATTCTTTACTCACTTTATAAAGTATCACCTAAGTGGTTCATTTTTTATCCATAAATTTCTAATCCTTATCCTGAATTTTTCTACATTGGAACTCGCTATTCAAGAACATTTATTCATTCAAATAAGAATGACCAAAATTATTTAATTCCTTTTTATCTTTGGAATATTTATGTTATAGACTTTGGTTATGCTTTAAGATAATATTATTAAACTCACTTCTGTCTCATGGGTTTGATCATATTTATGATTTATATATGGTTTATTTTATATATATGGAACACATATGTATGGTTTTGATTATTTTATAAGGATTATAGAATTATATGTCCATACAATTCATTAGGTATTTTTTTCATCTCATTAATACCATGTATGGTGCATAGAATGTTAGCCTAACACACTATATTATGTGGTTTCGAAAGTGATCCTTGACTTGGGCTTGTGATGTCATATTTTATGGTGTATAAAATTTCTATGATTCAATGATATTTTTATGCCACCTTATTTATTCTATGAATACACATGTTTATATATTTTATATTTCTTTAATGATATTAGGATATGCATCTTATATCATATTTATTACTTGTCATCAATATTTACTCTCATTATTCCCTTAGTGATCATTTGAGCCCACCCCTTATCATGTTTCTATTTACATAGGTTATATAGTAAATTATACATATGTTATGTATATAATAGTATCTTGTGTGGAGAATTTATGAGAGATGTTTAAGAACTATTATTTATTAATAATCTCTTATAATTAGTGGAAAATTTTCATTTCATGAGAAATATGTAGGCTATATATGTTAGTGTTTTTTCCTAATTATATAAAATTATAAACCTAAAAGGTATTGGGAATGTATGTAATAAAATATTTTCTATAAATCATGTATTAATGGGGCAATTATGTTCATTTTTTTATACTATTAGTGGATATTTTCAATACCCTTTGTCATTTTGTTGAATCTTTCTCTGTAATATAGGTAGATCCCTTCTATTTTTTATGTAATGGTCAAAATATTTATCGATACAGTGATCTTACATTTTTTGGGGTTTCTTATGTTTAATTTTTGTTAAGATTTTATGTGTTCTTAATGGGTTATTAACCATATTTTCATTCACTTATTAAAATATTAATAAATGGTGTGGAGACCTATAGGTTGTCTACTTGTGTAATATCAATCCTCGTGGGATGGTATATTTCGATGTAGTCGGTATCCACAGTGGTTTGGAGTATTAATAATGGTTGTATTAGTTGATCTTAAAGTGATCATTATATTTATATTATCCACTCTATTTATAATTAGAGATTTATCATGTGTCTTTGATTGGTTAATTTGGAATCTTAAAGGGATTTTTCTTATAAGAGAAATTTATTCATGTTTTGGATCCTTATTCTAGGAGTAGTTGTTTTTTTATCTTCTCTTTTTAGTTGTTGATGAATTTATAAGTGTATAATTTAGAATGATGTAGATAATTATGACACCCCAATGTATCTTTTATATGTATATATTTTTTATGATTCTTGGTCACTTGAATTTGAAATGTTTTGGGATGAAAAATATTAAAATTTTGATTTTTTTTCTTGACTACATATTTCTCAAGAATTTTTATAAACCATGCAGGAGAAATGTGTAGCCTACTGCAGTCTCTTACAATATTGACTTACATGGTTTTCATATGTTTTGGTAAACCATGTGGATAAACCATAAAACCCACCCATAATGGGTATTTTTATCTTTTTGGGTCCCTTTTAATTTATTTTTACTCAATTTCATTTCCCACTTCAAAGAGGACATTTGAGACACCTTCTCCAACCAATTTTTTCCCCTCTACTCACTTTATATGGTGATTTCCCCTCCAAATTAAAGGTTAAGGGACCTTTTCTCCTTCACATTCCACTTTTGCTTATCTTTTCACATGTTTCTAATGTGAGATTCAATTTTAAACATTTACTAAATTTTATTCATTGAAAATACCACATATTTTAGTTCAATTCCCAAGTTAATAGTAATTTATGTTGACTATTGAAAAATTATAAATTAATTAGAAATCGTCTTTAAATATGGTGTTTATTGATGTGAAAATCATTTTGACATAAATTTTGGATCCATTTTTACAGAAATTATTTATTTTTAAATTATGAGGGTGGAATTTAATATTACACTATGAAAGAATTTTAACTTTTTCAGGTTGGGAAATACAGAGGATATGAGTGAAATTGACTTCCACGGTAGCCACGATTATTGTGGGTGTTGACTGAAGGTTTCCCCTACATGAACCAGATGTCACACAATAGGAATGGTGATTATTTTTTTAACATACCATTAACACTACTCATGGTAACCTACCCACCTTACTGCCCCATAGTCTTTTGTTAATTCTACCTACCTTGTGTTCCATTAGCTGATGGTGTATTTAAAATTACAAAAAGGAAAAAAAATATCTCCCACATTAAAAAAAATTACCATGCCACCATTCTCACGGTATGAATACCTACAGTGGTCCCTTATTAGCCATAACCTCATATTAAGGACACTATTTGTGGCCTTCATGGTAAGTGTGCTTATTGTAAGATTTTACCACATACCATACCTTACCCATTTCTTGTAAATATATTACTATATACCCCAATTCTCTATATAGAAAGGTCCATCTTGATTGATACTTGAAGGAAGACTAGAGACTAGGTGCGACTCTAAAATATTACACATCGTTTAACATCCAATACTACGAGTGAAAATAGCATGCCATCTATCTTGATGATGCCACCTTCTATTGACACCCATTGATCTGATATGATGGTGGAATGCACCCAATCCACTAGTAGAATCGTTTAAGTACTCCACTCTAATATGATCTGTGTACTAACTCATGGAGAGATCCAACCAAGTGCAACATGAGCGAGGCTACACTACCTATGCAGCTTTTGAGGAAGGTCTAGCATTCCATTCATTCATGAAGGATAATGCTAATTATCGACACTATATTCATGAAACAAAGGACTTGGAATCCATGAGGACCTAAATGAAACAAGGGAGTAGTGTAAAACTAAGAAACTCCCTCCACCATTAAATGGAACTTCTTGTGGGATTAGATTTTGAGTGTGAGGTAAGTAAGAAAATACATTTTTCTAAGAAGCTCCCGCACCACTGGAAAACGGTTGGCCTTCACTGGCCAATAATGGGAGAATCTGAGTGAAGATACTAGCATAAAGGATGTCTTATGGGTAAAATAATTTATCTCAGATGCTATTTTAAATAAAAAGTCCCACATGTAAAATCACGAGGCCTTTTTTCCTTTACCAACTACTGTGAAGTACTAGATAAGTCCACCATTTAAAGAGATATTAGTCTAGATCATTAAAGATTTCTAATGCCTTGGATAATTTTTCTCAACCCTTAATTTTGGATATGTGTAATCCATCAAGAATAAATTATACATTCTCCCCACATACATTCCATAATTTTATGAATAAACACATGTTTTTATCATTAATAGAACCTTAGAATATAAGCACTCAATAAGGTGGAAATATTTATCTAGAAGGAGATCTATGAATGACCACCATACATGATCTTGTTTTGTTCAATTTTTCCTTTATAATAATATGATTATGGAAAACTAAACCCTCTATGGTTTATCCAAGAATAATCTCCTCACCTCCCCAGTTTATGGATTCTATTTTTTCAATACTAGTACTAAGTCTTATGTAGAAGTTAATGGTTTTTATAAATAGTGGTTTCTTCTTATTTAGCTTTTATGTTCTTTTGATTGTTCTAGGAATTATACACAATACCCTTGGATTAATTTCCCTTCATGTGATAGTAAAATATAGGGATAATTCAATATTAAATAGAGATATCCAAATATTATGCTAATAAAGGGTAGGAAATATAAAGATCATTGTGTTTATTAATTTGAACTAAACTTTCCTTGTGTAGGTAATAATTTGGATTCGATTGATGATATGGTGATCATAAACTAAATAAATAATTATTCAATAGGTGAATGAGGGAATAATAAAAGTGTGGATCATTTCTTCCTTAATTTATTTCAAAACCAACTAGGTTTACTTACCATATATTTGAAAATTGAACCCACAAAATATGATTTAAGCACGCACATAACACTATCTTTTCTAGATACAATCTTAGTCCTTCTTTTACTACATATTTCATAGGTTAAAATATTGTTTTTTTGAGTTACCCATGATAGTATCTCATCAAACATGGAACCATTTCCATGGAGGCCAGTGTCTTGTTTAATTTTGGTTTAAAATATTTTCAAATGAATAGATCCAGTTCTTCCAACATCATTTGTTTTGGTACAGAGGTTGAGAAAACTTTATTAGAAAGACTCAGAATGCTAAGAGACCTCGAACAATAGGAAAGTAATTTTATCACTATTCCATTAGCTAAATCTACCTCCTTGGTTTCATCATCATAAAAATCTATAATATAAATTGAAGAGATATAGGGTAATTTATATCAAGTTAATAGGGATTTTAGAGAAATGTATTCACCCAATTTCAATATTAATAATTGGAAATTACAATTAAATAATAAATAAGACTATGAACTCAAAAATGGAATTATTGGGGTATTTTTTAAGTTTCATAGGCTATCTAGTAAAGATCCTAATATGAATTTAATAACATTTAAAGAATTGTGAAATGGGTTTAGAACAATAGGATTTTTTAAGGCCCAAATTAGTAGTTTTCTTTTCCCTTATCAGTTTAATGACCATTCAAGTAGTGGATCTACAATCTAAAACCTATAGAAGTAAAATCTTGGGAGGATCTACAGAATTTGTTCCTCCAAAAATTATTTCCTACTTCAAGGACCACTAAACATTGAAAAGAAATTTATAAAATAAAACAAGTAACTAGAAAAACTCTCCATGAATTACGGGAGAGTTTCAAGAAACTAATCAAATCTTTTCCACTCCATAAACATAAAGAGAATCACTTATTGTTATTTTTCTACCAATTATTAATGGAAAATGACCAGAACTTACTTGATGCTTCTTCAGGAGGAGCATTAATTGAAAATTCACCATCTAAGGTAAGAAAACTCATTAAAAGGATTTCAAAATAAAAATCCAAACAATTTAATATCAGAACTTAAACTAGGGGAGTACATGAGGTAAAAATAACCAACTCACCCTTTTTAGAAACTAAAATTTAATAATTAACTTACCTTGTGAGACAATTAGATGTGAAAAAGTAAAAGAATCATTGACCACCACAGCCCCAAGGGCCTACAAACTATGATATTATTAGGAGCACTTCAGTAATGGATGACATCCAGTCCAAGGAACTAATAAATGTTATGTCATATTCCAGATGCAATTATAGAATCAACCAACCATCAACCATGGATTTAGATAATTCCCCACTAACCAATTTGGAGTTGGAATCCACCAAACTTAAAGACCACTATTTCAATAGGCTTCTCAACAACCTTTTCAACTACCTTCATTCCAAATATAGAATTTACAACCATCCACAATCTACCATCAAGGACAACCATAAGATTAATTTATGAAATACATTTGGAGATAGGTAATAGAGTGTAAAAATAATTAACACACCACCCTCACCACTCATGGGTCAGAATTAAAATAATTAAAATAATAATTTGGCCATCACATGACTAATTTTAAAAATATAGTAAATCAGGGCTTAGGTAAGCTTCCTCGTCATACACCCCAAAAACCTAAGGTAATTTTTAGTTCTATTACATTTAGGATTGAAAAATAACTGGCTAACAATAAAGGTCTACCCATTGAAATGGAAACTAGAAGTAAACTGAAGTAAGAATATGCCTCAAAAAATGATCCTAAGGAGGATTTAGGGAAATCATCATCAAAGGAAAAGATAAAAAAATATCAACCCCAACCTACCTTTCCTATAATAATATAATAACCAATAATATCTAAGGATGAATTACTACATCAAAAGGTTCTAGAAATATTTTTAAAAAATGGAAATCAATATCCCCATGCTATAATCCATTCACCATATTATAAGGTTTTAAAAAAATATTAAGGATATTTTCACTGGTAGAAAAATATTAAATGTAAATTAATAGGTATGACTAGGTAAGAATTTTTTTTCTCTTTTTCCCCTCAAATTCCCCAAAAATATCAAGATCCTGGTACTTTTTCTATTCCTTTCACAATTATTAAGCTCACATTTTTTCAATTAACTTCATGACTTGGGTAATTCAATTAATGTAATTTTGTATTATATTTATTCTTATTTATATATGGGAGAACTTAAACCCACCAGTGTGGTTGTACAGCTTTACAACAGGGCCATTTTTTATTCAGTAGGTGTCCTTGAGGATGTCCTGGTAAGTGTACAAGGTTACCCATTCCCTATTGACTTATACATTCTCAATATAGAAGTAAAATTTAAAGATCATTCTCACATTATTCTCATTAGACACTTTTTTAATACTACTAAAACCATCATAAATGTCAATGAAGATACCCTTTCGATGACAATTGATGAAGAAACAATATATTTTAACATTATAGATTCAATGAAACATCCAAATGAAGAATATTCTATCTTAACATTAAAAAATTTAGAACTCCCCTACTTTTCGTTGGAGGAAATTGATATGTTAAATGACATATGTAAAGTATTATAATGTAACATCCCTAAATTATAAAGTAAGAACATTGTATTTGATTGAGTGTATGACACGCAACACCAAGCGTGTAAGGAAACATAATATCTTGAGACTTTATAATATATGTATAGTTTTAAATAAAATTAATCCATGATATATCTTATAGTGTATGAGATACTAAGTTATCATACATCATATGCAACAATGATTTTCTTTGATTACTTTCATTACACGCAAGACCGAGTTTTACAGAACAATAATATATTATTAAAATATTATTATTTAACAAAATAATATAGTAGTTATGAAAATGATTAACTAAATTATTAAAATATATTTTTTACAAAAATTTAAAACTAATTCATTAGTTACAAAATTAATTATAAATGAATATAAGAACCAATTTAATATAAATGGAATATTTTTATAGAAAACTATTTTTAGGCTCCCAAAGCTGTTTTATCATAAAAAATTAAATAAATTAAAATTAGAGAGTTATATTAATGATATATATATATATATATTATAAATTCAATAAAACATTTTTGGAGTTCATCCAATAGATTTGATAGTCATAAGATAATAGTAAACCGAATATTTTGCATAAAAAATAATATTTTTTTAAAGGAACTTTTACTAGGTTTTAATGGAGAAACTATTTTTAATCCAATTTTGGAAAATTTTAATCATTTTATATGTAAAAATAAACTTCATTTTGGAAATATAAACATAAAAAATTTATGGTGATTTTTTAGTATTTTTCTGGGAAGTATCATTTTTTGATGCATAGTGAAAATACTTAATTTTAATTCAAAACTGCCTTTTCATATAATTTATTTATAAGATAAAATTATATTTTTAATTTTTTAAAATTTTATTAATATCAATTTCATATCAATTAATAAAAATTTTTTCATTTGAATAAATTTCACTTTGAAATTTAATATAAAAACATAGCAAACTTTTGAGCATTTTTACTTTAAACCCCCTCTTTATCGTCCTGTCTGTGGGATTAAATTTACATTAATTTCTACCACTTATGTTATTTTAATTTTTAAAAATGTATTAAATATTTTAAATAATAATAATTTATAATTTCAAATTTGTAAAAATTTCTTTTTAGCAAAAATGATTAGTGAAAGTGATTAAAATTAATTATAGTGATTATAAGAAAAAGTACTTTAACAATGGACAAAATCTTAATCTTAAGAGACAAAATGACCTATAAACTTGTAAAAAAAGTTATTTTATGGACATATTTACACCCTATCCTCCATTTTATAATTTGTTTCACTATTGTAGCCACTTTTCATAGGAAAAATGTGGGTGGAATACCTTTTAAAAAATTTACAAGAATGCCCCTCCTCCACTATAAAAAGGCACTCACTGCTCCCACTTATTCACACCTATAGCCAATTTTTATCAATATAAATCAAATAAAATAGATCCTAAACATCCTTAACCTCATCATAGAAGACTATATTAGTACATAAATTTTTCCAAGGGATCCCTTTGGTGCAAACCAAAATGAGTTACCCGGATAAGGGGTAACATCCTTCCTCAAACTCTTTTATTTTATTTTCACTATCCACCACTCAACACTTATCATTACATGATTATATAATAACCTAAGTATAATAAATATACTTATATTTTTTATTATATGTTTTTTACTTATACTTAAAGACACTTCAATCTAACGGTAAATGAACTTACTGTTTATGTGTACGGCGAACTACCGCCTAACAAAATGATGTCGTTTGTTTTTACTTTATCGCCTCTCATGGCTGGGAATTATGATGGAAAATATGTTTATATATGATATATATAATATTTATAATTTATTTATTCATATTTAATTTTTATATATGACACACTTTTATGTTTTTTATTTTGTGCATATACGATAGCATCATTTGTGGAAGTGCAGACTATCACTCCCTCAAAGTGATGTGATTCGTTCACACTATAAATGGAACATATAAATTATAGTTATATTAAACCTATGAGACATAAATGACATATATATTATACTATAATTATAATATAAATATATATCATTTAATTTCCATTCTTTTAATGTGATAAACTAATGAAAGTTCCTTTTATGCATACGTACGACATATCGTCTCCATGAACAATGCATTTCATTTACTATCTCCAAACATAATGGATTATTATAAATACATATATAATGAATATATATGTTAATTAAATCATGATTTAAATTCTTTAGATTATTAAACCACGATATATGTAATAATAACAACAAGTAACATGTCAAAACATACCTGAAAAACTTGGTAATTAACACCCGAAATAGTTAAAATAATGAATGGTTACTGATAAACAGGTAATAATATATTATATTAAGATAATATATGAAAAAATAAATATTAATATGGTTATTAAATAATTTATTAATTTAAAAATACAATGATTAAAGTTCATATACAATACATTACTTTTTTTGAATACTTAATACATCACAAAAACAGACGCCCAAATACCATACTAGTTTAGTGTCTTTAGAAACTTAGAACACAATCTTCTAATCATGGTGAAAGATCTTAAACATATCCCATAAAGATCTTCCCCTTTGGTTTTCTTACCTAAAACCATTCTTTATATCTTGGGTAAATGAAAACATAAAAAGGGTGAGCTTAAATTCTTAGTAAGGGTAAACATGGTGAACATAAAACAATCCCTAAACATTTGAAAGTAAGAGAATGAACATAAAACATAAAAATAATGAGTAATGACATAAATCTTGGAAGTGAATAAGGAATAGATCATAAAGGAACATTAACCATGATAAAATATCATGGGAATAAAATATGTAATTGTGGAAACCATTAAGCACATGTTATGATTTCCATAGTTGCCAAGGCATTGATGCTAAGACCATCATAGTGGACAAAGTCCATTACTGAACTGAGTTTACATGTCATTCCAGCCCTGTATTACTGAACCAGATTCACTTTTTATTCCACCCAGGTCTATCTCATGAGATTTAAATCTTTACCAAATTCATTAGAGGGAGATATAGGTCCCACCCATCTCATAATGAAACCATTCTTATGTGTGCCACAAAATCATAAATCATATATCATATCATAACCCATGTGATAAAAATGGGATTCTTAAACATCACACTATCATAACATAATCCATATAAGTTAAATGGACTTCATAAAAATAATTCCATCATAACATAATCAAATCAATGTATAAATAGGGATAGAAATAGAACCCTATATTATATTAGATGGAAAATAATTTTGATAAAACACTTGAACTACATTCTTGAGGAAAATATCCTTTCTACTTCAAAAACATTTTTCCTTTATTAACATGTAATACAATTTTAAACTAAATGAAGTTAATTAAAAATAAACTTAAAAACTTGTGAAGTAAGATTCATGGAAGTAATGTTCTATAAAATCATAAAAATTCATTCATGCCTTATAAGTTAAGAAAAACATTCATCTCATAATTTGCTGGAAAAGTCAAAAAGTTCCTTGTATGGTAAACAAAAGAAGGATTCCTTCCATAAAAAATGTAAAAGTAAAATAGGGGTAAACATGACTTTAAAAATACATGTAAGAATATTAAACACTTTATGAAAAATATTTTTATGGACATGGATGAAAAATATTACCCTAGTAAATAATTACGTATAAGTAATCTTATATAAAAATGATGTTTTTAAAATTATCCCTTACCTTAGGTCCAATTTCTTTCGTACGTGTCTGAAACTCTTGTATAGTGGGTTTAAACATATTATTAACTTGTAAAAAACCATAATAATAATTATGATATCATATATTATTCACTAACGACTTTATATTACCCTTTCATTTGTCAATTCCATGTTAATGCATCGTTTTGGGTAAAATCATTTCATTTTTCGTACGTGTTTTGACTTGTAATTATTCATATGATTACATAGATCATGATTAATAACTTCCAGAATGTAAAAACATGATTTATATATAATATATATTCATAATATAAATATATATAATAGATCGATAAATGGAATAAAATACAAGGTTCATGGAGATGATAGACCGTGCGTACGTAAGAACGCTGTTTTCGTTTACTTATTAAATTGAATGGAATTAAGTAGATGAAAAATATGTTTACATAAATACCATATTATTATTATGTAATATATTTCATTCTTACTTATTATATATAATTTATAATCATTCTTGAATGGTTAACATGGAGAATTAATCTCATCGCGTCGTGGAGATGGTAATCCGTACGTACGCACGAGCGATGATATAGTTCCCATAATTATTGAATGGAATTTAATTAGATGATATAATATCTCATAATTATTATGATGTTATAATAACCATATATAGTTATTTTTTACACCATTATACCCATCCAAGTAAGGTGGTGGTGGAAAAACAGATTTCACCACGGTGTGGAGATGGTATTCCGTACATACGCACGCGCGGTGATTTTGTTTTCCAGAGGATGGATAAAAGGTGAAATGGGGTTGTTTCATATTTATAATATCATATAAGTATATTATTGATACTTATTTTATTACTTTATAATTAAACAACTAAATAAGAGGATGTTGAAGAAGAAAGAAACTTGAAAGAATCGGTAAAGGATATTACCTCTTCTTCGACACGCCTCTTCTAAACCTCCTCTTAGGGCACTAATGTTGGTCTTTTGAGAATACCAGGACCTCTATTATGCTTCTATATAATGGTAGAAGATAAATTGGTAGGTTTTATCCGAGTTTAAAGGTTCAAAAATGGTGTGAGGAGGATAGGGAGGAGGTGCCCTTTTATAAGAGAGGAGAGGGGCACTTTTGGAAACCTCTAAAATATTAATTTATAATAAACCCAAAACCCACATAAAAACATCCAAAGTGACTCAAATTCGGATATTAGATACTATATTGTTGTAATATCATCAAAAAAGTAAATTTATACATGTTTTAATTTTATTTTAAACCTTATCATTTCGATTTATCCTTATTTAATCTATTTAATTTTATTTGTGGTAATAATGTTATAAATTTTATATGGTTATAAATACTTACTTATGTGTTTTTAATTATACATAATTTGATAATTTATGAAATGTTAGATCATATAAATTTTAATTTTTAATTTTTAAATATTTATGTGATTTTTAAACAATTTAATAATATAAAATACCAATAGTGTCAATTTTGACACAATTCATTTATTTGAATTTAAATAAAATCCACATAGAATATATTTTCTAAAAAAATATTTAATATATTACTAACAAGTCATATTAATCTAGAAAGTTCTTGGATCACATTAATTAGTTCATATAATATTTATCTTAATACTTTTGAAATCATTTATTTGATATTTATCCTAATAAAATAATTATTACATCATTTTTGTATAATTATTTAATATACTTATTTGTTTTATAGAAATTAAAAATATAATAATATTATGAAGATAAATATAATAGATTTCAAAAAAATACTTTTAGTTGAATTTATCTTCTAAAACAACCAATGTTTAAGATTTTATCTTTATTATTGTGTGAAGGTGACAACTTTGACATCATTTAAAATAAAATAATATAAATGTCCTAATATATTTTGTAAGGATCCAAATGGTCCATAATTAGACCCTTAGATTATTAGGGTATAGATATACTCTACCAATAAGTTTTTTCCAATTTTATGGTCCTTTTGATGGGTATTATTATTGTAATAAAAACTATATTATTTATTGTTTACTAAATAAATAATTTCTGCATCATTAATGTATAAGCTATTAAGGTAATTAAATATCTCTTAAAAATTAAAAATAAATTACCATAAAAAATAAAAAAAAAATATCTTTCAAATGAGTATTTATAATAAAATTTATATTCTGTATAACCATATATTAAAAATACTTTAATTATTAAAGTTTGAATGAGACATATTTCACTTTCTTTAAAATAAAATAAATTAAAGGTCTTAATCACATCCAAGTGGGTTCCAATGGATTCCATTTCGACCCAAATATGCCTTAAGACGAAATATAATCATACAATTATATTAATAAAATTGTTAGATTAATTTTATAATATTATATTTTCCCTTAATTACCAGATTTACCTTTAACTATGGTAAATAAAATTTACCGTAGTTACTATTCATTGTGCCCAAAAGTAAAAGTATCCTACTAACATAATTTGGACCTAATTATTCCAAATATGGAATCCATTTTTCCAAATTCAATTCACATAATTTGCCGAAATTAATTTAAAATTAATCTCGTTGTTAAGAAAACGAGTTTTAAAAGTTAAAATATTGCAAAAGATTGAAATGATTTTGCCTATTAATTCAATATAAAATCAATCATAATGACATTCATTATATTAAATAGTAAAAATATATTCTCTTTATACTTTAAAACCATTAAATATTATATTTTAACCACATAAATTATTACGATGAAAAATATTGTTTTTAATTAAAATATAGAGTGTTTTTACTATTCATTAAAATATGAAAGTTATCAGAATAATATGAAACATTTATCCAAAGTAAATTTTTATATCGTGATTCTAAATAAGAATTATATTTTTCCAAATTAAACTTATAAACATTTCAAAAACTATATTTAAAGTGGGTGCGCCATCAAAAGGCGACAAAACTGCATTTTTTGAAAAATACTTAATTTACCTAAAAAAATTATTTTGTTCTCATAACATGTTCTAGAAAATGTGTAAGATGATTAATAATGTTATAAAATTCAAAATGTAGTTAATACTATTCACAATGGCTAGTTTATAATAATATTATAACAATATATGGTTGTTTAGTGAAACTCTGTATTGTGTACAACACATGCTATCGAGGAAGGTCGCTCTTGCGTGCAAAACAAGACAAGAATAGTGTTTGCATATACTAAAAGCTAATACGGTGTTGCGTATAGTGAAAGATAATCTTGGTGTAGCGTATAACACAAGACATCAAAGAAATTAAAAATAATCTTTCTCATAAAATTTTGGGGTGTTACATTCTACCCCCCTTAAAATGAATTTCGCCCTCAAAATTCGTCGGGGTTATAAATGATTTACTACCTGAAAGTTACTTTCATAGAAACCCACATTGTAAAAAGTAATACTAAAACTTAATTTAAAAAATTAATGTTAGAAACATAACAGTCACTCAAAGTAACTTAGCACTGGGTTTCCACATAGGATAATATAGGTGAAAATATGGATATGGAAGAGAAATCTAACCATCAAGTTCTGATGGAGAGTGGTAGAGAACATAGCTATGAAAAATCCAACAATCAAAAAGTCATAAATTTGTTATGTTCTAAGGTACCATCTAATTCATCGAATATCAGGGTACTAGGACAATATTTTTGGTTTTCAAGATCATTTCCCTAAAGTTGATGAATTTTTTCATAAGGATAAATACTTACTTGATTTAAGTGTAATATTGTCTTTGGTCATTCCATGAACAATTTCCACTTCATATATTATTTAAAGAAATGAAGTTGAATTTGTCCTTCTTGAAATATTAGCAGATCATGCGATAGAATGATAGGTTATTCCATCTGTCTCAAGAAGGTGGAAAAAGTTATTAAATATACATAAGTCAATCTATGGTGAGATTAACCGTATATGATTCGAAAAATGGACTTATACTTCAACTATCCAACCACTTAATAAAATAAAACTAATTTCTACTGACCAAGGACTTCCTATAGGATAGTGGTAGGCGATAAAGGCCTGTCGCACTTCGGTTGTGGGTTCAATTCCCGCAACCTTGTCTGACGTGACGTGTTGTCGTCCATCTTGTAGTTTTTCCTTCTTCTAAAACTTCACCATTATAACATTCCATAAATACTATAAAAAAAGGTTCTATCCTTAAACATTACTATCTGATGTCCAACTTAATCCATTCCAATCTTTAGGCTTATCTGAAATACTTCTATCCAATCTCATAGTATGAAGTAAATGATTACTATAAATGCCATCTATCGAGCATGTGAATACCATCATTTATCATACGATATATCTTGCTGGTCATATTACAAACATTTGAATACCTTAATCATGTATTCTCTTGAAAAATGAATACTCATTGAACCTTAGTGAAAACATGAATGTTGTCAAAAGTTAACTCTTTCCACATACCAAAATCCCAAAATTTATATATACTCGAACCATGATATCACTTTGTACTTATATCAGTCATGATATCATTAATACTATCAAACATATTATTTTCTCTTTATCCCTTAATTACGTGCATATCATCTGCTTTCAAAAAATATTTGAATAACCTTTCATAGTTACCGGTACCATTAAACGTATACTTTAAAATACTTAAGGGAAAAAAATAGTGTAATAATCCTTAGATGTTTCTTTATTCCATGGTACCATTAAATTACTAATACAACATTACTCTTGATAAACATAAAATCATTCCACTACCTTCTCAAACCATTGACCGAGCTTCATAATTTTATTCCTCAACACTTCTTTCATCTCATATATCATTTGCAGTCTCGTCATCATCATCAACATAAATACTACTCATATGACCATGATGATTCTCTTCAAGAGATTTTCAATTAGGTAATTGGTTTTCATAATTCACATATATTCACATTTAAAAAATTTAATCGTTGTTGATATCTTAGCAATACCATTATCCTTATTTATGTTGTTAACGGAACCTTTTCCTTTGCACTTACTGGATTTGTGTCCTTCTTTTCCACACCCAAAGCATCTTCTATTTCCTTTGAAACATTCTCCCTGATGTCTCTTACCACATTATTTACATGGTGTAAATTGAACTTTTGTTCCTCTATGACCATCATGAAACTCTATCTATCTCTTATTAGTTGAGTCAGGAATCTTAACAAAGTTTAAATTATTGATCATATTATGTCATTGTTGATTAGGCATAATAATGATTTTTGGAATTCCAAATCCTGTTTCATTTGGTTTCTCAAGAAGAATATCATTCTGTTGTCCATAATATCTTCCATTATCATGAATCTTCTTGTTTCTATCCATTTTCTAAAACCCAAAAAGAATAGTGTGAGAGAGAAAAAATCATGCTAGGAAAACAACACAATCCATAAGAGTACTTTTAATCCCTAACATCTTAGGTTTAATACTAGGTTATTCATGATCGTTATCGTAATTCTAGGACTATAACCTATACTTAGACTTAACCTTAGGGACATCCCTAGACATACCTTAGAAATATCTCTAGGGATCTCACTAAATTTTTTTCATCATAATTTCAAAAGGTTAACTAAACCTTCACTCTGATACCAACTGTAGAGACACAAAGCTTGACGTTTATAGACATTACATTACTTTTTCGGAATACTTAATACATGAAAAAAACAGACACCCAAAGACCGTATTAGTTTAGTGTCTTTGGAAACTCAGAACATAATCTTCTAATCATGGTGAAAGATCTTCAACATCTCCCATAAAGATCTTAAACTTTGGTTTTCTTACCTAAAACATTTCATTATATCCTAGGAAAAAGAAAACATAATAAGGTTGAGCTCAAATTCTCATTAAGGGTAAACATGGAGAACATAAAACAATTCCTAAACATTTGAACGTAAGAACATGAACATAAAACATCAAAATCATGAGTAATGACATAAATCTTGGTAGTTCATAAGGAATAGATCATAAAGGAACATTAACAATGATAAAATATCATGGGAATAAAACATGTAATTTTGGAAACCATTAATCACATGTTATGATTTCCATATTAGCCAAGACATTGCTTCCAAGACCATTATAGTAGACAAAGTCCATTACTGAATCGGGTTTACTTGTTGTTCCATCCCTGTATTACTGAACTGGATTCACTTTCCGTTCCAACCATGTCTATCTCATGAGATATAAATCTTTACCCAATGCATTGAAGGGAGATATAGGTCCCACCCATCTCATAATGAAACCATTCTTATGTGTTCCAAAAAATCATAAATCATATATCATAGCAGAACCCGTGTAATAAAAATGGGATTCTTAAACACCACACCATTATAACATAATCCATATAAAATAAATGGAATTAATAAAAAAATTCCATCATAACATAATCAAATAAATCTAAAAATAGGGATATAAACAGAACCCTATATTATCTTAGATGGAAAATAATTTTGATAAAACACTTGAACTCCATTCTTGAGGAAAATATATTTTCTACTTCAAAAACATTTTTCCTTTCTTAACATGTCAAAAAATTTTAAAATAAAAGAAGTTAATTAAAAATAAACTTGAAAACTTATAAAGGAATACTCATTGAAATAATTTTCTATGAAATCATAAAAATCCATTCATGCCGTATAAGTTAAAAAAACATTCTTCTCGTACTTTTGCTGGAAAAGTCAAAAAGTTCCTCGTATGGTAAACAAAAGAAAGACTCCTTCCAAAACACAATTTAAAAGTCAAAGAGGGGTAAAAATGACTTTAAAAATACATGGAAGAATATTAAACACATTATGAAAAACATTTTTATGGACATGGATGAAAAATATAACCCCAGTAAATACTTACGTATAAGAAATCTCAGATAAAAAAGAGATTTGAAAAATTATCCCTTACCTTAGGTCCAATTTCTTCCGTATATGTTAGAAACTCTTTTATAGTGGGATTAAAAATATTATTAACTTATAACAGAACCATAATAATATTTATGATATCATATATAAATCACTTATGACTTTATATTACCCGTTCATTTGTCAATTCCTTGTTAATGCATTGTTTTGGGTAAAATCATTTCATTTGTCGTACATGTTTTGACTTATAATTATTAATATGATTACTTAGATCATGATTAATTACTTCCAGAATGTAAAAAATTATTTATATATAATATATATTCATAATATAAATATATATAACAAATCGATAAATTGAACGAAATACACCGTTCATGGAGACGGTAGACTGTACGTACGCATGAATGCTATTTTCATTTCCTTATTAAATTGAATGGAATTAAGTAAATGAAACATATATGTACATAAATATAGTATAATTATAATTTAATATATTTCATGATTACTTATTATATATACTTTATAATCATTCTTGAATGGTTAACATGGAGAATGAATTTCATCGCGTCGTGGAGACGGTAATCCGTACGTACGCACGAGCGATGATATCATTCCCATAATTATTGAATGGAATTGGAGTGGATGATATAATATCTCATAATAAGTATGATTTTATAATAACCATATATAGTTATTCTTTACACCATTATACCCATACAAGTAAGGTGGTGGTGGAAAAACAGATTTCACCACGGCGTGGAGACGATATTCCGTACGTACGCACGCGTGGTGATTTTGTTTTTCAGAGAATGGATAGAAGGTGAAATGGGGTTGTTTCGTATTTATAATATCATATCATTATTATAGTGATACTTATTGTATTACTTTATAATGAAACAACTAAATAAGAGGATGTTGAAGAAGAAAGAAACTTGAAAGAATCGGTAAAGGATATTACCTCTTCTTCGACGCGCCTCTTCTAAACCTCCTCTTAGGGCACAAAAGTTGGTCTTTTGAGAATACCAGAACCTCTAGTATGTTTCTAGGGAAGGGAATAAGATAAATTTTCAGGGTTTTTCCGAGATTTAAGGCTCAAAAATGGTGTGAGGAGGAGAGGGAGGAGGTGCCATTTTATAAGAGAGGAGAGGGGCACTTTTGGAAACCTCTAAAATATAAATTTATAATAAACCCAAACCCCACATAAAAACTTCCAAAGTGAATCAAATTAGAATATTATATAATATATTTTTGTAATATCATCAACCAATTAAATTTATACATGTTTTTATTTTATTTTAAACCTTATCATATTGATTATCCTTATTTAATCTATTTAATTTTATTTGTGGTAAAAATGATATAAATTTTATATGGTTATAAATAATTACTTATGTGTTGTTAATTATACATAATTTCATAATTTATGATATTTTAGACCATATAAATTTTAATTTTTAATTTTTAAATATTTATGTGATTTTTAAAAAATTTAATAATCTAAAATATCAATAGTGTCAATTTTGACACAATTCAATTATTTGAATTTAAATAAACTCCATAGAGAATATATTTTCGAAAAAAAACTATTTAATAGATTACTAACAAGTCATATTAATCTATAAAATTATTTTAGAACATTAATTATTTCATATAATGTTTATTTTAATACTTTTAAAATCATTTATTTGATATTTCTCTTAATAAAATAATTAATACAAAAACTTTTTAAAATTATTTAATATACTTATTTGTTGTATAAAAATTAAAACTAAATACTATGATAAAGATAACTACAATATATATTGTAATAATACTTTTAGTCGAATTTATCTTCTAAAAAATCAACTTTTAAAATTTTATCTTTATTAAAGTATGAAGGTGACAACTTTGACATCATTTAAAATAATATAATATAAATGTCCTAATCAGTTTTATAAGGCTCAAAATGGTCCATAATTTGACCCTTGGATGCTTAGGGTATAGATAAACTCTACCAATATGGTTTGGTCAAGTTTATGGCCCTTTTGATGGGTATTATTATTGTAATAAAAAATATATTATTGATTTTTTAATAAATAAATAATTTCTGAATAATTAATGTATAAGCTATTAGGGTAAATAAATATCTCTTAAAAATTAAAAATAAATTACCAAAGCAAATAAAAACATTTTATCTTTCAAATTAGTATTTATAATCGAATTTATATTCTGTATAAACTTATATTAAAAATACTTTAATTATTAAAGTTTGAGTGAGACATATTTCACTTTCTTTAAAATAAAATAAATTAAAGGTCTTAATCCCATCCAAGTGGGTTCCAATGGATTCTATTTCGACAAAAATATTCCTCAAGACTAAATATAATAATCCCATTATATTAAGACAAGTGTTAGGGTAATTTTATAATATTATATTTACCCTTAGTTACCTGATTTACCTTTAACTATGGTAAATAAAATTTATCGTAGTTACTATTCATCGTGACCAAAAATAAAAGTATCCTATTAACATAATTTGGACCTACTGATTCCAAATATATAATCCATTTTTCCAAATTCAAATCACAAAAGTTGTAGAAATTAATTTAACATAAATCTCGTTGTTAAAAAAATGAGTTTTAAAAGATAAAACATTGCAAAAGATTGAAATGATTTTACCTATGAATTCAATGTAAAATCAATGCTAATGACATAAATTATATTAAATGATAGAAATATATTATATTTATACTTTAAAATAATTAATTATTATAATTTAACCATATAAATTATTATGATGAAAAAGTAGTTTTTAATTAAAATATAGCCTGTTTTTATTAATCATTAAAAATTGAAAGTTATCAGAATAATATGAAAAATTTATCCAAAGTAAATTTTTATATCCTGATTCTAAAGAAGAATTTTTTTTTCAAATTGAACTTATAAACATGTCAAAACTATATTTAAAGTTGGTGCGCCATCAAAAGGCGACAAAACAGCATTTTTTGAAAAATACTTAATTTACCCAAAATATTTATTTTGTTCTCATACCATGTTCTAGAAAATGTGTAAGATGAATAATAATGCTATAAAATTAAAATTTTACTTAATACTATTAATAACAGCTAGTTCATAATAATATTATAATAATATATCATTGTTTAGTGAAACTTAGTGTTGCGTACAACACACGCTATCGAGGAAGGTCGCTCTTGCGTGCGACACAAGCCAAGAATATTGTTTGCGTATACTATAATCTAATATGGTGTTGTGTATAGTGCCAGATAATCTTGGCGTAGCTTATAACACAAGACATCAAATAAATTAAAAATAATTTGTCTCATAAAATTTCAGGGTTTTACAATTTACATGTTTAAAACCATTATATATAAAATATAAAGGATGTTCACCTGAAAAGAATACGCAAGATAGGGGATTTTCATCTCACTTTTTACATCCATGAGGTAAATTTTATATTCCACCCTTTATTATTTTGTGTGGGGTGCCTAATAACCCATTTTGATATATTATATCATAAATTGATTTATATTAATGGTATTTTTTGTTTTAATTTGAATTATTTCTTCAAAGGGTTTTTTAATTAAAAGTTAAAAATTGGTAAATAATTTCATAAATCAGATCCTTTTGATTGGGTAATATTACTTCCTTGTTGTTGTTAATATTGTAATATTATGAGTGTAATCACCTTTTACTATATATATTTTATTTAAAAAAATTATTCGGATTTACATTTGACACAAATAATCTATTTATTGATTGATTATCACACATACTTTATGGTATTTTGAAGGGTTTTCTTCATAATCTTGTATTGTTGGTGATTGTTTATACTTGAATTTCCATCAGAGGAAACTATTGGATCATTATTCAATAAAACATTTAATTTTATTATCCTCTGGTTATTCATGTCCTTTTTCAAGTAATAGTGTTATTTTTTCACTATTTTGTACATCAAATGTTTTAAGGATAACCCTACTTCATTTCTCTTTTCATTCGGAGAACCTGTTTTCTTTTAAAACCCTGTTTTTCAAAAGGGGTTTTTTTAAAAAATTAACCTTCCCAAAATGATTTATTAAATACATATTTACCATTTTTTTCTTTTACAAACGTTTCAAAGGAATATTGTTGTCACTTTCTGAATGATACACTTTTCAAAACATTTACCATGAAAAAGGAATGTTCTTTGTTCCTCGTACTACATGTATGGATTTACCTGTCATCATTTATTTAAATATTCCTTTGTAAGTTTAAAAGGTTTATTTTTAAATAATATTTTTTCAAAAGTGATTTTCAAATAAAATTATTTTCCAAATGGTTTACAAAATAAAAAAGTAGGTTTTCATCAAGAATATTTTTAAAATATCTTTTTATAGTATTTTTATTCATCAATGATAATAAATATTATTTTAAATCCACTAGGTGTATGTTATATTGATTCCATCCTTATTATTCCACTGGATGGTTTTTGAATTATTTGGCCCAGGATAGTATTAATATGAACTTCCTTGATTCCTTTTATTCCCCTTGAAATATTCAATTTCCTATAATCCTTTAATATTGAATTTCCCCTAATTATCCATATCAGTTATCATGGATATGTTTATTTCCTAAACCGTATATCATTGTTACATATTAAGTTTACTTTGATCATTATTTTATTGAAAGGGAAAATATTGATAAATTTGTAGCCTTTACTCGATATTAATATTTGATAAGTGAAATTATTTATTTAAATGTTTTGGACATGCACTATATGTATTGGGGACCAGTTACTACAAGCCTTATAGGTTGGTGAAACTTTAAAGCCCCATGATGCATTGGCAGTCTCATTAAACCATATTAGTTAGCAAAAACCCCTTATAGATTGTTTCCAAGAAGAATGGATGGGTTTATACCTACATACTCAAACCATATTGTGAATAGTCTTGATGTAAGTGGTTCATGTTCTAGATATATGACGTCCAATAATTAAGCATTGCCTTCATTTTGATTCAGTTATTATTTATCCATGAGATTTTGTGTTGATCTATGGGTGATTTTCAATATCATTTCATTGATTACATGGCTTGTTTTTTTATTTATTACCCTGCCATATTGTTAACCAATTAGTTTATTTATTATATGGAATGTGTGTTCAGTTATTTCCTTGTCATATTGACTATTCTAGTTGATTCATTATTCCTTTTAATATACTTAACCCTTACCAAGATTTTGAGCTCATACTTATTATTTTTCTTTCCCCAGGAATCCAAGAAGTATACTAATAAATATATACAAGGATATTCTAGATTAAATAAGGTAATTTTCCTAGAAGAAAATATTATGTTTTAATTATTATATTCATTTTTAAAACAAAACTCATATATATATTTGGTTCACCAAGACTACTAAACTCTTCATTCCTTCAGGATTTGATTACTTATAATCATTCCAATGTAATGGTAGTAGAAAGTGGATCATGATTACTTGATTCAGGTCATTATTGTTGGTATTAAAGGATTTTTAGTATCAACCATGGGAACTAGATTTATAAAACATAGATTAGGGAACATAACCTTAATATAGATTTTGAGGATAAGTATATAAGAACATCCTAGAATTTTTTTTAATATAGATATTGTTTTGTATTTCCTAGCAACAAATCCCTATATCGAAATTAAAAGTAGACTTGGTTCTATTATAGATGTACCTAGGGGTAACAACTATGACAAGGTGTGTTGGACTTCACTCATCATAACCCAATACATGACAATGGGCCTTATTGTGCACCTAGTTTGACACTCCCGGGGGATATGCTTAGGATAATTCTTATTTTCTTTACAAAACATTATGAAGGATTTAAATAGATAATGAATATGAAACACCTAGGTTTAACATTAGACCAAGGAAGGACCTATGTTGAAATAAAATGGATTAAGTATTTATGTATTGTGGTTATATGTAAAACTTTAGTTAAAAGGTTATTCAATGACTAAATTTCAATTTTTTCTATCATATTTATTAATATGGTATTTGAAAAGGAAAAAATATATGTCTGGTGAAAAACCATCAAATATGGAATGGTTGTGGGACTTAAACCCCTGAATTAAGGATGAAAAGGGTTTAACACCAACCAATAAACTACACAATGTCCTTATTAATATGTTGTTGTTTTTAGTTAAAGATTTTAATGAATAAATATTAATTATGAACTAATAGTATCCATTTTTAGGTTTAGATATTAATTTATTAACCATTTTGGATTTGTAGAGTAGTTATAGAAAAATAGTTATACTTGTCACTCTTTTATGGGTCTTACGGTCCATTAAAAGTGTATTTTAGTGCTTCAGGAATCAAAGCTAATTTTTGGATATCTATTTCATGATTAATAGATGAATTAGAAATTGATCAAATCCCAAAAAAAGGATAAAAATTTTGTTTATTGAAATATATATTATAAGTATATTTCATTATATTCACATGAAGTAAAATAATTACTCAACATTATGAAATTGATCAAAAAAATGTTATCCGAATACATTAAATTTTTTTGAACCAGTGGTCTTTTGAATCATCATGGATTTATGGATTTGAGTCCCTTGACTTTCGAGGGATCATTCACTTGTTTTTGATTGATTAACTCAATTGATACCTATAAATATTTATGACTTTCCTCCATGTATGTATCTCTACTTTTCACTAATTTTCTCCTACTAAGATACCTAGTTATATGTTTTTTTATGCGAATCTTATACTTCTCGTTCTCTCTTTTCTAAAAGATTTTATATGAACCATTCTCTCGATGTGGGATTTAAATAAAGTAAATATAAAAAAATATTACAAATATTGATTTTAAATTGCGAGGACCCAATTTATTTAAGGTGGGGATAATATAAAGCCCTGACAATCTAAAGTAAGAACATTATATTCAACAGCGTGTATGACACACAACACCAAGCGTATAAAGAAATATAATATCCCAATACATTATAATATATTTACTATTAAACAATTTTAATCCATGATATAGCTTGAAATTCAAACGATACAAACTTAGTGTTCATTGCACACAATAATGAGTTTGTTTGATGACTTTTGTTACATGCAAGATCGAGTTTTACCAAAACAAAATATTGTTAAAATGTTATTATTTAGTATAATAAGATATAACCATGTAGTTAAATTAGTAGTTATGAAAATGATTAAATAAATTATAAAAATATATGGTTTACATAAATATAAAATTAATTCATTGGTTAAAAAATTAATTAGAAATTAATATTATAACCAATTTTATAAAAAGGGAATATTTCTATAGAAACCTATTTTTATGATTACAAAGCTAGTTTATTCTAATAAATTAAATTAATTAAAATGAGTGAGTGATATTAATATATATATATATTATTATATTAATTAAAATATTTTTTACATTCATTCAATGTATTTGATAGTCATAAGATAAGAATAGATTCAATATTTCACATAAAATCAATATTTTCCTAAAAGCACTTTAACACTTTTAATAGAGGGCCTAATTTAAATAAAATTTTTTGGATCATTTATAAATTTTATATTTCAAAATAAACTTTAGTTTTTAAATATAAACATAAAAATTAGTTTAGGGTGAATTTTTGGTATTTTTCTAGGAAGTTTCGTTTTTTGATGAATAGTGAAAAATACTGAATTTTAATTCAAAACGACTTTTTCATCTAATTTATTTATAAGGTAAAATTATATTTTTGATTATTTTTAAAGTTTAATTAGATAAATTTTATATAAATTAACCCAATTTAGGTCATTTTAATCAATTTCACTTTGAAATAGGACATAAAAACATAACAAACTTTTGAATATTATTACCTTAAAAACTTGTTTTGTCGTCCAGTCTACGGGATTACATTTAAATTAATTTCTACCAATTATGTTATTTAAATTTGAAAAAATGGATTTAACATTTTTAATAATCATAATTTCTTATTTATAATATTTTAATCATAGTTTTTGACAAAAAAAATATTAGTGAAAGTGATTAAAATTAATTACAATGATTAAGAGAAAAATTAGCTTAAAAGGGGACTAAACCTTAAACATAAGGGCCAAAATGACCTATAAACTAGTAAAGAATCCATTTAATGGACATATATATACCTTATATTATCTTAAATAAAATTATTTTTATTATGGGAGCCATTTTGCAATAGAAAAATTAGGATGGAATTCCCTTTTCAAAAATTTACAAGAATGTCACTCCTCCTCTACTATAAAAAGGCACTCACCCCTCCCACTTATTCACACCTCTAAAGACACTTTTGATCGAAAAATATATACCCAAAAATATTATAAAAACCCTAACATAATCCTAGAATCATCTTTTTTTACATAAATTCGTCCAAGGATGCCCTTTAGTGCAAACCAAAAGAAGTTACCCGAATAAGAGGTAACATCCTTCTTCAATATATTTTATTGTATTTTCATTCTCCACCCCTCAAATATTCTCATTAAATGATTATATAATAACCTAAATATCATAAATATACTGATATTTTTTTATTATAAGTTTTTGACCTCCACTTACACACACTTCCGTCTAATGGGTAACGAACTTGTCGTTTATGTGTACGGCGAACTACCGCCTCAAAAAATGATGTCATTCATTTTTTTCATTTACCAACTATCATGGTTGGGAATTATGAAGGAAACGCTATTTATATATTATATATATAATATATATAATTTCTTTATTACTTATTTAATTTTTATATAACACATACCCTTATGCATTACATTTTTTGTAAATATGATAACATCATTTGTGGAAGTGTGGACTACCACCCCCTCAAAGTGATGTGATTCATTCACACTATAAATGGAATGTATAAATAATGGTTTTATTAAATATATGTGAAATATAGTACATATATATGATAATGGAATTATAATATATATATATATTATTTACTTTCCATTCTTTTAATATGACAAAGAAATGAAAGTTGCATTCATGTGTACATACGACCCACCCTCTCTATGAACGGTGAATTTCATTTCTTATCCCAAAACTTAATGAATTATTCAAAATACATAAATAATGAATATATATGATAATTGAATCATTTTTTATAAACTTTATATGATTAAATCATGATATATTTAATAATAAAAACAAGTAATAAATTAAAACATACTGGAAAAACTAGGTAATTAACACCTGAAATAGTGAGAGTAATGAAATATTACTAAAAAATGAGTAATAAGATATTATAATATGATCATATATGATACCATAAATATTAATATGGTTCAATAATAATTTATTAAAATTTTTAAAACCATTATATAGGAATATAAATTATGTTCACTCGAAAAGGAAACACAAGGTATGATATTTTCATCACACTTTTTACATCTGAGAGATAAATGACATATTCAGATCTTTTTTATTTTGTGTGGTGTACCTACTTACCATTTTGATAAATTATATCATATATTGATTTATATTCATTGTATTTTTAGTTTTAATTTGAATTATTTATTCTAAAGGGATTTGAATTAAAAGTTACCAAGTGGTAAATAATTTCATAACCTGATTCCTTTCTATTGGGTTATATTACTCCCTTATTGTCATTTATATTCTATGATTATATGTGTAATAACTTTTTACTATCTTTTTTGTATTTAAAATTCTTTTATTTGGATTTAAATTTGAAATAAATAATATATTTATTAATTTACTTTCACATCAACATTATGGTTATTTCAAGGGTTTATTTCACAATCTCATTTTGTTCAGGATTGTTTATACTTCACTTTCCATTAAAAAATATTATTGGATCATTGTTCAATAAAAGTTTTCATTTTATTATACTTTATTAATTCATGACCTTTTTTAAGTAATAATACTATTGTCCCACTCTTTTGGTACTTAAAATGTTTTAGAAAATGTTTTTATGAAAACCCAACTTCATTTCTCTCTTTAGTCGAAGAACCTATTTTCTTCTATTAACCCTATTTTATAAAACAGCATTCAAAATATTTTTAACCTTCCAAAAATTATTTATTAAAGATATATTAACCCTTTTTTCCTTTAAAAACTTCTCAAATGAATCTTCTTGTAGCTTTCTGAACAAGTCACTTTTCTAACCTTTTATCATGTGAAATGATTATTTTTTTACCTCGTATGGCATGTACGAGTTTACCCACTGTCATTTATTTAAATCTTCCTTTGTAAGTTTAAAAGGTTTATTTATAAATAAAATATTCTAAAAAGTGGTTTTTAAAGAAAAATATTTTCAAAATGTTTTTCCAAAAAAAATGGATATTTTCCTCAAGAATATTTTTAACATATCTTTTTACAGTATTTATATCCATAAACAAAAAATATATATTTTTACTCCACATGGGATATGTTGTATTAATTTCATCCTTATTCTTCCTCTCGATGGTTTTTAAATGATTTATCTGAATATAGTATTTATATTCACTTCCTTAGTTCCTTTTAGTCCCCCTAAAACATTCAATTTCCTATGATAATTGAACAATGAATTTACCCTAATTATCCATATCATTTATCATGGATATTTTTATTGACTAAACAATGTATCATTTTTACATATGGATTTTACATTGATAGTTATTTTATTTTATGGGGTAATACTGATAAATATGTATCCTTTACTTAATACATATATTTGGTAAGACACTTTTTCTATTTAAATGATTTGGACATTCACTATACAAGCTGGGGATCAGTTAATGCCATACCTATGGGTTAGGGGCTAATTAAAACAATCCTTACAATTTGGGGACCATTTAAAGTAATCCCCAATATGCATTGGTTGTCTCATGAGACAAAATTAGTTTGATAAAAACCCTTTGAGACTTTTTCCAGGCATAAAATATGGGTTTATGACCTTATACTTAAACCACCTTGTAAAAGGTCTTGATGACAGTGATTCATATTCCATATACATGTATTTCAATAATTAATAATTACCTTAATTTTGATTCAGTTTTTAATTTATCCATCATATTTGAATTTTATTATTAGTTCATTGATTAAATTGAATGTGTTTTTAGTTATTACATAGTCATATTGTTTATCCATTCATTTTATTGATTAAATGGCTTGTTAGTTCAGTTATTACTTTTCCATATTGACTATTCTCATTGATTAATTATTACTTCTTATTGGACTCCACATGTTTTAATCAAGTTTTAATGATCACAAATCTTATTTAATCATGTATTAATGATTATAAATCTTATTAAATCTAGATCATGTGTATTTATATCTAAAGTTTTCTCATGATTTAATAAGATCCATGCAAGATCATAATTAATCTATATTCAGTTTACTTACTTTATACTATCTTTAATATACTCTCAGAATAACTTCTTTAACAAATGCTTAATTCTAATCTTTTCTATTATCATCTTTATTTAAGTCAGCACATAGTTACTTTGGAAAGTCTAAGACACTGTGATTCTGCCACTAGCTATGTATTTTTCGCACCATGAAGCAAGACACTGTGAATCCAGAAACTGTGAACAAGACACCGTGAAGCCAGACACCGTGAACAAGATGCCATGAACAAGACACCGTGAAGCCAGACACCGTGAACAAAACTCCATGATGTTAGACACTGTGAACAGGACACCGTGACACTCAGACACCGTGTGAAGGAGACACTGTTTCCATGACATATTGTGACACAATTTCTTAAACTACTTTTTTTCAATTTAATTTCTAATAGTCATATTTGATGACTTTAATGCACTGACATAATTGATGTTTCATTGTAGACATATCATCATACAGTACGAGGTAAGAGGTATAGAACACACGCAACCTGCCGGCTCCAACACGTGCATTCCAATTTAAAAGCGAAGTGTGACCATGAATCAGTACGCGCAATACATAAACAAAATGTAAGGAAGTGAGCACAATAATGTATAACATACTTGGAGGAAGTTTCAGAAGAAAGGAACATTGCATGAAACTTAACACAGCTGGACACACAAAGCATATTTGAAGCCTAAAGAATAACTTCATCGACTGAACTTCACACAGAACACAAGCAGAATCATGACACTTTGTTTTCCACACAACTTTCAGATAAGGGCTCAAATATTCATCTGCTTCAATCAAAAGGACTCCAGAACTGAATTGGCATCACACAAGAGCATTCTAAATTCATCTCTATTTTCTTGCTCGACTGTGATCATCCTTTTCTCTACATTACGAGCATTGTGTGCTTCTCTCTGTTTGAACACAAACTGACTCCTAAACTGAACTGGAGGATTTATAAATCCTCACTCAATTTTCCCCTTACACTATTGTATCACACTGTGGATAGTGGTAGAGGTATGAGGACCTGGACAGTGTGAGTACTATTATAAACCCTAATCCAGGGTGTGGATCAAAGTTTTATATAAACTATTTGAGAGGACTAAGTCTCAGCTTGAGACTAAGCCTCTTTTTTTAAAACTGTTGTGCATCTTAGTTTTACTTTAAACTATTTTCAATATTTCACTGTTATTCACTTTGAAGCTCAAATCTATTTTAAAGTAACATTGATAGTTAAAATAGCATGTGTTTTTAATTATTGTTATCCAGTAAGTCATTGTCAAAAGCTAACTTATTCTTCCGATTAATTTAACGGAGAAGTAATCAATTTTTGATAAACTTCTTGAACATTTACAATATTTATAAATTCACTAAAGTTTAACTTGTTTTATGAATTGGGGAATTCTAATACAAATATTTTAAACAGAAATTTTTAATTGGAACTCAACTCACCCCCTCTTGACTATCCACTCCAACCAACATTTTGTATCAATGGGTTGTTAAAAGTTTTTCAAAACTCTCTGTTTGTGAAAAGTTTTCAACTGTGATTTTAGTTGTATCTTAAAGATCTCGCAATTTCTGTTATTTCTAAATTTTATCTCTTTAAAAATATTTTCTAAAATCTTATTATGGATAATAGACTATAAGTTGTAGCTACCAACAGGACACCCTTCTTTAATGGTGTAAATTATGCCCAATGGAAAATCAAAATAAAAATTCATTTAGAAAGTATGGGATTTGACATTTGGACTGCTATAGAGACTCCGTATAAGATTCCAGAAACTGTTAGAACAACTTGGAATGAACCTACTAAAGATACTTACAATAATAATTGTAAAGTAATGAATTCCATGTATTGTGCTTTAGGAGATGAATAATTTAATTGAATATCTGCTTGTAAGACTGCTTATGAAATATGGGGTACTCTGGCTGTTTCTCATGAGGGAACAACCAATGTTAAAGAAATGATACTAAATACATACACTGTTAAGTATGATAATTTTAAAATGAAATCTGGTGAATATATTTCTAATATGTATCTCAGGGTTAATGAGATAGTTAATACAATGAACTCACTAGGAAAAGATATTCCAGCAAAGGAGAAAATCCTGAGGATACTAAGATGTCTGCCAGAAAGATGGAGAGGCACATCAGTTTCAATAAGAGAATCATGTGACATTGGAATGATACCTATCAAGGAGCTGATTGGTAAGTTGATGATGTAAGAATAAGAATTGATAGTAAATAGAGAATATGATGATGACCCAAGAAATAAATCAGTAGCATTCAAGACCTCTACTTCAAAAATCAAGGACAAAGAGATAATTCAAGCTGCAAGTGATAGTTCTAGTAGTGAAGAGAGTGCATCTGACAGTGATGCTGAAATGGCTCAGATAGCCAGACAATTTAAGAAGTTTTATAGAAAAAATAAGTTTTTCAGAAAATCCAACTACAAGGGAAAGCATGAAAATAATGTTCATTGGAAGAATATTGGAAAAGGACTGATAAGGGTGATGACATAGTCTGCTAGGAATGCAATAGAAAAGGACATGTTAAAGCTGACTGTCTTAAGTTAAAGTTCAAGAATAAATATGAGTGCAAGGACAAAAAATACAAGAAATCTATGAAAGCAACCTAGAGTACTTCAGAAGATAGTTCAAGTGATTCTAATTCCGCAGAGGATGAGAAATCTCAAAACGCTAATATATTTTTCATGACAAACACATCTAAGGTAACATTGGATACTTTTGCTTTAAATTCTTATTATTCTAGAGATAATTCTGATTCGGATGCTGAAAACATGTCTAGTGAAGAATTATTTGAATATTGTAACATGGTAGAGTATACCTGCAATGAGCTGAAAGACAAGTATAAAGCCCTAAATAAACATCATGCTTTAACTAGCATTTTCAAATCTATACTAGAAGTAGAAAAGGAAAAGAATGATCAACTACTTAAAGATAATACCGAACTGAAATTGTCTAATGAGCAACTCATGAAATATTTAGAAAAAATTACTAATGGAAAGGAAACAATTACACAAATTATAGGAAAACAAGTTGCAACAAAATATACTACTGGTTTAGGCTATCATCCTGGACAAAGACATATTACAAAGAATATATTTATTCCTAAATTTGGACAGCATACTGCTAGTTCCAGTTATGGAAATTCTTATGTCTCAACCAACTACTCACATAGTTATAGATCAAAAAAATTTAACTTTCAAAATATTTTAAAACTACTGATTATATGAAACCCATTAGAAAAATCTGGGTACCAAAATTTCTGCTTGCTAACCTGTCTAGACACAAGAAAATATTGGTACCAAAATCATTTTCTATCTAAAATTGTGTTGTAGGAAACCCCCTTAAAAATTTCATGTAGGAAGACATGGTACTTGGACAGTGGATGTTCAATACATATGACAGGATACTTTTCATGTTTTAAAAGCTTAATCAAAGTTGATGGAGGATATGTTACATTTGGGGATAACTCAAAATGAAATATCATCATCTTAGGCAAGATTGGTAACACTGATTCAATCTTAATATCTAAAGTTTTATTTGTTGATGGACTAAATTATAATCTGTTAAGAATTTATAAATTTCATGATGATGGTTTCAATGTTAAATTTTAAAATGATGCTCGCAATGTCTTTGATTCTAAAAATATTTTGGTATTTACTGCACTGAGAAATAAAAATGTTTATGCTGTGGATTTGAATTCTTTAGCTAAACAAAATATTACCTGTTTAAATTCCTTTCATAAATAATTATGGCTTTTTCATATAATATTATGAAACTGAAATATACACTCACTTAGAAAAATGACTAGGAAGAACTCAGTTAGAGACCTACCTAAACTTGAATTCCCAGCTGACAAAGTTTGTAATCCCAGTCAAAAGGGGAAGAAACATGAAGTTTCTTTCAAATCAAAGAAAGAAGTTTCAACTTATCAACATCTCAAGTTGGTTCACATGGATTTATTTGTACCTTCTATAGTTTATAGCTTAAATGGGAAGCACTATGTCTATGTTCTCATAGATTATTTTTCTAGTTACACTTTGGAATATTTTCTATCTCACAAAAGTGAATCTTGATATTACTTTATTAAATATTCCAATTCTGTATAAAACCTTAGTGGACTTAGGATCAAGACCTTGAGAAGTGATCATGGTTGTGAGTTTGAAAATCAAGAGTTTGAATATTATTGCTAACATAATGGATATAGTCAAAACTTCTCTACTCCTAGAACACCTCAACATAATGGTGTAGTAGAAATAAGAAATAGGACTCTTTAAGAGATTTCTAGGAGAATGCTCAATGAATATGATTTACCAATTTACTTTTGGGCTGAAGCTGTTAATACAGCTTGTTACATTATCAATAGAGTCTTGATTAGACCAATTCTTAAAAAGACCCTTTATGAGATTTGGAACAATAGGAAGCCTAAGGTTAACTACTTTATAGTTTTCGGTTTCAAAGTATTTATCGTTAATACTAAAGATAATCGTGACAAATTTTCTTCCAAAAGTGATGAAGGAATTTTCCTAGGTTACTAAATATCAAGTAAAGCCTATAGAGTATTCAATAAGAGAACCAAATGTGTGGAATAATCTGTACACATGAAATTTTATGAACCTGATTCACATGAACCTAAGACTCCTCTTGAAAATCTTGAAGATGATATGTCCATTCTAGAACCTAATGACAAAAATAGTGAACCTGTTATTAAGACAACCAGTTCTAAAAATGTTCCAGAATCTGCTTATATTGAACCAGAACCTGTAAATGAACCTGAAATCTCTAGCCCTATTTTTTCTAGACCAACTAGGACCCTTAAAAACCATCCTTTAGATGTTGTTGTAGGAGATTTAGATAGAGGGACACAAACGAGGGATTCTCTAATAAATCAGGTTGAATATCAAGATTTTATTTCACATCTTGAACCTAAAAATATCAATGATGCAATCAATGATGAATTTTGGGTTATAGATATGCAAGAATAATTAAGTCAGTTTGAAGGAAATAAAGTCTGGAAATTAGTAGAAAGACCCAAGGACACTTTGACCATAGGCACTAAATGGGTTTTTAGGAATAAAGTTGATGAAGTTGGTAACATAGTTAGAAATAAGGATAAACTTGTCGCAAAAGGCTATAGTCAAGAAGAAGGAATTGACTATGAGGAGACCTTTCCTCCAGTATCTAGACTTGCAGCCATCAGAATCCTACTTGCCTATGTTGCACATCTGAATTTTAAACTATATCAAATGGATGTCAAGAGTGAATTCTTAAATGGGTATATAGTTGAGTATGTTTTTGTTGAACAACCCCCTATATTTATAAACCCTCATATTCCAAATCATATTTTTAAACTATCAAAACATTTATATGGTTTAAAGAAAGCTCCAAGAGCTTGGTATGATTTATTGAGTACTTTTCTTATTTCCAAAGGATTTACAAAAGGATTAGCTGACCCTACACTCTTTATAAAAAAAATTTCAAATGATGTTTTAGTTGTTCAAATTTATGTAGATGACATTATTATTGGATCCTCAAAGAATTCTTTATGTGTTGATTTTTCAAAACTGATGAAAAATGAATTTGAATCGAGTTTAATGGGAGAACTCAAATATTTTCTTGGATTTCAAGTTTTTCAAAATGAAAATGGTATTATTTTAAATCAAATTAAATATACAAAGGATCTTCCAAAACTTTTTGTACTGGATAGCTCTAAAAGTAGTTAAACTCACATGATCACCACTTGTAAGTTGGATCTTGATGAAGATGGAAAAACTTTTGATCAAACCACTTATAGAGGAATTATTGGAAGTTTACTTTACTTAACTACTAGTCATCTTGACATAATGTTTAGTGTGTGTATGTGTGCTCATTTTCAAGAAAACCCTAAGGAATCTCATCTAAATGTTGTAAAGATAATTTTCAAAAACCTCAATCATACACCCAATCTTGGATTGTTCTATCCCAAAGGACAATATTTTGAGTTAGTTAGTTACTTTGATACTGACTTCGATGGATATAAGTTAGATAGAAAAAGCACCTCTGGAACATGTCACCTTTTAGGCAAGTCACTAGTATCATGGTGTAGTAAGAAACAAAATTTGGTTGCATTATCTACTGCAGAAGCGGAATACATAGCTGCTAGCAGTTGTTGTGCACAAATTTTGTGGATGAAACACACTTTACTAGATTATGGATATCAATTCAGACATGTGCCTATAAATTGTGACAACAAAAGTGCTGTTAACATCTCAAATAATCCTTTTTAACATTCTAGGACAAATAACATTGATGTAAGACATTGCCTTTTGAGAGATCATTATCAAAAAGTTGATATCACTTTGGATTTTCATTGGTACTGAATATCAACTTGCTGATATATTCACTAAACCATTAAATTCTGAGAGAATAGACTACATGATATATGAACTAGGCTTGATAAATATCAAATAGATACCTTTCTTGTTACTATTTTAGGTCTTACTGTGCGATATCTTACTATGTTATACTTTACTGTTTCATGATTATAGTTTCTCAGTTACTATATCTGATGTTTATTGTCTCACTGTAAAGTTTTATGTTTACAGTCTCATAGTTAGAATTGTGTACTTATGATCTGACATTTACTGTCTCACCGCAACGCACACTAAAAAGATCACTCATAGTCTCACCATGAAACTCACTCACTATCTCACCATAATAATAACTCACTATCTCACCGTCATGACCAGTCACGGTATCACCATAAAAATCCATCTTATTTTTTTTCTTATCGTAGTAATTATTATTTCACCTCTTTTATGTTTCCCGCATTTTTATTTTAGTAACGTTTGGTATTCCTAAATGATAAAACAAATCAAGTATCACTTGATTCTTCAATCGAGGTTTCTTCTACCTACCCTTTTCAAAACCCTTCTTCATCCTTGCAAACCTTCTCTCGATCGAACCTTCAGTGAATGCCAAGAATGAAATGACTGTCACCATCAACACCTGAGAAGCACAGCTCGAAGAAGAAGAAGATTGCACCTAAGATGACATTTGAAGGGCCTTTAAATCCGAATGTGGTAAACCATGTTGTTGTACCTGAGAAATAAATTTTCCCCAAGTGGCTTCTATCGAGTAATTCGCTAGTATTGAAAGTTTTAGAACAAAAAGGTTGGTTAGAATGGTTCTCTAAGGATGATAGACCAATATATCCAAGGTTAGTGGCTCAATTTTATCAATACGTACAGTTCTCATTTGATTCTGGTGAATGTTTTGTTCTAAAGAGCTGGATCAATGGCCAGAGATGTTCTTTCTCTTCGAGATTATGGGTTGTATGCCTTAGGATATCTCATGAAGGTATATGTGAGGATTATCAGAGAGAACCTCCACCTTCTACCGATTTATTTTATCTAGAAGATGCTTTGAAAACCCTAACTAAAAATGGCACTTATAGAAGAGCCAACGCTGCTGAATTAGATGGAGAAACAAGGATTCTGTTTAAATTTGTACAGAATTTGGTAAGTCCAAGGAAAGGTGATTTTTATGTGTTAAAATATCAAGATGTGTTTTTGATTCACCTCATGAAAAATGGACATAAGATCGACCTGTACGAATATATCATACACCACATGTGTGAGTTGATCAAAGTCACATCCAAGTCAACTTCTTTGTTCTACTCTTGACTTCTATCAGCCATGCTTCTTGCAAAAGGTGTAGTTGGACCTGATGAGGTAGTGATTATGGACTATGAGTACTACCTCTCAAAATCTACCATCAAGAGAATGAATATTAACTAGAATCCTTGGAAAAAGGAATGGGTAGAAGACAATGATAAGGTTTATGAGAAGTTAAATCATGTGGATTATCCCTCATGGCTGAAAGACATTTCTGATCCAGGTTTGGAACCAGATGAGCTTGTTGAGTATCCTGAAGAAGAGGAAGAAGAGGAGGAAGTGCCACCTAAGGAGGCTGTTGTTGTTGAGGAAGATATAACTACTATTCCTCATGAAGTTCTAGAAGAAGAAGTCCTTGCTCCTAAAGAAGATGTTAGTTTGGAAACTCAACCCAAAGCTGTAATAGAATCAGTTTCCAAAGATTCAGAAAATCATTCCTTGGAAGAACCTACAATAGAAGAGACTATAGTGGAAGAGTTACCTCTTCTACAAGAGGTAAATCATGAGGAATTCCCTATGGGACAATCTATTCATGATATCATACCTTCTTCTGAAGAATTAATGGATCTATCTTTTCAGCTGGCTAGACAGGAAATGAGTGAGGAACTTAGAGCCGAATCTTTGGATTTAGACCAAGCTCCTAAGCCTCTCGGTCCTAAGAAATATGCACCTATTGAGGGGGATAAAACCCCGAATCTTGGTTCCTTTGAAGCCTTACATCCAACTGAGTCAATTCCTATAGACGTTTAGTACAAATTTCCTATTTTCTATGATGTGAATGAGTCTCAGCAGGTTACAACAGCCGGTCTTGATATTTCCTCCCTATTTCAGTTGAAATATATCTCAAACTTTTCACCAGAGAAGGAACATGACCTTGTACCAGTTCCTACTCCTAAACCCTTATCTGAACAGCCATCATTTGTGAGTAAGGATGATCTGAAGGAATTTGGAGATACTCTCTTATTGGAGTTGAGAAACTCAAGAATACCCAACCTCTTCCTGTAAAAAAATTAAGTGAGAGAGATGCCTCACTATTATTGGAGTATATTATTTGGTGAATACAACCTAAGATTCTCCATGACATTCAATAGGTAAGAGTTGAAAATAAGCTGCTCAGTAATGATGTTAAGTCCCTGATATGTATGGTTGAAGACATGCATAGAGAGCTACATTTGAGATCTGAATCTATTGCTCCTCCTATAGAACCTGCTGCTCCTCAAATCCCAAAAGTTGGTGTGTATCAGATTCAACCTTATCTTGCATCCTTAAAGGAAATGATTACAGAAAGGAACAATAAAATTGTGAAGGAAATGAAATATCTTGTTTCCAACCTCAATAAACTCACTGATGAGTGCACAAGATGTCTTCAAAAGGTGCTAAATCAACTAAAATCCTTGACCACAGCTGTCAAAGCATCTAATCAATCTATTAAACATTCCTTGGACAATGATCTTCTCAGATCTATAGTTAAAGAAGAACTTCAGAATATCTTCAGTGGCTTTAAAGCGTCTTCTTTATCTGAAGTAGTCAAAAATAGTGATAGAGTTCTTGACATAGTACAAATCCACTCCAAAATAGCTAATGATTCTCAGTAAGAGATTTCCAATAAAATGGATTTCTACTTCAACAAAATTTTCTCCAAGACCGATATGACAAACCATTTCAAGTACCTTGTAGAAAATCTATGGATTCCTCATGTGACTCAAGCTTTTAAGAACCAAGTCTAGAAACTCACAGAGTTTACTCATGTTTTCGACAAGTTTATGGAGAACAAGGAAGATTTTGAGAAAGCCATGTCGTACGGTGGAGAGATCATTACCGATTTCATCAAACTCCTCCAGCCCTATATTCATGTTCAGAGTACAGATATTGTTGCTCTAGCGGCGGAACCTCTCAGACTAGGGCTTCCTACCTTCACCTCTACCCTAGCCTCAACCACCAAGATTGTTGGCGAAGCACTCAGTCAGATCAGGCCTGTGATTGTTGATCAGCATCTTCCTAGATCTTCTACTGCTCCTAACTTGGCTCCCTCAGTTTTTGAAGGCCTTCCTTTACCCTCTTTATCAACCACATATCTGCCTTCTTCAACCTCAACCACTGCCCCTATGGATTCCTCTTATGCTATTGCAAATGGAAAAGAGAAGGCCAGCCCTTTAATAAGAACAATGTTTACTCTTTTTGATAGGGATGTTATTGGTTGTGTATTGATTTTTTGTTGTATTGTCACTTATTTTCTATTAATGTACTGTGAGCCTGTTTTCTCTCTCTTAGTTCATCTTTTTGATAATCCCAAAAGGGGGAGAATTTTCTATATACAATGTTAGAAATTTATCTTTATAGTTGAATCCTATATACTCTTTAACTATACATGATTTGTGATCATCAAAAAGGGGGATATTGTTGGACTCCACATGTTTTAATCATGTTTTAATGATCACAAATCTTATTTAATCATGTATTAATGATAATAAATCTTATTAAATCTAGATCATGTGTATTTATATCTAATGTTTTCTCATGCTTTAAGAAGAGCCATGCAAGATCATAATTACTCTATATTCAGTTTACTTACTTTATACTATCTTTAATCTACTCTCAGAATAACTTCTTTAACAAATGCTTAAGTCTAATTCTTTCAATTATCATATTTATTTAAGTCAGCACATAGTTACTTTGGAAAGTCTAAGACACTTTGAGTCTACCACTGGCTATGTATTTTTGGCATCGTGAAGCAAGACACTGTGAATCCATACACTGTGAACAAGACACCGTGAAGCCAGACAGCACGAACAAGACACCATGAACAAGACACCGTGAAGGCAGACACCATGAACAAGACTCTGTAAAGTCATACACCATGAACAAGACACCGTGAACAAGACATCGTGACCCTGAGACATCGTGATCAAGACACTGTGACCACGAGACACTGTGACACTCAGACACCATGGGAAGGAGACACCATTTCCATGACTTACTGTGATACTGTTTCTTAAACTACTTTGTCGTTTTTCAATTTAATTTTTAATGGTTATATTTGATGTCTTTAATGCAATGACATAATTGATGTTTCATTATAGACATATCATCAGACAGTATGAGGTAGGAGGTACAAAACACATGCAACCTATCGGCTTCAACATGTGAATTCCAAGTTAAAAGCGATGTGTGACCAAGAATCAGTACGTGTAATACAGAAACAAAAAGTAATGAAGTGAGCACAAGAACGTATAACATACTTGGAGGAAGTTTCAAAAGAAAGGAACACTGCATTCAACTTGACACGGATGGACACACAAAGCATATTTGAAGCCTAAAGAACATATTCACTCAACTGAACTTCACAGAGAACATAAGCAAAATCGCGACACTCTATTTTCCACACAACTTCCAGAGAAGGACTCAAGATTCATCTTCTTCAATCAAAAGGATTCTAGAACTGCATTAGCATCACAAAAGAGCATTCTAAACTCATCTCTATTTTCTTTCTTGACTGTGATCATCTTTTTCTCTATATTACGAACTGTGTGTGATTCTCTCTATTTGAACACACACTGACTCCTAAGGTGAACTGGAGGATTTCTATATCCTCACTCATTTTTTCCCTTACACTCTTGTATCCCACTATGGATAGTGGTAGAGGTCTGAGGACCTGGAAAGTCTGAGTACTTTTGTAAACCCTGATCCATGGTGTGGATCAAAATTTTGTATAAACTATTTGAGAGGTCTAAGTCTCAGTTTAAGAATGAACCTCTTGTTTTAAAACTACTGTGCATCTTAGTTTTAGTTTAAACTATTTTCAATATTATGATAATATTCACATTGAAACTAAAATATGTTTTAAAGTAACTTTGATAGTTAAACTAGAAAGTGTTTGTAATTTTTTTTATCCAGTAATTTAGTTTCAAAAGCTAACTTAATCTTCAGATTAAGTTAACTGAGAATTAATCAATCTTTGAGAAACTGATTGAACATTTACAATATTTATAAATTCACTATAGTTTAACTTGTTTTATGAATTTAGGGATTTTAATACAAATATTTTAAACATAAATTTTTAATTGGAACTCAATTCACCCCCCCTCTTGAGTATCCACTCCAACCAACACTTCTTTTATACTTAACCCTTAATGATCATTTGAGCTCACCCTTATTTCTTTTATTTCCCTAGGAATCCAAAAGGTATACTTAGAAATATATTCAAGGATATGCTATATGGGATAAAATTATTATTCTAAAATATGAAAAAATTATGTTGTAATTAGTATATTCATTTTTAATACAAGACTCGTGTATGTATCTAGTTTACCGAGACTACTAAACTCTTTGGTCCTTTGGTATTTGATTCCTTGTAACTATTCCAATGTAATGGTAGTATACATCATATCCGGGATTAATTGGGTTGGGTCACTATGGTTGATATTAGAGGAGGTTTAGTATCAACCTTGGGAGAAAGATTTAGAAAACATTGATTAGGTAACACAACCCTAAGATAGACTTCAATAATAATAATAAAAGAACATCCTAGAATTTTGGTAAGGTAGAAATTATGTGGTATTTACTAAAAATATATTGGTGTATAGATACTAAAACTGTACGTGGTTTTGGTATAGATGTACCTAGGGATAAAAACTCCAACAAGGTGCATCGAGCCTGATTTTGCATAACCTAGTACATGAAAACAGGCCTTACTATGAACCTCATTTGACACTCCTAGGGGATAATCTTAGGATAACTCACATTTTATTTACAAACCATTATAAAGGGTTTGAATAGATAATGATAATGAATGACCTATGTTAAACCTTAGACCAAGTAAGGACCTATGTTGAAATAAAATGGATGAAGTATTTATGTATTGAGGTTATATTGAAAGCCTTAGTTAAAAGGTTATTTAATGACTAAATTTCAAGTATTCCCATCATATTTATTAATATGGATTTTGAAAAAGACAGCCTATATACTGGGTTACAACCCATAAAATTTGTAAAGGCTATGGGACTTGAACCGATGACTGAAAAATGATAATGTTTTAACGCCAACCACAGACCTACGCAATGTCCTTATTAATATTACATTGTTTCTAACTGAAAATTTTAATGAATAAATATTAATGATGAACTAGTAGTATCAATTTTTAATTTTAGATATTAATGTAATAACTATTTTTTATTTAAAGAATAGTTAGATATAAATAGATAGACTTGTCACTCTTTTTTGGGTATTATGATCCATTAAAAGTTTATTTTAGTGCTTCATGAATCAAAGTTAATTTTTGGATATCTAGATCATGGATTAATGGATGAATTAGAAAATGATAAAACCACAAAAAATGGGATGAAAATTGTGTTTATAGAAATACTTTTTGTAAGTATATTTTCTTATATTAATTGGAAGTAAAATATTTACTCAACATTAGTAAAATGACCAAGAAAATATTATCGTGATACCTTAATTTATGTTGAAATTATTGTCTTTTGAATAATCATGGATTTGTGGCTTTGAGGCCCTAAAATGTCCATTTATTATTCACTTGTTTTTGATTGATGAACTCAATCAGACCCTATAAATATTTATGATTTTCCTCTATGTACATATCTCTACTTATCACTAACATTCTACAACTTATAGACCTAGTTATATCTTAGTCTATGTGAACATTTTTCTTCCCATTCTCTCTTTTCTAGAGGATTTTTTATGAACCATTCTCTCAATGTAGTGTTTTAACATAGAAAAATCAAACAATTTATTACCAAGATGGATTTTAAATTGAAAAGTTTCAATTTATTTAATTTGGGTATAATGTAACGCCCCAAAAATCTAAAGTAATAACATTGTATTCGATAGTGTGTTTGACACGCAACACCAAGCATGTAAAGAAATATAATATCCCAAGACTTTATAATATATTTACTATTTTAAATAATTTCAATTCATGATATATCTTTCAATGTACATGATACCAAGTTAGCATGTCTGCATGCAACAATGAGTTTCTTCGATTACTTGTGTTACAAGAAAGATCGAGTTTTACCGAACAACAATATGTTATTAAAATATTATTATTTAATATAATAATATACAGCACAACCATTAAATTAGTACTTATGAAAATGATTAACTAAATTATGAAAATATACACCTTACCAAAAATATAAAATGAATTCATTGGTTACAAAATTAATTAAAAATGAATTTAAGAACCAATTGAATATAAAGGGAATATTTTTATAAAAGAAACTATTTCTATGATCGCAAAGCTATTTTATCGTAATAAATTAAATTAATTAAAATTAAAGATTGATATTAATTCAATATATATTTTATATATTCAATAAAATATTTTTTACATTCATCCAATAGATTCGATAGTTCTAAGATAAGAGCAAACCCATATTTTTTATAAAAATCAATATTTTTCTAAGGGCTCTTTTACCGCCTTTAAATGGTGAACCTATTTTAAATAAAAGTTTTAGAACTTTTATAAATTTTATATGTCAAAATAAAATTTATTTATGAAATTGAAACATCAAAATTGGGTTGGGGTAATTTTTTATTATTTTGCTATGAAGTTTCATTTTTTGATGAATACTGAAAAATACTAAATTTTAATTCAAAACTTCTTTATCATATAATTTATTTTTAAGGTTAAATTATATTTTTTATTGGTTTTAAATTTTAATTAGATAAATTTTATATCAATTAATACAATTTAGTTCATTTTAATAGATTTAATTTTGAAATTTAATATAAAAACATAGAAAACTTTTGAACATTTTTACTTTAAAAACCGCCTTTATCGTCCCTTTTGCAGAATAAATTTAAATTAATTTATACAAATTAGGTTATTTTAATTTTTAAAAAAGTATTAAATAATTTTAATCATCCTATTTTATAATTTATTATAATTTCAAATTAGTTTCTGAAAAAAAATATTAGCGAAAATGATTAAAATTAATTACAGTGATTGGAAGAAAAAATAGCTTAACAAGGGACTAAACCTTAAACTTAAGGGTACAAATGACCTATAACCTTGTAAAAAATCCATTATATGGCCTTGTTTATAACCTATAATACCTTTTATATAATTTTTCATTTTTGATCCATGTTTAATAGGAAAAATGTGGGTGGAATTCTTTTTTAAAAAAATTACAAGAATGTCACTTCTCCTACACTGTAAAAAGGAACTCACCCCTCCCACTTATTTAAACCTCTGAATATAATTTTTCTAGAATAGTTTTTCCAAAATATATCTTAAATATACCTACCATAATATTATAATCCTACCTTTGTACATAAATCCACCCAAGTAATCCCTTTGGTGAAAACCAAAAAACGTTACCCTAATATGAGGTAACATCCTTCATCAAACTCTTTTATTTTATTTTCATTCTCCACCCACAAACTCTTATAATTAAATGATTATATAATAACATAATTTTCCACAGAATATAGATATTTTATTATTATAATGGTTATAGACACACTTATATACACATCTATCAATGGGTAACAAACTTATCGTTTATGTATGTGGCAAACTACTGCCTCACAAAAATGATGTCATTTATTTTTCCTCTACCACCTCTCATGGTTGGGAATTATAATGGTAAAACTATTTATATATGGTGTATATTATTTTTATAATTTATTTATTCTTCTATAATTTTTATATTAAAAATACCCTTATGCTTTAAATTTTTTGTGTAAATATGACAACATCGTTTGTGGAAGTGTGGACTACCGCCCCCTCAAAACGATGTGATTAATTCACACTTTACATGGAATGTATAAAAGATGGTTTTATTAAAAATATGAGACATATATGGCATATATATGATAATTTAATTATAATATACATATATATAATTTACTTTTCATTTATTTAATACGACAAATAAATGAAAGTACAGTTTATGCGTATGTACAGCTTACCATATCCACGAATGGTGCATTTCATTTATTATCTACAAACATAATAGATTATTCTAAATATATATATAATGAATATATATGATAACTAAATAATTTTTTACATTCTATAGATTTTTAAATCATGATCTAGGTAATAATAACAAGTAACTAGTCAAAACATACTTGTAAAACTAGCCAATTAACACCAAAAATAGTGAAAATAATGAAATATTACTAAAAAACAAGTAATAAGATATTATGAGAAGATAATATATGATACAATAAATATTAATATTATTATTGAATAATTTATTAACATTTTTAAAATCATTATATATGAATTTATAGGATGTTCACATGAAAAGTAAATGCAAGGTAAGGGATTTTCTTCTCACTTTTTACATTCATGAGATAAATGTCATATTCCCCACTTACTTATTTTGTGTGGTGTACCTACTAAAAATTTTTATATATTATATCATGAATTGATTTATATTCATGTAATTTTTAGTTTTAATTTGAATTATTTCTTCTAAGTGTATTTGAATTAAAAGTTACCAAGTGGTAAATAATTTCATAACCTAATTCCTTTTCATTAGGTTATTTTACTTCCTCGTTTTTGTTAATATTATAATATTATGTGTATAATAACATTTTACTATCTATTTTTGTATTTACACTTTTTTATTTGGATTTAAATTTGACACAAATAATTTATTTATTGATTTATTTTGTTATGGTCTTTTCAATGGTTTACTTAACAATATCATTTTGTTTGGGATTATTTATAATTGAATTTACATGAGAGGAAATTATTGGATTATTGTTTAGTAAAAAATTAACTTTATTCTCCTCTAGATATTCATGACATTTTTCATGTAATGTTATTATTTTTTCACTCTTTCGTACTTAAATGTTTTTATAAATTTTTTTAAAAAAACCCGACTTTATTTCTCTCTTTAGTTTGAGAACCTTTTTTCTTCAAAGAACTATGTTTTCTAAAAATGTTTTTAAAAATGTTTTAACCTTACCAAAATGATTTTTTAAAGATATATTTACACTTTTTTATTTTAAAAACTTTTCAAAGTAATCTTCTTGTCTCTTTCCAAACAAGTCACTTTTCTAACCTTTACCATGAAAAAGGAATTTTATTTTTACCTCATACGGCTTGTATAGATTTACCCACCAGCATTACTTTGAAGTTCCATTTATAAGTTTAAAATATTTATTTTTAAATATATATTTTTCAAATGTCATTTTCAAAGAAAATTATTTTCAAAATAAAAAATGATATTTTCCTGAAGAATATTTTTAAAATATCTTTTTATAGTATTTCTATTCATCAATAACAACAACCCTTTTTTACTCCACTTGGGATATGTTTTATTGATTCTATCCTAATTCTTCCTCTAGATGGGTTTTGAATGATTTGGCTATGGATATTATTAATATTCACTTCCTTTATTCATTTTAGTCCCCTTGAAATATTCAATTTCATATAATCATTGAACATTGATTTCCCCATAATTATCCATATAATTTATCATGGATATGTTTATTTCATAAATTGTATATCATTTTAATATATGATGTTTACTTTGAAAATTATTATATTGGCTGGGAAAATATTGATAAATCTATATCCTTTACTCAATACTTATATTTGATAAGTAACTTTGTTTATTTAAATGATTTGGACATGCACTGTATGGGTTAGGGATAGGTTAATGCAAGCCCTACGGGTTAGGGACTAGTTAAAGAAATCCTTATGGGTTGGGGACCATTTAAAGTAATCCCCATGATGCATTTATAGTCTCCTGGAGTGAAATTAGTTAGTGGAAAACCGTTAGAGTTTATTTCCAAGAATAATATATGGGTTTCTACCATATACTTAAACCATCTTGTGAAAGGTCTTGATGGTAGTGGTTCATGTGCCAGATACATGACGTCCAATAATTAAGCATTAAATTTATTTTGATTCAATTATTATTTTTCTATGATATTTTGCATCGACATATCTATGGATGAATATCATTCTCATTTCATTTGTTAAATGGATTGTGTTTATATTTATTACCATGGTATATTGTTTATCCATTCAGTTTATTAATTGTGTGGCATGTGTGTTCAGTCATTACCTTGTCATACTGACTATTCTCATTGATTCATTATTTCTTCTGATATACTTAACCCTTAATAAAAATTTGTGCTCACAATTATTTTGAATCCTTTCTCTATAAATCAATCAAGTATACTAAGAAATATATGCTAGATAGAATATAGTTATTATACTAGAAGAAAAAAATTATGTTGTAATTAGTGTATTCATTTTTAATACAAGATTCATGTATGAATCTGGTTTACCAAGACTACTAAACTCTTTGGTCCTTCAAGGTTTTATTCCTTGTAATCATGCCAATGTAATGGTATTATACAGCGGTTCTGGGCTTACTGGGTTAATGTCACTACAGAGAAGCTCTAGAAACACCCAAACTACTAGATAATTCAATTTTTGAGAATGAACTAAATTTAGAGAATATTCCAAGTATTGGTTAATTTGAATAATTTGATGAACATTATCTTGATGAATTACTAAAATAAGATATTAATACTTCTTCCTTAAATGTGAAGGTGTCCATTATAGTGAATAGTTAAACAAAAAATCTATAGAACCCCCCCCCCCCTCCCCTGAATTAGAAATAAATATGTAACCCTCAAATTTAAAATATTCCTTCTTAAAAGAGGATAAGAAACTACTGGTCATAATTTCCAACCATGTAGATCTTGACCATGAAAACCAACTTATGAAAATTCTAAAAAATAATGTTAAGGCCTTATGATAGACATTGGGAGATATTATTGGGATAAGCTCTACCCCTTTCATACATAGAATTTTGTTGGAATAAGGATCCATTTTAGTAAGACAACCCCAAAGAAGGATCAAACCAACCCTCTTTGAGGTAGAAAAAATGGAAGTACAGATACCCTTAAAAGATGAAATAAGCTATAACATCTCATATTCCCAATGGGTAACCCCATTCAAATTGTTCCCAATAAAATTAGTTAAAAAAATGTGAAAAATTAAAACAATAAACTGATACCCACTATAATCTAGATCAGTTGGATAATTTATATTAACTATAGGATATTAAACCATGTAACTAAGAAAGGCCATTTACCCATACTCTTTGTAGATCACATTCTAGAAAGACTTGTTGGGAAAAGAAATTATTGTTTCCTTGATGGTTTTTATAGATACTTTTAAGTTCCCATTTCGCCCTATGATTAAGACAAGGCCACCTAAACGTATCTCTTCATTACATTTTCCTACCAAAGGATGCCTTTTGGTCTCTAAAATTATCCATGTAACTTTTAAAATTGCATGTTAAGTATCTTTTTAGACCTTATTGAGAGTTTTTTAGAGGTCTTCCTTGATGAATTCACTGTATATGGAACTTTCTTCAAAAAAAATTCTAAAGAGTATAAAAAAGGTTTAACAAAAATGTATTGAGAATCAACTGGTTTTAAATTTTGAAAAATTCAATTTTATGGTGAAAAAGGGAAATTTTTTGGGTCATTTGATTTTTAAAGAAGGAATTGAAGTTTATAAATCCAAATTTTATGTTATTTAAACACTACCTTATCCAACCATTTTCAAACACATAAGATCATTTTTGGGACATGTTGGATTTTATCAATGATTTATTAGGGACTTTAACAAAAATAGATTATCCATAACTAACTTAATAAAGATATAAATTGATTTTTTTTATTTAATTATTCTTTAATGACATACTTTGAAAAAATTGAAAGGATATTTAACCACTTCCCCCATAATATTTCCACCAAACTGAAGTCACCCCTTTGAAAAAACTATGTGATACTTGCAATATAGTTGTAAGTGTTGTGTTATACCAAGAGATTGATAATATTACATGAGTGATAGGATATATTTCAAAAACCATGGACACTACTCTGATCAACTATACAAAAATAGAGAAGGGGTTTTTGTCTGTTGTTATAGATTTAGAAAATTTTCATTCTTATATTTTAGGATGAAAAGTAATTGGTTGTTATGGTAATGAAAATTTAAGATATTTGATTAAGGAGGCTAATGAAAAGACTAGAATGGTAATATGGATGTTGTTGTTTCATGAATTTGACCTTGAGATTATGGAAAATAAGGGATATGAAAATATAGTGGTTGATCATAAGAGTATGATTCTTCACACTACTAAGGTAGAATTAGTTCCAAATTCTACTCCAAATGACTCCTTCCCTAGTGAGAATTTGTAAAACCTAATCCAAGTACCCTGGAATACTAACATAGTGAACATCTTGGTATCAGAAAATGTATCTTCTTTCTTCTCTAATAATTGAGCTGTTAAATTAAAATTTGAATCCACATACTATGTTTGTACAACCCTTATTTATAGAAAATGGGAAATTATCAAATCACTAGAATGTGAATTATCAAGGAATAAATACATTATGTAATTTCTTTATATCATAAATGTACATGTAGATTCCATTTTTAACATTAAATAACCTCTAAGAAAATTTTAGAAGCTGGACTATTTTGGGCTTCCATTTTAAAAACTCGTATTCTTTTTTTAAATGCTCAAAATTCCATTTTTTGAGTGGAATTTACAAAATAAAACAAATTCCCCAAAACCACTTTATTTTTTTGTAAAATATTTTATGTTTGGGCAATATAATTCAGATGTACTTTTCCTATGCCTTTTGGATTTTCCTTTATTTTTTTAGTTGTAGTCTATGTATCTAAATGGATTAAGGCCAAATACACTTAGGCTGATGACTCAAAAACTATAATTGGATTTCTAAAATCAAACATATTTTGTAGGTTTGCAATACCTAGGGATATAATTAGTGACCAAATAAACTATTTCTACAATAAGGTAATAGAGACCCTCATGAAAAATATGGATTTAACCATAAAAACTTCACTGCCTACCAACCACAGATGAATAGTTAAGTAGAGGTTTCAAATTGATAAGTAAAAAAGATATTAGAGAAGACAGTACAACCCAATCACAAGGGCCAGAGTATGAAGATGGAAGATGCACTTTGGGCATACAAGATTTCCTAAAAGACCCCATTAGGTATGTATCCTTACTGAATTGTTTATGGTAAACATTTCCACTTTCTTATTGAGCTACATCACAAAGCTTATTAGGTTTTCAACCAAGTAAATATAGAGTTTAGCAAGGTTTGAGAACAAAGTAAATTGTAGTTAATAGAGCATGAATAATTGAGTAGAGAAGAATATGAGAACTCACTTTTGTAAAAGGAGAAAAAAATACTACCATGATAAGTTGATCTAAAATAGATAATTTCATGTTGGAGACAAAGTGCTACTATTTTCTTCAAAGATGAAACTTTTTCTAGGTAAACTTTATTCCATGTAGACTAGACCATATATAGTAACTTATACATTTCCTTTTGGTGCAGTTGAGATTAAAGAATGTGGTTCAATTAAACCATTCAATTTGAATAGCCAATAAAAAAATAAGTACTAGGAGAAATTTTGGAAAGAACCTGTGGAGTATTCTAGACTCCTCCCTCGTGCTGAAAAATAAGTACTTCTAGGTTATCTCTTACCTTTATTTAGGTATAGATATTATTATTTTTTACAATATTTCTAAACAAATTCATGTTGAAATAGAACTAGGACTATGTTAGAACCGAGTGTGGGGGGATAGAGAATCCAAAATCTATAAATAAATAAAAATAATTTTTCAATAAATACATTACTATTTTGTTAAATTTTAATTTTATATTTTTCACCATTTTATTGAACTTTATTTCTACCATACCAAGTTTAAAAAAATACCATGCTACAGTTGTGTGATTCATGGGTTCTGAAATTGTGAGACTTTATGTTATTGATGAGTGAGATGATCACTAATTTATGGAATTATGGTATTACTTTCTGTAGATGGAGTGTCAGAGAAAATATTTGTGTGGAATCAAATTTATAACATTAAGACACTATAATTAAGAACTTGATCTGAAGTAACTTGGCCTCTATGCGACGACCACATTAGGAATCCAACTTAAATGAAAATTATATAAGTACTTTGAATCAAGAATACAAATGGGCAATTGGTAACTCATAATAGATATTTAATACATGGAAACTTGGTGTGTTTCTATAATTAAATAAAATCATATCAATAAGTGTTATGCATAGTGATTTGCACACAATTATGTATGGGAAAATAAATTTTGAAAGTGCCTAAGTCAAAAATTAATCCATTTAGTTGAGGGAAATATTGAACCCAAAGAAATAGGATCAATTAAATTATACCACATTCAATTAAGTTGTATCAATAACATAGGATATCAAACTTTGTTTTGAGGAAACATAATCAGGAGGGATGAATAGAAGTGATTTTTGTTAAAAAATTTATTCTAATTAAATATAACTTTATCCACTACATTACTAAAATATTTATGTAATTAAAATAATATAGTGGTTTTATTTACAATTAAGATATGATAAATTGAAAAATGGATGAATATGTGTGTTATCTTTTCATTGGCATGTCAATTTAAATTTATGCGGGATGATCTCTCTTTATTTTTATTTTCTGAATAAATTTGAATTCAATGATAATATTTCTTAGGAGTGAAATGGTCTAAGAGTGGGGGAGTGATCTGAGCTGAAATTTTCAACATTTACTTCCTTTGATTCATTCAAAATACCCCACATTGTAGTTCAATTCTCAGGTTAATAATAGTTTCTATTAAATTTATGAAATTATGAATCTATTATAAATTGGATTTAAATATGGTGTTTATTGATGTGTATATCCTTTTGATATAAATTTTGGATAAATTATTAAAGAAATTATTTAATTTTTAATGATCATGGTTGAATTTAGTACTGCACTTAGCACGAATATGAACTTTTGCAGGTTGTAAAATACAGAGGCTAGGAGTAAACTTGACAACCACGGTAAAAATGATTACCATGGGAGTTGACTGAAGGATACCCCTACATGAACCTGTTGTGGAATAGAAGGCATAGTGATTGTGCCTTTAACCCTCAATGAACACTACTCAGAGAAATATTCCCACATTACCGCATCATAGACTTAAGGTAAGTTTACCTACCATGTGTTCTATCAGCTAACTATGTATTCAAAATTCTCAAAGGAAAAAATATCTTACCAAATAAAAAATTCATTTACTATGCCACTATTATCATGGTATACATACCTACCATGGTCCCTTTTAGGCCACTACCTTGTGGTAACCACATTCAATGTGACCTTTATGGTATTCATACTTACCGCAATATTTTTCCACCAACACTACCATGCCCCTTTCTTCTAAATATACTACTACAGACCCCAAAACTTCACATAGAAAGGGACCTCTTGACTGATTCTTGAAGGAAGACCAGATATTGGGTTCTTCTCCAAAATATGCCACCACCATTTAACTTCCACTGATGAGAGTGAAAAAAGTGAACCATATATCTTGTCTAATCCAACTTCTACTATCGCACATGGATCTTATATGGTAATGGAATGAAGCCATTATACCAGGAGAATCAGGGAAGTACTCTACTCCAATTTGAGTTTTGCACCAACTCAGGGTGATATCCAATCGAGTGCACCATGAGAGAATCCTTCCTACCTATTAATCCTTTTAGGAAGGTCTAGAATTCCATTTTTCATGAGGGATAATTCTAATTTTCGGCACCATATCCACATGAAAAAAGTTCCAGAAACCCATAAGGACCTAAAGGAAACAAGGTAATGGTGTATAACTTAGATTCTCCCTCTTCTATTAAATATAACTTCTAGAGGGGGTTGGTTTCAAGAATGAGGTAAGTAAGAGAATAAATTCTACTGGAAATCTACAATTCCACTTACAAATAAATAGTTGGACTTCATCGGATAATGATGGGAGAATCTGAGTGAATATTCTAGTAGAAATGACATCTAGTGGGTAAAATAATTCATCTCATGTGCTATTTAAAATAATGATGAGGACAATTAAAATCCGAGAAACATTTTCCTTTACCCACTAATATAAAGAACTATATAAATCTACATTTTAAATGGATGTTAGGTTGGATCTTGGAAGAGTTCTAATGCCTTGGATAATTCATCAAGACACTTCCTTCTGAACATGTATCAACTATCAAGCTCAAATCATACCTGCTCTCTATATACATTACAGAATTCATGACTAAATATGTGTCCCTCTCATGAAAAAAACCTTGGAAGCTGACATTATATAAGTGGGTGAACATTCTTCAAAAGGATATCTCTCAATGAACATTGTTTGTGACTCTTTTTTTCTTAAATTTTCCTTTTATAAAACTCTGATGATGGAACACTAAACCCTTTTTTCTTCATCCAAGGATAATCACTTCACCTATCCTGTTGATAAATTATAGTTTTTCAATATAAGTACTAACTCCTATAGAGAATTTAATGGTTTTTATGAGTATGTATTTCTTCTTATTTATATTTTATGTTATTTTTCTTACTCTAGTAATATCATATAATTCACTTGGATTAAGTCAACCACATGAAATATAAAACTATGGGGGTAATTCAAGAGTAAATGGAGATATCAAAATATCAATCTAGGAATGGGAGGAAATATAGTGATTATTTTTTTCTTTATATGAACCTAAATTTTCTAATGAAAGTAATCATTTGGATTGAATTGATGAGAGGGTGATTAGAAACTAAATGAATAATGATTCAATATGTGAATGAGGGAATAATCCAAGGATATACTATTTCGTCATTAATTGATTTTAAATCCAACTATATTTACATATTATATCTTTTAAAGATTAAACCAACAAAACAAGATTTAAATAGATACATAACATTGTCTTATTTATATAAAATCAAAGTCCCACTTTCACTGTATATTTCTCGAGTTCAAATAGTGTTTTTTTTAGTTCCTCATGGTAGGAACTCATCAGTTTCCTTCTTCTCCTATAATCCTAGAGGCCATGGTGGCCAATTATCATGATAGGGTTGTCATAAATTGATTTTTTTTTTGTTTTTAGGGATTTATGTATTTCTTGAGAAACCTAATCTTGTGGTATTCATCAAATGTGACATGTTTCTATCAATTGTGGTAGGTGTATCCTTTATAATTTATTTTATTTGAGAGTTTCATGGGTTTTTGTTTTTTCTAAACTTGTTTTATTATCTATGAGAATTTAATATTGTTTCTTATGGTATTTTAATCAATAACCCTCAATGTTTTCCATTAATTTATTTTTTTTAAAGGAGGAGTTTTCTAATTTGACAATAGTTTCGTTATAAATATAAATTGATTCTCTTAATGTTTTTCAAAAAGTTTCATTGATTAGTTTTCTCAAGGAAAATTATTTAAACATGGTTTTTTTAACCAAATATGTTTTATATTTTTTTTTCATGGTTTGGTGAGTTTTCTTTATTTTTAAGGGATGTTTTTAGTCTATAGAAATGTGAAATGACTAAATTCATTGATTTGTATTATTCATGATGTTATTTATGTGTTATTTTGATTCTATATTATTTTAAAAATTTGTTTTATAAAGGTTAATTTAAATTATATTATTAACACATTAAACCCAAAGCTTGTTTGGGACATTATATATTTGATTTAAATCATTAAAGATACACCATTTTTAAGACCCATTTTTTTCTATTACTCATATTTATGTGTATTAAGAAATTATTGGATTTTTTATTATCTATTATGTACTTTGGAAGGGGATATTTAATGAGGGTTATTAGAGGTGGGAAGGAGAGTCGGTATTATGATTAATTTAATTATGTTATAATATTGTCTTATGATTGGTTAATAGTGAATATGGTCTAACTCTATTAGATAGTTCATTGGGAATACTATCTCACTAATAGGGAAATAAAGATATAGGTACCATGTTAGTTGAGATTACACATTCCATAGAATAACCTAGTTTTATTTTTATGATCATGGTTAAGGTGTGTATCTCCCATGAGGCTAGTTGAGTGTGATTCAGGTGATGAGTATAGGATTGTAAAACATGCTCACAATTGGTTCCACCTAGGTAGGTCTATCATTGTCCCATTAGTTCCTATAGTTATCCCCCATGATATGTATCATATGTTATGATTCCACTATTGTTTTTTAGAAAGTAAATTTCTTACCATTTTTATACTTTGGATGTACAAGATCATTTATGATTGATCCTTTTTGTTATGGATTTTTTATTTATATTATTGTTATTGTATCTTTAATTATTATTCATGGAAGTAATTTTATGTCTCTCCCTTTTAATTTACCCAAAATTGAGTGGTGTTTAAAGGATTTTAAATTAAAAGGGAGTTTTTCCTTCAAATGGTAACATTTTAATGAAAACTCTTTTAGAAGCTCTATGACACCTACATATATAGATTTTTATCAAATTTGTATTTCTAAATGTAATCAATAGAATGATTTTGGATTATATAAAGGAACTTTGATATCATTTTTTTTCATGTCATGTAAAGGCAATGAAAAATATTTTTCTACTATTTATTTTCAAACTAGAATTTATAGATGCTCTTGTAAAAGGAATGAAATAGATTCATGGTGGTATCTAACTAGAAATTATATCACACCCTATATAATCACAATAGTGGGTATCTAGTCTCTATGTTTTATGTAGGTGAGTAGTCTTTGGGCTTCCAATTTTTGTTTTTACCACTCTCAAAGGGATATGGGTGGATTTTGATTTATAAGGTGGATGAGGTCTCTTGGGAACATTGATTGGTTGGGATATTCCATGAATTGGAATATTTGGCCTCAATTCCCCATTTTAGTATTAGCTATGAAATTTCAAAAAATAATAATAAATAACTATATTTTGTTGGTAATTTATTTGTATATGTTTCATGTTATTTCATATCGTTATGCCTTGTTTAACTATTCCTTGATTTAAAACTACTTATTAGTTGTGCATGAGTAACCAATGTATGGAGACCCTATACTGGGTTTCTAATTGGAACCTGTTTTTTGTAATACAAGATTTTGAATGTGAAATTTTTCCTAAATGTTGTGTTTGATACCCCTAGAAATTTTCTTCAGTCTATGGTGATTAAGAACATGATTCGGGCCTTGTGGCAGGCTGACCTAGGTGAAGTTACAGGTTGAACTAGGCTGGTTTATTGCATAACCCCTCTTAAAAATTAAGATTTATCACTTTTATAACACCTAAAAAATATAATTTTACTATTATAATTATGATATTGTAATAAAATCACTTTATAATCATATGCATCCACTAATTATAGCATGTTCGCATTTAGGTTAGTTTAACCACCTATATGAATGATGCTATAAATTTTTTATAATGGATGGTTATGGAAACTTAATTGGTGGTAAGATATTATATTAAAAAGTAAATAATTTTATTTTTTTGTTTCTCTAGTAGTAATATTAATATTTTAATCAACATTAATATACCACATTTTATTCATTAAAATTTATTGAAACAATCATTTTACATATATCATCTTGAATAACCCTACCTGAAACTCTCATTGAATGAATATGGAATTTTGTAACTCATTATAGAACTTCTATTATAGTAACTTTACTATTCTATATTTTATTAACTCATGAAAATGGAATGATTACAAAAAATTCTATATTTATATAGATAAGGAATGGTTAAAACTACTAAAAACTAAATATCAATATAAATTAAAAATAAGTAATAAATATGTAATAAATGAATATAAATTATTAATAATAAACTTAATAAAAATTAATAATGTTTTTAAAGATTTTCCTAATGAGTCTTATTTTATTATATAATAATTTAAAGTATTTATGATCAAGAAAAAAACCATAGTAAGGTTTTTTTATCTAAATTTACATTCCTTAAGACATATTTAAAATTATGCACTTATATTTCTTTCACATGATTTAATTACTATCCATTGAATTTTTTTATCATAAATGACCTTTTATTAATATTATTTAATAGTATATTTAACGATCCATTTCTATGTTATGATAACCCATATTTTATATACTTTATTTCAAGAATTAATATATAAAGATACATATAATACAATCTTAAATAATCAATAGGTATAGTGTATTTTTGTGATTAGATACATATCCCAATAAATTAAAATATGGATACAATGACATGAGTTAAAGCTCCATAATATAACATTAAATTCCATTGATCTTCTAAACTACATAGGATAACCTAGGTAAAAAGATAAAAAAGGGGCGAGATATAAAGCCTAGTAAAGGAATAATCAAAGCAAAACATTAAGTAAATTAGTACATGCAAGTCAAGAGGAATAACATGATGACATTGAAGGGTGATAATAATAAATTTGTACATAAAATCATGATATAATATGAAAACATCAAGGCATCAAAGGATTTTAGAAACAACATAAAACATTATATCATAAGAATAAGTTAAGGTTGAACATTGGGACATCATAACAAAGTGTGCTTAGGATAAAAATACATTCACCATACATGGTATCTCATGAGATAAAAATTTACCCAATGAATTATAGTTATATATAATTTTGGTCCCACCCGTCACATTTATATTTTTCACATGAATTTCTATAACCCAAAAATAATACAACATAATAAAATATTTCATTACATTTAATACCATGATTAAATAGTGTGGGTTACATACATGCAATTCCCTAATAAATGATGGATATGTAAAACTATGTGAAAAAACTTTATTGTAAATGGATATGGGTATTCAAAACAAAAATTTTGGCAATTAAAATCATGGGATAATTTCAACAATATAACAGGAGTACAAAAAGGATCATAGAAGAGATTAATAAGAGTGAAAGTTGGCTTATCATTACCAGTTCATCATAAGTATAGTAATAGGATATGTAAAAACATATGTAAACATGAAAAATTTGAAAAAAATAGGCTTAATACAATGAAATTACTTGAATAAAAAGGATGAGGAAGAGAATCTCTTACCTTGATAGGGTGATTCTAAAAGCACAGAAGAAGTTTATTAAGAACTTAAGAAAAACATGGGGGGATTAATATAGGTATAGTGAGTAAATTTATGATCAATGGTTTTTAGGGAAGAGGAATGGGAGGTCGTTTGGGTATTTATAGAAAAATAGAGGGGAATTGTTTTTTAATTTTTAAACATAGGTTTAGGACTCTGAATAACAAAATAATCAAAAAAAAACCTTATGGTGGTTTCTACCCATTATTTATACCAAAGAGGATATTTTTTCAATATTTTATTAGGCCAATAATTGAAATCCTTAAAATAATACCATTCATAATGTAAAATTAAATCATGTTTATAAAAAAAATTAAATCCTTAAAATATAATATAGGTTTTGGAAGAGGATTCATTATAGGTTTATAAAATTAATCAAATAACTTCAAAAATAAATAATTTTAAAGGGTAAATATATTTTTAGTTGTGGATGTATTTTATAGTATTTATATCACTTTTGGGCTATTATGGTGTCACGATACATACTATATATTTATATCGTATTTAATTTTTAACCAAAAATTTGACTGTCTCGAGAAATTATGAAAAATTCACCATTGAATAATTTCAACATGAAAATTTTAAAAAATTGTATTTATTTTAAATAAATAATGTTCTAAATATGGTAATTTTCGATTTTAAATAATAAAAACCCTAATTTACTCGAAAGTATTGGTTTTTACGACACTAACAACTTTTTGAACCTTATAAAAATTAAATTAGACTTTATCAAATTATATTATAATTTATATTTATATAAATATTATTTAATAAGATTATTCATGAAAGTAACATTTATTTCAAAATTATTTAATTTATTAAAAAGAGTGTTTTAATGGAAACTATATATTTCCCAATAATAAATTTTTTGGTTTCTTCGTATCAAAATATAGTTTTTATTGAACTCGTTATATAATAGTGTGTGTAAATTAATAGTGAAGAGGGTTAAATGAAAAAGTTACTTTATTAAAAATTAATATACGAAAATTCATAATACTAGGATGTAGATACATAGACCATTATTACCCCCCCCCCCCACAAATTCCCTAATTATAGGATGTGTGATGGTCATACTTTCTTAGGGTGGTTCAGTGAACTTTATTTGGGAGATGTTCTTGATAGGCTTAAACTTATTTCATAAATGGTTTCACTCGTGTTTCATTTTTTGAATCTTATCTTTGGCTTGGTCAAGGGAAAATATCCTTGATTCCATCTCCCTCAGAATCTTTTATTAATGGTATTCATTGGGTACAATCCTACTGTTCGAGGCCATCTCTTTATCCTTCTATGTCAATTAGATATTATTATAACCCTTAATATATACTAATATTAAAGGTAACTTTAGAATAGATATATTATCAATGGTTATGATGTATAATGTTCTTCTATGCCTGACAAGATATATTTTATAATGGTTGAATATAACCAATGTAGTGCATGAGTTTTCTATAACTAAATCACTTAATAAATCATTTATTTATTCAAAAGGTAACCTCATTTATAAAATTATAGATTTTTACATTATTCCCCCATTTAGAAACTTTACCTTATAAGTTTCATTTTATACACTAAAATAGATTTGGTTACTTATGTTTCATCACCTCTTCTGGTTCCCATTTTTATTCCTCAAACTTGTGCTTCCACTATAGTACTTTGACCAAGTGACTTGTCTTGTTTTGTAGAACTTTATCTCTACAATCTAATATCTTGATTGTATGCTTCTCATATAAAATGTCATTTTCCAAAGGGAACAACCTATGGATTCAATACATCTGAGGTGTTTGGTTTGTACTTTTTAAGAGGGGTACATGGAACACATCATGTAATTGAGATAAGTTATGTGGGAGTGTTATTTGATAGGATAAAACTCTAACGCAATAAAGGATCTAAAAGGGTCTGATGTATCTAGGACTAAGCTTTACCTTCCTCACATCCTTCATGACTTTATTTTATGGTGATATATGAAGTAACTCCTTATCTCTAACCTCAAACTCTATGTCACATTAATGATTATATATGTATCTTTTCTATTTACTTTTTGATGATTTCACATGATGCTGAATGTTTTGAAATATCTCTATTATCTATTAGATAATATCAGGTCCCTTAATATTTTTCTATCCAACTATATCCCAGCATATTGGATTCTGACACCTCTTCCCATAAAGAGCCTCATAAGGTGCCATTTGAATGCTAGAATGAAATTGTTCTTATATGTGAATTCAACTATGGGAAGTTGATAATCCATTGAATATGATATCATCATATCCTCAAGATTTTTATCGGTTCTCTTAGACTGACCATCCATCTGAGGGTGATAAGAAGTATTGAAACTCATCCTTGTATCCAATGCTTGCTAAAGGCTTCTCGAAATCCTCAAGGTAAACCTTTTATCTCGATCAGATATAATGTAAAGTGGTAATCCATGTAGTCTTAACGCTTCTATTATGTATATATTAGTGATTTGGCCTATAGATAAATCTTCCTTGATAGTAATGAAATGTGTTAGCTTTTTAAGGTGATCTATTACCACCCAAATAAAATTATTACATTTAGATTTTCTAGCGATTCCTATGATAAAATCTATAGTTATGTTTTAAAATTTTCATAATAGTATGAGAAATGGTTGCATAATACCCTTAAACTTATATCATCAAACCTTTAGTTATTATCGTACCAATAATTGAGATACAAATTATGGAATCTCTCTCTTCAAGTTATCCCACTATAATTTTAACATTAGATCTTTATACATCCTAGTGATTCCTGGATTAATAGAGAATGGTGAGGTATGAACATCACATAAAAGTTTCATATTTAGTTCCAATTTTTATGGGACACATATCCAGGTTCCAAACCTTATGAATTCATATTTAGGAAATTTGAACTCAATAATATTCTCTACCTTTATGTTTAGATCCTTTTCATCTCTTTGGGAATATATATTCCTCTCAATAATGGACGGTTGGGAATTTATTTGAGAAAGGTAGGTTGATGTTTATTTTTTGATCCCCATTTTAATCCTTTTCATGACCAATAAGATTGGATCCCTTTAAATTTTTTTCAAGTATAGGGTTTTAGGATCCTTTCTACTCAGGGAATCTGCCACTTTCTTCACTTTCTCAATATGGTAATGGATTAAACAATCATAATACTTGATCAAATATAACTACTTTCATTGGAAAAAATTTATATACTTTTATTTGAATATATATTAGAGGATTTTATGATCCATATATATGTTACACTTCTCCCCATAGAGATAATTTGTCCAAATATTCAATGTGAAGATCACTTCATCCAATTCCAGATCATGTGTTGGGTAGTTCTTCTCATGGATCGTTAATTAATGGGATCCATACATTGTCACCATTTCATCTTACATGATTACACAATGCAAACATTTTTTAGATTCATCATTATATATCACAAATCCTTCCCCACTAGTGGGTAATGTGAGAATGAGTGTAGTGATTAGCCTCTTATTTGACTCTTTAAATCTCTCCTCACATTCAATGATCTAGAAAAAATTTCACACCCTTATTATTTAGCTTGGTTAGTGATAATGATAATCATGATAATTTTTTCAAAAATTGATGATAGTACCCATATAATCTAATGAATAAATGTATCTCCATCACAAATTTTTCTATGGTTCATCCTTAAATTCCTATTCCTTTTAATGGTCCAAAAATATCCCTTCTATGCTGATAAAATTCCCCAATAATGTTACTTAATCCATAAAAAACTTACATTTGTCATAAATTTCATATAAATTTTCATTTTATAATGTCTTCAGTACAACATTCATATGATCATTATGTTCCTCCATTATTTGGAGTATATAAGAATTTTATCTATAAATACTTTCATAAATTTTTCAAGTTGAACTCATAGTGCTCATACCTTTTATGAAAAACAGTCATGGGGATATCCTCTTTCTTAACCTTTACTTGATAATATCACGACCGAAGATCCACCTTACAAAAGTAATGGGCTCCACATAGCAAATCAAACAAGTTGTCAATCTATGGAAGTGAATACTTCTTATTTATTTTGATCATGTTAAGCTTACAATAATTAATGCATAGGTGCATTAACCCATCCTTATTATTTATAAAATGGACCAACACACCCCATGGTTAAGCACTTAGGTGTATAAACCCTTTATCTAAATTTTCTTGTGGTTTCCTCTTCATATCTTCAAGTTTATTAGTGTCCATTTTATATAGAGTATTGGATATTATAAATGATCTTGGTATATGTTTGATTAAGAACTCAACCTCTCAACTTGAAGGAAGACGAGAAACTTATTTAGGATAAACATCAACATATTCCCTTACAATGGGTATGTCATCAAGGATGATGTTGTTCGTAGTATCAATAATTTGATCCAGATATTATTTATCATAAGTAAATAATATCCATGATTGAGATGATGATTCCAAATTAGATTATTTATCCTCCTTACACTTTTATAGAATTAGAGGGTGAATTATGTTATGGATGGTGACTTCCTTCTCCCAGAAATTTATGTTGTCATTATACAGGGAAAGATAATCTATACTCAGATTATCTTTGAATTTTACTAAAGGGTGTATCATAAGGTTAAATGGGAAATTAGGCATATAAATATTTATAAGGAGAAGTAATATGCTTGAGATGCAATAATTTATCCATTTTATATTTTCACTAATAGCTAGACTTCCAAGTTTTTAGGTTGTGTTTGAATAGTTCTATAAAACTATAAAGTTGTGAATGAATGGGTAAAACTAGAATAAAATAAAACATTTTATATCCTTGAGTGAATAAATATTGTACCTATCACCACTTAATGTTTTAGGATCTACCTTAGTAATTTTGGTGGAATATTCTCCCTCTTTCTCTCTAAGAAAAGGAGTTTGTTTTTTCTAGTTATCATTATCAACCCTTGGCTTCATGAATTGATTCTCATAGTTTATTTGTTCTTTATAGTTGAAAAATTAGACAATAGGTTAATGGTTTACTAAATTATTCCATCCTTCAATCACATGAGTGGGTTTCTCCGATCTGAATTCATTAGCTTTCTACCCTTCTATACCACACCTAAAGTAGGTCCTTATCCCCTTAAGGTAATTTCTAGGATTATTTTTCCCATACTTTTAAAAATTTGGATGTTGGAATTTCTTACCACTATGATATCTATCCATAACCCTGATAGAATAAAACTTCATTCTCCACTTCATATATCCAGATCCATGAGACCATTAAGACTCAATTATCTCCATTTTGACTTTTAGGGTGCATTAAACAATTTCTTTAGAGCTATCAAATTATTGAATTTCCAAATATTTCATAGGTTTGGATTTATCCCACTAAAAAAGTGGTTAGATTTACTTTCACATTCAATGAAAAATACAAATGTGTATTTCACAAGTCTTATTAAGTTCTCCTCATACACCCTAATGGATTCATTATCCTTCAAGTTGAGGTCAAGGAACTCCCTCTCCATTTTCAGTCAAAGAGTGCGAGGAAAATATTTATCAAAAAAAATCTTGAATTTTCTCTACTCCATCACTTAGATTTCTTCCTCATACATAATATTCTTGATCAATGTCCACCATTGATCACCTTCTCCCTCTAAGTGATAAATAGCCAGCATGACCTTCAGTTTCTTGGAGCACTAAAGGAAAAATAATATCTTTTCAATGGAGTTGATTCATTGTTCCATAATAAAGGGGTCAGGAGATCCACTGAATTTTAGAGACCTTTTCCACATAAAGGTCTCAATTTTAACTTTATATTTCTTAGGGGGATGTGGGTGTTCCTCAAAGTTCAAGTTTCTATTCAAAACATAACTTAATCGATTAAGTCTTATAATTATGTTCTTATATCTAGCTCTAATATAGTTGGGAATATAATTTGGGTAATCATCACATTACCCATCACATTAGTTATTGACTTAGTTCCTCATATTTCCAACTATTGACTAAAATAAAGGGAAAATTAGGGATGCGAATTTTCACACTATTTAACACATAAAAGGGAAACTATGAATATTAAATGGATAACTCATAAATAACATATATTCATTAACCTATGAATTTATAGGATATAATCTAAGTTATCCATGCTCTATTTCCTAACATTAAATTTAATAGTCATTTTTTACCATTATGATGGTTCATAAATAGCTTATGAACTTATCAAAGTATATGCCTAGGGAGTTTCAAACCAGGTGTTTAGTAAGGCCCCTTTTTCATGCACCAACCAATGATCGATTTAATACCCAATCAACTCTTTTCAGGCTTAACATCCCTGGGTAAAACTATGCAGATCCACATCCACTTTTAGTATCTAGACATGGATTTTACTATCTAGAAACCACTCACTCTATACTTTACCCAAATTTAGATTTTGTTTCCAATGTTTAGTATTATCCCTATGGTTTTCACTAAGTTGTATAATCCTAATCCTCTAAAAGTAAATATACATTTCTGTGATACCAACTATGCCAATGCTTGTTTTGTATACACTTTATTTCATTAATTAATACATAAAGGTACATGTAATAAAATCCCAAAAGATTAATAGGTCTAGTTTATTTGGGTGATTAAATACATATCCAAATAAATTTAAATAATGATACAATTATATTATTTAAAACTCTATAACATTCCCTTAAATTCCATATACCTTTTAACACTGCATCGAATAATTTGTAGACATATATAATAAAGGGGTGAGCTATAAATCCTGGTATGAGAATGATCAAATAATTAAATGAATTAAATATGTGCATGTGATTCAAGAGGCATAACATGATGACATAGAAGGATGAGAATCCTAAAGGTAAACATTGAATCATGATAAAATATGTTAATATCAAGGAATAATTGAATTTGGAAACAACATAAAACTTGACATCATAAGAATAAGTTAAGTCTAACCGTAATGACATCATAACATATTGAGATTATGCAAACTAATCATGCATCTTACATGGTATATAACAAGATAAAAATATTAACCAATAAATGTTAGGTCTATATAATTCTAGTCCCACCTTTCACATTCATATTATGTACATGCGTTTCTGTGACATATAGATCATACAATATAAAAACATATTTCATCAAATTTATATCCACAATTAAGGAGTGTGGGTCACATGAAAATAAGTATCTAATAAATAAAGGATATTTATAACTAGTTGAATACCATTGATTGTAAATGGGGATGGGTATTCACAACATAATAGTTTGGTAAGGAAAATCATAGGATAATTGCAACAGCATAACGGGTGTACATAAAGGTACGTGGAAGGGATTAATAAGAGATAAAGGTAGTATATAATTACATGGGAATCATAAGTATAGTAAATGGATGTGTAAAAACATATTTCAACATTAAAATTTGGAAATAAAAAAAGTCTTAATACAAAGAAATTACATGAATAAAAAGGAATAGGAATAGAAACCCTTAACTTGAGAGGTTTCTTCTAAAAGAATAGGAGGATCTTCTTAAGTGATTGGGAACACATTGGAAGGTATTTATAGAGGTGGAGGGAGGGGAAATTTTTTCTCAATGGGTTTTTGACTGAATAAGAGTGGGAGGTTGGGTGGTTACTTATTTCAAAAAAGGGGACTCTTTATTAATTTTTAAACTTAGGTTTTTTACTCTATGTAATAAAATAATCAAAAACACAAAACAACCCACAGTTTCTAAAAAGGGGGATTATTTTTAAATAATTTATTAGTCATAGAAACTAAATCCTTAAAATGATATAATTCATTATGTGTAAGTGAGTCATGTTCACAAAGAATTGTATTTTAAAACCTTAAAATATAATATAGGTTTTATGTGATTCATTATAGGTTTGTAAAATTAATAACATAACATAAAAACATTATTTTAAAGAAGAAATATATTTTTCATTGTCTATTGTTTTTATAGTATTTACTTCCTCACTTTTGGGCTATTATGATGTCATAATAGATATAATATTTTTTATACTGAATTTAATTTTTATCCAAAAATTCATATATCTCATAAAATTAAGAAAAAAACACCATTGGATAAATTTTATGTACTAATTGTAAAAATAAAATTAATTTTAAAGAAATTATTTTATAAATATGAGAATTTAAACATTTAATAAAAATATTTATTTACTATAAATTACTAGTTTTTATAACACCAATAACTTTTTGACCCTTATAAAAATTACATTTGACTTCGTTAAATTATATTATTATTTTTATTTAATTAAATATTTTTTAATAATAATATTTAATTAAAAGCACATTTATTTCATAATTTTTGAATTTACCAAAAATTGAATATTAATTGAAACTATATATTTCCAAAAAATACAATTTTGGTTTCTTCATATCAATATATAATTCTAATTAAACTTATTATATAATCATTTGTATAAAATAATAATGAAAATGAATAAATAAAATCAATATTTTTTTAAAAAAATGAATATATAAAAATTCTTATTTCTATGATCTAGATACATAACCTCTTGTTACAATAGTATTTTACCTAAGGGTAAGGTGTGCAATAGTTGTACTTTCTTGGGGTGGTTTAGTGAACATGGTTTGAGAGGTGATCTCAATAATCTAGAACATCTCCCATAAATGGTTGTGTTGAAGTTTTGGTTGTTAAATATCAGATTAGGCTTTTTCAAGGGAAAATCCCAGTGATGGCATCACCCTCTGAATCTTTGATATATGAGCTTCATTGGGTATGATACTAATGGTCAAAACCATCTCTTCTTCCTTCCATGTTAATAAGATATTATTGTAACCCTCAATATATTCTAATATTAATGGCCAATGTAGAATGAATATATTATCAATGGTTATGCTGATTAATTTTCTTTTAACTAAGATATAAAATATTTTACAATGGTTGGAAAAAATAATGTTGTGCATGTGTTTTCTATAACTACATTACTTAACAAGAAATTGTTTCATTTGAAATAGAATTTCATTTATAAATGTTTTGGTCATTACATGTGTTACTTTGATTCAAATATTACTAAACTCATAAGTGGATTCTTAACTTTCCTTCCTTTCATTGAGTTATATCCTTCCTTAATTGATTATGTTATTCTATGATTATTTTAATTATAACATATTATTATTTTAAGTTTTACTTTCCAATTGTTTTATATTGATTTATATTTCATTCACATTATCTCTTTCTTGATATATTCTTACTTACAAGTCTCCAATCATTTCAAGTATTATCCTTAAATTCCATATTTTCACATCTATGACTCAAATTCAAGTTATTTAATATTTAACTAACTTTTTTACTTTCATTTATGAAAAATTGATGGTCTAATTTCCTCCTTGTGAATTTATAGTTCATACCTTACTTTTTCTGTTAGGGTTTCTCTTCCAATCTCACTTTATAATTGATATTTTCTATATTTAAGTTACTATTTGGGAAATTAATATTCTTTTTCTAGTGAAACCCATATATTTTATTCTCCTCTAGTTATTTCTTTATTTTTCATGTCTTATTACAATTTTTCTCTTTTTATTTCTCAGTCCATTTGAAATGTTACTTGTATGTGGAGTCATCCTTATCTATTTTTTCATTTGGGTATCTTTTTCCTCTATGTTCATATTTTTTCATTATTTAATAAACATACTATAATGTTTATTATGAATAAATTTTAATATTACTTTATGTTACCATACATCGTATTTCTTTCAATGGCCTATAATCTTGTTTTGTTTAAATCTTCATGAAACTCATTTCTTTCCCATGGGTTTAATATGCTATGATGAAATTATGAATTTTTCTTATGTGACATGAATATTCATATACATTAATAATCATATGATTGTGCATGTATTTATATATCCCACCAATACATTGGGTAAATTTTTCATCTCATAAGATTCCATGTATGGTGTACGGTTAATAATATTTTCACACTATGTAATGTTTCCTTTAAAGTGTGCCTTGACTTATGCTTATGATGTCTTGTTTTATATTATTTTTACATTATTATGATGCAATGTTACTAGAATATTACTTATTTATACAATGTTTTGATACTATTATTCTATTTTATGATATCATGTTATGCTTCTTGGCTCATGTATTATACTTAAATATCATGTATGTTCCCTTACTAGGCGTTTAAACCCACCATTTATTATGTCTTCGTTCCTCTAGTAAATGAAGAAAAGTATTATTTATGACATGTCTATAAGGTTACCATAAGTGGATGATTTTTTGGTATATGTTGAAGTATTATTTTAAATCATTAAACAATATTGGTTTGGTGTAAAAGTAATATCCTTTTAATAACAAAATATGGATTTTACTATGTAAGCTTTTTCCTACTCCTATAAAACTATAAACCAAAAAGCTATTGGTTATGTAAGTGATGAATTAATTTATAAAAATCATGTTAATATTTGATGGCTCATCTTGAGATATTTTAGTCTACAATAGAGTAGGGTATATATAACTTTAAAGGTTAGGATGTTATTATTTGAGGATAATTTAAGAGTTATATATATCATTATAGGTTAATAATTTTAAATGTGATCATTAATTCAAAGGAATTGATACAGTTTTGAGGTATTATGTGATTCTATTTTAAGGTTATTAAGGATATTTTAAGAGATTTATATTGGGTTTTCAGAAAAATTCTTCATTTAGGTACACATAACCTAAAGGATTAGTATGGGATTTGTGGATAAGGTGATTTATGCTATTTTGGGTGAAGTTTAATATGTTTTTGTGATTTGAGTATATATTAGCTTGTCTGTGAGTTTATATTCTAGAAGAAAATATTATTTGATTGAAAAAGATTGAGTTAATTATCAAGAATATATGTGATCGAAAAAATAATGATTTTTGGATTTATAAATTTAGTTATAAATATTTGATGATTATTGAGGTTCAATAATTTTTTGAAAAAAGAATAAGTTGGTTTTTGGTAGAACATGTGATCAATGTTTTCTTGAATTTTTGGTTTTCCATTTCAATCCTCCGTTATTTTAATGTATTGTTCTTATATTTCACATTTTATCCTCCATGTCAATGTTCCTTTTTACAATAAATGTTTTGTTTTCTTTTTTTTGGAATATGTATATGTATTATCTTAAGAACCCTCGTGTTTAACTTTACCACTCTTCAAAAGATGTTATATTTCCTTTATCAATATGGATTTTCTTAAAATCATTTACATATTTTAAAATATATTTCTTAGTACTTATGTAATTTTCTTTTATCTTCCACTCCGCGTTCCATATCTTTATAGTTTTTTCTTTCAAATTACCAAAATTTGGGATTCTTTTGATATTATGTTTTTCTAAGTACTCTTTCACCCATTAAAATAGATTTAAAAAAAAATAATGTATTTTTACTCTCAACCTTTCTCATTATAATGTATAAAAAAATTAAATTTAAGATTCTGGTAAATAAGTTTAAATTGTGAGGATGCAATTTCTTAAAGGGGAATGTGATAACCCGTATATTTTTAACAAAAAAAAAATTTTCTGTTAATATTCAAGAAATGAATTTATATTTATTCAAGAAATATTTATTTTATAAATTATTTCATGTCAAAAAAAATTATTATATAAACAATTAGATACCAATGATATTATGTTTACTTAATGACATTAAATACTTTTTGAAGGTTAAATTTATTTTCTAAAATTGATTTCTTATTTTGATCATTTTGAAAAAATATTTAGTTATTTAATATGTTATAAATGGGTATTCATGTTAACTATTTGAATTAATATCAATATTTTTATATAATATTCCTATAAATACTTTTATCAAGGTATGAAATAATAATATGGTTTTTTCATTTGAAAACAAAATAGTATTAATTCTAAACAAAATTCTTATGTAATATATGATTTTATTAAAAAGTTAAATTTCTATTATTTCGATTAATAAATTTAATTAAAAGTATTACCTATATATATATATACTCACACGAATTAATTAAAAAATATTTAATTATTATCAATTGGTTAGAAATAATAATAAAACCATGTAATGTTAAAAAGTGATATTCTTCAAAGGATTATTTTTTAAGTGTTGTGTATTTTATATTAATAAATTAAATAGGAAATTTTTAAAATATAATTATAATAAAATATATCAATGTTAAAAAAAATTTTAATTATTAATTTATAATAAATAATATTAAGAAAATTTAAAGTTTAAGAATTTATTTTCTAATAAAACAAGTTTTTTTCATTATATTTTAGGTTTTTATTTAAATGTTAAATTCCTAAATTTTATAATTTTAATTTGAAAAAATGATCATCATTTTTGGATCCATATTTTTAAAATTATCTTAAGTTAAAAAAATTTTATTTTTCTAAAAAGGATGCTTTTTTGGTGAATAGTAAAAATACCATTTTTATAAATACTGAAACTTTTATGACATCATAATTATATAAACATGACTTAAAATTTTATGAAACATTTTTATAGACCAATTTTTTTTAATAAGTAAAATAATAAATTTAAAAAATAATATGTTGAATTTAGAAACTTATGCTTGACATTTTTGAACCTAAGTTATATTATATTCTAATAAAAGACTATGTTTGGTACTTTTCCTTAAATTAAGTATTAATAAAGTTTAATTAGGATTTTGCTTGTTTTGGAAGTACAATAACCGTATTTTTTTAATAATAAACCAATAATGTCATGGGAATCAATACCATTCATAATATTTGGCCAAAATAAGTATAAGTTCTCTTTTATTCTAAGAAATGTTATTTTTTAAAAAATGAATTTATTGTGTTATGCAAACTTATTATTAAAATTAATTTTTATAATATCTATAAATTATATTTGATAAAATGGATTCCATATTTTGTACCATTATGTTCAAAATATATAATAAGGTCAATTGTTTTATTCATAAAAAACATTTCCTAGTTAAAATTTAGTAACTACAGTAAATGATAAAACAAGGTAAAAGTGTTAAATTAAGAGATAAGGTCATAAAATATCACAAAATATAATATTTAGATGAATTTATGATGGTATATTGGCCACACCTCATATTTTATTTACTAATTTTCAATTTTGGATCAACTTTCCTTGAATGTGACATTCTTTTTATATCAATAATTAATTATTTATAAAAATTTCACCCCTATATCTTATAAAAGGACCCCTCCAATACCCTTTCTAATACACATAAAAATTATAAATATTGTATATAATATGCAATATTTCATTACCTAATAATATTTTCATGCATTATTGAGCCCCTAGTATCAATATAATTATTTAATTCTTTCAAAACCAAGAAGGCTTATAAAAGGAGATATGATTTCTTATTTGTAAGTAATAACTTCTCATAAATAATTTTAATTTTTATTATTCATATACCTCTTCTAAAATATATTTATCTCTTTAATAATATCTAAATAATACAATTACACTTATAGAATGATGATATTATAATAAAATCACTACACGATCATACTCATCTATTGATTATAGCTTGTTCTTATTTGGATCTGTTTAACCACTTACATAAATGATGCTATAAATTTTTATTATGGACGGTTATAGAGACTCAATTACCATTAAGATAATATATTAACACATAAATGATGTTTTTTTGTTCAAAAATTTTAATCTTAAAATTTTAATCATTATTAATATACCATTTTTATTTATTAAAAATTTTAGAAATAGTTTTTTATGAATATCATTCCATATAACCATACTAAAAAATATCATTGAATGAAATTGGAACTTCATAACTCATTATGGAACTTTTATTCTATTACCTTTATTTTTATGGATATTATCAACTCATGTACAAGGAATTATCACCATAACTACTATATCAAAATATAAAAGGAATGGTTGAAACTACTTAAAACTGATGACCAATATAAACTAAAAACAAGTAATAGATATATAAAAAATTAGTATAAATTATTAATATAAAATGAAATAAACATGAATAATTTTATTAAAAATATTATTAACGGGTATTATTTTATTATAAATAATGTTAAAGTATTTATAAACAAAGAAGAATCTAAGGTAATGGTTCTTTGTCTCTATTTCCATTCCTTGTGACTATTTCAAATTATCAAAAAAAATTATTTAACAAGATTTAATTACTATACATTGAATTATTTTATCATAAATCCCCTTTTATTCATTTTATTTAAAATTTTATCTCATAGTCTCTTTCCATGTTCTTTTAATTCATATATTACCAAATCATTGGGGGATTCTTACCTATATTTCCTTTTATTGAGTTATATCATTCCTTTATTGATTATCTAATTCTATGATTATGTTCATTATAACCTATGATTATATTTTATTTTATTTCCAATTTTTATGTGTATTTTTATTTCTTTCACATAATCTCTTCCTTGATATATTATTGCTTCACATATTACGTTCTTGGTAAGGGTTTCTTTTCCAAGTATCCACTCAATTCAAGTGTTATCCTTTAATTCTATATTTTTTATAATATGAATTGGATTAAAATTCTTAAATTTTTATGTTACTATTTTACTTTAATTTCTTATTAATTTATGGTCTATTTTCCTCACTTTTGGATTTATAGTTTATAACTTACTTTGTTCATAAGGATTTATTTTCCAATCTCACTTTAGAATCGATATTTTCTATCTTTAAGTTTCTTTTTGGGAAATTGAATGTTATTTATCCCTTAAATTACCTATATTTTATTCTCTTATTCTTATTTTTGTGTTTTACAATGATTTTTACCATTTCTAATCTCTTTGTTTCATAATTAAATTGAAAGGATTCTTTTATGTGGAGTCGATCGTATCTTTTCTTTTTAATTAGGTATCTTTTTCTTCTATGTTCATATTTTATACATTATTTTATAAAGGTACTAAAATGTTTCTTATACTTCACTTAGAAAAATAATTGATGATACCTTCTATATTATTTCTTGTTATGTCTTATAATCATGTTTTTTTAATATTTATGAAACTCATTTCTTTTTCATGGGTTAACTATATTATGATGAAATTATGAATGTTTTATTATATGGAACATGTATACATGTACATATTATGATATTATGGGTGGGAATTGAATAATATATCCCCCAATTAATTGTTTAATGTTTTTATCTCATTAGATACCATGTATGGTGCATGGTAAATATTCCTATCACACAATGTTATGTTGTTTTGGCAGTGAGCCTCGACTTTCATGTGTTATATTACATCCACATTATTATGATATTGTGATCCTAAGATATATAATTATTTATTCCATGATTACATGTTATTATCCTATTTTATTATATAATTTACTACCTCTTGGATCATATGTTATACTTTAACATCATGTTTGTTCTATTATTTAGAATGTCAATTCACCCTTTTTTATGTTTTTATTCCTCGAGTAAATAAAGAAGAGTATTATGGATGAAATTCCTGAAGAGCATCACGTGTGGATAATCTTATGTGAGGTTTTTAATTATTATTATGAATCAATAAATATTATTGGTTTTGTGGAAAAATAATTCCATTTTAGTGGGAAAATTATGGTTTTACTATGTAATATTTTTCTTAATACTCTAAAACTCTAAACCTAAAAGTTATTGGGTATGTAAGTGATAAACGTTTTTCTATATATCTTGTAAATATGGTATATTTAAGTTTTTAATGTTTTATTTGGTATTTTTGTAGGGTTTTTATAACTTTATATGTAAGAATTTAATTATTTGTGGATAATTTATGAGTTATATGAACCATTATGTGTTAGTAAATTTAAAAGTGATCAATAATCCAAAGGTATATTTACTATTTTGAGGCCTTATATGATTGGATGATAATTTAATTAATGATATTTTGGGTTATTCCTATTGTTTTTTTGTAAAAATACATGATTGAGGTAAATATAACCTGAAGGGTTGGAATGGGATTTTATAACATGGTGATTTGGGCTATTTGTGTAAATTGTACTATGATTTTTTGTATTGGGAATGTATTGGATAATGTGTGATTTTATGTCACAATGACTAATATTATTTGATAGATAAATAATTAGTTAATTTCCATGATCATATATGATCAGATTAATCATGATTTTTGGGTTTATAAATTTAGTAACAAATATTTGATGATTATTAAGGCTTAATAATTTTTGGGAAAAGGTATAAGCTGGTTTTTAGATAACTTGTGGTCAATATTTTCTTGATTTTTAGGGTTTCTTCTAAATCATATATTATTTTAGTATTGTTCTTATGATTAGTATTTTATCCTCCATTTACATGTTCCTTCTTACAAAAAGTGGTTTATTTTATTATTTTAAAATATAAATGGGTATTATCTTCTAAAATCACCATATTTCACATTATCCCTATTCAAAAGTTAATGTTATATTTCCATTATCGATGTGGATTTCCATAAAACCATTAAAAATCCTAAATATTATTTATTTATACTTCTATATATTTATTTTATATCCCACTATATATTCCTCCTCTTTACGTTTTTTTTAAGTACCATTGTTGGGGATTCTTTGGATATTATGGTTTTCTAAGTCCTCTTTCACCCTTTGAAATAGATTTTAAAAATGTTTTAATGTATTGTTTTGATTCATAAACTCTTTATCAATAGGAATTACATAATAATGGAAATTTTTAATTCTTATTAAAGTGCCAAAATTGTGAGGACACAATTTCTTTAAGGGTAGAGAAGGTGAAAACCCAGGCATTTTTAATAAACATTAATTTTATATTTCATTAATGTTTAACTTGTGAATTTATATTTAATCAAGAAATATTTATTTTATAAATGATTTAATTTAACCAAAATATATTATGTAATAAATTATATAATGATGGTATTATGTTTAATTAATGACATAAAATATTTTTTTTAAAGGATAAATTTATTTTCTAAACATGATTTCTTATTTTGATCATTTTGAAGCATTATTTAATTATTATATATATTATAGATTGATGTTCATGTAAGTTATTTTAATTTATATTTATAATGTTTAATATATTAGACTTATAAATAATTTTATCAAGGTATGAAACATGAATACAATTTTTCACTTAAAAATGAAATAATATTTATTCTAAATAAATTGTTTTCTTATGAATTATATGATATTTTAAAGTTAAATTTATCTTACTTGTAGTAATAAATTTAATAAACTTTATTATATATATATATATATATAAATTAATTATCATTCATGTAATTATTATCAAATGGTTAAAATATTAATAAAATCATTTAATGTTAGAAAGAAACATTTTTCACAGAATTGTTTTTTTATGTAATATTTATTTTTATTTGAATAAATTAAATTCATCATTTTAAAAGGAATATTATAATAAAACTTTCCAATGTTAAAAAAAATAGATTAAAGATAATTTAATTGGTAATTGATATGAAATAAGATTAATAACACTTTATGTTTAAAATTCATTTTCCTATAAAAACTATTTTTCATTGTATTTATGTTTTTATTTAAAAGTTAATATCTCAAATTTTAGGAGAAGAATTTTAAAAAATGGTATTCATTTTTGGATTCATAATTTCAAAATTATGTTATGGTTCAATTTTTATATTTTTCTAGAAAGGATAATTTTTTTATGAATAGGAAAAATATAGTTTTTAAAAATACCATAAGTTTTATGGCGTCATCCTGACATAAACATGACATAAAAATTTATAAAACCTTTTTCTCAAACAAAAATGTATATAATGAGTATAATAATGTGATTAAAAAATATTCTATATTTATAAACCTATTTTTATATTTTGGAACCTAAGTTATATTATATTCTAATAAAAAACTATTTTTGGTTGTTTCCATTTAATTATTCACAAAATTACATTCATTTTTGGCTTGGCTTTAAAGTTAAATAAACCTAATTTGTTTAATAATAAACTAATAAATTTCATGGGAATTAATATTATTCATAACCTTCATCCTAAAAATTATAAGTTCATTTTTATGCTTAAAAATAATTTTTCCAAAAAAATTATTGCATTATGTGTACTGATTTTATAATTAATTTTTATTCAATATAGAAATTTAATCCTATAAAATGGTTTCCATATTTTAAATCAGAATGTTCAGAATTATTAATAGGTTCGATTTCATTTTTAGTCAAAAATAATAATCTTCCAAGGTAAAATTTTGTCACCACGGTAAAGACTAAAATAATGTAAAGGAGTTAAATTAAGGGATAAGGTCACAAAATATCACAAAAACTAATATTTAAATTGATGGATGAGGGTATTATTGACCAAAACTCATTATATATTCCTTAATTTTCAATTTTTAATCCACTTTCCTTATATATTACATTCATTTTATATTAATAAATAAGTATTTGCAAAAATGACACCCCTAACAATTATAAAAGGAACCCTCCACATCCCATTCTAGGACACACCAAAAATTTGAATTCATCTCTTCACATTACTATACTTTCTTCCCTAAAAATCCTATCATGCATTCTTGAGCCCCTAGTCTTGAGAAAATTTTCAAATTACTTCTAAACCATGAAGTCTTCCAATATGATATATTCTTTGTTATTTATGTGTAATAAACTTTTATCAATATATTTCATTTAACTTCTCTATCAACCTATTTTAAATTATTCTTTATCTCTTTAATAACATATAAATAATATCATAAAATTTCGAGAATGATGATATTATAATAAAATCACTTCATAGTCATACTCATTCATTGACTATAACATGTTCTTACTTAGGTTGGTTTAACCACCTGCATGAATGATGCTATACAATTTTATCATGGATGGTTATCAAAACTTAATAAATGCTAAGATATGATACTATCATGTAATTAATGTTTTTTTTGGGTTTTGAAATGGTAATATTAATATTTTTCTCATTATTAATATACCACATTGTATTCATTAAAATTTACCATAATAATTGTGTTACGAGTATTAACATGGATATACGAACAAGCTAAGGTTGATCCCCTTTATTAAGAAAAGAAAAACACAAAAAAAAGGAGGAGGAGGGTTCCAGAAAAAAAAATATTCCTTCATTCCAGAACAAGGACTAAAAGAACAAAAAAATAACATAAATAATAATAGTCTAATTGAATAAAATTTTCATAATCATCATACCAATCAAATTAATATCTCAGGGAGCTAGAATAATTAAGTTGTGTCAACCTTTCTTTAGTAAGTGTGGTCGATCTAGTTCTCATAGTGAGCCTTATGTGAGAATAATCTTTCCTTGGAATGGCCTTATTTTTTTGTCCTGAAATGAATTAGTCATAATCCTTCTTATTACCTTTGGAAGATACATTCCTATAGTTAGTTAACCCACCTTGATCCATTCCATCCATTTTCTTCTCATTATCTGATATATCATTCCAGTTTCAAGAGATTCCAAAATTATTCCAGGAATCCTGGACCGCTTTATGGAAATACACAACCTCAAACTTATGGTACAAGACCTTACCATTCCCAAAATGTTGAGGGTCCAAGGAAGTAATAAAATATATATCAATAGGATGGGAAATAGAAAATTGACCCTGCCCTTAAGTCATTCTATACACCTCTTTTACATCATAAACTATTCCAACTTATAAATAAGAAGACCCAATCCAAGGATTAGAACTTTAAATTGAAATACCTTTTGGAATAACCTCCAAAATCTAATGAGAGACCCAACCCCCAGCACCAACCCCAAGCACACCTTTAGAAATACTTACTAGAAGACCAGAACTAGGATGAATATTGGAATCCCCACCAGAAGAAGTAGTATTAGCCATATTATTGATACAACTAAGCTCCAATTGGTCTCATTATTTATCATTAATATCCAAAATAGTAAAATTACTATCCCTTACCAATTCAAATCCCCTGAGGTTAATATGCACATAAAATCAGACTTTATCCTAACCTGTAGAATGAGTACCATGAACAACATTCTATGTGGTATCCCCAACCCCATAGAAATATATTATTCCATGGAAACACCTAAAACAGGTCCATGTGTGTTTTTCCTAGATGTAGTCACACCAAATTTAGAGAGTCCATCCATAGATGAAGTTCCTAGATCAATATTAAGATAAACTTCTATAGTCTTTTTATCACCATCTAATAGCTCAGAACACTATTTCACCAAATTATGCTATATTTTTCTCTTAAAATAGTCCTTATCTAAATTTCCTATTATGGAAAAAATTCCAAAAACAATATTCATTAAACCATATTATTTTAAATGTACAATATCATTAAAATCCACACAAAAAGTTGAAAAATTATCAAACAAAACCTCTAACTAAATATTTTCTTCATTTTCTAAAAGAATAACCTTATTTATAATAGTTTCACTAAATTCAAATTCCACCAAAATCCTAGAATAATGTACAAATTGCACCAATTCAGTTTCATTGTCAATATGTAAGGGAACCCCAAATTCCTTATAAATATCATATAGGATCTTTGGGTGCTAAAGGAACCAATTCAAATCATAAATATTTATCTACACCTATTCATAGGTGCTTCAAATGGAATAAGGGTTAAAATCAATCAAAAATTCATGTATGTATAAAGATCTTGTCCAAAAAAACAAGGAACCGAATATCCTGGATTTTTTATAATCTCATTTCATAAAAACAAACAATTAAACAAACTATTTCCAATATAAATTCAACTCTAATCTATTAGACCCCATATTATAGAAACATCACAAACTAAATCATCAAGTAACCAGTTTTTTCCCTTTTAGAAGCACAATCTGAGCAACAAAAGAAATATTTAACATACCTTGATGGTCTAAAATAACTTTAAAATCAACCACAAAAATTGTTTTGGAACCACTCTTCAAGATGAATCATATGGATGAGTCCCTAAAATAACCCAAAGATCTATTCGCTTCCATTCTTGAACTTGATCATGCCTTTTTTTCTTGGGGTTCATCCTTATCCATAGAAACCGATAGAGACTAGAATCGTATAGATATTAACCCTTAAATTTCAATCCCAATATACCTATGGAATTTCATTAATGATTATAAACCCTATAAATTTTAATATCAATGGGGATCATCGTTGAATCACCTAAATTAGCCACTTTGGACTCTCATCCTCCTCATATCATGTGATATCATATCAACTTGGAGAACCATACCCAAAACTCCCATGGAATAAACGTGGAACATTATAACTCATTATGGAACTTATACTCCATTAACTTAAATATTTGTCAAATTTTTATCTAATGAAAAGGGAATCATTACAGAGAGCATTGTATCAAAATAAACCAGGAAAGGTTGAAATTACTAAAAATTGATGATCAGTAAAAACCAAAAATAAGAAATAAATATATAATAAATGAATATAAATAATTAATATAAAAGTTAATACAAATTAATATGTTTATTGAAAAGATTATTAATGAGTATTATTTTATTATATAGGATGTTAAAGTATGTCTAAGCAATCAGGATTCCAATTTAATTATTCTTTGTATCTATTTTCATTCCTTGATACATATTTTAAATTATCCACATATTCTTATTTAACATAATTTAATTATTTTACATTGAATTATTCTATCATAAATCAAATTTTATTCATGTGATTTATAATTCTATTTTATAATCTCTTTCTAAGTTCTTTTAATTCATATGTTACCAAAACTGTAAGGGGGTTCTTAACTAAATTTCCTTTTATTGAGTTATATCCTTTATTAATTTATTATGTTATTATAAGATTATGTAAATTATAAACATTTATTTTTTATGATTTATTTACACTTTTTTATGTTTATTTTAATTTCTTTCACATAATCTCATCCTTGATATATTCTTACTTCACATGTTGTGTTCTTGGTAAGTGCTTCCTTTACAAGTCTCTAATAATTTCAAGTACCATCCTTCAATTTTGTATTTTATATTTTATGAATCACATTCAAGTTCTTGAATATTCAAATTATTATTTTACTTTAATTTATAATGAAATTATGGTCATCTTTTTTCCCTTTTGGATTTATAGTTCATACCTTACTTGTTTCGTAAGGGTTTCTTTTCTAATCACACTTTAGAATATATATTTTCTATGTTTGAGTTATTATTTGTAAAATTGAATATTATTTATCCCTTAAAACCTATATATTTTCATCTCCTATATTTATTTATAGGTTTTAAATGTGTTATTACAATTTCACCTCTCTTTGGTTTACAATTCAACTGAAAGGTTACTTGTATATGGAGCCAAACTTATCTCTTATTTTGGTCTCAGTATCTTTTTCATCCATGTTAATATTATTTAAATTGTTTTATAAATATTTTATAATGTTTATTATACTTCACTTGTAATATTCATTTATGATATTATCCATATTATTTCTTTCGAGGCCTTATAATCATCTTTTGTGTAAATATTTATGAAACTTTTTTATGTTTATCATGTTAACTATACTATGATGAAATTATGAGTTTTTTCTTATGAGGAACTAAAATTCATTTATATATTATGATTGTATCATTTTTCCTAGAATTATATATCTACCCAATTAATTGTGAAATGTTTTTATCTCATGAGATACCATTTATGGTGCATGGTAAATAATCTTATCACATTATGTTAGGTTTTCTTGGAAGTGGGACTTGACTTATGCTTATGATGTTATGTTTTATATTATTGAAATATTCTTATGATTCCATGATACTATGATATAAACTTATTTATTCCATGATTATGTGTGATTATCCACTTTTATGATATTATTTCACGCCTCCTGACTCATGTGTTATACTTTAATATCGTGTTTCTTCTTCTACTAGAGGATATTCAGGAAGTACCCATCCCCCCCCCATGCACTTTATTATTATGTATTTTGATTGGAGTGATACAAGTTTAAGGGGGATATATGATCAATGGTATGTATGTATTGAAATAAGATACATGAAATAATTTGGATCTAAGAAATAACCAATGTTATCAAGGATTAATCTGAATTAAAAAGTGTCTAGTATCTATTATAGATATCATATTTGAATCTATAATTTCATGCTAAGATAAATAAGTATGAGTAATATAGAGAATTATCTTGAATTTAAGTGGTTTTAATTCCTAAAAAAGTTTTCAAGTGGTATCAAGTCAAATTTGGTGATCAAAAAGTGATATCAAGCCATAATCTAGGTGGTTCGGACCACTAAGAAAGAGAATATATATTGTGTTATAATCAAAAATATTCTGGGAATAAATGATGTTTTATTTCTGTTTGATTTAATTATGTTGTATCATCTAATTTTTTTCAGGATACATATGTTTACTGATAAATAATTCTCCTATGATGAAGATTATATATATAAAGTGGTTATAAATATAAAGAAACTAAAGATAAGTATGTGATGAAGATATAAAGGTGGGTTTGACTCAATTTGAAAGGAATAACTACCATTTGAAGGAAATAAAATCATAGATATCAAGTGGTATCTTTATTTTATAAAAATAATTAATATAAATTGGTTTAATATGTTGTATAATCCACACAATTTGTGATTTATTTATTATTCACTAACATTATTGTGTAATTTTGATTGATATAATAGGTATTTTGATGTAGAAGGATGTGAATTGTTCATGTTTTATAGGTTTATGAAAGTGAGAAAAATAGAAAACACTAAAGTTATTAGCTTAAAATTTTGTTCCAAACACTAAGTTCCAAATAATTATACTTATATAATAGATTAAGAACTCATTTCCAATTATTAAATTCACTCACTAGAAATATTTTAGAAAATATAGTTTCAGGTGAAATTAGTTTGGATATTGAAAGAATATATAAAAATTTGTTTCAATAAATAATTTAATATGATTCGATATATATGATAAAATTCAATGAATGGTAAATATATATAAATGTTAGTGGTGATCAAGTTTAAATTAGAGTTTAATATGATGTATAAGTGTCTAACTTAGCCTTAATTATTTGAATAATTTAAAGAGATATATGTTTTTTAAAGAGTCTAAAGGTTTTGGACATAAATTACAAGTTGTTTCCAGAGCCTAAATTTTTTGATCTCAAAAATTGGTATCAAAATGGGTTGTGATAGTATTGAATGTTAAATGGGGAGTAATAAATTTATTAATCAATATTTTAGGGTTACTATTGGTTGAGATAGTTCTAATAAGAAATTTTACTTATCAGAAAATATTGTGCAAGGTTTTTATTGAAAAAGGGGGAGTCGAGTTGATGAATATACCCCTCCCCTATAGAGTTAAATGATAAAAGGGGAGATTACATGATAGAAAATCTAGAAATAATATTGAAATATATGATGAAAATATCCTTTAAATTTTATTAATAGTGGGAGAGTAAGTAGAAATAATAATAAATATATACATTTCTTTAGAGAATTTGGATTTAAATGGTAGAGTCAGATTTACGATATCATTGTCAACAAAATTCAAATGGGGATGTTGCAACTATGAGTTTTTTTATTGGATTTTTTAATAACAAATATTGGATTTGTTGACAATGAATGTAGGTTCAAAATAAATGGAGTGACATGGAGATTTAGTGATGCATGGATAAAGATGTGGATGGTTTCCATAAATGGGAACAATATAGCTCATATGGAATTGATTGAAATTTTGATGCAGAAAACAAATTTTATTTTGGATTAATATTGTAGTGAAAGAATTTTGAGTATGCATAGAAGAAATTTGATAAGTATGGAGATGTTTTGGTGAAATAAAAATTAATCATTCTATAATGGTGTGCATCATGACATAATGGATAGAATATAAAATTAAAATAATGGTAAAGTGAGGATTATGGGGGAAGTTTAATTCCTCAATGCTAGGCCATAAAATTTTGGTGTGAGATTTTCTATAGATATAATTGGAACTGAACCATGAAATTGGAGACCACACCACAACCTTTCATGTATAATAGTAAACCCATGACTGTATAAGTGTATATAACACTATTATATATACATCACGCTAAAACCATGAAATATCTAGAGATAAAAGAAATAAGGATCATGTTGTAGTTAAAAGGACATGAATTTTGGGAGAAACAATAGTTTGTGACAGATTATTAAATCACATATCAATATGTATGTCATGTTATGACTACATTATAATTGAGAATATCACACCATAACTAAGTATATTACACCATGAGGAGTGATTTTTTGGTAGTAAAGTATAAATTTTGATTATTTTGAGGCATAAGTCCTTATCTAGTGAGGAAGATAATCATGGCATAATGAAGTTGAGATTTTAAGGGATTTAGAAGATCCCACCATGATTTCTAATGAGATTTAAAAGTGATATTATCCAAAAAAATGGATCTGATATTGAACTATAAAAGTATACCATAATAGAGGTTTTCATGTTTCAATCTAGGTGAAGTTTAAGAATACCACATTTTAAATATTTTCATCAATTCATGATATAATAGTTTCTAAAAAATTAATTAATATTCAATTTTAACTCAAAAGTAGAATATTTGGATCAATATTTGAGATATTTACTCAATTTTATTGGAAATATTTGGCCACATTTAAACATTTGGTACATATATCATAATGTTTTAAGATTAGAGTAATAATAATTATCCTAACCATCAATTAAAGGGTATGATACTGGGGATAATTTATAAAAATTACTCATAGAAAATATTGAAAAAAATAAAGGAGAGGAATATTGAATATCTGATTATGAATAGAAGAGAAGAGTATCAGGTGGATAGAAATTACATTGAAAAAACTATTTGATTTGAATTATTTGTGTTAAGATTTAAAATCATTGATCACTTGTATTTTTATAACTAAAGATGAAGAATAATAATAATAATATAAAGATATATAGATTTATATATAATTCCATTAATATATCTATTTTTAAGAGATGAATAGGAGGAGGGAGCCATTAATAGAGGATTTATTTTTATATTTGGTTCATTTTAGAAGAGGCTTGTGAATAAGAACATGGAGTTACATTTATATATCTAGAATATTATAGTGAAGAATATGGAGTGCAATAATATTGATTTCAGTGCATAGTTATTATCATTTAGAAGAATACTTCTTCGCCTTTGAAGATTTCATATATGTAATTATGTTAACTATAACTTTGAGAATTTGATTATATAAATCATTGTAAAAAAATTGAATTTAGGTGGATTTCATTGGAGTATTAATTATATATTTTTGAATTATAGAGATCTTTTTATTCATGTTGATCTTGAAGAGACTATCATGTCTATAAACAACAAAGGCTTCTCAAAGTAGTGCATGGAAGGGAAGAAGAGGGGGTGACCCTTGGGAGGTAGTGTACCATCCATAAAAAATTATAACGGAAATGTTCCTAGTGTGTATTGACCATGAATAAAATTTTAATCCACTAAATGTGAGTATAGTGTATTTTAGCACATCAACACATTGTCCTTGTGTGGTCATTGTCCATAGACCAATGTGTGTGAACCAAGTAAAATCCTTATATGCTTGGGAATAGGATTTTCATTATTTCATATATGTTAAATGATTCCGTAAGAAAAAATTCAATAGGTTGAGATATTTAACTTGTTCAATCTATAAAATTAGAAAATTTGATCACGGACGCATTTTAATTAGGAAACACTCAGATTCACCCCCCCCCCCCCACAGGGTTCATTAATTCAACCGGATTCCAACATATATATTATATATTTGAGTTCAATGTTATAAATAAAAAATAAAAAAATATTTAATAATGATGAATTTATAATTTATTGAAATAAATTTTCCTCTAAAACCATGGATTTTACGCTTTGAAAAAACTATATTTTTCTAAAAGGCAATTGAGTTGCGCATTGCACATATAATTTAAAATTAATTTTAACAAAATTTATAAAATTTATTTAAAAAAACAAATTTATTTTTCAAATCATCATATCTATATTAACATACGGTGATTTTTTTGATTTTTTGGAAAATATTACATTTTCAATGAATAACGAAAATACTGATTTTTATAAAATTTTCATTTCATTTTATTAAATTATGTCTCATTATTATTTTAATTTTATTTTAAATTAAAATAATAATTATTTATTAATATTAAATCTAATAATTATATTTAAATAATCTTTATATTATATTTTAGTATAAGTTTATTTTTAGGATTTTAACCACCTTTTTTCTAAAAAAAATTTAAAGTGCATAATATTTATCCATTTTAAATAATTAAAATAACCCCTAATAAGGAATGATTTAAATTAAATTTATAGATTCTATATATATAAATATTAATTTAAATTAATCTAATTACTATTACTTTTCATATAGTTAATATGAGATCATCTTTTCCTTAAAAAATGCATTTCATGAAAAAACTGTTTTTTCGACATGTCTACAGGTTTACTTTTAAATTAAATTTTGACACTAATGTGGATTAAATTTAAAAAAAAAATTAATTCAATATTTGGAATAATAATAATTTATACTATCAAAAAATTTCAAATAAATTTTTTACCCTAATTAATATTCAAAATAGTAAAAGTTATTTACCATGATTAAGGTAAAAATAGGTTTACTAGGGAGGTTAAACTCAAACTTTAAGGGTTAAAAATGATCTAAAACTTGTCTAATTACTATTTTATAGTAATATTTAGACCTTATTACATCTAAAATTTTAAAAGGGTTCATTTTTTAGTCTTACGGTGTGATAAAAACGTGGGTTGAATTCTTTCTTTTCAAAACTTTCAAGTGTGTCCACTCCTCCACTTATGAAAGGTCACCTCTTCTCCTTTCCTTTACACACTTCCAAAAACAATTGGTTTTGAAAATACCTACCAAAATATCTTACCTAATTTCCTCCAATATTCATAGAAACCTTTTTGGGTTATAAATCTAAACTATTGTGTCTATTGTTTTAAACCAAATGAAGTTGTCCAAAGAAGAGGTAGTGTCCTTAACCGAGCATTTTATTTTATTTAGTATTAAACTTCCATAAAATATTATTAAAATATTATGATATAATAACAAAAATATATTAAATATGATTATGTGTTTTTATTTTAATTTTATGACTTAAAACCATCTCCTAATCCCTCAAATGGGAAATGAAATTGTTGATGGTGTGTACGGCAGACTATCGCCTTGTGTACCGACATAATTCATTTTCCATCACCACTTATAATAGATATATATAATGATACGTTTAATATTTATATATGATATTTATAATATAATTATACCTATTTAATTATAATGTCATATATACCTTCTTACATTCCATTTCGTAGAGAATATGATAGCATCGCTCGTGTGTATGACATACTACCGCCTCACGAAGTGATGTGATTCATTTTCCCCTAATGCTTTACATGGAAGGTAAAAATGATAAATTTAATGAATATATGCACTATATATAAAATTATATTTTTATGGAGAATTAATATACAATAAAAAACCTTACCCTTTCACCCATTAAAGAAATGATAACATCACTCATGCATGCGTACGACCCACCGTCTCTATGAATCTATGTGATTCATTATCAATGTTAAAAAATAAATAATGATTTTAAATGTGTATATAATGAATAAAAATGATATTTATAACCATAAATTCAGTTTTATATAATTAAAATATAATATATTTTCAATATATGGAACTTTCCTAATGAAACATGTCATGGAAAACAAGGAAATTAACACCCAAAACAATAGTGATAATGTAAGATTATTAACAAATGGATAATAATATGTTATAAAAGGATAATATATGATATTATAAATAATAATATGATTAGTTTATAAGTTAATAAAATGTTTAAAACCACTATATAGTAGTATAAAGTGCTCTCAACAAAAGGGAGGCGTGAGGTCAAGGGTTTCTTGACTCAATTACCATTCATTGGGTTAAATGTCTACTTAGTTGATTATATTATGTCATTATTATGTGTTAAATGACCATTGATTTATTTTTTATTGTATTTACACTTTTATTTTTGTTTATTTACATTTGTTACACATAATCACTTCAATGTATTACTCTAACTCCAATGATATGAACTTTGTAATGGTTTCATATTAAAACTTCATTCTTTGAGACACATATCTTTTTACCCACCTAATCTCTTTTATATGGTATATAAAATTTAAATTTAAATAATATATCATTAATACTTACTAATTCGTGATATTTTAAATTAAAATTGATCTACTTAATTCATGGTAATTTAGGATTTAAATTTTATCGAAGAGGAAAGGGTTTCTATTTCAATCTCATTTTAATCTGGATTGTTTATGATTGAATTTATATTTCAATAAATTAGTTGATTTGTTCCTATTAAAAACCTTCCATTTTATTATAACCTATTTATTCATGAATTTTTATATTAATATTACTATTTTCCTCTCTTTTCTACTTAAAATTACTAAGAATAAAATTTATGAAAATCTGACTTTATTTCTCTCTTCGGTAGAAAATCCATTTTCATCCAAATACAAGTTTTCTAAAAATGTTTTGAAAAATATTTTAATAGTAATTTGTACCCTTAATTGAATTTTTACAAAAAAAATTAAAATGAATATTCCAATTATATTTTTAATTTTTTTTTTTTTACTTTTCTTACAAAAATGTGAAAGGAATATTTATTTTTTAATGTATTCATCATGAACGGATCTATTCCTCCTTAATGACCATTAAATGATTTAAATATTCTATTTGAAGTTTCAAAGGTTATTTTAAAAAAAAATTCTTTAATGTTTTGGAATTTAAATAAGTGTTTTCCAAAAGGAAGTGATATTTTACTCAAGAAATATCCAAAGCGATCATTCAAAATTATTTTTCATCTAAGATGACATCCTTTGATGTTACTCAAAGTTAAAAGGTTATTTTCCTCAAGAATTTGTATAATATTTTTAAAATTATTTTAATCAATGATAACAACCTTTTATATTGTGGATTTCTTCTAAATTATGTATATATGTCTCTCACATATATGCCTATTTTTATTCTTTTGACGGGGGAATGCATGACTTATAATAATTTCTTAAATTCCTTCATTATGAAATTTCCTTTGAATATGATATAAAAAATATATTATACAGCCAGTTTTCTTTTCATGGGTAATTTTTATGTTATGAATTATGATTGATTTCATTTATGTGGCACGTATAGATCATGAACATGTTATGATGGGTGATCTTAGATATCACTCTAATGCATTGGGTAATATTATAGTCTCATGTGAAATCATTTATGGGATTAGGTAGAAAACCTAATCCATTATGGCTATTTTTCCACCATGTGATTTTATCTAGGCAGTTATCCTTGAAAAATGTTTATTTCATATTTTGTATTGATTCTATATTGACTATGATTCCATAATCTTATGATACCATGTTCTTTATGTTATTCTACCATGTGATTACTCATGTGCCTTCTCTTTTTTAATATCATGTTATGACTTTGAATCAATTTTATTTTTCCTTATCATTTTTATTCACTTACTAGGATTGTTAGATCAGGTGTTTATTTATATATTCCCTAGGTTATCCCATATAGTTTTAAGAGATCAAATAAATTTTATGATCTCACTAAGGAAAAGAAAAAATAATGATTTCATTTTTTTCTTTCCTTTAATGTATTTTGATCCTAGTCTTACGAATATACTAGGCCTCACAATATTTAGATTTTAATTATTGTATTTTATGTTAAAAGTCACGTAATAATATGTGAAAAAGTCTTGGGTCCTCATAGTTGGTATCAGAGAAAATTTTTAGCTAAACTTTGGAAACTAAGATGAAAACAATTAGTGAGAACCATAGGAATAAGTCTAAGGATAATATTAAGTATAGAAAAATATCTTGGAAACTTAGTGAAGTATATAGTGATTTGTTTTCGACCAATTACATATCTATATGGATACTAAAATTGGATATTTTTATACCACAGATATACCTAGGGGTAATTGATTCTCGCTAAAATTTACCCAAGAGATGAAGGTAGAACGGTCCTTGTAGTTTAGCTTGTGTTATCGAATCCTCAGAGACCTAAGAAGAAACCTATAGACACGTACATTCTATGGACTATTTTTGGCTATGAACTGTCCAAATTGGGTTGATTTTATAAGGTTTTAATGTATAAATAACAGATTTAAGTGAATTCAATTTAAAAGAATGAGTTGATCCTAGGTTATCACTCGGGGTGGATTGGACGTATTTTCTTTTTAATGATTTCAATTTCTTAAATTTGAGATGGGTTCATTTAAGGAGATAAAACAACATCATCACTTACTGGTTTAATTCCTACAACCTTTAATTCTAATCACCTATACACTTGAAGGATCAATGTTTTGAGCACTTCAAGGTAAAGGTTTGTATTAGCACTTGAAGTGTGTGTCCTTAAATTCAACAAGGACGATAGAGTTTAAAAATCATCAAATAAAAATATTAATTAAAGAAGTTATTATACATTAATGAGGTGATAAATAACATCCAATTCATCCCCTTTCTACTCCCTTGGATCAACCCATAAGTGGGTTAGCCCTCCATTGATTCTATGGTTTCAATGGAAGCAGAAAGTAGACTCATAATGGAGGAAATGGAGAAGTAAACAAAACGCAATAAAATAACAATCACTCCACCGTTATGTGATAATATCACAAGGTATGGTATGAACAAGTTCACACCTTGAACCAACGGTATCAAAGTGATAAGAAGAAGAACAGAATAATAAGATAAGAAGAACTTTTATTAAGAAACAAGGATGAATTAAAACAACTTACATGTGAAGGAAGAACATTACAAAGAGAAATTGGCAGCATAACATTAAGATGAAAACAAGCTCAAAGATCATCAACTCCTCCACCAAAACTGACTTCAATAGGAATTTTGGAAGCCTTGGGTCGAGCCTCCAACAGTACAAAGCATCCCACTTGATTATAGTAGGCCTAGGGTGGTGGAAAGCTTGTGGAACTTAGACTTTTCCACATTTGACCCGAGGTGGCATCCAGCTTTCCTCCACCGAACAGAAGCGCTTTGATGACCTTCTATATGGCCGAATCAGAGTGGTCCATAGACGAAGAAAATGGAGATCCGGATGTCTTTTAACCTCCTGTAACATTTGGGCCCATTTGGATTTTTATATTCTGAGATATGATTAGATTAGTAGGCTGTTTTTCCGGGCCGCAGAATCTGGCCCAGAATTTTATCTCTAACTTGGGCCACCTAAAGGACCACCATGGAGGCAGAGTTAGAATTGGATACTGAATAGTTATTTGTTTATATACATGTACTCTAGCATCCCACGAAATTTGGGATTAATTGGTCCTGTATGTTGGGTCCCACAGTCTCATCAGTTGGATGGTGTCCAATATGCCTTCTCCAGAATTGCTTCCTTTCATTGCCAAATATCTCCATCATCCTCCATGAATTATCCATTTATCCCTGAATAAAACATGTTCATATTTAAGTGTAGAAAAATTTCCAAAAATATCAAATTAAAATATGTATAATCAGATGAATCATTTGGTACTTCAAATGATGTTCAAATATGTACCACATAATAATGCATTTTAAGAAGGTATTACAATCATAATGTGAAATGATGTTCAAAGTGTAAAATGCACTAAAATGGTGTTTATGAATAATAAATAACATGAATATTATGTATATTAACAATGAATATTAGCCTAATTTAGTGGCTAATAACACCCCCCCCCCCAACTTGAGTTTTTCTAGTCCCGAGAAAAATATATCTCAACAATATGAAATTCGAATTCCCTTTTCCAAAAAACATTTTAATACACAATGATCACCAAAAACCCATATACCAAACAATCATGAAACCCATCAAAATATTTTAATACAAGATAGTTTCATAAGAAGATCCCAATACCAAGCCCATTCCTTTGTTCAAATTCATTACCATATTTCATCCAATATCAATTAAGTATGAGGATGTGTTGTGCATCACAATAGATATGGGGGTTAATCTTTATTCAAGGGGGAAATTACGGAAGCACTGGGTGGAATCACATTTCAATATTAAGATGATTATTCAAATTTTTTTGTACAATTTTTTTTGTTTTTTTTTGTTGTTGTTTTTTTTTTGCAATTTTGCCATGGTAATTGAAATTACACTCAAAAGAGTCAACCCCTGTAGCGAGACTTTGCCGATGACTCTCAGGCTCAAAGACCTTAGGGCACCAAGTGAAGCCCACATACTCGGGCATCATCTTGAGTTAACTCAGTCAAAAACAAATTCGAATTACCAAAAATGGAGATAAAATTACTAACTCTGCGCCAGACAACTATGGAGTCACGATCCCCAAGTGCCGAAAGCCACGCATTAGGTCATTTCATTGCTCGATGCGCAATTTTGTTTTTTTGAATACTCATATTAAACTAAAATGATCACCAAACCTATGCTATTTATTTAGGGGACCCCATAAACTCAAACTAATACCCCATTATCCAAAGGACGTGCATTGTGATCTTTTTTTATTTGGATGAAAATATAAACAATGAAATATCACATTGGATAGCCACACTTTCCGAAATCTATGCCCATGAAATTATACAAGGATTAAAATCAGAATCAGGGCATGCTAAATTATTTGATATTCAGTTTCAAAGTGTACAATGTGTATTACAATGTTCAAAGTTAAAGGAATTTTTCCATCCATTTACACATTTTTTTTTCAAATCATTCAATTTGTTTTTGACACAAAAGCATTTTTTTTAATTTTATCTCCCCCCCAACTTAAAATAACATTGTCCCCAGTGTTTAAAGAAAAGAAAATTTAGAAGGGGGTAGAGGTAGAGAATGAATGTTCAAAAAGGAAATTGAAAATGAGGGTTATGGAATGAAGTCATCTGGTGGTTGAAGTTTGAATTTCTTACTGCTCCCTTTTAGTCCTTTGATATCCATGTCGCTTGCAGAGTTCCCTAGTGGAAAAAGGAAAAAAACAAACAAAACAAAATAGTATATATATATATATAAGTAAAATATAAGTAAATATATAAAATAAAATAAACTGATGATACATTGTCTTCTTTTTAAATTTCTGGGTAAGGTATTACTCAAGGATCACACCACGTGACACGGATGAATATGGTGCTCCCCTTTCATACCAATCCATACTCATAATAGAAGAACATGTCAATAGTATATTTTTTTTATTTATAAAAACGAATCATTAATCCTATTTAAAACAAATATGATTTGAAAAGATGAAAACCACAGGTTGCCTCCCGTGCAACGCTTTGTTTAAGGTAGTTAGCTCGACTTGAACCCCCCAACTTACCCAATACCAACTTTAAATATTTTAAGGAACACATGTTTCACCAATTCTTCTATGTTGGGATTGATTTTATTTTTATAATTTGTTTCATTCACAATCCTATGTTCTACAATGAGTGGGAAAATCCAAGGAATGTTTGAAGTGGTTGATCCAGTTTCCACTGTAGTTTTTCCAAAGACATCAATGGTAATTACAACATTTTTGGTTTCAAGAGAATAATTAATTCCAAGTAAATGTTCATGGTTATATCCTATGAAGGGATAGTTGATCATGGAAGTAAGGACAATAATTTTGAGCTCAGGTTGGATAGTACATTCAAACACAGGTTGAGATTTTGAATCCAAATCAGTTTCATTTTCCAAATTTCTCAAAAAAAATTGGTTCCTTTTGAATATAAGATTCAACCAAAAAATTGGAAAGATCAGCGTTAAGAATGTTTATGGACTCAAAGTTTGTGATTTCTCCCAATGGTTCAGTAATTTTTTGTTCTGAAGAATCAATGGAGTGATATTCAGGACACTCAATCCATGATGTCAAATTCTCCTCTTGTGAATACAAAAAATCGGTTTCATCTTGATTTAAACACCTATAAAAAATTCCTTGATCCTCCTCATCTTCCCCAAATACAAAGGTTTTATCTTTAGTAAATTCATGAGAGGTTTGTGGGAAACTAGACAATTCACATAAGGTTATGGAAGGGACAGTTTGTGTAGGGATGGGTTCCTCACAATGAGTAATGCTTTGTAGTTCTAACCTCAATGATGAAACCTCAAAATTCATTATATCCATTTTTTGACACAATTTTTCAAGTAATGGTTGTGGATCAATATGGACAAGGGTTGAGAAAGATGGTTTATTCCAGGTGGATAATTAAGTTGTTGAAATTTCATAGGAGGGTGTTCCGATTAGCTTTGTGGGGATTTAAACTCATTATATGTTGGAATGTTTTGTGGATCATAGGAGTAAAAAAATTGTGGATCATTAGGTTGTTGATGATCCCACATGTATAAATTAGGATGGTCATTGTACATCACACATGGGTTTGGGTGATCAAAGTAGGGATAAGTGTCCCATGTTTGGACTTATTCAAAATTGAATTCCATAGGAGTGATGGGGTGAGAACAGAGAAGAGGGATGAACAAAAAGGATGATAGTGTCTAAGATAACTTACTTAGGTCCCCGGAAACGGTGCTAAAATTTGATTCTTGCTCAAATTTACCCAAGATATGAAGGTAGAACGGTCTTTGTAGTTTAGCTTGGGTTATGAAATCCTCAGATACCTAAGAAGAAACCTATAGACACATACATTCTATGGAATTTTTTTTCTATGAAGTGGCCAAATTGGGTTGATTTTATATGTTTTTAAAGTATAAATAATAGATTTAAGTGAATTCAAATTAAAATAATGGGTTGATCCTAGGTTATCGCTCGGGGTGGATTGGACGTATTTTCTTTTTAATGATTTCAGTTTCTTAAATTTGATATGGGTTCATTTAAGGAGATAAAACAACATCATCACTTACTGGTTTAATGCCTAAAACCATTAATACTAATCACCTATACACTTGAAGGATCAAATTTTTGAGCACTTCAAGGTAAAGGTTTGTATTATCATTTGAAGTGTGTGGCCTTAAATTCAACAAGGACGATGGAGTTTAAAAATCATCAAATAAAAATCTCAATTAAAGAAGTGATTATACATTAATGAGGTGATAAATAACATCCAATCCATCCCCTTGCTACTCCCTTAGATCAACCCATAAGTGGTTTATCCCTCCATTTATTCTATGGTTTCAATGGAAGCGGAAAGTAGACTCATGAGGGAGGAAATGGAGAAGTAAAAAAACGCAATAAAATAACAATCACTCCACCATTGTGTGATAATATCACAAGGTTTGGTATGAACAAGTTCACACCTTGAACCAAAGGTATAAAAGTGATAAGGAGAAGAAAAGAATAATAAGATAAGAAGATCTTTTATTAAGAAACAAGGATGAATTAAAACAACTTACATGTGAAGGAAGAACATTACAAAGAGAAATTGGCAGCATAACATTAAGATGAAAACAAGATCAAAGATCATCAACTACTCCACCACCACTGACTTAAATAGGCATTTTGGAAGCCCTGGGTCTAGCCTCCAATAGTACAAAGCATCCCACTTGATTATGTTAGGCCTAGGGTGGTGGAAAGCTTGTGGAACTTAGACTTCTCCACATTTGACCCAAGGTGGAAGCCAGCTTTCCTCCACCAAAAAGACGTGCTTTTATTACCTTCTAGATGGCCGCATCAGAGTGGGTCATAGAAAAAGAAAATAGATATCTGGATGTCTTCTAACCTCCTGTAAATTTTGGGCCCATTTGGATTTTTATATTCGGATATATGATTAGATTAGTGTGCTATGTTTCTGGGCCGCAGAATCTGGCCCAGAATTTTATCTCTAACTTGGGCCACCTAAAGGACTACCATGGAGGCCGAATTAGCATTGGATCCTGAAAAGTGATTTGTTCTTATACATGTAATCTAGAATAACACGAAATATGGGATTAATTGGGCCCATATGTTAGGCCCCACAATCTCATCAGTGGGATGGTTTCCAATCTATCTTCTCCAGAATTGCTTCCTTTCATTGCCAAATATCCACATCATCCTCCATGAATTCTCCATTGATCCCTGAATCAAACATGTTCATATTTAAGTGTAGAAAAATTTCCAAAAATATCAAATTAAAATATGTATAATTAGACGAATCATTTGGTACTTCAAATTATGTTCAAATATGTATCACATAATAATGCATTTTAAGAAGGTATTACAATCATAATGTGAAATGATGTTCAAATTGTAAAATTCACTAAAATGGTGTTTATGAATAATAAATAACATGAATATTATGTATATTAACAATGAATATTAGCCTCATTTAGTGTATAATCAGTAATAACTCTGAAAAAGGAACATTATACTTGACTCGTGCATTACATGGTATACAAAAATGGGCTATATTTTACACATGATTTTATGCTCTTGGGGGATATTCATTGAAAATTAACAAACTCTTTACAAACCATCTTGAATTATTTGAATATATTATGACCATTAATTACCTAGGATAAACTTAAGGTTTCATATATTGAAAATAATGTGTCTTGATTTAGACACCGTGATGATTTTTCATGTTTATATGGTTTCCCAGTATGATTATTATTGCTCATACTATGATTTTTGGTTTTATTAAATGGATAGAACTAGGAGGAATCATGTTAACACTTAATGAGATGGACACTTTTGTGATTATGAGAAGCCAAAGTGGTTTATGATTGTAGAAAAAAGATATTTTTATTATGCCTAATTAGATATCATGGTATATGATTAACAATGTGAACATTGGTGAGATTCTTAACAACTAAAATAAAAGAAGTATGGAATTTAATAAAAGTTAATTTGGTAATGAACATAGAGTAATTAAGATTCTTCTTCTTACATGTGAAGAAGGTGGGAATAATCACCTAGAATAATATCTCAAATTATTGGTAAGATTTAATCTATGTGAAAATGAAGGTCATATAGAAATGAATTGCCAAGGAATTTAATATATTATATGTGGGAAACATGGGAATTATCTGAGTCAATGTATTAAACTAAGGGTTAGCCCCTAGACCAAAGAATTACACAAGTTATACCAAATCATTAAAGTATAAGTTTTTAATTATTCATTTGTTAGGATTAAAAAATTATGTTTTAGAATTATTTTTACCAATGGTATTTTGTTTAAAAGAATCATGAAAAATTTAAGGATTCTGTAAATTTTGGAATAATATATGCCTTAATGTTATATTAACTTAGTATTTATGGATACCATCATGGTTTTATGATTTCATGGTAAATCATAAGTTCGAATTCTTAGACACCCCTTTTGAGGTTTTAATTAAATGGATTTTGAAGTGACTAATGATATTTTGGGAGATGTCTTATTAGGTTGAAGTATATATAACCTTTTTGTTTAATGTAATTTATTCTTTGGGAATAATGATATTATGTTTTTGAGATGTAATTTGAAATGGTATTATATAACATTTGAGGTTAAAACCTTCCTTCATGTTTAGGTTATTGAGGTTATTTGGGATATATGGTCATTTTTTTAAGAAATGATCTATGTTAAATATTTTGTTTCACCATTGAATTTTAGAGATTAATATATTCATATTAATTTTTGATATTGCCTTAATTTTTTTTAATAATTTTATTTTTAATAAAGATAGGATTAATATCGTGTAACTCTTTTTTGGATCTTATGATCCATTAAAACTTAATTTTAGTGCTTTGGGAATAAAAAATCATTTTTGGATATTCATTTTTTGGATGAAGAGATGAAGTAGAAATTGATAAAATCATAAATAAAGGATGAAATTGTGATTATTAAATATAAATATATCAAGTAAGTATATTTCCTAATATTCTAACATATTAAAATAACTCCTCAAATTTTGGAACAAGATCTTAAAATAAAAAAATATATCAGATGACCATTATATTTGATGAATTAAATAGTCTTTTAAATCATCAAAGATTTATGGTTTGTAAGTCCTTGACTTTATATTGATCATTAAATTTCTTGTGATTGATGATCTTCATCACTCTCTATAATTATTTTCACTTTTCTTCCATGTCCATATCTTCACTTACCACCAATGTTCTCCTACATGAAAACCAAATAATTTGTTATTATGGATGAACTTCATACATCCATTTCTCTCTTATTAATAGTAAGTTTTAATAATAAATTTTACAATTTGGGTTTACAACAAAGTAATTTTCAATTTTCAATCTCTTGATTACTAAGATAGATATCAAATTACAAGAAAGCAATTTATTTAAGGGGGATAGAATGGAACACCCCAATATTTTAAAATAGGAACATCATGTTCGATGGAATATATGACATGAAAAACAAAGTTTATAAAGAAGGTAAGACCCCAAGACTTTAAGATATATTTATTTTTAAATAATTGAAATCTATTTGATAGTTTATGATGCATGAAAAACTGGGTTTAAATGAAACACGATACTCTATTAAAATATATTTATTTAAACTTTCTCATTATAACATAGTCGTTAGGTTGGAAGTTATGAATAAGACCAAATAAATTATGAAAACCATATGGTTTAAACATGTATAAAATAAATTCAATGGTTATCTATTGATTATAAATAACATAAGAACCATATCAAAAATAAATAAATGTTTTCTAAAAACTTTATTTTTCTAAAAGGTGGTTTAGTCGTGCTTTTTGTACATAGTTTAAAATTAATTTTTACCAGTTTTAGAAAAAAAATTGAAAAAAAAAATATTTTTAAAATCATCATATCGATATTAACTTATGGTGAAATTTTGGGGTTTTTTGGAAAATGTTACTTTTTCAAGGAATAGTGAAAATACCAATTTTATAAAATTGTTATTTATTTTTAGTAAATTAAGTCCCATTATTATTTTAATTAGATTTAAAATTAACATAAGTATTATTTATTTATATTAAATTCAATTAATTTTATTTTAATTATATTTATACTATATTTTATTATACGTTTACTTTTACGCTTTTAAACACCTTTTTCTAAAAGAAAAAAAATAAAGTGCATAATGTTTATCCATTTTAAATAATTAAAATAACCCATAATAAAGAATTATTTGAATGAAATTTATAGATTATATATCTATAAATATTAATTTAAATTCATAGAATTATTATTACTTGTCATATAGTTAATATAAGATCATCTTTTCCTTAAGAAATAAATTTCTTGAAAACTGTTTTTTGACATTTCTATAAGTTTAATTTTCAATTAAATTCTACCAATTATGTGAGTTGAATTTGTAAAAATAGATTACATATTTGGAATGATCATAATTTATACTATTTAGTAATTTCAACTTAACTTTCGTACCAAAATTAATAGTGAAAATAGAAAAAACTGTTTACCACGGTTAAGGTAAAAACATGTTTATCAGTGGTTAAACTCAAAATATAAGAGTTAAAAATGACCCAAAACTTGTATAATTTCTATTTTCTGTGTTTATTTATACATTAAATATTATAATGTTTGAAATTTTTTTATTTTGGAGCCTTTTATTAATGATAAAAACATGGGTGTAATTCTTTCTTTTCAAAAATTTCAAGTGTGTCCTCTCCCCCACTTATAAAAGGAAACCCCCTATAATTTCCATTAAAAATATAAAATAATTGGTTCATACAACACCTACCCAATTAACTTACCTATTTACATACCCTAAACCTATAATACTTTTTTATGTTATAAATCCAAACTAGAAAGACTTTTGTTTTAAACCAAAAGAAGTTGTCCGAAGAAGAGGTAACATCCCTAACCGAGTGTTTTTTATTTCTTCTTCCACATACTTAAAATATTTATAAACCATTATGATATAATAAAATTAGTATATTACATATTATGCTATTATTTAATGTTAAGTTAATTATCTAAAACCATCTTCTCCTCCCTCAAATGGGAAATGAAACCATTGATCGTGTGTATTACGGACTACCACCTTGTGTACCGATGTAATTCATTTTCCATCACGGATTATCATGAATATATATAATTATTAGTTTAATTTTTATATAAGATATTTTTGATATAATTATACCTCTTTAATTATAATATCACATATTTCTTCTTACTTTTCATTCTGTAGAGAATACAATAATGTTGCTCATGCGTATGGTGGACTACTACCTCGTAAAGCGATGTGATTCGTTTTTCACTAACAATTTACATGGAAGTTAAAATGTGGTAAATTTAATAAATATATGTATTATATATGACATTATATTTATTATTTAAAATTAATATAAAATCCACTTCATTACCCTTTCACCGGTTAAAGAAGTGATAACATTGCTCATGCGTACATATGGCCTATCATCTCCACGAAGCGATGTGATTCATTATCTAAGTTAAAATTTAAATAATGATTATAAATATATTTATAATGAAAAAATATATATTTATAACATTAATATAATTATTTAGATAATTTTACTATAACCTATTTTCAAGATCTAAAACTTTCCTGACTAGACGTGTTGTAAAAAACAAGGCAATTAACAACCAAAACAATAGTGATAATGTAACATTATTAAAGAATTGATAATAAGATGTTATAAAAGGATTATATATGATATTATATATAATAATAATATTTTTTTGTAAGTTAATAACATGTTTAAAACTACTATACACAAGAATAAATAGAGCTTAACAAAAGGGAAGCGCAACGAATGAGGTTTCTTGACTCAAATACCATTCATTGGGTTATATGTCTACTTCATTGATTATATTATGCCAAAATTATGTGTTAAATTAAAATTTATTGATTTATGGTTGTTTTTACACTTTTATTCATGTGTATTTTCATTTTTTAAATAGAATAACTTCATTTAATAACTCTCACTTCAATGATGCGAACTTTGTGAAGGTCTCATCTCAAAACTTTCTTCTTTGAGACACATGTTATTTTATGCACCTAATCTATTTTAAATGGTGTATATAATACCCCTTTACATAATATATCATGAATCCATAATAATACATGATATTTTAAGTTATAATTAGACTAATTAATCTATGGTAATTTATGATTCAAATTTTACTAAAGTGGTAAGGGTTTATGTTTCAATCACATTTTATTTAGGAATGTTTATGACTGAGTTTTCATTTCAAGAAATTATTTGATAATTTTATAATAAAACCATTCAATTTTATTCTCTTCTGGTTATTCATAAATTTTTAAAGTAATATTATTATTTTCCTTTCTTTAGTACATAAAATGATTGAGAATATTTTTTTAAGAAAATCCGACTTCACTTCTCTCTCCGATCAAAAGTCTATTTTTGTCCAAATATATATCTTCTAAAAATGTTTTCAAAAATAGTTTACTATAATTTTTTAAATTCATTTTTACCCTTAATATTATTTTTACCAAAAAAATGGAATATTCCCTTTATTTTCTTAAAAATGTACTTTTTGACTTTTCATATAAAAATGTGAAAGGAATATTTGTTTTTTTAATGTATTCAGAATGAACGGAACTCTTCCATCATCATGACCACTCAATGCTTTGAAGTTTACTTTTTATGTTTTAAATATTATTTAAAAAATAATAATTTTTTAGATTTTAAATAAGTGTTTTCAAAATAGAAAGGATATTTTCTCAAGAAATGTCTAAAGTGATCTTTCAAAATCATTTTCTATCTAAGATGACATCCTTTGATGTTACTCAAAGTAAAAAGGTTATTTTCCTAAAGAATTTTTATAATATTTTTAAAAGTATTTTAATCAATTACAATAACCTTTTATGTTATGTATTTCTTATAAATTATGTATATATGTCTCTCACATATATACATAGTTTATTATCTCTTCCTTTGACGGGGTGACACATGGATTATGATCATTTATCAAATGCCTTTATTATGACGTTTCCTAGGAATATGATAGGAAGAAATATTATAAAACTCATTTTATTTCTATGGGTAATTTTTATGTTATGAATTATGATTGATTTCCTTTATGTGTAACACATAGATCATGAACATGTTATGATCAGTGTGCCCAGATAGTGCTCCAATGAATTAGGTAATGTTATGGTCTCATGAAACATCATGTATGGGATTAGGGAGTAAACCTAATCCATTATGGGACTTTGTATTCCATGTGACTTTGTCTAAGAATTTATCCTTGGAACATTTTTATGTCATTTTTGTGTTGCTTCCACATTTCCAATGATTCCATGATTATATGCTAACTTTTTATTTATGTTATCCTTACATAGGATTACTCATGTTCCTTATATTTTATGATATCATGTTATATTGTTGACTCACATGTTATGTTTCCTTACCATATTTATTCTCTTCTTGAGTTTTTTAGCTCACCTTTTTTTATGTAGTCCTCGGGTTATCTCATGTAGTTTTATGGGTTCAAATAAATTTTAGGATCTCACTAAGGAAAATAAAAAATAAGGATTTCATGTTTTGGTTTCCTTTAATTTATTTTAATACTAGTCTTATAAATACATTATGCCTCATGATCTTTGGTTTATAATTAATGTATGTTTATATTAAAAATCATGTAATAATATTTTTAAAAGTATTGGGCCCTCATACTCTACTATATCTAAAGGTACATGTAGTAGTCACAAAATTACCATTGATTTCTCTTCAAAATTCACTACCTTGTGTACCCTACCAATATCAGAATAGAGACCCCACTTGAAAATGTTCTGGAATATTGAGGAACTATAATTAGATCCCAAAATAATGATATATTTTTTATTCTATACCCACCCATTGATTAATCCCAACCATTAAGGTTTGACGTAATGGTAAGACTATAAAAATTCACTTGTTGGACTTCCTAAGGCTCGGTCACTATAATGTATAATGAGATTCATCTAATGAAAAACTATGACATCATCCTAGTCTGTATGATGCAAGTTCATGTTAGTGATCCAACCCAAGAATCACCCATGATCCAACGTTCCACTAACCCATCACCCAAATACTTTAAAGTTAAGACATCCACAACCCATTATATCATAAAATATCTGAACTAGTCATAGTAATCCTTAGTGAGACTAGGCATAAGAATACTTGAACATGGGTTTGTAAATAACCCAATAAGAATATAGGGTAAGATTCTTATATGTATATGAAAATGATACCATAAAAACATGATAAGAAAATAGCTTTCACTTTTCTAAAGCTATGGGAATGACTATGTACCCACTCATACCTTGGAAAACATCATATAAGGTTACTCATCCTAAAATTACTTCCTAAAAACACCACCTAACTGAGAAATTCATCCTAGGTTGGTTCTTGAAAAATAAGGTGATCCTAAATTTCCAATTACCCTAAACTAGACTGTCAATTTCCACAATTCAGTTGGAAATAAATAAGAGATGTTTACAACCTACCTCAGCTGCTCTTGAATGATAAATGTTCCTACCCTATTGAAAATATGAATAAATACCTTAGAATATGTGATAACGAATCACTGAGTGTAGTAATATGTATGAAATTTAATTCAAAGAACCACTGCATTCCCAAGATTATTGTAAATCCATCTCTAAGATAGAAGATTCCACCAAATACAAAACATGTTTATGGTAATTGAGTATAGTGAGAAATCTAGATCCTAGAATATCCTACAATGCATGAGATATCTTGATGCTCATACCTTTAGACATCATCTATCATAACCTCATATTTTCTATCCAAAAATTATGTATTATCGTAGAAATATAATAACCTGACTATCCAATATAATAAGGATAATATGTATGCTTTCACATCCATCATGAAAAGAAAGACCAGCATAGGAAACACAACTAACACCACAAATTCCTTAACGAAATATCAATCCACATATTTCTTAGGCACAATAGCTAACTAATACCAATTATAAAAAGATATCATATGGTTTTAAACCCCCAATTCACCGTATTACAATTTCCCCTATAAAACTACATATAATGTTCTCAAGATTCCAAAATAATGAAATGGTTTTCATTAAACACTTTCACTTTTAAAAATACATTTAAATAAATAGTTCAAAAATACAAACACTAAAAAACTATTCAAAAAATACATCTTTATAAAATATTTATGAAAACCAGCATGAAACAAAGCCACATTTATAAAATAAAACTTTATAGTGGTATTATTTAATTTAAAAACTTTTTTATCAACAAACACATCAATATCAAGTAGATCACATAAACACCACCACAAAAATCATGTAAGTACCAATAAAAAAATTGAAAAAAAATCATGGATCATTTCATAAACATGAAAAGGTTACTAGATTCATTATCAACTCATGATCAATAAACTAGTTTAATATTAAGACCAGTTACCTTATGTTTAGAGGAAATCTTAATCATATTATTTTATTTTCATGTAGGAAGAAAACAATATTTCACAACACATATTCTACATTCATATTTCATGTAATTATGTTTGATACTTAAATGTAATACTCAATAACATTTGTTACAAAATAAGAATTCTCAATTAATGCATGAATTAAACAAAAAAATTTAATATATCATATATTTCAACATTCTATCATAGAAAATAATTTAATAATCATAAATATAATAAACAAATTAAACATTACAGAAATCTATCTCATTTAATATTATTCCATTATACTTAATGTGTTATTAATTATATTGTACATATTTAATTAACTATGAATATAATATATAATAACTCATGTTATTCATTATTATAATTTAAATTTAACCACAACAAAAATAATCCAACTTCTAGCATGATTTTTCTAATTACAGTCATAGTGTATTTGTCACATGTCGACCTCAAAAAAAATATTTATTTTAATTATTTCTATCCTTTCATTTTGTTTTCAGGCCAGTCTAGGTAGAATTTTAAAATTTTCAAGCGAAGTGGGGTCCTTTTCATGAGTTACGTAAGGTTAATAATAATCGTGTGATAATCGTCTGTGAGGTTCTGTCATCGGTCAGTGCCATTTAGCACGGTTTTCTCAACCATGCGTCTACCTACTAGTAAATTGTGTGGGCTAACTATATTCAAAAATAAAATAAATTAAATGGAAATAAAATATATAAATAAAATAAATTTTAATAAAGTGTTTTAATAAAAATAATAATTATTATTATTATTATTTATTTTTATTTTTTTATTATTATTATATTTAAGTTTTTTTTATTTCATTTTATTTTTCTTTTGTTTTTTTCACTATTTATTTTTATAATTTCATTTTTTTTCTTTTCCCTCTTTTCTCTATTCCCTCCCTCTTCCCTGCATCGTGTTCGTCCCCCCATCCCTTCTCCTTCAACATGCACAGACCCCCCCCCCCTTGATCGGAACCCTACCACATAGCTGGCCTCCTTCCCTCTAGTGGCTTCTCCTCATATGGCTGGCCTCGTCCCCTCTGACGGATCCTACTCACGTCGTCCGGATGAGATGTGATGTGCCACCCCCTCTCGGACCCTCCTCTCTCTGGTGATTTCAACTGGATTTCTTCTATTTTTTCGGTTGGCTTCTCGAGGTATGCCCCTCTTCTCCCTCTCCTTTCATTTTCAGACGTGATTTGGCAACCCCATCGCCTGGTATGGATTTGGCCGAACTTAGGGTTTGAATGGTAATTTGATTTTCAGTTTTCATCTGATATAGGGTTGTTAAAAGGCCTCTTTAGTTGTATTGGTACATGTTTTGATGTTCGCTATCGAAGGAAAATTTGATTTGGGTCGTTTCTATTCATCAGTCGCTGATTGAGGTGAGATTTATTCTGTTGTTTTGTTTTATTTTATTTTATTTAGAGTCTTATAGTTTATATGAGTGCATGTTAAATTAATTAGAGGTGTGTTGGTCTTTACCACCTTAATTTTGGATACCTTTTGATGTTAGAGTGAGTTTTGGTCAATGATAGAGGGCGCAAAATCATATACTTATGGTATGTATATAATATATATATATATATATATATCCTCTATGTATGTATTCCTTCATGGAATGAGGAATACGTGCATTGTAGTATGGATATATATATATTTATAAGTATGTACATGTGATTGTGGGATGGTTGTGAGTGGTTGCGCCTATTTTGTCAAGTTTTGAAGTGTCTCGACATGGTCTGGTCCCTTATTGAGGTAGGTTCCCCATGCTCGTTCCTTTTATTTTTAATTCCCTGATTGCTTAGAAATTTAAAATTGTGTTTTTATATTTATGTGGTAAACATATGTGTATATATTCATATCAATGAGTTTGGTAAAAATAAATTACGCCTCTTGGATTTGGTTACTATTTGTTTTTATAACATGTCTAAGAATGGTTGCAAGTTGCTTTTAAATATAATGTATCCTAAGTGTTTTATAATAGTTTACTAAATGATTTCTTAACTTGTGAAGTGTAATTTTGTAGAACTTAAAGGCTTTGTTTAAATGTGTTATGTAATAATTGGCTTGTTTGAAACCTTGAAAGGTTTTGGGTGTTTATTATAATTTTATGATGTTCCATTAGATGCTGTAAAATCCAAGGGTTCACAAATTGCATACATGAGTGTGCCTTGAAAAGAATATGTCACTTTCAAACAATGGTTCTTTGATCTCTAAATGTAATGTTGGTGTATTGGGTAACTTAAAAATGGTTCCGAGTATGTTCCTAAAAACTCAGCTTGTTTGGTACTTTAGAAAGGAAGATTGATTTATAAATATTAATAAAGGTCATTTGGTATCTTGGGTTGTTTAGTGAATTTTCATTTTTTTTATAAAAATATTGAAAATGGAACTAGATTTTAAAATGTAAAGGCCTATATGGAAAAGTTTTTATGAAAGCGGTGTTTCAAATTTTTTATAAATGGTTTGGAATATTATAATGGTATATTGGAATGATAGTATTAAAATCTCAGTTGGCACCTTACTTCATTTTGGAAGTGAAATTTTGTTTTGAAAGTGTGAACGCGTGGTTGGAAACTTCGAGTGTTTTGTGAAATGGTTTAAAATTTCATGTGATGTAATGGCCCAGTTGGCACTTGTGATTGGTTTGTTTTATGGTGGGAACCCCTATCTATGATTCCCCTTTATGGTTTATCTATATGTGTTGTCTTTGTTTGGGGTAGGAAAGTGTGATGACGGTAGGTAAGGTGAGTGATGTGTGCAAGGGCCTCCTACTTACATAGTATATTATTACCATGGGTTTCCTAAGCGTATTTTAGAGGGTCTAGTGATGGTTGTGGATCAACCCCGGTTAGTTGGGTTGGTACACCCTATATTTGTTGTTAGGTCAGGTGAGATATACCACTTGATTGGCATGTTGTGGGTGGCTAGTTAGTTATAGACTTAGGGGCTTCACCATACGTCAGCAGGTTGTTTTGAACCGAGTACGTCCAGGGATCTCTCTTGAGATTTTTATGAAATTCTCATGGTTGAAAACTTATGTGTTCATTCTTTCTTCTGTATCACTTTTGGTTATTTGATCTCATGAAATTTTTACTTTTATTTTTTCTATTAAATGACATGTTTTGGTACTAGTTAGATTTTAAAATAACTCATTACAATGACTTATATTCTTTGGTAATTGATTTGAAAAAAAAAGGAATGAAAAAGGGGTTTTCCTTAAAAGTAAAATTTTATTACCTATTTTGATAAAATATTGTAGAACCATACTTTTATATATTCTATTTTAAAACTAGAAATAAAGGACTTCATTTTAGAGGTGGGGCATCAGGCATGGTTTATTTTAACATTCCTATTGATCATCTCGGTGCTCACGCATACTGTAACACCCCAGGTAAATAAAGAATATGACATTATCATATTTATCCATATTTGTGAATAAAATATTAATATGACTTTAAAGGGGATGCTATGCTCGATGGAATACCCAACACGCAACAACGAGTTTCTTGGGAATCTTACGTTGCACTCTAATAATAAAATAATATTATTTTAAATGGCAGTTAACATGTAGTCATTGTATTGGAGGGAATGGATAGAAATAACTAAAATATGATTATATATGTTTTTAATTGTTTTTACATTTATCCAATAAAAGATAAAGGCTTAAAATACGGAAAGAATTCAATTTTAGGCGTATATGCCCTAGTTTTCACTAAAGGTTCACTTATCACCTTTTGATGGAGAACCATAATTAATTATAGTTTTGTTCACTCTTATACATTCTATTGTACCAAATAAAACTCTTCTTTAGAATCGGGACATCAAAATTTACTTTGTGTAAATTTTTGGTATCTTTCCGATAAAGTTCATTTTTTATGAATAGTGTAAAATGTTGTATTTTAATTCAAACCACTTTTTAATATAATTTATTTATATGATTAGATTATCTTTTTAATTGGTTTTAAATTGAAATTAGAATATATTTTTACCATTAAATCCAATAGTGGTCATTGGAATTAATTTCACTTTGAAATCGGACTTAAACTAGTGTCAATCTTTTGATACTTATTGTTTCATAAAAACACGATATTTGTCATGACAGCGAGAATTAATTATTAAATTAATTAATGTGACTTATATGTTTTTAATTTTATAAAATAGACTTCATTTTTGAATTCGGAATATCAAATATAGCTTAGGGGTGAATTTTTTGTAATTTTCTGAAAAACTTCAATTTTTGGATGAATAGTGAAACCACTAAGTGGTACTTATAAAAACTGATTTTCTGTTTAAATGAAATTTTTCCACATTTGTGTTTTGAATTTCAAAAATCCGACATACATGGTTGTCATTAAGAAGTAAAATGTGGTTCAATGGGATTAAAATAATTTTTTGGTGAATAGTAACTTATTAAGTTTTTAATCGTGATTAGAGGTAATTAGTGTAGTTTAAGGTAAAAATAGTGTTTTAATAATATGAAATGAACTTGACACATGTCCTAACCTCATTTTATGTGTCATGGCCGACCAAGACAATCCATGGGTCAACTTGGGGACCCCATGGAGCCACTTTGGTTGGGAAATGACATAAATAACTTTTTATTTAATGTTAACGTAAAAATGACACACACATAAGATGTTTTACTAAAACAATTTTTACATGGGGTTATACAAGTCATAATTTTGAATATAAATATTCATTGGAAATCAAAAAAGATTTTCTAAATCATAGTATTTTTTTATATAATTTTTAGATGTTAAATAAATTAAATTATTTATGACATCATGATGATGCAGCGATGACCTCATTATTTAACGATTTAAATAAAATGGAAAGATAATGTAATATCTAAGACCTAAACATGTCCAAAACCTATTGGATGAGTGGATTTCTAACCCTTATCACCTTATCCTAGAAACACATCAATGTGGTACCTCTTAAATCCGAATACCATTTTAAAATAAAGTGACTTTTCTTTACCTTCCAAGAGTGCCCCTCCTCTCCTCTTATAAAAGGCCCCCACCTCAACCTCCTTACCCACACTCCCAAATCCTTTGAATCGGATAAAACCTGCCCATTTTTTCTCTCCACTTCCCTCTCTTACTCCTTGAAGCCTCACTTTGGTCAGAAGTCTTCCCAAGGAAGCCTTTGAGCTCAAACCAAGGGGAGTTACCCGATTTTAAGGTAATGTCTTCTTTTGAGTCCTTTTGTTTTATTTTGCTTCTCCAACCGCCTAAACACTTTTTATTATTTTGTTTTGTAACAACTTCAGTATCCTCAATATACTAGGATGTTGTTATAAGAAGTATCCGAGCTACACTTACACACACCTACATCTAATGGTTAAAGAACATACTGTTTCTGTGGATGGCGAATTTCTGCCTCCCGAAACGATGATTGTTCAACATTCTTTTAACACCTTCAAAGGTGTCCATTGAGATGACACTATATTTATATATGATATATAATATGTTTATGTTTTCCTTAAGCTTCTGTATTTTTCATTTTGGACATACCTTTATGGTTTCCATTATGGGTAAACACGATATCTTCATTTAAGGAAGTGTGGACTACCGCCCCCTCAAAGTGATGTGATTCGTTAATGCCATATATGGGATGTGTAAAGGATGGATTTAAAGTTATTATATATGATGTTATACTGGAATTATAATATACCTATATATAATTATTATTTATTTCCATTAAAGTATGAGATAGAAATGAAAGTAGCGTTCATGCGTACGTACGACTTACCGTCTCCATGAACGATGCATTTCATTTCTTATCCCCAAATGTAATGTACTATTAAAATTACATGTATATAATGGATATATATAATTAATGATATATCTAAATGATGAATATAATTATGGAATTAAAATATACATACCTCTCATTTAGTTTTAATTCCATTAATATGACAAAGAAATGAAAGTAGTGTTCATGCGTACGTACGGCTTACCGTCTCCATGAACGGTGCATTTCATTTCTTACCTCTAAACGATTATGTAATATTATAAATACATGTATATGCTGGATATATATGATATATATTCTATCCAAATCATGAATATCATTCTGGATATAATGAACCTTTGACCACACGAACAACATGTAATTGTAAGAAGTCCACTTTCGACTTAAGAACCAAATATCGACAAAATAAACATTATTAACTTAAATGGTTACATAATGTTTATAACATGGAAATAAGTGATATAAAAGGAATAATGAACTTTAAAAAGGTTCTTAATCAAGTAGAAATTAACTCAAGTTTATTATTCAGGACATTAAAGAATGATCGAGTCAAGTCGGACCCGAGGTAAGGGATCTTACTCCTCTATTTCTTTTTAAGTACACCCTTTTATGTCATTCCTTTTAAGCTCATATTTCTTGTGATTGGGATGTTATTTTATATTAATCTTATGGTAATTTTTATGTTCATATGATGAGAGACCCTATTTCCTCTCATCAATCCAATTTGGAAGTTTTAAGTGGCGACGTTAGGCTGCCGAGTTTTCGTTAGGGATTTTTCATCTCACTTTTATTCCCGTGAGATTTATGCTACATTTGCCACAATTTCGATTGAGTGGTGTACGTACTGCCCATTATTCTAATCTTTTTGTAATATAATTTCGTTTTATGATCATTTAAATCAATGATGTATTGTCCTTCTTTCATGGGGTGTATGTTTTGAAAGATACCCAAGTCGGTAAGGGAACCTTTCACCCTTCTCTTTTTAAAAGACTTCTTTTGTTGGGTCTTTTAATTTACATATTGTTATGTTGGGATATGTTCTTATATATCCTTATTTATGTAAATTTTATGTCCAAGTGATGAGATCCCCTTTATCTCTCTCATCAACCCTTTTTGTAAAATTTTATGTGATGCCGTTAGGCTGTCGAATTTTATCAAGGGAACTTCTTAACCCAATTTCGATTTCTTTGGGTTCAACATGTAGTTATTGAATATGTCATCCTTTGAATATGTGTGAATAACCTTTGATTATTTTACACTTAATATCCACTTATATTTGGTGTATTCGTTTGTCACACATTATTATGTAATTGGTTTATCCTTAAACCAAGGATACCGTCTTTGTAAGGGACTTTGTCTCAATCTCCTTTCATTGAGGCGTATTTCGTTTTATACATAACTTTCTTTTATACGGTGTATAAACCCCTTTGACTTTTACTTTTATACAAAAGGAATATTTTTCTACAAAGCATTTTACTAAACGACAAAAAGGAATGTTTTTTTAACGTACGCGGTGACAACGACCTTTTCCACCGCCGCGAGTATTATTTGGTCTTTGGCTTCCTCAACAAGCCGTAATGTTTTTAAAATAAAATAAATACCATATACTCTTTTATGCATTTTGGTATTGAAAATTGTTTTGATAAAGGATTATATTATGTCAATATATCTATGATATATTGTGGCTGAAATGTGGAAATGTTATCATTCCTTTATATTGGATTTATGTTTTATGATTTTATAATGGTACTTGGACATTTTAACGGGTGGTTACGTGATAAACCATATGACGGGTGATGCCGTGAATACCAGGACGGGTGGTTACCTTATAACCTCTAATGCATTGGGTATGGAAGTCGGCCGTATGGCTATTCCATTAAGTATGTATGGAAATTGGCTGTATGGCTATTCCATTAAGTGATATGTGTGGAAGTCGACCTTATGGTTATTCCACTTAAGTATGTTTATGTCCCAAGTTACCTTTATATGTTATGTGATCTTTATATGGGTTTTATGGTAATCTTTTGGTTACAAAAGGGTAAGTAATGAACTTTTATTCAGCGAAGAGTTTTTACTACTTCAAAGAGGTGAAAAGTATTACTTTGATATAGTATACATGGTTTACTTGTTGTTTTGAAAAACTAACAGTTTTCATTCTTTGTGTATCCCTTACTGAGATTTTTATGTTCATCCCAAGTTTTTGAAATGTTTTTCACAGGACTTAGCGTGGAATAGGGTCAAGGATGGGATCAAGGGAAAGTCATGCTACCTAAAACATGGAACTATACATGTTTATTTTTAAGACTTTTTATTTTATGGAAATTTAGTAGAAGCGACTACTTTGTAATCTTTTGAGATGTAATAGTTATGTCCTAATTCTCTAAAACTCTAAACCTGAAAAGATCCTCAATGTGAATTACTCATTTAATTCAATATTAAGTAAGGTTTAAGGCTGGGGCCTTATACATACTCTATCTTTTCAATTGCAGGTTCTCCAAGTTTTGGATCGTTCTAGGAGAGAGTGTGGTTCTGTGGTTGATAGTGACCCACGCAGTCACCTGGAGGTATATATATTTGTCTAGTTTTATTATATTTTCACTGCTAGAGTTTAATTTTATTGTTCTTTTGATTCATGTTTATTTATTTTTCTTTATGGACCAAATTGTTCCAAATATCATTATTTTTATGCCCGACACTAGTTTCCAAAACATGGGTACTAAGAACGCACTTCGAGTCTTATCGCAGACCGACTCAGGTGACCGATTTAGGGTTGACTTAGGTTGGTTCATTATATTATTGTACTTCTAAATCATTAAATTAAAATGAACATATAACATGTCTCAAGAAATTAAATTCTAAAAAAAATTACTGAATAACATGTAAAAGGTTCTATACAATATATATATATATATATATGATAAAGCAATAACCAGGTATGAAAATAAACATGAAATTATGTTTTTTAGTTCTTATTATAAATTTGTTAATATTATCTTAAAATAGCATGGATTTTAATTACCATTACTCAATTTCCTCTAATTAGAGACTTTAATTATTATAGTTCCATTTCCACATCAATTTCTTGCTCCTTCAAATAATAAAAAATTAAAAAGTCATAAAAAAACTCAATGATAGAAATAAAAAACACAAATCATAGAGCCAAACTAGATTTACCATATTCTAAAAACGATTTCTTAGAAACTCTTAATTTCATACATAAGAAAAACCAACCATTTCTATAATAAAAAATTATAATGTTACCATTTACCAATGCATAACCAATAAAACATCATATGAATATTGTAATCCTAATAAGAAGTATCTTTAATAATTCATGATACATAACTATCATCATCTAAACCAATGAAGATGTAATAAAGACAAACATAGAAGTGATTAACAACACTTTTCATACCTGAACTACCCTGGTAAATTAAAGTTCAATATAAAGGGGTTAGTTATTTATTTTATAATCTATATTTAAAATACTAACACATATTATATCCATGTTTATCATCCCAACTGATGGACCATACCAAATTGATACCATTTGTAACATTTAGACTCCAAACTATTGTCTTGGGAAGGACTGAAATTCCATTGGCCTTAGGTTACATCCCTTAGACACCAAATCCTAGAAATAAATTCCAAGGGTATAAAATATTTTTTAGGGAAAATTTGACCTTTCATAGGAAACAACCTAAATCAAACATCCTAATAAAATGTATAAACATAATTTATGAATGAAATAATGCCAAAATCCATTACAAAACATATCCATATAGGGATATCATAGTGTATAAATCAACTAAAATATAAGACTATAGGAATAAAATAACAAAAATGAAATACAAGGTTCCCATGCAGCACTCTCCTATACTCTATAAGTCTGATACCACCAAGATCATAACACCATTCAAATCCAAATATAAAGACATATTACCAGCATATAAAAGGTTCCTCTCCTTAACTTCATCATAAAGAACAATTACTACATATTCACTAAAGTGCATATACAGGGGAAAAGTGTATAATCTCATTAGGAAATACATTAGATACTTCACACAAATGCCACTTAAACAAGAATAAGTTATTTAACATTTTATATAAAACAAGAGAGAAGAAATGTATAAAGAATAGTCCAAAAGAAAACCATGCTAATAACTCACACCAAAAATACCACAAAACTATTTTTTTGTATTTTTTAAATAAAATCAATTTTAGGTTAAGTGACAACCATACAAGGAAAAGAGTGTGGACCCCAAGGAAATATTCCATTGTAGGAATGATCCTCTCAGACCTCATGACCACTACACATACTGAACAAAGAGCCACTGACACTTTCATACCAAGTGAACATCCATTATTTTCATAGTTTAATCCACACCATAACTCCCACATCCATACTAAGTGAACAACCATTACAATACACACTCTCATTTAATGAGAACAATGGATGAAACTTCCATTATAGACCTTTTTGAGTGGACCAAAATCATGATCAAAACCCCATTCTGACTAACCCAATTCATCACTTGGATGTGCCTATTATCATTCCCCTAAATTTAGCACCATTAGCCAAGTCTAAACCAATAAGGAACCATACCAATGAAAATAATAAATGCACATAAATTCATGTCCATGAAAATTTTATCCTTACAGAAACCATGTTTTCTCAAATAACTTTACAAGGTACACATTCAATCCAAGTTTAACACATGCCAAAATCATTATTTTGAGCCAAAAAAATTATATTTATGAAAATTATTTAGCTAGTATCAAAGAAGGTATTTTAAAATTAAAAATAATATTTAAATTTATTTGACGAAGGAGAGTAGTATAAAATCCACTTACCTTCATCATGTTCATATAGAATAATCTAAGAAAAATAATCTTTATAAGTAAGAGACTCAACATAAATCATCTATTGGAACATTTGGTTAGAGATACCTTTCAAAGAGAGAAATAATAAGGTTTTTAATTAAGTTATGTGTCCCAAAAATCAAATATATATACCCCTAAAAAATATCACATCGTTTCTCATAATAGTATTTATCATCCCCCAAAATTAAATGGTGGTTTTGGCCACTTTAAAAATAAGTTTGAATGATGCCACACCTTGCACCATGACATGGTGAAAGTAGTTTTGAATTCCTAGAAAGACTCCATGGCTAGGATCACTTCATAATTAATACCCCCTTGTTTCTTTCTCTATGTATGTGAAACTCAACCTTCTATAACCTCAAAACGCCACCATGGACAACGAATCCCCATTTTGGTTGTCTCTATTTCGTAAAAGTGGATCATCCCATGAAAAACACCCACTACCATGACATAGTTCACCTATAGTCCTCGTTTCCAACTCACTAATTCCAGATCAAACATTACTTGGTCCATCATTCTATGATCTCTCGCTCACCATTTCATACTCCTTGTTTTACTCAAGGAGACCTTATCATGCATCATACCTAGAAAAATGGCTGCATGTGTGTTCTTTATGCCAAGGGAAACTGTACTAATCTCCCTATAGAACAACACTAACCTTCTATGGTGTGGTGATCCTCTTAATTTCTCACAGGGGAAATCCTCTATAAAAAAACAATGATCAAAGTGGATTCCCCATGGGGAACAAAGAACCATAATGGTATAAAGAAATGCCTATAGTATCCATATGATTATGACCATGGATTACACTATAGTATCCACCATGGAATAGTGAATAACAATGATCCAAAACCTTCCCTATTTAATCAAGTCCCACTCCAAAACATTCTATAACTAATACAATACATTTAATCACTTAAAATACACAATAAAAAAGAGGTATACCACAAATTGGAAAAGTAACAATATCATATCATAAACATATATCAAGTAGAACCATAAATACATTCATATCATATTGTATTGGGCCGGCCACATATGTCCTATAGAATAATAGACTGGTCAAACCACCCATGTTTCATAACATAGAGGACAAACCCAATCACCCATATCCCATAACGTACTAATATAATAGGATATAAATCATTACCTGATGGGTTGGATGGCTATATATTTTTAGACCCACCTATCAAATAATGATATATCCATATATATGTATGGTTGTGTACTACATAAATATGAAAATAATCATAAATTAAAAAAAATCTTAGAATGAATGACCCGTGGAAATAAAACAAGTTAAATGGAATATTCCATGAGGTATAAAAAATCTAAATAGGATATCTAGGTAAATAACCTTTAATTGGGATAATGAAGTACAAGGTATTAACATCATATATAATAAAATGGTATATGGTTATGACAATGGGTCTCTCTACTTAATAGAATGTTAAGGTTATTTAGGAGAAAACCCTTCAATCAAGAGAATAAAATATAGTGAATTCATAATGGAAAGGTATTTCTATAAATTTTATCTTTAATAATGGTATAGGATAAGGAAAGATAAATTTGTGATGTATCAATCCTCTCATAAGTATTTTTTCACATCATTTATGATACCTAGGAACTCAAATAATGAACCAAATAATTATTTCAGTATAGTAAAAACTTATGAATTGGTATTATAAGAGGGAGTATAATATAAGTAACTTTAAAATGGTGGAACTTAAAAATTTATTGATATAGATAAAAAATTCTTCATAGGAAGATAAGAAATTATAAATATTTATGAAAATAGTTTCTTAGTTATTACACAATATTGAAATAATCACAAATAAATAAAATAATGGCCTACAAATAATTCTTAATAAATTATATAACGATAAAAATATTTCAAAAAATAATTATTTTAGATGTGTAATAATTTTATTAAAAAGGTAACTTAATAAGATATGAAAATGGAAAATAAATCACGTAAAAAATACTTGTTATTTTTTTGTTAAAGACTTTTAAATATTTAATTTAATAATAATACATCTCAGTAATAGAGCTTTGAAAAGAAATAAATTATAAGTAGAAGAAACATGAAGATAAAGAAATTAAATTGTATAGAAGTTAAAAGAAATGATTTTTATCATTTTTAAATAGTTTAATGTAACCCACATCTATGAAAAGATATAAAATTTAATTTTAAATATAATTAAATAGAAATACGATATATACATATGATAATACAAATTTAACTTTAAAAATAAGTAAAAACCATTTGTGGTAAGAAAAAACTATAATATAGAAGATAAATAACAAAAATAGAGAGAAGAAACTATTCTTTAAAATGGCACATTTTATGAGAAAAAAAATACATTCAAAAAAAATTTTTGGTAATTAAATGTAAATTCCTTAGATGAAAAGAGGAAGTTAAATTTTAGATATTCATGAGGTTGAATATGCCAAACTTGAAATAATATATTCAAAGGAGTATAACTAAATGAAAAGAGATTAAGGTAATAAAACCCTTATAAACATCATACTAAATGAAGTATAAATAAATTAATTAATAAAATACTTATAAATATTCAAAGTTAATATAAGATAATAAATAGGATATTTTATATAGAAATAATATAGAAATACTATAACTAAAATTATATATATAGAATCTAAAATAAAGAAGATATTTTTTGATGAAATCCTCTTACGAACATCATAATTTGTAAGTTATTAAAGATTTATCAAATATAGGATAGAAAAAGTAATATATATATATATATCCCCTAAAATAAGAGTTAAAAAGATCAATATACATCCAAAGGTAAAAATTTATAATATATAAAATATGATAGATAATAAAAAATTAATTTTGGTTGTAAAACCCTAATATTTTAGTATGAATTAATTTAAATAAATATCCTATTAAATATCAAGTATCATAAGAAACACTAAACCATGAAAAGTGATATATATATATATACATACTTTACTAGAGTGCAAGGAAAAAATTAATACATTAGGAATATAAAATATATAAACAAATAAATTAACACTCATTGGTAATTAATATGATCAAAAACTCTACGAGATATGAGTTGAAGGACCAACTAATACCCACTAAAAAATTTATTAGAAAATTAAAGGAGTATAGTTTATTTCATTAAGTGAAACATGCATTCATAAACAAAAAATACAGTGAAAATAGACCAGAAATGCACTATACTATTTTCATAGGATGCTCCATATGATCAATTAAAAATTAAAATTAAAACATTGAAAAAATTCATTAACATTAAAATAAAGTGATTCTTATAGAATCTAGACTCCTAAGATGAGTTTTTAAGCCTCTGAGTAACATAGTGAGTGGAAAATGCAACCTTGATCAGGTTTCATCATTCTTATTAGTGAATCACCTCTTTATAAAATTAGTCATCATGGAAATATTTATACTGATATGAGTATGTGGTCAGTGAATTCATGAGTAGTTATTTAATTTTAGTGAAATTTAGGAATTAGAAGGTAAGGAAGTGTCAGTATAAGAATTATTTCATCTATAAATGGGAAGAAAATGTGTGTCCAAACCTCTAGAATATCGTAGTATTGGGCAGACAACTGAGATTTTTTCTTGATATGAGCACTAATAAGATCCCAGAGGTGTAAAATCAGTAATGGGTAGATGTTTCTATACCAAATAAGGAATATAAATTTAGTATTCATCTAGAAAAATTAAAATTGTATCATGAAAGAATCCACCCAACATAAAATAAATAAATTCCTCACTCAATGGATTGATGCGTAGCTACTTCCCATATTCTGGATTTGCACAACCCTTACCAGAAGCAAGGAAATAATTTCATCATAATAAAAAATACATCATAATTTTTCAACCATCATGCTCAATTATTCCCATAGTATATTCAAAAACTCATAATTTGGATTCTTATCAAATTATAATTCAATTTTAAGTAACATGTGTACTCTAAGATTAAGATACTCATTAACTAACATCCCACCTATTTATATCTATTAAAACCTAAAATATTATTTTAATTAACATAGTAGTATTTTTCCTCTGTAAGACACTCTTTAATAAGATGATTTTCATTCCTAAGATTGGAAACATCTTCATCCATAGAGGATGATTCATTGAAGTATGATTTATCAGAGGATGAGAGAGGATTCTCTACAATAGGTTTAGGGGAAGTGTATATTTTCTCCTCAATATGAATCATGGAGGATCTAGTTACAATTTTCCTCTTCAGGTTACTATAATTCTTATGTTTTTGGGTCTTTCTAGGGTGTGGAGTGATAAATATATCTAAATCCACCAATGTTTTCTTCCATTTTGTAACACCATAGCATAAGAAATCTTCTTTAATTTGGAAATCTTGTTCTTATGTTTTATGAATAGATTCATCATAATTATGAACCTTATGAGCCTCATCCTCCTTATATGTGGTTTGGGAATCATAAAGAGTGGCCAAAATCCATACAAACCTACTACCTCAAGTATATCCTAATTATTCTTAGAGGGGCCAATAGAATTCATAGACACAATATAAAACTAGTTTTTCTTTGAGGTATAAAACCTTAAGTTTTTTGATTAATTATTTGTTTTAGACCTAATATGGTTTCCTAATGACGTCATAAAGGTTTCAAGGGTGTCTGGGTCGTATTAAGATCTTTAAACCTTATATTTTAAAGGAAATATTTGGGTCGTACAGTTAGTAGAAACCATACCAGGTGGTCTAGTGTTATGTTTGGAGCTGCACAATTTGTTCTAACCATGCCCCCCAGGCTGCACAGTTGTGAGACTTCTGTAGGTCTGATTTTAGATTTATTTTTCATGGGTTATACATGGTTAGTTAGACCTTGCATCCATCCCATGTGAGGGGTGTCTTGGGGTAGAGTTGTGTGCACTATTGGTGCACGATTTGGAAAACTGTGCAGCCAAACCATGTGACCCTTTAAATTTAGGTTGATTTTACCATTTTTTTCCTCTCTATTTATGATTATCACATCCATATATTTTCTTCATTTCTAGTGTATATAACCTCCTCGTCTCAATTTAATCTCACATCTCACACCTAATCTAGTTTCTTTGATATCACCTCATTCCAGACTCCAATCTAGCCATTGTATGTCACATTGGATCTATCTCAGTAAGAGATCTAGTCCACTATCTTATCCTATTAGTTTTTTTCATCCATTTTGAAATCCTAATAAAGGATCATATCCCCTATTTTCAGGGAATTCCTCTATTCTTATATTATATTTCGATCTAGTCCAAACTGAGGGCTACTACTAGACACGACATCTAATACAGGAATAAGGTAGGTGGTCTATGATTTGTCCCTAAAATTCACATCATATATAGATTATTTTTATTCTTTGTATGCCTATATTACTGATTTTAGCACTTTTAAATTCATCTTCTTTAATTTAAATTGTCTACATGGTATTCTAGATCCCTTTATACCTATGAACATTTTTTCCGCCTTTGAGGTGTCACATTTCGAGTGATGGTGAAATGGTCCAATGAGAATCGTCACCTTCCTTTTTTATAGAGACGGGTTCCCATCAAGTTCACCATTTCATTTGTTTCAAACCATTATACATCATTATCCTTTAAAGGAAGGTTGTATTAACCCTAAGGGGACTGGTTAATTCACCCCTTTCATATTAAGAAGGATATTCCATAGTCAGATGATCCCAACGGGTGATTTCCTGGGGTCAAGTACTTGTGAAATCGGTCCTCCTTGGATAAAACTTCCTCAGATGTTCTCTAATGTGTTTAATCATGGAGTCAGAAACACCCAACGGCCCTAGTATCCATGATTCATGGACCTACATTCCAAAGGTAGGTTCTTGTTGAACAATGGTTTGGCCAACTACACTTAAGAACTCCATTGGTCGAGAGGATGAGAATTCAGGCTCATCGTACCCTTCTGGGGGAGGATTATTGCCTATTCTGGGACTATATTATAGATCTAAGTCATGTTCATATGTTCTTTAATCCTTGGTTCATTCCCGAAGAGTGTGTAAATTGGATACCCCTAGTTTGCAGGATCATCATAATCATATATGAATTTGATGCTATGGAGGTGATGCTGACTTGAGCCATACAATAAGGCACTCTAGAGTTTATCTTTATATAATGGGATGAAAGGTGACTTGATGTTGGGATCAGACCCATAATATGGGTTTCTTATGTATCCTCGAGAGAGGAATTAGAACCCATGTAGTTTGGGATGGTTGGGGATTATGCAGGGATGCTTTCCAATTAGGGGGACATGATTGGGTGAACCCTTTTGGGATGGAACCCTTTTGATCTCAGGCCTTCAAGAAGGAATCCTACATATCCTAGTTTGATCAGTAATCAGAGTTCTCGTAGTTCAGAATTGTTGGGTCTTATGCATAGAAGCTTCCCATTTATAAAGACATGATTGGGTGAACCCTTTATGGGAGGGCACCCTTTTGAGCATGGGCCTTCAAGTATGCATCCTACGTATCTTGGTTTGATATGGAATCATAGTTCTCATAGTTCAGAATGGTGTGGATGTTGTAATCATCAAGAACCTCTAATACCTTGTGAGTCATGCTCGGTGTGAGAAACAAGATGATGTGAGAGATCCAACTAACCACATGCTACCTCTCTTGTTGTTGGGAGAGGACGAGCCTGCAGAGAATGGGGATAGGGCGATGGTGGACGAGGGCACAGAGTGATGAACCTTTCAATGTAAAATGAAATTAAAAGACATGTATCTCCGACTTAGAATATTGGGGACTTACCTTAGTGGGAGGGCCCCATAACACGTTCTGGGAAGGGGAGGAGTTATGTCCTCATTAAAGGGGTGAGCGAACATAAATCCTTCGACTGATCATCATTCCTCATTGAATGGAAAAGAATTTGATCACCCTTAATCCTTAGAATGGGGAGGTTCACTTTAGAATCCCAAGTTTGGACTCTGGGTTACCATAGGAATGTAGACCCACATACATTCTTGAAGCACGAACCATTGTGGGGAGAACCTTCGTGACTCGGCTTACCATGGGTATGTAGACTCAAAGGGGCGCATTGATGCACCCAATGGTGATCATATGGGTCCGGTGGATTTGGAGGAGGCTTTAGCCTAATTTCGGGGGATTGGTTCATAAAGGTATTATGGAGGAATGGATGGTAATGGAGGGTTGAGACTGGAACTCGAGGAAATAATACCTGAAAACACCACATTATGCATACTAATTTCTTATGCGAGATGGGGGAAGCTCGACATACCATAGTGGTATGTAGGCAGAGGGGTCTTCCACGTATTGATGTGGTACATAGGCATAGATATAGACCACCATGCACCATAGTGGTACGCAGACCATCATGCCTATTTGGGTTCCATACGCATACTGATATAGTATGCGGCGCTGGGTTAAATCCGCATAGTGGTACACTATGTGGAAAACCATATTGAAGGAGGGTATGAGGGATTATCATTCTCAAGGATTTCATCCACAAGAATTATGTGTTTTGTGGTTCTCCAATTAGGTTTGCAGTTCTGTAATTATTATCCAGTTCCCCCATTTTATAGTTTGCAGCCGGTTGTACTTGAAAAGAATGTGATTCGTAATTTGAGCTCTGTCAATAGATCAAAATTGAATCCATAATCATCTCCAAACTCTTTCTTCCAACATCTCGGTCCCCTTTAATATTTCATCATCTGTACCCTTCAATTCCTTATGTGCTCCCATTTATATAACATTAGGAAATCGTATCTATGGGCATGCAGCACCATTTGCGGAGGCCCATGAAGAGATATCCTGACGCACAGAATACTCGGTCAACTAGGGTTTTTAGAGGCTACAGTTAGTGATAATGGTTCACAAAACCCTACTAGTTTGCTTCATTCAAGAAACATTGAGTTTTTCGAGATGGTATGTGGATGGCCTTCACTCACTTAAGAGCTTTGGCGATGTGGTATGCGGTTCACCATGTTTGTTGGCCATCACCTTATGGATCGTTCCGCATACTGATGGTTCGTGATCTATGAGGTCCGTGAACCTTTCTTAGTGATGGTACATGGGCCTTTCAAAATCCTTTGAAAAATTAAATTCCTTCAAGTATCTTCTGAAATTTGCAACTTAATTTGAGTCCATTCACCTTTCTAGACTTGTTGGAGTACTTTCTTCTGTCTGTAAATTTATTGTGGGAGTATTTTCTTCCCTTGGAGAAATTTTCAGGACCCTAAAAATTCCCCCCATTAGAATGGGGTCCGTTCGGAATGAAAAGAGGACTATTCCGATGTAGAAGTGGTCCTGAACTGAAATGGTTAGATAATGCTCTAATTTTTATCTGAGCCAAGGGACTCAGTGATCCTAGTTCGACTATTTCTAAGGCTTTATAAAAAACCTCATGAACTTTTATAGACTCTTTTATAGTGTAACTCCTTGTTTTTACCCCTTGGATTACACTCAAACCCTTATAGATAGACTATATGTGTTACCACTATGAGTTAGCCTGACCCCTGAGGTTAAGTATTCCTTGGTTTCACCTTGGATCCTCTGTTATCATTATTTCCTATTACAATACTATTGACACTTTTACATATGATTTCATTATTATAAACTAAACCATAAATAAATAATTAAATGAATGCATATTCAGAGATACCAGCTATGGATGAAGTAGGTATGGGTTGTTTACATTGTAATGATTTGATTTTTATATACTTTTACATTTTTATAGTTTATATTCACGGATTGGATATGTATAGACACCATTAGTGGTGTCATACTAAGATTTATCTCACACCCTATTTGGGACGTCATTGGTACATGAGAAGATTATATGATCGTAGGTGTGGATAAAGGGAACCATCCCACTTTGGACACCTGAATTCTTTCTTTAGGATGGGAGATTAGTAGAAAATGATTGATCCATTTATCGGGATTCTTGGATATTTTTTTCCCTTTTTTGATCATTTTATATAACATGTATTATATGGTATTCCTTCTGATATGTATGTTTTCTTTCCTTTTTGTAGATACAGGCCATCATTTTTTTTATTTGATACAATTTACAACTTTTGATGATTATTTATTATTTGGATGCTTATGCTTATTCTTACTTTTGTTACCTTATTCATTATTATTATGGTTTCTCTGTTTATCCATCTTTCTCACTGATGTTCTCTACTTTGATCATAGGGAATAGTCTCTCCACTATCACATCATGGGCCCTCACTTATAGTTGGTAGTTTATAGCATATGGGGAGGTGTGTTTGAGGCCATGTGGCCAACCGGTTTCAATTACTTAGGAGTGAACCGAGTCAAAGAAGTCACAACTACATCCTGAGAAAAAAATCCCACATAATTCCTTCTATCTATCCACAGTGGTATCCTGCACTCTAACGGAACATCAGGTTTTCCTTTTTTAATCCAGATATCCTTTTTCCTAATAGGCAGTTGTAAAATGGGTTCCTTTAGTGACACATTATGAAAGAGATCATTAGAGTGACCAAATTTTAAACATTAAAAGTAGTAGTCTAGGATATTTTCATAATTCACCCTTTTCTAAAAACATTTCTTACAATTTTGAATCCATATAGTAGTGGGTATAGGTTTAAAGAGATCCACCTCTATAAAAAACTTATCAATAGAGGGTCTTTATCATTTTTAGGTTGATGAATCAAACTTAATGAGAGTACCAATGAGTTTTGGGAATGGTAGTTAGGCTATACAAATTAAATTGATGAATGGGGGCCTTGAAATACTAACCATATATGGACTACAGTTGGATTGATATCCTTCACAAAATTTTGTGTCCATTTTTCTTTATATTTTTTATTTTGATTTAAAAGATAAATTTTAGAATTATAGAATTTTAATTTGATGAAATGAACATAATTTTTTATATAAAAATATAAAAATTATCTTAGGTTGAATTGATAAGTCCCAATGTGAGAATGAGATATTAGTCAAGGGAGTGAATTGACTTCTTTAAAATAGTTTTTAAGTCTTATCAGAGTTAAGTAAATTGTTACAATTGGAATAAATATAAATTTAACATAATTTATTTTATAGTAGTTTGAATCTAATTGATCTTATGTTTACCATTCACTCCTCTCAAAGTAAGAGATAAATGGAACCCTCTATAACAGAATATTTGAATTTTTATAGGGAGTCTCAACAATTTACAATTAATTTTTAATCCCTAGATACTTAAAATAAGGCTGAATTTTTCACACCTAGAGTGACAACCTAGCTAGCTTCCTTTTGAGGTGATGGAAGAAACTAAACATGCCTTTATCTGAACCAAATCATAACTAAATTCCCCCACATTCTATGAGTTAGGAAAAACCTAAACATACTATTTTTGGGATGGTATAACCTAATAATACTACTTTTTAAGGGTAGTATAACCCAATACATTTTCTTTCATAGAAAATATTAATGAGAAGAATTAAGAACCATAGAAACTAGTTGAATAATTTGAGGAGTATTGAGGAAATAATTAACTCTTTGGGTAGTAAAGGATTAGAATGATGTAACTTTATCCAAGATTTTTTCAGTGATTCTTCACAAAATATGTGGTACATGGTATATATTTAAATAATCCTCAATCTCAAGTCTATCAAACTGATTCTGTCAAACCCTTTATATCGAGTTCCAATATGCACAACAAATCAAAAATTTAATTTTTTGCATTTCTTCTTTCCCAAATATGCATGTGAATGTAACTTTAAGTAACTAATTTATATTTTTTTTTGTCTTATTTTACCATAAAATTCATCATATTAATTCTTTATTTAATAATCCTGAAAAACATACCCATGTGGGTTCAATTTTATAGTTTATAAAAATAAACATATTTATGCACAAAACTCATTAGAATAATTAATGAAGTAGTGAATATTCAATAAAAATTGACTTTATAATCCTTAGAACAATCCCTGTTATTTCTACTAAATAAAACTATTCAAATTCTAAAGGATTCAAATTTAAATCTCATACAATAAATATTCCATATAGAAAACAAGAAAGCATGGCCTCTTTTTTCTTTTTTAAGTTTTTTTAAAAACAATTAAACAAAATTTGTCATGGAATAAACATGATTAATGGTTAATTATAGAATGAATGAATGGATAAAAATAATCAACATAAACATAAACTAAATAAAAATATATAATTATATAAAAAATATAAAAATATAGTATCGTTGAAATAGGTATGGTCGATTTCTTGAAATAGGCATGTCCTTGCATTTGGTCAAGCCTTGTGGTAGGTTATTCCTTATAATAGGTTGTGGATTTCATCATGTGATTAATTGGTTTCAACTTGTGGTTGATTGGATTAAACATGTGGTTTATCAAATGAATATGTGGTCAATCAAAGACTTTTCTGAAATTTCAATTACAGTTAATTGAATAGTATGGTCAATTAAAAATCAATGTGTGATTGATTCAAAAATTGGAAAAATTTTGAGTATGTCCCTGATGTTTAATTTTTTAACATAATTTATCGACACAATCAATCCATTATACATTTTTTTGATCCATTACACATGTGGTCGATCCATTATATATGTGGTCAATTGAGGCCTTATAGTTAAATAAGGATTTACAATTAATCCATTTGTTCATGCATTCACTTGAATCACAGTTGATCAAGTATACATACCTCATATGCTATCCAATATATATACAGTTGATTTATGCCTCATGATCATTTGACAGTCGTAGTCGATACAATATATAGATATATTTTACAAAACAAAACTATTACCAGAACAATGTATCCCACTATTTTATCAAACCCTAATTATCATAATGTCTATGTGGTATTATTTTCCATTATTCTCCAAAATAAACTCTAGAATATTCACACTTTAATCTTTATTACCAATTATACATTACCTAATTAAATCATTAAATGTATCCCACAATTTTATCAAACCCTAGTATCCCTCAATACAAGATTTGGAATACTCAGTCACTATAGTTTTCTAGTCGCAAGGATCCCTAAAACCTCCCTTCAAAGTTCAAGCTATGGCTACACTAATACTCAAAGATTTTCAAGGTAGGTGTTTGACTGGTCATCCACATCGACTTGCATCTCATTGAACTATTGACTGAATTCTAATCTTCTAGAAATCATAAACTTGATTTGCGCAATGTATTTTCACTAAAGATAAAACAAGCTAGTTTTTGATACTTATTTTATGATATATTTAGTTAAGTTGGCCAATAGTTCTCATAAGATCTACCTGGTAGTAGGAGGTACCTTCAACTAGGGCTGAAGAGCACCTCGTGCACCCAGTTTTTATAAAATTCAAATGATTAAAGGTGGTACGGCTTAATATTACTTTGAGTGTTTTATTATTTATCAATGAATAAAATCATTTTCCATATAAAATGAACGTACTATGTGATTTCACTAACAACTTGAATATGTAGTATATAGAAAAACATTCATCATGTCTGGATTTGTTTTAATATATTCATTTATTATTATTATTATTTTATGTGATCATGAAAATTTGAGAAATCAATAAATAATAATAAAAAATGCATAAATTAAATTAAATAATGCAACTAATCATGAGAGTTTGGTATTGGATGATCAATATATGCTCAATGGATCAATTGTTACCCTATGGGTAAAAATATTTGAGTTGTCTTGACTCATATCATAGATCATACCCCGACCAAATGTATCCATGTACCATCTGAAACTTCACCAAGTATCATCATGGTCCACCTCTTTGTTCATATTTATCATAATACATAAATACCCACACATAGGCAATGAGGTCTCGGGAATTCATAATACACATGCAATACATATCTCATGGACATGTAAACCATTATACATAAAATGAGGAAGACATATGATGCACAAACCATCTATTTAACTAATTAATTATTATATAAATAGCCAAGTGAAATAATTAATTAATTAAAAAAAGCAGACATACACTGGCTGGTATCCATTCAAGATCAGTTGACACGCAAATTAAATGTGTAATAAAAAAATTAAATTTGTGATAAATATATGTCGAGGGAATTAAATTAATTAAAATAATTTATTTTAGTTTTTAATTGAAATAATTTATATCTCTATGTACTGCTTTTATATTTTATTCCAAATCTAAAAAAAATTAATTTTTGAAATGTTCAAATTTTTCCTTGGCCCCTAACAGCCCAAAATACTTTTGAAAGGGGTTTCAAACCCATGTTGGACCCAAAATGGGTCGGTTGGGTCAAGTAGAACCAATCCCTCCCTACTCGAGTTGGGTAAACCTATCTTGGTTAAATTTATACCAACTAGAGGCTCCCCATTCACCCATGATGTATCTTTCTAGTAGGGAAGGCCGCACTAGGGAAAGGCAGAGTGGCGACCAGCGTACAGGAGGTGGTCGGGAGGTGGTGAGCTAGTGGTGCCAGAAGAGAAGTGGCATGATGATGGGTGGTCTGATGGTGCATGACATGGGGAAGTTTAGCTACTAATGGGTAAATTGTCTTGAAGAGAGTTTGGATGTGGGATCTAGACAAGAAGGGATGTGGTTATGATTCGGTGAGCAGTTAATCGATGAGGGCCAACGACGGACAACTAGATGGTGGGGACTACATGGGGCGACGCTACGAGAGGTGGTTGGACTAGAAGGTGACATCACAAGAAATAGGGGTTTTTTGTGTGCTGTTATAGAGGTAGGCATGTGGGGGAGGTGTGATGGTGTGCGACAGATGAGGATGGCCTTTAGGGAAACTGCTTTTCCCTTTTTTGTTATTATTTTTGTGTGTCAGTAGGTTGCCCCTACCCCACTTGTCTTCACCTTTTTTTGGTTTTATGCTGACATGAAAATAATTTGTTCCACCTTTATTAAATTTTATTATATTTTTTAATAATTATCTATATGTTTGTTAACCTATCAACCCCCCCCCCAAGCTATTTCATTTTTTTTGGTTTTTCCTATGCTACACCAATCAACCCCTTTAGAAAATTAATTTTTCTTTTTTATATTTTTCCAAATATAAGGTGTAGGATTTAAAAAAATAATAATAATTTAATTCCACAATAGGTGGAAATATACCTACTGGCCTGAGAACACTATTCCAGCAACTTTTCACTTGAAACTAGTAGGAAAATCCACCACTACCAAGAAAAATAACACACACACACACACAAATATGTGTGTGTGTGTGTTCTTCATTTTATAAAACCAAAAAATCGATTGAAATCCATATTTCAATCTTTAGATAGACATATATTTTCCATCTGATATCATATTGAATTTTTGTCTATAGAAATGGTAGCATTGCAATGCTATCAACATGAATTTATTACAAATTTAATTTTTCTTAACTTAAAATTTCATGTACTTCCTCTGATACCAATTGAAGGTACTGGGTCATATATTATAAGTATATGATATGGGAATTTATAAAAATTACAACACCAAATGATAAAACAACATCATCTCTAGGGATGTGCATCCTGGTACAGTATCCCAAGGATCCCACATGAAGATTTTTAAGCATGAAAGATAAATCGAATAAATACCTCTTTCGATCTGAATATGAATTCAACAAATTCTAATTGTCGATGATCGTTGCTCTAAATAATCAAATTAAAATCCTTATAGAGAATATACATGTGATTAAAAAGTTTGATAGATCATCAATCATTGAAATCTGGGTCCTATCACGAAGATCCAATAGTTCATTTGATATCCTGACAATCACTACAATGAGGATCCTTCGATCCATGTAAGAGAACACGGTCTGGTTGCTTGGATAATTGAATTATCTCTCTAGGAAGCATGGAGAGAATAAAGAGGCCATTAACCATCATGTGATAAATAGTTATGTGTCTGAGATCCTCCTATTCCTTATATAGTGAGAATCTAAAATATCTAAAAATGGCTCCCTGACCCCGAGATATTTATTACCCACTAAATTAGTTATAAATGGATTCTTATGACTGAATTAATAAGTCATAAATATCATTTATATTTTTATCACATACTTTTAATATAATAAATATATTTCATGAGAAAAATATGACATTAACATGACTTGATATTCCAGCAAATATTAAACTAACCATGAATATTAAAATAATATTCAGTCATTAAATATTTTTCTATTTATTTACTTAATATTTTGTGAATGTTTTTATTAAATAAATTCAATGCTAATTATTATAAAATAAAATAATATGAATTTATTTATTCATTGATGATAAATCAAAACTTTAATGTCTCTTAACCCTATAGTGGGTCCCACCATGTCTTGTAGTCCTGATTATTATAATAGGACATACATTTAAATATACAAAGTGTGTGACCCTCTAGGCCCTTATCTTGATGGTATTGAATACTATTCATAGACTATGAGTGGATTCTGAAAACCCATAAAGGCCCATAATGAGATAAGGAAAATCCATAGAAATGACAAAATTTCATATGAACACACATTATGTAATATAATTTCATTATCTCGATAATATCCCACAATCCGTCATTTATTCTTATGGGGATACAAAAATTTAATAATTTATAAAACTCAAACAAACTAACTAAAAATATAGTACTTGTAAATTCTGAGTGTCAAACCCACATAGATCGAACGTATGTTCTTAATTAATTAAATAAATTAAAAATTCAATTGTTTTATTGGTTGGGGAAAACTGAAATAATGCAGCAGCAAAGATTGGGTTTGATGTCAGGATAGAGACATGTCAGGTTAAGTGATTTTTAGGTTCATTCAATAGGGATTCAATTGATCTAGGTTTATTCAGGATTGGTGTCAGAATTTAGTCTATAGGGATTCTTGTTTTGGGTATCCTTCCCTAATCCTATCATTTCACCATCAGAATGGTTATCTATTAGGTTCAATCATAGAGATAGTCAACCCAAAACCTTGATTAAACATAACTGGACTATATTACATAATAGTCATACACAAAACATTCTAATTAATTGATGTAATGAAATAAACTTCCTCAAATCACAAGCAATGGTCATGTAATTTCTAAAATAAGAATATTGGAATTTATTGGATGAATTGTAGTAGTCCAAAACATGAATAATAAATATAAACAATCCCTAAAATCACATACCCCTACCATCGCCTAACTAGGCATAAAGAAAACTACCTAATCATGTTATTCATGATGAGAATGAGAGGCATGGATACCTGAAGAACAATGGTGGTGAAGAACAGTGGTGATGTAGGGATCTGGATCATCAATTTTTTGTCTAGAAGCATTCTTTCAGCATCGTGTTCTTTCCTCTAGTCCCAAACATCCCCATTGCAGCGGTCAATGTAACGCACCGACCCTAGTTACCTAGAGTTAGTGCATTATTACATAACATTGGCATTATCACAAAAGATGAAGTCTTGAAATACTGATTAGTTTAGTATCCTTTGAAGTACTAGATACATTCATAAGGTTTACATTACATTATAAAATGGAAAACTACAACAAAATTGTTTCCATAGAAAACATTGATATCCCATAGACTATCCCTATAGGTCAGCCATAATATACTTCTTCGCATACTGGGAAAAATAAAACATAGAAAGGGGTAGGATCAAATGCTCAGTAAGGATAACAATATAGCGGAAACTTTCATAAATAACCATAAACATTTAAGGCAATGTATAAAACTAAAACAAAGGCCTTTTCAACATAAACTTTATCATAATATGGAAAATATAAATCAAAATAATGTCATTTACTTACTCACATGGATATTCTACTAGTCGAATAATCACATGAAATATCAATAGCCACTTTCATAATGATGGAATGCATAATGTCAGACTTCCAAAACCACATAGTCAAGGCCTTGTGCCAAGAATACAATTAAGATTTTGTCAAGGCCTTGTGCCAAGACTAAAAGTAAGATTTTGTCAAGGCCTTGGGCCAAGACACTATTTTGTCTCATAAGACCTACCGATGCATCGAGGAGCTATATCGGGCTCCACCCGTCACTTACTAAGTCCAATGCATTCCTCATATGAAAATTTTTAAACATAAAATAAACATTCGAATTAAAACTAGAATACGAAATGTCAATACTTTATCCATAAACCATGAATGGTATGAAATAACACATCCACATTCAAACATATCACAAAACCTTCAATACAATATGGAAGTTTTGTATCATAATAAATCAACTTCAAACAAACTTAAAATCCATCAAAGGATGTTGACAGAGATGAAATCAAAACCTTTTTAGAGAAATATCTCTTTCTATTTTAAAATCATTTAAAATTCATGTAATTATATAATAAAACTTGTATATTTTAAAATATTCTTATAATCTTGTAAGTGAAGCTTCGACGATGTTATAATGGCGAAAAATAGCCACACCCACCATATAAGTTAAAAAACATTATTACCTTAATTTTGTCGAAAAGGTCATAAAGTACCTTGTTTGGAAAACGACAGAAAGATTAATTTATAAACATCTTATAAAAGTCAAAAAATGGTATAAATGACTTTAACCCATAGTCTATAAAATAGTAATAATTTTTTGAAATACATTTTTAAGAAACATGGATGTGGATGATAAAGATGTCCCAGTAGATAATTACATATAAACAACCTCAGATAATGAAGAGATTGTGAAATTAACCATTACCTTGAACTTTTCCTTGGTTGAGGGTAGGTTAACCTCTTGGATAATGGTGAAATAATTGTTATTAAATTATACAAGAATCATATACATTAATATGATATCATATATGATATTTTAACATTTCTTTGTTAATAATATCTTTGTATTATCATCATTTCGGGTGTTAACTGATTCGTTTTCTTTTATATACTTTGTTATGTAAGTAATATTTGTTATGGATAGGATGTATCTTATTCATATTCAGAATTATATTAAGTCTTTAAACATTATTTTTAATCATCTAATGAAAATTATTCTTGAATGGATACGATGGGGAATTAATCTCATCGCGTTCGTGGAGACGGTAATCTGTACGTACACATGAGAGACAATATCATTATTTTGATATTAAAATAATATATAATTAGATGGTATATCATATATAAAGAATCATTATCATGTTTTATTTATTATTTACATCAATTAAAAATAATTATTATACCCATCCAAATAATAATGTATTGAATAACAATTACACCACGACGTGGAGACGGTAAGCTGTACGTACGCACGTATGGTGACATGTAATTCAAAGGATGGATAGGATAATGAATATGGTTGTACTATATTTATAATAACATAACAGTATATATAATATACTGGAGTTATTATTTTATAATATAAATAACAAAGAAAGAGGATGTGGAAGAAGAAAGGAACTTGAAAGAGGTGATCAAATATTTACCTCTTCTTTAGGTTGTTCTTTTTGATTTGATCAAAAGGGCTCTTTAGGTTGGCTTTATGACTAAAGGAATGCCTCTAGGATAAAGAGAGGACAGTTGAGAGGGTATTTGGTAAGGTTTTGTCTGATCCAAATGGCTTTGAAGGTGTAAATTAAATAGAAGAGGGAGTGCTCTTTTATAAGAGGGGTGAGGGGCACCTTAGGAAAAGCTAGAAATATTATTTTATAATAAATTAATTTTCGGTTTATAATGGCTCCAAAATGAATTATTTTAATTCTAAGGTGTGGAGGGTTCTAAAAACACTCAACCAATAGGTTTTAGACAGGTTTGTGTCACTGTATTAACTTTATCTTTTAGATTTAACTCTTAGTTGAATAGTTTGACATTTACCATGTCTCTATATTTTTTTATATTATATGGTTAATAAACTTATTATAAAATTCTAAGAGAACCCCAAGGGGTTAATTAATTATACAAATATCATTATATAAGTCTTTTGGCCAAACATTAGATTTTTAGGAATAGAATATCAATTAATAATATAATATTTGTTTTAAAAACTCTCTTATGTCAATTTTGATACTATTTGGTATTTTGTTTTTTCTAAATTCATAAAAGCATTATTACTTCAAAAAAAATTCATCTAACCAACCCTAACATTACATGTTAACCTAGAAAATTATTGGAATTCATAAAAAGTCTCAAATTATATTTATTTGGATATTTATAATATCAATTATTTTAATATTTCATTAATTAGGTAATTACTGCATCATCATTGTGTCATAAATAAATTTAATTATTTAATGTCTAAAAATTATAAATAAAATACCATTATGTAGTAAATATTTTTATTATTCTAATGAATATTTATAGTCAAATTTATCTTATGTGTAACTCTATATTAAAAAAAATTTAGTTATTAAACATTGAATTTAACACTTTTAACTCTTCTTTGAATTAAATAATAATAAATGTCCTAATTTAATCTAAGTGGACCTAAAGGATCATATTTTATTCATAGGGTTTTTTTGTTAAATTATACTTATCCAACAGAATTAGGACATGTCTTAGGGTAACAATAATATCATTTTTACCCTTAATTACCCTATTTACTTTTAACCATGGTAAATAAAACTAAAAAGTTACTATTCACCAAAAATTATTTTCATATTATTGAACCACTTTTTACTTACTGATATCAACTGTGTCTCTTGGAATTTTGAAATTCAACTCACAGAAGCGGTAAAATTAAGTTTTATGTAAATTTTCAAATGCTTCTAGAAGGTGGGTAAAAGACAGTAAAAAGTTCGATAAAATTTTTATATATCTAAAATTATTATAAACTGACTCCAATGAATTGAATTGAAGTTATATAGGTATTATGTATCTATTTATTCCTAAAATAAATTTATATAAAATAAATAATTATTTAAATAAAAATTCGGTTTTAAACTATAACTCAGTGTTTTTTACTATTCATTAAAATTAGAAAGTTTTCAGAAAAATTCCAAAAATTCACACTAAACTAATTTCGATATTCCAAATCCAAAAATGAAGTCCATTTTGAAATATAAAATTTATAAAATTTCAAAAAGTGGGTATTACTATTCATAACGGCTAGTTTGATTGGTTGTGGTGTGTTAGAACTCGAAGTTGCGTACAACACACGCTATTGTATTATTCAAAGAGAAGTGTATTGTGGAAGATTTGGGTGTCACATTATACCCTCCTTTAAATTGTTTCATCCTTGAAATTTCAAGAATATTACTCCATAAAAAGACTCGAGTGGTTCTTCATCATAAGTTCCTTAGGTTCCCACGTTGCCTCTTCCATCTTATGGTTTCTCCAAAGAACTTTTACCAGACGAGTCGTCCGGTTTCTTAACACTTGTTCCCTTGTATCAAGAACCTTTACAGGCTCTTCGCAATAAGACAGGTCGGTTTCTAGTTCTAATTTCTCATAGGTGAGTACATGTGTTGGTTCAGGCATGTATTTTCTCAACGGTGATACATGGAATACATCATGAACTTTGGAAAGACTTGGATGCATTTCCAAATGGTAAGATATGGCCCCAATTCGTTCTAGAATTTCGAAAGGTCCGATGTACATGGGACTCAATTTTCCCTTCTTACTGAAACATATAACACCCTTCCATGAAGATACCTTCAAGAAAACATAATCTCCTACCTGAAATTCCGAATCCTTCCTTCGGTTATCAGCATAGCTCTTCTGCTTACTTTGAGCTACTTTGATGTGGTTTTGGATTACCTTCACATTTTCCATCGTTTCCTCCACAAGTTCTAGGCTTATGAGTTTTCTTTTTCCAACATCATCCTAACAGGTTGGTGTGCGACATCTCTTTCCGTATAATGCTTCATATGGTGCCATCTGAATACTTGAATAGAATCTATTGTTATAGGAAAATTCTACCAGAGGTAAATATTGATCCCACATACCTTGAAAGTAAAGTGAGCATGATATCAACATGTCTTCAAAGATTTGAATAGTTCATTCTAATTGTCCATCATTTTGGGGGTGGTAGGTAGTACTCAAATGAAGTTCAGTATCCAGGTCTTTCTGAAGACTTTCCTATAATCTTGATGTAAAATGGGGATCACGATCAAAAACAATTGATAGTGGTACTCCATAAAGTCTTACAACTTCATTAATATATAGTCTTGTTAAATGTTCAAGTGGTAAATCTTCCCTTATTGCAAGAAAATGTGTCGACTTGGTAAGACGATCAACAATGACCCATATTGCATCATTCCTTCTAGGAGTCTTTGGTAGTCCCATGACAAAGTCCATCATAATATTATCCCATTTCCACTCAGGTATGGGAAAAGGTTTCATGACTCCTCCAGGATATTTCCTTCCAGCTTTCAATTGTTGACAACCCATACATCTTGACACAAAATCAGCAATCTCCCCCTTCATGTTGTCCCACCAAAAATGTTCCTTCAAATCTCTATACATCTTGGTGCTACCAGGGTCTATAGAGAAATTGGAACTATGAGCATCATCCAATAATTCCTTTTTTAGATCAGGTATATTAGGAACACAAAGTCTCTTCCCAAATTTCAAAATTCTATCTTCATACACAAAGTCACTCAATCTCCCATCATTCACATCTTTAATCTTCTTTTGAAACTCTTCATCATCAGTCTGAGAACTCTTTACCCTTTCTATTAAAGATTTTTTGGAAACCATTTGAAAAATTATTGATGTTTTTCCTTCCATGGTGATTCCCATATCTATATTTACTAGATCCATGTATATAGGATCCTTTTTAACTCTCATCTTGTTCAAAACTCTGTGATCCTTTCTAATCAAAGCATCTGCATCCTTATTTTCCTTCCCCTGGTGGTAGTGTATAGTGCAATCATAATCCTTGAGTAGTTCAATCCATCAACTTTGCCTCATGTTGAGTTCTTTTTGTGAGAAAATATACTTCAAACTATTGTGATCGGTATATATCTCACATTTTTCACCATAGAGATAGTGTCTCCAAATCTTCAAAGTAAAGATTATAGATGTTAACTCAATATCATGAGTAGGATAGTTTTGCTCATGAATTTTTAGTTGTCGTGATGCATAGGCAATAACCCTATCATTCTGCATATGGACACAACCAAGTCCTTTCTTTGAAGCATCACTATAAATAAAAAACCCATTGTTCCCTGATTATAGATTCAAGATATGAGCATTGACTAATATTTTCTTCAATTCTTCAAAACATTCTTCATACTCTTTTTTCCAAACAAATTTAACCCTTTTTCATGTGAGCTTTGTTAATAGGTTATCCAACCAGGAAAAATTCTGGACGAAACGTTGATAATAACCTACTAAACCAATAATATTGTGTACCTCAGTTATACTCATCGGTTCTGGACATTCTTGGATTTATCTTGTCTTAAAAGGATTAACATAAATTCCATACTTTGAAAAAATATGGCCAATAAAAGAAATCTCCTGAATCCAAAATTCACACTTTCTAAACTTCCCATATAATTCTTGTCTTCTAAGAGTCTTTAGAATACTGCGAAAGTGATTTTCATTATCTTCATAGCTTTTGGAGTATACTAAGATATCATCAATAAATACCACTATAAAGTTATCAAGATATTCCTTGAAAATTATATTCATTAGATCCATGAAGACAGAGGGTGCATTAGTTAATACAAAAGGCATTACTTTAAACTCGTAATGCCCGTACCTGGTTTGAAATACTGTTTTCGGAATTTATTCCTTTTTCACACACAACTGATGATATCCAGATCGAAGGTCAATCTTTGAAAAGTATTGAGCTCTATGAAGTTGGTCGAATAAATCATCAATGTGATGTAGGGGATAATTTTTCTTTATTGTTATAGCATTGATCTCCCTGTAGTCAATGCACAACCTCATAGATCCATCTTTCTTCTTAATAAAAAGGATAGGGGATCCCCATGGAGAAACATTGGGGTGAATAAATCCCTTATGACTCAATTCCTCTAGTTGTTTCTTTAGTTCCACTAATTCCACAATGGCCATTCTATAAGGGGTTTTCAATATGGGCCTTGATCCCAGAATTAAATCAATAGAAAACTCAATTTCTCATTCTGGAGGATATCCAAGTAAATCTTCTAGAAACACATCAACATATTCTTTCACAATAGGTACATCCTTTATTTAAACATTCCTTTCTCACCCATAGTTATTTCATTCTCTTTCTCCCCAATAATTGAATTTAGTTGAGCTACTAGGGGTGGATATAGATAAAAATTAGGTGGTGGTGATTCTACTCTAAATATAATGCATTCTTTATCATCGTCATCAAAAATAGTAACCTCCTTCTTCTTACAATAAATTTTTGCATCATGGTCCGAAATCCAATCCATACCGCGGATTATATCAAATTCAATCCTGGGTATAACGATGAGATCAGCAGATAAAGAACACTTATATGCCCTAATGGGGATTGATTCACAAAACGTTATTGCAATGATACTTCCCTTAGGAGTTTTGACTGAAAACTCCCTTATTAAATCAAATTGGAAATATATAATTTTCTTAGAAAACTGGGAAGATATGAAACAATATGATGATCTAGAATCAAATAAATCATTGACTAAACATGAGGAAACCATTAAATTACCTTCCACTACGTCTTTCGGAGCTTCAACCATAGCAGTACTGATAGAATACGCTTGGAATTGATCCCTTGGCATCTTCTGAGGTAAGTTACCCTGAATCTTAGGACATTTATTTTCATAATGCCCCATTTCTCTACAATTTTATCATTCAACATCGACAACCTCTTTCTTCCTCTTGCAATCATGAGCTTGGTGGACTTTTTTCACCACACTTGTAACAGACTCCCATTCTCTTTAGGAAAGTACCAGGGTGTTTATTCCAAAATTTACTATAGTATGGATATTCAACTTTTACCTTCTTCCCCTTATTTCTATTTCCAGAGTGTTCAGTAGATATCTTCTTATCTTGCTTTGCTTTAAAGTCGTAAGACTTAGAGAATTCTTTTTCTGTTTTGATAACACATGAGACAATATCTCTGTATGACGAGAAGGATTGTGAGACTAATTCTTGATAGAGAAATGGTTTTAAACCATCAAAGAAATTATCAATCTTACTTCTTGGGTTATGTATATAATCTGCAGCATGCCTCTCTGACCATGTAAAGTTTGCTTCATACTTTACGACATTCTCATCCTCCTTTTTCCTTAGACTCAAAAATTGTCTTTAAATATCTGCTCGATGGTCATGAGGAAAATATTTTTCTAAGAAAATTTATTTAAACTCCATCCATTCTATATATTATACTTCATCATCTTCCTTTGTGTTTTGAATCAATGACCACCATTGATCAGTATCTCCAGTGAGGCGATAAACTTCCATGACAATTTTTTCCCTTTCGCTACTCCCCAAGGTGTGGAATATTTTCTCTAAGGAATTTATCCATTGCTCAGATACTAGGGTATTTATAGCCCCATTGAATTTTTGTGGTTGTTTCCTCATGAAGTGATCTAACATTGATCCTCTACGTTGCGGATCAGGGTGCTCCATATGGGTAAGGTTATTATTCATAACCTGAGTGAGTTGTCCCAGTATGGTGATTAGATGATCAGCACCAGTTGCATCACCAGCTCTACTATAATTATCTTTAGTAGGATGTAAATCCCTATATGGAGTGTGTGTATTGATATGGTTTCCATTCCTTCCACTAGGTTCCATTTCTAAATAATGGAATAAACTAGATTAGTTTATGAATCGAAATACATGATTCCAAACTTGTAAAACACTTAAGATAAATTGAACAGTTTATGGATACAATCCATAATCATAAAAAATGTTTTCTTTGAGGAATTATATACTCATAAACCCTTCATAATTTTTTATAAAGAAAATGAAAATTATCCTAAGCATATCCCCTGGGAGTGTTGTAACCAAGAGTGCAGCAGGCCCATTATCATGCACCGGTTCCCGTTTGAGTCTAGCTCAAAGATGTGTTTTCAGGTTTTACACCAAGGTACATCTGTTCCAGAGCCACCTCTATCTTCTCATATCCAAACAAGGATTTATTTCTTGGAAAACTCACAAAATATCTACAATACCAAAATTCTAGGAAGTTCTTCTATACTAATCCTAAAATTCTATCTTAGGGATATGTGCTCTAATCAAGGTTTATCTAAATCTAGTTTCCAAGGTTTGTACTAAACTTCCTCTGATACCAACTATAATTTCCTGGCCCTAGTTACCCAGAGTCGGTGCATTATTACATAACATTGGAATGATCACAAAAGATCAAGTGTCAAAATACCGATTAGTTTATTAGCCTTGGAATTACTAGATACATTCATAAAGTTTACATTACATCATAAAATGGAAAACTACAAAAACAAATTCCATAGACAACACTGAGATCCAATAGACTATCCCTGCAGGTCATTCATAATATACTTCTTCGCATCCTTATAAAAATAAAACATAGAAAGGGGTGAGATCAAATGCTCAGTAAGGATAACAATATAAAAGAAGCTTTCATAAATAATCATAAACATTTAAGGAAATGTATAACACTAAAACAAAAGACTTTTCAACATAAACTTCATCATAATATAGAAAATATAAATAAAAATAATTCCATTTACTTACTCACATGGATACTCTACTAGTCTAATAATCACAAGCAATATCAATAGCCACTTTCATAATGATGGAATGCATAATTCTAGACTTTCATAACCACATATTCAAGGCCTTGTGCCAAGACTACAAATAAGATTTTGTCAAGGCCTTGTGTCAAGACACTAGTTTGTCTCATGAGACCTACCGATGCATCGAGGAGATATAGTGGGATCCACCAATCACTTACTAAGTCCAATGCATTCCTCGTATGAAATGTTTTAAACATAACATAAACATTCGTATTAAAACTGGCATACGAAATGTCAATACTTTATCCATAAACCATGAATGGTATGAAATAACACATCCACATTCAAATATATCACAAAAACTTAAATAAAATATAGAAGTTTTTTTTCATAATAAATCAACTTCAAACAAACTTAAAATCCATCAAAGGATGTTGACATAGATGAAATCAAAACCTTTTTAGAGAAATATATCTTTCTATTTTGAAATCATTTAAAAGTCATGTAATTATAGATGAAAACATTTATATTTGAAAATGTTTTTATAATCTTGTAAGGGAAGCTTCGATGATGTTATAATGGTAGAAAATAGCTACACCTGCTATATAAGTTAAAAAACATTCTTACCTTAATTTTTTCGAAAAGGACATAAAGTACCTTGTTTGGAAAACGACAGAAAGATTCCTTTATAAACATATTATAAAAGTCAAACAAGGGTATAAATGAATTTATCCCATAGTCTATAAAATAATATTATTGTTTTGTAATACATTTTTAAGAAACATGGATGTGGATGATAAATAGGTCCCAGTAGATAATTACATATAAACAACCTCGGATAATGAAGAGATTGTGAAATTAACCCTTACCTTGTACTTTTACATGGTCTAGGGTTGGTTAACCTCCTGTATAATGGTGGAATAATTGTTATTAAATTATACAAGAATCATATACATTAATATGATATCATATATTATCTTTTAACATTTCTTTGTTAATAATATCTTAGTTTTATCGTCATTTTGGCTGTTAAATGATCTGTTTTCCTTTATATGTTGTGAAGATGTGGAATTTTAAAGTAAAAAAATTCATAATTATTTGGAATTTTACGAGTATGTGGCTTCTGACGACACTTGATTCGGAGGCCCGGTGTCCCCGAAATCAATTTCCAAAGTTTTGTTCGGGTACCTTCAGTAAATGTACGTGTGAGTTTTTCTATCTTTTGAACCAGTGCTCAGAATTGAAATCTGAGGGAACCGATGAACTCAGAGCGCCAGTATTCACTTAAGGGTACCTTTACCGCAGTTGTGTTTTATGTGGGTTGAGAGTTAATTTTTGGGGTTTTAGAATGAAATGAATAAAATGAATAAAATTGTGGAACACAATTTTATTTAAGTTGGATGGTTATTTTCTCCCAAAGGAAGTTAGTGGTGGGGCCTACACTCACATAACCTCCCATGGGAGTATATTTTTGAGGTGGGGCCCACATCATTTCCCAACCTTTTATCTCCCCCATAACTCCTCCCAACTCCCTTGAACTTCCCTTCATTAATTCTTTTTGACAACTCCTCCTCTTTAATATGAGAAGTCTCTCCATCTCCCTCTCTCCCATTAATGTTTTCCTACACATTTAATTAATGGATTGATTCTTTGAATTAATTTGAATGGGTTGGAATTTCCTTAAAGTGGGAGAAGTTTTTATTTAATATTTTCATAGAAAATATTTTTGGTGGGGGGAACCTCTGTATATTTAGAAGGGATATGTTCTTCAACGAAGAACGACGTTCTCCCTCGATGAAGAACACTTTACAATTCGAAGAACGCGAAGTCGCCCACGACTCTTCTTCTTCGGGTGTGCTCCGACGTCAATGGAATCGACATTGTTCTTCCGCGACGCCCGACTACTGTGACGTTCAACTTCTGTGATGCTTGACTACCGTGAACCTTATTTCAAGGTAGGGTGGATTGCTTCAATTTTATTTGAATAAAATTGTTATTCGTTCTTCGTGAAACCATGTTTATCTTCGGCCACATGATACCACCTAATGCGGAGGGCGCAGGCCAAACGAACATGGCCCGACGACCTTCCGTTGATCCTAGTTTCTTTTGGATGACAACGGTGATGGAAAGAGTGATGGAGATTGGAGAAAAAAAGCGGTGGTCGTATGCCAGCCACGTGGAGAGGAACCGCAGCCCGCAATCGCGGGCTGCTCAACTGACGAAGAACCATCCGGGCTGGAGGAAGACAGCGGTGCCACACGGGGAGCCGCGCTGTGGAGGACCGTGACCCGCAATCCGTGGGCCGCTTCAGCGGCGAACCGGCCGGCCGGGAGAAGGAACCACGGCACCCGAAGGTGCCGCGTAGCGATACTACGGCCTGCCAAGTGGGCCGCTTGTGCCAGGAAGGTCGGTCGGCTTTGGTCGGCCGGTTTCGGAGGGCGGCGCCACTGGGCGCCGTCGGTTCAGGCAGTCGGGCCACCCCCCCCCCCTGGACCGCTCGGCCAGCCGGCCGGGCCGCGTGTTTCATCGGGCCAGTCCGACCCCCTTCCAGGTCGGACCCACCAAAACTAGGTTGAATCGACCCGCCATCCCACTGGGCTTAGCGGGTCGGGCCCCTTTTCACTTAAGGGTGAATAACTTGAAGAACGTATGTCCAATAGACGCTCCGTCTACGGCACTGGGACCTTACGATGAGGCGGTCCTTTTGAGATACTCTAAGTGAGTTTTTTATGAATTTTGAAAATGGTCGGGTTTGGAATGAGCGTATTTCCAACCGGGCCCCCGAAGTGAAAATGCTAATTACTCTCAGACCGGGTGTCCTATTGACGCGCCGTCTGTCACGTTGGGTTCCTTTTGACGAGACGGAACATTGGGATACATCAACTCTGGACTTCGTGACAGTTGATGTATCGACCCCTTGGATTGAGGAGTGGACCCTCCCGGAATCGAGTGTGCTATGTGCGGAAACCCTAGAGCTGGTTGTGACTGCAATGACTTCCGTACTAGAATCCTCTGTGGGTTCGGCGACGATGACTTCCATACTGGAATCCTCCATGGTTTCGGTGATGACGAAAACCATACTGGAATCCTATGTGGGTTCGGTGATGATGAAAACTGTAAAGGAATCCTTCATGGGTTCGGCAGCGATGAAAACTGTACTGGAATCCTTCGTGGGTTCAGCAGTGATGACAACTGTACTAGAATCCTCTGTGGGTTCGGTAGCGATGATGAATCTGTGACTTCATCTGATCATATTTATCTCTATACGAAGGATGTGTACCTGTGTGAGTTGAGTCTTGATTTTCAATCATTACCATCAGTGTGATTGACTTCTTTCCTATATGGACTAGTTTGTGTTTGGGCTCGAGAGTTGGAACCAAACTGGGATTGATGACTTAGGTATATGTATGGGCATATACCTAAGTAGATTTGGTTGAGACTTTGTGATTTTATCTTTTCTTTGTGGTTTATCCTTCATGGATTCTGGGAGACCTTCAGGGGTCTCGGGGTCCCTACTGGGTATTGTTATACTCACCCCTTCATGGGCTATGCCCGCACTATGTTTTGTTGGATGCAGTTGATGGACAGCACTGATCGTGGTAGATACTTGTGGAGTTGGATGGTACCTGGAGGTGGACCACTTGTCGTGATGTATATGGAGAGGACAGATGAACCGAGGTGCTGAGGAGACCATATGTACCCACCCTTCTGGTGGGATTCTCGGGGGATGACTCAGTGGTTGCTTCTTTAATTACTGTTGTTGTAATAGAAATTTAGTTGTATTGTACTTTAAGATGGGTTTGTATACTGGCCCATTTACTTTTCCGCACTTACTTTTGTACTCAGTTCACTTAGTGCTTTCTTCAGTTTCATAATCTATTGTGTTTGTTTACTTTATAAAGGCAGTGACTTCCCTTTTTTTGGGATTTACGCCTTTGGTGTGAGTCTCCAGCCCCTGGCCTATGGAAGGCGGGCTTGGGGTAGTCACGAAACGGGCCCCGGGGGAGGGTCATGACAAATTGGTATCATAGGAGTCGGTTCTACCGCAGAACTTAGGACTCTGATCATTCCTTTGTGTGAAGCAATAGTGTTAAGAGTATTGAGTGTGGTTTTTAGTCCAGGTAGTCTAGTGTTGATGCGGTGGCCGACGTATCCATACACCAGGACCATGACCCCTGATTTCCGACTCAGTGCACGAAAACACTGATTGCATGTGTGTTTCAAAAAATTTCTTTGTGATTACTTTGTGTCAGCTCACCGGGTATACTGTTTGATCGTGGTGCACCTATTTCTTTTCAGGATGTCTCCACGAAGGCAACTAGCTAGGGTTCCGAGTCGCGTACGAGATGGCAGCCCACCGAGTGAGGAGGCCTCGGTGCAGGGCCCCATCACAGCAGAGGCACCAGTGGTACCACTACCCGCTGAGCCACCGATACTGCCAGCCCCAGTAGCAGAGAGTGCACACCGCCTAAGTGCGTTGCATGAGTTTCACCGACAGAGGCCACCCAGGTTCTGCGGAGAGATGGACCCTCAGGTAGCCGAGGATGGGATGGAGACTATAGTCAGGGTTTTCATATTGGTTGGGACACCAGCTGACCTTTTGGTGATCCTTGTCGTGAGTCTCCTGCACGCAGGAGCAGGTAGATGGTGGGGCTTGATGATACATAAGCACAACGAGGAATATCTACTTTGGACAGAATTTGAGATTCTCTTCTGCTTGGTGTTTGTTCCCGCCACCATTCATGCCGTGCGGATTTAGGAGTTACTTCATCAGCGGTAAGGCAGCATGACAGTGGCTCAGTACTCAGCGAGGTTTATTGACCTCTCGCGCTACTCCACAGACATGGTACGGGACCCATTCTTAAGGGCTTGGACCTTTGATCAGGGACTGAGGTGCGAGATTAGAGCTTCAACGATTCCTCTCAGCATCCCAACGCATGTAGGGGTGCTAGATCGATCCCTTCTAGTGGAGAGATTTCTCGCATAGCAGTCACCGGTAGAGAGACCCACCACAGGGCGACACATAGTAGATTCTTCTGCAACCGGTAGTAGAAAGATGATACGGAGGTCTAAGTGGACCAGGCCATCAAGTGGGAGACCTCAAGATACAGGTTCGGTTGTGTGGGGCACCTGAAACAGAGCCAGTTATCCGAGGAGTAGGCAGTGTTATGCATGCGGCGGACAGATTCACATGGCTCGAGACTGCCTGACCCACCATGCAGATGAGCAGCAGACAGTGGAGGGACCTCCCAGGTAGAGGTAGAGGTTTGACTGTGGCGGTTCGCAAGGAGCAGGCAGACGAGGCAGAGAAGCTATCCGAGCGGCGGGTGGTGGATGACATTTCGAGGCTCTCCCACCACCACCACCAGAAGGTCCACCCCGACTACAGGGAGCTGGCGGGCAGAGGCAGGCTCAGCTCCAGGCAGTGGAGGCTTACGACCATGGCTCACCTGATATGATTCGAGGTACTATCTGTGTCTACTCCACCCTTGCTATAGTAATTATAGACACAGGTGTGAGTCATTATTTTATTGCCACTACCCTTGTTCATAGCTCGGAGATTCTCATGGAGTCGTTGGCTCGATCCTCACAGCTAGAGACTCCTACGAGAGCACACTCGACTATTACACACTAGTTCTGGCAGTGTGAGCTTACTCTAGGAGGCGAGAGCTTTGGCTGGGATCTTCTTGTAGCGGTGTCGATGCCTTATGATGTCGTCTTGGGTATGGACTGGTTGTCTACAGTCCATGCTCAGATTGACTGCATTAGGCGCAAGGTGCGGTGTATCCGCACGGATGGGAGCAGGTTCACCTTCCCCAGAGAGAAGGGAGCCTTAGTAGTGTAGGATGGACTTACGCAAAGGAGAGGGCAGATGATCACACATCAGTTGGCTAGTCTCATCCTCATAGTGGTTGATGTGAGGAGTCCTAGTTTTCCTGTTGTGGTGGATCATTATGCGGACATTTTTCCTGACGACGTTCCAAGACTACCTCCTAGTAGAGAGGTAGACTTCTACATAGACCTGTACCCCAGGACATCACCGATATCTACTCCAGCATATTAGATGGCTCCCTCTGAGCTTCGTGAGATGCAGTACAGCTAGAGGACTTACAGGGAAAGGGATTCATCTGACCCAGTGTTTCACCCTGGGCTTCTCTGATTCTGTTCGCCAAGAAGGAAGATGAGAGCTTGTGACTGAGTGTCAACTACCGTCTCCTGAATCAGGTGACCATAAAGAACAATTACCCACTCTTGAGGATTGACGAACTCTTTGATCAGCTCAAGGGAGCACGATGGTTCTCGAAGATAGACCTCAGGTCAGGCTATCATTAGCTCAGAGTTCGAGATGAGGATGTGTAGAAGACGGCTTTCAGGTGTCAGTATGGCCACTATGAGTTCTTGGTTATGCATTTCGGCATACCCAACGCACCAGCAGTGTTCATGAGTCTCATGAACAGGATATTCTAGCCTTACCTCGATCGTTTTTTCATAGTCTTCATCGACGACATACTTATTTACTCGAATACTGAGGAGGATCACGCCTACCACATGCGGGTTGTACTGGATACACTCCGAGAGCACCAGCTTTATGGTAAGATCTCGAAGTTCCAGTTTTGGATTCGAGAGGTACACTTCTTGGGACATGTCATCTCAGAGGTGGGAGTTGTAGTAGATCCAGTGAAGATCGAGCCGGCTGGGAGAAGGAACTGCGGCCCGTGACCTCGGGCTGCTCGACCGACGAAGAACCGGCAGGGCCGGAGGAAGATCGTGACGCCCCAAGGGGCACCACGTTGCGGACGACCACGGTCCGCAATCTGCAGGTCGCTTCGGCGATGAACCAGCCGGCTGGGAGAAGGAACTGCGGCACTCGAAGGTGCCACGCAGCAAGACTGTGGCCCGCAGAGCGGGCCGCTTGCGCCAGGAAGGCCGTCCGGCTTCGGCCAGCATGTTTGGGAGGGTGGCATTGCTGGTTTGGGTAGCCAGGGGGGTCATGAGCCCCCTCGAACTGCTCGGCCTTTGGGCCGAGCCGCTCGGCCAGCCAGCCAAGCCACGACCATCCGGGTCGCGCCTTACCGGGTCGGGTCGCGCCGCGCCGGGCCGCGCCAGGCTGGGCCGCGTCGTGCCGTTCTGGGCCAGGCCGCATGTTTCATCGGGCCGGACCGACCCCCTGCCGGGTCAGACCCGCCAAAACTAGGTTGACCTGACCCGCCAGCCCACTGGGCTTAGCTGGTTCGGCCGAGTTTCACTTAAGGGTGAATAACTTGAAGACCTCACATCTGATAGACGCGCTGTCTGCGGCACTAGGAACCTAACGATGAGGCGGTCCTTTTGCGATACTCTAAGTTAGTTTTTGACAAATTTGGAAAATGGCCAGGTTTGGAATGAGCGTATTTCCAACCGGGACCCCGGAGCAAAAATGCTAATGACTCTCAGACCGGGCGTCCGATTGACGCGCCGTCTGTCGCGTTGGGTTCCTTTTGACGAGACAGAACTTTGGGATACATCAACTCTTGACTTCATTAAAATTGATGTATCGACCCCTTGGCTCGAGGAGCGGACCCTCCCGGAATCGAGCGTGTTGTGTTCGGAAACCCTAGAGCTGGATGCGAATGCAACGACTTCCGTACTGGAATCCTTCGTGGGTTCGACGACGACGACTTCCGTACTGGAATCCTTCTTGGGTTCGGCGACGACGACAACCGTACTGGAATCCTACGTGGGTTCGGCGATGACTACAACTGTAATGGAATCCTCCATGGGTTCGGCAGTGATGACAACTGTACTGGAATCCTCTGTGGGTTCGGCGGTGATGACAACTGTACTAGAATCCTTTGTGGGTTCGGCAGCGATGATGAATCAGTGACTTCATCTGATCATCTCTATCTCTATACGAATGATGTGTACCTGTGTGAGATGAGTCTTGATTTTCAACCATTACCATCAGTGTGATTGACTTATTTCCTATGTGGACTAGGTTATGCTTGGGCTCAAGAGTTGGAGCCGAACTGGGATTGATAACTTAGGTATATGTATGGGCATATACCTAAGTAAAGTTGGTTGATACTTTGTGATTGTATCTTTTCTTTGTGGTTTATCCTTCGTGGATTCTGGGAGACCTTCAGGAGTCTTGGGGTCCCTACTGAGTATTGTTATACTCACCCATGCATGGTCTATGCCTTCACTACGTTGTGTTGGATGCAAACGACGGACAACACTGATCGTGGTAGAGATTTGTGGAGCTGGACGGTACCCGGAGGTGGACCACTTGGCATGACATATATGGAGCGGACGGATGAACCGAAGTGCCGAGGAGACCATCTGTACCCACACTTCAAGTGGTATTCCCAGTGGATGACTCAGTGGTAGCTTCTTTACTTACTGTTGTTGTACTAGACTTTCAGTTGTATTATACTTTCAAATGGGTTTGTATACTGGCCCATTTACTTTTCAGAACTTACTTTTGTACTCAGTTCACTTAGTGCTTTATTCAGTTGTGTACTATGTTGTGTTTTTTTACTTTATAAAGGCAATGCCTTCCTTTTGGGGGGGATTTACGCCTTTGGTTCTAGTCGTCAGCCCCTGGCCTATGGAAGGTGGGCTTGGGGTAGTCACGGCACGGGCCCCGAGGACGGGTCATGACATATGCTTTATTACGTAAGTAATGTTTGTTATGGATAGGATATATCTTATTCAAATTCATAATGATATTAAGTATTTAAACATTATTTTTAATCAACTAATTAAAATTAGTCTTGAATGGATACGATGGGGAATGAATCTCATCGCGTTCGTGGAGACAGTAATCCGTACGTACGCACGAGTGACAATATCATTCTTTTGATATTAAAATAATATATAATTGGATGGTATATAATATATACAGAATCATTATCATGTTATATTTATTATTTACATCAATTAAACATCATTATTATACTCATCCAAATAATAATGTATTGAATAACAATTGCACCACAACGTGCAGACGGTAAATCGTACGTACGCACGTATGGTGACATGTCATTCAAAGGATGGATAGAATGATGAATATGATTGTAACATATTTATAATATCATTAAAATATATAGAAGATACTGGATTTATTATTTTATAATGGAAACAAAAAATAAATAGGAAGTGGAAGAAGAAAGGAACTTGAAAGAGGTGATGAAATATTTACCGCTTCTTCGGGTTCTTCCTTTTGATTTGATAAAAAGGGCTCCTTAGGTTGGAATTATGACTAATGGAAGGCCTATAGGATGAAGGGAGTAAATTTTAAAGGGTATTTGGGCAGTTTTTGGCCGAGCCAAATGGCTTTGAAGGTGTTAATTAAAGAGAAGGGGGAGTTCCCTTTTATAAGAGGGGTGAGGGGAACCATAGGAAAAGATAGAAATATTATTTTATAATAAAATAATTTTCGGTTTATAAGGGCTAAAAAATGAATTATTTAAATTATAAGGTGGGGATGGGTCTAAAACCACTCAACCAATAGGTTTTAGACAGGTTTGGGTCACTATATTAACTTTATCTTTTAGATTTAACTCTTAGTTGAATAGTTTGACATTTACCATGTCTCTTTCTTTTTTTATATTATATGGTCAATAAACTTACTATAAACTTCCAAGAGAACCCCAAGTTGTTCATTAATGATACGCCTAGAATTATATAAGTCTTTCTTCTGAAAATTATATTTTTAAGAATAGAATATCAATTAATAATATAATATTTGTTTTAAAAACTTTTTAATGTCAATTTTGAAACTATTTGGTATTTTGTTTTTTCTAAATTCATAACAGCATTATTACTTAGAAAAAAATTCATCTAACCGATCCTAACATGTCATATTAACTTATAAAATTAGTGTAATTCATAAAAATTCTAAATTACATTTATTTGGATATTTATAATATCAATTATTTTAATATTTCATTAATTAGGTAATTATTGCATCATCATTGTGTCATAAATAAATTTAATTATTTAATGTCTAAAATTTATAAATAAAATACCATTATGTAGGAAATATTTTTATCTTTTAATGAATATTTATAGTCGAATTTATCTTATGTTTAAATTTATATTAAAAATGTTTTAGTTATTAAACTTTGAATTTAACACTTTTAACTCTTCTTTGAATTAAATAATAATAAATGTCCTAATCTAATCCAAGTGGACCTAAAGGATCATATTTTATTTCTAAGGTTGTCTTTGGTCGAATTACACTTATCAAATAGAATTAGTACATGTTTTATGGTAATAATAATATCATTTTTACCCTTAATTACCCTATTTACTTTTAACTGAGGTAAATAAAAGTAAAAAGTTACTATTCACCAAAAATTATTTTCATGTCATTGAACCACATTTTACATACTCATATCAACCATGTCTCTCAGATTTTTTAAATTCAACTCACAGAAGCGGTAAAATTATGTTTTATGTAAATTTACAAATGCTCCTTGGAGGTGGGTAAAAGACGGTAAAAAGTTCAATAAAATTTTTATATATCTAAAAGTATTATAAACTGACTTCAATGAATTACATTGAACTTATATAGGTATTATGTATCTATTTTGACCTAAAATAAATTTAAATAAAATAAATAATTATTTAAATAAAAATTCCGTTTTAAACTATAACTCAGTGTTTTTCACTATTCATTAAAAATTGAAAGTTTTCAGAAAAAGACCAAAAATTCAGCCTAAGATAATTTCGATATTCCAAATCCAAAAATGTAAGTCCATTTTTAAAGATAAAATTTATAAAATTTTAAAAAGTGGGTATTACTATTCATAACTGCTAGTTTGATTGGTTGCGGTGTGTTAGAACTCGAAGTTGCGTACAACACATGCTACTGTATTATTCAAACAGAATCATATCATGGAAGCTTGGGGTGTTCCAACCAAGGTGTGAATATAAAAGAAAATCCCTTCAAAATTCATCTTCATCGCATTAATTTTTCTATGTTTTCGACAGTTACATGGCGTGTAAAGTACGTTCACATCATGTAATCTTATGAATTTCATTCCAGGATAAGGAGTCTCAATTCTTGAGATAATTCTTCAAGAAACATGTCTTGAAAAAAGTCACATCGTGTAATTTCAATACACGATGTGTAATTGCTTTGCTCCAGAGTTTCTAACTTTATGCTTCCTCAAAAATCTGGTGCCTTTTGGGTCATAAATTCATCACTTTTTTATCCTTTTTCCAAATAATCATTATTTCTTGCCATAAAACACAAAACAATTCAAAATTACAAATATTGGAAAGATTAATCATTTAAATACACAAATAAACACAATAAAACACTCTAAAATTTATGCATGAAATACAACTATCACTGACGATATCTCATAAAGTAGAATGCACACTTTGTGTCATCATCCTTTATTGATTTATTATTCATTGAACTAACTGGGCGGACTTACCTTCTTTTACCATGGCCATGGATTTAATGAAGGTACTACCAACTTAATCAAATAGGCCAGAGATATCACTTCTTTTCAGAAGTGACAAATTTTATCTTGATTATTTAATCAATTTTATACCACCATTGATGAACCCCATACAACCTACCTTACTATGAAATCAATGAAATAGTTTCCATATTGCATCAAAGTACATAACCAAATAGTATGCATTAATAATAATCTCAAGTTAAGAGATGATTACATGTGTCCATAAATAGGAACTACCAATGACACCTGAAACATGTGGTGTTACTATTAGATGGTCAGCCCTCATGATCTCTCTACTCAAGATCACCAAGTATGAACTTCATAATAAGAGGTCTCAATGCATATAAGGCCCAGTACCTGATAGTCATACATCATCTGTGTCCTTTCAGTTAGATGTATTTGTACCATAGAACATATGTTTAACGTCATTATCATAGTATCTGGAGGTTCTCATTATAGACTGGTAATTGTTATAATGTTTTGGTACAACAAGTAATCTAAGCTAATTAACATATAAACAGTAGATGCAGAAATATCCAAACAATTATAGTAAGAAAATATCATGAATAAATAATTGTATACATGATATAGTAATAAAAAATTATAGTTTATGTTGTTTCTAGGGGAAAAACTATTACAACATGAGCTTCTCTAGTTTACTTTTTTCCATTATCTCATGCTTGAATCTGCATAATGGAAGGTTCAATTATCACTAATAAAAATAATACATTATATATAACTTTTAAAAACCAAAATCCATTCAATAAAACCTACTGATCTTTTTTCCCTCTTCTAATTCCATATCCACTAGATAGGTCTTTAGGAGTCACAAAAAATCACTTAATGAAAATATCCTCTGCTTCAAGATCAGTAATTGAGCTCTAATATTAATCATTTTTCTCAGCCAAATATCATTCTCGGGGATTCAACACATGGAAAAAAGACTAAATACTCAAATAAACACCTCATAACAAAGTGTCCAAGTTATAATTCCTCACCATGTTCTATATCAACTAAAATCAATCTTCAGAAAATAATTAAAAAATGGAAGGTGAACAACAAAATATCTACTCACACATAATTCATAAAAAAATAACGTAACGTGGTTCAACATATACCCAATGTTTATGAATAAAAATAATATTACACTAACAAGAGAGGGGATAGAAACTCTCAAGTTATAATTAATTTTATTAAGAACTACTGTAATAACGATTCAATGATATTTCACATCTTAGTGGGGGTCACCTACTTATAAGAAAAACTAAAATCATCTGGACAATCATCATTCGGTACATGGATTTAATATTCATAGAATATTTTATCATCTTTGGTTACTATTTTTCTTTGCAGCATTGAAATGGTTTCTAATATTATGGAAACTATAATTTCACCATCCAATTGATTCTATTTTTTTATCATATCTTCCTCCACCACATAACAATGTTCGACTATTGATATCCTAGTTTTAACTAGTAAAATATTTAGTGCTCCATAAAGTAGTTCTCTCACTACTTCTACTAATTCTTCCACCAAATAATGAACCATCCAAGAAACTAGTTTCACACCTCTATATCTTTTAACATTTAAAATTTAGTATGGTACTATGAACCAAGATTATAATAATGAATTTAAAAATTTCTTACTTTTCAGGATAAATATTGATAATAAGTATAAGATGAATACCTAAATATTATTTTTTGACATATTTAGATATTTTTAACCATAGTATTTAGGATAATATGACATATAGTAAGGAGTTTATGTCCCTAGAAGAAGTCAAGTCAGCTTTTTCATTGATGAAATTTTAGTTTAGGAGTAGTATAAGGACCCAAACTTAAATGTTACATAATATTGAGTTAAATAAAGAATTCAAATTTAGGATCTTTTTAGGTTTATATTTTTATAGAATTAGGCCATAACTATTACATAGCAACTCAAATATTACAAAGTATACACTTCTACACACTATCCATTTTTTCATAGGATAAAACTCTTTAAAACGTTATTTATTTTTTTCTTGATATAAATCTTCAAAGAATTAATCTTGACTTCTTCATTTCCCTTACCCATCTTTATACCCTATGGAAAACATTTCAAAAACTCAGTATGAACACAAAAATATCAGTAAGAGATATAAAATAATTAAAGAAACCGTTAGGCCAGGAATATTTTAAACACATGAAAACATTTTCAAAAAATCATAATTTTCACCAATAAAACATAAGTTCTTTAACATACCTCATGAAAACATAATATTCCAAAAACAACTTCTTATAAATCATAAATTGTAAAGTTAACTTGTGGAATTCATATAATACTTACATTGTAGCTTTTACAACTACATAGGGAGTAACCTTCATGGTTAACTTTGGAATACCCATCACAATATATTCCCTAAATCACTTAGGATAAACCTTATTGTTTAACTCTGTCTCATTACCCAATGCATTAGATAGCTATAAAAGGATCACCCACATTTTTTTTATCACGGAACCACCCATATACACAACCAATACCCAAGAACCATAACATAATCATAACACATTAACAATAAAAAAGGAAAAAATAATATTTCTATAATTCAATCACAAGATATCATTTCAAGTTATAAACATAATAAATCCATCCATAAAATAATTTTAAATACCAAAATATATGAAAATGGAATATGGTATGTATTTTCCTTCTAAAAACATTAAGGCTTATAGAGGAAGCCAAAAATTAAATAATGGTCACAGCGACAGAAATGTCATTGTTGCCACATACGTTAAAAAAACATTCCTTTTTTCATTTAGTAAAATTATTCGTAGAAAAATATTCTTTTGAATGAAATTAAAATTCAAAGGGGTTAATTATAAAACATATAAATTAAGGCGTTGTATAACATCAAAATATGCCTCAATGAAAGGAGATAGATATGGAGTCCCTTACCTTGAGTCTGACTTGACGCGTATAATTTTTATATTCCTGAATAATAAACTTAGGTTAATTTCTACTTGATTAAGAACATTTTTCAAGTTTATTATTCCTTTTTTATTACTTATTACCATTTCATAAAACTTACATAATAATTTAAGTTCATATCAGACATTTTTTTTCGATATTCAATACTTTAGTCAAAAATGAACTTGTTATGATGTAAAGTGTCCATGTGGTCATAATTCCATCATATCTAGAATAGTATTTATGAAATAATCATCACTTTTATATATTAATCATAATTTTTAAATCAAACCATTAATTATGTTTATTAAAAATGAAGAATGTTATAATCATGGAGATTGTAGGTTATACGTACGCATGAGTAACGTTTTCTATTTTTCATTGATCATTATAGAAATAAGGTAATTATTATTAGATATTTAAAAAATTATCATAATATTATTAATATAATAATAAAAATTTAAATATATTTATATATATCATATAAGTTATGTGGTTAATAAAAACGATTCACATCGCTTCGTGGAGGTGATAGTTCACACGTACACACGAATGACGTTATCGTTTTTATGTGAAAAGGTAAGAAAATAATATAAATATTATTATTTTAAAATTATAAATATGTCATGAATTTCATAAATAAACATCTATTCCTTCATTATAAACAATCTTGATATATGGTAATGAAAAATGAACTATATCAGTTCGCGAGGCGGTAGTCTTCCGTACACACGAACGAAATGTACATTTATCATTTGATGAAATTGGAGATAGATTTAGGTGATGATATTAACATAATAAAATCTTAGTATATTGAAGATATAGGAGTTATTATTTCATTTTATAAGAAGAATATTTAAAGTAAGTGTAAGAAAGAATAAAACAGAAACGCTTAAAAAAAGACACCTCTTTTTCGGTTGATCACCTTTGAAGAACACCTTAACACCTCTAAGAAGAGTGTTCTACCTAAAATAAGGCCTCAAGAAATTTGGGAGGGATTATAGGAAGGTTTTTGGGTATATTTTTGTTGAACCAAACAGTTCTTGACGTTTGGGTATTATAGAAGAGTGGGTACCTTTTTATATGAGAGGGGAGGGGCACCCTTGGAAACTCTTAAAATATTAAATTAATATGAATTATTTTTTTTAATCCAAATGACTCAAAATTGAGATATGTACAATATAATATAAGTAAAGTTATAAAACATCTAATCCAGTAATTTTTATACAAGTTTTTATTTTATTTTAAACCATATCTTTTCGGTTTACCCTTAATTATTCTCTTTTAATTTTAATTGGTGACAACATTTTAAATATTAAGAGGTTGTAAATTTTACTTATATGGGGTCAATTTCCCATAATTGGACACTTTATTAAATTTTATATCTTATCATAGTCACTTTATGATTTTAAAATATTTTATTATTTTTAAATAATTTAATCAATTATTCTTTTTTATAAAATAACAATTATGTCAATTTTTACACTATTCATTTCATTGAATTTAAATAAAATCCAAACAGAGAGATAATTTCGAAAAAAACCCATTGAATAGAATTATAATAAGTCATATTCATCTAGAAAAATCATGTATGGCACAAATTATGTCAGATAATATTTATTTTAATATTTATAATATCACTTATTTGATTCTTTAATTAATAAATCTATTATAGCATCATCATTATGTCAAAATTAAATTTAAATATTTATTTCCTAAAAATTGTAAATAAATTATCATGATGTAGTTAATCTATTTATATTTATAATGACTATTTATAGTCAAATATATCAAATATATAACCCCATATTAAAATACTTTACTTTTTTAAAACAAAAGTGAAACAAAAATGACTATTCATTAAATATAATATTATAAATGTATTAAATTCAACTAAGTGGCTCCAAGTGGTCCTAAAATTGAACCAAGTATTCTCATGGTTGGAATACACTAATCCAATTAAATTAGAATAAGTTTTAGGGTATTTTTATGTTATTATAATATTATTTTTATCTTTAATTGCCTGATTTAGCTTTATGCATGGTAAATAAAATATTAAAGTTATTATTCACTAAAAATTATTTTGATCCTATTAGATCACATTTTTCATACGGATTACAGATATGTATTTTAATTTTGGAAAATTCAATTCAAAAAAGTGACTAAAATTAATTTAAAGTTAATCTCGTTGAAGGATTGAGGAAACTGGTTTTGAAAAAGTAAAAACCGTCAAAAGATTGACATGTGTTTATATCCAATTTAAATGTAAAATTACTTAAAATGAAAAATATTGGATTAAATGATAAATAATTCATCTAATTATACCTTAAAACCATGTAAAATGATAATATAACAATATAATTAAATTAGATGAATATGAATTTTTGAATTAAAATGCAGTATTTCTCACTATTCATTAAAAATGAATTTTATCAAAAAAGTACCAAAAATTCAACCAAAGTGAATTTTTATGGCCTGATTATAAATAAGAAGTTTATTTTTTAAAAATATAACATATAAATGTGACAAAAACTATATTTAAAAAGGTTTCACCATCAAAAGATGGTAAAATTTCATTTTTAGAAAAAACACTTATTTAATCCATAAAATAGAATTTGTTATTATATAATGTCTATAAAACATATAAGATGATTTTTAAACATCATATTTAATTTATATTTCATTAATATAATTCAAAAATAGTGATTTTATTTTTTTATAAACGCAATTATTCACTCTTAAATAGTTTTTCATAAAAACACATCTTTTATATTCAATTGGTTATTATTTTCTAACCAAAGAATCATTGTATAAACATTTTTAAACCCTATTTTCATAATTCAGTTAATATCATTCATTCCCATAATTCTAATGGCTATTATATAACCAAAATTTTAAATAATAATATTAATAATATATTATTTTTCGATATAACTCAGTCTTGTGTGCAACGTAAGATTTTGAATAAACCGATTTTTGTCTGTCGGGTATGCTATCAGACATAGCATCCCTTTTAAAGTAAAATTACTATATAATTCATAAATATTAAAAGAATATTAAAAAATATTATTCTATAATTATTAAAAAAATTACATCCTTCCCCCCTTTTGGAAATTTCATCCTTGCAATTTTAAATTTGGGCTCGATAACTGAGGTTTCTCTTTTCAAAATTACTTCTTTGAAATCCGAAATCAAAAAAAAAGATTCAATAAAACCTCCACTTTAAATGAAAGAAAGTGAGGTATAAAGGTCATCTGAGATAACAAATACTTGGGTTCCATGTTTTAAAACATGGATATGGAATAGAAAACTAACCATCATATTCTGATGGAGAGTGAAAGAAAACATTGTGAAGAGAAAGTTAACAATCGTAAAACCATAAAATTTTGATGGATTAAATGTTATTTGATTTCAAGGTAGGAAATATAAATGGAAAACATTTTTGTTTTAAGATCCTTTTAATAGAGTTTTGGAAGTCTTTTAGTAATTATAATAATAACATAAGGAAATACACTTACTTGACAAGTAGAGTTTCATCCTTTAATCAAATTCCACCACAAACACATTTTTTCTCCAATAGATAAATATTTAAGAGGAATTTTTTTCATTCTTAAAACACTAGAATAAAATTCTATAGAATCACAATAATCAAAAAAATATATTATCTATCTATTTATCCTATCTTGAAACATTATCCAAAACCAAAAAAATTGGATAAAATAATATAATTCCCCAAATATAATAAACATTAAAAGAAAAATGACTACTTTTAATCTCTACAATTCAAAAGTAATACCCAAAGTCCAACATAGACCATTCAACAAATAACATTCCCTAAAATTACTCAAATAATCCAAACTAAGATTGAAACCTCAAATTTAGAAGGATTTTATCACATAGTCTTCCAGGATAAGTTTTAACATTTATCTTCAAATAATAATGATCACTCTTAAGGTCTCATACCGAAAGTAATTTCCTAATCAGATAATCTCCATGATAGGTTAATCATTTCCATAAAAAACCTAATTCCACATATTTCTACAATTAAAATAATATATTCTTCTAAAATATATTTCAACCATTAATCCTCAAATGAATTCTTATAGTATTCTATTTTCCTTAGTCATATAGGGTTCCCAAAATAGTGAGTCTTCCAAAATATCATTTATCACTTAATCCCAAAATCATTTTCCAATACCAAGGATATCCATTTGATAAAACATAATTTACCAAAATGAACTTATTATTATTCCATAAAATCATTTAAATAAAAAAATGAAGTTGTACTAACCAGGAACTTTACATAGGCCAGTTGTAGGTGATGCACCCTTGTCAGGCTTTGGTTGTGGGTTCGATCCCAGAAACCTTGCTGAACGCAATGGGTTTTCACCCATCCTATGGGTTTTCCTTTTTCTAAAACTATATCATTCTTATAAAATACTCCCTATATGAGATAAAATCTTAAAAAATATCCATAACATGTTTTAACCTTTAAGGTTTTCTTATACCTCCCATTTTCATCCCAACACATAATGGACTCAACATCGTAATTCATGTTGTATTATATATATTGAAATTTTTTTCACCTTTAAATGATTTAATAAAACTATTCCCAAAAGAAAGAACATTGTAACTTTATCATGGGGTCCACTTGGTTTCACCGTCATTTTGTTCACATAGATAGAAGGTTCATGCATTACAATAATTATTTAGAGATTTTTCAAAATCAGTTGCTTTCTTTTTTCCAAATACACCTTGTAAAACTTGGGTCGTATGGGTGTTCATAGAGAAATAATTTTGCAAAATAATTTTGTATGACATATAATTTCGAAACATCAGATAATACTTTTCTTTTATAAAACATTCAGACCAAGTTTGAGTTGAAACTTTCAATCAATGGTCCTTTTAAAATATGATAAGTATATGCTTAACGAATGTATTTTAAAATAAAATTTAAATTGGTTCCGCAAGGGTCTCCTTTTTCAATAGCTTTTTCAAAATCAAAATATGCTTCCTAATATTGTGATAAGGTAAAATATCTAAAAATTCATTGGTAATATTTTCATTTTTGAAAATATGAGAATATTGATAAAATAATATTTTATTAAAACAACCCATTATCCACAATGGTATCGATGTATAGTTAAGGTGTTTCATATCTCAAACAATTTCTCGCAAGTGATTTGTATGTTAGAAAAAGTTTTAGAATCATCCAGACATGACTTTGTAATAATTATTACAAGAAAGTCATCCGGAAGAGATATGAATGTTGTTTAATATCCTCCTCCTTCCATTTTAACCAAATTTCTTTGATCTAAAAATTTTATAGAACATGTATTTAACCAAAATAATAGACATATATTCTTACCATATATTTAACCAAAACTTTTTATCCCTAAATTTTTCTAAACCCTTCCTCTATTAGAAACTATAAGGACCTGGACTTGAATGTTACTTAATAAATAGTAAAATAAATAATTCAAACTGTGTACTTTTTTAGGTTTGTAGTTTTAGATAATTAGACCATAACTAATACATAACAACTTAAATAACACAAAGTAGACACTTATACTCAAAATCCATTTTTTACAAGATAAAACTCTTTAAAACATTATTTCATTTTTTTCTTGATATAAATCTTCATAACATTCGTCTTTACTTATTCCTTTATCTTACCCATACTTATACCCTATGGAAAACACTTCAAAAACACGGAATGAGCACAAAAATATCAGTAAGTGATATAAAATAATGAAATAAATTGTCAGTCCATGAATATTTTAAACTCAGGAAAACATTTTCAGAAAATCATACTTTTAATCCATAAAACATAAGTTCTTTAAAATATCTCATGAAATAATAATATTCTTGAAAAAACTCTTAGAAATCATAAATCATAAAGGTAACTTGTGGCATCCATATCATACTTACATTGTAGCTTTCATAGCTATATAGGGAGTAATCTTTATGGTTACATTTGAAATACCCATCACAGTATATTCCATAAATATATTAGGAGAACACTTATTTTTTAACTCTGTCTCATTACCCAATTCATTGGGGAGCTATCACGGGCTCACCCACCCTTGATTTATCATTGAACCACCTATATATATAAGCTATGAAAAATAACCATAACAAAAACATAACACATTAACAAGCATAAAGGAAAAATAATATTTCCATATTTCAATCAAAATATATCATTTAAAGATATTTACATAATCAATTCATCCTTAAAATCATTTTCAATACCAAAATACATGAAAATGGAATATGGTATTTATTTTCTTTTTAAAAACATTAAGGCTTATAGAGGAATCTAAATATCAAATAATGGTCACAATGGTAAAAATATCGTTGTCACCACATATGTTAAAAAAAAATTTGTAATTTAGTAAAATTATTCATAGAGAAAGATTATTTTTAATGAAATTAAAATTCAAAGAATTTAATTATACACCATAAAAAAATAAGGTGGTTTATAACAACAAAATATGCCTTAATGAAAGGATATTGTGAAGAATTCTCTTACCTTGAGTCTAAATCATCACGTACAATCATTATATTCCTAAATAAAAAATTAGGTTAATTTATACTTGATTGAGAAACTTTTTCAAGTTTATTATTCCTTTTTTTATCACTTATTACTATTTTATAAAACTTACATAATAATTTAAGTTCATATCGTACATTTTGTCGATGTTCGGTATGTGAGTCAAATGTGAAATTTTTGTGATGTAAAGTGTTCATGAGTTCATAAGTACATCATCTCTAGAATATTATTCATGAAATAATCATAAATTCTGTACATTAATAATATTTTTTAAATCAAACCATTAATTATGGTTTTGAAAATTGAAGAATGTTATAATCATGAAGATGGTAGGTCATACGTACGCATAAGTAAGGTTTTCCATTTTTCATTGATAATTATGGAAATAAGGTAATTATTATTTTATCTTTACATAATTATAATAATATTATTAAAATCATAATAATCATTTAAATACACTTATATATATCATAAAATTTATCTGGTGAATAAAAACAATTCACATCGCTTCGTAGAGGTGATAGTTCACACGTACGCACGAACGTCATTATCATTTTTATGTGCATGGAAGGTAAGAACATAATTGGAATATTATTATTTTAAAATGAAAAATATTTCATGAATATCATATATAAACATTTATTCCACCATTATAACCAGTATTGATATATGGTAATGAAAAATGAACTATATCGGTTCGTGAGGCGGTAGTACCCTGTACACACGAACAAAATGTCCATTTCCCATTTGATGAAATTTGAGATATATTTAGGTGATGATACTAACATAATAATATCTCAGTATATTGAGTATACTAGAGTTATTATTTCATCTTAGAAGAGTATGATTTAAAGGAAGTGGAAGAAGGAATAAAACAGAAACACTTAAAAAACGATACCTCTTCTTCGGTTGATCCCCTTTGAAGAACACCTTAACACCTTTAATAAGGGTGTTGTGACTAAAATAAGGCCTCAAAAAAGTGGGTAGGTAGTATAGGAAGGTTTTTGGGAAAATATTGGCTGAACCAACTGGTTCTTGAAGTGTGGGTATTAGAGAAGAGTGGGTACCTTTATAGGAGAGGGGAGGGACACCCTTGGAAACTTAATATATTAAATTAATATAAATTAATTTCTTAATAAAAATGACTCCAAATTGATATATAAAGAATATAATGTGAGAAAAGTTCAAAATAATCTCATCTAATAATTTTTATACATGTATTTATTTTATTTTAAACCTTATATTTTTGGTTTACCCTTAATTATTCTCTTTTAATTTTAATTGTGGTAACAACATTTTAATTATTAAGAGGCTATAAAGTTTACTTATATGGGGCCAATTTCCCATAAATTGAAACTTAGTGAACTTTTAGACCTTATTATAGTCACTTTGTTGTTTAAAATGTTTTTTAGGATTTTAAAATACTTTAATAAATTATTATTTTTCTAACATATCAATTATATAAATTTTTACACTATTTATTTAATTTAATTTAAATAAAATCCAAATAGATAGATAACTTTGAAAAAACCCATTTAATAGACTTATAACATGTCCTAGTCAACTAAAAAATTCATAGATGGAATAAATTATTTCAAATAATATTTATTTTAATACTTATAATATCATTTATTTTATTCTTTATTTAATAAATCTATTCTTGCATCATCATTGTGTCGTAATTAAATTTAGTTATTTATTACCTAAAATTTTTAAATAAATTACCATGATTTAGGTATTTGTTTTATATTTATAATTACTATTTATAATGAAAGATATCAATTATATAACCTCATATTAAAATAATTTACTTTTTAAAAACAAAAGTGTAACAAAAATGACTATTCATTGAATATAATATTATAAATATATTAAAGTCATCTAAGTGGCTCAAAGTGGTCCTAAAATCAACACAAGGATTATCATGGTTTGAATACACTGATCAAATTTAATTAGTACAAGTTTTAGGGTAGTTTAATATTATTTTAATATTATTTTTACCTTTAATTTCCTGATTTATCTTTATACATGGTAAATAAAATATTAAAGTTACTATTCCCAAAAAATTATTTTGATCCTATTATATCAAATTTTATATAAATATTAAAACCATGTATTTTTATTTTTGAAAATTCAATTCAAAAAATTGATTAAAATTAATTTAAATTTAATCCTGTTGAAGGATTGAGGAAACATGTTTTTAAAAAGTAAAAACCATCAAAAGATTGACATGTGTTTATACCCAATTAAAATGTGAAATTAATTAAAATGGAAAATATTGTATTAAATTTTAAAAAATTAATCTAATAATATCTTAAAACCATGTAAAAGGATAATCAAACAATATAATTAAATTAGACGAATAGGAATTTTTGAATTAAAATGCAGTATTTTTTTCACTATTCATTAAAAATGAATTTTATCAGAAAAATACTGAAAAATCAACCAAAGTGAATTTTTATGGCATTATTATAAATAATAAGTTTATTTTTTCAAATAGAACATATAAAATTGACAAAAAAACTAGATTTAAAAAGTGTTCACCATAAAAAGACCATAAAACTGCATTTTTAGAAAAACTGTCATTTTATCCATAAAATTGTAACTATTTTAATATAATGTCCATAAAACATATAAGATGAATTTTAATCATATTATTTAATTTAAATTTCATTAATATAATCCAACTATAGTGATTTTATTATTTTATAAACACAATTATTCGCACTTAAATAGTTTTTCATAAAAACGCATCCTTTATATTCAATTAGTTTATATTTTCTAACTAAAGAATAATTATATAAACATTTGTAAACCCTATTTCATAATTAAGTTAATATAATTCATTCATTCTATTCTAAAAACTATTTGATAACTTAAAGTTTAAATAATATTATTAATAATATATTATTTTTTGGTATAACTTAGTCTTTTGTGCAACGTAAGATTTTGAAGAAACCTATTGTTGCGTGTTGGGTACGCTATCAGACATAGCGTCCCTTTTAAAGTAAAATTACTATCTAATTCATAAATATTAAAAATTATTAAAAATTATTATTCTATAATTACTTGGTATGTTACATCCTTCCCCCCTTTTGGAAATTATGTTCTCATAATTTTAAATTTGGGATCGTTAACTAAGGTTTCTCTTTTCAAAATTACTTCATTGAAATCCCACATTAGAAAAAGATTCAATAAAACATCCACTTTAAAAGAAATAAATTGAAGTTTAAAGGTCACTTGAGAAAACAAATACATGTCTTCCATGTAGGAAAACATTCATATGCAAGAGAAAACTAACCATTCAGTTCTAATGGAGAGTGATAGAAAACATTGTCAAGATATAGTTAACAAACATAAAAACATAAAATTGTGATGGATTAAATAGTCTTTGATTTTATATTAGGAAAATTAAAAAGAAAACATTTTTTAATATCCTTTTCATAATGTTGTGGAGGTATTTTACTCCTTATAATAATAACATAAGTAAATACACTTACTTGACAAGTAGAGTTTCATCCTTTAATAAAATTCTACCAAAAACTCATATTTTTCTCCAATTGATAAATATTTAAGAGGAAATGTTTTCACACTTGAAACACTAGAATCAAATTCTAAAGAATCACATAATACACAAAATTTTAAATATCTATTCATCTTATATTGAAACATTTTCCAAAACCAAAAATTTGGATAAAATAATATAATTCCCCAAATATAATAAATTTTAAATTAAGAATCACTACTTTTAATCTCTAAAATTTAAAATTATTACCCAAAGTCCAACATAGACCATTCAATAAATAAATTTCCTTAAAATTCCTTAAATAATCCAAACTAAGATTTAAACCCTTAATTTATAAGGATTTGATCACGTAGTCTTCTAGGATAAGTTTTAATATTTAACTTCAAATAACAATTATCACTCTTAAGGTCTCATACCAAAAGTAATTTCCTAATAATATATTCTCTATGATAGGTTAATAATTTCCATAAATAACCTACTTCCACATATGTCCATAATTAAAATCATATATTCTTCCAAAATATAATTCAACCATTACTCCTAAAATAAAATCTCATAGTATAATATTTTCCTCAGTCATATAGGGTTCCCAAAATAGTGAACATATTCCAAAATAACATTTATCTCTTAATCCCCAAATAATTTTCCAATACCAATGATATCCATTTGATACAACATAATTAACCAAAATAAACTTATTCTTATTCCATAAACTCGTTTATATAAAAAAATTAATTCATACTTACCAGGTACTTCACGTAGGTTAGTGGTAGGTGATGCACCCTTATCACCCTTTGGTTGTGGGTTTGATCCCAGTGGCCTTACCAGACGCGATGGGTTGTCACTCATCTTGTGGGTTTCCTTTTTTATAAAACTATATCATTCTTATAAAATAATCCCAATATTAGATAAAATCCTCAAAAAAACTATAACATGTTTTAACCTTAAAAGTTTTCTTATACCTGCAAATCATTTTTTTCATTTTCTAAAGTCGGTTTATGGGTTCCAGGTACCCAAAAGTTTACAACCAAAAACTCAAAGAAAAAGAAGCACAAAAGCAGGAATCAAGACAACATAGACTTACATATCATAATAACTATACTCCTCACCGCATCCCATGCATGATTCCTCTCCACTGGTAGTCGTAGTCGATTCCCATTCTGGCGATCTCCAGTAGCTTTCACTTTGAACCAGACTCCTAAGCTGATCAAGTAGGGGTTGTTCCGGAGATGTCCTTTTGACCATGCTACCCTTCTTAAAATCCACGGTCACCTCACTATTCCACTTAGAGGTAGATCTAGTTTGCATTGTCCATGGAAGGCATGAGTAATCTCTCCTTGGTTGTCTTCTTGGTGTAGTAGATAAAGGCCCCTTAGCTGGAGCCAATATATGCTTTCCATTTTGAACCACATCGCTGAAGGAGAGGCCAGCAGAGCCACTCAAATTATTCTTCCCTCCTCGAGACTTCTCCCTTCCTTTACCGGTTTTCTCGCCTCAACCTAAACCAGGATTCCTTGCCTTATTTTCCCTCTATTAGTCTGGGGTTTTATTCTCCATTAACGGTAGACATTCATCCTCAGTGGTCAGCCTCCCCACAGTTGCGTCCTACACCTCCTTCACACCACCACCATCCTAAATATCTTCCACCATCAGGGTTGTGTTCCTAGTTACCTTGTAGCTGTCTTCCATAGATAAAACAACTGGAACTTGCTCCACATCAGTAGCCTGGCAGTCCTCCACAGCCTCCTCTCCACCCATAACAGTTATGTTTTCTAAACCCTCAACCGGCTGTCTGTCAAGGACCTCCTCACCATCATCCCTTCCTCCATGATCAGCCTCCTCCAGCCCCGCGGTCAACATACCATCAGATAAACCTTCAAACCTATTACTCAGTAACAGAAATGGAGCATCTAATGGGTCCAGGTCACTAGAATCCTTAGCACCCACCAGGGCAGCAACCTCCCCTGCATTCAAAACCCTTTCATCCCCGACCTTCCCAGCACTCACACTACTTAGTGAGTCTGAATTTTTCATATGCCTCTTACCACCTGAAGCTCCAGAATCCCTTCTGCTCTCAAAGGAAGCTTTAAGAGTCCCAGCAAACTTACCTTCCAAAGCTGGACTAGCCAGCTCAGAACACCTCCCTCCAACATCATTTCCTATCAACCTTTTGTCCCGACGCAATTCCAAGTCTACTTCCAAACAATTACCATTAGCAGCGCTCACAGGATCAGGTTTCTCAATGCAACTGGTCCCCCTCAAACGTGAATGAAGTCCCCGATGACATACCTCCGCCGAATGACCCTGCCTCCTACAAGAACCACATAACTCGATCCAATATTCATACATAACTTTCTTCTTGCAACGATATTCTTTTTCAATTGTTATCCAAACAAATTCAAAAGGAGTGAGAGACGTGTCGATTTCAATACAGACCCAGGGGTTCACAGGATGAAAAACTGCCTCAGTTCGACTACCGGCACAAAGAAATATCCCTACCATGTTTCCCAGCATGTGAATAATTGAATGATTATGAAACGGAAAAGAGAGTTTAGGGAAACTTACCCAAACCGCGATGCAAGGTGAATCGCAGTTCATATGAAGGTCAAAAGACCAATGCAAAAGAAGAAAATGATAACCCTTGAAGTAGCGAGGAGCCTTCGACCACGCTTGGATGAGGCCTACCTCCATCTAGAATTGAATCATAATTTTTTTATTGTCGAGTATCCCAACCACCGCGTGCTCCTGGAGATCCCAGGAACCGAAGACAAAATGATCGAAGTCATCCACTGAAGGTCTCTTTTGCTTGAACCGGGCCATAAGGGTGAGATTCAACAAGCTAGAAGATTCTGTAAACTCGGAAGAAGAGAGTTGAATATTCAGTGCCCCATCGACCAGATCTGGAACCTTAGGGTTTAAAGCAGCTCTCGGGAATGGAGGGAGAAACTCCGAATTGGAGAAAGGTAGGAAGCACGTAGCCCTCCTATGATATGGTGAAACTCCCTCCCCCACCAAGGGGGGAGGAGCCAGTGCGGGGGTCGCCGTAATCACCGGAGGACGAAACGGAAATGGAGAGAAGCTCCCGACCTCCTCTGCTTGTCTTATACCCCTCATTTTCATCCCAACTCATAATGTCCTCAATATCTTAATTCATGAAGTCTTATATATGTTGACATTTTTTCACCTCTAAATGATTTAATAAAACTATTCCAAAAAATGAAATAACATCATACTTGGATTATGGTGTCAACCTAGTTTCATCATCATTTTTTTCATGTAGATATAAGGTCCATGCACTGCAAAAAATATTTAGAGATTCTTCAAAATCACTTTCTTCCTTTTTCCAAATACACCTTGTACAACTTGGGTCATACGGGTGTTCGCAGAGAAATATTTTTGGAAAATAATATAGTATGACATATAATTTCAAAAAATAAGATAATAATTTCTTTTTATAAAACATTTGGACCAGGTTTTAGTTGAAACTTTTAATCAATGGTCCTTTTAAAATACCATAAGTATGTGCTTAAACGCTATATTTTAAAATAAAATATAAACAGGTTCCTCAAGGGTCTCCTTCTACAGCAACTTTTTCAAAATCATAATATGCTTCCTAATATTGTGATAGGGTAAAATATCTAAAAATTCCTTGATAATATTTACCTTTTTGAAAATATGAGAATATTGATAAAATAATATTTGATTAAAACCAACCCATTATCCATGATGGTATCGAGGTATAGTAGAGGTGTTTGATATCTCAAATAACTACTTTCAAGTGATTTGTATGTTAGAAAAAGTTTTAGAATCCTCTGGATATGACTTTGCAATAATTATTTCAAGAAAGTCATCAGGAAGAGATAGGAATGTTGTTTGAGATCCTCCTCCTTCCATTTTTAACTAAATTTATTTGATCTGAAAATTTTATAGAACATGGATTTAACTAAAAAAAATAGACATAGAATCTTACCATATGTTTAACCAAAACTTATTATCCCTAAATTTTTCTAAAAGTTTCTTATAATACCAACTATAAAAAATCAGCCTTAAATGTTACATAATCTTGACATAAATTAATAATTCAAATTTAGGATGTTTTCAGGTTTAGAGTTTTAGAGAATTAGGCCATAACTAATACATAATAACTCAAATAATACAAAGTGGACACTTATACTCACTATACATTTTTTCACAAGATAAAACTATTTAAAAGATTTTTTCATTTTTTCTTGATATAAATATTCATAACATTAATATTGACTTACTTTTTTCTCTTACCCATAATTTTACCCAGTGTAAAACATTTCAAAAACCTAGTATGAGCACAAAAATCTCAGTAATAGACATAAAATAATGAAAGATACCATTATTCTATGAATATTTTAAACTCATGAAAAAAATTTCAAAAAATCATAATTTTCACCCATAAAACATAAGTTCTTCAATATATCTCATGAAATCATAATATTCCTGAAAAAATTATTAGAAATCGAAAATCATAAAGGTAACTTGTGGCATCCATATCATACTTACATTTTAGCTTTCATAGCTACAAAGGGAGTAACCTTCATGGTTACATTTGTAATACCCATCACAATATATACCTTAAATATATTATGAGAAACATTATCTTTTAATTATATATTATTACCCAATGCATTGTAAATATATCACAGGCTCACCCACCATTGATTTATCATGGAACCACCTGTATACATAAGAAATGACCAAGAACCATAACAAAATCATAACACATTAACAAGCTTAAAGGAAAAAATAGCATTTCCACATTTCAATAAAAAGCTATTATTTAAAGATATTTAAATAATCCATAAATCCTTAAAATCATTTTAAATACCAAAATACATGAAAAGGGAATATGTTATTTATTTTCCTTTTAAAAACATTAAGGCTTTTAGAGATATCCAAATATCAAATAATGGTCACGATGGCAGAAATGTTGTTGTCACTACGTACATTAAAAAACATACCTTTCCATTTAGTACAATGATTCGTTGAAAAATATTATTTTTAGTGAAATTAAATGTAAAAGGGGTTAATTATACACCATATAAAATAAGGTGGTGTATAAGATCAAAATATACCTCAATGAAAGGATATTTTGACAAAGTCCCTTACATTGAGTCTGACTCATCACGTACAATCGTTATATTCATGAATAATAAACTTAGTTTAATTTATAATTTCTAGATATCATTTTTCAAGTTTATTATTCCTTTTTTATCACTTATTACTATTTTATAAAACTTACATAATTATTTAAGTTCATATCGAACATTTTTTTGATATTCGGTATGTGAGTCAAAAATGAACTTGTTATGATGTAAAGTGTCCATGTGGTCATAAGTTCATCATATCTAGAATAGTATTCCTTAAATAATCAAAAAAATTATACATTAATCAATCTTTTTAAATCAAACCATTATTATTATTACGAAAAATGAATAATTTTATAATCATGGAGACAATAGGTCATACGTACACATGAGTAACGTTTTCCATTTTTCATTGATCATTACAGAAACTAGGTAATTATTATTTTATCTTTATATAATGATATTAATATTATTAAAATAATAATAATAATTTAAATATACCTATATATATCATAAAAGTGATATGGTGAATAAAAATGATTCAGACTGCTTCATGGAGGTGATAGTTCACACGTAGGCACGAATGACGTTATCATTTTTATATGCATGGAAGGTAAGAACATAATTGAAATATTATTATTTTATAATGATAAATATTTCCATAATATAATATATAAATATTTATTCCATCATTATAACCAGTCTTGATAGATGGTAATGAAAAAAAACTATTGGTTCGCGAGGTGGTAGTACCCCATACACATGAACGAAATGTTCATTTCCCATTTGATGAAATTAGAAATGGATTTAGGTGATGATATTAATATAATAAAATCTAATTATATTTATGATACTGGATTTATTATTTCATTTTATAATAATAAGATTTAAAGGAATTGGAAGAAGGAATAAAACAGAAACTCATAAAAAACGATACCTCTTCTTCGGTTGATCACCTTTTAAGAATACCTTAACGCCTCTAACAAGGGTGTTCTGCCTAAACTAAAGCATAAATAAAGTGGGTATGGATTATAGAAAGGGTTTTGGGTAGATATTTTATAAACCAAGTGTTTCTTTAAGCATTATTATTAGAGAATAGAGGGTACCTTTTTATAGGATAGGGGAGGGGAACCCTAGGAAACTCTCAAAATATTAAATTAATATAAATTAATTTTTTAATCAAAATGACTCAAACATGAGATATGTGTAAAATAAGATTATGATAGTTCTAAATCCTTTCATATAATAATTTTTATACATATATTTATTTTATTTTAAACCTTATCCTTTCGGTTTACCCTTAATTATTTTCTTTTAATTTTAATTGTGGTAACAACATTTTAAATATCATGAGGTAATAAAGTTTACTTATATGGGTTCAATTTTCCATAATTGGACACTTAGTGAACTTTTAGAACTTATTATAGTCACTTTTTGATTTTAAAATATTTTTAATATTTTCAAATAATTTAATAAATTATTATTTTTATAACATATCAATTATATTAATTTTTACACTATTTTCATTGAATTTAAATAAAATTAAAATAGAGATAACATCAATAAAAAACCATTTCATAGACTTATAAAATGTCATATTCACCTATAAAATTTATTTATGGCGTGAATTATATCAAATAATATTTATTTTAATATTTATAATATAATTTATGTGATTATTTAATTAAAAAATCTATTATTTCATCATCATTGTGTCATAATTAAATTTAATTATTTATTCTCTAAAAATTTTAAATAAATTACCATGATTTAGGTAATATTTTTAAATTTACAATTACAATTTATAATCTAATAGATCACTTATATAACCCCATACTAAAATAATTTACTTTTTAAAAACAAAAGTGTAACAAAATGACTATTCGTTGAATATAATATTATAAATGTATTAAAGTTATCCAAGTGGCTTCAAATGGTCCTAAAATTGACCCAAGGATTCTCATAGTCGTAATACACTCATCCAATTAAATTAAGAAAAGTTTTAGGGTAGTTTTATATTATTATAATATTAGTTTTACCTTTAATTACTTGATTTACCTTTAATCGTGGTAAATAAAATACTAAAGTTACAAATCACCAAAAAATCTTTTGATCCTATTAGATCACATATTTTATACAGATTAAAACCTATTATTTCCATTTTTTAAAATTCAATTCAAAAAATTGACTAAATTAATTTAAAGCTAATCATGTTCACGGATTGAGGAAACGAGCTTTTAAAAGGTAAAAACCATCAAAAGATTGACATGTGTTTATATCAAATTTAAATGTGAAATTACTTAAAATGGAAAATATTGGATTAAATAATAAAAAAAATTATTTAATTATACCTTAAAACCTTGTAAATTGATAATCTAACAAAATAATTAAATTATATGAAAATGCAATTTTGAATTAAAATGCTGTGTTTTTTCACTATTCATTAAAAATGAATTTTATCAGAAAAATACCAAAAATTCAACCAAAGTAATATTTTATGGCCCTATTCTAAAAATAAGTTTATTTTGTCAAATAGAACATATACACGTTATAAAAACTTGATTTAAAAAGGGTTCTCCATCAATGGATATAAAAAGTGCATTTTTAGAAAAACACTCATTTTATCTGTAAAATTGTATTTATTGTTATATAATATCTAGAAAACATATAATATGAATTTTAATATTCTTATTTAATTTATATTTAATTAATATAATCCAAAAATAGTGATTTTATTATTTTGTAAACATAATTATTCATACTTAAATAGTTTTTCATAAAAACGCATCCTTTATATTCAATTGGTTTTTATTTTATAACCAAAGAATCATTATATAAACATTTTTAAACCATATTTTCATAATTTAGTTAATATCAATCATTCCTTCCAATCTAATGGTTATGCGATAAATACAAAAAAAAAATATTAATAATATATTATTTTTAGGTATAACTCAATCTTGTGTGCAACGTAAGATTTTAGAGAAACCTATTATTTTGTGTCCAGTACACTATCATACATAGAATCCCTTTTAAATTAAAATTACTATATAATTCATAAATATTAAAAAAATATGAAAATGTATTATTCTATAATTACTTAGGATGTTACAAGTAGATTGATGGTTTAAGTAGAGGGTTTAACATATGGTATGGAATAAACTATATGGATGGGGGTAAAAGAAGTAATATGAATAATAAAACCCATATTTAGTTTATATTTAACTGTATAAAGTGTTGTTAGTGTGGTAAATTTATCCATTTAAATAAGAAATGTCTATAGAGGAATGATTCAAAGGGTGGTAGGTTCAAGTATAATTTTGGTATAGATTTGTTATAATAGAATTTATTTCTTTTATGAATTATCTAGGTTGTTTATAGGATTATAATTAGTTTATAAATATAGGTATTTTATATTTCCTTGGAGATTTGTCTTCTCAATAAATAAATGGATGAGATCTAGAATGGTCTTGGATGGTTTAAGAGTAACAGGGTCATGCGTATAGGTTTGGTGATGATCAAACTACATGACGGTTCTACTGTGAGTTATTTTAACAATATTAGAGAGGTAATTAAGATTGGGAACCTAATATAATTAGGATAACTAAATCAAATTTAGATTTCCTTCTATAAATGGTTTTTGTATTAGAATCAATGGTGTATTCTCATGGTTGTCATAATTTCCATGGGTATGGTGTATTATAGGTTTAACAACAATATAAGTTTGAATATGGAATATCCTTTATCATAGGATTAGTTTTACAACTATAAGGTCCTGAAAAACCATTAGAATTAGTCAATTAGGGTGAGTAAATTTATTTTCCAAGTTTATTTATCTCATTTTAATAGGAAAACAAGAATCTATCAATCCAAGCTAAATAAGCACAATATATGTAACGTCCCAGCACAGATTTCACTAAACTGGTGGCTCGATCTAGTTCACCACGAGACCTCAACTGCACCTCCTCATACACTAGAGGTAACCGAATAACAGTGGGGGTCTAAAGTGCGTCTGTGAGAAGACTATACCCCCATATTAGTGCACAACTAAAAGTAAATAACCAAACATCATACACATCAGAGTATATAAAATAATAAATAAATTGAAACTGAAACATGTTATAATAAAATGAAATATAATAAAGAGTCGAGCATCCATTCCATACATATAACATTGAGCGCCCACTACGCCGACCACATATACAAAAGTAAACAACTAAAAAATAAATACATCAGGCCCTACTTCCAACATCGATCCATATCACATACCCAGTCTCTAGTACACTGTCAAGATGCTCTAATACAACCAGTCAACTCCACATGATCATACCACTCAAACATGAAATCTATGGCCTCAGCCCGATCCATCTTGCATCTATGCTCAACCTGAAATTAGACATAAATTTTTCACACACACCAAGGTATATATAAAGGGGGTATAAAATAAATCTTAGTAGGAAACCCCAAATAGTGAACCTATAAACTACTTCCATAAGTAAATGATCATGAAATATGGTTAGCCAAGCCAAAACATAACTAAAAATAAATAAAAATAAAACAATCATTGATCCTTAGGCTGAAGACCTCAATCGACCATACCTACTTTGTCTAATGTCGGCGTTTCTTTGAGCACATCTCAATGATCATGCATTCCAAATAACTCATGGTATCCATATACATGTCATCTACAACCAAACATGAAAATTCTAAGAACACATCCTACGATTGACCTATCATCTAGGATACTAATCTAAGTTACCCATTATCAGGCTCTTATGACCCAAACATTATCTCATACTTGGAACCTTGACACATATGTCCCAATTAACACACAAAAGTACAACCAATCCCAAACCATCAGTATGAAATCTATCTCATGAATCATAAAACATAATACCTAGAGCATCAGCCCAAACCTATACCACATATCATGTCAATCATTTCTGGAGTATCAGTCTAGTGCCTAAACCATATGTCAAATTAACCATGCCTATAGCCCTAGTCCAGCACCAAAACTATATATCAAATTAATCGTTCCCAGATCCATAGTCCAACACCTAAACCATATATCATATTAATTGTTCCTAGAGACTCATTACATCACCTTAACCATGGATGTGGAGCATCGTTCCACCATCCATCCAGCTGGTATACAAATAATTCCTAGAGCATCATTCTAGAACTTAAAAAACAAAGTATAGTATTTGTGTCTAAATCCTCAGTCTGACACCTAAACATATAGTGTATTATCCATAATCAGATCCTTCGTCCAGCATCAACCATATATATGTGAAATCACATCCACTAAACTCAAAATATTACAAAATTTGATCAGAACCTTGGTCTGTCACTCAAATCATAAACAATCTATTAATACAGATACAAAGAATCATTGTAACGACCCAAACTTTTATCAATCAAATTTCCCTTCTTATAATTATGTTATATGGTAAAAACACATACATAACATACAAAATCCCAATAAAAACTTTACCCTCATAAATAAATAATGAAATAAGTGATATTTATAGAAATTAAGGAACCTATACCGATGGAATAGTAACTTCACCTTTGGAATAGTAACATGACCATTAGGAATAGTAAACTAGACAATATAATAGTACCCTAACCTATGAAAGTATAAATAAAATTTAGGAATCTTATAAATGAAAATATGATATATATTTTTTTTAAAGGCTGGGGCTAAAGCTCCAATTTATTATTTAAAGCAAATACCTCTTTATACTGGGTAGAGGGAGACCCATTACATAGCTCGAAGTCCCAAGGCCAAGTGGCTTGAAGACTAGGCTTGAAAGCCCATTTTTTGGCTCAAAGAGCCCCTCGGTGAATAGTACTGCTACAGTACCCGGTCTGCTACAGTATTACCGCCGCTATATTCCCTGCTACAGTGCCTCTGCTGCTACATTGTCGTCGCCGCTGCTACAATAACCCAGAAATTATTCTCTGCCCGGATTTTATCCTGAGTCTTTTGGATTCCAAGTAGAAGCATGTACCACTAGGGTACAGGCTCGTTGGCGTGAAAATATGATATAATTATATCATTGTATAAGTAAATGAATGTTTTAAAAATGATAAAGTTTTTTTATTTTTGTAGAAAATAAATGTTTATTTACAATTTTATAATTAATATAATGATTTAAAATAAGATTTATTTTCATTAAATAAATTCATAAATTAATTTTTTTGTTGTCTTCTAATTATAAGATAATTTTATGAGATCATAATTAATTTTTCAAAGTGTCATAAAATTAGTTATAATTTTAAAATTAGTATTGTTTGAATAAACGATGATCTTAATTAAAAATTAAATTTATCATATTTAGAAAATTTATTTTCATAAAATGTAGTTCATTTTTTAATTCTATGCATTGAAAAATGGATAGGTTAAAGTTTTTGTATTTTTCTAAAATAGTTAAATTTTTAGTATATAGTAAAATACAGTAATATATGATATATATATATATACATTATAAGTTAAGTACACTATTCATTGAGTCATTGATGATGTAATAACCATAATCTAGAACTCCCCTTAATTATTTTAATATATTTAGTGATAGTTCTCAAACTAGACATAGTCTTGACCCAAAATAATAAACTAATAAATAAAATAATGGGAAAGTACCCCTCTCCTCCCCAATAAATACCACCCATCGACACATCTTCTCCTTACACCTTCCAAGATTTTAGACTTGTCCAAATTCTGACCAAACCTCTTCTCATTCCCCTTCCACACATCCAACAAGTTCTGGTCTCAATAAGAGACCAAACCTAGGTTCCTTAAGGAGGTTCTCAAATAGGATAATTCAAGAGGTAAAATCCTCTTTATTTTTCTTTTAATTTAGTTTAATTTATTTTTCTTTTATTATTATCTCCTCACATACTATATCCAAATATGCATGATAACACAATTATATTTTATATACTTTAATTTTATCATTTTAATGGAATATACATCATCAAACTCATTTCTCTCTCTTTTATTCTAAAAATGAAATCATCACCTCTGATGTGTCAATTTACCAACATCATGGAGGATGCATTTTTATTTTCCCTTAACACCTTAAAGGTTGTTCATAAAACCACTATAAATGATATTGAATAATATAAAATTTATTTAATAACCCTTTTATGTTCTTTAACTAACTTATATACACAATAATAAATAATGGAACAAAAATAGTTTGCAATGTTCAAAAAATCGCTAAAAATCTAAATGATTATCACTAAACTTTTATCTAATGATTCATCCTCATACCATTTAACCAAATGATATATATATAACCATTTAAAACTATTTATTTTCATTAATAAAATAAAAATTAAATTCTGTAGAATTATACTCATTCTATATAAACATGCATACTCATATTCAAGTGAGCCGATCATGAAAACCAAGAAAATGAACACTTCCGAACAATGAAATTGAACTCTATAACTCATATAAAAGAATATAAATGAACTTAATAAAATTATAACAAACAAAATACATGTATAATAGGTTTTAGATATATTAATTAATGAATCTAATTTTATTATATATGATATTAAAGTGAAGAGAGCTTTTTGACATAAGGTAAGGGGATTCTCAAACCCAACTCCATTTCCTTGGGTTTTACATCTTTTACACCAATTTCAGTATGTATATTAATTTAATGATCCTTAAATATCATTTATTTATTCTCCATTTTTCTTTTTTGGGATATACATGTTTTCTAATTAAGTTTATGATAATCACAATTTTTTCTAAAAGAACTCTTATTTCTAAAAACACACCTTTTACTTCTCTTGAGATTGTTTCTTATTCACTCAAGATTGATGATTCTTATACCAAGTATGTTATTCCTTCTTTATTTTGAGAACACCAAGGTTTATTAATGAATGTATGATTTATGAAATGAAGCAAATTTTTTTCCATGTGTTATTATATGTCCAAAATTGATATATATTCTATGTGGTATGCATGATTATGTAAATGTTATGATGTGACGGGTGTGCCTGGAATTATATAGAGCTCCAATTAATTGGGTAATATAATGAATATCATGAGATAAAGTGAAATATATGTGAACATGATGCTATATTATTTCACAACTATGTTTGGTTTTGACCAATAAGACATTATGTTTAATTTTTATGCATTTCCACATTCCATGTCTTTGTCTAATGATTCCTCTCATGATAATAATGATGATACATTTCTTATGTTATGATTATTATTATTATTCCCACCCATTTTTCATGTCTCTTATTCATCTTCTAACTAAGATTTTATCTCACCCCTTCTTTTAATGTATATACCCAGGTGAATACTTTTACTAAGGAGAACATAAGGGCCACTATGAAGTTAGAGAAGAAGAAATTAAATAAATTTTTATGTTTTATTATGTAGAAGTTATTTATGAACCTAATTTTCCCAAGACACTAAAACTTTGGATCCTGGTTGTGTAATTATTTTATGTTTTTTTTAAATGATGTAATAATCATGTAAGAAAATTAGGGTTTCTATAATCATGTCCAATAAACTCAATTCATACATCTAGAACCATACTTTTGGATCATATGTCCATATCTCTTATCCATTGCATCCCTTACTAATAAATCGAGTTCCAAAATGTGGAAACCCAATCATATCAAAACCGCCACACATGTGTAAAACAGATCTCAACCTCAAAATACTAAAACCTAATAAGGGCTATCTAAACATCCATATCAGCCAGAAACATCTCAACCCCAATGTCTCATACATTAACTTAGGTCCCAAGGTAACACCCTTAACCAAACTAATTAAGCACATGAACCCACTCAGGGTCATCCTATCAATCAGGCACACACTTGGCCCTCTTAATCCACACATAAATGGAGGCATCCCTCTCCGGATCCTCAAATAGCCCCCAAAGAACATAGTAAGCACAATACTATAGGATCCGGGTGTAGCGGAAGCCCAGCGTTGGGTGGGGCCCAACTTTACTTTTTCCATAATCGATGACCAATCCGGGATCAATATGACAATGAACTCCAGTATCCACAGATTTAAATAAAATACTTAGACAAAGAAAGAAAAATTCCAAAACCTTGTAATAGGATCTTTCACATCATGTTTATAATTAATTTAATTAATTTCTGAAGAAATTCAATAACTAGGTCTTTGGTACTTTCTTCGTTGACGATCATTGATCATTTGGAATGACCCTTCTGGATTTTATTCACTGCATTTGTGTGGATTCAAAGTAGAATCCCTCTAAAGGTGATCCACATATGCTTCAATGGTCTCCAATCAACACCACTCATTCTTCGGGTGCTAGTGTAGCGAAGTGAATGAATTGCATTGATCATTCTTGATCACCCGTTCTTTAGTCTTGAAGAAGTTATCTCGTTCTTGAGAGGGAGAGAGCATAGAGAAGTTGAGAGAGAATTTACCAACCATTGGAATAATAGATGCACCCATCTATTAATTGACCATGGGTTTCAGTTACAATATTTAATTGTGTAACAGCGATTAATTGCAATTATAACTGTTAGAGAAACCCCATGCCATTTAATAACAATAACAACATAATTATTTGTGGTGTACCAGCTTGCAGAAAACGGAACCATAAATAAAATATTGCGCCACATAATTATAAAACTATTATTATTATTTCTTGCTCAAACTGGATAAACAATATTTACCAACTTGTAAATAATTAATTTATCACCAGAGAAAATCTTGGTCCACTCAAACTCCTCTTCTATTTATTGAACACCTGAATAAATATTTTATTATCTTAAATAAATATTTTCATTTATAAACCAGTAAATAAATATTTATTAAATGTTCAATAAAATAAATAAATATTTTATATTCATGATCTAGTGAATACATATTTATTTTAATTTATGCAATCATTTTAACTTGAATAGAATTATTCATCGGTCTTGAGAATAATATTTATTCCATTAATTAAATTCAAATATAATTTAATCGAGACCACCAACAACACTTAGTGTGTGACCCTCTAGGATTCTTTCTCATTGTCATTAGGTGTTCTTACCTAAAGTCCAAGATTACTATCTAGAAACAGTTCAAGGCATCAAAGATAAAGAACTTAAAGTCACAATGATGACATCCACATATGAACACTCACTGTGTAATACAATCCCTTTATCTCAATATCTCATCTAGTAGGTTGCATGATGGTTTCAACAACCTATATGCTTGATATTTCATTCTTTGAATACCTGAAATAAACTTTTTGATGCACCATGGACATGGAATTTAGGGATACGGTTCTATTTAAATCAAATGGATGAGATATCAACTTCCATAAATGGAAGGGAAAAATCCTTCCTCAACTTATCCATTAATAACATGTCATTTGTGACTCACCCAACATACCCTACTTTCTGCCAACATATGGCATGACGGTTTTCATCAGTAAATCAAATTGTGTAAGTAATGAAACATATTAATGATAATCTTAAAGTCTAAGAACCATTATACATACTCGTAGATAGGAATATCTGATGATACCAAAACATGTGAAATTCCTACTAGCGGGTTTGTTCTTATAATCTCCCATCTTAGAGATTACCAAGTGTGGAATTCATGAGAGGAAGTATCATCTTCTTATGAATACTTTCACCTAATAGTCTGTATACTATGTGTCCCATCATATTATGTCATCCATCCACAGAACTATATTTAAGAATATTGTTGTAGCATTTAAAGGTTCTCATCATAGCGGGGAACTGCCATGACCTTATCAATGCAACAAATACTCTAGGACATTGTTACATCATAGTCATATAGAACAGTGAACAATATGTAATAATATGTTTAATATTTAAATATATTAAATATTCATGTAGTCAAAGTACAATCAGTTTATTCTAGGACACCAACTATAACAAACTCCTACTTTGACTAGAACCAAATACCTATGACTTTCAGTCCACTAGACCTCACATGATGATCATGTTTCTAGTGAGTAAAGTCTTTAGTCAAGGGGTCCTCCACATTGTCTTATATGGAAATTTTTCTCACTGTAGATTTACCTATCTAAGAAAAATCCCTCAAGAGATGATATATCTCAAGTATGTGCTTTGTCTGCTGATGTGACCTTGGATCTTTTGTGAGAGCCACCACTACAGTATTATCACAATCGTGTGTGATGGGATCTTTACTTCTAGGTACCACATCCATCTCATGGATGAATCTTTACATCCAAATTACTTCTTTAGCTACCTGAGAAGCTGGAATATACTTGGACTCTGCTGTAGAATCTACGACCACACTCTACTTTGATCTCTTCCAGCTCACAGCACCTCCATTCAAAATGATTATGTATCATGTTTGAGACTTCATGTCATATTGATCAGTCTGGAAACTAGAATATTCATATCCTCTGATGACTAGTACCTCATCTCCTCCATAAACCAGGAACATATCCTTAGCATGCCTTAGGTACTTAAGGATGGTCTTGAATACCATCTAATGGAAATCACCTAGATCATCTTTATATCTACCTGCTACACTTAATGTGTAGGAGACATCTAGCGTAGTACATAGCATGACATACATGACTAACCCAATAACTGATGCATATGGAGTCCTTTCCATTCTATTTATTTCATCATTCATCTAAGGAAACATTTTATTGGAAAGATGAATACCATGTGACACTAACAACAATCTCATCTTTGATTGTTCCATACTTAAACTCTTCAGTATCTTATCAATGTATGTACTTTGACTTAGGCCTAGAAATCTCTTGGATATATCACAATGGATCGTGTTCCCAATAATATATGCTACCTATCTCATGTTCTTCATGGAGAGGAATTCATTAAACCTTTCCTTAACATACTATAATATTGGTATTTTATTTCCAATAAGTAATATGTCATTAATATATACAATTACGAAAACTACTACACTCCAACTAAACTATTTGTAGATATAAGGCTCACATTCATTATTTATAAAACAAAATTCCATTATAGATTCATCAAAATGAATGTTTCGTGGCCTGGATTCTTTCTTTAATCTTCAAATGGTTTTTTTCAACTTTCATATCTTATTGGAATCCTTTAGATTCACAAACCCTCCAGTTTGTGTCATATAGAAATATTATTGAAGGTTCATATTAAGAGAGGTTATTTTGACATCCATTTTCCAAATCTCATAGTCATGGTAAGCAGAAATGACCAATAGATTTATGATGGATTTTAGTATTGCAACTGGTGAAAAGGTTTCATTGTAGTCAATGCCCTGACTCTATTTAAACCCTTTTGAAACTAGTCTTTCCTAATAGGTACTGAATTGTCCTCCCATGTCCATTTTCTTCTTGAATACCCATTTACAACCAACAGGCTTTACATCTACTGGAGAATGTAACGACCCAAAGTTTTTCAATGGAAATTCTCTTCTTATATTTATGTCATAAAATCACATGAAAACACAACATAGTGAACTACTAAGTGATAAGTGACCTTTAAACATAAGTTTGTCCCCTATGTGTTTGGAATTTCGAAAATCCGGCATACACGGTTGTGTTCAAGATGTTTTTTGGAGTCTAATAAAACAAAAATAATTTTTGGTGAATAGTAACCTAACCTAATGAATAGTAACATACCCTTATGAATAGTGATATACCCTAATGAATAGTAACCTCACCAATGATAGTATAAAAAAAATATTCAAGTTGGAAGTAAAATATACCTATGTTTTAGAATGAGTGAATGCATGTTTTAAATCTGGTTTTTGATAATAAATTGTGATTTTAATTAAATATTAAAATAATAATATTTAGAAAATTATTTTTTAAAAATTAACTTCATTTTTGGATTCTACACATCAAAAAATGGTTAGGGTGAATTTTTGGGATTTTTCTGAAATACTTGAATTTTTTATGAATAGTTGAATCTGATAATTCACAATAAATGCTAAATAATGGATTGATTGAGTCATCAATGATTTTATGCTGATGTAAGACCACTTGGTTATAATTCACATGACTCATTTACTATTCTTGGTCATGTAATTATTACTATTCTTTTTCTTGTGAAGAAATAATAAATTAATGAATATAATATCATGAAATCCCTCCTCTCCTCCACTATAAACCCCCTCCCCCTTCACTCCCTCTTCTATCCACTCCTCTCAAGCTCCAAGACTTATCTAATTTCTGCCCAAATCTCTCCCCAACGTCCTCCCCCACGTCCAAAAGCTCTCATCCTCCTCAAAATACCAAAACCTTTCCCCTTAAGAGGTTCTCAAAGGAGGAAGTCTCAAGAGGTAAATTCCTCTTCCCAAATTTCTTCTTTTCTTTTAAGTTATTTTCTTTTTTATTTTCTTTCATCACCTCCCTTCACAATAATAGTATGATAAATCCATTAAAATACATATACTGTAATGTCTTCATGATAGTGTTATATTTCATTATCTTCTCCCCTTTCCCCACCCTTTTATTTGAAAGAAATGAAAGCATCGTTTGAGATGTGCTAATTTAGAACATTCAAGGATAACGATTTATCAAATTCTATTATTATCTTTAATTCTGTTCATGAAACCATTATGGTTGTACCAGATTATTATATCTGTAATATATCCTATTTTTGGTTCTGTAATCCTTTGTTAAAATGGAATTAAGTTATAAATCAAAACACATTCATTATAATCAAATCCACCGATTAACAAAAACGGTTATCACTAAGGTTATATATATAATTATTTGACATCACTCTAAGCAAACTAATTAAAATTAAAACCATGTAATATCCTGGATATTAACTAAAGAATATAACTTTAATTCTAGACAACCAATTTCATCTTTCATATAATCCAAACTTGAATATAAGTGAACCGATCTTTTAAAGACAAGTAAACAAATGAGCCCAAACAATGAAATTGAACCTTGTAACTAATCAAAAAGTCTTTGAATGAACTAAAAATGGTTATAATAAATAAATTGAATATATAATAGGTTCTGGACTTATTAATTAATAAGACTAATTTTTTTATTCAGTTCATTAATAACAATTGTAGAACACCAACGGATTTAAGGTAAGGGATCCTCTCCTTTTCTCTCTTAATCAAGATTGTCCTCTATACTATGACTTTTTATGTGTACTAGAAAATTATGGGGTATGTTTAAGAACCCCCCCCCCCATAATTCCTTCCGGATTTATAAGTGATGATAAACCCCATTTCTCTCTCATCAATCCCTCTTGGTCACACCTGACACCATGCCGATAAAATCGTAACTAATTCTACCTGAACCTTCTTTTTTCTTTAGGGTTGCCTTATCTTTCTTTCAAAATGGTGTTATCTTATCTATTTGTGTGTGTCTTATTAATTATGTTTAGTTTTAAAAGATTCTTATTTCAAGACCCTTTCATCACATTCTTTCGGGGATATACATGATTTTGGAAAGATTCTCTCCTTAGAGATTTCCGATAAGAAAACCTGTTTTAAGGGGACTTCCCAAATTTTTTACCCAAATTTCAAGTGCAATCTATCCTATGTTTTAAAAAACCATTGTATTTATAAAATCAGTATTTTTATTATGAAAACCTTCTTGGTTAAATTCTGGTTTTATATAAAATAATGTCCGCTTTTCTATTTGAAAATCTCTAGAGTGTTTTCCTTAAAACCGCACAAAAATGTTTTAATGCTAATGTTTCTAAAATACATTTTTTATATTTTGTCGCTTATATTTAACACCACTTACCATGTTATATGCCTATTTTACCCTATGAATGTTCATGTATGTTCTAATACCTTCCTTTCATGGACACTTTCGTGATACGCCCATTGGATATGTTTTATGTCATGATTGTAGTACCCAATTCTTTCCATGGGTACCCTTATGTTTATGTATGGTTGATTATGTATGATTATTTATGTGGAAAGATTATTTATGTGGAAATAATATTCATGAATATGTTGAGATGGGTGCGCCCAGATAGCGCTCCAATGCATTGGTTAAGGTTAAGTCTCATGAGATGCGATGTGAAACGGGATTGGCGGTTAGCCTTGACCCGTACTGAAATGGGAAACGGGATTGGCAGTTAGCCTTAAACCATACTACAGATATTATCTATTATTCTTCCACATTTATATGAATCCATGTTTATGTGATCCCATGCTTATATTAAATGATTTTATAAGTTTCATGCTTTGGATATCTTTATGTCATGCCTCTTAACTCATGTGCTTGAGATGTATCCTTATGATCATTCCCTTACTGGGAAATTTTAGCTCATCCCTTTGTTCATGTGTTCCCCAGGGTACCCTATGCAGATGTAAGAGCTCAAAGGAAGTTAGAATATCTTTATGGAGATTAAATAAAGAAGTATTTTTTAGCCCCATGTTTTATATTATATGTACCTAGTCTTCCAAGACACTAGACTTAACGATCCTTGTCTTGTACTCTAATGATTATTTATACTTGAAATAATGAAATGTTATATTTAAAAGGCTCGAGTCACTATAGTTGGTATCAAAGGATGGTCTAGTTATTTTTGGAGATTAGGAATAGAGCACCTTAGTGAGAACATTAAGGATGATACTAAGTATAAGAAAACAGTCCTAAATTTTGGTGAGTATAGAGTAAGTGGTTTATCAAGAAAATACATCCCTGTCTAGATACGAGCAGGTAGAGACGACTCTAGCACAGATGTATCTGAGGGTAAAACCTAAAAACATTGCTTTGAGCTAGACTCGAACAGGAACCGGTGCATGATAACAGGCCTTTCTGCACTCTTGGTTAAGACACTCTCGAGGGATATGCTTCGGTAGATTCATGAGCTTAGTACAAACCATTATTAAGGGAAAAAATATCATAAGAATATAAGTTAAATATATTGAGGATAACCTAGATATAAACCTAAGGAATCAAAAGTTAGGATGTACTTTTTCTTTATAAGTTTATCCTTTAATGTCCAATGTTTCCTTTTTATGCTCAATAGCGAAGTATTAAAGACCTCTAATTATACATTATTTTTCTTAGTTAATGGCAGGAAATAGAAGAACACGTTCCAACAACCAATGTGATAGGAAATGTGATGATTTTCATAATGACATGCCTGATGTGATGGAAGCGGGTGCTCAAAACTTCATGGAAGTACTTGCTCTACTGGATCGAGTTATGAATAATAACTTGAATCAGGTGGAACGTCCCCCTACTCCAAGGAAAGAGAAAGTTGTCGTAGAATCCTTCATGTGGCAAAGGCCTCCCATGTTTAGCAGGTCTTATGATCCCCTCCTCACAGAACAATGGATTAACTCCATTGAAAAGATTTTCTCTGTCCACTAGTGCTTGGAATAAGAGAAAGTTGTACTGGAAGTCTATCGTTTTGATGGGGAAGTTGATCAGTGGTGGACACTGATAAAGAATACAAAGTCCCAAGAGTAAATTGATTCCATAGATTGGGAGGAATTAAATAGGATGTTTTTAAACAAATATTTTCCTCGAACCCTCCGTCTCAAGATGGAAAGAGAGTTCCTTGGACTCAAGCAGAAGGAAGATGAGTCCATCGGGGCGTATGAAGCGAACTTCACAAGGCTTGCATGGTATGCCTCTGGCTTTGTCATGAACACCAAAAGTAAGGTGGATCGCTTATTTAGCAGACTAAATCCGAGTCTATGAAAATTGTTGGCAATTCGAGACTTTGACAGCTATGAGGAGATTTTCCGTTGTGCCCTTAAGGTTGAAATGGAGATTGGAGACTCTCAGTGGTCTTATGGACCTAGTGACAAGAACCGGAAAATGTAGAACAACATGGGTGGTTCATCAAACAAATCCCATGATGGAAAGAAGCCTCACTTTTACCTTTGCAAGAATTGTGGGAAGAAGCATCTTGGTGATTGTCTCAAGGGAACCAGGAATTGCTTCAAATGCAGAAGGTTTGGTAATCTGTCGAAGAACTACCGAAGGGATATGAAAAATCCTGCTAATGTTGAAGAATAACGGAAGGTTCAAATCAACACTCAGTCTATAGTGTAGTTTTTTAACTTCAAGGAGCTTGGAAATTATGCGAACAATTTACCTAAGATGAGGGTTGTCGGAGGCAATCAGTAACAACCTCCAAGGAAACAAGTAAGGGCTTATTCTATCACTACTACTGAGGTGGAGCCGAAAAATGATGTGGTGACAGGTACGCTTGTTATTCATTCAAGAATAGAAAACATACTATTTGATTATGGTTCTACACATTCTTTCATATCTTGAAAGTTTAGTAAAACTATTCAAACACCACCTCAAAATTTGGAGTAAAATTTATCTGTAAGAATAGAGAATGGGGCAATTATTTCATCCATGGTTTATAACTCCTCCATGGTTAATGTTTGTCGACTGAACCTCCCAGAAAATCTTTTCATACTTCCTTTAGTGGAGTTTGACACTATCTTGGGCATGGATTGGCTATATTTGTACAAGGCCAACATCAACTTCCTGTAAAGGGATATTACTCTTCACATCATGAAGAATCCTCCGATTCTTTACAAGTCCAAGGAGAAAGATGAGTCTCCTTATGAATCATTGTCTCAAGTTTGGATATTTCTTCCTTATGAGAATGCATACTTAGCTCAAATGATTGAGACAAAGGAGATAATTATGCTTGAAGACATGACCATCATGAGGTATTACACTGATGTATTCCCTAAAGAGTTGTCTGGTCTTCCTCCTGATCGAGAGGTTGAGTTCTCAATTGAACATATCCCTAGATCTCTACCTATATCAAAGACACCTTACAGAATGGCCACCATAGAGCTAGCAGAGATGAAGAAGTAGTTACAGGAGAATATGGAGAAGGGTTTTATACGTTTGAGTGCTTCACCATGGGGTGCTCCAGTCCTCTTCGTTAAGAAGAAGGATGGATAAATGCACCTCTACATTGATTATCGTGAGCTCAATAAAATCACAATAAATAACAAGTATCCCCTTCCATGGATAGATGACTTGTTCGATCAGCTTCTTGGGGCCATTTATTTCTCTAAGGAGGACCTTCGGTTGGGATATCACCAATTAAAGGCGGGGAAGGAAGGTATTCCTAAGACTGCCTTTCGAATGAGGTATGGACACTATGAGTTCATAGTGATGCCCTTCAGACTCACTAATTCTCCAGCAATTTTCTTGGATTTAATGAATAGAGTCTTTAGAGATTACCTCGACAAATTTTTGGTGGTCTTTATTGATGATATTCTGATATACTCCCAGAGAAAGGAGGAACATGAGGAGCATTTGGAAACTGTGATAAAGACTTTGTTAAGGGAGAATTTGTATGAAAAGTACAGTAAATGTGAGTTCTGGATGGAGGATGTATAATTCTTGGGGCATGTTATCACTAATAAAGGGATATCTGTGGACCCTTCCAAGACGAAGGCAATTGAAGAGTGGTTGAGGCCAACTTCTGTAATGGAGGTCCACAGCTTTTTAGGTCTAGCTGGGTATTATCGACGATTCGTGAAGAACTTTTCATGATTATCAAACCCAATGACCAAGCTGACATGGAAGGGAGTGAAGTTTTTCTGGACACAGGAATGTGAAGAATGTTTCATGGAGTTAAAAAAGAGGCTTATCACTACGCCAGTACTCACACTCCCTTCAAGTGGAGAACTCTTTGTGGTGTATAGTGATGCTTATAAGAAAGGCTTAGGTTGTTTGCCAATGCAAAATGATAAAGTGATAGCCTATGCTTCAAGGAAGCTGAAAATACATGAGAAAAACTATCCCATGCATGATTTGGAGTTGGTGGTTGTGATCTTTGCGTTGAAAATTTGGCGGCATTATCTCTATGGGAAAAAATGTGAGATATATACTGACCACAAGAGTCTCAAATATATATTCACACAGAAAGAGCTTAATATGCACCAGCAATAAGGGATTATGACTGCTCAATCCACTACCATCCCGGTAAGGCAAACAAGATGGCGGATGCTCTAAGTAGAAAGGATCCTGTATCTTTATCAATGATGAGAATTAAAAAGGATCCGATCTTCTTGGATTTGCAAAGGATGAACATGGGAATCATTAAGGGAGGAACATCATCAATCCTTTCTCAAATGATTTCTCAACCATCCCTCATGGAGAAAATAAAGGTTACTCAAAGAAAGGATGTGGAATTTCAGAAAAGGGTGAAAGTTGTTAAAAATGGGAAATCCTCTAATTTCAAAATTGATGAGGAAGGAGTTGTAAGATTTGGGACATGATTATGTGTACCATCTGATCCAGAGATAAAGAAGGATCTATTGAATGATGCACATAGCTCGACCTTCTCTATCCATCCTGGGAGTACCAAAATGTATCATGATCTCTGGGAACACTTCTAGTGGGATAACATGAAGAAGGAGATTGTGGAATATATATCAAGGTACTTGTTATGTCAACAAGTTAAAGCTGAGTGACAAAAGTCCAAAGGTATGATGCATCCATTACCTATACCCATGTGGAAATGGGAAAATGTTACTATGGACTTTGTCACGGGTCTCCCGAAGATGTCGAAGGGAAATAATGTGATATGGGTTGTGGTTTACCGACTCACCAAGACATCCCATTTTATCGCTATTCGGGAATATCTCTCGCTTGAACAACTTGCAAAGTTATATGTGAAGGAAGTGGTGAGACTGCACAGTGTTCCACTCTTAATTTTCTTTGACCGTGATTCAAGGTTCACATCTAAATTCTGGAGGAGCCTTCAACATTATTTGAGTACTAAATTAAATTTCAGCACGGCCTATCACCCCTAAACTGATGTCCAATCTGAAAGGACTATTCAGACGCTTGAAGATATGCTAAGATCCTACTCTCTTGAATTCAAAGGTGGTTGGGATCAGTATCTCCCATTGGTTGAGTTCTCAAACAACAATAGCTTCCACTCGAGTATTCGGATGGCTCCATATGAAGCTCTGTAAGGAAAGCAATGTAGAACTCCAACCTGTTGGGATGAAGTTGGAGAAAGAAAGCTACTTGGACCTGATCTTATTCAATAGATGACAGAGAAGGTTCAAGTCATCCAAGAAACACATCAAATCTGCTCAAATTCGGAAAAAGATATATGTTGAAAACCGTCGAATGGAATTGGATTTCGACGTTGGAGATAAAGTCTTCCTTCGAATATCTCCATGTAAGAGAGTCATGTGATTCAGGAAGAAAGGCAAGCTAAGCCCAAGGTATATTGGCCCCTTTGAGATCCTTGACCTCATAGGAGTTGTTTCCTATCGGCTTGAACTTCCACTGAATATGGCTCGAGTTCATGATGTCTTTCACATATCACTCTTGAGGAAGTACATACCTGATCCCTCACATGTACTAAACTCAGATGTGGTGCAGCTAGAAGATGATCTCTCCTATGAGCAGCAGCCGGTAAAGATTCTAGATCGGAGAGTTAAGGTTCTACGCAACAAGACAATCCATCTTGTCAAAGTGTTGTGGAGGAACCATAAGTTTGAGGAAGCAACATGGGAATTAGAGTAAGCAATGAAGGAAAAGTACCTGCACCTATTTTTGGCTTAGTATGTAAAACGAAATTTCGAGGGCGAAATTTCATAAGGGGGGAAGAATGTAATGACCCAAATTTTTTCAATGGAAATTCCATTCTTATATTTATGTCATAAAATCACATGAAAACACAACATAATGAACTAATAAGTGATAAGTTACATTTAAACATAAGTTTGTCACTTATGTGTTTGGAATTTCGAAAATCCAGCATACACGGTTGTGTTCAAGATGTTTTTTGGAGTCTAATAAAACAAAAATAATTTTTGGTGAATAGCAACTTACCCTAATGAATAGTAACATACCCTTATGAATAGTGATATACCCTAATGAATAGTAAACTCACCTATGATGGTATAAAAATAATATTCAAGTTGGAAGTACAATATACCTATGTTTTAGATGAGTTAATGCATGTTTTAAAACTGGTTTTTGATAATAAATTATGATTTTAATTAAATATTAAAATAATCATATTTAGAAAATTATTTTTGAAAAATGGAATTCATTTTTGGATTCTACACGTCGAAAAATGGTTAGGGTGAATTTTTGGGATTTTTCTAAAATACTTGAATTTTTTATGAATAGTAGAATCTGATAATTCACAATAAATGCTAAATAATGGATTAATTGAGTCATCGATGATGTTCTGCTGATGTAATCCCACTTGGTTCGAATTCACATTACCCATTTACTATTCTTGGTCATGGAATAATTACTATTCTTTGTCTTGTGAATAAATAATAAATTAATGAATATAATATCATGAAATCCCTCCTCTCCTCCACTAGAAAAACCCCCTTCACTCCCTCTTCTCTCCACTCCTCTCAAGCTCCAATCCTTCTCTAATTTCTACCCAAATATCTCCCTAAGGTCATACCCCATGTTAAAAATCTCTCAGCCTCCTCAAAATACCAAAACCTCTCCCCTTAAGAGGTTCTCAAAGGAGGAAGTCTCAAGAGGTAAATTCCTCTTCCCAAATTTCTTCTTTTCTTTTAAGTTCTTTTCTTTTTTATTTTCTTTCCTCACCTCCCTTCACCATAATAGTATGATAAATCCAGTAACATACATGTAATGTAATTTTTCATGCTAGTGGTATATTTCATTATCTTCTCCCCTTTCCCCACCCTTTTATTTGAAAGAAATGAAAGCATCGTTTGAGATGTGCTAATTTAGGACATTCAAGGACAACAGTTTATCAATTTATATTATTATATTTAATTCTGGTCATGAAATCATTTGTGTTATGGTTTAACCAGATTATTATATATTTAATATATCCAATTTTTGGTTCTGTAATCCTTTGGTACAAATGGAATTAATTTATAAATCAAAACACATTCTTTTTAATCAAATCCATCGATTAACAAAAACGGTTATCACTAAGGTTATATATATAATAATTCGACATCACTATAAGGAACCTAATTAAAATTAAAACCATGCAATCTCATGGATACGAACTAAAGAATAAAACTTTAATTCTCGACAACCACTTTCATCTTTCATATAATCCAAACTTGAATATAAGTGAACCGATCTTTTAAAGCCAAGTAAACAAACGAGCCCGAACAATGAAATTGAACCTTGTAATTAATCAAAAAGGATTTGAATGAACTAAAAAGGGTTATAATAAATAAATTTAATATAGAAGAGGTTCTTTAATTATTAATTAATAAGACTAATTTGGTTATTCAGGTCATTAATAACAAGTGGAGAACACCAACGGATTTAAGGTAAGGGATCCTCTCCTTTTCTCTCTTAATCAAGATTATCCTCTATACTATGCCTTTTTATGTGTACTAGAAAATGATGGGGTATGTTTAAGAACCTCACCCATACTTCCTTCTGGATTTATAAGTGATGAGAAACCCCATTTATCTCTCATAAATCCCTCTTGGTCACACCCGACACCATGCTGATAAAATCGAAACGAATTCTACCCGAACCTTCTTTGTTCTTTCGGATTGCCTTATCTTTCTTTCAAAATGGTGTTATCTTATCTATTTATGTGAGTATTATGAATTCTGGTTAGTTGTACAATATTATTATATCAAGACCCTTTCATCACATTCTTTCGGGGATATACATGATTTTGGAAAGATTCCCACCTTAGAACTTTCCGATAAGCAAACATGTTTTAAGGGGACTTTCCAAATTTTTTACCCAAATTTAAAGTTCACTATATCCTATGTTTTAAAACACCATTTTATTTATAAAATCAGTATTTTTATTATGAAAAACTTCTTGGTTAAATTCTGGTTTTATATAAAATAATGTCCTCTTTTCTATTTGAAAAGCTCTAGAGTGTTTTCCTTAAAATCGCACAAAAATGTTTTAATGCTAATGTTTCTAAAATACCTTTTTTTATATGTTTTAACTTATATTTAACACCACTTACCATGTGATATGACTATTTTACCCTATTAATTTCCATTTATGTTCTAATCTATTCCTTTCATGGACACTTTTTTGATACGCCCATTGGATATGTTTTATGTCATGATTGTGGTACCCAATTATTTCTATGGGTACCCTTATGTTTATGTATGGTTGATTATTTATGATTATTTATGTGGAAATATTATTTATGTGGAAAGAATATTCTTGAATATGTTGAGATGTGTGTACCCAGATAGCACTCCAATGCATTGGGTAAGGTTAAGTCTCATGAGATGCGATGTGAAATGGGATTGGCGGTTAGCCTTGACCCGTACTGAAATGGGAAATGGGATTGGCGGTTAGCCTTGACCTGTACTAAAGATATGATTTATGATTCTTCCAAATTTATATGAATCCATGTTTATGTGATCCCATGATTATATTAAATGATTTTATAAGTTTCATGCTTTGGATATCTTTATGTCATTCCTCTTAACTCATGTGCTTGAGATGTATCCTTATGTTCATTCCCTTACTGGGCATTTTTAGCTCATCCCTTTTTTCATGTGTTCCCCAGGGTAACCTATGCAGATGTAAGAGCTCAAAGGAAGTTAGAATCTCTTTATGGAGATTAAATAAAGAAGTTTTTTTTAGCCCCATGTTTTATGTTATATGTACCTAGTCTTCCAAGACACTAGACTTAACGATCCTTGGCTTGTACTCTGATGATTATTTATGATTGAAATAATGAAATGTTATATGTAAAAGGCTCGGGTCTCTATAGAGGATCTTCCTAAATACAAACTCGGTTTTGGTACATGGAATCCATTTTATTCCATGGAATAAAATACAACCACTAGGCTTCACAACCAATTGTATTTACATCTACTGGAGGAAATTCCTAAATACAAACTCAGTTTTGGTACATGGAATACAAACTCGGTTTTGGTACATGGATTATTACCACTTGGAAACATTTGTTCCACTAACTGCTTCCTTGTAGGTTAGAGGATCATTATTATCAACTAATAATGAGTCACCATCCTTGGTGACTAGAAAACTGTACCGTTATGGTTCTCTAACCTCTCTTGTACTCTTACGCAGTTCTTGTGTCTCTTAAATAGATTCTTCTTCTATAGGGATCTATAGAATCTTATCTTATACCAAATCTTGTGTTCCTTGAGCCTAGACTTCAAAAAATTCTATCTCTCTCCCACTGTCTCTTTTGGATATGTAAACCCTCTCAATGAATATTGAATTTCTTTCCACTATAACCTTTTTGTTTGAGGGGTTGTAAAGGTAATATCCCCTTTTTTCCTTGGGGTATCCTATAAATGTACACTTTGTGCCTCTGGGTGCAAGTTTTTTACCTAAAGAGGCCTTAACAAATGCTTTGCTACCCCATACATGAAAATTTGATAACATGGATTTTCTTCTACTCCAAAACTCATATAGAATACCATTTATAGATTTATTTGGTACATGGTTTACTATGTGTTCCAATATTTTTAATTCATATTCCCAAAAGGATAATTCAATACTTGCATGACTTATCATTGATCTCACCATGTCCAAAAAGGTGTTTTTTCTCCTTTTGCTTACACCATTCCACTAAGGCATTTAAGGAGGATTGAGTTGGGATAGGATCCCAATCTTCTGTAAGTAATCAATGAAGTATTAATTAATATATTCTCCACTGAGGAGTTTAGGGAGGATTGAGTAGGGATAGGATCCCAAAATTTTGTAAGTAATAAATTAATTATTAATTAATATATTCTCCACTTCGGTCTGAGTGGAGTTTATTAATCTTCTTACCAATATGGTTCTCAACTTCATTCTTGTATTCTTTGAACTTATTAAAAGAATACTACTTATACCTCATTAAGTAAATATATCCATATCTACTAAAATCATAAATAAAAGTTAGGAAGTATAATTACCCACCCATTGCTTCAACTATAAATGGTCCACACGCATTGGTATGAACCAATTCAAGAAGCTCTTTAGCCCTTTAACCTTTCCCAGTAAATGGTAATTTGGTCATTTTACCTTTTAAACATGTGTTCCATACACCAAGTGGTTTTAGTTCAAAAGAATCCAAATATCCATCTTGATGTAATTTTTTCAAGAGTTTCTCACTTACATAACCTAGCTAGTGATGCCAAAGTTGGGTGTGGTATGATTCATGTGAATTACTTTTATTATCAATTTCCATTACTTGGTTTGTGTAATCCATCATGTAAAGACCATTATATAAATGTTCCTTACCAAAGCATATGCTATCTTTATAAAAGAAGAAACATTAATTTCCAAACTTGAAAATAAATCCATTTGTATCTAGTTTGGATACATAAATAATGTTTTTAGTTATAGAAGGAACATAATAACAACCCTTCAACACCAAGATCATCCCAGTCAGTAACATCAGGGGGTAGTCCCCGACAGCTACAACAGCAAGTCTAACTCTATTGGTTGCTCATAGATCTGCCTCCCCTCATTCAATTTTCTTGAATATACTTGGTTATTGTATGTGGATACATATTTGAACACCACAATCCATATCTAATAACTAATTTGTAGAAATAGATAAATTTCACTCGATAACAAACACACTTGAAGCTTCCTCTTGCTTCTTTGGATAGGTGCAGTTTTTCTTCCAGTGTCCCTTCTTTCCACATACAAAACAAATATATTCTCATTCCCTTGCCTCCCCTTTGATCTTACTTTCCTTGGAAGGGCATGAATAATCTTTGGGATTAAATCTCTTTTCCTTCCCTTTCCTCTTATTCACCATAAGGACATAAATTTTTTCCCACTTCATGTATTTATCCACTTGGTGAAGGAGGATAAGAAGATCTAGCAGAGACTTCTCAATGTTGTTCATATTAAAATTTACAATAATTACAGAGAAGATTTGAGGGAGTGATGCGAGAATGAGATCAGTTCCCAGTTCTTTGGGGAGTTGAAAACCTGGAACCTACAGGCGCTCAATGTATCCAATGATCTTAACTATGTGATCCCCAGCTGGGGAACCCTCTCCAAGATTACTCTAAAAGAGTGCCTTGGAGATCTCAAACCCTTCATATCTAGCTATATCCTAGTAAATACCATGGAGGTTATCAATAATTCTATAGGAATACATGTTTTTGTGAGAATTAATGAGTTCACTAGACATTGATGATTTCATAAAACATTGAACATTTATCGCATCATTCATATGTTTCTCATAGACCATGAACTCTTTATCACTCACCTCTTGGGTAGGAAGATCAGGTAATGAGGACTCTATCATGTAAGATTTATATTTATGGTGTAGATTAACCTGAAGGCATCTAAAACATTCCTGGAAGTTACTACTGGTGAGGATGTTTTCTTTATGTAGTATTGATCGTAGAGATAGTGTGGTTGACATGATTATCATTTTTATTCTATAATTGAAAGAGAATATTATTAGTACTTTCTTGATTACAATTTTGTGAGAAATAATAAATTAATTTTTATTAAGTCTCCCACTATTTTTTCAATTCTCAATGGCCCTCACCATTGAACTCAAAATGTCTAGTTTCTTAGACATTCTAGTGGAAAGGATCCATATTCCCCTTCGCATAACCCCAAAAAGGGTTGGTCAAGCTATTTGAAGGTATTTAAGTTGGTAGTTATGAGCCCGTAAGGGGCGCCAACTTGGTAGGGTTTCCCCTGTCATCACCGAGCTCTAATCCGCTTCGAGTCGCACCAAATCACCTCCATATCCTTCACAGTTCTCTTGTGATGACGAATTCCTTTCCAAGGGAGACATTGTTCTTCGTGGGCACGGCCGGCATGTCCTTTTCATCATTTTATGGCCTCTCCATGCTCTACCCCCTCTTCACTGGTTTGGGTTTCATCTGAAGGCATGGTGAAGCATTTTTTCATTGTTCTGCATCTTCTGATGTGGGTCGGTGTGCGGTTTTGTGCCTGCTGGGAGTGTGCGTGGTGGTTTGAGGTGGTATCCGGGTGAGCATGTGAAGGTGGATATAGGATCTTGTCAAGGTCGAGCCGTTGCCTTCAGGGTTTGGTTTTTTTCTCCTTGTTTTCCTTTTCCCATTTTGCTGATGGGGTTTTTTGCTTCGGATATTCTGCATTTTTAGATCTGGTTATGTTGTCTACGTTGGATCTGTGAATTTCGGATGTGGTTTTTTTCATGATGTATTAATCGTGGAGGCCTTTGAAGTTGTTCTGGTTTGGGTGCAGTGGAATCGTCATTTTTGCGGTATCAGAGTAGAAGATCTGCACTGTGATCTCCTCATGACATTAGTATTGCTTGCGGTTTTCTATGTTATTGTTTTGTGGCTTGTGAGTTTGGTATGATCTGAATTTTGTGAAGGCACAAATGAAGATGCAATGTATTCTAGACTGTATAGATTCAACTATAATTTCTTATGACTTAGTGAAGGTTGGGTCTTTCTGTGTTGTTGTGCATTGTGGAGGCTTTGCAGTTTGAATTCTGTAAATTTTCTTATGGAACTGTGGGTTTGGTCCATGAGACACTGCATCCAGTTTTCTTGTAAGGGACTACCCAGATGAGGTTTAGAGCAAATATCATTTCTCCATATCATTTCTACTCGGAATTGGAAGTTTTGAGAGGGTATAGAATTTTCCATATGTACCGGGCCCGTGCGTCTTTGCACGGGATAGCTAGCCATGCAACGATGGGAAGGTGGATGTTAATCGTAATGATTCTTTACTAGGGTGGGGATTTTTCTTAATTTCTAATTGGATTTTATTTTTTCTTGATGAACTTGGACCATGAAGGCATGGTTGTGTATTACGTCTTTGATGTCACTATGGTTTCTCACTTTTCCTCAAAAGTGTTTTTGAAATAAAAATTTAATTTTAAGTCAGTCAAGTTGGAAGGTCCTTACCAACTGCGGGCTTACAGCTCCTTGATCTGTTGAGTGGACTCCCCAATCCTGAAATCCTGACTTGGATTTCTTCAACACTTGCCTCTAAATTTATACCAAGTCTATTGAGGGTTACTCCTCTTGATTTAAATGGCTAATTCAACCTGAAACTATCATAAGATCATCCTGTATAAAATTAAGTGTCCCAAAAAGGGTTGGTCAAACACATATTTTTATTGAGTCTTGCCCTTAATAAAGAAATAGAAGGCTTAGTTTGACTTAATATTTTATTGAGGATTTTTTATCTCTTATGTGTAAAATTATTATCATCTTTATCATGTTCTTGTTAATATTAAGTAGAATTTAGTTAATTGATTAACCATATCTTGATAATAATTTATGCATAAGCCAGGTTTATTTTAGTTTCATATTGCATGCTTGTTAATTCATTAATTATTTAGTCATGACAATACATCCATAATGAAAAACCATGAAACTAACAGAAACAAAACAAAACAAAGGGAATGATCATGAGATTTTCTAATGGTTATTTAATCTAGAGGTTGATAAACTAACTTTTTACCTAGGAGAGAAACACCTTGAATCTTTTTAAGGTTCGTGTTTACATCTTTCCACTTGTCCACCTTTGTATCTCCTTGGATTGGTTTCACCTCAGATCCTAACTTGAATCGTCTCCACAATCTTGGGAGATCCATCCATTACATATGTTTTTTAACTCACACACAAGTGAGGGGTAAACAATGGGGTTTACATAAAATGAAACCATGGGCACACAGGCCCTACATATTAATGGGAAGAGATGGAACATAGAACAACAATTTAATTTAATTAAAATTAAAAGGAAACCAATCACATACAAAGGTCTGGTCTAGCTCATGATCATCCACATACATGAAACGAATTATGTATTTAATAAAACTAACATTCAATTCTTTAATCATTATTAAAGATAAATCACACTCGATTAATTATTATCTTTAATTAATCAATCCTTTTATCTTAATCATTTTCTGAATTTCCTTGAGATTCTCATCCATTACCTTGGAGGTAACACAGTGAATACTCATGTAACTCTACCCAACATGCATTATATTCATATATTGTTTTACTCTCATGACATATCACATACATGATTTAATTCTTACTATCACAACATGTACTTCATGAATGATTACACGAATCACATTATTTTTTTCATCCACATGTTATGCTTCAATGTATAGAGTAAAAAATTTTAATATGATTTATACATGATATGAAAATTCATCATTATACAGATATTATATTTTTAATTCTTCATAATTTGGTAAAGCACACTATGTGTAGTTCTGACTACATGACGTGTACTACCCTCACTGTCTATCTGAAGTACATTCCTGAGGACTCGACATGTGTGGTTTACTTCAGAAATTTTGAAGTAAAAAGTGTGTCCAGTGAGCTACACAATGTGTTGTCTCTGGGTTACACAGTCACTGGTCTGTTGATCCATGTATGGGATACATGGTTTCACCCTAACCAAAAAGGGAATACACACCATGTTCAGTGGGACACACGACATGTAATCTAGTAATAGTGTGCCTATCTATCCTGGTCAACATGCTGTGTAAGAATTAACTACACCACATGTAATAAATGTACGCGGCTTGAGTAATTGACAAATTAATCCCGATGCACTGAACACAACGACATGGTGTGTAATTCATATTACATGGCATGTATGGTAGATTACATGACATGTAACTCTGAAAACATGGTGTGTACTATCGTTTTACCTGTACATAATCATCGAGGCCTCCTAATGAGACCCTCGATTTAATTTTAATAAAAAGTATATTTTTCTGATAGATCTACAAGAAACGATGGAGGAAGAGAAGGTCTTGAAATTCTTATTACAAGAACGATTAAACATGAATTGAGAAACTAAATTATTAAAGCATAAATATTCAATGAATTATTTAAATACTTATAAATGATGATGTAACCGCTCTGATACCACTTGAAGGATTCAGGCATAGCAGATGTGTGGCATTGGGTGGGGCCCAACGTTGATTTTTCTATAATCGATGACCAATCTGGGATCAATACGATGATGAACGCCAAAATCCACAGATTTAAATCAAAGATTTAGACGAATAAAGAAAAATGTGGGAACCTTGAGAGAGGATCTTTCACATCATTTTTATGATTAATTTAATTAATTTATAAAGAAACCAAATACTTGGGTCTTTGGTACATTCTTTTTTGATGATTTTTGATCATCCAGAATGACCCTTATGGATTTCCTTTATTTATCTCATGACGATCCAAAGTAGAATCCCTCTATTAGTGATCCACACATGCTTCAATGGTCTCCGATCAACATCACTCGTTCTTCGGGTGCTAGTGCAGCGAAACTAATGTCTTGTGTAAATCGTTCTTGATCGCTCATTCTTCGGTCTTGAAGAAGTTCTTTCATTCTTGAGAAGGAGAGAATGGAGACAAGTCAAGAAAGAAATTACTAACCATTGGCATAATAGATTCACCCATCTATTAATAGAGATGGGGTTTTAGTTATAATATTTAATTGTGTAACAGTGATTAAATGCAATTATAACCATTAGAGAAACCCCATGCCATTTAATAACAATAACAGCATCATTATTTGTGGTGTACCAACTTTCACAAAATGGAACCATAAATAAAATCTCGCACCACATAATGATAACACTATTATTATTATTTCTTTTTCTAACTGAATAAAAAATATTTACCGACATGTAAATAATTAATTTATCATCGTACATGATCTTGGTCTGTTCGAACTCCTCTTCCATTTACTGAACACCTGAATAAATATTTTATTCTCTTAAATAAATATTTTCATTTACAAAACATTTAAAAAATATTTATTAAATTTTCAGTAAAATAAATAAATATATTCTATTCATGATATGGTGAAGAAATATTTATTTTAATTTATGAAATCATTTTAACTTGAATAAAATTATACCTCGGTCTTTTGAATAATATTTATTCCATTAATTAAATTCAAATAGAATTTAATCAAGACCACCAAAAAAACTTGGTGTTTGACCCTCTAGTATTCTTTCTTGTTGAAATTAGGTGTGCTTGCTTAAAGTACAAGATTACTGTCTAGAAATGGGTCAAGACACCCAAGTTAAATAACTTAAAGTCGCAATGATGACATCCACATAATAATGCTAACTATGTAATATAATTCATATCTCAATATCTCATCTAGCAAGTTTCATGATGGTGTCATCAACCTATATGCTTGATACATCATTCTATAACTACCTGAAATAAACTCGTTGATACACCATGGACATGGGATTTAGGGAGACGGTTCTATTTCAATTAAATGGTTGAGATATCAACTTCCATAAATGGAAGAGACAAATCCTTCCTCAACTTATCCATTAATAACATGTCATTCCTGACGCACCCAACATACCCTACTTCATTCCAATATATGGAAGGATGGTTTTCATCAGTAAATCAAAGTTTATGAGTCGTGACATATATTAATGATAATATTAAAGTCTAAGGATCATTATACACACTCGCAGATAGGAATATTCGATGATACCAAAACATACAGAATTCCTACTGGAGGTACTATTTTTATAATCTCCAATCTTGAAGATTACCAAGTATGAACTTCATGAGAGTAAGTCTCATTTTATTATGAGCACTCACACCTGATGGTTTGTATACTATGTGTCCCAAAATCATATGTCATCCAACTGTAGAACTATATTTAAGAATATTGTTGTAGCATTTAAAGGTCCTCAACATAGCAGGGAACTTCCAAGACCTTATCAATGAAACAGATAATCTAGGACGCTACTACATCATAGTCATGTAGAACAATGAAAAATATGTAATAAGATGTTTAATATTTAAAAAAGATTAAATATTCATGTAATAAAAGTACAAACAGTTGATTCTAGGATACCAACCTAATAAAGACACCCTATGAGGGGTTCATTTATCTCATCCAAGAACTTAGGACAAGCACATCACAAAACCATCCTCAGTTGTCTCTCAATGGAATCCAACTAATCCTCAATCAATAACATGCCAAAAAAGGCATCCAAAAGAAAAATCATGCCATGCAGGCATTCTTAACAACTAACTACATCATCCAATGATCACTTAAATAGAAACCATCCCTCTAGGGTAATCCTCAAGAGTTTATTATCCTCAACTCAACCCCACAACAACACCCATCCATAACCACCATCCTAAGTTATCAACCAATTCCAAAGTCTCTAACCACTCTGATCCTCAAACATCAAATCTAAACCTCAACTGCTCTATCCTCAAGAAACTAGTCCTAATGTATAGGTAAAAACCAATATATATACAGAGATAATACTCGATCCCACCTTTTAGGATCTATCCAAGGAACCTCAAACAACTCACCATGTCACGATCAATCCAAGACAATCACCAAGCTCATAATCCTCACTCGGCATCGTAGATCACAATCCAACCCACTGGAGGATTCTGAATCCCAAACTCAAGGAAATACTCCTACTAAACTGTAATGGTCCAAAGCAACATCCAAAAAACCTATAAATTCCAAAAGGATTCCACCATCATGATCTATGTGAAAAATTATCAAAATGGAGTACTCAAAAATAAAATTCTAACTCTCGGGGCACAAAACACCCCAAACCTCCAAACTGTAAAAAGTACATGGCATGTAATTCTGGTACATGGTGTGTACTCTACATGGGGTACCTAATGATGTTCCTAACATGACTTATCCATGTACTCATGCATGGCATGTCACCCATAAAGGTTCTGGTTGTATAACCTACATGTCCATCCCCCCCCCTACACGGGTCATTTGTCTATGTACTCAGCCACACGTCGAGTGACATGACATCTTGTGTCCTCTAATATACTCATTGTATATCCTTCTTATTTTATTCTTCCCCAAACAAGAAGAACACATGACATGTGTTATTAAACCCACACATCGTGTAGTTGGGTTTTCTAAATCAGAAACCATTGTGAACCTTTCAAAACCCCCCATTTTTCCTGATTAAGCACAGATCGACCCCAACAAGTTTATCCAAAATCATATTATGGATTTAAAACTAAAAAACTAATCTATGGGGATCAGGGAATAAAACTAAAAAACTAGACTACCTCGTGGCATAAATTCCAAATCTTTGGGTCCAAATCCTCTCCCAAAATCTATTGCAACTCTATCTGGTCCTAATCTATTCCATGGATGAATTTTGGAGATGTCTCCTCCTCCTCCCATCTCAGTCTAGCCACCGCTTGAAAGGGAGATCCCCCTCCCCCTAGTTTCATGTGTAAGAACCCCAAAATAGAGGGAAAATATTTTAATTAATTTAATTATTTAGTTAATTTATTTATTTATTTATTAATTTTCCATTTTAATACTCATCCAGAGTCTCAAAACCTGATGTGAGTTTATACCTTTCCTAGGAAAAACCCCCATTCTAGACTCAACTGTTGAGTCATAATATCAATCTGATGCTCTTTTCAAAAGATATCGCCACCCAAACCCACAAGAATAATTTAATATTTAATTAATTAAATATTAATTATTCTTCCAAAACTTGAACGGCACAAAAGTAAACTAAAATAATTTTCTAGGGTAAAATCCATATTCCATGGCCTACATATTGGTCATAAAAAGTATTCAAGGTCATATTATGTGGGGAAATGGTCATTTTAACCCTCATAAAAACCTAAAATCAAAAATTCATTTTTCTTCACAAATCTCAAAACCTAGAAAAAACTCAAGTCTCTATAACCTCTCCACCATAAACCTTATTATTCTCAAGAAGCCTTAGTGTTCTTCAAACCACACATCCTTAAACACATTTTTCATCAACTCAAGCTCAACTCATTGTGTTCTTCTTCTAGATGCCAACCGAATTTCTCTGCATAAATCTAAAGAGAGTGCGTACAACCCATTAAAGGCCAAGTCCTCACTTGTTACCATCAACAACCACTTGGAAAGTGCCTACTTACATCCATACATTATGATATATCACATCATCATTTAAAACTCAACATAAAACTCATTCCACTCCCCACCATGAAACTCAATCCACATCTACCTATTCTGATCCATGGCACTTCCCACCATTGGATTCATATTTCAAATCACATCCTCAGCAATCCACCAACCCACACAATTTGGTCCTCACTGCATCCTCAACCCAACCTATACAAGGGTCACACCACCACGATCAACTTAGTTCTCCCCACTATATGAGTACTCTTACTATCACTTCACAACCAAAAATCCTTCCCACGACCTATGCCCCAAACACAACTAACTATGGAACTAGACTTGGCCATCTCGCTCCCACCATAACAACAAAATGAAACATTGACTATCACTTTCTCTTGACATCTGAGAACAACACCTATGGTATTCGTTGATATCCAATCCATCACAGGGACCTCACCCATATAAATTTAATGGTGTGATTCCCACCAAGAAGATTCACACACACTGATCTATGGGTGCAACCTCCTAGGAGGTCCCTTATCATCTCAAGGAAACCTATCTATAGAATGGCATAAAGACAGTTCTCTCTTAGCATACTTAGGGAGATGTCAAGATATTGGGAATGATCATTGCTAAACTAAGAGTATTCTAAGATGTTTTTTATGAATACCACCATAACCTCATAAATTCTAGAACATCACAATTCTATCACAATGGCCTCAGGTTACCATTTCTGTAAGCCTCTCATCACACTGCAACAATTCTCATCCCACTCACGGCTACATTCCCACTCAAGCACCTTGAATGTACACTCCCATAACATCATATCCACAAGCCTTATAATAGTGACATCACCAATGCTCATGTCTCCAGGATATCACAATCACATAACTATTCACACTCTTATGTAACCCAACCACAAAACCTGCTCTGACTCTAGTGGTCCACCTCTCATGAAACTCTTCTCACAAACTCTAACCATGAAAGATAGATCACTTCATGTGCTCCCAATACAAATCAAATCCACCAGGCTCAAATCGTATTCACAATCATTTCCTGTTATAGGAAACTAAATAAACCTGTCCCTCTTGAAAATAACCACAAGGTATAAACACTGGCGCACAAGTTCACCTTCTAAAAAACAAAAGGCATCCAATGAGCCTAAATCAAAAACCCAACTGCACCCTTCATGCACTATTTTCAAATTTTCAAAGAATCTATTTGTACCTCACACACCCAAAAAGAACTCATAACTTTTTTGACCCCTCTCACGTGTCACCCTTAAAATTCAGACAGCTCTAACTCCCTACTCTCAAGTCATGTCAAAAAGGTCACTAGACTCTTCCACCTACCCTTACTGATCAAGTCTCACATTAAGTCACTAGGTCCAACCACTTAAGATCTATTCCAAATCATATAATTCCATGAACATGGGGATTAAAATGTTATCATATTATAAAACACTCTCCTATAGGTTCCCATGCCATAAAGGTTTCATATACCAACCAACTTACCACAAGTAGGGAGTTCATCCTCTATGAGAATCTAAACATCAACTTACTCCTTAGAGGACTCAGACATACTACCAACCTCAAAAACATCACCCACAAGGGGTCTAATGATCCTACACTTACACTATACAGACCCACCAGGGTCACTGCACCAACCACACACAAGAACCACACCAGTTTCCTCATCATCGACCATCTCTCTATAGATCCAAAAAACCTTACATCAGAAAGAAATCCATAAAATCATACACTAGAAGGCCTATAACATATAGATCCTATGTGACTAACATGATGAATGAGATTTTAATTTCCTCTATAGGCCAATATTCAAAATCAAACCACATGATTCTTTCCAAAAGGCTCGGAATTATAAATCCATCACGAGTCATCAAATCCAAACAACATGTGCATCATTTGAAGTGAAAATCATATAAAATTGTAACATCAAAAATCTAGAACATAAATCCTAGACCATGGTAACCTGGACTTACTACCAGAATAGGTTTTCATGATGCACCAGCCTTGTATCCATATCAGGCTCTAACACATTCCTACATATCCAGTTTATCATACCCTAAATAGTAAAATAATATGAAAGCAACTGCTTTAATGAAAATTTTTAATTTCTTGGCTCAGATTCCACTAAATTGGTGCCCTGATATGGTTCTCCACAATACCTCAAGCATGCCATATCATATACCAGAGGCTGTCGACTAGTAGTGGCATTTAGAGTGGATCTTTGAGGATACTATACTCCCATATCAGAGTGAAAAACTATAAGTAAATAACCAAACATCATACACATTAGAGTATGTGGAAGAATAAATAAAGTAAAACTAAAACATTCTATCATGAACTAACCTTAACCAATGCTCAATATGATACTACTCTAAGCCCACCTCTATAGTCCAGGGGTGGAGACAAGCACTGAAAGGAATAACCTAAATAGGAGGCCTTTTCCTAATGTACTTGTACACACACACCTAGCCATATGAATTAAAAACTGTAGAGGAATAATAATAAAAATATGAAATATATAGTATGTAAACCAAGGATGAAAAAAATATAGGGTGTATAAGAGTACAACAGTCCAAACTGAAAAGTAAATTGGGAAAAATAAAACCAGAAAGATGTCCCAACCTGACAAAACTAGAATGTAAAACACTGAGAGAGACCAACTCCTGATCTATAAGATAGGACCACCATATGAAGTTTAATGTACCAAATATCCCTAAGATCCTCTAAAGTCACTATCAACCTATATATCATTTGCATAAGACATGAAACATGTGGGAAAATCCTATGTAGGGGTGAGTATATACATACCCATTAGGGAACCCCAAAAGTTGAAAGTGGAAGTAGTAAGAGACACAACAGGAATATATAGTAAACAATGAATAGATCAACCTAAAGCAAGAAAGTAACCTCATCCAACCACAGGGAGTTCAACGTGTCATGTAGGTGGACTACACATCACATCTATTCCACCCATAGAAATATAGTATAAAATTCCATCAATAGAGATACAAGTATATATATATTTATATTCTAAGTTGAAAGAATCCCAAATGATAGAGAAATTGTATCTCCATATCATAGCACAGGTAAAGTGTCTCCAACAATTCCAAAAATCCATGAACAATGTCTAGCATCTCATGTGTCTTCCCAAAATTAATTAATTAAAGGCCCACTCCTCACCATTGTGCCTCACATTTAGGGGGAACAATCTATAAGTAGAGGACCTACTCCCTAGTGTGTCAGGGGGTGACACTCAATAAGTTTTTTTAGATGACCTGAGCCTTGATGTGTTAGTGTGGTCCACTCTATAGGTCAAGGAATCATGCCCTAATGTGACAGGGGGTTCCACTCTGGTGTCATAAGGCCTCATGACCTATCTAATAGGGGGTTAAGATTGATAGTTAGAGGAACCTATTTCAATCTAATAGGGGGTTCCACTCTATAATTCAATAACCCATGCCCTAATCCATTAGGGGGTCTACTATGGTGTCATGAGGACTCACGACCTATCTGAAAGAGGGTTATAATTGGTAGATAGAGGAATCACACCAAAGTAGATGGTGGGTTCCACTCTATAGGTTTAGGACCCACACCTTAATCTATATGGGGGGTTCCACTCTAGTGTCACAAGGACCAGCACCCTATCCGATAGGGGGTTCCACTAGGTAGATAAAGGACCCACACCCAAGTATAGAGGGGTTCCACTCTATAAGTCATTGTTGATCCTACCTAATCACTACCATCAGTGAACATTGAATAAATAAGAACCATGCCTGAAACATCTCATATCATATCCCAAAATCCACAACATAGCGAATCATCGCATTCTATGTGGAATAACACTTGGGATAGGCTACTCACTAGCCAAAATCCAAGTCCAAATATAGAAGATACGAGAGATTTAAGTTTCCTAAAAAGGAACCAAGGGGTACACGGCATGTGAGGGGACGCACACGGCATGTGAGAGGACCCACATGGAATGTGGTCCCACTATTTTTCCTATTTGTGTCCCCAATGGTACACGAATTTCTATCCATGTATGGATACACAACATGTAGGGGTATACACATCATTTCCAAGTCACTCGGGGTCCTTCCAGTGCTCTTTGGTCATGTCTGTGTACCCATATCATGTTTGTGTACTTCAGTACATGGTGTATCCATCTATATGGGGTTTCACCTATTTTATGGTCGTGTCTGTATACTCCATATCATGACATGTTCTTGGTCGTGTCTTTCCACATGAGGTTTTACTCGTGTACTCTGACACATGGCTTGTCTACCTAGGGAAAAGGTACACAACATGAAGGAGGGATACACGTCGTGCCATCCTTATATTTCTCTAGAACCCTAGCCACCGTAGTATAGGGGCTACACGCTATGTGTTCATCATGATACATAGCATGCAGTCATTTTTTTCATAGAACTTTATATCTACACACAAGCGTTCAGATCCAGTTTTCCCGCCTTTAGATATAACCTCATATTCACCTAAAATTGGTATATCTAGTCATTTTGCATAATTTTAAGACATTCAGTGTCCATAAAGTTGTACCCATTGATCCATCGAGGTTCTTCACACGTTCTGCATGGATCCCCACATCACTGTCTCTAATTTGGGTTCTAATCCAATGAATCGATCACCCATAACCCAAAAACCCCTCAATTTCATATTTCATTCTGTATTAAAATTTATGGATGTGATTCTTCTGTGAATCAGGGGGTCCGATCAAGTTCAGTACCACAAAACAATGTAGAACCGAGGCCCTATAGTCTAATCAATGAAGAACATGAAGAATACAGTGAGAAAAGAACCACAAAAAAGGTTTAAAAATCATTGGAAAATAGTTCTTGGCCAATGATATCAACTGATGATATATGGGGTTAAAAAATTCCATAAATTAAATACATAAAATTTTTAGTAATTGGCGCAGATCATAAAAGGGATGATCTTGCTCAATAAATTTAATCAAAATGGGAGTAATTGTAACGACCCAAACTTTTATTAATGAAAATTACTCTTAATCTAATTAAATGTCTTATTATGTAAAATGGTTATATAAAACATATGAACTTATTTGGTTTTATGTTTTTGGATTTTAAAATACCATTAAGAATTGTTACCATTGCTAATATAACCGTTGAATAGTGATCACATGATTAGTATAAATATAGTGCTTTAACAAATCCAATTTACTCATACAAAGGAAGCAATGGCCTCATCCAGTAGAATTGCTCCCTAAAAATCCCATTTGTCAGAGCTCAGAAAGGAGGTAGCATCATTGGGCTTTTCTCTTGACCAAGCTCAAGTCGATCTTTAACACCTTAAGCTTGAACGTAACCGCCTACAGGAGAAGTGGAAGTTAATAGATATTATCACCCAAGCAATGTTATCTGAGCCTCCCCAAGAGTTTTTCACCATATCACACCTTACCCTTAGGTCTTATACGGGTGTTATAAGGGGTTATGTAACAAGACCCTAGCACTATGATTATGTTCATTATTTTTTTGTAGAATAAATAATATTCATTTATTTTATTATTGTTACTTTGTAAATAGTTTTTAAATCACAAATTGTATTTTTAGTTAATATTAAATTAAGAAATATCTTTTTATAAATTAATGGATTTTTGAATTAAATAATATTTTAATAAAATATTATTACTAAATTAATTTTTATTATATATAAATTATCATATAATTTTTATGAATACAATTGTAATTTTTATTAAGGTTTGAAAGCTGTTTTTGTCAAAACCCATGAATTTTTTATAAATGTCAGTTTTTATTTTAAAAGTAAAAATTCCCATATTTAGAATATTATTTAGATAAAATTAATACTATTTTTTGAATCAGGACGTCGAAATTATCCAATGGTGAATTTTTAATAATTTTCTAAGATAGTCAAATTTTTGGGTAAAAATTAAATATCGTTTAAATATATGATGTGTTTTATGACATCATAATGAGCCAATAGTGATGTAATAAAATACTATAAATTGTATTTTCGGAAAATATATGTTTTAACTTTAAAATAATGTTATTTTATGTTTGTTTGATCTATTTTACAAATCCTTAGTGGAACCTCCAAGTCTTATACAACATTTTAACACTTTAAAATGATTTCCTTGAGAGCATGACTCACCTCCACATAATCAAGCTTAATATTTTAATAAGTTCCGAAAATTGAATTATAAAATAATTTTTTCCAATACAATTTGTCAAAAACCATGGGAAAAAACCATGGTATGGTTTGTGGTTTACATTAGTTTAATGTGTGGTGTCCAAAACCTAAATAATAAAGAATTTTCTCTCCTTTCCTATATAAACCCACTCAATATCTCATTCCTATTCAATAAAACCATTTTTAGATCACCCAAACCCTGACTTACTCTCCCTATAATCCTCCCAAGTCACCCCAATCTCCCAATAATCCCTTCTCAAGCCTCTTCCATGCCTTTGGGATTACACTTCTAAGAAAGGGATTTCATCCTTTCTCATTTTTGTCCAAATTTCTTTATGTTGTTATTCCATTTTATTTTCAATAAAAAATGTTGGGGTATTATTTCAAACCTCCCATATACGTCCCTCCTTATTTTTTAATGATTATAGACCTCTTTATCTCTCATTAATTCCTCCCATGTACATCTGTTACCATGCTGAAATTTCGTAAGGTATTTCTCTCTCCTCATTTACATTCAAGCAATTCTTTTTTATTATGAATCTAAATTATATTACATATATTGGGACATGTATCTATATGACCTAATTATTATCCATTTAAACTACATATTATGATATAACCATTTCTCTCTCATCAACTATTTTTATGAATTCTTATGTCACGTCGTTATGCTGCCGAAATTACACAGCGATTTTCCAAGCCAAAGTCATTGTGTAGTGAATACCATACTCATTTACCTATCAACGGTATTCACCATTATGAAAATTTACTTATTTATTATATAGTTTCATATATGTATTCCAAATTCCTTTATCTTGGAATAAATGATGATGTTGAATGATTCCATGTTGTATGATCCATGTGGCACACTTATGCATGAAATGAAATGATTAAGAAGGGTGCGCCTTGATAGCGCTCCAATGCATTGGGTAAAGATTAGTATCAAGATATTTAAATTGAAATGAGGGTTTACTCATTCTAATTAAATTGAAATTATGGTTTACTCATGCTCTATGTGCAATTATCCTTGGCTAATGCTAATATCAAGTTAGATGTTGTTCCCAAATTTCCATGTTATAATAATCATGATATATCATGTCTTTATGTTCATGTTTCTATTGTGCTCCATTGATATTTCTATTTCCAAACATGTACTATATTCTTCATTTTATGACTTTTTTAATCCCTTATTGGGATTTATATCTTAACCTTTTCTTATGCACATCCCCAGGTTATCCCATGCAATGCTAAGTACGAAGGAATGTTGTGGTCATGTAAAAGAAGTTTTCATTAAAGATGTTGGGTTATATGTTCTAAATTGTTATGTAATGTCCCTAATTTCCAATAACACTAGACCTATCAATATTTAAAGTTTTCTTAAGTGCATGTTTAGGTAATGAATCATGTTTATGTGTGTAATAAATAGTAGGGTTTTTATAGTTGGTATTAGAGGATAGGTTTAGTTATTTTTGGGATTATGATTAGAAAACCCTAGTGAAAGTCTTAGGGATAAGACTAAGTATAATAAAAACATACCTAAATTTTGGTTAGTATTGAGTAAGTGTTTTATCAAGAAAATATATCCATGTCTGGATATGAGCAGGTAGAGGCGGATCTGGCACATATGTATCTAGGGGTAAAACCCGAAAACACTGCTTTGAGCTAGACTTGAATGGGAACTGGTTCAAAACAATAGGCCTTGCTGCACTCTTGGTTATTACACTCCCAAGTCATATGCTTTGATAAATTCATAAGCTTAGTATGAACCATTGTTAAGGGAATAAAAAAAATTCCCCTAAGAATATATGTTGGGAAGTAGATCATGGATAACATATATTGAAGCCTATAAATTCATAAGTTAAGTAAAAAAATTTCATTTATAATTTATCCCTTTTTCATTGGATTCCCCTTTATGTGTTACCCCTAAATTTCATTTTATTTTATCCAATGGCCGGTAATAAGAGGACTCGGGCTAAAAATCGATGCAAAGATCTCTGTGATGATTGTTCTAATGAGATGACCAATCTGATGGGAGCGTAAATGGAAAACTTTATCACGATACTCTCTCAATTAACTTATGTTTTGAATAGAAACATGGATCCAGAGGAATGTTCAAACCCACCTAAGAAATAAAAAGTTTCAATCGAGATCTTCATGAGAAAAATGCCTTCTACTTTTAATGGATCATATGATCCCTCAATCATCGAACAATCGATAAACTCCATTGAAAAGATATTCTTTGACCTTAAATGTTCCGAACAACATAAGGTTCTTCTGGTTTCTTATTGTATGGAGGGTGAAGCTGATCAATGGTGGACATTGATAAAAAAATATGAAGCTTGGGGAAGAGATTGAGTAATTGGAATAGAAGGATTTCTAGAAAAAAAATTGATAAATATTTTCCTCACACCCTCTGACTTAAGATGGAAAGAGACTTCATTTCCCTCAAGAAAAAAGATGACGAATCCATCAGAGTTTATGAGGAAAACTTCACATGTATTGCATGATATTCATCTGGATTTTTTGTTACCCCTGAATGCAAGGTTAACCACTTCTTTGGTGGGCTAAAACCTAGCCTACAGAAATCCCTAGCAATATGTGACTTCGAGAGCTATGAGAAAATTGTATTATGTACCCTCAAAGTCGAAATTGAGATCAGAGAACCTTAGGGGTATCATGGGGATAATAAGTGTAAGGTGTACTTTAATTTTGGTAGTCTTATGGATAAATCCAACAGTGCTAAGAAATTCCATCACCCCACTTTCCAAAGGCGCAAAAAAAATCACCCTGGAAATTTCCTAAAGGGGACAAGGAAATTCTTTAGGAATGGAAGAAAATGGAACCTGAATATTAACTATTGACAAGAAAATTTCACTTCTACAATAGAGGATAGGAACACTCTATTTGACCCTCAAAGCATTGTTCGTTGATTAAACTACAAAGAACCAAGGTACTTTGCAAACCAGTGCCTTAAGACAAGGGTTTTAGGAGGCAACCAAAAACCTCCAAGGTAGTAAGGGTGATATTTTTCCATCACTACCGCTGAAGAAAACCCCAACAACGAAGTGGTGACTGGTAAGCTAGTTATTCATTCAAGAATAGTGAACATAATTTTTTATTCTGGTTCTATGCATTCTTTTATATTCAAAAAGTTTAGTAGAACAATACCAACACCACTACAAATCATGGAAGAAAAGATGTCAGTGAGAACAAAAAATAGGGAAATCATTGAATCCCATGAATATAACTCCTCTTCTGTCACAATTTGTGGTTTGAACTTCATTTTGAACCTCTTCATACTCCCTCAGGTGGAATTTGATGCAATTCTTTATATGGATTAGATTTCTCAATATAGATCCAACATAAATTTCCTTGATAGGGATATCACTCTCCATATGGCGAATCGACCCCTGATTCTATACAAGTGAAAGGAGGAGGATGAATCTTCTTTAGAACCATCATATCAAATGTGGATATTACTACCCTATGATCATGTGTATCTTTCTTAGATGATTGATTCTAATGAAGAAACCATCCTTGAATAAATTCCAATTGTGAGGGAATTCATTGAAGTGTTTCCTAATGAATTGTTCGGTCTTCCTCTTATAAGATATGTTGAATTATCAATACATCTTATACCTGGGGAATTTAAAATATCCAAGACTCCATATAGAATGGTTTTTGTAGAGCTTAAGGATTTGAAGAAACAACTACAGGAGAATCTGGATAAAGGGTTTATATGCCCAAGTACTTCACCATGGGGTGAACTAGTCCTCTTTGTCAAGAATAAGGATGGGTCAACTCACCTTTTAATTGATTATTGTGAGCTAAACAAAATCAAAATAAATAACAATTATCCTCTTACCCAAATTGATTACTTTTTCTATCATCTACATGGATCATAATACTTCTTCAAGGTGGATTTGAAGTTGGGATATTACCAAGTAAGGGTGGAGAAGGAGGATATCCCCAAGACTACTTTTCGTACAATGTACAGGCACTATGAATTCATAGTAATTCCTTTTGGACTCACTAATTCTCCAGAAATCTTCATGGACTTTATGAATATAGTATTCAGAGATTACCTTGAAAAATTTTATGTAGTCTTCATAGATGATATTCTAATATACTCTATAACTAAGGAGGACCATGAGGAGCATCTAAGAACAGTACTAAAGACCTTGAAAAAGGATAAGCTCTATATAAAATTATATCAAGTGTAAGTTTTGGTTGAAGGAAGTCTCATTCTTGGGTTATATCATCACAAGAAATGGGATATCTGTGGATCCCTCCAAAAAATCTACAACTGAAGGATGGTCGAGGCCAACATCGGTGATGAATATTTGTAGCTTCCTAAGGTTAGCTGGATATTATCAACGATTTGTGATAAATTTCTCATGATTGTAAAACCATCTTACCAAGATAACTTAAAAGGGATTAATGTTTTCTTGGAGTGATGAATAAAAATATATCTTCAAGGAGTTGAAAAGGAGGCTTATTATTGCACCTGTGCTCACACTACCCACAAGTGGAGAAATTTTTTTGGTATTTAGTGATGCTTCAAAGAATGGATTGGGCTATGTGTTGATGAAAAATGACAAATTCATTGCCTATGCTTCAAGGAATTTGAAAGTTAATGAGAAAAACTATCCAACGCATGATCTGGAGTTGGCTGCAGTAATCTTTGCTTTGAAAATTTGGAAACATTATCTCTTTGGGGAGAAGTGTGAAATATATACAGATCCCAAAATCCTCATGTATATATTCACATAGAAAGAGATGAATATACTCCAACTAAGATGGATAGAGCTGATCTAAGACTATGACTTCTTGATCCATTAGCACCCTGGGAAAGCAAACAAGTTGGCTGATGCTCTAAGTAGAAAGGACCCAGCGATTCTATCATTGATGAGAATTGAAAAGGATCCAATCTTCTTAGATTTGATGAATATGAACATGGGAATAATAAATAAGGGAAAATTATCAATCCTTTCACAAATTATTTCTCAATCGTCTCTTTTGGAAAGGTTAAAGAATGATCAAAATAATGATGTTGGAATTTAGAAGAAAGTGGGAACTATTAGAAAAGGTAAATCCTTAGAGTTCAGTGTTAATGAATAAGGAATTGCGATATTTGGGATAAGACTATGTGTTCTATAAAATCTGGATTTAAAGAATTAACTTTTGGATGATTCAAATAGTTTGAATTTATCCATTCACCTAGGAAACACAAAGATGTATCGAGATCACCGAGAGCATTATTGGTGGTATAACATGAATAAGGTAATTACTGAGTATACATAAAAGTACCTGGTATGTCAACAAGTGAAGGATGAGAGGCAAACGTCTAAGGGGAAGATGCAACCATTACTCATACCAATGTGGAAATGGTAGAACATCACCATGGAATTTGTCACCATACATTCGAAGACATCCAAAGGAAACAATGTTATATGGGTTGTTGAGGATCCTCTTATAAAGACTACACACTTCATTGCAATTTGAGATGATTTCTCATTGGATCAACTGGCATGGATATATATCAGAGAAGTGGTAAGGATGCATGAAGTACCACTATCTATTGTATCCAGTCGAGATCCAAGATTCACCTCTAAGTTCTGGAAGAGTCTTCAACATGCTCTGAATACTGAGTTGAACTTCAGTACTGTTTATCATCCTCAAATTGATGGCCAATCTGATCAGACTATCCAAACACTTGAGTACATGTTGAGAGCATGCTCAATGGACTTCAAAGGATTATGGGATCAACATCTTCCTCTGGTTTAGTTCTTTTAGAATAACAGTTTCCACTCAAGAATCCAAAGGGATCCATATAAATCCCTATATAGGAAGAGGTATAGAAAACCAACATGTTGGGATGAAGTTGGGGGATGAAAACTCCTAGGTCCAGAAATGGTCAAAGAAATGGTGGATAAGGTTAAGACCATACAGCAGCACATTAAAGGTGCTCAGAGTCGAAAAAAGAGTTATGCTGATAATCGTCAATGAGACCTAGAGTTTGATGTTGGATAGATGGTATTCCTCCACATATCATTGTGGAAGAGAGTTATGAGATTTGGGAAGAATGGAAAGCTTATTCCAAGGTATATCATCTCTTTTGAGATTCTTGATCACATTGGTGCAGTGGTCTATCAACTAGCACTCCCACCAAACCTATCTTAAGTACATGATGTATTCCATGTATCACTCTTGAGGAAGTACATACCTGACCCATTTCTTGTACTCAATCCATAGGTGGTACCATTGGATAATAACCTCTCCTATGAAGATAATCCAATGAAGATCCTAGATCATAGAGAAAATGTTCTATGAAATAAGACAATGCCCCCCGTCAACATGTTCTGGTTAAACCACAAGTTTGAAGAAGAAATGTGGGAATCAGAGGAAGTGATGAAGTGGAGTTACCCTCATCTATTTTATTATGGGAAAATAAAATTTCAAGGGAGATATTTCTTAAGGGGGAAAGATTGTAATGACCCAAACATTTATTAATGAAAATTCCTCTTGATCTAATCAAATGTCTTATTATATAAAATGGTTATATAAAACATATGAACTTATTTGGTTTTATGTTTTTGGATTCTAAAATACCATTAAGAATTGTTACCATTTCTAATATATCTGTTGAATAATGATCACATGATTAGTATAAATATAGGGCTTTAACAAATCCAATTTACTCAAATAAAGGAAGCAATGGCCTCATCTAGTAGAATTTCTCCATACAAAGCCCATTTTTTGGAGCTCGGAAAGGAGGTAGCATCACTGGGCTTTTCTCTTGGCCTATCCCAATACAATCTTCAACACATTAATCTTGAATGGAACTACCTACAGGAGAAGTGAAAGTTAATAGATATTACCACTTGAGAAATGTTATCCGAGTAACGCCAAGAGTCTATAACCATCACACACCTTACTCTTAGGTCTTATACAGGTGTTATAAGGGTTTATGTATCAAAACCCTAGAACCATGATTATGTGAATTATTTTTTTATAGAATAAATAATATACATTCACTTTATTATTGTTACTTTGTAAATTGTTTTTAAATCACAAATAGTATTTTTAGTTAATATTCAACTAAGAAAAAAAATTTAATGAATTAATGGATTTTTGAATTAAATAAAATTTAAATAAAAAATTATTACTAAATTACTTTTTGTTAAATATAAATTATCATATAATTTTTATGAATACAATTTTAATTTTTATTAAGGTTTGAAAGCTGTTTTTGTCAAAACCCATGAATTTTCGATAAATGTCTGTTTTTATTTTAAAATTAAAAATTAAAATATTTAGAAAATTATTTAGATAAAATTAATATTATTTTTGGAATCATGACATCAAAATTATCCAATGGTGAATTTTTCATAATTTTTTGAGATACTCAAATTTTTGGGTAAAAATTAAATTTCGTTTAGATATATAATGTGTTTATGACATCATAATGACCCAATAGTGATGTCATAAAATACTATAAATGTGATTTTAGGAAAATATGTGTTTTACCTTTAAAATAATGTTATTTTAGGTTTATTTATTTATTTTACAAATCCTTAGTAGACCCACCAAGACTTATAAAACATTTTAATATTTCAAAATAATTTCCTTGAGAGTGTGACTCACCTCCACATAAGAAAGCCTAATATTTTAATAATATCATACAATGGGCTTATAAAATAATGTTTTATAATACAATTTAGAAAAACCCATGGTAAAAAACCATGGTATGTTTTGTGGTTTTGATTAGTTTAATGTGTGGTGTACAAAACCTAAATAATAAAGAAGACCCTCTTCTTTCCTATATAAACCCACTCAATCTCCCATTCCTCTTCACTAAAACCATTTAGATATAGAAAAAAACCATAACCTCTTCTCTTTATAATCTCCCCAAGGTTCCCCAAGATCCCAATAATCCCCTCTCAAGCCTCTCCCAAACCTTTGGGATCAAACTTCCAAGTAATGGATTTCTTCCTTTCTCATTTTTGTCCAAATTTATTTATATTGTTATGCCCTTTTATTTTAAATTAAAAATGTTGGGGTATGATTTATCACCTCCCCTATGCTACTCTCCATATTTTTTAATGATTATAGACCCCTTTTCTCTCATTAATAAATCCCATGTACACCCGTTACCATGCCGAAAATCCGTAAGGGATTTCTCTCTCTTCATTTACATTCAAGAAATTATTTTTTTATTATGCATCTAAATTACATTACATATGTTGGGAAATGTATATATATTACCCCCTTACTTTAAATTTCATGTAAATATTATGAGATTCCCATTTCTCTCTCATAAACCATTTTTATGAATTCTTATGTCACGTCGTTATGCTGCTAAAATTGCACAACAATTTTCCAAGCTAAAGTCATTGGGTAGTGAATACCATGCCCATTTATCTATCAAGGGTATTCACCCTTACATACATTTACTTATTGATTGTATATTTTTAATGTATTTATTACACATTCCTTTACCGTGGAATAAATGTTTATGTTGAATGATTCCATGTTTTATGATCCATGTGGCACACTTATGCATGAAATGAAATGATTAAGAAGGGTGCACCCTGATAGTGCTCTAATTCATTAGGTAAAGATTGGTATCAAGATACATCAAGTGAAATGAGGGTTTACTCATTCTAATTCAAGTGAAATGAGGGTTTACTCATGATACATGTGCAATGAGCCTTGGTTCATGCTAATATCATGTTAAATGTTGTTGCCACATTGCCATGTTATGATAATCATGCTATATCATGCATTTATGTTCATGTTTCTCTTGGGATCCATTGATATGCTTATTTCCTAACATGTATTGTATTATTCGTGTTATTCCTTGGTTACTCCCTTACTGGTCTTTATAGCTCACCCTTTTCTTAGGCATGTCCTTAGGTTATCTCATGTAATGCTAAGTACGAAGGAATGTTGTGGTCATGTAAAAGAATTTTTCAATAAAGATGTTGGGTTTTATGTTCTAAGTTGTTATGTAATGTCCCTAATTTTTCAAGACACTAGAATTATCAATCCTTAAAGTTGTCTTAAGTGCATGTTTATGTAATGAATCATGTTTATGTGTGTAATAAAGAGCAGGGTTGTTATAGTAATCCATAATTTGATGAGTCCTACCTATAGATTGGATCGTTCATAAATGAAGAACATTCCCACCAATGACTGAGAGGATTCATTGCATTTTATGCAATTTGATCTACTTCGATACAAAGTTTCATTATCATTCGATTGGATTCTCCAACAGAATGAGGAGAAGAATTCTCTATATTATCCTATGGTTTATAAGGATAACCTATAGAAAATGATCGTAGCAGAATACTTAGAGACGTATTTTAGTTAGGTTAAATTAATAAATAAAATAAATAAAATAATTAATTAATTAATTAACCAAATGAACACACCTCCAATGGTTGAGATATCCAAACCCCCCATGTTAACCTATTTTGGTTCGCACCTAGGGTAAAAAACATGTTCCAAACTCAACCATGGTATCAAATTTTTTATTTGAGATTACATTTAGAAATTACCCCATTTTATTTAAGAAGCTATGAATGTGAAATATAAAATATTTTTAATATTTTTATAAAATTAATTTCAATCACATCATGCCTCAAAATTTCACGTCATCTCAACTTTCGACTCTTAAAATATATGTACAAATATTTCAACATATTATAAGGAAAATGTTGGATATCTACATCATTATCTCCTTAAATAATTTTTTCCTCAAAAATTAGAACTATACAAACAACTCAAGGTACTGATCTTGTATCTAGATCTCCCACTCCCAGGATATCTCCTTCACATTCTCATTCTGAAACAACATGTGAACCAAGGGGATGGTACGTCCATACATGTTTCACTCTTTTTTATCCTCAATCACCACTGGGTTCTAAAAAAAGTTGGATTCATTCTTGATGTCGATCTCTCCATAGTACATAATGTGTGTAGATTCATGCACGTATCTCCTTAGCTGTGACACATAGAAGATGTTGTGCACCCACTCTAACTGTGGAGGTAGGATGACTTGTTATGGAACCTTATCAACCCTCTGCAAGATATCGAATGGCCCAATGAACCTCAGGGATAGATTTCCTCCCTAGTTGAAATTATGCAATCCTCTTTGTGGGGATACTCTTAGGAAAACGTGGTCTCCCTACATGAACTCAAATGGCCTATGTTGTTGATCAGAATAATATTTATGCCTACAATAGATAATCCTTATCCATTCATGGATGACCTAGACCTTCTTCATCGTTGAATGCACTAACTCTGGACCCACAATAAATTTCTTGCTGGTCTCTTTCTAGCACAAAGGTGACCCCATACAGGGCCTCAAAAGGTGTCATGTTGATAGTAGAGTGGTAGATATTGTTGTATGAAAAATCCACCAAGGTAAAGTGATCCTCCTAGCTCCATCAAAAGTCTAACATGCAATCCATCATCATGTCCTCCAACACCTGGATAGTGCACTTAGTTTTCCCATCTTTATAGGGGTGAAAGGATATAACCATCCTCATTTGGGTCCTAAATTCCTCTTACATGCCTCTCCATAATGATCGTGTGAATCATGAATCATGATCATATACAATAGTCAAGGGAACCCAATGAAGGTGAACAATATCCCACACATACATCTACCCAAACTCTCTACTGAACTCTGCTCCCTAATAGTAAGGAAATGTGCTGACTTTTTTAGTCGGTCAAATATCACTCAGATGGAATCATGGCCCTTTTCTATCCAAGGAATCACTATAAAAAATTATATCGATATATAATCGAACTTCCACTATAAGGTATCAAGGGGATACAAAAAACCTACCAAAACCTAGTGCTCAGCCTTCTCCTGATGATAGGTGAGGAACCATGGGATGAACTTTGTCATGCTTCATCTCATGTTAGACCACAAAAACTATCGTTCAAGGTATCTATACATCTTCCCCACACCAGAATGTTAAGTTAGATGAGAAGTGTGAAACTCTCTCATCACCTCCTCCTGCATCGTGACTGAAACCACCATCCATCCCAGAAAAACAATAAAGTGATTTCCTCTTTCACAATATCCATATGGTAAATATTATATGAACATCTGGTCACACAAGACCTCATAGTCTATGTATCCCAACTAGGACCCTCTCAGACACTCAAAAAGAAGAGGATTAAAACCATTTACTGAAGAAAATTTGTACCCTCCTTCTCCACTAGGGTCAGTTGTAAGGAATCCAGTTGCTCAGAATCCTCCTGCACAAAGTAAGCCTTGGACTTCCTGTTATGGGAATCTACTACTACATTTACCTTACCTAAAGTATATAGACTATCTCAAAGTCATAGGCATGCAGTAAATCCAACCAGAGTCGTTATCTCAGGTTCAAGTATCTCTACTTGAATATGTACTTGAGACTCTAATGGTATGAGTAAACCACAAAGTGCTTGCCTAGAAGATAGTGCCTCCACATCCTCAAGGTGAAGATAACCATTTCTAGCTATAGGTCATGAGTCATGTAGTTCTACTTTTGGGGTATCAACTAACTCAAATTTTATGTGATAACTCTCTATCTCTATATCTACACACAGTCAAGACAATCCCCTGATGCATCGCAATACACTATGTACTCCACACCTTCCTCTAGTAGTCTCAATATAGGATCACTTTTCAGACTCATCCTCAACTCCTCAAAGGATCTCTAGAACTACTTAGTCTAGGTAAAAGGATTACCTATCCATGTCTAGGCATTCAAAGGGGATAAAATCCAAGATAACTATGACATAAACCTCATGTAGTACCTTATAAAGCAAAGAAAACTCCATACCTCTAAAATTATCTTGGGTGGCTCCTAAGAAAGCACTGAATTGATCTTTTCTACTTCCATGGAAAAACCATGCTTAGAAATGACATTCCCCAAAAATTGAACCTTGTGAATCTAGAATTGGAACTTCGAGAGATTACCATAAATATAGTGCTCCTAAATCAAATCTAGGCCTATCCTCAAGTTATTTTCATGCTCATACTCTGAAGTGGATTATATGAGTATGTCACCGATGAAGAAAACCAAAAACTGATCCAAGTACATCTAGAAAATTTGTTTCATCAAATCCATAAATATATTAGGGTCATTCATCACACCAAAGGGCATCACTAAGGACTTGTAGTTTCTATAGTGACATCGGAATGCCAGTTTCGGAATATCTACCCCGAAAACCCTCAACTGGTGGTAGATGGATCTGAGATCGATCTTCGAGAACCATATCTCACTTAACAATTGGTAAAAGAGTTTATCAATACACATAAATTTGTGCTTATTATTTATCATTTCCTAGATCGGGCATTGATAATTCATGAAAACCCACAATATCTCATCTTCATTTTTCATGAACAACACCAAAGTTGCCCAGGGGGACACATTGGTCTTGATAAAACTCTTCTCTCAAATGTCCTCCAAATTCAACCATAGATCCTAGAGATCAGTGGGGGAAATTTGATATGCCTCAAAAGATACCATAGAAATTCTTGGATGCAAGTTGATGAAAAACTCCATATCCCGCCTTAGAGGTAGTCTTGGAACATCCTTGGGGAATACATCTATATAATCCTCTACAACTGAAGGAATACAGATGCCCAAAGTGCCTTCTACACCAGTGGATATACTCACCAAATGATGGGTGATGGGATATGACCTCCTGCTTACAGAACCCACTCATCCTTCCATGAGATCTCTTTTTCTCTTAATGGTGAATCGTGCCCCATTACTGTGAAGGCACCTGACTCATTTTCAATGATAGTCGATCTGGGATAGAACCATGGACAACAAGTCCATACCCAAGATAAAATAATAGGGTTTAATTGTGATGACTAAAAGGTACCACATGAACCTCTCTCCATAAAGTGATAATTCATACTACTAATAAATAAAATATACAGATGAATCATTCCTTGTAGGAACCTCAAGAAAAGGTTGTTGGGCTAGGTCCTTAACAAGAAGATCTAGCTCTTACACTAGGATTATAGAGATAATCTAATGATTGGATACTATGTCTACTAATACTAAAATAAGAGTAGATAAAACATAGATCATACCTCTGGGCGTATCCTATGCCATGGATTCATAAGCCTCCATAGCTTGTAGCTATCTGTAGCCCTTAACACCAGCTCCCTGAGCCTGATGTGGGATTCATAATGGTGGTGGTGGAAGTGTATCATAGTTTCATCCACTAACCATATATCCTCATACTCCTCTACCAGCTCTGCCTCCCTGGGGTCCTCCCTACACTCTCTTTAGAGATCCTTGATCACAACACTACCTCTACTGTAGCGATCCATCAGCTACCTTCATGTGATCCTTAGTACATATGTTCGGGAATTAACGTGCTATGTGACCTCACCCATCATAATAATTGAATATACCCTCTCCAAGATTCCCTGGTCCCCTATGTTTCTCTTGGCCATGTGTCTGATTCTGATCACAGGGAGGTCTCATATTCCAAGATTCTATCAACTAGCACCTGCTAGCTTCTATAGATGACTCAGCCCTATAACATCCAATGACATCTTCAGCTACCTATAATCTCTATAATATGAATCTATTTATCACTATTACCCACTCCAACACCCCAAAATTGGTGGGAATGCACAAGGGTACCAACTGGCATGGATCTCATGGTAGAGTCCCTGCTCAAACTTTTGTGCTTTGAAGCAGCCATCTCAGATTATGTCAAGGCAGTATCATGTAAGATCTATGAGCCTCGTAGTATACTCATCCACTATCATCCCTCCCTGATACAAATTCTGAAGATCCTAAATTTGAATGAATTTCAAATAGTATGGGTATTACTCCTCATGAAATAGCTATTGGAATTCGATCCATGAGAGTGTCACCTCATCATGCATCTAGCTAATAAGACTCCACCAGCACCAAACTGCTCCATGGAAAAGGATAGATTCCAATGTAACCACCTGATCTTCTAGTGTCCTAATAAGCCTGAATACATGGACCACTATTTATATACAATCCTATACTTCTTGGGGATCTGGATCACAGCAGAACATCAATTGCCTCTAGTGTTAGAACTCACAGAGTGCGCTAAACCTGTGCACATCCTCATCCTTCTCTTCTTGTATAATATGTTATTCAACAGGTGTGGGTGTTATTACCTATCCACCTAGAGGAATAATCTCACAAGATGGACCCTAAACTGAGGCCTCATCTTTCATCATATTTTTGTCATGATATGAAATTTTTAACCTAGATGGATGGAGTCTCGAAGGAATCCTAAAAATTTAATCAATACATACCATGGTCAGATGATCATATATATATACAATGGGGAGCTAAATCAAGAAGGACAGTCAAAGACTCAATCCTATATGATTCATGTACCATTGATCCCTACAACCAATTTACCGATATTCCAAGTCGATAAGCTAGTAGCCAAGGTCCTGGTGAATGGATATGTTGTATGCCCATACCATCACTAGGTACCCTAAACTGAGAGACGAACTCAAGACACTTTCTTACTATTGACCTTATCCCAACCAAAATCCTCATAATTGGACTACACCAAACGCCATCTCAAGGAATGAACTACTCTGATACTAATCTTTCACTACCCAATCCTAACCAAAGATTGAGTCGCAACTACTTCAAGCCCGCCTCTATAGGCTAGGGGGTGGCAACAAGTTCCAAAAGGCATAACCTAAATGGGTGGCCTTTTCCTAATATACCTATACGCACATATCCAACCATCTCAATGTATAATTGTAGAGGAATAATAATAAAAATATGAAATATCTAGAATATAAACCAAGAATGAAAACCCTCTAGGATGTATAAGATTATGACAATAAAAACTGAAAATTAAAGGGTAAAAATACACACCCAACCAAAAATATATCCCAACCTAAAAAAACTAGAAAGTAAAATGTTGAGAGATCCCAGCTCTTGATCTCTAAGATTTTACCACCATACATAGACCATTGCACTAAATATCCCAAATCTCCTCTAAAGTCACTATCAACCTATCCCTCGTATGCATATGACACGACACATGTGGGAAAATCCCATGAAGGTGTGAGTATATACATACCCAGTAGGATGCCCCAAAAGTTGAATTGCGGAGTAGTGATAGAAACAATAGGAATAGAGATTAAATAGTGGACAACTCAAACAAAAGAGAGAATTTAAACTCATCCAACTAGAGGTAGATAAATGTATCGTATAGGTGGACTACATGTCATGTATCTTCCACCCATAGCAAGAGAATAGAAAATTACATCAACACGGATACAGGTGTGTGTTTATATATATATATACATAGTAGAAAGAATCCAAAATGGGATATAAAGTGGATATCTATCTCATAGCTCAGGTAAAGAGTCTCTAAAAGTTCCAAAAGGTCATCAATGATGGCCAACATCTCACGCGTCTACCCAGAAGTAATCGGTTGTAGGGACAATCCTCATCATTGTACCATACAGTCAATGAGGAATAATATCAAAGTATAGGACCCACTCCCCATTGTGTTAGGGGGTTCTACTCAATAATTATCTATAGAGGACCCTCTCCCTGATGTGTCAGGGGGTTCTCCTCTATAGTTCAAGGACTCGTGCCCTAATGCGATAGGGGGGTATACTCTTGTGTCACAAGGACTCACTCCCTATCTTATAGGGGTTCCACTCAGTAGGTAGTGGAATCATGTCTAAGATAATGGGGGGTTCCACTCTATTGGTTGAGGACCCACATCCTGATCTATCTGGGGGTTCCACTCTTGTGTCATGAGGACCCACGCCCTATTTGATATGGGGCTTCCACTTTGTAGATAGAAGAATCGTGCCCAAGAAGATGGGGGGTTCCACTCTATAGGTCGAGGACCCGCACCTTGATCTATTAGGGAGGTTCCACTCTAGTTTCATGAGGACTCATGCCCTATCTGATAGGGGGTTCCATGCATTAGATAGAGAACTTTCGCCCATGAAGATAGGGGGTTCAACTCTATAGGTCACTGGTGATCCTTCTTGATCACTATCATTGTTGAGCATTCCTAAATAAGAATCACACATGGAATATATCACATCATATGCCAAAATATTCAATGGATGGAACTATCATGTTTTATGTGGAAAATGCTCAGAAAAGGCTACTTGTGGGCTACAATCTGAGTCCAAACAAAGGAGATACGAGATATTAAAGTTTACTGAAAAGGAACTTAGGGGTACATTGTGTGTAAGAGGACCCACATGGTGTGTGGTCCTATGATTTTTCCTGGACATGTCCATGATGGTACATGGCTCACTACCCATGTAGGGTTACATGGAATATAGGGGGTATACATGGCATGTTTGAGAAAGTTGAGGTCCCACCTGTGCTCCTTGGTCATGAATGTGTACCCATATCGTATCTGTGTACTTCAGTACATAGTGTGTCTATCTACATGGTTTTCCCCCCATGTTTTTGTACTTAAATACATGACGTGTCTATCCACATGAGGTTCCACTCATGTCTATGGCTATGTCTATGTACTCTGGCACATGGCATGTGCTTGGATGTGTCTTTCCACATGGGGTCCTACTTGTGTACTCTGATACATTGATCTTCCACCCAAAGAGGTACAAAGAATGTAAAAGGGATACACATTGTTCAATCCTTATATTTCTCCAAAACTAGTCACTACGTCATAGGGGCTACACGCCTTGTGTTCATCATGATACACAGCATGTGGTCATGTTTTTCATAGAAATTCATATCTATGATTGGGCATCCAGTTCCATTTGTCTTGCCTTAAGATCTAGCCTCATCTTCACCTAAAATTGGTGGATCTAGTTGGTTTTCATCATTTCCAGCCATCCGGTGGACAGAAAGTGGTACCCATTGATCCATCAAGGTCCATCGAACATCATGCATGAACCGTCACACCATTGTCTCTGATTCAGGTTCCAATCCAATTAACTGATCACCTGCATCTTAAAAACCCTTTATTTCATCCCTGATTCAGTATTCCAATTGTTTAATGTGATTCTACCATGAATCTAGGGGTCCGATCAGGCTTGGTACCACCCAACAATGTCGAACTGAGGCCCTATAGGCCAATAAGTGAAGAAAATGAAGAATATAGAGATAAAATCACCACAAAAAGGTTTAAAAATCGTTTTCTAAACATTATTGGCCAATGATCTCAATTGAGGATGTCTTGGGTTAGAAAAAAATTCATAACCAATTTAATTTCAATACGAGGGCGCATGAAATGTTCAATATTTTGCACAGATCATAAAAGGGGTCATCTTACTCAATTAGTTTAATAAAAAATGGAGTAGTCTAAAATTTGATGAGTCCTACTTTTATATTTAATCATTTTTTATTGGAGAACATTCCCAATAATGATTGAGAGGATTCGTTGTGTTCGTCATGCTTCCAACTTCTTATATTTGGAGTTTTTCTATTATTTGATGTGACTCACCAATGAAAGGAGGAGAAGAATGCTCTGGATTCTCCTAGGGTTTACATGGATAAACCTTAGGAAATATCTATAGAAATGTACTTATAGATGTATTTTAATTAGGGTAAATTAATAAATTAATTTAATTAATTAACTAATTAACTAACTGAACACACTGTTAACAGTCGAGATATCTAAATGCCCTGCGCCGACCTATTTTAGGTCACGCCTTGGGTAAAAATTGCATTACGGACTCAACTATGGTCTCATATTTATGATCTTATATTAAATATACTATTTACCCAATTTTATTTATAAAACATCAAGAGTAGAATATAAAATATTTTTAATATTTTTATAAAATTAATTTCGGGAACACTGGGCCTCGGAATCACACATCGTCTCATCACCTAGCTCTGAAAATATATATTGAAATATTTCATAGACTTATATGGAAAAAACTAGGTCTATACATAGGATATAATAAAATGAAATATTGTAAATGATTGAATATCCATGATATACATAAAACACTAATCACCCACTAGGTCTATCACGTATAAAAAATCAAATAGCTAAAAAATAAATACATCAGACCTTACTTCCAACACCGGACCATATCACATACCTGGTCTCTAGTACCCTATCAAGATGCTCCATCTTGAGCAGTAGACTTCATATGAGCATCCTACTCAACCATGAAATTTGGGGCCTTGACCTGATCTATCATGCATTTGTGATCAACCTGAAAGCATACATAAAGTATGCATACACACCTAGGTGTATACATAGGGGGTGAGAAATAAATCTCAGTAGGTCACCCCTAATGGTGATCCCATAAACTACTTCTATAAGTTCATGCTCATGTAATCTGCTCAGCCTAGCCAAAACACAACTAAAAATAAATACAAATAAAACAATTGTTGATCCTTAACTCGGTCAATAATACCTACTTTAGATAATTTTGAAGTGTATCTGAGCACATATCAATGATCCTGTATCCCAAATAACCCATGGGATCCATATCCATAGCAATCATAACCAAAAATGACAATTATAGAGACCCATCCTATGATAGTCATATCATCCGGGATACAGATCTAATTCATCCCCTACCATATCCTCATGACCTAAACATTATCTCATACTTAGTACCTCAACACATTTGTCCCAGTTACCACACAAAATTACTAACAAGCTCAGACTATTGGTTTGAAATCTATCTCATGTATCATAATCAATAATACCTAGAACATTAGTCCAAAATATACTACATATCATGTCAATAATTTGTGGAGCATCAATCCAGTACCTAAACCATATATCAAATTAATCATGCCTGGAACCTAAGTCTAGAACCTAAACCATGAGCCTCAGTATATCACCTAAACCATATATCAGATTAATAGTGCTTGGAGGCTTAGTCTAACACCTAAACCATGTATGTGGAGAATCGGTCCACCGTCCATCCAGCTGGTATACCATACATTCCTAGAATATCAGTATATAATTTAAACAAAAAAGTATAATATTTATGTCTAGAACCTAGGTATGACACTTAAATATATAGTATATTATCTATTCCTGGTGCCTCAATATATCATCAACCACATATAGTGATTTCGCATCTACTAAACTCAACATATTATATAATGTTCCTAGAAACTTGGTTGAGTACTCAAACCATAAGAAATCAATCAATATCGATACAGAGCATCATGTCCAACAAACTCAATTATAATATAATGAACTATGCCTGTGGATCTTCTGTCTAGATCTCTCAGCCATTGCAGCCCTTACTAATAAACAGGGTTCCAAAACATGGAAGCTCAACCATATGAAAACCACCCCATATGTGTAAACCAAATATCAACCTCAACAGACTAAAACCTAACAAGGGATGGATAAATTTCCATCTCATCTAGTAAAATCTAAGTACCAAAGGCTCATACATTACCCCAGGTACCAAAGGAACACCCATAACTAAACTACTTAAGCACATGCACCCACTCCGGGTTGTCCTATCAATCAGGCATGCACTTGGCCCTCTGGATCCACACATAAATAGATGAATCCCTCTTTGGATCCTAAAATGGACCCTAAAGGCCATATAAAGCACAGAAAATCCTACGATGGGTTACTCTATCTCATCCAAGAACTTAGGCCAAGACCATCATAAGAACTTCCTCATGTGGCCCTCAGTAAACTTCAACTAATCCTCAATCAGTAATGTGTCAACAAAGGAATCCAAAAGCAATACCATCCATGTCATCATTCTCAACAGCTAACTAAATCATCCAACAATACTCAAGATTCCCTCAAACTAAACTCAACACCAAAAAATCACACATTCATAACCAACATCCTATATTTTCAACTAATCCCAAAGTCTCTAACCACTCTAATCCTCAAATATAGGATTAAACCCCAATTTCTCTATCCTATAACAATAGGTCACGATGCATAGGGATAAACTAATATCTCCCCATAGATACTACCTTATCCTACCTTTAGGGATACATATAAGAAACCTGAAATATCTATCCACGTCACACTCAGGCTAGAACAATCACCAAGCTTGTAATCCTCACCTGGCATCGTATCTCACAATCCAACCCACTGGTGGATTCTGAATCCCAACTTTAATGAAATCTTCCTACTGAATTTTATTGACGCAAAACAACATCCATATGGCTTCTAAATTCTGAAAGGATTCCACCATCTTGATCTATGTGAAAAAATTATCATAATAGACTACTAACAAGTCCAATCTGACCCCCGGAGTACAAAACACCCAAAACCTCCAAATTGGAAAAAGTACACAGCGTGTAAGTCAGGTACAGGGCGTGTACCCTGCGCAATGTACATACCCGTGTACCTCAAATGGCCTAGCCATGTTTTCCTATCTGTTGGTGTACACACACACACAGTGTGTATCCCATTTTGGGTCTAGCCATGTAGCCTACATGACCATGTCCCCCCTACACGGGTCATTTGGCCATGTACTCGGCCACATGTCGAGTGACACTACACGGGGTGTCCTCCAGACTACACATTGTGTAGTTGTCTTATTATATTCTTTCTCAAATAGGAATAACATGCAGCATATGTTTATAAACTCACACATCATATAGTTTTGTTTTCCCAACTAGAAACCCCAACAAACCTCTCGAAACCCACATTTTTTCCTCGATTAAGAACAAATCAACTCCCACGGCGTCCTCAACAATCATATTATGGATTTAAAACTGAAAAATAACTAATCTATATGGATTGGGGAGTAAAAATAAAAAAACAAATCCTGCCTCATGGTGTAAACACCAAATATTTGGGTCCAAATCCACTCCCGGAAGTTGATGCACCTCGATCTGATCCCGATCTATGCCATGGGTGAAGTCCCATGGCGTCTTATCCTCCTCCCCTCTTAGTCCATCTGCCACTATCAACGGAGATCCCCCTACCCCCCTACCATGTTTAGGAACCCCAAAATAGGGGGTGACTCTTTTAATTAATTTAATAATTAATTAATTAATTTCCAATTTTAATACCCATCCTGAGTCCAGAAACCCGAGGAAAGTTTATACCTTTCCTAGAAAAAAAACCCCCATTCCAAACTCAACCACACAGTCGAAATATCAATCCAAAATCCCATTCAAAATATATTTACACCCAAACCCACATGAATAATATAATATTTAATTAATTAAATATTAATTATTATGCCAAAAATTAGAACGGTTTGAAATTCCACTAAACTCATGTCCTAGAGTAAATGCCATATTCCATGACCAACAGAGTTGTCGGAAAAAGTATCTAAGATCATATTCTTGGGGAAAATAACTATTTAACCCCTCATAACACCCAAAATAAAATATAAAAAAAATTTCTTATATCTCAAAACCCAAAAAAACTCGAGTCTCTATAATATATAAATAATGAAGTTAAATCAGAAGGATATAATAATTTTACTTGGTTCACAAAAAAAAGGGTTGTGTCTAAGGATTACACACTAACGATGTGTTGATATACTAAGAAATACACTAATGTGTCATTAAGTGAATATAAATTTTAGGAATGACTCATAACCAGGTCCAAGGATCAATTTCTCTTCTTATATCTTCACTCACTACTCCAAGATAAGGTAATGAAGAATACAACCCATGGGTCATTACAATGAAAGTGTTAAAAATAAATTTGTTCACCATTCTAGAAAAAGTATTCCTTTTGTATCTATTACCAAGAATAAATTTTAAACTTCAGTAGTGTGTGAGTTATTTAGAATTGATGCAATAAATTTCTCGAAAAACTAGATGTGAAATAGTTCATGTCTTTTTGTATTATCACTAAATTCTATTCTTTATATCTTTCAATTTCTAAGAAATCACTTTTTTAATATCTTTACAATATATTCTCCAAAAAAATAGTACTCATTATTTCATATGTTACCTCCAAATTGGTTCTAAAATATATCTATTATAATCAAGTCAAATAGACCATAAAAACTCACATGTTTCCATATTTTAAAATATAACAAGATATAAAAATCCTAAAGATTTTCTAAAAACCATGGAATGATATTTTGTTCAAGTATTGGACTCTGAAAACTATAGCTTTAAAATCATCATATTGGAAAATTTTCTGATATACTAAAAATAAAAAAATGTAATTCCTAATATACACCCCTAGGAAAACAATTTCCCAAAGTACTAGGAAGCTCAAGATTAGATTTTTTGGAAGAAGGCACCATGTAAAGCAACGCCTCCCTTAAGAAACAATTGAAGAAGGTGCTAAATGAAAAAGGTCATTCTTCCAAAATCTTTTACATAAGGAAATTTTTCTAAAATGTTCCCACCCAAATACTTTTTTAAGTTTTTTTTATTTTTATATTTTTTTTATAAACACTTAAGTGGTATTTAATTATTTTCAAATAATTCGATGGATAATGTAATTAATAATAAAAATATAATTATTAATAATTACTAATATTGAATATAAGTAATGTGGTTAATAATATATTTAATTTGATATTTAAAAATAATTAATAATAATTAATAATCTAATCAACATTAATTATTTTATTATTAGTTTAGTAATTATTATTATTATTATTATTATTATTATTAATTATTAAATAATAATAATTCATTTTATTTAAATTATTTTCTTTTTATTATATTTATAACTAATAGTGCTATTAATAATAATGATGATGATGATGTAAATAAAAGTATTATTATTAAATATTATTATTATTAAGTAATAGATTAATTACTATGACTTCATAAAAATAATATATTAATTATATTTACTATTATTAATAAGTATACAATATTAATTATTTTTATTTATTTAATTAATTATAGTATTATTACTATTAGGTCATATATTATTATTAATACTTAATATTTTCTATTTATTATTTTATGAAATTATTTTCATTTTCAGTTATTTTATATGTTTTAAGTGTATTTCTTAAATTTCATTTAGAATATAACTATAATTTATATTTTATAAACTTCTAGGGTTGTCTAATTATCTTAAAGTCCAAATGTTATGTTTTTAAACAACATTATTTTGTATGATCTATATTATTATCTGTTTATTATATTGATGAAAATATTTTTATTTTTAATTATTTTTTATGTTTTTAGTCTATGTTTTAAATTTCATTCTGATTGTATTTATAATTTATTTTTTATAATATTTCAAAGTCACATACTTGAATCAAAACAAAACTTATTTTGTTTCAAGTTGATAAATTTGGAAGCCTATAAAATATAATCTATAATTACAATCTCAATGAAACATAAAACGTTGATTAAACATATAAAAAGGTGTTGAAAATAAAAAAAATCATAAAAATAAAAAACAAAAATTAATTTACAAGACACAAATGTAAATAATTTAAAACACAAATGAATTATGTATCATTATTCTAAAGTATCAAAACAATTCTAATGTGTTTTCTCATTTTGGAGTATATCACTTGTGTTCTTTACTAAAATGTCATTTTAAACTGAAAACACCATGCTTTGGGTTATACTGGTCACATCATGTGTCGGTTTGATGTGAGACTGATTTCTAAATGTCACAAATTAATTTTGAATCATTTTCCTAAATTATCAAGATAAAATGAGTGTGTTTTCTTGGTTTTTAGTGAGTGGCACACATTTTGAACTAAAATGTAAATTTTAAACAGATAAGGGAAACATTGAGTCATATTGGGCGAACAGTTTATCGAATTGAGGTGCAGTTGATTACTACATGTTAAAAATTACTTATGTATCATTTTTCTAAATTATAAAAACAATATAAATGTTTTTTCTTGGTTTTGAGTATGTCACTTGTCTTTTTTACAAAAATTAATGTCAATTTTAAATAAAAAGACACACTTTGAGTCATATCGGTCACACCATGTGTCGAATTGAGGTGAGACTGATTTCTAAACATAAAAAATGAATTATGGATTATTTTCCTAAAGTCTCAAAATAATATGAATGTGTTTTATCAGTTTTTAATATGTCACTTGTCATTTTTAATAAAATTAATGTCGATTTTAAATAAAAAGACACACTTGGAGTCATACCAGTCACGCCATATGTCAGATTGAGGAGTGGATGATCCCTAAACATCAAAAATGACTTATTTATCACTTTACTAAAGTATAAAAATAATCTAAATGTTTTTTATTATTTTTTATTATATCACTTGTCCTTTTTACTAAAATTAACGTCGATTTTAAATAAAAAAACTTAGATTCATATCAGTCATATCATGTGTCAGATTGAGGTGAAGTTAAATATTACACATAAAAAATGACTTATGAATCATTTTACTAAAGTATAAAAACAATATAAATGAATTCCATTGGTTATGAGTATGCCACTTGTCCTTTTTACTAAAGTTAATGTCAATTTTAAATAAAAAGACACACTTCGAGTCATATCGATCATACCGTGAGTCAAATTGAGATGCGAATGATTCCTACACATCATAAATGACTTATGGATCATTTTCCTATTGTATCAAAACAATATGAATAATATTTCTTAGTTTTGAGTATGTTACTTTTCTTTTTACTAAAATTAATGTTAATTTTAAATAAAAAGACACTCTTAGAGTCATACCGGTCACATTATGTGTTAAATTGAGCTGCGGATGATTTCTACATGTCAAAAATGACTTATGGATAATTTTACTAAATTATAAAAACAATATGAATGTGTTTTCTCTATTTTGAGTATGTCACTTGTCCTTTTTACTAAAATTAATGTGGATTTTAAATAAAAATACACAGTTGGAGTCATACTGGTCACACCATGTGTCAGATTGAGGCGAGTCTGATTCTTACACATAAAAAATGACTTATGTATCTTTAAATAAAGTATAAAAACAATGTGAATTGATTTTATCAGTTTTGAGTTTTTAACTTGTCCTTTTTACTAAAATTAATGTCCATTTTAAATAAAAATATACACTTTGAGTCATACCTATCACACTGTGTGTTGGATTGAGGTGATACTGATTCCTACACATCAAAAATGACTTATGGATTATTTTTTGAAAGTATCAAAACAATATAAATGTGTTTTATCAGTTTTGAGTATGTAACTTGTCCTTTTTACTAAAATTAATGTCAATTTTAAATAAAAATACACACTTGGAGTCATACTGATCACAACGTGTGTCAAATTATAGTTTGGATGATATATACACATCAAAAATTACTTATAGATCATTTTCTTAAAGTATAAAAATAATAAAAATAACTTTTTTTGGTTTTGAGTATGTCACTTTTCTTTTTTAATAAATTTAATGTCAAAGGCACACTTGGAGTCATACCAGACACACTATGTGTCATATTGAGGTGTGGTTGATTCATACATATCACAAATGATTTATGGATTATTATTTTAAAGTATCAAAACAATATTAACATGTCTTCTCATTTTTAAGTATGTCACTTTTCCTTTTACTAAAATTAATGTTGATTTTAATTATAAAGACACACTTAGATTCATACCCATCACATTGTGTGTCATGTTGAGGTGAATATGATTCATACATGTCAAAAATGACTTATGTATCATTTTACTAAAGTATAAACACAATATGAATGCATATTCTCAGTTTTGAGTATTTCACTTTTCCTATTTACTAAAATTAATGTCCATTTTCAAGAAAAAGACAAATTTATAGTCATACTGATCACACTTTGTGTAAAGACCCTGACCCCAGTTGCTTGGATCCAGTGCCTTATTTTATTACATAGGCATAATAAACAAGGAATTTGCATCCCAAAAAACAAAATACTTTACTAGATTTGGAAAACTAGATACAAACCTAAACATTACATTACAACTTTAAATAAAATACAACATAGAAAATCCATTGAAAATATTCCTATTCTCCTATATTATCCGTGTATGTCAATCATAATATATATCTTGCCTTCTTGTGAAAAAATAAAACATAATAACAGGGTGAGCTCAGATGCTCAGTAAGGGTAATCATACAGCAGAAGCTATCATAAATAAAGAATAAATCAAGGAAAATAACTAAAAAATCTTTCCATTAAATCAAAATATTGATCATAAAATTTCAAGAATAAAATCTGATCAAATAATTTCATATAAATAATTGCATGAGAATAAAACTTAACCATGGATATTATAGTAGTCGAATAATCACAAGGAATATCAATAACTAATCTTGTGATGAGAGAATTTATAATGTGGGACATCTAAAACAACCCATCAAGTCCTTGGCTAAGAATTCTATATAAATGGGTAAGGCCTTGGTCAAAACTCAGTCTAGTTTGTATCATGAGATCTACTAATACACTGAGGGGCTATAGCGGGCCAAACCTGATACTTACTAAGTCCAATGAATTTATCATATGAAAGGGGTAAAACATAATAAACATATACATTCATATTGAAACTATCATATCAAATGTAAATAATTTCTCCAATCAATAAACATAATCATAAACTATCTATAGTAATATGGTGAATGGTATCAAGATAGTACATCCCCAATCAAAATGATCATAATCCATTCAATAGAATATGGAAAATGGTATCATAAGAGATCAATCCCAATTAAGCACAGTATTCAATAGAGTTTTTTTACATATAATAAAATACTCTAACAACATTATGGAAAATTTATTGATAGAATTACCCTTTTGGATGTTGGAATAATTTACTTAAAAATTCGCACAATTATAAAAGAAAAATTTTATTTTGAAATAACCTTGTAAACTTGTAAAGGATTATTGAAATATTAAGGCATCATGAAAGTGGGAAAATCCTCTCATGTTGTGTAATTTAAAAAAAATCTTTTAAATTTTGAAAAAAAGGAAACATTTAAAAGAGTATTTTTAAAATAAAGTGTGAGAGTTAACCAAATAAATCAATTATGTGTATTAGATGTAAATCCACATAAAAAAGTGTAAATACAACTTAAGATAATAAAAATTCATTTAAAACATAATCATATCATGAGAAAATCATTGTAGTATATGTTTAACCTAAAGAATGGAAATTTCCTTAAGAATTCCCTTACCACTATGAAAACAGTCGAACCGTATGCCCCATAAAATTAATGATCATAAAATGAAACATTTAATACCTTGAAGATAAATAGATTAATGATATGATATATAAAATGGAAGTATACATACACCACACATAATAAATAAGTGGTTAATAAGTCATACCTCACATAAATAAAAGTGATATGAGAAAAAAAACCTTACCTTAGTTTTAACTTCCTTAAAACATGTATAAACCTCATGTATAGTGGTTTTAAACATATTATTTGTAATGACTCAATGTTATATCAATAGAAATTTCCTTGTTATGATTATGTGATATAATCACATGAAATTACAAAATAATGAACTACTAAGAACAATGGGACCTTTAAACATAATATTGTCACTTCTGTGATTTGAATTTCAAAAATCTGACAAACAAAGTTGTGGTTAGTAAGATGTTTGGAGTCTAATAAGATGCACTTAGTTATTTTTTAATAGTAATTGACCCTTATGAATAGTAATTTTATCCTTATGACTAGTAATATGACCCTTATGAATAGTAAATCAACCAAGTAAATAGTAACCTTACCAATGAAATTATAAATAAAATTTATCCAACTTATAAGTGACAATATAATAGTGTTGGTATTTTTCTAAGTCATAAATATTTAATTAAAATTTTATGAATAATTTAATAATTAAAAAATAAAATTTATTTTCATAAAATTTATTCATAAATTATTTTTTATGTCTTCTGGGTTTAAGATAATTTTATAAGACCTTATATAATTTTTGAAAACATTATAAAATCAATTATAGTTTTAAATTTTTTAGTTTTCAAGTAAATTAAAATTTTAATTAAAAATTAAATTAATCGTATTTAGAAAATTATTTTTAAAAAATGGAGTTAATTTTTGGATTCTACATATCAAAAAAATAGGGTGAATTTTTGGTATTTTTCTGAAATACAAGAATTTTTTATGAATAGTAAAATACGATAATTTAAAAAATAATCTAAATACATTAATTAAAGAGTCATGGGTGATTTTATGCTGATGTAAGCACCTTGGTTTCGAACTCAAATGCACATATTACTATTTTTTGTCATGGAATCATCAATATTTCTTGTCTTATGGAAAAATAATAAAGTAATGATTAAAATATTAAGAAAACCCTCCCCCCTTCACTATAAAAACCACCCACACTCCCTTCTTCTCTTAACTCCTCTAAAGCCATGTGTATTCCCTAAATTCTACCCAAATATATCCCCAAGATCATTCCCCACGTCCATCAGGCCTTGGTCTCCTCAAAAGACCAAATCCTCTCCCCTTAAGAGGTTCTAAAGAAAGATTAAATCAAGGGGTAAATTTCTCTTTTCTTTTCTTTCATTTTCTTTTCATGTTCCTTTGTTCTCTTTTATTTCCTAAAATATCCTCATACAAATGGTATGAAAACTCCAATACCATATATGTACTTTAATGTTTTTATGATAATGTGATAATTCATTATCATCTCTCTTTTCCCCTTCTTTTATATGAAAGAAACGAAAACACCATATGTGATGTGTTAATTTATCACATTCAAGGACGACGGGTTATCAATTTCTATTAGAATATTAAATTAGGGTCATGAAACAATTTTTATGTTTAAACTAGAATATTAAATATGTATTTTATCTTATTTGATGTTCTAGAATCCTTTTTTACACTCTTTATTCTGGAAATGGGGATGACCTTGTTTGTTTAAGGTTCAAACTTTCCAATCAGTTTCTAACGGGTTTATTCGTAGTACCGGAAACACTCAATGATTCTATATCCATTTGGACCTACTTTACAAAGGTAGGTTCGAATTAGTTGTGTACCTATTAGGCTTAAGAATTTTCATTGGTCGAAAGGATGGGAGGTCAGGCTCATCACACCTTTTTGGGGGGAATTATTGTGTACTCTAGGACTCTCTTATAGATTTAAGTTATGTTCATGAATCCTTATTAATTCACCAAGTATGAAAATGAGTTTTCCTTTAGATTTGGAAATCAGTGATTGATATGTATGGGATTTTTAGAATCTTTTATATGTATTTGAGGTTCTTCATCGATGGAGAATCATCTGTATGTATTAGATATCCTTAGTCAATGGTATCCTTCAATACATTATTTAGAAATCTCTTGGTCATTATGATGACCATACTAGTTTTAAAGAAACTCAATGGGGCACTTTAAGTTTATTTTCATTCATAAAGATAGGGATTATTTCAGAGTTGGGATCGTACCTGCAGATGGGCTACCTACGTATCCTTGTTAAAAAAAATCATAACCTACGTAGTTCGGTAAGAAGGATATAGTTTAACGTCATATGGGACAGAAAATAATTAATGAAATATGGGCTTGAACCTTATAAAGTCTTCCTACGTACTCTACTTTTAAGGCATAGATCAAATTCCATGTAGTTTGGGTAAAGAAATATGGGTTTTATGCATGGTTAATGGACCAAAAAGAGATGTCGTGATTACTTTCACACTCTAATCTCACGTGAGTCATGCTCAGTGTGAGAAACAAGAGGTATCAGTAAAATCGACGATGGTGCCATGAAAGATTCAGTCATGAGAAATGATGTGGGGCTTCCGTATGTATGACTGCCCAAGTAAATGAAGATCAGGACTTAGGAAAGAAGCCCAAGAATAGGGTCCATAAAGGTATTTGTACTTTATGGAGATTTGGAATTTTAACCCAGGACATACTCTTGAAAAGTAATCCCAAATTAAGAGGGACTTATGATTGGGTTTTATTTTTGAGAAGGAATCCCAAATCAAAAGAAATTAAGATTGGGGCTTACTTCTGAGAAGGATTCCCAATGTTTAAGGAAACTATGACTAGGGCTTACTCCTGAGAAGGAGGCCCAGGTTAAGGGGATTTGTAACTTAGGGCTTACTTTTAAGGAGGAGGCCCAATGTTAAAGGAAATTTTGACTAAGGCTTACTCCTGAAAAGGAGGCCCAAATTAAAAGATCTTCTCATCTCAAAGGATGAGGTTATATAGGAAACCCCTAACCGTGGTGACATAAAGCTTGTAAGTCATGAGGTTTTGGGATAGGTTCTCATATAATTCCTTTTAGATAAAGAATCCAATAAATGAACCATGCCATAAATGGCTTTGAAAAGGTGTTTGAGGGATAATATATTGAAGAGAAGAGGTGGATTTGAGGAAAGGAGGTGATTAGGAATGAGGCATGCAAGTATCATTCTGGTGCACAATTCCTGGTCGCTCAAGTAGACTTGCGTGACATGAGTCACCTTGGGTGAAAAATAATCCATAGGGTAATACTTGGGAGACTTTGAACTCAATCCCTTAGTATCATCCCTATAGGATTCCATAAGTGTGGTGCGCAGGTTCCCTTGATAGGTAAAGGCGGCGTGCAAGTGTCTTCATTTCCCTTAAGTGGTGGAAACTTAGGCACGCAAGTATTGATGATTTCCAACACTTAGGCCTTATTCTTCCTCTTTATAGCTTCCATTCTAGGTAAAGAATTGCCTTAGAAGTGTTCAGAAGACGTCAGACAAATACTTGGGTGACCAGATCTTAAATCTGAGTTTTGGAAAATTTGTCCTCGAAATGGGGGGCCCACAGGGGCTATTTATAGGCCACTGGGCACCTTGGGTGAAAAAAGAATAGGGCGTACAAGTGACATGCGCTACCCATAACTGGCGCGCAAGTGACTTGCACGGTGCACAGGAAACTTGCACGACTCACTCTAAATGGGTTCTTGGTCCATGTCTTTGTCAATTTTTTATGTTCTTCAAAGGGTGACCCTCATTGTGCTTAAGGTATTTCCCTTTTCCATTCGTTGGACTCTGTGACGGAAAGGAGCATAAACAAAAGTCCCCCCCTCATAGTTGGATCCAAAAAAGGAAAGAGGATTTGACTCTGAGAAAAATGAGAAAACATGGTTCAGTAGAGCGCAGGTTTTAGGCACGCAGATTGCGGCGCACAGGTTTTGGCGTGCAGGGTTGCGGGATCGCCTATATATATGGGCGTCACTTCGCGCAAACCATCCTACCTACAAAGCTTTTGAGATCTCGTCACGCAAGTGTGTGATTTTCTCGGTTGATCTCTCTTATTTGTGTCTCACTTCTCCAGTAATGATTTTTGACTTGTGCACCATCCTTAGTGCGACATTACTTACGTGTCATTACTTGCGCGGCAACACTTGTGCGACATGACTTGCACGCCTTAATGCCTTAGCCATTTTTTTGCTTTATTCACAAATATTTCATAAAAACGTACTTAATTAAAAGTTAACTATTCGATCTTTCTGCAGATTCAATGGCTCCCAAAATAATTGGATCAGCTGATGATTTGGCCAGCAAGAGAATAGATGACATGATGAACGTCGTCGGCCATGATTATTATGATATCTGCGATAGTACTCTACCGGATTTGGCTAAGTACTTGAAGAAATATCATCCCAATTTCCCACAGAGCATCTACTTGCCTTTATATGGCCATGGTCATCTGTAAGGAGTCAACATTCCAGAGGAAAAGAATTATATTCCTCATTCCTAGTTTCATACTTACACCAATTTCTCTTCAGAAAATGTCTCAGTTTCAGGATCATTTGTCAATGCTGGAACAGTGGAGAAGGCATTCATAATGCATCATAGCCCATGTGCTCCAGATCTAAAGCCTCACAAGCCTAAGCTGCAGCTGCATTGCTATCCCTCTATTTTCCAAAATTCTCAGATGGACCAATCCAAGAGATGGAAAAAAAGTTGGGATTTCCGTTCTAGAGGATGTGTGAAGCCGACTTGGATGTAGGCATATTGGGTGTGACAAACCTGTGCATATTTTGTCGATGAAATGAATGGAGCTACAATATATGAAGTCGTCTGGGCTAAGCAGACATATGTTTACAGGAATGACAATTTCATGCCAGAGTTAATCAGTCATTAGAGCCCAGAAACAAATTCTTTCCATCTGAATTATGTAGAAGTAGGCATCAGTTTGTGGGATGTCTACAAGATTTCAGGGGTTCCAATTTTGGGAGACATCTATGATGAGTTCATCCCTCCGAAGGCGATGTGGAATGATTCTGAGAATACTTCGGATTTGGCTCGAGAGTTATTGAAAAGTTTCCACAAGCTTAAGAATACCAAAACCATGAAAACCCACTCTAGAAAAGATATCTATCCGGAGGAGTGGATGGATATGTTTCTTATCAAGAAGAAGGAGAAGGGTCCCACCTGTACTCGTCCTACCAGCTGCCCCAAAGTAGAGAAAAGGGTTGATCCTGGTACATTCTGGCCAACTCTGGAAGTGGGAGAGTTTGAAAAGTGGGGGTATGAAGTGGATCAAATAATCCCAGAGAAGACCCGTCTGGCAGGCTTCTTAGCCCTCTGGGTCAGCGTTTACCTTCTGCCAGTTAGGGATTCGAAGGGAGGCGTCAGGCCAGGGATCTTCATTGTTGCGGCCAAGTTGGATGAGAGAAAAATGGTTGGGTTGGCCACCCCAGTTTTGGCGAAGATTCAGAGGAGCTTACTCCATGTCTATATGGGTTAGTCTCCTTTGAGAATAGTGGGATCATTCCAAGTATTGTGGGGATGGATCATCACTCACTTCAGAACATACGCTGTATAGAGTGGATTACAGGTTCTTGGAAGTTCTTTTAGGCCATCAGTGCAGGAATTTTCCGGAATTTCTCAATTTTCCCTAAATTCCTATGATCTGAAGGTGAGGATGAGCATGTTCAAGGAATTTCATTTCTTTCCTTATGGAAACCCTCCAACCGGGTGGTTTTTTAATGATGGAACAACTAGCCTAGAATTGAGGTCATATATGATGGCTTGCAAAGATGGTGTATTGGACACCAGAATTGACAGAGATATTATATGCGAGGTCTATGACCCATATATATTTTCACACCAATTCAAGTGGTTGTAGTAGATTATTGTATCCCCTCCCGTGAATATCAGGTAAGAGAATCATCCAATGTTTTCCTGAAAACTATGGTTGCTGACAGTTATGGAGAAGACTAGGGCAGTGTTTGATCTACGAGTTGCTGAAGCGGCGAGTCAATTGACTACATGGTATGCCGAGAACTGGGTAGAATCATACCTGGTAGGGTATTGAATCTTCCTGTCTCTCAGGTGGGGAGTAAAAATAGAAGTGTCAGGAAAGAAACCTTTCATCTAGAAGGTGAATCTTCCTCACCTAGAGCTGATTCATCGGGTTCTTCACCCGGGGATGATTCACCAGATTTCCAGGATAGGGGTGATGAGGCATGACATGCGTCAAAACGGCCTTGTTCCAGATATAATCCTCCTGCCTGAGTCAAGAGACCTACATCATCGACTCATGGTGAGTTATATCATTGAGGCAATTTAGTCACCATTATTTTATAGAGAAACAAGTTTCATTTTATTATCCTTTATCTGTGATTACAGGAGCTGGAAAGAAGTTGAAGTCCCAGATTGTAAGACCCTCCTCGCGGCCTTCTAGTTCACATTCTGAATATTTACGACCAAAGGCTGTCCAGACATGGTGGAGTTTATATTGTGATGTTGAAACCGCCTGGATGGACTTTTTCAAAGGGCTATATATCCCCGGAGTGGGGGATCTCTGGTATTATGCTGATATCCGCTTTGAGGATAATCTCAATGAAGTGCGAGCTTGCATCAGAGAGCTGGAAGTGCTCATATATTCCACTGATGATTCCATTCCTATCACCAAGTGAGTGAAGGAAATGATGGATTGTGGCACCACTGAGGAGATTGGTGCTTCAGTAGACGAGGAGTGGCACGATTATGTGTCTCTTGAAGATGTAAATTTATTTCCTTATTTTATTTGCAACTTGATTTTAGTCAAAGCTTTGTTACTCAAATAAATTACTTTCTTCATCCTGAAGCTTCTTAAGGAAGGAACTACTGAGGTCCCTTCACCGCAGTACAGCCCTGACAGCAATGCTCTTGGAGTTCCTGAATCTCCTCATGATCAAGTTAAAGTATCTCCAAGCCAACAAGTCATGGAAGAGGATTTAGACAGGGATTTTCACTCTCCAATACCAATATTTGGAGGTGATGATGTCAACACACCCAAAAAGTCAAAGAAGAAAAGGCATCGAAGGAATAAGTCCACGGCTAGATGCTTCATCAGTAGTGGTAAGTTCTTTGGATAGTCATGAATCCTAACTCATCAAAAGGTTGATCATACTTCTTGGGATTGCATGGGCTTCTTTGATTTCCCCTTTGAGGGAGAGGACAGACCCTCCTCTGAGGATGATGGAGGGTGCTGGTGAATAGTCGCAAATTCATGCTAACCTGGCTGCTCCTGAAGAAACGATGAGAGAAAAAGAGCCAACATTTGTTCCCAGTACTGATCATGTTGCTGCTGCAAGGAGAGAGGAGCCTACTTCTGGTAAATTAAAAATACTTCATAGAATGTTAAATGAAAATATCAAATGACTTCCATCCTATGATGCTTTAGGTTCAACACCTTCACCAGAACATTTGGCGACCACTGCAACTGACTCCGTAATTTTCTCTGAGGAAGCTATTTGGGGTCATAGGTCGCAGGAGTAGGGTCTCCAAGAAGACATGTCAAATTCTCCCACTGGTGAGACTAATCAAGAATCTGGGATATCACTGGATGAAATGATGAAACTTGTAGTGTCTTTTGAAGAAATTTTAGATCATGTTAAATTACCATGTGATTTCGAAGATTTTGGATGTGAGTGTTATCCTTCGTCCTGTTAATTATTTTTTACATCTCTGACCATGATTGGTTGAAATGTGCAGTTCCATCTGAGCAAGCTGCTGATCTTCCGATGCCTTACGGGGGTAGAGACAACCCTATCATTGCAGAGATGCTAACTCAAGTGGAGCTTAACCTGGAAGAGTCCTGAAAATCCTATTGAAGCTAGGAAAGATAGGGAAGAGCCTTATCATGATTCTAATCTATCGTCAGTTAAAAGATGATAATATTTGTGATTGTACTTAGTTTTCAAGACATCTAATCAACTTTTGTTATCCTTTGAAACTAACCAAAGCTTTCAATTTAATATGCAGGGCCGTCAAATTTAGTGTCTAGATGTAGAGGTAAAGCCTCAGCCTCAACCCCAACGGGAGTAGAAATTGAAGTACCAAGGGTCAGGGGGGAAGAAGAAGAACAGGGCACTTCCTTAAGTGCATTAATCCCGGACAATATTCCCCCATGTGATAGCAATACTGAATCAGACCTAGAGGTGAAAAAGGCGCTCCAATTCTCACGTTGCAAGGCATGGAAGAATATATGGAAGATCATATCTGAAGTGCCTCTTGAAGAGTTTTCTTCAAAGATATTGTGACTGTCATCCTTGTTTGTCATGCTGGGACTTGGCGGTTTTGGATATCAAGAGTTTCATACTGCGGTGAAACAAGTCATCTTAAGGAGGGAGCATGAGAAAAATTGTTATCAAGATCTAACCAGAGTGAGGATGCTAACCAATATCGGCGAATTCGAGGTTGTGGTGTCCCGAGTTGAGGTTGATCATGCTGAAAAGCTGAAGGAGCTTAAGCATAAGATCAAGGAGAAAGTTTTCCAATAGATGCACCTTCAGCAACAGCTAGATGTCGTTACTAAGGAACTTAACCAGCTTAACAATTCATTGGAAGGAGTCCAAATGGATGGTATGAAAGCCATCGCAGATGCCAAGAAATCACTCCATCAAGATGAAAAGAGTGAAGTTGGTTGAGTGAATAAACTTCAAGTGGCTGTTGATGAAGCTTGGTATGCCATAAATCAAACGAAAAGTTATGCTAAAAGCCTATTATAATTCTTAAAAAAGATAAGATACTTCAATCTGTGGATGTTCTTCTAATCTTGTTCATCAATGAAAAAGAAATTTCATCTTCAATCATTTGTACCTGCATTCTCTTGCTAACTACTTAAATTTTTTTACCTAAGACAATGGTCCTAATAAGCATAGTTTGATTTTTTCTAGGATTATACAAACAACCCCACAAACTTTACATCTTTTGTTGCTCAATATTGCCTAAATCATAAAAAATGTACGTTTAGTGAGCTGGGACTTGAATTTTGTTCAGAGTTCCTTTTAAAGGTTCCCAATTTAATGAGTACCCTATCTCTTGTTGGCAGTTTAAATTCATGCATGTAGGACATAAAAAGGCTAATGTTTAAGGTCGAATAGCTTTAACCGAATGGATTAAAATTGACTCAATTCCTTGATAATTTTTTTGAAAACATATTACCACATTCATGTATGGGGAAACATGTAAACTATGACTTAAGAAATTTTGAATCTGAGGGATGATATGAAAAAAGGGCTAAAAGTAATTAGAGGAAGTATTTCCTAAGAGTGAAGTTACCACTATTTGACAAACCCGTTAGGGGGTTGAATTATGCAGGGCCACTTAAGGGCATTAGTTGCATAGTCAAATAATAGTATCTTTTGGCTAATAGCTCCGTTATGTAGACTACTTATGCAAGGCCACCTAAGGGAACGTGCTGCATAGTCAGGCAAAAGAACTCTCAGAAATTTTACTTTTCTATTGCTAAAAGCCAGTGAAAGTTTATAGAGATTCAAATTTCCCAAAGAATAGATTCTGCTGTATAGAGAGAGGTACTTGAATATGGAGAGGATATTCCCAATCAAGATTGTCAAAGAATTGGATGAATGTCACTCCTGCGAAGGTCTGACCCAAACGTAGGGAAGGGAAATATAAACCATAGACTTGAATACTTTCAGATCATGAAAAGGAGTGTGGGACAAATATGTTAAGGATGGATGTTTTTGTAGACCCTTACATATCTTCATTAAGACCAATAGGGACAAAAGAGGTTTTTGCCCCCAAGAATGAAGTTACCACTATTTGAAAAACCCATTAGGGGGGTTGAATTATGCAGGGCCACCTAAGGGCATTGGCTGCATGGTCAAATAATAGCATCTTTTGGCTGACAAGTCCATTATGTAGACTATTTATGCAAGGCTACCTAAGGGAACATGCTGCATGGTCAGGAAAAATAATTCCTGGGTATCAGACATTTTGTGACCAAAAGTCAAGAAAAGGGTTATAGAGATCTGGAAGTATTTAAGGTTAGGAGTATGACACATGAAAATGGGTATTGTCCAATGCATGAAGGAGATACATAGACCAATGCTGACCATAATCATGTTGTGGATGGGTCTTGAATTGAGATGTTGGACTTTACTACATATCTCATTAAGATGAGAATCAAGTCGTACGTAGTTCTTGAAATATAGTTTAACGTCATGTTAGATGAGAGTGTAGGAGATCTTAGTTTAGGTTCGTAGAGCTTGGACCATAATGAGGTAGACACATTGTGTGTTTGTTATAAACCTGATGTGAATAAATACTAGGGTTTTCATACCACATTCATGTGCTCGTAGGGGGACTTTTTATCCAAGGGACTGAAAGTGGAGTTTGGGGTTAGGCCCAAAGACTTGGGTCTTGATTAGAGGGATTCTCGAATGTTCCTACGTATCCCATAGGGATGGGAATCAATCCATACATAGTTCTTGAAATATCCTATGTACAGATTTGGTTCGTACATGTGAAGGATGAAAGGGTACTTTAGTGAAATGATGGTTGGACCCAAGATTAAAGGTTCGGGCATTGCCATGTATGCACGTAGTCCTTGGAATATGACATGATTAGAGATCAATATCAATAATGATTCCCTCTCAGGTGAGGGTGTCAGAGACTGTTGTAGTTTATTTTCATATAGGACAAAAGTACGAATAGTTTAAGGTCATATGCATGGACCGGTGTTTCATAGTTTAGCATCATGTAGCTAGGACGTACTACTATATAGTTTAATGTCTTGCAGCGAGGAAAATGGGGGAATTTATAGTTTAGCGTCATATATCAAGGACGATGGTGATGCATAGTTTAGTGTCATGTAGCAGGGACAAAAGTGACATACATAGTTTAACGTCATGTAGGACGATGGTGAACCAATTTGAAGATATTGGTTTTTTGGGGGGGGGCTTCATGGATCAACATCGTATGAGATGGAGGTGAACCAACATGAAGATATTGGTTTTGGGCTTGAACCTCAAGAGGTTGCCTACGTACCCATCCTAGAAGGAAAGGATCAAAGTCAGCGTAGTTCAATTGAGAATGAATTGGTGATCGAGTTGTACTTGAGGACAATGACCCAAAGATGTTGTTGGGACTTACGTGTGGTTAGCGGCCCATAGAGGGTGTCATGGTTAAAGCTTAATCTAATCTCACGTGAGTCATGCTCGATGTGAGAAACAAGAGGTAGCAACAACCCTAACGATGCACAGTTTAACGTCATGTGGGACAAAGGGTGTTGTACAGTTTAGCATCATGTAGCTAAGATGTATTGTTGTGCAGTTTAACGTCTTGCAGGACATGTGCACAGTTTAACGTCATGTAGGACGTATTAAGGGACTTTTTCACAGTTTAAACGTCATGTAGGATGAACATGTACAGTTTAACGTCATGTAGGACGTATAATGGATTGTTTACAGTTTAACGTCATGTAGGACGATACACAGTTTAACGTCATGTTGGACGAAAAAGGGGACATAGTTTAACGTCATGTTGGACGATAGAGGTGGCTATGCAGTTTAATGTCCTGCAGCAAGGAAAAAAGGGTGTATTTTTGTTACAAAAATTACTTCTTCAAGAATCTTTCATTATTTGAAGTTGTAATGAGTTCTCCATCCATTTAGATTAAAGAATAAGCTCCATTGGAGTAGACCCTATGTATTGAGTAAGGTCTTTCCCACTTTGGCTCAAGCTTTGGAGGTTTCTTTCCTGGTATAATTGGAGTTCTGAGGACCAATACCAATTCTTCTTGAATGAATGAATGAAGATGAACATTTTTATTGAAATCCCATGATATTCGATTCTGATAGACTTCCCAGTGGTGCAGCGTGCACAATCTTTTTTCATCTAATCATTCTAATTCATCAAATCGCTTCTGAGATTGCTCATCTGTGGATGACTGGTCATAAATGGCTACTCTGAGCGAAGGTAATTGAACCTCAATGGGTAAGACTGCTTCTGTTCCATATACCAATGAATATGGAGTTGACCGTGTAGCAGTACGGGTGGTGGTCTGATAAGACCATAAAGCATGAAAAAGTTTATCAAGCCATGATTTATTATCTTTATCCACCATATTTTGCAGAATGTTTGAAATAGTATTATTGAAGGCCTCTATTTGGCCATTGGCTGCTTCATGATACTGAGATGAATGGTTGGATTTGATGTTGTATTCTTGATAAAAATTTCTCACCTCAGATGAACAGAGGTTGGTGCCATTTTCTGTCAATATGGTATGAGGGACACCAAATCTGGTAATGATGTTAGACTTGACAAAGCTAACAATGCCTTTAGAACTAACTTCTTTGAGAGGTATTTCCTCTGTCCATTTGGAAAAGAAATCAGTATCAGTAAGAATATACTTAAACTGCTTGGATGTAGCTGGAGGATAAGGTCCTACTACATCCATTCCCTATGTGGCAAATGGACATGAGTATTTAGCTGTATGAAGCAACTCTGGGGGTTGATGAATGAAGTTGGCACATACTTGGAAAGAATGAAATTTCTTAGTGAAATCAACACAATCTTGCATCATTGAAGGCCAGAAGTATCCAAGCCTTATAATTTGACTAGAAAGTCTATGTCCAGACTGGTGGTCCCCACAAACTCCTGCATGAACTTCACTCATGACAGCCATTGTCTCTTCACCATCAATACATCTGAAAATAATTCCATCAAAACCCCACTTGTAGAGAATTTTTTGGTGATCTGTGCTATCATAAAGAGTAAAATTGACCACACATCACCGGACTTGTTCTTTCTCGGCTCTATCAGGTGGGAGTGTTCCATTTTGAAGGTATTCCCTGATAGGTTTCATCCATCATGTAGTATGACTATATGGTTTAGAAATGGAACTGATTTCATTGATTTCCTCTATTATGATTTGAACAAAAGGTGAAACTACACGATGGTAGGAAATACTGATGATTATTTCATCCTGGTTTGGATCTTCCAGGGTTGTGGCTACATTAGCCAGTGCATCAGCTTGGGCATTTTGTGATCGCGGGACATAATAAAATTTCAGTTCTGAAGGAAATTCCTCCATTAACTCTCTAACATAATCACACAAAGGTATTAACTCTTTCTTTCTAATGGCATAATCCTCATTGATTTGTTTGATTACAAAATCTGAATCACTTTTTACCTTCAAGTGATTCACATGTGCCTGAAGCGCCAATTCCAAGCCTGTGATGAGAGCTTGATATTATGCTTCATTTTTTGTACTGCCTTCCAATAATAAGAAGGAATAGGGTAGAACTTCCTTTTCTGGGGAAATAATCATGATTCCTAACCCAATTTTTTGAATTTAGGATCTTCCATTTTCTTCCCTATTGGACTTCTGGAGGCACCATCAAAGTACATTTCCCATGTTTGAGGATTATCTTGAATAGAGAATACTTTCTCATCAGGAAGTTCAATATTTAAAGATGTATCTTCTACAGATGGGTGTTCATCAAGGAAATCGGCCAGATCTTGGCCCTTTATTTCCTTTTGAGACACATACTGGATATCAAACTACTGCAAAATAACTACCCACCTTTCCAAACGTCCTGTAAGCATTGGATGACTAAGGATAAATTTGAGCGGGTTATTTCAAGATACCAATTGGACCTCATGATGTTGCAGGTAGTGTCTCAATTTCTGAACTGAAAAGATTAATGCTAGAAATAACTTTTCAATACTTGAATATCTAGTTTCTTCCTCAAGCATAGTCTGACTGAGATAGTAAAGGTTGTTTTCATTCCCAGCATTATTCTTTTGGGAAAGTAAGGCACCCAATTATCAATCTAAAGCTGTCACATAGAGAATAAGTGGTATTCCTTCAATAGGTGGCATTAATATCGATGGACTCAAGATATATTTCTTGAGGATGTCGAATTCTCCTTGACATTCTTCAGTCCAATGGTAGGTGACTCCCTTCTTCATTAATCCGGTGAAGGGTAAACACTTTCCTACCAAATTGGAAATGAAACGCCGAATATAGGACAAGTGTCCTTGAATTCCTCTTAATTATTTCAAATTTCTAGGAGGTGATATTTCAAGGATTTATTTTTTCTTCTCAGGATCAACTTCAGTACCACGATGGTGTACAATAAAGCCAAAAAAATTCCTAAGGTTACCCCAAAAGCACATTTCAAGGGGGTCATCTTCAAATTGTGTTGTCAAAGTTTGTTAATATGATTTCCATATCGTCCAAGTGATTAGAACGTTTTTTGGATTTAACCACCAAATAATCAACATAAAATTCAACAAATTTCCCTAAAAAGGGTTTGAAGATATGGTGCATGGCATGTTGATACATTTCACCTACATTCTTCAGGACAAAGGACATTATCCGATAGAAAAACACACCTTGAGGAGCTCTGAAGGCTGTAGAATTTTCATCTTCTGGGGACATTCATATTTTATTGTACCCAGAATAACCATCCATGAAGGAAAGATCTTTGTATCCAGGTGTTGCATCAATTAAGAGTTCTGTGATCGGAACTGGAAAATCATCCTTGGGACAATGCCGATTAAGATCTTTGAAGTCAATGAAAACTCTAATTTGTCCATTATTCTTTTTAATAGGGACAATATTATCCATACATTTGGGATATTGAACTTCTATGATGAAGTTAGCCTTGATAAGATTATTAACTTCAGCTTCAATTTTGGAGGCATAAGTTGGATGTGTTCTTCTTACTGCTTGATTGAATCCTCGATGTTCCTCTGGCAAATCCAAATGATGAGTGGCAACATCGGGATCAAGACCTGGAATTTCTGTATAATTCCAATCAAATACATCTCTATTTTTCTTTATAAATGAAGTATACATTTCTTTCTCTTCAAGATTCATGGCTGCACTAATTAAAGTGGGGCATGGATCTTCTTTTGTACCCAGATTTATTTCTCTGAGTTCATTCACAGTGGTAGAGATACCCTCTTCAAATGTTGGAGGAGCATCCCTGAGATCTTCCTCTTCTTCTTCAATATGTGTTACTTCTTCTGTTTCTACTTGCATAGTAGATAACGAAGCGGAATTTCCATGGTCAGGGTAGAAGTTAAAATTTGAACATCTTGAATAAGAGGTTTCCATTTCTGACCCTATTGATGATGAATGGTCTTACTGGGGTGATAGAGAGGAGATGATGGATTGAGAATTGACATCATTGTTTTCCTCTGGTATCTCTATAACTTCTTTTGACCTAGTTGATGAAGTATATAATTGCTGGATTTTGGCATATGAAATGAAGACATCTCCATTTAATATTTCATCACTACTTGGTGAATCAAAAATTTCTCCCATACTGTCTGGCTTGGTATCCATAATTGACATTAGGGAAGTTTCCATAAGAGTGTCTGGATTTAGGTCTATCTTTTCAATTTGACTGATAGGCAACACATAATATGTACTCACATGTATGAATGGGTTTATTGGAATCTTTTCCAAACCACTTGGAGCATTAATTTTGGTAACCTTCTTTGCCGTGGATTTTTCCTTTCCTTCTACGTGATAGAATCTTGCCTCAATGTATTGAGATTCATATGTTTTGAATGGGGCCTTGTCACCATACAATGTCCCAATTTGACTATTGAAAAAATATTTGAGACATTGATGGTATGACGAAGGAACGACCGCATGTTGATGTAGCCAAGGTCTTCCAAGAAAAATGTTGAAGGTTGTGTCCTGATGAAAAACTGTGAAATCTGAATTATAAAAAAGGTCTCCAAACTGAATTCTGAGTGTAATTTTTCCCAAAGGTTCTTGTTCATTCTTATCATATCCTTGTAACATCAAATTAGTAGGAGATAAATCAGAATCGGTGAGGCCCAATTGACGAAGTGTACGAATAGAAATAAGATTGACTCTTGATCCATTATCAATGAAAGCTTGTCGGATGTCTATATCGTTGACTTTTCCAGATAGATACAAATGTCTGATATGTCCATGTACAACATCATCTTCATCTTCATCTGTAAAATATATCACTGCATGGCATTCTGCAGGATCATTCTCTATATAGTAGACCTCATCCGCAACAATTTCAGTTTTGAATTCTTGAGGACTTGACAAAGACTCAATAAGTACCTCACAAAGATATTTTGATAGATTCAAGGCATCCAGAATTGATAACTTGTCCGGTACTTGGGCCAAATGTTTCAAGACATCATACTTTTGGTCCAAAGGTCTGTGTTTCCCATCGTGAAAATTTGGTTTGGCAGGTGCCTTGGAAGTTTCTGCTTTGGCAGTAGATGCATCTCGTATCTGGGTAGGAGTTGGAAATACTTCTATCTTCGGTAGATTATACCGACTAGTTCTATCTATTTTCTGAGAGGAATAAGGGGTGACCTCTTACCGGTCTTCCAAAATAACTATGTTAGGACCGAATCTTCCATGTGTGTAAGAACTTTCTTGTTCCTGTTGAGCCCGCTGAAGGTCTTTTCCACGAGTTTCTTCCGTATATACAGTTCTAGCAGGGGTAGGATTGAAATAGTGGATTTTGGAATATCCACGTCTTCCCATGTATCCTAGACCTATGTATCTTCCTCTAACTCCTCTGTTAGATACAGGGAACTTAGGCTCATCATGATCGAAACTATCATTGGAATAGGGATCTATTAAATGAATCATATTAATAGAACCAAAGATCAATTCTTCATTTGATGAAGATTATTCCAGATGAACTAGTTCAGGTTGTGCTGTTTGGTTGGGCGGTGCCTGTGCTTTTTAAGCAGATAGCATAAAATTTGATAGAGTCAAAGACAACTTAGGCTTTGACACGAGCTCATCTTCCTCTAACTGCTCTTCTTTCTTCAAATTATGCCACTTCTTTGAATATTTTCCTTCTGATGAAGGGGGTTTTTCTATTGCATTCATAGCAGAAGACATAATTGGTTGATTCAATTGTGTTTGTAAAATGGATTTAGTTTGGTTGATTGTTTTCCTGACCATCCAATCATTATATTTCTACGCATTTTTACTTTTGACTTCATGCCACTCGCCTTCTTCCTCTGGATCAGTAGCAGTAACACATGCTACCTGGGCTAAATAACTTTTCAGTTTTACTTTTCTAGAGTCCACAATATTTTGCAGGAGGTATTTGAAGACAAAACACTCCTGAATGGGATTCCCCAACATCTGATGAAATGGGAAATAGTGGGGGAGGTCTTCATCTCCTTCCTTATTCAGCCTTTTGGGCCTTGTCATCTGAACTAGATTGTTTTCCAGAGCCTAGATGAAGTAGCCAGGAACTTGTTCATTCTGAAAAGAATAAACTTTGTTCTTCAAATATTCAAACTATTTCCACCTTTGATCTCTTTGATCATCTTGACGAGGTGGTCGTTGTTGTTGATGCTTAAGAGGTGGAGCCCTTCGGTATGATGAAGGTTTTGAAGTGGAAGCAAATATAGGTGCTTGTTTAAGTGTAACTGTAGTAGTCTCTGCTTTCCCTATTCTCCTTCTTGGAACTGATGGAATTACACGATTTTTAGCCTTAGTCTTTATAAGAGAATCTTTTAGCGATTGACGTAAGATCTCAAAACCCTCCTGTGTGTTTCACAGGGATCAACGGTGTGCGTAATTCATCATGCATATTTTCCACACAAATTGGCAACAATTCTTCTTGAGGGAGTTCTAAACTTAAGTAATATGTTAATCCCTTCCAGCGAGCAATGAAACATGAAACTCTTTCATTTTCCCATTGCTTACAATTGGTAAGATCAAAAATTGTCATCTTTGGAAAAGTTGAGCTAAATTGAAGAAGAAATTTTTTATAGAGATCTTCCCATCCAGTAATTGATCGAGATTGCAAACTTGTATACTAGACAAAAGCAGGCCCTTGTAATGACTGCACAAAACACCTGAGCTTAACTGCTTCTTTTTGTTGAGGAGTTCCCATCATAGGATCAAAACGAGAAACAAAATGTGTTAAGTGTTGTTCTAGATCTCCTGAACTATTAAAAATTGGGAATGTGGTATTCGCAAAATTTGATGGGGGAGGGATTGCATCCACCCATTCAGGTTAATATCTCTTTTCTGGTTAAACTTGTGCATGATTTCCTTCCATAGCTTCCAACTGATCTGTTAATGACTCAATGGTAGTAATTAATTTTTGAGAAATATCTTATTGAGCTTGGACCTGGGTAGGTGCAATAACTGGAGTTTGGACGGGTGTGAAGACCGGTACTTCCACTGATGATAGTATTGTCGATTTCGGTCGCGTTTGACCCATAGGATTGGACCTGTGAGGGTGTACTTGTAAAGAGGGATATTCTTGATCCATCCCTGTAGCTGCAATAAATTCCCTTGATTGATTAACTCCAGCATGCTTATGAGGAAGACTTCCTTGAAGTAGTTCTACATTTAACCTTCTTAATTCCTTCATTTATTCTTCTTATTATGTGAACCTTTCCTCTAATAAGAGTGATTGGACTTATCTAGTGGTAGGTTGGAATGTAACCTAACCTTTACCCTTTTCCTTAGTATGTGCCTTTCTGGATTATGGAAGGGAATTGCCCAAAGGAATGTCTTTCCCCTGGGAAACCCTTTTTCTTCTGGTACACACACCTCCTTAATTCGTTTCTGTGTGTACATCTTCTTGATCAAGAACTTCTTCATCTGATTCCTCTGAGTGTGCCTCATGTTCTGGGGGATTAGTGACAATGGAATTGACGACATTTGTCAATGCATAACGCATTGCAGCCCTTCTATCAGTACTTCTGCGATACTGTCTTCTTCCATGTCCTTTATGAGACATTGCCTTTTGTTTGGTTGATCCCTCAGGAACTTCTTGATGAACCATAATTTGGAGGGAATCTTCTGATAATTTGGATCTGCATTCCTCTTGTGACTTCTTCCCTAATCGATAGAATACTGACTTCCATTGAGGAAGAGATTGAGAATTTGAAAATGTCCCTAGTTTGGTGGACTGGGGTTGTTCCTGTTTTTCCTACTCAACTCCTCGAATTCTATCTGTTGATCCTAAGGGTTGGATTAAAAGAGTCCCCAATCTAGCAAGATGAGGTGGCTCTTGAGCTGCTACATCTGAAACTTTCTTAAAAGATCTCCTAATTTTGCGGACTTTAGTCTAAAAATTAGTTGGATACATCATCCGACATCCACTCAAATCACCTGGCTCAGATGATCGTTGGATTGTTTCTAACACTTATATCACCTGATGATGTGCATGCTCTAAACGAGAAGCATGTTTGATATTCTCATTTTCTTGATGCAAGAGTAATTCAACAAATTTTTCTGACTTGGGGAATAGCTATTTGAGGCGTGTTCTTGGGAAATCCTTTGATTATGCACAAAACTAGTTAGATGTGGCCAGCCATGGGCAATAACATTGCATGAGAACACTTTGGGTGGGCTTTTTTGACTGGAGAGAACAGTTAAATGCAATGCTCCATGAACACCCCATCCTCTAATATGAATACTATATGGGGCATTGGTAATTAATTGGTGAAACCTTTTTAATGAACCAAGGAATGAATGTTGAAGGGCTCTCTACTTCTTTTAAACTTTTGGAGTTTGGGAAACTGAGAGAGATGTCAAGTCAATTTTGTGTTGTACCCCTTCTATTATCTTAACATGATTTTTATATTCATCATAAGATAATATTTTCTCTTTTAAATGACAAATAGTTTTCCATATATTGAGACGAATATCATGAATACAATCTTCTGTCAACGTTTCTGGAATATCATACTGAGAGTCAGCCAAAGGCCAAAACATGACTGGTATTTCACCTTTCGCCAGTTGTTTTCTCATATTCAGCACTTCCTCTTTGTCATTTGATGAAGATTCTTCTACCTGATTGGACCAAAGCTGGTGATTATTTGTTGCTTCATCAGATTTAACAAGATTGGTAGAGAATTAATTTGTAAAATTAAAAGATGAATGACCCAGGGGTGGTTCGGAGAATGACCTACACCTCAGGCTATCTTCTGATTGAGAAATTATTTCACCTGCTGTGGTAAGGCATCAGACATGACTGGCTTCACATTTTCAAGTGCCTCAAGATAAGAGGTCTTTTTCATTACTGCATTTTCCATTGAATAATTTTCCAGGAAATGCGAATTACTACTGTGGAGAGGACTTTCACAGCTAAATTCATCCTCGTAGGGAGGACCACCATGGTGGGTTATAGCAAAAGATGAAACCTCTTGCTCCTTGGTCTTCTGGCCATGCAGAGGGTTATCATGGCTCTCATATAAAGATGATACTTCAAGATTGACCGAATTGTCATGAAGTAATCCTTCATTAGGAAGTGTCTGATGAAGACCTTCTGAATTATTGTTGTTACTTCTGGAATCTGAAAATGAGAGTAGAATATTGAGTTGCAACAGAAAATTGTCTGAGGGCTTCAAAAACTCCAGCATTGAGCAAGGCCTTATTGCAGATTGGCTCTTGATTTTTCAATTGTGTTGGATGGGTCTTTTTCTTGGACGCATTCTTACTCACTTTAGAAACCACTTGTTGATGAAAGTGGTTATTATGGGCAGGTGTATGTTCCTGCTTAAGAGAAATGGTCAGGTTAGGTTGATTATCTCCATTTAAATCAGGTGTATGTGCCTGACTTGATTGTTTGTATGGCATGGGGGAGTATACCCCACGACCCTCCTGGACTAGAACAGAGGTGTGTATCTGCTCCATAGTGTCATATTGATGAGTCTCTCCACTGATAGGGATAGATTTATGTTTCTTTCCCTGTGATGTCGCTGAAGTTTTTATAATATTATGATAGGTATCCAGAATATGGGTAGGGATTTTCTTCTGCTCTTTAACCATTTTCAGAATTTGCTTGGTGACATCAGCTACCAGAACAGGAATATACATCCATTCTGTGTTTAGAGTAGGTGTTTGTTCATTCTCCTGTCCTCCTTTTCCTGTCAGTGAATTCTGACAGTATTCATGTGTGCGGGCAGAAAGTTGTGTATGCCTCCTGTTTGTCATTGGAGCTTTCTAATTGACATCTACGAATGCTACCAAACGAGACTGTTGGTTAGCTTGATGAATACTAGCAGGTATATGTACCTGCTGATTGTACTCCTCCGAACATGGTTGACAAACTTCTTTCAAAACTAGCAGACGAGATTGCTGGCAGAATTGATGAGTATAAGCAGGTGTATGTTCATGTTTACAGGTGGTCACCACATTTGATTGGAGAGCTTCTTTGGATGAAGTCAAATGAGCCAGCTGACTGGCTGATGAATTATAAACAGGTGTATGTGCCTGCCTATAGTACTCCATTGGAATTTCCTGGCAGGATTGATGTGTTATTGTCAGATGAGTCTGATGGGCAGTGAAATCAGGATGGATGGGTTTATATTCCCACTCGTTGTTTTCCATCAAGTTAGATTGATGGACTTCTCCAGAGGGGGCAGAGGTAAGAACCTGCTCCCTGTTCACCGAATTTTGCCTCTGACGGTTTTTCTTGCATGCTCAGGTCTGAGGAACCTGATCCGAACACCTAGAGGGGATACCCTCATCATGTTGAGGGTGCACTGCCACTCAAGTTTGGCGGTGATTGTTGGTGGGAGTCCTCAGGAAGGACTCATGTCTTCTTGAACTGAGTCCATGAGTGACCTCTTTATCCACCTCCTTGTAATATGGGAGGGACTGTTTGTTGCGTTCCAGGGATAATGACCCGAAACGGTTGGAAACGGTGGTTGGAACCACCTGCTTTTTAACCACTAGTCATCACTGTCCGGAAAAATAGGGTGATTTGTTAACTTGGAGGGCTTGTCGAGCGGCCTCTAGAGTTGGGATGGTACCGTGTTGATGGTATTCCCTCACCAATGCATTTGAGACCCAACATTGAAGACACTGAGTAGGTGATGTCGTCCTCAGAGCGGACGAGGATCCAGCAAGAGTAGCAGTCGAGGCATTCACAGGTGTGAACTTTAAAGAAGCCATTCTGTGTTGTAGAGAGATCTTGGAAAAGAGTGCCTATTTAATATAGCATACATAATCAAGATAGGTTTGGCCAGACTACATCTTTTGGATTAACACATATGTGTTTGATTTCTTTGTTGGCCCTCATATTGAGTTTAATAGGGACCTAACAAATAAGTAAAACATCATTTAACTTGGTTAAGGATTCACGTCAGGTTCACCATTTTTTTGTTTCTTCGGGAAATGGGGATGTCCTTGTTTATTTAAGGTTAAAACTTTCCAATCGGTTTCTAACAAGTTTATTCGTAGAACCAAAAACACTCAATGATTCTATATCCATTTGGATCTGCTTTCCAAAGGTAGGTGCTCATTAGTTGTGGAACTATGAGGCTTAATAATTTTCATTGGTCGAGAGGATGGGAGGTCAAGATCATCACACCATTTTGGGGGAATTATTTCCTACTCCGAGACTCTCTTATATATTTAAGTTATGTTCACAAATCCTTATTAATTCACCAAGTATGAAAATGAGTTTTCCTTTAGATTTGGCAATAAATGATTGATATGTATGGGATTTAGATAATATTTTATATGTATTTTAGGTTCTTCATCAATGGAGAATCATCCATATGTATTAGAGATCCTTAGTCAATGGTATCCTTCAATACATTATATAGAAATATCTTGGTCATTATGATGACCATAATGGTTTTAAAGACACTCAGTGGGGCACTTGAAGTTTATTGTCATTCAGAAAGATAGGGATTATTTCAGATTTGGGCTTGTACCCACAGATGGGATACCTACATATCCTTGTTAAAAAGGAATCAGAACCCATGTAGTTCGATAAGTAGGATATAGTTTAATGTCATATGGGGAGGAAATGAATTAATGAAATATGAGATTGAACCTTATAAAGGCTTCCTACGTACTCTACATTTAAGGAAGAGATCAAAGTCCACATAGTTAGGGTAAATAAATATGGGTTTTATGCATGGTTAATGCCCCAAAAAGAGATTTTGTGATTAATTTCATACTCTAAGCTCACGTGAGTCATGCTCGATGTGAGAAACAATAGGTATCGGTAAACTTGACGATGGTTCCATGAAAGATGAAGTCATGAGAAATGATGTGGGGCTTACGTATGTATAACTACCCAAGTAAATGAAGATCAGGACTTAGGAAAGAAGCCCAAGAACATGGTCCATAATGGTATTTGTACTTTATGGAGATTTGGAATTTTAACCTAGGAATTACTCCTGAAAAGGAAGCCCAAATTAAGAGGGACTTATGATTGGGTTTTATTTCTGAGAAGGAATCTCAAATCAAAAGAAATTAAGATTGGGGATTATTCCTGAGGAGGATTCCCAATGTTTAAGGAAAATATGACTCGGGCTTACTCCTGAAAAGGAGGCCCAGGTTAAGGGGACTTCTAACTTGGGGATTACTCCTGATAAGAAGTCCCAATGTTAAAGGAAATTGTGACTGGTGCTTACTCCTGAGAAGGAGGCCCAAATTGAAAGATCTTCTCATCTAAAAGCATGAGGTTATATAGAAAAACCTTAACCGTGGTGACATAAATCTTGTAAGTCATGAGGTTTTGGGAGAGGTTCTCACAGAATTCCTTTCAGATAAGGAAGACAATAAAGGAATCGTGCCATAAATGGCTTTGAAAAGTTGTTTGAGGACTAATATCTTGAAGAGGATAGGTGGATTTGAGGAAAGGAGGTGACTAGGAAGGAGGCACGCAAGTATCATTCTGGCGCACAAGTACTGGTCACGCAAGTAGACTTTCGCGACATGATTCACCTTGGGTGATGAAGAATCCATAGGGTAATACTTGGTCGACTTTGAACTCAATCCCTTAGTATCATCCCTAGAGGCTTCCAGAAGTGTGGCGCGCAAGTTCCCTCGAGAGGGCAAGGTGACGTGAAAGTGTCTTCATTTCCCTTAAGGTGTGGACACTTAGGTGCACAATTATTGATGAGTTATAACACATAGGCCTTATTCTTCCTCTTTAGAGCTTCTATTCTAGGTAAATAATTACCTTAGAAGTGTTCGGAAGATGTCAGACAAAGACTTGGGTGACCAGAGCTTGAATATGAGTTTTGGAAAAAATTTCCTCGAAATGGGGGGCCCACAGAGGCTATTTATAGGCCACTGGGCACCTTGGGAAAAAAATAATAGGGTTTTCAAGTGACTTGCGCGACCCATAGGTGGTGTGCAAGTGACTTGCACGGCGCGCAGGAAACTTGCGCGACTCCCTCCAAATGGGTTCTTGGTCCATGCCTTTGTTAATTTTTTATGTTCTTCAAAGGGTAAACCTAATTGTTCTTAAGGTATTCCCCTTTTCCATTCGTTGGAATCTATGATGGAAAGGAGCGTCAACACACACATGATGTAAAATAATAATACAAAACAAGTTAATTGTGAGAAAAATCGCCAAATTAATCCAAGCATTTATCATTAATGTTTTATATAATGATTCACCTTCACTCCAAATAACCAAATGAATTTTATAACCATGTAATCTTATTTATTTTTACTAATTTTATATAAATTCAATTATGTACAACTACTCTCATCATACATGTTTATCCGAACATGAATATAAGTGAACCGATCATTAAAACCAAGGAAGAAAACGCTCCCAAACAATGAAATTGAATCTCTTAAATCATCAAAAAGGACATGAATGAACTTAATAAGGTTATATTAAATCAATAACATGTATTAGAGGTTCTAGAATTATTAATTAATGAACTTAATTTGATTATTCAGGTCATTAAAATCAATCAAAGAACACCATTGGACTTAAGGTAAGGTATCCTCTCTTGCTCACATTTATTCAAGAATATCCTATATCTTATGTCCTTTTATGTGTAGTTACTAATAATGGGTTATGATTTTGAACCTCCCCCATAATTCCCTCATGATTTATAAAATAAGATAAACCCCATTTCTCTCTCATTAATCCCTCCTAAGTACACCCAGTACCATGCTGATATTCCATAAGGGATTCTACCCAAACCTTCATTATTCATTAGGGTTGATCTATCTTTCTTTTTACCCAAATGAAGTTATCTATTATTTTTATGTACATATTCTAAATTTTGTGTACATTATTCAAACTCGTTTATCAAGGTCCAATCATAATTCTCTTTTTGGGATATCCAAGTTTTTAAGTGGTTCCCTCCTCAATACTTCCCGAAAAGCAAACCCGTTTAAGGGAACTTCCCGAATTTGTACCCAATTTCAAATGCACTCTATCATATGTTTTTATTCATCATTGATTTTATAAAACCAGTGTTTTTATTATTAAAACCTTCTTGGATCACTACTATTTTTTTACAAAATATGATTCCCTTTTCTATTTTAAATTCTTGTTAGTGTTTTCCTTAAAACCGCACAAAAAATTTTTAATGATAAAAATTCTTAAATACTATATTTACATGTTGTTGCTTATATTTGAAATAAATTACCATGATATATGACTATTTTACCTTATGAATTTCCATGTGTTTTCTAATTTCTTTCTTTCATGGAAAGATTTACGATACGCCCATTCATTATGATTTATGACATGATTATGATACCCATTTATTTCCATGGGTTCCCTTATGTTTATGATTGATTATGTATGATTATATATTTGGAAAGAATATTCATGAACATGTTAATATGGGTGCACCCAGATGGAACTCCAATGCATTGGGTAAATTTGAGTCTCATGAGATGTTATGTGCAATGGTCTTATCGGTTAGCCTTGGCTTGTGCTACCATGTGCAACGGTCTTGGTGGTTAACCTTAACTTGTTCTCCTCTATGTGAAACAGTCCTTGCTCATGATAAAGTCATGATTTGTGTTGCTTACAAATTTATATGATCTTGTGTTTATATGTTATTATTCTATATGTCATTTTATAACATTATGTCATGATCTCTAACCCATGTGCTAAAGTATTATTCTTATGTTTATTCCCTTACTGGGATTTTAGCTCATCCCTTCATTCATGTCATCCTCATGGTACCTTATGCAGATGTAAGGGCTTAAAAGAAGTTAGGATCTCTTTATGAAGATTAAATAAAGAAGTGTTTTTTAGTCCCATGTTGTAAGTTTTATGTACCTAGTCTTCCATGACACTAGACTTTACAATACTTCGCTTGTAATATGATGTTTTATTATGCTTAAAATCATGTAATGTTATGTGTAAAAGTCTAGGGTCACTATAGTTGGTATCATAGGATAGTCTAGTTATTTTTTGAGATTAATAATAGGGAAGTTTAGTAAGAACCTTAAGGATGAGACTAATTATAAGAAAAAACCCCTAAATTTTGGTAAGTATATAGTAAGTGGTTTACCAAGAAAATACATCCCTTTCTATATAAAATCATGTAGAGGTGGATCTGGCATAGATGTATCTGGGGGTAAACCCCAAAAACACCTCTTTTAGATAGACTCAAATAGGAACTGATTCATGAAAACAGGCCTTGCTGCACTCTTGGTTTGACACTCTTGTGAGATATTCTTTGGTAAATTCATGAGCTTAGTAAAAACCATTATTAAGGGAATAAAAAATCCCATAATAATATAAGTTAAGAAATAGATCAAGTATAACCTAGATTTAATCCTATGGAATCACAAGTTAGGATATACTTCTCCTTTAAAAAATTTTCCTTTTATGTTTGAAGTTTCATTTTTATGCTATGTATTCAAGCACTTTAATTGTATGTTATTTTCTTAGTTAATGGTGGGAAATATAAGAACACATTCCAAAAATCAATGTGATAGGTAATGTGAAGATTTCCATAATGATATTCCAAATATGATGGGAGAGGGTGCTCAAAACTTCATGAAAGTACTTTCTCATCTGGCTCAAGTTATGAATAATTACTTGAATCATGTGGAACGCCCTCCTCCCCCAAGGAAAGAAAAAGTTTTCATAGAATACTTCATGTGGAAAAGGTCTCTCATGTTTAGTGGATCTTCTTATCCCATCATTATGGAACAGTTGATTAACTCCATTGAAAAGATATTCTTTATCCTCCACTGCTCAGAAGAAGAGAAAGTTTCACTAGCGGTCATTTATTTTGAGGGAGAATATGATTAGTAGTGGACACTGATCAATAATACAAAGTCCCAAAAGAAAATTGATTCAATGGATTGGGAGTAATTCAAGAAAAAAAAATTCAATAAATATTTTCCCCAAACCCTCCATCTCAAGATGGAAAGAGAGTTCCTCATACTCAAGCAGAAGGAAGATGAGTCAATCGGAGTGTATGAATCAATATTTACAAGGATTTCAAGGTATTCCTCTGGATTTGTCATGACCATAAAAAGAAGGTGAATTTATTATTTATAATACTAAAGTTGAGTGTACAAAAAGTTTTCTAGATTTGAGACTTATAAAACTATGAGAAGATTTTATGTTGTTACCTTAAGGTTGAAATGGAGATTGGAAACTCTCAATGGTATAGTGGTCCCAACAACAAAAGGAGGAAAATAGAATCTAATGTGGGTGGTTCCACAAATAAATTACATGATGGAAATAATACCAACCATCTCACTTGTAAAAATTGTGGGAAGAATCATCTTGGGACCTGTCTAAAGGGAACCAGTAATTGCTTCAAATATAGAAATATTGGACATCTAGATAAAAACTACTAACAGGATATGTAGAATCCATATAATGTGGATGAATAAAGGAAGGTTCAGATAAAATCTCAGCTAGTGGTCCAGTGTTATAACTAAAAGGAACATGGGAATCATGCAAAAAAATCCCTAATCCAAGGGTTGTCAAAGGAAATCAACAAAAACCTCCAAGGAAATAGGGAAGGGATTATACCATCACTACTGCTGATGTGGAGCCTGACAATGATGTGGTGATAGGTATGCTAGTTATTAATTCAAGAATAGTAAACGTACTATTTGATTCTGGTTCTACACATTCTTTCATATCTTTAAAGTTTAGTAGAACTATTCAAACACCACCTCAAAATTTGGAGGATATGTTATCTCTAAGAATAGATAATGGGGAAATTATTGAGTCAAAGGTTTATAAATCCTCCATAATAAATTTTTGTGGACTGAACCTCCTAAAAAATCTTTTCATACTTAATTTAGTGTAGTTTTATGTTATCTTGGTCATGGATTGTCTATCTTTATACAAACCAACATCAACTGTCGGGAAAACGGATATCACTCTTCACATGTCGAAGCATCCTCAAATTTTTTACAAGTGTAAGGAGTAAGATGAATCTCCTTTAGAATAATTTTCTCAAGTGTAGATATTAATTATTTATGATCAAGAATGTCTAGCTAAAATGATTGAGACAAAGGATAGAATCATGCTTGAAAAAATTCCCATCATGAGGGATTACACTGATGTATTCCCTAAAGAGTTTTCGGGTCTTCCTACTGATTGATAGGTTGAGTTATCAATTGAACTTGTTCCTGGATCCCTACCTATATCAAAGACACCTTATAGAATGGCCACTATATATCTGGAAGAGCTGAAGAAGCAGTTACAGGAGAATCTAGAGAAGGGTTTTATATGCCCAAGTGCTTCACCATGGGGTGTTCCAGTCCTCTTAATCAAGAAAAAGGATGGATAAATGAACCTCTACATTGATTATCCTGAGCTCAATAAAATCACGATAAATAACAAGTATCCCCTATCATGGATAGATGACTTGTTCGATCAGCTTCATGGGGCCAGTTATTTCTCTAAGGTGGACCTTCGGTCAAGATATCACTAATTAAAGGTGAGAAAGGAAGATATTCCCAATACTACCTTTCGAATAAGGTATGGACACTATGAGTTCATAATGATTCCCTTATGAATCACTAATGATCTAGAAATTTTCATGGATTTAATGAATAGAGTCTTTATAGATTACCTTGAAAAATTATGCTAGTATTTATTAATGATATTCTGATAAACTCCAAGAGAAAGAAGGAACACGAGGAGCATTTGAATACTATGCTAAAGACTTTTTGAAGGGACAATTTGTATGAAAATTATAGTAAATGTGAGTTTTATATGGAGTAAGTATCATTCTTGGGGCATGTTGTCACCTTCAAAGGGATATATGTGGATTGTTCCTAGACAAAGGCAATTAAAGAGTGGCCCAATCCAACATCTATAATGTAGATTCGTAGATATCTAGGTATATTCAGGTATTATTAATGATTCGTGAAAAAACTTCTCGTGATTGTCAAACCCAATGACCAAGATGACACGGAAGGGAGTGAAGTTTATCTAGACTCTATAATGTGAAGACTACTTTGAGGAGTTAAAAAATAGGCTTATCACTTTTTCAATACTCACACTCCCAACAAATGGAGAACTCTTTGTGGTGTACAGTGATGATTTAAAGAAGGGATTAGTTTTTTTACTGATTAAAAATGATAAATTTATAGCCTACTTCTCAAGGAAGATGAAAATCCATGAGCAAAACTATCCTAGTACTGATCTGGAGTTGGTATCTATGATCTTTGCATTGAAAATCTAGCAGTATTATCTCTATGGGGAGAAGTGTGAGATATATACTAATAAAAAGAGTCTAAAATATATATTCACAAAAAAAAAAAGCTTAATATGCACCAATGAATATGGTTAGAGCTCATCAAGGATTATGACTACTCAATCCACTACCATCTTGGTAAGGAAAACAAGGTGTCTAATGCTCTAAGTAAAAAGGATAATGCATCTTTATCAATGATGATAATTGAAAAGGATCCAATATTCTTAGATTTGTAGAGGATGGAAATGGGAATCATTAAGGGGGGAATATCAACAATACTTTATCAAATGATTGATCAACGACCCCACATGTAAAAAATAAAGGATGCTCAAAGAAAAGATGTGGAAATTTAGAGAAGGTGGAAGCTATTAGAAATGGTAAATCCTATGAGTTCAATATTGATAAGGAAGGAGTTATAATATTTAGGTCACGATTATGTGTACCATCTAATCCAGAGATAAAGAATGAGATTTGGAATGATGCACATAGCTCAACCTTCTCTATTCACTCAGGGATCACAAAGATGTATCAAGATCTCTGAGAGAACTTTTGGTGGGACAATATGAAGAAGGATATTGATGATTATTCATCAAAGTGCATGGTATGTCAACAAGTGAAGGCCAAAAGACAAAATTATAAGGGGATGATACAACCAATACCACACTAAAATGTAAGTGGGAGAAAATCACCATGGACTTTGTCACTATACTTCCAAGGACATCTAGAGGAAACAATGTTATATGGGTCATTGTGGATCGTCTTACAAAGATAGGTCACTTTATCACGATTAAATAGGGATTCTCATTAGATCAAATTTAATGGATATATATCAAATAAGTGGTAAGGATGCATGGAGTGCCACTATCTATTGTATCTGATAGAGATCCTAGATTCACCTCCAAGTTTTGGAAAATTCTCTAACATGCTCTAAGCACTAAACTGAACTTCATTACAGCCTATCATCCTCAAACCGGTGGCGAATTTGAGTGAACTATTTAGACACTGGAAGATATATTGAGAGCATGTTCTATGGACTTCAATGGAGTATGGGACCAACATCTTCCACTTGTTAAATTCTACTACAACAATAGTTTCCACTCAAGCATATAAATGGCACCATATGAAGCCCTTTATGGTAAAAGGTGTAGAACACCGGCATGTTGGGATGAATTCGATGAGCGTAATCTATTATTACCTGAAATAGTCAAAGAAATGGTGGAGAAGGTGAAAACCATTCAACAGCACATCAAAGAAGCTCAAAGTTGACCAAAGAGTTATGTAGACAATTCTCGAAGAGGCCTTGACTTCGAAGTTGGAGACATGGTATTTCTCTGCATATCTCCATGGAAGAAGTTCATGAGGTTTGGGGAGAAATGAAATCTAAGTCCCAGGTACATTGTCCCCTTCAAGATTATTAATCATTTCGGGGTTGTGTCCTATCAACTGGAACTTCCACCTACCATGTCTAAAGTATATGATGTATTCCATGTATCTCTCTTAAGGAAGTACGTACCAGATCCTTCACATTTACTCTCCTAAAAGGTGGTACAGTTGGAGAATGATCTTTCTTATGAGGAGCATCCAGTGAAGATCTTGGATCATAGAGATAAAGTTCTAGGTAACAAGACTACTCACCTAGTCAAAGTACTATGGTAGAACCATAAGTACGAAGGGGCAACATGGGAACTGGAGGAGGTAATGAAGGAAAAGTACATGCACCTATTTATGGCATAGAATGTAAAACAAAATTTTGAGGGTGAAATTTCATAAGGTAGGAATAATGTAATGACCCAATATTTTATCAGTAAAAATTATCTTCTTATAATTATGTCATATAATCACATGAAATAAAAACACAATGAACTACTAAGAACTATGTGACCTTTAAACAAAATATTGTCACTTTTTTTATTTGAATTTCAAAAATTTGACATACATGGTTGCGATCAGTAAGATTTTTGGAGTTCGATAAGACAAACTTAATTTTTGATGAATAGTAACTGACCCTTATCAATAGTAATGTTACCCTTATGAATAGTAATATGACCCTTATGAATATTAAATCATAAAAGTAAATATTAACCTTACCAATGAAATTATAAATAATATTTATCCATCTTATAAGTGATAATATGATAGTGTTGGTATTTTTATAAATTATAAATATTTAATTAAAAATTTATGAATAATTTAATAATTAAAAAATAAAATATATTTTTATAAAATATATTCATAAATTATTTTTTTATGTATTTTTGTTTTAAGATAATTTTAAAAGACCTTACGTAATTTTTGAAAACATTATAAAATCAGTTCCATGTAGTTAGTCTAGGTTGTATGTAATGTTTGAAGCCTACGGGCATTGAATTCCTCTAAAGCCTACGGGTCATGTAATACTTACACCTATGGGCCTTGTAAGGGTTCCACCTCACCCCTTGAAAGGTGTATTATCAAAATCAATAAAAAATTAAGGCCTTTGGGCCATTGGAGGAGTTATAAAATCAATTATAGCTTTAAAATTTGTATTTTTCAAGTAAATTACGATTTTAATTAAAAATTAAATTAATAATATTTAGAAAATTGTTTTTTAAAAATGGAGTTAATTTTTGGATTCTACACATCGAAAAATGGTTATAGTGAATTTTTGGGAATTTTCTGAAATACATGAATTTTTTTATGAATAGTGAAATATGATAATTTACAAAATAGTTAAATACATTAATTACTGAGTCATGGGTGATGTTATGTTGATGTAATCACCTTGGGTTCAAACTAAAATGCATATATTACTTTTCTTAATCATTTAATCATCAATATTATTTGTCTTATGAAAAAATAATAAAGTAATGATTAAAATATTAAGAAAACTCTCCTCCCCTCCACTATAAAAACCACCCACACTCCCCTCTTCTCTTCACTCCTCTCAAGCCTTGTGAATTCCTTAAACTCTACCTAAATCTCTCCCTAAGATCCTCACCCATGTCAATTATCCTTTGGTCTTATTAAAAGACAAAATCCTGTCCCCTTAAGAGGCTCTCAAGGAAGGTTAAATCAAGAGGTAAATTCCTCTTTTCTTTTCTTTCATTTTTCTTTTCATGTTCATTTGTTATCTTTTATTTCATAACCTATATTCATCCAAATGGTATGAAAACTCCAATAACATAAATGTACTTTAATTTTTTTATGCTAATTGGATAATTCATTATCATCTCTCCTTTCCCCTTCTTTTATATGAAGGAAATGAAAACACCATATGAGATGTGTTAATTTATCACATTCAAGGATGATGGGTTATCAATTTCTATTAACATCTTAAATTATAGTAATTAAACCATTTTTATGATTGAACCAGACTATTAAATATGTATTTTTTTTCTTATGTGATGTTCTGGAATCCTTTTTCACACATGATGTAAAATAATAATACAAAAAAAAGTTAATTTTGAGCAAAATCACCAAATTAATCCAAGTGTTTATCATTAATGTCTTATATAATGATTCAACTTCACTCCAAATAACCAAATTAATTTTATAACCATTTAATCTTCTTTATGTTCACTAATTTCATATAACTTAAATTCTGGAAAACTATTCTCATCATACATGTTTATCCAAACATGAATATAAGTGAACCGATCATTAAAACCAAGGAACCAAAGGCTCCCAAACAATGAAATTGAACCTCTTAACTCATTAAAATGACATGAATGAACTTAATAAGGTTATATTAAATCAATAAAATGGTTTAGTTTATGTAATTATTAATTAATGAACCTAATTTTATTATTCAGGTCATTAAGATCAAGCAAAGAAGACCACCAAACTTAAGGTAAGGGATCCTCTCTTTCTCACATTTATTCAAGAATATACTCTATGTTATGTCCTTTTATGTGTAGTTCCTAATGATGGGGTATTATTTTTCACCTCCCCCATACTTTCCTCATGATTTGAAAAAGAATATAAACCCCCTTTCTCTCTCATTAATCCCTCCTAAGTACACCCGGTACCATTCTGATATTCTGTAAGGGATTCTACCCGAACCTCCATTATTCATTTGGGTTTATCTATCATTATTTTTACCCAAATTAAGTTATCTATTATTTTTATGTACATATTATAAATATTTTTACATGCTCTAAACTCATGTATCAAGTTCCAATCATAATTCTCTTTTGGGGATATACATGTTTTTAAGTGGTTCCCTCCCCAATGCTTCCCAAAAAGCAAACCCCTTTAAGGGAACTTCCCAAATTGATACCCAATATATCAAGTGAACTATAACATATGTTTTAAGACACCATTTTTTTTATAAAACCATTGTTTTTATTATGAAAACCTTCTTTGATCACTTCTGGTTTTGTACAAAATATTATTCCCTTTACTATTTTATGTTCTTGTTAGTGTTTTCCTTAAAACCGCACTAAAATGTTTTAATGCTAAAAATTCTTAAATACTCTTTTTACATGTTGTCACTTATATTTTACATCACATTCCATGATATATTCCTATTTACCTTATTAATTTCTATGTATTTTCCATTACCTTTCTTTCATGTACACTTTTATAATACACCCATTCATTATGCTTTATGACATGATTATGATACTCATTTTTTTATGTGGGTACCATTATGTTTATCATTTATTATGTATGATTTTATATGTGGCAAGAATATTCATGAACATGTTAATATGGGTGCACCCAGATAGTTCTCCAATGCATTGAGTAAAATTGAGTCTCATGAGATGTTATGTGCAACGGTCTTGGTGGTTATCCTCAGCTTGTGCTACCATGTGCAATAGTCTTGGTGGTTAACCTTGACTTGGAATAAGACTATAAATGATTTGATCCTCCTTACTCTTTGGATCATGTGCATTGGTAAGGTTACCATTCCTTCTGTGAGTTTTCATTTCTAAATGACAACATGAACGAAATTAGATCATATCATTATGAAACATAATGTATAATCCCAAAATTAGTGAAATGCTTACCATAAATTGAAATTTTTATGTGTAACTAATCGTATATACATTGTTTGTTTAGAATTTTATTCTATAGTTATCATCAAAGTCTATCATAGAGTTAAGTTCACTAATCTAGTATTTCCAAAATCTATTTCCCAAGGTTTCTACTGAACTTTCTTTGATACAAACTATAAATAGCCCAACCCTAGTAGCCCATAGCTAGTGACTTAATTTATTACATTGGCATAATAAACAAGGAAGTTTCATTTCGAATGACTGAATAGTTTAGTAGCTTTGGAAAAATATATATATAAACATAATCATTAAATTACACTAAGAAATAAAATAAAACATAGAAACTCCATTGGAAACATCCCTATTCTCTTAGATTATCCCTATATGTAAATCATAATATACATCTTGGCTTCCTGGGGAAAAATAAAACATAATAAACGGGTGAGCTTAGGTGCTCAATAAGAGTAAGAATACAATAGAAGCTATCACAAATAAATAATAAGGTAAGTTGAATAAATAAAAACTCATTCCACTAAAACATAATCTTGAACATAATATGGAATGAATAAAATCTAGTTGAATAATTCCATATAAATAATTAGATGATAATTAAAATTAACTAGACATTCTAATAGTCATATAATCACATGGAATATCAATAACTAATCTCATAATGAGGAAATTCATAAGTGGACATCTAAAACAAACCATCAAGGCATTATCCAAGAATTATACATAAATGGGTAAGGCCTTAGCCAAAACCCAGTTTAGTTTGTCTGATGAGACCTACCAATGCATCAAGGGGCTATATCAAGCCCCACCCAAAACATACTAATTATAATGCATTCCTCATATGAAATGGGTGAAACATAATAAACATATACATTCATATTGAAACTATCATAAAAAATGTAAATAATTTCTCCAATCAATAAATATTATCATAAAATATCTAGAGTAATATGGAAAATGGTATCAAGATAGCACATCCCCAGTAAAAATGATCATAAACCATTCAATGGATTATGATAGATGGTATCATAAGAGATCAAACTCAATATTTACCCTATATTTCATGCCCTGTGATGGTTTTCTATTTCCAAACAGTTACCAATGGGGTTTTTTATGGAACTATAAACACCCAATGGTTCTGTATCCTTGGGGACCTTCTTTCTAAAGGCAAGAACTCGTTAGGTGTTTTGACCAACTATGCTTGAGAACTCACATTGGTTGATAGGATGGGAGGTTGAGCTCATCACACCCTTTTTAGGGGAATTATTTCTTACTCTGAGACTCTTTTATAGATTTAAGATATTTTTTTGAATTATTCATTAATTCCCAAGTATGAATTCATTCATCCCAATATTAACAATCAATTATTATCATGTATAGATATTACAATCATCTGTGTGTATCTGAGTTTCTTTATCAATGGAGATATCTGTATGTATCTGAGGTTCTCTATTAATGGTATCCTCTTATATACTACTTAGAGATTATTTGATCATTGCTACCATGATTCTAATTTTCAAGACACTCAGTGGGGTACTCTAGAGTTTATTGTGATCCAGGTTGACAAAGGTCACTCTAGAGTTTATCGTCATCCAGGGAGATGGGATTTGTTTTGATGTTGGGATAAAACTCATAGATAAGCTTCCTAAGTATCCTCATAAAAGGAATCAAAACCCACATAATTTGGTTCCACTAAATGGGGAACACCATACCTTTTAATGTAATGTGATAAGGACCCAATAGTACAGTTTAACATCATGTGGAAAGGATGTCTAGGTGGAAGATACCTAGTCAAATTTTGGTGTAGGACTTATGCTGAAACAACCTAAGGAACATGGAAGGGATATGAGTTTCCAATTTTAATTAAACCCTACTAGAGATATAGACCAAAATAACAGGTTTGATTTAGAATTTGGTTTTGAACCTCATTAAGGCTTCCTGCGTATCCCATTTGGATGGTAATCAAAGCCCAAATAGTTCAGTAAGTCTTATAGAGGAGTATATTCCTTTAAGAGGATTAAGTTTGAGATTATTCCTAAAGAGGATTCCCTATAAAATATACCATGAGTGGTGTATTATCTCATGGTGATTTAGAGGCTTATTTAGTGCTTACACCTAAGGAGGAGGCCCAAATAATGGATTTGTGGTTATGATTGGGACCAACTTCTAAGGAGAATGTCCCTCGATCTCAGGCCTTAGATAGGTGTCCTATGTATCCTGATTATGGTAGGAATTAGAGTTCTCATAGTTCAATCCTTCGGGTGTATTTTTTGGATGTCATGATCATCACTAACCTCTAACCCCATGTGATTCATGCTCAGTGTGAGAAATAGGAGGAAGCAGAAGATTTAACAAACTACACACTTGTCCTCCTTCACTGGTGGAAGAGGATGGGGCGACTGTGGAAGAGGCCAAGGATACGGCACATCCCTCTTTTAACTTTACATTTTACATGAGTCTAATGTGAGTAAAGAATGAAGGTAAAGGATGCGGTGGTAGATATAAGTAAGACTAAAAGCTCCTACATGAAAGGATCGGGGCTTACTCCATAAGGGATTCCCTAAAATCAATTCTGCAATGGGAGGAGGATCTAATCCCATGTTGAAGGGAAAAGAAAGTGTGATCCTTACCCTCCCTATTGGGAACTGTAGGTTCTAGGTATCATATTTGATAAGGGATGGACATGGTCATATCCCAAGAATTTGAGACTAAGAACTCCTCAATACTCTCCCCGGGGTAAGGTTCCTCATGACCGTAGATATACAAATCTATAGATTCCCTAAGGATTCTGAGCCTCTGGTAGGACAAGTGCGGGAAGACTCTAACCATATAAATACAAATACCAATGGGAGACACGTTTATGTGTATTTCCCCAAAGGTTCTATAGATTAGGAGGTCTAGGTGGAGTTTTCAAATTGGTCACTTTCAAAAAAGGGATCCAAATAAGGAGAGGCCTTGCCAGCTAAAAAGTGAGGTGAACCAAAGAGGATTGTATAGGTGTTTCTCTGCACAAGTAAGCTTGGGAAAATTGGTGGCACATTAAGTGAAAAAAAACTTGGTTGACTACACTTGGGTGAGGATTTTATCAATCCTTAAAGGGTTTCCACATGTATTACCAGAAGTGATTATCACAAGTTCTTATTTGAGGAAGGGATACTCACTCTAGTATTCTTAAATCAGGGGGTGTGGGTGAATGAATCACGCATGTGTTATTTATTTTAAACACTGGACGGACTTAAGTCCCACTATTACCCTTTAATTCCCTTTTTTATGTGTCAGAAAACTACCTATAAGGTTTCGTAGGTCTTGATAGAAGTACTTGGGTTATCAGAGCTGCAACCAGCCTTCAAGAAAATTCATTCGTACAAATGAAGACCCTAAGGGGTTATTTATAGAAAAATATGGGACCCTAGGTGAAGGTGTCTTTTCACACAAGTAGTTCAAGCATAGTTATTGTGTTCCAATGGTTCTTGGTGTTATCTTGGGAAAACTTATCTTTTGGGGATTTTCAATTCTTGGCATTCCTCATCTACTTTCTTCTCCTTTTTCTAAGGTATTTCCCTTTGCTTCCTTTCCATCCATGTGATAAAATAGAGTGTCAAAAAATCCCCCCCCCCCTCAATATTGGATCTAATTGAAGAAATAGGGTCTAATCCTGATGCAAAGGTATGAAATGGATAGATGAATAAATAGGTCCTTCATTTTGGCACAAATAAGGCCTTCATTTTGGTGTAAAACTTTCATGACTCAAAATTTTCAAATCTACCCACCCAAGTCTTTCATGAAGTTGTCATTAATTATTTCCTTATTAAAGTTTTCATTCACATAGATACAACATGTATTTTTATGCATTATGCATAGGATTGGTTGATTGTCTTACTTGGAATAATTTTCTTGTTCAAGGAACATGCACGATGCACTTGAACGAAAACACTTGCGCGAAATAATGATTTTGCTAAATTTTCTTATTTTTGTAATTTTATTCAAAATGAAACTACTCTAAAATGAACTTGATATTTCTTTATAGGTTTTATGGCCACCAATAAGCTTTCATTTTTTGATTAGATGGATAGTAAATAGGTTGATTAGATGATGAAAATTGTAGGGCATGATTACCATGGAATCAGTGATAATGCCCTTCTTAATCTGGTGGCATTTCTGAAGAAGTATCACTGGAATTTTATGAAAAGTTCTTATCTATCACTTTATAGTTATGACCATCTACAGGAGTTACTTACACCATCTCTAAAGAAATACCTATCAGCCTCTTAGTTTTAGGACCACAGGAACTTCCTATCTGCCAACATTTCCAATATGGGTACATATATTAATGTTGGGATGGAATCCATGGTATATTTTATACATCATATCCCCTGTCCTATAAATCTAAAACCACAAGTAGTTGAAGTAAATAAACACTATTATCCATCCATTTTTCAATATTCACAGACAGATCAATCAAAGGGTTGGAATAACGGTTGGTACTTTCACCCAGGAGGGGGTCTTAAGCCCGCATGGATGTGGGCATACTAGGTGTACCAAACCTGTGAAGACTTCAAAAAGGATCTGGAATGAATTGTAATTTATGAGGCTATGTGGGTAGGGTAGACCTTTTTATATAGGAATGATGGTTTTTTTCTAGAGTTGTTGAGTTTGTGGAGTCCACAGACGAATTATTTTCATCTGATGCATAGAGAATGTGGTATCAGTTTGTGGGATATTAACAAGATTGTAGGGGCTCTGATCCTTAGATATATGTATGAATAATTCATCCATCCAAAGAAACTGTGGAATGGTATGACAGGACACCAAATTTTGCATGTGAGATACTGAAAATAGCTCATGATATCAAGAAGGCAGATCCCTACATAAAAGGGATATTCATCCAGAGGCATGGATGAAAATATTCTTGAAGAAGAAGGGGGAAGGCCCCACCTGAAATTTTCTAATGAGTTTTCTCAAGGCGGTGAAGAGAAGAATACTAGGTACCTTATGGCCAATATTGTAAAAGGTATAATTTGACTAGTGAGGATATGAAATCAACCACAAGAATCCAACTAAGATTCATCTTTTGGGTTTTCTATCCATGTGGCTTAGCATCTATTTATTTCTTGTCTACAATTACAATAGTGGCATAAGACCAAGAACATTTGTTGTAGAGGAAAAATTGGTGGAGAAAAGTTGGTGGGGTAGTCCACCCCCAGTTTGGAAAAAAATCACAAGAGTTTGTGGCAAGTTCATGGATGTAAGGCTTCTTTCAGAATTGCAGGACCATTCCAGGTTTTGTAAAGATGGATCGCAACTCATTTTAGGAATTATACCATGCAGAGTGGGATCTAGGACCTTGGGAGCATGTTTTGACCATACATTCAGGATGTATCTGGTATTTCTCCCCAATCCTTAAAACCTCGTGAAATTTAGAAAAGGTTGAGTTTTTTTAAGAATTTTAACTTATTTCCTTATAGGAATCCACCTATAGAAAGGCTAATTGATAGTGGGATGGGAAACATTGAGCTGAGGTCATACATGCTAGCCTTTAGGGATGGTGTTTTGGTGACCAAGAATGATAGTAAAATTATATGCGAGAATTATTCTCCTTATTGGTATTCATTCCAATTAAAATTCATGTAGCCATTAATTTTATCCCCTATAGCACACATTAGATTATAACAACATCTGATTGTATCTTGACAATTATGGATTCTTACAACCATGGAGTTGACTAAGATGGTAACTAACCTGCCTTCAGTTGATGAGATCAGTGGATTAACTTCATGGTATTACAAAACTTAGATTGCATCATACCTTGAAGGAGTGTTGGACAAGGTTGTTCCTCGAGTTGGGATAAAGAAGTGGAGCAAGAGAGATCCTTCTCATTTGGAAGGTGCTTCATATCCTTCATAAGTTGCATCGTCCGAGTCAGAGAGTAAGGATGAAAAGGTTACTTGCTCATTAAAATGACCTCGTGTAAGATATAATCCACCCACCAGAATCAAGAGGGCTACACCAAAATCACTCATTGAAATTGAACCTAGTCAATCTATTCGCCATCACAAAGAAGATAATCAAGTTCTATTTTCTCATTTGTCAACTGTGATGGAAGGAGTTGGTAAGATCATGAAGTCTAGGGAAATAGGATTTTCTTCACAATAGGTAAGGATGTATTCAGAATATGTACAACCATAGGCAGTCCAAAAGTGGTAGGATTGGTATTCTGGTTCTGAAATTATGTGGGTGTACTTATGTGCGGGGTTGCATATTCCAGGGATAGGAGATCTCTAAGCCCCACCTGGTATTTACTTTGAGGATAATCATTTTGAAGTGGAAACTCATATCTGGGATCTAAATATTCTCATTTATGCAACCAATAATCTAGTCCCTACCACAAGGTGAGTGAAGGATATGATAGAGCATGGAACTACTGAAGGGATCAAGCATTCATATTCTGAGGAATGGCAAGACTTTTTCGATATCGAAGATGTAAGTTCTCTTCTTCCAAAACTATTTTATTCATTGAATTTATATTTCAGTAAAAGCATCATTGCTAAAGGGTAATACCATCTTAATTTTTAGGAGGATGATGGAAAATCAACCGAGGTTTCATCGCCACAGTATAGCCCTGGTGGTACTCTGATTAGGGTTATTGGGTAACCCCCCAAATAAAAAGAGGTATCTCTAGGATGACAGGCCATGGAAGATGATATGGTGGGAGGATTCCCACCTATAATACCTATTTTTGGGGAGGTTTATGCTAGACCTCATTTGAAGAAGATTAAGAAGAAGGGATGTCAAAGGGTTAAATCCTTGGATACATTCTTTTTAAATAGTGGTAAGTATTTCTAACATCATTAATTTTGGCTTCATCCAGATCAGGAGTTTAATCTTCTTGGGATTACAAGAACTCATTATTTTTTTTCCTTCAATGAAGTTACAAATGAGCCTCTGATAACTGAGGAGGGAACTTCAGACCAAGCATAAATTCCTACTAGTGAAATGGATCCCTTAACTGAAGCAATGGTTATGGTAGAGAAAGCATCATCGACTCCTATCATTGTTCCTGGCATTATAGATAGGGATGAATAATCTGGTATGTCATAAGTATTTCATAAGATTTCCCAAGATAATGATGGATTTCCACATCTATAATATTTCAGGTTCATCTCGTGCACCAGAGAATCCTATGAAGACTAATACTGACCTAAATACTATCATCAAGGAGGTTTTTTGGGGTCTCATGTCATCATAGGAGGATCATGAACTAACTACTCCAAGTATTCCCACGGTTGAGATTAACACGGGTCTTGGGATTTCAATAGAATCCATGATAAATATTGGAATTCCTTTTGATGAAATACTGGAACATGTTAATATTACTACCACTTTAGAAAAATTTGGGGAACTATATAAAGAATCAAATGGACATGAGTCTTTATTTTATGTCCAATAAACCTTTTTATGCATGATTCATTAATCATGAGTGGATAGAATGCACAGATCCATCCACAAAAAATGTTGTGATGATGATGCACAGGAAAGACTTTAAAATCTTTCCATGTCCCACTATTGAAGGGGGCTGGTCAGGTGGATCTTGAAACAAGAATTATTCATGAGCCTTATCTGGTAGATTCTAGGAAGACCTAAGGGAGTTCCCCTCATCAAGAGGTGCCAGCCCAAACCGCTGAAGTTGGGAATGATGTGGAGGAATCCTTCCAGGTTGCTGACCTGTTATTGGGTAAGGATCACCAACTGTTATGATTTTTTCCTATTAATTCTATTCTTTTTAAGCTAAAAATGATTCTAATTCATCATTTAGGATTATCAGATTTTGTGACTAGAACTTAGGGAAAAGCATCTGCATCAACTCGACTAGAACTAAAAGGCGATTTAGCCACTATTTAGGGGGGAGCAGAGCAGGACACTTCTACAGAATAGGGAACTTCTTTGAGTGAAATAATCTCAAAGTACATCCCTACTTATGATAGTGATTATTAATAAGACCTAGAGTTGCATAATTCTCTCTGAATTTCACGTTTTAATGCCTGGTAGGATATATGGAAGATAATCTCTGAGATAACCCTTGAGGAATTGCCTTCTCAAATCCAATGGATTTCAGTTCTGTTTAGAATGTTTTGATTTATTTGGTTTTATTACCACATAATTCATGTTGCAGTGAAGAAAACTATTCATATGTGGGAGCAAGAGCATAATATTTAGTAAGATCTCATAATGGTCTAACTTCTCACCAATATCAATGATTTTTTAGCTGTGTTATAACAAGAGGATCCCAATCATAACACAAAACTGGTAGAGTTCTAGTGTAATATCAAGGAGAAGAATGTTCGAGTCTTTCTCCTTCATCAAGAATTGATTTCTGCTCAAGTGGAACTTGAACAATTCCATTGTTCATTAGGATAATCCCAAAAATAAGGGAAAATACCATTGTAGTTGCTACAAAAGTTCTTTTTTAGGCTGAGAAGATTAAATTTGGTTAAATAACTAAGCTTCCTCGAGTGGTTAATGGGGCTTATGAGGTTTCTGAATAGATGAATAGTTATGTCAAAGGCCTCTTGTAATTTATGATAGAGAGACTCCATCTTTTGGATTTTCATCTAGGGGATTTTTTTTCCTTATAAATGAAAATAATTTTTTTTCTGATCATCTATATCTTTATCCCATCATTTTTATTGTAATAATAATTTATAAGTTTATCTTCATATCATGATATCTTCATACCTGATAATCATAATTACAATGATAGGGATGGGTGGTTCTCTAATTTTTTTATCCAATCCAATAGGCCTAGTAATTATAGTTTGACTATTGCTAGGGTCATATGGACAACCCTACAAACATTATATCTTTTGTGTCGTCACCCTAATTCTTTCCTAAGATCAATATAGAGGAGTCTTAGTAGGTGAGACTTGAATTTTTCTTAGGCCAACCCTTTTGGCTTTTCAACCTAACAATCTTTGTGCCTTTTAGCTTTTTATTGCTCGATAATGTCTAAACTGTACAAAGTATAGGCCTAGTGAGATGAGACTAAACTTTTTTCCAGAGTTACCTTTGTGGGTTTTCAAACTAGTGAGTATTATGTCTCTTTATATAGGCATTTTAAATTCATGCATGTCATACTAATAAATCTAGTTTTTTAGGTTGAATATATTTGACCATAAATTTTGATATGTTACCCCAAATAAGGCTTGATATTCAAGGATGTTATGACATTCTTCAGATTCCTCTAAGGGGAATATTGAGACACAATTTTGTGGTTTCCAAATCTAAAACATGGTATTTGATAATATAGGAGGTCTCTGCTAAGAATGAAGTTAGCACTGGTTGAAAAACCCATTATAAGGGCTGTTTTATTCAAAGTTAGCCGGGGCACGTACTACATAGTCAAATATCGGCATCCTTAGGCGGACATTCCCATTATGTAGGAAACTTATGCAAGGTAAAATGGGGTATGTAATTCATATTCAGGTAAAGTATTTCTCATAAATTCCAACATTATATTTCTAATGGAAAAAAGGAAGTTTGAGATTTGGATGTCTCAAGACCACAGTGGGTGGTTTTTCTAAGGAAAGATGTATGAAAATAAAGGTAATATCTATGCCAGCATAGGCCATGAATGGGAAACCACTCCTATAGGAATTTGGTGTGTGAAGGAGGGAAAATTTTTTTAAATAACCAATTTTAGGGGAGAAGGGCCCTTTCTAACAAAGGATGAAATCATCATGCAGTTTAATGTCATGCAACCAAGACATTGACCATGTAGTTTAACATCTTATGGAAAGGGAATTATGTTGTCCAGTTTAAATTCATGCAGTAATGAAATTATGATATGTAGTTTAAAGTCATGAATTATTGACATTATGGGGGCTCTAATTTAAGGTATTTAGCTTTGACTTAAGGTTTGATGATTCTCAAATTCTTGTTAATTTGTCTGGAAATGTGCTATTATACTTAGGTATGAAAGGATAAAGTTATAAACTATAATCTGGGGATATTCATATCTAAATAATGGTATGGGAAAAAGATCTTATAGCATTAGAGGAGGTCACTCCCAAAAACAAAATTACCAATGCTTGAAAAACCCGTTATGGGGGTTGTTTTATGAAATTACAACTGGGGCACATACTACATGGTAAATAGTGGCATCCTTTGGTTGATAGACCCATTATGGGGGAAACTTATGCAAGGCCAAATGGGGTACATACTATATAGTCAGGTAAAGGATCTCTCAATAATTCTAATATTATATGCTAAAATCCGATGAAATTTTATGGAGATTAAGATCTCCACAAATATAGATTTTGGATTGTGGAGAGAAATAACTAAATAAAGAATAAGTATTTCAAGTCATGACTTGCAAAGAATTGGGAGGAAATTATTTCAATAAAGGTGTGACCCAAGTATAGTAAGTGTGATTCTTGTAGTTTTAGGTCATACAACTAGGACCATAAGATTATTGAAACGATGGATGGTACATGGTCAAATGGCCCAAGATCATTCCATTAAACTTTGAATATATTATGGGGGAAAATGTAAACCATGGTCTTAGAGACTTTTAGGTCAGGAGAAATGATATGGAACAAATATATAGAGGATTTCCATTGATTTTGAATCGTGGGTTCTGACATACCATCATCAAAGCTTAAAGGGGAAAAAGAGGCCTCTCCCAAGGGAGAAGTTACCATTATTTGACAAACCCATTATGAAGGTTATTTTATGCAAGGAAAACTGGGGCACATACTTTATATACAAATATTGGCATCCATTGGTTTATCATCCTATTATGGGGGAAACTTATGCAAGGCCAACTGGGGCACGTACTGCATGGTCAGGCAAAGGAGATCTCGGGTATCATACATTATACCACCAGAAGCCGATAAAATATTATGAAGATATAAAATTATTCAATATTAGGAGTATGAAATGTGAAAGGATAATTCTCCAATGCAAAAAAGTAAGCATTTGGACTGGTATTGGCCATGAGTTTGGGGTCCCTTTCATAGATCTGACTCATATGTAAAAGGAGGCATCTCTTGTTTCCTTGGTGGGATTTGTAATGAGAGGACCCAAAATAATTGCTCATGTATATATTTTTTATTTTATATAGGAGAGGGGGAATTTTAATTTACCAAATATCTAGGAATGGTATCTAAGGCCTACTCTTCATTACATATCTCAATATGATGATAATCGAGCCAAATGTAGTTCTCTGGGTACCATGCAGTTTAATGTCATGTGGTAAGGACATCAACCATGAATTTTAATGTCATGCAGTAAGAACATTGGGTGTATCGATGTGAAGAGAAATATAATAATGTGGCTAAACTAGGGAATAGGGCCCAAGCTTCATTACATATCTTGTCTAAGCAATAATGGAGCCACATGTAGTTCTAACAGATATAGGTTCACGCATAAAATGAGAACTTGTATTGGATCTCCTCATGTATATCTAACTCAAACAAGGGAGAGTAGAGGATTTTTCATGTTATGATGTTGATGGACCCAGGATTGATGATCTGTACATCACTACATATCTCATAGGGGTGAGAATCAATCCACACATAGTTCTTAAATGAATTTCCCTCACCCTGGTTGAATTCATAAGTGGAGGATAATGGGGTTTTTTAAATAAGATTTCAAACATAAGATGAGAACTCATATTAAATCTCCTCATGTAGACTTGAATTATAAACGGGGAAAAGGAAAGGGTTTTTCTTTTCCAAAATGACTGATGACCCAGGATTGGAGATCTGGGTGTCACTATGTATCTTAATATGATGAGAATCAATACACACTTGGTTCTTGGACTCCCTTACAATTTAACATCATACAGTATGGATGAAGATGATCTGATGTGAAAATATGGAAATATTGTGGTTGGGATAGGGTATAGGACTCTGGCATCACTATATATCTTGCTGGGGAAAGAATGAATCCACACATAGTTCTTGAATAAATTTTCCCTGTATAGGTTTGATTCATCAAAATAAGGAATTAAGGGGATTATATTTTTTTGTGGTCATGGATAGACCCAATATTTGAGATTTGGGCATCACTAATTATATCATTGGAATAAGAATAAATCCACACATAGTTCTTAAAAAGTTTCCCTATACCTAATGGGTTTTAATGTGGGGAAGGGGGCTTTAATATTTTCTAGATTGATGGTTGGGCCTAAGACACAAGATAGTATGAGAATCAAGCCATATGTTCTGAAAGAGTGTCCTGTATAGGTTTATTTTATATATAGTGAAAGGGAAATTTTTTATTTATGGTCGCATCTGGGCCCAATATTTGAGATATAGGCGTTACTACATATCTCATTGGAATGAGAATAAAGCCAAATATAGTTCTTAACAGTGGTTCCCCATGCAGTTCTAATCCAAACAGAAGGAAAATTTCGGCTCAAGTTACACTAGGGAGTGGAAATGATGTGAGTGATGCGTATACATGGAAGACAAGATTGGAGATATATTAATTACTACATATCTCATTGGAATGATAATAAGGCCAAACATAGTTCTTAACAGTGGTTCCCCATGTAGTTATAATCTAAACAGAAGAAAAAATTTGGATCAAGTTACACTAGGGACTGGAAATGATGTGAGTGAGGCTTATGCATAGAAGCTACTCATCTTTTGAGGGTCCAAAAGGTTTATCTACTCATTGTATCTTGGTGGATTTCTTAACATCAAATTATAGAGATGTAAACCATACAATTTAATGTTGTGTGGTGAGGAAAAATGGTGTTTTTCAGTTTCAGGTCATGCGACTAGGACCTCATGTCATGTAGTTTATCGTTATGTGACAAGGATGATGATGTTATGTAGTTTAACATCATGTAACATGGACATACATGGTATTATTCTATTTAACATCTTGTAGCTAAGATGAGCTATGTTTGATTACAAAAAGTACTTCTTCAGTAACCTTGAATTGTTTGGAGTAGTAGTGAGTTATCCATCCATTGAGATTAAGGAATAAGATCTATTATAGTGGACCTTATGTATAGAGTAAGGTCCTTCTCACTTTGAATCAAGCTTTGGAGGATTCTTTCCTATTATCATTGGAGTCCTAAGGACTAATACCAATTCTACTTAGAGGAATGAATGGAGGTGGAATTTTTTATTGAAATCTCACGATATATGATTCTGATAGACTTCCAAGTGATTCAAGGTATTAAATCTCTTTTCGTCTAGTCAATCCAGCTCTACCAATCGTTTTTGGGATTTCTCATATGTGGATAGCTGATCACAGATGGAAACTCGGAGCGATGGAAACGGAACCTCAATGGAAATGACTTCTTTTTTCCTTTACACCAGTGAATACAGGGTTTCTCGTGTAGCAGTATGGGTCATAATTTGGTAATCCCATAAGGAATTCAAGAGTTTTTTAGGCCAAGAATTATTATCTTTATCCACCATTTTCTCGAGTATATTTTATAGGGTCTTGTTGAAAGCCTCTATCTATCCATTGGCCACTGCATGATAGCGGGATGAATGGTTGTATTTGATATTTTACTATTGATACATCTTTTCTACCTTAGCATAACAAAAAATGGTGCAATTGTCCATCAATATGGTATGAAGGACACAAAATCTAGTGATGATGTTATCTTTGAAAAAAATTAACAATCTTTTTGAATCTAACTTATTTGAGAGGTATTACCTCATCCCATTTGTACAAGAAATTGGTAGCTATAAGGATGTACTTGAACTATTTAGTCGTAGTTGTAGAATATGGTCTAACTACATCCATTTCCCATTTAGAAAATGTCCAAGAGTATTTGGATTTATATAGAAACTTAGGGGGTTGGTGAATTAATTTTTCATGCACTTGGCAGGGATGGCACTTCTTAGAGAACTTTGTGAAATCATGTTCCATTGAAGACTAGAAGTATCCAAGACTTTGGATTTGATTAGAAATAATTTTCCTTAATTGGTGGGAACCATAGGGTACTTCATTTACTTCTTCCATGAAATCCATGGTATCATATCCATTAACACATCTGAAAATGACTCCATCAAAGCCTAGTTTGTAAAGGACTTTCTAGTGATTTGGGACATCATAAAGGATGAAATTGGCTACTCGCCACTAGATTTTATCTCTTACAAATCTTTCTAGTGGGAGAACCCCATCCTGAAGATATTCTATTATGGGTGTCATCCATCCCATGGTAGGACCATATTGCTCAGGGATGGGACCAATTTCATTGATCTCTTTTGTTCTGATACGAATAAAAGGTGAAACCATTTGGAAGTGGACAATGTTAATAACTGTTTCATCCTGATTTGGATCTTCCAAAGCTGTAGATGCACTTTCCAATGCATATTCTTTGTAATTCTATGATTGTGGGATGTAATTCAATGTTATCTCTGAGGGGAACTCTTCCATTAACCCCTGGACACAATAAAACAGGGGAATTAGCTCCTCTTTTCTAATGTTGTAATCCCCATTGATTTTCTTAATTACCAACTCTGACTCACCTTTCACTTATAGTTGGTTTACTGTTATTTGAAGTTTCAATTCCAATCCAATCATGAGATCCTGATATTCTACCTCATTATTGGTACAACCTTCTGATAATAGGAAGTATTGTGGCAACACTTCCTTCTCTAGGGAGATAAGCATAATCCCTAACCCTTCTTTGTTTAGTGTAGGTTCTTCCATTCAATTTCATGTTGGGCTCCTAAATGCACCATAAAAATACATTTCCCATTTTTGGGGGCCACTTTGAATGGAGAAGATTTATTCATCATGAAATTCAGTATTTATTGGCATATCTTCTATAGACGAATGTTCAGTAAGAAAATACACCAAAGCTTGACCTTTCACTAATTTCTGAGGAATAAACTGTATATCGAACTACTTTAGAATAACTTCCCACCATGACAGATTCCCTATCAGTATAGAAAAACTAAGGATAAATTTCAGTGGGTTATTGTGAGAAACCAAGTGGATCTAATGGTGTTTTAGGTAGTGCCTCAACTTTTGAACAGCAAAGATTAATTCCAGACAACTCTTCTCAATATCTGAATAACAAGTCTCAGCATCAAGCATGGTTTTACTGAGATAATAAAATCTTTTTTCATTACCAACATCATTCTTTTGTGCAAGGAAAGATCCTAGTGATCATTCTAGGTCCATTACGTACAGAATTGCAGTTTTACTTCAATAGGTGGCATTAATAATAGTGGGATCAAGAGGTATTTCTTGAGGAAATCAAATGATTCTTAACAATAATTGGTCCACTGATAAGTGACCCCCTTATTCATCAATTTGACGAAGGTTAAACACTTGTATTAAATGTTGGATATGAAGCACTAAATGTAGGCCAAGTTTCCTTGAAGTCCTCTCAACTATTTCAAGTTTAAAGGAGGTTATATTACAAAGATAGATTTATTCTTCTTATAATCAACTTAGATGCCACGATTTCATAAAAATAAGCTGAGAAATTTTCCTGAGGTTACCCCGAAAGAACATTTCAAGGGATTAATTTTCAGATTATGCTATCTAAGATTGCTGAATATGGTCTCTAGGTTAACCAGGTGGTCAAAACATTTCCATGATTTGACCACTATATCATCAATGTAGCATTCGAAAAATTTCCTTATAAAGGGTTTGAATATGTGGTGAATTTCATGTTGGTATGTGGCGCCAGCATTCTTCAAGACAAATGTAATTACCTGATATAAAAATATTACTTAAGGGGATTTGAAGGCTATATATTCTTAATCTTCTAGGGACATCCATATTTGGTTGTACCTATAGTATCCATCCCTGAAGGAGAGGGCTTAGTATCCAGTTGTTGCATCAATCAAGAGTTTTATGATTGGAACGGGGAAATCATCTTTGGGAAAATGCCAGTCGAGATCTATAAAATCGATGAAAACTCTAATTTTACCATTTTTATTCTTAATAAAGACAATTTTGGGTATCAATTTTGGATTTTTCACCTCTTGAATGAATTTTTCCTTGATGATATTTTTGACTTCAGCCTTAATTTTGGATGCATGAGTCGGGTATGATCTTTTTGTTGCCTTCTTGTATCCCTGATGCTCTTTTGGAAAACCCAAATGATGGGTGTCCACATTGGGGTCAAGTCATGGGATATATATTTAATTCCAAGAAAAAACATCCCAGTTTTTCTTAATAAGGGAATTATAAACCTCTTGTTCTTTAAGATTAATGGTCACACTAATCAAAGTGGACTAGGGATCTTCCTATGTACCCAGATTTATCTCTATGAGTTCATCCACAATGGTGGAGACTCCTTCCTCAAATGATGGAGGGGAATACCTGATATCTTATTCTTCTTCCTCTTTCACATGTTTTATTTCTTCTACCTATATTTTTAAGGTAGGTGATGAAGCAAAAGTTTCAGAACTAGAGGAGGAGTTGATATTCAGACATCCAGAAGAGGAGGAAAAAATTTCCAGACAACTGATAATCAAGCGTCTTATTGAAGCTCTGAAGGGAAGGTGAAGGGTTTAGAATGAGAATCCATGTCTTTTTCCATTAGTGTGAAAACTTATTTCAACCTGGATAATGAAGCATATATTTATTGAATCTTAGGGGATGGAATGAAGAAATTTTCATCCAGGATTTCATCACTACTTGCAGAGTTAACAACTTCTCCTATACTACCTGTTTAGTTTCCACAACTGACATTATAGAATCCATAGAACAAATGCTTGGATGTGGTTTCACCCTTTCAATTTGATTAATAGGAAGCACATAATCTTCATTGATCTACTTGAAAGGGTTAGTTGGGATCTTTTCCAAAGTATTCAGGGCATTAATTCGAGTAACATCATCTATCATAGACTATTTCCCCCCTTTATGATAGAACTATGCATCAATGTGTTGAAATTTACAAGATTTTAATGGGGCCTTGTCACCATGAAATGTCCCAATTTTACCATTTATGTGATATTTGATACATTGGTGATACAATAAAGGAATGGTCGCATGTTGATGTAGCCAAGGTCTTTCAAGCAGAACATTGAAAGTTGTATCCTATCAGAAAACCATGAACTATGAATCAGACACAAGATCCAAAAATTAGGTTCTGAGTGTAATCTCATTGAGAGGTTCTTTCTCATTCTCATCATAACCCTAAAACATCAGAGTGGAGGGAGAAAATTGAGATTTAGTGAGACCCAATTGATGAAGTGTCTAGATCAGAATGAGATTGACCCATGATCCATTGTCAATGAAGTCTTGTCAAACATCAATGTCATTAATCCTGCCGGATAGTTATAGGGGTCTAAAATTTCCTTTTATAATAGTATCCTCATCTTGGTCTGTGAAATATATGATCTCATGTAATTCTTCTGGATCATTCTCTATAAGGTAAACCTCCATGTTTGCAACGTCAACTTAAAACTCTTAAGGGCTTGAAAAATCCTCTATAAGTGCTTTCCAAAGGACTTTTGATAGACTCAGGGCATCCAGGATTGATAGTTTGGCTGGTACTTGGGATAATTGATTCAAAACATCATACTTTTGATCTAGAATTATACGCTTCCCAGCATAGAGATTCTCTTTTGAAGGTTCCCTAATAGATTATGTTTTTGATGTGGATGGACCATCCTTTGGGGAAGGAACTATAAGTGCTTGTGCTCTTGGTAGATTAGGCCAGCTAGGTATGCCTACTATCCAAGGAGTTGGTGGTGTGTCATCTAACCAATATTCCAATATGATCATGCCAGGGAAGACCCTTTTATATGTCGTGGAATTCCCTTATTCTTACTGAGCTCACTAGAGGGATATCCCACAAGTTTTGGATGTATAAACAGTTTGAGCAGGGTGTGGTTGAAGTACTAACTCATGGAACAACCATGTATTCCCCTATATCCTTGACCTCGATGACCATGTCCTTCAGTTACCCAATCAATTATAAGGTAATCAGGTTCATAATCATACTCATCACTTGATAAGGGATTCATTAAGTGAATAAAATTAACATAACCAAAGATCAATTGTTCATCTGATGAAGATTCTTACTGATGGGTTGAATCTCGTTGTGGCATTTGGAAGTGTAGTGACTATGCTTTTGGTATGGTCGACATGAAATCATTTATGGTCAAGGAAAACTTTAGATATGAAATGAGATCATATTCTTTTTTTTCTCCTTATCCTTCTAGCCATGTTTTTTTTAGGATTGGCCATCAGAGGATTGGGATTTTGATGAAGCTAGCTTTGTTGTAAAGGTAGAGGCACAAGGAACATTCAGTTGTTTCAACTATGTTCGTAGAATGGCATGATTCTGATTGATTGTTTTTCTAACCATCCAGTCATCATACTTCTATGAATTCTTGCTTTTAACTTCCTTCCACTCACCTTCCTCCTATAGATTGGTAGCAGAAACACATGCTACCTGGGCTGGAAAATTTCTCAATTTCACTTTCCCAAAGTCCACCATCTTTTTTAGGATGTATTTGAAGACAAAACACTCCTAGATGGGATGCCCTAGCATTTTATAGAAGGGGAAATATTTTGGGAGATTTTTATCACCTTCTTTTCTAGGATTTTTGGGCTTTGGAAACTAGACTAAGCTTCTTTCCAAATATGAGATGAAGTAGTCTAGGACTTGGTTATTTTGAAAATAATAGACCTTGTTTTTCAACTCCTCAAATTGTTTCCACTTCTGATCTCTTTGATCATCCTAAAAATGAGGTCGTTTTTGTGAACACTCATGAGTTATAGACCTATGATATGATGATGGATTTGAAGTACGAGTGGGTACAGGGGCCTACTTAAGTGTAACTATAGTGGTCACTTATTTTCTTGTTATTCTTCCCTAAGTTGATGGAATTACTCAGGACTTGGATTTGGTCCCTGCGATGGAGTTCTCCACCTGTTGAGAAATTAAGGCAAGTTCCTGAAACCCTCTTATGTATTTCACAGGGATCAATGGCATATGAAACTGGTGATAGAGTTTAGATACACTTATAATCAATAACTCTTCTTGACGGAGTGGTAGGTTTAAGGTTTATGCCAATCCTTTCCCCTGAGTAATGAAATCTGAGACTCTTTCATTCTCCCTTTTCTTGCAGTTTGTGATATCAAAGAATGTTGTATTCTGCAGTATTGAGCTAAACTGGAAGAACTTATGATAGAGATCTTTCCATACATGGATTGATCGAGATAGAAAAACCATGTACCATACAAAGGTTGGAGCTTGTAATTATTACATGAAGCATCTGAGTTTTACTACCTCCTGTTGCTTAGGGGTCCCCATCATGGGATCACAATGAGAGAAAAAAGTCATCAAATAATGCTCCTAATCTACCAAGCCATTGAAGATTGGAAATATGGGACTCCCAAAGTTTTTTGGGTGGGATTTGGATCTACCCATTCAGGGTAACCCTCCTTTTCTAGTTGAACCGAGCGTATCATTCCTCCATGGATTCCAATAGATCCGTCAGTGACTCGATGGTGTTCATAAGAATTTGAGGAATGTATGGCTTAGCTAAGACCTGAATAGGTATAGTGGCTGGAGCTTGAATAGGTGCAGTGGATTTTAGGACCACTGGTGGTGAAACTATTGGTATTTTACATAGATAACCCATATGGAAAGGCCTGTGAATATGGGCCTGTCCCTACTCTGGTTGTTCACCCAACATAGGGAAATATTGATCTACTTTTGTGGGATCCATATATATTGGTCTTTGATATCCAAAATTGAGTGGATGTTCCCTATTTTATTTTTTTGTTGTGGAAACCCCTCTTTGCTGAGGTTCACTAACTAGAAGTGTGATTTGAGAATCTACTTGTAGAGCATATCTAGTAGGAAGGCTACCTCGGAGTAACTTTTCATTGAGTCTTCTCAACTCTCTCATATCCTCCCCTTACTGAGAAAATATTTTTTCTAGTGAAATGGATTAACCCTCTCTAGGGGGAAGGTGATACATGGTATTACCCTTACCTTTTCCCCTGTTAGGTTCCTTTTGAGGAGGTAGAGGTGGATTATTTTATGGAATGCCCAAATTTTGGGTGAGCCTCTAGTTTTGGGTACGCACACCTCCTTCATTCATTTCAGTGTATATCGTCTCATGAACAAGAACTTCCTCTCTTGACCTTTCTGAATCATTGTCATGTTCTATAATGTATTCAACAATGGCTTTGATGAAATTCACATATGTTTAGTGCATAGTAGGAATTTAGTTGGTATATTTGTGAGATCTCCTTCTTTTATTCCCTTCACGAGACCTTATCATCTTCTTTGTTGATTCCCTAGGAGTTGTTTGATGTATAATGACCCAAAGGTAATTCCTAGAGAGTATATTTGTGCATGTTCTAAGTGATTGTACTAGATCATGGGATGGGACAAATTTATAGGATTCACTTCATATAATCTTCCCAAATTGGGAGAAATATGATTCCCATTGAGGAGGCGATTGACGAGGTGAAAACACCCCCAGCCTTGAGGGTTAGGAATATTCTTATTCTTCCTTCACAACCCTATGGTCCTAGTTTGATGATATCAAGGTTTGGGTTAAAAAATTCCCTAGCCCTGTGATTTGGGGCTATTCCCAAACTATTTTGGTTGATATTACCACAGATGCTCTTCTGATTTTACAGATTCTAGTCCAAATCTGGGTTGGGTGAATTATTTGGAACTCACTTAAATTAACCATTTCAGAAGACCATTATTATATTTCTAATATTTTCATTATCTTACAGCTAAAAACCTCTAAATGGGATTTCTTCTTGATGTTCTCAGAGGCTTTAAGAATAATTATCTCAATAGCCTACTCTCTTCTGTCCTGACATCAGTGAGAGTCGTTCGGGCCTATTCTTATTGGGCCTATCTTCCGTCATGAATAGATTTTGTTTGTTGTAGTTGTCCTGGGGCAATGACATTTCATTATACCACCTTTTTCAAGCTTTACTAGCTTAGGAGTGCAGTGAAATGCAATGCTCCATGTATACCCCATCCTCTAATACAAACACTGGATGGGGCATCTGTGATCATCTTTTTCAACCTCATTAATGCATCGAGGCATGCATGTTGGAGGGATCCTTATTGTTTTTTGATCTTTGGATGTCGAGAATCCAGAAGATATTCTAATCCAATTTGGTGATGCATCCCTTTTATTACCTTGACGTGAGTTTGATACTCATCATAGGGTAATACTTTTTATTTTAGGTGACAATGATTTTTCCATATGTTGGTGTAGATTTAATGCATACAATCTCCCACCAACATCTCTAGAAGGCTATATTGAGGGGTGGATAAAGTTCATAACATGACCAGTTTTTCATCTTTATCCATTTATTTACTCGTGTTTAGAAAATCTTCTTCGTCATTCACTAGAGGTTCCTTGAACTAGTACGACTAGAGTGGACGCTTCCTAATTTTTTTTTCACAAGAAATGGGATTGGATTGGATATCCTCTACTATGTTGGAAGTAAAATGACACAAGGGTGGTTCAGAGAATGATTGTCTCCTTAGGCTATCTTCTAGTTGAGAAAGTATTTCACCTTCCAGTGATAAGTCATCAGACATGACTACCCTTGTATTTTCAAGTGCCTCACGATAAGAGGGTTTTCTTATCACTACATTGTCAATTGAAGGATTCTCTTGACAATGTAAATCACTAATATAGAGAGAAATTTCATAAAAAATATCATCATGGGGATGACCACCATAGTGGATTACAGTAAGGGGAATACCCTATTACTCCTTGGTCTTCTGGCCACATGGAGGGCAGTCATGGATCTCATCAAGGGATAGGATATCAAGATTGACCGAATTGTTTCTATAAAGAAAGGATTCATAGTGAATTTTATGATAAGGTCCTTCAGAATTACTACTATTTCTCCTGTAATTTGGTAATGGGAGGGTAGGATCTTGAGCTAAGATAGATAAATTTCTGATGGTGTTAAGAACTCCAGTGTCAAGTGAAGCCTAATTGTAGATCAGATATTGATTCTCCAATCGCGTTTGATGAGTCTTCTTCTTAGATTTCTTCTTAAGATTGATCAGAGCCTCTTGATGGGATAATTGGTCATCATGGGTTGGTATTTATGCCTTTCTTGGAGTGACCATTGGAATAGTTCGATTACCTCTTATAGGAGAGGGTGTATGTTCTCGATCCGTTTGTCCATACAATATAGGGGAGTTTTCCCCATGACCCACCTGGATGAGAGCAGAGATATGTGTCTACTCTGAGGTGTTATACTAATGAGCCACCCCATTTTTGGGGATATAGTTATGTGTCCATCTTTCAGGAACTACTATCATTAGTGTGATGATGTCCTTGAAATTTTATAGGATATGGGTAAGGATTTGTGTCTTCCCTTCACTATTTACAAGATATTCTTGGCGACTTCAGTTAACAGAATGAGAATATATGCTCATTCTGTATCTGAAGTAGATGTATGAACCTGCTCCTATACTCAATTTCCTATCATTGAATAATAATATTACTCATGTGTGGGGAAATAGAGTTGAGTCCACCCTCTTCTTGTTTTCGATACTTTTCGACTAACTTCTCTAGTTGCTGCCAAATGAAGCTGCTGTCAGGCTTGATGGATGCTGGAAGGTGTGTGTTCCTTCTCACTATTTTCCACCAAACATGGTTAGTGGAATTCTTTGAGTGCTTCCAAATGAGCCTAATGGTAGGCTTGGTGGCCGAAGGTAGGTGTATATTCTTTCTAATGATCGCCATCATATTTGGTTGGTGGGATTCTTTGAATGATGCCAAACAATTCTACTGGATGGCCAAATGAAGGCAGACGGTTATATGTGCCCACTTTCTATTTGCTTCCAAAATGGGTTGGTGGGCTTCTCCGGAGGGGGGAAAGGTATGAACCTACTCCCTGTTGACTGAATTTTGTCCCTGGTGGTCCATCTTTCATGCTAGGGTTTGAAGAATATAGAACATTCTGCTGAGGATAAAACCCTCATCATGATGAGGGTTAAATATTGTATGGAATTGGGAGCATTGATTGCTGGAAAGATCCCTTGAAACGTACCCCTGTGTATCCTGGATGAGGTCATAGGTGTCCTCTTGATCCACCTCCCTAAAATATGGGAGGGACTATTTATTTTATTCTGGGTATAATCTCTCAAAATAGTTGAATATGGTGGTTGGTGTTGTCTGTTTCAGGACTACCGGTCACCATTGACTAGATGATTGGTGGTGTTGGTTGAACTAGATGGCCTATTGGGTAGCCTCTAGGGCTGGGATCATACATTTTTTATGGTACTCTTAGACCAATGAGTTTAATACCCATAATTAAAGATGATGGGTTGGCAATGGCATCCTTTGCACGGATGAGGATCTGGCCTAAATAGCAGCCAGGGCATTCGTTGGTGAAAACTTGAAGGAGGCCATTGGATCAAAGGGAGTTCTAAAAAGAGTGACTATACATATGAAAAATAAAAAAAAATGAACTTTGGAAAAGTATCATATCATTTTAGTGAATACATTCATTATTGATTACATTTTCTAGACCTCTTTCATTTTGAGAGTACAAGGGGCCTGATAGGTGGGTGATACAATCATCATGGTTAAGGATTCATGTCAGGTTTACCATTTTTCCCCCCGGATTTTTCACCCCATTACGGTTTTTATTTCTGAATGTTTTCCAATATGTATGTTCATGGAACCAAAAACACCCAATGGTTTTGTAACCATGGGGATCTACTTTCTAAATTTAGGCACTCATTAGGTGTTTTGACCAATGATACTTGAGAACTCACACTAGTCAAGATGATGGGAGGTCGGGCTCATCACACCCTTTTGGGGGGAATTATTTCCAACTCTAAGACTCTCTTATAGATTTAAGATATGTTATTGAATCCTTAATTAATTCCCATGTATTAAGTCAGTCATCCTAAGATTATAAATTAATTATTAGCATGTATAGATCTTAGAATCATATGTATGTAACTAAGGTTCTTCATCAACGAAGATATTTGTATGTATTTTTGGTTCTCTACTGATGGTATCCTTCTATATACTACTTATAGATTCTTTGGTCCTTGTTATGATGATTTTGGTTTCTAAGCCACTTGATGGGGAAATTTAGAGTTTATTTTCATCTAGGTAGATAAAGGTCACTCTATAATGTATCATCATCTAGGGATATGGGATTTTTTTTTATGTTGGGATCGAACCCGTATATGGGATTCCTATGTATCCTTATAAAAGGAATTAGAACCCATGTAGTTTAGTGCCACTTAATGGTTCACATTATATATTTTAAGTTCATGTGATAAGGACCTAATCATACTGTTTGATATCTTGTGGAAAGTATTTCTAGGTGTAAAGTTCCTAGTCAAAGTTTGGTGTGATAATTATGTCGAAACAGCCTGAGGAACTTGGAAGGGATATGAGTTTCCAAGTTTAATTAAACCATTTTGGGGATATTTCTCAAAAGAACAAGGTTGATTTAGGAGTTAGGTTTGAACCTCAGGGAGTATTCCTATGTATCCCATTGGATGGTAATAAAATCCCATATAGTTCAGTAAGTCTCATAGAGAATTATATCCCTTTTGGAGGATTAATTTTGGGCTTATTCCTGAAGAGGACTCCCTATAAAATAGTCTATTAGTGGTCTATTATCTCATGGTGATTTGGAGGCTTATTAGGGGCTTAAACCGAAGGAGGAGGCCCAAATAATGAACTAGTGGGTTATGATTGGGACAAACTTCTGAGGATAATTTCCCATGATCTTGGGATTTATACAGGTGTCCTATGTATCCTAGTTATAGAAGGAATCATAGTTCTCATAGTTCAATATTTCATGTGTATTATGTGGATTTCATGATCATAACTAACTTCTAAGACCATGTGATTCATGCTCAATGTGAGAAATAAGAGGAATAAGAAGAATTGAAAAACCAAACACTTTTCCTCCTTCACTGGTGGAAGAGGATGGGGTGATCGTGGAAGAGTTATGGGATACGAAACTTCCCTATCTTCACTTTACATTGGACATGAGTCCAGTGTGAGGAAATAATGAAGGTGAAGGACACTATAGTAGAGAGGAAAAATATTGAAACCTTATACATGAAATTATATGGGCTTACTCCAATAGGGGTTCCCTAAAATTAGTTCTGTAGTGGGAGGAAGATCTAATCCCATGTTGAAGGGAAAATAAAGTGTGATCATTACCCTCCCTACTGGGAACTGGAGGGTATGGGTCTCAGAGATGAGAAGGGATGGACATGGTCCTATCCCCAGAATCCAAGACCAATAACTCCTCAATATTTTTCTTGGTGTAAGGTTCCTCATGACCATAGATATAAAAATATACAGATTCCTTAAGGATCCTTACCCTCTGGTAGTACAAGTGCAGGAAACCTCTGATTTTAGAAATAAAAATCCAAATGGGAGACACGTTGATGTGCCTTTCCCCAAATGTTTTGTAGATCAAGAGGTCTAGGTGGAGGTTTCAAATTTTTCCCTTTTATATAAGGGATAAAAATAAGGAGAGTCCCTTCCATGATTTAATTTTAAATAAGCCTAATTGATGACTCTCACAATCCGAAAAGTGAGGAGAACCAAAGAGAATTGCGTAGGGGGGTGCTCTACGCAAGTGGGATTGGGTGAATTGGTGGAAACTTAGGTGATAAACAAACTAGGTGACTACGCTTGGGTGAGGCTGATTAGACAATAAAAACACATATTTTAATTACATTTTAATGGTATTAAATTTTCATTTTTGATCTTATGGGCCTGAGTTAGTGGATTTTAATTTTGAACATCCATTCTCATCATTTGTGCACTTCATGCCTAATGTAAACCAATTTAGGCCCAATGATTCATATAATTTTAAGGAATGTAATTATCCATATTTTAATTTGATATTTTGGTAAATTTATATACACTTTAATATGAACATTTTTTATTCAGGTATCAATGGAGGATTCATAAAGGATGATGGCGATATTTGGGGATGAAAGGAAACAATTCTGGAGAAGGCAGATTGGACACCAGCCCACTGATGAGAATGTGGGGCCCAAATTACTGGCCCAATAAATCCTAAATTTCTTGGGATGATATAAGACACGTAGAGAAACAACTCATTCTTCAAGAGTTAGTGATAATTAGGCCTCCGTGGTGGTTATTAAGGCAGCCCAAAGAGAAGATCAAAATCTGGTCCAGAATCTGCGGCCCAGAATTTTATCCCACTAAAGCGGCCATAAATCCCGATCCACAACTCCAAATAGGACAAAATTTTACAGAAATCTAGAAGACATCCGGATACACAAAATACTCTTATATGGACCACCGAGATTCAGCGATATGCTTTCCTGTAAAGGAAGATATTTTCATGGGAGACAAGGATGATAAAAAGTCAAGGAGGGGATCAATTTCTCCACTACTTTCCACCACCCTAAGGCCTAAATTAATTTAATATTTTGGAATACATTGATTGAGGCTCGACCAAAGGCTTCCCAATTGACTATTTAAGGCAGTGGTGGTGAGGGGGAATGGATATCTTGTTTTTTTGTAATGTTATTATGCCAAAGCTCCGTTGTAATATTTTCAATTACTATGTAAGCTTATTTTTGTATTTCTGTGTTCTTAATCAACATCTTTCTCTAATATTTTTCCCATTTTCTCTCATTAAAACTCACAAAGAACAGTGATATCTCTGTGTTGTGGTGAATTAGTTCACACATAGGTGTGAATTTCGTTCACACACACGGAGGAGTGCTCGTTATTTCCACGATTTTAATTTCTTCAATCCAATTCTTGTAAGCCATCTTCTGCCCACCATTGAGAGTATACCATCAATGGAGGGATAACCCTTTAATGGGTTGATCGTAGGATGATGAAAAGGCTGTATTGAATGTTATTTTATGAATAAATTGTTTTTAATTGGCTAATTAATTCAAGACTTCCATTCTTCAGTTATTTCTACTCTTCATCTTCACTGTGTTTGAGGAAGCTAAATCCAAGTACTAAAATGACCATACACCTTGGAGATATCATGAATTTGGTTCTTTAAGTTTGTAGTGGATTAGTAATTAAGTTTAGTTATCATAAAACTAGAAAATGATTAATTTAGTGTTATTTTGAAGAATAGATTCATCAAGAATTAGTAAAACCAAAATTGTTTAAATAAGTAAAATTCATTCAATTCACCCAAAGCTTAATCCTAAGATCAACCCATTTTCATTAAATTGAATTCACTTAGGTTTCTTAGTGTTATTTAAAACCATATAAAATAAAAACCAATTTGGACACTTCATATCCAAAAATTTATCTCATAGGTTGTGCATATTAGGTATCTTCTTAGGTCTTAGTGGATTTGACAACCCAAGCTAGACTATAAGGACCATTCTACCTTCATCTTTTGGGTAAATTTGAGCATGAATCAAATTTTGGCGTTGTTTCTGGGGACCTAAGTAAGTACCTTAGACCAAAACATCCTTCCCTCACCCCTATTATTCTATTCTCATCCAATATCTCTTATCTTGTCCCTTTCTTTTTTTTCCTTTTGGCGCATGTCTGCCTACACCCGCGATAATTCAAACAGACTAGTTAGGGTGGAAAGTCCTAGGATATGGGAGTCAAGTTAACCTAGGGTATTGTTTACATTAGATCCTAATCCTATTGATACTCCAGAATCAAAATTTTATCCCATTTCAATGGAAGGTCTTCAGAGAAACCAACTCATAAACCCGGGAGGAAACCAAAATGGAAATCCAAATGTGGCAGCCCCAACCTTGGGGAATGCAGTTGATCAAACCATGAATGACTACCTCACACCTTCCTATACCAACGCCCCCTCATGAATTATACACAATTCCCTAGGATATTCCAACTAAATATTTAAACCCCATGTCCTAAACCACCATCCCACATTCCATGGAATGGAGTCCGTGATGCCCTACCGTCACGTTAAGGAGTTCAATGACATTGTAGAAACCATGTGCCCCACACATCAACTAGAATCATCTAAGTTTAGGATATTTCCTTTTTTATTAAAGGATCGAGCTAAAAATTGGCTAAACAATTTGAGACCATCATCCATCAACTCTTGGGACCAACTACAAATAGAATTCTCCAAAATTAATTTCCCCATCACAAAAAACTTCACTTAAAAAGAGCATCCAAAACGTTTTTGAAAAAGAGGGAGATTCATTTTATGAAAAATGGGAAAGGTTCAAAGACACCCTAAACATGGTTTCACACCATGGTTTTTCTATACCTTAACACATGATAATTTTTTATGAAGGGTTGGGCCCGGGGAACAAACAATTCATTGACATGATGTTTAATGGAACCTTTAAAAACAAATCCCCAAATGATGCTTACAAATATATGGAAATCCTTGCTGAATAAAACCAAACATGGGGAACTTCACCTTATGCTAAAAATCCACAAAGAACTACTGGAATTCATACACTTAGAGAAGAAGAAATCCTTAGGGCTAAACTCACAGCACTTTCTAGGAAGGTTGAAGAGATAGACCTTAGGAAAGTCCATGAAATCCAAACTATAGACTCTGTTTGCACAATTTGTGACAAACATGACCATAAGACAGACAACTGCCCAACCATACCATCTATCAAGGAGGTTCTTTTAGGAGGACCCCCAGTGGAAGTAAATGCTTTGAACTTTCAAAAGCCTCAATACCAAAACACCTTCAACCCAAGGTATAATGACCACCCAGGCTTCTGATGGAAAGATAACCAACAACCTAGCCAACCACAGGGACAAAATCCTTACCCTCATCAGAACTACAAAACCCATAACAAGTTCCAAACCCAACATATCCAATACCAACAGCCATCGGTCCATTTTCAACAAACCATCCCACCTCCAAAATATCCCCCTGGGATAAACCAATCTTCTCAAGCACCAACCCAAACTATTCCAAAAATCCTACTAGAACAATTGTGCAAACAAATGGAAAGGATGAACTCAGAAGTCTCTTCCCTAAATTAAAAACTTCAAACCATAAAAATTGGAAAGGCACCCATGCCTACTCAGGCAGTACCATCCTCAAATTTAAGGGGATAGTCAAGTTGCACTCAAACAACTCATGAACAACTAAATGTTGTGACTATTTTAAGAAGTGTGAAATCAATTGATAAACCTGAACAAATAAGTCAGAAACCATGTGAAGCTTAAAACTCTAATGAAAATTCAAATGAACCACAAGATCAAACTGAGGAAACTGATAACAATTTCAAAGAAAAAACTCTTCAACAAACAACCCCACAACCTGCACCATTTCCTCAACGCGTGAGGGGTAAAACCAAGCCTAAATTGAGTGAAACATTGAGGGAAAACTTCTCACAAGTCAAGTTGAACATTCCACTTCTCGATGCAATAAAAACCATACCTTCCTACTCAAAGTACCTTAAGGACTTGTTTACTTTTAAAAGAAAATTTTCACATAAAAACCAAGTCCTTTTGGTAGCTAATGTGAGTACCACCATTCAAGGGACCATTCCTCCTAAGTTGAAAGACCCGAGTTTCCCTTACATCAATGTTGAACTAGGAGAGAGAAAATTTTTCAAGGCCTTGTGTGACCTAGGTGCTAGTGTCAATCTCATCCTCTATGTTATGTACTTCCAATTAGGCCTAGAAGAGCTCCAACCCACATCTTTCACACTTCAACTTTATGATCATATCATTAGGGTTACAAAGGGGATTTTAAAGGACGTTTTGGTAAAGGTTGAAAACATCATCTACCCTGCTGACTCCATTATCTTTGACAACCATCCAAACTTAGGAAATAAGGAACAAACCCCAATAATTCTTGGTCATCCTTTCCTTGTAACAATCAACTCAGTTATCTGAGTTTGAAACGGGAACATGACCATCACCTTTGGAAACATGAGTCTAGACTTGAACATCTATAATTCAAGCTCACAAATAGGGGATGATGAGGACATTCATAAAGTAAAAATGATAGGAATCATTGATAATGAATCCATAGAACATCAAGGAATATTTTATGGATGTTTAATTCAGGATTAGATTTATTTCCTTTGTTCACATGAAGGAATTTTATATCCTTGGCTTGAATCATTTTCAAATTTCTCTTATGATGAATTATTAGGTCCAAAAATCAGTGAAACCTTTCAAGAAACCAATTTCATGGAGACCAATCAAACTTCCTTCCCTAAATATGATCAAAACAATCTTGTAGATAAAACTTCTATATGTGGGGAATAAATCCTATCTAAAACTCTAGGAAACAAAATTGAACTTGATCCAATGTCCCAATCTTCTTCTGAAATTTTGAACCAACCTGATATTGAATTGAAGCAAATTCCCACTGCACTCAAGTATGCCTTCCTAGGGGAAAATCAAACACATCCTATTGTAATTTCTTTGTCTCTTGAATCCAATCATGATAGGATGCTTCTAGATGTCCTTAGGAAACATAAGAAAGCCATTGGTTGGACCCTGTTTGATATTCCTGGGATTAGCCCACTTATCGGGACTCAAAGGATTGTTCTAGAATCTTATTCAAATCCATGTCATCAACCTCAATGGAGACTCAATCCTAATCTCATGGAAGTAGTTAGAAAAGAACATCTGAAATTGTTAAAAGCTGGTATCATCTATCTCATAGCTAAGAGTGAGTGGGTGATCCCAATCCAAGTGGTTCCAAAAAAAGATGGAATCACAGTGATAACCAATGAGGATGGAGAGATTCTTCCAACAAGTGTGAGTAGTGGCTGGAGAGTCTACATCGACTATAGAAAGCTAAACTCATTTACCAAGAAGGACCATTTCCCCTTACCATTCATTGACCAAGTCCTTGAGAGAGTGGTAGGTCATGCCTTCTACTGTTTCTTAGATGGGTACTCGGGGTACAATCAAATTGAGTTATCCCTAGAGGATCAAGGGAAGACTACATTCGCTTGTCTATTCAGCACCTTTTCCTTCAAACGCATTCCCTTTGGTTTATGCAATTCCTCTGGAACTTTCCAGCGGTGCATGATGGTAATCTTCTCAGACATGGTAGAGTATTTTCTAGAGGTCTTCATGGATGACTTCTCTGTGTTTGGGGATACATTTGAGGGATGTTTGCGGAATGTAGAGAGAGTCTTGTAAAGATGTGAAGAAAAGAATTTTGTCCTAAACTAGGAAAAATTCCATTTCATGGTTAAATAGGGACTAGTCCTTGGCCATCTAGTCTCGAGTAGGGGGATTGAAGTTGATAAATCAAAGGCTGACATCATTCGTCACATTACATCACCCAAAACTGTCAAGGAAGTGAGGTCTTTCCTAGGACATGTTGGTTTCTATAAAAGATTCATCAAGGATTTTAGTTCAATCTCTCGTCCCATTTGTGATCTCCTAGTAAAGGATGTTCCATTTATTTGGATAGAAAGCTATGAGGGTTCATTCTCAACCCTCAAATCCTCTCTCACCTCTCCTCCCATTATGAAATATCCAAATTGGAACCTTCCTTTCGAACTTATGTGTGATTCCAGTGACTTTGTTGTAGGATATGTGTTAGGACAACATTGTGATAAAACTCCTTATGTCATTTCTTATGCAAGAAAATCCTTAAATGATGCCCAAATCAACTACACCACCACTGAAAAGGAGTTACTTGCTATTGTGTTTAGTTTAGGTCCTACCTCTTAGGATCCCCCGTCATTGTGTTCACTGACCATTCTGCACTAAAATACCTCTTCCAAAAACAAGATGGCAAGGCTAGACTAATTAGATGGGTCCTTCTCTTACAAGAATTTGACCTCACAATCAAGGGAAAAAAGGGTGTTGAAAATGTTATAGCTGGTCACCTCTCTAGGATGGAATTCAAAGACAACTCAAATCACCTTTCTATATCTGATTCATTTCCTGATGAACACCTATACTATGTGAGTGACTGCCCTTGGTATACTGACATAGCCAACTTCTTAGTTACGGGAGTAATTCTAAAATTCTTAGGGACTCAAGATCGAAGGAAATTCCTTTATGATGTTAGGAACTATGTGTTTGATGATCCATACCTCTATAACTTATGCCCTGACCAAGTCATTAGGAGGTGTGTCCCATAATCTGAACAAGATTCCATCCATAAATTCTGTCATAGTGAGGCATGTGGAGGTCACTTTTCCTCTAGGAAAACTTCTGTTAAGGTTCTTCAGTGTGGTCTCTTCTGGCCCACCCTCTCAAGGGACTCTTACACATTTTTTCAAAGCTGTTCTAGTTGTCAACAAGTAGGTTCTGTTACAAAAAGGAATCAAATGCCACTCACTCCCATCTTAGTGGTTGAAATCTTTAACTGTTGGGGAATTGATTTCATGGGTCCCTTCCCAAACTCTAGGGTATATCTTTAAATTCTTTTAGATATCGATTATGTCTCCAAATGGGTTGAGGCCATTCCTACAAAATCCAATGATCATTAAACTGTGATTAGATTTCTCAAGGAAAACATCTTCTCTAGATTTGGAATTCCTAGGGCTATCATTAGTGATCGTGGAACTCATTTTTTCAATCGTCCATTCTCATCACTCATGGAAAAGTATGGAATTTCTCAAAAAGTTTCCACTGCTTACCACCCATAGACCAATGGTCAATCTGAGTTAGCCAATAGAGAAATTAAAAAGATACTTGAGAAAACTGTTAATCCATCTAGGAAAGATTGGTCGAGAAAAATCTTATATGCTCTTTGAGCCTATCGAACCACATATAAAACCATTTTAGGAATGTCCCCATATGGGTTGGTTTATGGTAAATCATGCCATTTTCCAGTGGATATTTAACATAAGGCCTTTTGGGCAATTAAAAAAATGAATTATGACCTCTCATTGGCTGAAACAAAAAGGAAATTAGATCTTAATGAACTTGAAGAACTTAGGATGGAGGCTTATGAAAATTCAAGGATCAATAAAGCTAAAGTACAAGCCTACCAATCTAGAAATCTTAAAACCAAACACATTGAACTAGGAAAACCTATTCTTTTTTATAATTCTAAACTTCAATTACACCCAGGAAAATTGAGGTCTAGATGGTCAGGTCCATACATAGTCCATAAGGTGTACCCCCATGGGGATGTTGAAATTCAAGATCCCACCAATGGTCAAAAATTTCAAGTTAACGGTCATAGAGTCAAACCATTCATATACCATTCCAAAAACATGAATTTTATGAAGAATTATGTGAACCTACCTTAGATGATGAAAATAATTAATCGATTAGGGGTCCAAGTCAAGATAATGACACTAAACAAAGGGTTACATGGGAGGAAACCCATGGTTTTAAAGTTTCCAATAATTTTGTTGTTTTAATCAACTTTATATTTCAAATAGGATTAGTGGATCATTTTGATATAACTTTATTCTAACTCAGACCGTTGACCTGTTCTTCTCTTATGAGTATGGATGGGTATAAAAGGGGAGCACCGTATTCATCCATGTCACGCGGTGTGATACCTGAGTACTACCTTACCCAGAAATTAAAAATAAGACAATGTATCATCAATTTATTTAAAAAAACAAAAACAAAAACAAAAGGAAAACCATAAAAATGATGAGACTTGGTATTAAATAAATTTTTGTGTTTTTTTTTATGTCTGGTTTGTTCTTGTTTTTATGGTTTAGGGACTATTTTTTGGTGATACATATTCAATCAAGGAGGTTCCTACATCTCTCATAAGAACAAAGTGTTATTTGGGAGCACCACAATCATCATTATGAAGCCACCAGGTGAACTTTTTTCATGCCCTTTCCAACTCATTCCCCCCCACCCACTTTCTCCTCTCTTTTCTTTTTACGAAACTAGGGACAGTTTCATTCTAAGTTGGGGGTGTGGAAACAAAATTTTTGTTAAAAAAACAAAAAAAAAAGAAGTAAAATTCTTTTATCATTCATATATTAACATCTTTTCTCACATTAAAACTACATAGAAAATAATTTTTATTTCATTGACTCTTAATTTAATTCATGATTAAGTTTACAAGCATTTATTTTGGAAGTTTGGTTGTCCAATGAGAATTTTCATCATTTTTATTTTGATCTATTAAATCAAAATGCTACAATGCACATCCTCTAGATTTTGGGGTACTAATTTTAATTCTAGGGGTCCCATAATAAATAGCATAGGTTGGTTTTATTTTTATGAATAATATGAGTATTCAAAAAAAATAAAAAAAATAAAAAATTGTGTGTAGAGAAATGGATTGATAAAATGCGAGGCTTTCGGCACTTGGGGATCATGACTCCGAATTTGTCTAGCCCTGATTTTTTCACTCTATCTCTATTTATGGTAATATGACTTTGTTTTTTTATCAAGTTAACTCAAGATGATTCCTGAGTATGTGGGCTTCACTTGGTGCCCTAAGGCCTTTGAGTCTGGGAGTCATCGACAAAGTCTTGCTACATGGGTTAAATTGATTAACTGCAATCTCATTTACTATGGAAATATTTCAAAAAAAGCCAAAAAAAGAAGGAATGAAGAGTACTCATATTAGTATTAAATGTGATTCCACCTAGAGCTTCCATGATTTCCCCCTTGAATGAAAATGAACCCCCATATCTATTGTGATTCACAACACATCATTTCACCTAATTGAGTTGGATGAAATATGATGATGGATTTGATCAAAATAATGGGATTGGGATTGGGATCTGATTTTAAATTTATCATGTTTTAAATTATTTTGATAGGTTATAAAGATATATTTGTGTGTATTTTACATTATGAGCACTATTTGTTATAATGTGTTTGAAAACAAAACAATTCAAATATAATGTTCCAATTATTTGCTCGGGACTAGAAAATCTCAAGTTAGGGGGTTTGATTAGACAATAAAATCACATATGTTAATTAAATTTTAATGGTATTAAATTTTCATTTTTGATCTTATGGGCCTAAGTTAGTGGATTTTAATTTTGAACATCCATTCTCGTCATTTGTGCACTTCATGCCTAATGTACACCAATTTAGGCCCAATGATTCATCTGATTTTAAGGAATGTAATTATCCATATTTTAATTTTATATTTTGGTAAATTTATATAAACTTTAATATTAACATTTTTCATTCAGGTATAAATGGAGGATTCATAAAGGATGATGGTGATATTTGGCGATGAAAGGAAACAATTCTGGAGAAGACATATTGGACATCATCCCACTGATGAGAATGTGGGGACAAAATTATTGTCCCAATAAATCCCAAATTTCATGGGATGCTAGAAGACATGTATATGAACAACTCATTATTCAGTAGTCAGTGCTAATTATGCATCCATGGTGGTTATTAAGGCAGCCCAAAGGGAAGATCAAAATCTGGTCCAGAATCTGCGGCCCAGAATTTTATCCCACTAAAGCGGCCATAACTCCCGATCCACAACTCCAAATAGGCCCAAATTTTACAAAAATCTATAAGACATAAGTATACACAAAATAATCTTCTATGATCCACCGAGATTCGGTGATATTCTTTCCCATAAAGGACGATCTTTTTAGGGGATACAAGGAGGATAAAAAAGTCAAGGAGGGGATCAATTTATCCACTACTTTCTACCACCCTAAGGCCTAAATTAATTTAATATTTGGGAATAAATTGATTGAGTCTCGGTCTAAGGCTTCCAAATTGCCTATTTAAGGTAGTGGTGGTGAGGTGGAATGGATCTCTTTCTTTTTTTTAATGTTATTATTCCAAAGTTCCGTTGTAATATTTTCAATTTCCATGTAAGTTTCTTTTTGTATTTCTATGTTCTTAATCAACATATTTCTCTCATATTATTCTCATTTTATCTCATTAAAACTCACAAAGAACAGTTATATATCTGTGTTATGGTGAATTAGTTCACACATAGGTGTTAATTTCATTCACACACATGGAGGAGTGCTCGTTATTTCCGCGATTTTAATTTCTTCAATCCAATTATTATAAGACATCTTCTGCCCACCATTGAGAGTATACAATAAATAGAGGGATAACCCTTTAATGGGTTGATCGTATGATGATGAAAATTCTGGATTGAATGTTATTTTAAGAACCAATTGTTGTTAATTGGATAATTAATTCAAGACTTCCATTCTTCAATTATTTATACTCTTCATCTTCACTGTGTTTAAGGAAGCTAAATCCAAGTACTAAAATGACCATACACATTGGAGAGATCATGAATTTGGTTCTATAAGAGTTTAGGGTATTATTAATTTATTTTAGTTAGCATAAAACCATAAAATGATGAAGTTAGTGTTATTTTGAAGAATGGATTCATCAAGAATTAATAAAACCAAAATTTTTTAAAGAAGTAAAATTCATTCAATTCACCCAAATCTTAATCCTAAGATCAACCCATTTTCATTAAATTGAATTCACTTAGGTTTATTAGTGTTCTTTAAAACCATATAAAATCAAAACCAATTTGTACACTTCATTTCCAAAAATCCATCTCATAGGTTGTGCATCTTAGGTATCTTCTTAGGTCTCAGTGGATTCGACAATCCAAGCTAGATTACAAGGACCGTTCTACCTTCAGCTCTTGGGTAAATTTGAGCGTGAATCAGAGGCTTTTCTCAAGCCTTCAATGGTATCTATAGGTATTCCCAATAGTGATTAGCGTAAGTTCCTATTTGAGTAAGGGAGACTCACCCTTTTTTTATTAAATTAGGGGGTTGGGTGAATGAATTGCATAGCTGTTATTTATTTTAAACACTAGATGGACTTAAGTCTCACTTTTCCCCTTTAATTACCTCTATTTAGGTGTTAAAAAACTACCTAGAACATTTTGTAGGGATTGAGTGAAGTACTAGGGATATCAAAGCAGCAATTAGCATTCAGGAAGAGTTATGGGATACGAAACTTCCCTATCTTCACTTTACATTGGACATGAGTCCAGTGTGAGGAAATAATGAATGTGAAGGACACTATAGTAGAGAGGAAAAATATTGAAACCTTATACATGAAATTATATGGGCTTACTCCAATAGGGGTTCCCTAAAATTAGTTCTGTAGTGGGAGGAAGATCTAATCCCATGTTGAAGGGAAAATAAAGTGTGATCATTACCCTCCCTACTGGGAACTGGAGGGTATGGGTCTCAGAGATGAGAAGGGATGGACATGGTCCTATCCCCAGAATCCAAGACCAATAACTCCTCAATATTTTTCTTGGTGTAAGGTTCCTCATGACCATAGATATAAAAATATACAGATTCCTTAAGGATCCTTACCCTCTGGTAGTACAAGTGCAGGAAACCTCTGATTTTAGAAATAAAAATCCAAATGGGAGACACGTTGATGTGCCTTTCCCCAAATGTTTTGTAGATCAAGAGGTCTAGGTGGAGGTTTCAAATTTTTCCCTTTTATATAAGGGATAAAAATAAGGAGAGTCCCTTCCATGATTTAATTTTAAATAAGCCTAATTGATGACTCTCACAATCCGAAAAGTGAGGAGAACCAAAGAGAATTGCGTAGGGGGGTGCTCTACGCAAGTGGGATTGGGTGAATTGGTGGAAACTTAGGTGATAAACAAACTAGGTGACTAAGCTTGGGTGAGGCTGATTAGACAATAAAAACACATATTTTAATTACATTTTAATGGTATTAAATTTTCATTTTTGATCTTATGGGCCTGAGTTAGTGGATTTTAATTTTGAACATCCATTCTCATCATTTGTGCACTTCATGCCTAATGTAAACCAATTTAGGCCCAATGATTCATATAATTTTAGGGAATGTAATTATCCATATTTTAATTTGATATTTTGGTAAATTTATCTACACTTTAATATGAACATTTTTTATTCAGGTATCAATGGAGGATTCATAAAGGATAATGGCGATATTTGGGGATGAAAGGAAACAATTCTGGAGAAGGCAGATTGGACACCAGCCCACTGATGAGAATGTGGGGCCCAAATTACTGGCCCAATAAATCCTAAATTTCTTGGGATGATATAAGACACGTAGAGAAACAACTCATTCTTCAAGAGTTAGTGATAATTATGCCTCCGTGGTGGTTATTAAGGCAGCCCAAAGAGAAGATCAAAATCTGGTCCAGAATCTGCGGCCCAGAATTTTATCCCACTAAAGCGGCCATAAATCCCGATCCACAACTCCAAATAGGACAAAATTTTACAGAAATCTAGAAGACATCCGGATACACAAAATACTCTTATATGGACCACCGAGATTCAGCGATATGCTTTCCTGTAAAGGACGATATTTTCATGGGAGACAAGGATGATAAAAAGTCAAGGAGGGGATCAATTTCTCCACTACTTTCCACCACCCTAAGGCCTAAATTAATTTAATATTTTGGAATACATTGATTGAGGCTCGACCTAAGGCTTCCCAATTGACTATTTAAGGCAGTGGTGGTGAGGGGGAATGGATATCTTGTTTTTTTGTAATGTTATTATGCCAAAGCTCCGTTGTAATATTTTCAATTACTATGTAAGCTTATTTTTGTATTTCTGTGTTCTTAATCAACATCTTTCTCTAATATTTTTCCCATTTTCTCTCATTAAAACTCACAAAGAACAGTGATATCTCTGTGTTGTGGTGAATTAGTTCACACATAGGTGTGAATTTCGTTCACACACACGGAGGAGTGCTCGTTATTTCCACGATTTTAATTTCTTCAATCCAATTCTTGTAAGCCATCTTCTGCCCACCATTGAGAGTATACCATCAATGGAGGGCTAACCCTTTAATGGGTTGATCGTAGGATGATGAAAAGGCTGTATTGAATGTTATTTTATGAATAAATTGTTTTTAATTGGCTAATTAATCCAAGACTTCCATTCTTCAGTTATTTCTACTCTTCATCTTCACTGTGTTTGAGGAAGCTAAATCCAAGTACTAAAATGACCATACACCTTGGAGATATCATGAATTTGGTTCTTTAAGTTTGTAGTGGATTAGTAATTAAGTTTAGTTATCATAAAACTAGAAAATGATTAATTTAGTGTTATTTTGAAGAATAGATTCATCAAGAATTAGTAAAACCAAAATTGTTTAAATAAGTAAAATTCATTCAATTCACCCAAAGCTTAATCCTAAGATCAACCCATTTTCATTAAATTGAATTCACTTAGGTTTCTTAGTGTTATTTAAAACCATATAAAATAAAAACCAATTTGGACACTTCATATCCAAAAATTTATCTCATAGGTTGTGCATATTAGGTATCTTCTTAGGTCTTAGTGGATTTGACAACCCAAGCTAGACTATAAGGACCATTCTACCTTCATCTTTTGGGTAAATTTGAGCATGAATCAAATTTTGGCGTTGTTTCTGGGGACCTAAGTAAGTACCTTAGACCAAAACATCCTTCCCTCACCCCTATTATTCTATTCTCATCCAATATCTCTTATCTTGTCCCTTTCTTTTTTTTCCTTTTGGCGCATGTCTGCCTACACCCGCGATAATTCAAACAGACTAGTTAGGGTGGAAAGTCCTAGGATATGGGAGTCAAGTTAACCTAGGGTATTGTTTACATTAGATCCTAATCCTATTGATACTCCAGAATCAAAATTTTATCCCATTTCAATGGAAGGTCTTCAGAGAAACCAACTCATAAACCCGGGAGGAAACCAAAATGGAAATCCAAATGTGGCAGCCCCAACCTTGGGGAATGCAGTTGATCAAACCATGAATGACTACCTCACACCTTCCTATACCAACGCCCCCTCATGAATTATACACAATTCCCTAGGATATTCCAACTAAATATTTAAACCCCATGTCCTAAACCACCATCCCACATTCCATGGAATGGAGTCCGTGATGCCCTACCGTCACGTTAAGGAGTTCAATGACATTGTAGAAACCATGTGCCCCACACATCAACTAGAATCATCTAAGTTTAGGATATTTCCTTTTTTATTAAAGGATCGAGCTAAAAATTGGCTAAACAATTTGAGACCATAATCCATCAACTCTTGGGACCAACTACAAATAGAATTCTCCAAAATTAATTTCCCCATCACAAAAAACTTCACTTAAAAAGAGCATCCAAAACGTTTTTGAAAAAGAGGGAGATTCATTTTATGAAAAATGGGAAAGGTTCAAAGACACCCTAAACATGGTTTCACACCATGGTTTTTCTATACCTTAACACATGATAATTTTTTATGAAGGGTTGGGCCCGGGGAACAAACAATTCATTGACATGATGTTTAATGGAACCTTTAAAAACAAATCCCCAAATGATGCTTACAAATATATGGAAATCCTTGCTGAATAAAACCAAACATGGGGAACTTCACCTTATGCTAAAAATCCACAAAGAACTACTGGAATTCATACACTTAGAGAAGAAGAAATCCTTAGGGCTAAACTCACAGCACTTTCTAGGAAGGTTGAAGAGATAGACCTTAGGAAAGTCCATGAAATCCAAACTATAGACTCTGTTTGCACAATTTGTGACAAACATGACCATAAGACAGACAACTGCCCAACCATACCATCTATCAAGGAGGTTCTTTTAGGAGGACCCCCAGTGGAAGTAAATGCTTTGAACTTTCAAAAGCCTCAATACCAAAACACCTTCAACCCAAGGTATAATGACCACCCAGGCTTCTGATGGAAAGATAACCAACAACCTAGCCAACCACAGGGACAAAATCCTTACCCTCATCAGAACTACAAAACCCATAACAAGTTCCAAACCCAACATATCCAATACCAACAGCCATCGGTCCATTTTCAACAAACCATCCCACCTCCAAAATATCCCCCTGGGATAAACCAATCTTCTCAAGCACCAACCCAAACTATTCCAAAAATCCTACTAGAACAATTGTGCAAACAAATGGAAAGGATGAACTCAGAAGTCTCTTCCCTAAATTAAAAACTTCAAACCATAAAAATTGGAAAGGCACCCATGCCTACTCAGGCAGTACCATCCTCAAATTTAAGGGGATAGTCAAGTTGCACTCAAACAACTCATGAACAACTAAATGTTGTGACTATTTTAAGAAGTGTGAAATCAATTGATAAACCTGAACAAATAAGTCAGAAACCATGTGAAGCTTAAAACTCTAATGAAAATTCAAATGAACCACAAGATCAAACTGAGGAAACTGATAACAATTTCAAAGAAAAAACTCTTCAACAAACAACCCCACAACCTGCACCATTTCCTCAACGCGTGAGGGGTAAAACCAAGCCTAAATTGAGTGAAACATTGAGGGAAAACTTCTCACAAGTCAAGTTGAACATTCCACTTCTCGATGCAATAAAAACCATACCTTCCTACTCAAAGTACCTTAAGGACTTGTTTACTTTTAAAAGAAAATTTTCACATAAAAACCAAGTCCTTTTGGTAGCTAATGTGAGTACCACCATTCAAGGGACCATTCCTCCTAAGTTGAAAGACCCGAGTTTCCCTTACATCAATGTTGAACTAGGAGAGAGAAAATTTTTCAAGGCCTTGTGTGACCTAGGTGCTAGTGTCAATCTCATCCTCTATGTTATGTACTTCCAATTAGGCCTAGAAGAGCTCCAACCCACATCTTTCACACTTCAACTTTATGATCATATCATTAGGGTTACAAAGGGGATTTTAAAGGACGTTTTGGTAAAGGTTGAAAACATCATCTACCCTGCTGACTCCATTATCTTTGACAACCATCCAAACTTAGGAAATAAGGAACAAACCCCAATAATTCTTGGTCATCCTTTCCTTGTAACAATCAACTCAGTTATCTGAGTTTGAAACGGGAACATGACCATCACCTTTGGAAACATGAGTCTAGACTTGAACATCTATAATGCAAGCTCACAAATAGGGGATGATGAGGACATTCATAAAGTAAAAATGATAGGAATCATTGATAATGAATCCATAGAACATCAAGGAATATTTTATGGATGTTTAATTCAGGATTAGATTTATTTCCTTTGTTCACATGAAGGAATTTTATATCCTTGGCTTGAATCATTTTCAAATTTCTCTTATGATGAATTATTAGGTCCAAAAATCAGTGAAACCATTCAAGAAACCAATTTCATGGAGACCAATCAAACTTCCTTCCCTAAATATGATCAAAACAATCTTGTAGATAAAACTTCTATATGTGGGGAATCAATCCTATCTAAAACTCTAGGAAACAAAATTGAACTTGATCCAATGTCCCAATCTTCTTCTGAAATTTTGAACCAACCTGATATTGAATTGAAGCAAATTCCCACTTCACTCAAGTATGCCTTCCTAGGGGAAAATCAAACACATCCTATTGTAATTTCTTTGTCTCTTGAATCCAATCATGATAGGATGCTTCTAGATGTCCTTAGGAAACATAAGAAAGCCATTGGTTGGACCCTGTTTGATATTCCTGGGATTAGCCCACTTATCGGGACTCAAAGGATTGTTCTAGAATCTTATTCAAATCCATGTCATCAACCTCAATGGAGACTCAATCCTAATCTCATGGAAGTAGTTAGAAAAGAACTTCTGAAATTGTTAAAAGCTGGTATCATCTATCTCATAGCTAAGAGTGAGTGGGTGATCCCAATCCAAGTGGTTCCAAAAAAAGATGGAATCACAGTGATAACCAATGAGGATGGAGAGATTCTTCCAACAAGTGTGAGTAGTGGCTGGAGAGTCTACATCGACTATAGAAAGCTAAACTCATTTACCAAGAAGGACCATTTCCCCTTACCATTCATTGACCAAGTCCTTGAGAGAGTGGTAGGTCATGCCTTCTACTGTTTCTTAGATGGGTACTCGGGGTACAATCAAATTGAGTTATCCCTAGAGGATCAAGGGAAGACTACATTCTCTTGTCTATTCAGCACCTTTTCCTTCAAACGCATTCCCTTTGGTTTATGCAATTCCTCTGGAACTTTCCAGCGGTGCATGATGGTAATCTTCTCAGACATGGTAGAGTATTTTCTAGAGGTCTTCATGGATGACTTCTCTGTGTTTGGGGATACATTTGAGGGATGTTTGCGGAATGTAGAGAGAGTCTTGTAAAGATGTGAAGAAAAGAATTTTGTCCTAAACTAGGAAAAATTCCATTTCATGGTTAAATAGGGACTAGTCCTTGGCCATCTAGTCTCGAGTAGGGGGATTGAAGTTGATAAATCAAAGGCTGACATCATTCGTCACATTACATCACCCAAAACTGTCAAGGAAGTGAGGTCTTTCCTAGGACATGTTGGTTTCTATAAAAGATTCATCAAGGATTTTAGTTCAATCTCTCGTCCCATTTGTGATCTCCTAGTAAAGGATGTTCCATTTATTTGGATAGAAAGCTATGAGGGTTCATTCTCAACCCTCAAATCCTCTCTCACCTCTCCTCCCATTATGAAATATCCAAATTGGAACCTTCCTTTCGAACTTATGTGTGATTCCAGTGACTTTGTTGTAGGATATGTGTTAGGACAACATTGTGATAAAACTCCTTATGTCATTTCTTATGCAAGAAAATCCTTAAATGATGCCCAAATCAACTACACCACCACTGAAAAGGAGTTACTTGCTATTGTGTTTAGTTTAGGTCCTACCTCTTAGGATCCCCCGTCATTGTGTTCACTGACCATTCTGCACTAAAATACCTCTTCCAAAAACAAGATGGCAAGGCTAGACTAATTAGATGGGTCCTTCTCTTACAAGAATTTGACCTCACAATCAAGGGAAAAAAGGGTGTTGAAAATGTTATAGCTGGTCACCTCTCTAGGATGGAATTCAAAGACAACTCAAATCACCTTTCTATATCTGATTCATTTCCTGATGAACACCTATACTATGTGAGTGACTGCCCTTGGTATACTGACATAGCCAACTTCTTAGTTACGGGAGTAATTCTAAAATTCTTAGGGACTCAAGATCGAAGGAAATTCCTTTAGGATGTTAGGCACTATGTGTTTGATGATCCATACCTCTATAACTTATGCCCTGACCAAGTCATTAGGAGGTGTGTCCCATAATCTGAACAAGATTCCATCCATAAATTCTGTCATAGTGAGGCATGTGGAGGTTACTTTTCCTCTAGGAAAACTTCTGTTAAGGTTCTTCAGTGTGGTCTCTTCTGGCCCACCCTCTCAAGGGACTCTTACACATTTTTTCAAAGCTGTTCTAGGTGTCAACAAGTAGGTTCTGTTACAAAAAGGAATCAAATGCCACTCACTCCCATCTTAGTGGTTGAAATCTTTAACTGTTGGGGAATTGATTTCATGGGTCCCTTCCCAAACTCTAGGGTATATCTTTAAATTCTTTTAGATATCGATTATGTCTCCAAATGGGTTGAGGCCATTCCTACAAAATCCAATGATCATTAAACTGTGATTAGATTTCTCAAGGAAAACATCTTCTCTAGATTTGGAATTCCTAGGGCTATCATTAGTGATCGTGGAACTCATTTTTTCAATCGTCCATTCTCATCACTCATGGAAAAGTATGGAATTTCTCAAAAAGTTTCCACTGCTTACCACCCATAGACCAATGGTCAATCTGAGTTAGCCAATAGAGAAATTAAAAAGATACTTGAGAAAACTGTTAATCCATCTAGGAAAGATTGGTCGAGAAAAATCTTATATGCTCTTTGAGCCTATCGAACCACATATAAAACCATTTTAGGAATGTCCCCATATGGGTTGGTTTATGGTAAATCATGCCATTTTCCAGTGGATATTTAACATAAGGCCTTTTGGGCAATTAAAAAAATGAATTATGACCTCTCATTGGCTGAAACAAAAAGGAAATTAGATCTTAATGAACTTGAAGAACTTAGGATGGAGGCTTATGAAAATTCAAGGATCAATAAAGCTAAAGTACAAGCCTACCAATCTAGAAATCTTAAAACCAAACACATTGAACCAGGAAAACCTATTCTTTTTTATAATTCTAAACTTCAATTACACCCAGGAAAATTGAGGTCTAGATGGTCAGGTCCATACATAGTCCATAAGGTGTACCCCCATGGGGATGTTGAAATTCAAGATCCCACCAATGGTCAAAAATTTCAAGTTAACGGTCATAGAGTCAAACCATTCATATACCATTCCAAAAACATGAATTTTATGAAGAATTATGTGAACCTACCTTAGATGATGAAAATAATTAATCGATTAGGGGTCCAAGTCAAGATAATGACACTAAACAAAGGGTTACATGGGAGGAAACCCATGGTTTTAAAGTTTCCAATAATTTTGTTGTTTTAATCAACTTTATATTTCAAATAGGATTAGTGGATCATTTTGATATAACTTTATTCTAACTCAGACCGTTGACCTGTTCTTCTCTTATGAGTATGGATGGGTATAAAAGGGGAGCACCGTATTCATCCATGTCACGCGGTGTGATACCTGAGTACTACCTTACCCAGAAATTAAAAATAAGACAATGTATCATCAATTTATTTAAAAAAACAAAAACAAAAACAAAAGGAAAACCATAAAAATGATGAGACTTGGTATTAAATAAATTTTTGTGTTTTTTTTTATGTCTGGTTTGTTCTTGTTTTTATGGTTTAGGGACTATTTTTTGGTGATACATATTCAATCAAGGAGGTTCCTACATCTCTCATAAGAACAAAGTGTTATTTGGGAGCACCACAATCATCATTATGAAGCCACCAGGTGAACTTTTTTCATGCCCTTTCCAACTCATTCCCCCCCACCCACTTTCTCCTCTCTTTTCTTTTTACGAAACTAGGGACAGTTTCATTCTAAGTTGGGGGTGTGGAAACAAAATTTTTGTTAAAAAAACAAAAAAAAAAGAAGTAAAATTCTTTTATCATTCATATATTAACATCTTTTCTCACATTAAAACTACATAGAAAATAATTTTTATTTCATTGACTCTTAATTTAATTCATGATTAAGTTTACAAGCATTTATTTTGGAAGTTTGGTTGTCCAATGAGAATTTTCATCATTTTTATTTTGATCTATTAAATCAAAATGCTACAATGCACATCCTCTAGATTTTGGGGTACTAATTTTAATTCTAGGGGTCCCATAATAAATAGCATAGGTTGGTTTTATTTTTATGAATAATATGAGTATTCAAAAAAAATAAAAAAAATAAAAAATTGTGTGTAGAGAAATGGATTGATAAAATGCGAGGCTTTCGGCACTTGGGGATCATGACTCCGAATTTGTCTAGCCCTGATTTTTTCACTCTATCTCTATTTATGGTAATATGACTTTGTTTTTTTATCAAGTTAACTCAAGATGATTCCTGAGTATGTGGGCTTCACTTGGTGCCCTAAGGCCTTTGAGTCTGGGAGTCATCGGCAAAGTCTTGCTACATGGGTTAAATTGATTAACTGCAATCTCATTTACTATGGAAATATTTCAAAAAAAGCCAAAAAAAGAAGGAATGAAGAGTACTCATATTAGTATTAAATGTGATTCCACCTAGAGCTTCCATGATTTCCCCCTTGAATGAAAATGAACCCCCATATCTATTGTGATTCACAACACATCATTTCACCTAATTGAGTTGGATGAAATATGATGATGGATTTGATCAAAATAATGGGATTGGGATTGGGATCTGATTTTAAATTTATCATGTTTTAAATTATTTTGAGAGGTTATAAAGATATATTTGTGTGTATTTTACATTATGAGCACTATTTGTTATAATGTGTTTGAAAACAAAACAATTCAAATATAATGTTCCAATTATTTGCTCGGGACTAGAAAATCTCAAGTTAGGGGGTTTTATTAGACAATAAAATCACATATGTTAATTAAATTTTAATGGTATTAAATTTTCATTTTTGATCTTATGGGCCTAAGTTAGTGGATTTTAATTTTGAACATCCATTCTCGTCATTTGTGCACTTCATGCCTAATGTACACCAATTTAGGCCCAATGATTCATCTGATTTTAAGGAATGTAATTATCCATATTTTAATTTTATATTTTGGTAAATTTATATAAACTTTAATATTAACATTTTTCATTCAGGTATAAATGGAGGATTCATAAAGGATGATGGTGATATTTGGCGATGAAAGGAAACAATTCTGGAGAAGACATATTGGACATCATCCCACTGATGAGAATGTGGGGACAAAATTATTGTCCCAATAAATCCCAAATTTCATGGGATGCTAGAAGACATGTATATGAACAACTCATTATTCAGTAGTCAGTGCTAATTATGCATCCATGGTGGTTATTAAGGCAGCCCAAAGGGAAGATCAAAATCTGGTCCAGAATCTGCGGCCCAGAATTTTATCCCACTAAAGCGGCCATAACTCCCGATCCACAACTCCAAATAGGCCCAAATTTTACAAAAATCTATAAGACATAAGTATACACAAAATAATCTTCTATGATCCACCGAGATTCGGTGATATTCTTTCCCATAAAGGACGATCTTTTTAGGGGATACAAGGAGGATAAAAAAGTCAAGGAGGGGATCAATTTATCCACTACTTTCTACCACCCTAAGGCCTAAATTAATTTAATATTTGGGAATACATTGATTGAGTCTCGGTCTAAGGCTTCCAAATTGCCTATTTAAGGTAGTGGTGGTGAGGTGGAATGGATCTCTTTCTTTTTTTTAATGTTATTATTCCAAAGTTCCATTGTAATATTTTCAATTTCCATGTAAGTTTCTTTTTGTATTTCTATGTTCTTAATCAACATATTTCTCTCATATTATTCTCATTTTATCTCATTAAAACTCACAAAGAACAGTTATATATCTGTGTTATGGTGAATTAGTTCACACATAGGTGTTAATTTCGTTCACACACACGGAGGAGTGCTCGTTATTTCCGCGATTTTAATTTCTTCAATCCAATTATTATAAGACATCTTCTGCCCACCATTGAGAGTATACAATAAATAGAGGGATAACCCTTTAATGGGTTGATCGTATGATGATGAAAATTCTGGATTTAATGTTATTTTAAGAACCAATTGTTGTTAATTGGATAATTAATTCAAGACTTCCATTCTTCAATTATTTATACTCTTCATCTTCACTGTGTTTAAGGAAGCTAAATCCAAGTACTAAAATGACCATACACATTGGAGAGATCATGAATTTGGTTCTATAAGAGTTTAGGGTATTATTAATTTATTTTAGTTAGCATAAAACCATAAAATGATGAAGTTAGTGTTATTTTGAAGAATGGATTCATCAAGAATTAATAAAACCAAAATTTTTTAAAGAAGTAAAATTCATTCAATTCACCCAAATCTTAATCCTAAGATCAACCCATTTTCATTAAATTGAATTCACTTAGGTTTATTAGTGTTCTTTAAAACCATATAAAATCAAAACCAATTTGTACACTTCATTTCCAAAAATCCATCTCATAGGTTGTGCATCTTAGGTATCTTCTTAGGTCTCAGTGGATTCGACAATCCAAGCTAGATTACAAGGACCGTTCTACCTTCAGCTCTTAGGTAAATTTGAGCGTGAATCAGAGGCTTTTCTCAAGCCTTCAATGGTATCTATAGGTATTCCCAATAGTGATTAGCGTAAGTTCCTATTTGAGTAAGGGAGACTCACCCTTTTTTTATTAAATTAGGGGGTTGGGTGAATGAATTGCATAGCTGTTATTTATTTTAAACAGTAGATGGACTTAAGTCTCACTTTTCCCCTTTAATTACCTCTATTTAGGTGTTAAAAAACTACCTAGAACATTTTGTAGGGATTGAGTGAAGTACTAGGGATATCAAAGCAGCAATTAGCATTCAGGAAAATTCATCCATACAAATGAAGACCCCAAGGGATTATTTATAGGAAAATATAGTTCCTTGGGTGAAGGTGTCCTTTCACCCAAGTAGGCCACATGCAGGCCTCATGCGTAGAGGATTGCGCCAAGATAGTTCTTGGGGGTATCTTGGGCGAACTGCTCTTTTGGGGCTTTGCGATTCTTAGATTTCCTCATATACTTTATCCTCATTTTTCTAAGGTATTTTCCTTTGTTTCCTTTCCATCCATGTGATAAAACAGAGTGTCAACACTCAATTAAGAATAATATTCAATAGATTTTATTTACATAAATGGAAATAATCTAACAAAATCATTGAAAATTTCTTAAGAGAAATACCCTTTTTACTTTGAAATCATTTATTTAAAAATTCATGCAATTATAAAAAAAAAATATCTTTGGAAATAACATTATAAAATTTTATAGGATTCCTAAAAACATTAAGGTATCAAGAAATCAGGAAAATATGCTCATTTCATATAAGTTAAAAAACATTTATTTTAAATTTTTAAAAAAGAAACATTTAAAAGAGTGTTTTTAAAATAAATTATGAGCATTAACCAAATGAATAAATTATGTGTATTAGTTATAAATCCACATAAAATAAGTTTAAATATAACTTAAGATAATAAAAATTCATTTTACAGATAATCATAGCATGAAAAAATCATTGGAGTAGATATTTAACCCAAATAATGGAAATTGGGTTAAGAAATCTCTTACCACTATGAAAATAGTCGAGCCGTATGCTCCATAAAATTAATGGTCATAAAATGAAACTTTTAATAATATAAAGATAAAGATATTAATGATATTATATATAAAATTTCATCATACATACACCACACACAAGAAATAAGTGGTGAATAAGGCATATCTCACAGAAATAAAAGTGAGATAAGAAAAAAACCTTACCTCAGGTTCAGCTTCCTTCAAATGTATATGAACATACTATATAGTGGTTTTAAAGATATTATTAACTTATAAAAGAATATTATTAATATTTATTATATCATATATTATCCCCTTATAACATTTTACCTCTCATTTTTCAGTGATATTCCATTATTACCCTTGTTTCGGGTGTTAACTACTTCATTTTCCTGTGCATATTTTTTCATGTAAGTCCTGGTTTTAGTGTATAAGATATAGTCAATTCATCTAAAGAATTATATTAAGGTCATAGATATCATATTTATTCATTATATACATTTTTATAAATATTCTTGAATGTTGAACATAGAAAACGAGTTACCCCACTATGTAGAGATGGTAAGTTGTACACTACTGGAAAATGCATCTATACCCACACACCTATACCCACAGTTTAGAGAAACCATGGGGATAGATTTTATAGCTAAATATATGATCATAGTTTTATTATAATCATGGATATATGTTGAGTTATACCCACTATTTAAAATAAATTGTGGGTATAACTTCCCCTGAATCCTCAATTCCATCACGCCCAACCCCCACGTGAACCCTCTCTTCTCCCTCGCCAACCCTCTTCTCTCCTTAATTCCTATATCATCAATTGTTATAATCCCCCATGTAAACACTCTCCTATCCCCCATAAACCCTCTTCTCCCCTAATTCCTCTACAATCCATCATACTCATCCCACTCAAAGTCGAAACCCTTCCTCGATGCTCCGCTTCCTTCTAATTTCGTTGTTCCAGCTTCGGATTTCGTCCTCCCTGTTAACACTAAAATCATTAGTGTTTTATGGTGTGATATTCATGGTTTATGGTTGGATTGACAAGTTTTGGTCTCCACTTCATTTTTTCCTATTTCCTTATGGGTTTATCCTTCCCTATTTTCATGTTTGGTTTGGTCGAACCCTAGTTCAAGGGGTTAACCCAATTTTTGTGGTTTCTTTGGTGTTTAGGGTTCATGGTTGTTTCTTATTGGTTTTTTGTCCATCCACCATCATAGGTGATGAATTTTAGATCATTTTTCATTAATTCGAAGTAGGTTTTCCCATGCCGTAACTTTTAATTTTGAAATTGTTGATTCCTTAGTGTTTTGAACATATGTTTTAATTATTAAATTGTAGTTTTAATTAAGGTTATTTGATTTCAATGGTAAAAAATTTTTATTTTTCTTAGATTTATTTGAAATAAAAAGTTTTAACTATTTTAAGGGTTAGTCCAAAACTGATTTTGTGTGACTAGTCACACAGTGCCTTTATGAGATTTCTCAAATGGCCTTTGAAAATAGTATTTGAAATTTACATATATGTTTAGGATTTTAAGTGATTTATAAAAGTTATCACTTGGAATTTCATGTGATACTTGAAATTACATCTATTGTAAAAATATTTCAATAATTTTTTTGAATGAAATGTAAGGGTTTCAAATGGTTTGACCCCATTTAGGTTATGAATTAAATTAAAGGGTGATGTTTGAAACATATAGGTTTTGGGATAAATGTTCATTTACTAATTTTTTTGGATAACCAGAGTGTTTTAAATGGATTTAAATATGTTTTCAAATGGTTGGTTTTTAAGAGATTTTTGAAATGGGATTTTCAATCATTTAAAGAAATGGGTAAAGTAACTCAAAACCATGACTGATATGTTTTTAATGGATCGTTATGCACTTTAAGTGATTTTTTGAAGTGTATGAGACCCTCATTAAACCCATGTTACTATTGTAACCTTTAACTATTTTTACATGGTAGTTATACATATTATGAGATAACCAGGTTTTTGATCTTTGATTATCCAATTAGTGTCTCTAACTGCAATTAGTTGTTGAGTTTTGACTGTTTCTATTTATTAACACCATAATTTCAACCCTTAATCATATTTATAATTTAAAATGTTTTTTATTTTATATAAATTTATATAAATTTGATTTTTTCTTTGATCTATGATATTCTATTTCATCACATATTTCAAAACAATAAATGCCTTCTGTCTTCAAATAGACTCACTATCCAATCATCAAAAGACCCTTTTAACGAAAAGAAAATATGCTAATAAATTTTTCGAAACTACTATAATCTCTTGAAGGTTTTATTTTTTTCAATGAATGAATACTTTATTTATAATATTATAAATTGTCATTTAATATTGTATACTATTATACACTATCATTTTTTTAATGTCTAATGTTAAAAAATGTCATTTAATACTGTATACTGTTATACACTATCATTTTTTTAATGTCTACTGTTATAAACGATCATTTAATATTGTCTAATATTATAAACTATCATTTAATAATCTCTACTATTATAAACTACCTATTTAATGTTCTTTATACTGTTATACATTATCATTTTTTAAATACTTGGTGTTGTTGATATTTATTAATTTCAATGGAGGATTTGTCCAGTTATTTTTCTAGATGTGATAGCTAATAAATCATATACTATCATTTTTTTAATAATTAATTGATTTATTATCTATTCCATATATCGAAATGTATATGAATAAATGGTCATGTCCTTGATATGTTAGTTATTGCATATACTATTTTATATCACTGAAATGTATAGGAATATACCCAAATTTGGGTATATTTCCAAGTACTTGATCTTATAAATAAATATTTCAAATTCAAAACCCAATGTAAAAAATGAATGGTTGTTTGGTTTCTCTTAAAATATTGTTTGTTTCCATTATAATTTTTTAGAAATTAAATATTGATATAATTTATAAATTTTAAAATACATTTTATTTTTTATAAGTTTAAAAAATAATGTCGTAGTATACTCTGCATATGAATTCCATGCAGCCTACTATTTCATGTTATCATTTTTGGATGTTTGAGTATATTTAGGTCAATTATTTCAATAGGATTTTTTATGTGTTATTTTTTCTATAATCCTATTAATATTTTTTTGAATTTTACGGACACCATATTATGGGTGCTTCTATTTTGTTTCCCAATAATAAAATGATTGAAGGAGTAGTGTTTTATTTAGAATCTATTTTATTTATGATGGATCGACTTATGTGATATTTGTGGTTTCCTATTCACTGTTCATTTAATTTTCGATCATTGAAACTAAACCCTAACTCATTTTGGGGGGTCTTCTTTGGGTTGATTTTTTATTTTTAGGGTTCTTGGGTCCCGTTGAGGCCATTTATAGCCCTCTCCATCAAGGGCGGTGGGTTCGACATGGGTTTAGAGTATGTTTTGTTCTGTTTCAATTCTTTTCCATTTTTTTAATTTAGGGGGTTTTGGGGTTTTGAGTTTTTAGTGTTTTTCTAGAGTATTTTGGACCTGATGTTGTAGTTTTAGGTTTCATTGTCAAAGGAGATTTTCACATGTATGCATAGGTAGGAATATATATATATAAGATCCCCCACACATATATATTCACTCATTGTGGTATGAATATATATATTGGGTCTAGGTGTGATTATGTATATATATGAAAAATGCATACATTTGTAAGGTAAAGGGGTATATGCAAGTATAGGAATATATGTAAGGATCCCCTTATATATATTTGGACATTAAAATATGTACATAGGTTCTAGGTTTCTTTATATATATGAAAAAGTTCATATGTGTGCAAGTGGTAAAGGGAATATTTGTGTTGTTGTCATCATAAGTAGAGTATTTTAAGTTTGAGATAGGTTCCCTTAGGTATTGGACATTAAATTTAATGAATCATTGATTGCTTATATTTCACGCCATATTTTTTTACTAAATAGTGATATATATTTCATAGAATAATTTTCCAAAATAGACTCAAAGAAAACAAAAATAACCTATATAAAATTGAGCTACATTGAATTATACTAAATTTAATAAAATAATACATAATATAAGTAGGAAAAACCAAAACAATATAAATTTTATTTACCTATAAAGAGTAAAACTAAACATTCCTAAATGATTCTAGGATAAATTAAATTAGCCTATACCGAATAGATTAATTAAAAATAACCATATCTAAAACAAATCCTATAATTTTGTACTGAAGTGAATCATACATAATCAGTATAATATAGTTAGAACTCTCTTGGTCTTCCTCAATTAGGATTGCATCAAACATAATGATCCAAGATAAACCATAAGAAACCAAACCAAATAATATTAAGAAGAGTAAACCCAAAATGGGTTGAACAAAATAAAGTGGAACCATACAAACCAATAATGGATAGATAAAACCAAATAAAAAATAGAATTAAACATTTTTTAAAAAACATTCACAAACTAACTGAACCTTACTAGTATAAATGTAAATTAGATCAACCAAAATAGACCTATAATGATCAAAATTAAGAGAATAGAATTCAAATAGAAAATAATTGGATGAAACTAAATTAAATTAATTCAAACTAATATAACTTGAACTAATATGATATTAAAAATGATGAATAAAATTATACCAAATATAATGAATTCAAACCAATATGAACACAACCAACATGAACTAAACTGAACTAAACCAAATGGATATGAACTAAATATCATCAAATTGAATCGATTAGAACCCAAATGAATGAAATTTTCCAATATAATATAAATAAAAACAAGACAAACTAAATATAATTAAAATATCCCAAAAAACTTATATCAAACAAAAATGAACCAACATTTCCAAGTTTATGATAATTCAATACAAACTAAAATGAATGGAAAAAAAACTAAAACGAACCATACATTAAAAATATATAACTAAAACAAAACATAAATAAATTTAATTAAACATAATCAATTGGAATTGGTATGAAATAAATAAAACAAAATTGAAGTGTACCAAACTAAAGTAATGTGACTAGACCAAACAAAAATAACCAGTATCAAAAAAATTAAACTATACATAATATAACCAAAAAAATAGATACTACCTAAACAAAAACAAAAAAATGGATGGAACCACATCCTCTTGAACTAATATAATATGTTTCTCCCTTGGTTTTAGGAACATTTTTGACCCATGGCATGTGTTGGTTCTTATATGTTGGGCGGTGACTTGTATAGTTAGAGGAGACAGGTATGTTGTAGTTTAGTTTTTATTTTATTTTCTTTATCACATCAGTCACTTAGGTATTTTACTTATTTATAAAGAAGGATGGTAGTTATATTCTGTGAAGGGGGCCTGAAGGAAATTGGAGGCAGCTATGCGGTTTTCTTTGCAGGGGAGAGAGATCAAGGTAGTGGAGGGATTAATTAGTGTGTTTCATTTTTTCTACATTTATACTATGTTTCTTCAGTTTATTTTTATTTTCCTTCATCATGGACATCTGATGTATGGATGGGTCATTCCAAAATTTGAAACACCTCTGTTTGGATCGTACAATTCGATTGAAAATTTCTTTTTTATTTTTATTCATACAAGGGATAATTCCCTTCCCCAAAGAAAAGAGATCAAGGTGGTCTAAAGTGATGTAGCCTAAGGGCATCCACTTGGACAAAAACATTACATTCTTGTGGTAACTACCCCATGTTTGTAAAGACCCCTAAATTTCAAGGAAATTTTTTTTCTTAAATTCTTTGGGATTTTATGAGTACGCAGTTTCGGACGACACCAGATTCCGAGGCCCGGTGTTCTCGTAATTATTTTCCAAAGTTTAGCTCAGGTACATTCAATGAACGAACGAGTGGGATTTTTCTAACTTTTGAACTGGTGCTTAGAATCGAAATCCTAGGGCACCAATGAAATCGCAGTGCCGGTATTTTCTTAAGAATTCTTCTTTTGGAGTTTTGTTTGCATGAGAAGAGTTGTTAAAAAATGAGGATTAAGTGTAAAGTGAAATATAATTGTGTTACAATTTTATTTCACTTCTAAGTGGTTTAATCCCATGTGTTGGAGTTGGGGTGGGACTCACTTGATCCTAAACTCCTATTGATAGGATATTAGTGAGGTGGGGCTCACACGATCCCCACCCCTTCAAATTCCCCTTAAACTCCTTTTAAACCTCCTTTGCTGTTTTTAATGAAGTGGCTCCTCCTCTTCCACATTATTAATGTTTCCAACTTCACTCCATTTAATTTTGACAACTCAAGATTAATTAAATTAAGTGAATTCAACTTTTAAATTTTGAAAAATGTTGGCATAAGTAATAAAATAAGGCAAAAGACTTTTTTTATTTTTGGTTTTTTCGTTGTGTCGAGATTTTGGAGAGAATACTCTAAGTCTTGAAGAACTTCATCTTCTACATTGAAGAACGCTGAGACTTCGACGAAGAACGTCGTCACGCCGTTCCATCTTCTCTCTGTGTCAAAGAAAGGGAGACACTGCTTCCTCCTCGGACGTTCTCCATCGACGTAAACGGAGCCTCACCCCACGACGCCGTCTTCCGCGACGCAAGATTTTGCGATCTTCTTTGAGGTAGGGGTTGATTTTACGTTCAAGATTAAATTGACGTTCTTCATTAACTTTTGGCCGCCTGTTATCAATATAACGGGAGGAGGACGGACCGCACGAACACGGCCGAACCTCCTCCCCTTTTTGTTGATGATTTTCTTCGTGTCTTGAAACAAAGGCGGTGTCGTTGCACCGCACGAGGTCGAGAGAACCGTGGCCGGAGCGGGCTGCGGTGGAGGAGTGCGGCGCCGTCGCGCCACACGGGTGAGGTCGAAAGAGGTCGCGGTCGGAGCCGGGCTGCGGCGGGAGGAGCGCGGCGCCATCGCGCCTCGCCGGAGCACCAGGAGGCCGCGGCCGGGGCGGGCTGCGGTGGAGGGGCGCGGCGCCGTTGCACCGTTCCGGATAGAAGGAAGTCGCGGCCTTTGGCCACGATGGTTTAGCAAGGGGGCGTCCAGACATCTGTCCACCGGTGCTCCAGGAGGCGGGACCGGTGGGTCCCGCAGAAACTCTCCGGCCGGCCATTATGGCCGGCCAATTCGGAAAGTCCAGGGGTTGTAACCCCCATCCATCACACCTAGGGCGGACCCCACAGGGGTCCCCCGTTTCAGAAATCAGGGGGGCGGTGCCCCACCTTTTTCCGGGCTGCCCGCGCTGGGTCGGACCGCCCGCGTTAGGCCGGACCGCCCGCGTTGGTCCAGACCGCCCGCGCGGGGCCAGACCCCGGCGCCAGGCCGGGCCGCGCCCAACCGGGCCAGACCCGGTTCGGGTCAACCCAGTTTGGGCCGACCCAAGGGGTATTGGGCCGGGTCGGACCAGGCCCAAACCCCCTGTTTTCAGACAGATCCGTTCAAACGCCCATATCTTGGGCTATGGACCTCCGATCGACGCACCGTCAGTTGTGTTGGGATCCTTAGATCGAGATGGTCGTTTAGGTATATTACACTGAGGGTTTTGGAGAACTTTGGGTACGTCCGGGTTGGTTTGATCACGAAACGAACCGGGCCCTTGGAGCGGAAACGAATATAACTTGAGCTCCGGACGTCCGATTGACGTGTCGTCGACTTTGTTGGATTCCTCTTAGTGAGATGGTTCTTTTGGATTACTCCTCTCAAGGTTTGAACATAACTGGAGTATGGCCAGGTCGGTTTTAGCGTAAAAACCAACCGGGCCCCTAGGACGAAAAAGCCAATAACTCTCAGACCGGGCGTCTGATTGACGCGCCGTCTGTCACGTTGAGTTCCTTTTGACGAGACGGAACTTTGTGATACATCAAATCAGGGCTTCGTGACAGTTGATGTATCAACCCCTTGGCTCGTGGAGCGGACCCTCCCGGAAATGAGTGTGTTGTGTGAGGGAACCCTAGAGCTGGCTGCGACTGCGAAGAAGATGACGACTTCCGTACAAGGATCCTCAGTGGGTTTGACGTGGACGACTACCGTACTGGGATCCTCCATGGGTTCGACGTGGACGAATACTGTACTGGGATCCTCTGTAGGTTCAACGAGGATGACTACCATACTGGGATCCTACGTGGGTTTGACGATGACGACTACCGTACTGGGATCCTCCGTGGGTTCGACGACGACGTCTACTGTGCTGGGATCCTTTGTGGGTTCGACGACAATGACTTCTATGCTAGGATCTTCCGTGGGTTCGACGACGACGACATATGTACTTGGAACCTATGTGGGTTCGCTAGAGGAGTTGATTGAGAGGCTACATCAATCATCTCCACCTCTCTTCGTGAATAGTATACCTATGTGAGCTGAGTCTTGACTTTCAATCATTATCTTAGATATGATTGAATTGTTTTCCTGTGTGGATTTGGATGTACTTTCCTTTGTGGATTGAGTTATACTTTCCTCTGTGGATTGGGTTGTACTTGAGATCGTGAGTTGGAGCAGAACTGGAATTTATGACTTAGGTACATGTATGGGAATATACCTAAGTAGTGTTGGTTAATACTTGTATTCGTATCTTTCCTTGTGGTTTAACCTTTATGGATTATGGGAGACTTTAGGGAGTCTCGGGGTCCCTACTGAGTATCGTATACTCACCCCTACATGGGCTATGCCCGCACTAAGTTGTGTTGGATGCAGACGACGGACAGCGCTGATCATGGTTGAGACTTGAAGAGCAAGACGGTACCCGGAGGTGGTCTATCAGGTGGGACGTACACGGAGAGGATGGCCGGACTCGAGGATCCGAAGAGACTGACGGTACCCACCCTTCAGGTGGGAGTTCCTAGAGGACATCCTGGTGGTTTCTGATTTGTCTTTCAGTTGTTGTACTTTACTTTTCAGTTGTACTACACTTCAGTTGGGTTTGTATACTGGCCCATTTACTTTCCAGCACTTACTTATATTTTTAGTTTACTTAGTGTTTACTTCATTTTGCATACTCTGTGGTGTTTGTTCTCTTTATAAAGACAATTCCTTCCCTATTATCAGGATTTATGCCTTTGGTGCTAGTCGCCAGCCTCTGGCCTATAGGAGGTGGGCTTGGGGTAGTCACAGCACGGGCCCCGAGGACGGGTTGTGACAAATTGGTATCAGAGGAGTTCGGTTCTACCACAGAAATCAGGACTCTAATCTTTCTTCAATGTGAAGCAATAGTGTTAAGGGTATTGAGTGTGGTTATCAGTCCAGTTTTGGTGCGACAACCGACGTATCCATACACCAGGACCCTGACTTTTGATTTTCAACTCAGTGCGCGAAAACATTGATTTCATGTGTGTTTCAAAAGTTTTCTTTGTGAATACTTTGTGTCAACTCACCAGGTATACTGTATTAACCATGGAACACCTGTTTCTTTTCAAGATGGCCCCACGACGGCATCCAGCTAGGGTTCTGAGCTCTGTGCGAGATGGCAGCCCACCGAGTGACGAGGCCTCGGTGCAGGGCCCCATTATAGCGGAGGCACCGGCATTACCTTTACCCGCCGAGCCACCGATGCCACCAGCCCCAGCAACTGAGAGTACACGTTGCCTGAGTGCACTGCACGAGTTTCAGCGTCAGAGACCGCCTAGGTTCTGCGGGGAGATGGACCCTCAGATAGCCGAGGATTGGCTGGAGGCTGTTGTTCGAGTTTTCAGATTAGTAGGGACACCAGCTGACCTCATGGTGATCCTTGCGGTGAATCTCCTGCACGCAGCAGCAGGTAGATGGTGGAGCCTGATGCTCCAAGTGCACGATGAGGCATATCTTCTTCGGACGGACTTCGAGAGCCTCTTCTTCTCGGAGTTCATTCCAGCCACCCTCCGTGTGGTGCGCATTCAGGAGATACTACAGCTGCGGCAGGGCAGCATGACGGTAGGCCAGTACTCGGCGAGATTTACTGATCTCTCACGCTACTCCACAGACATGGTACAGGACCCATTCTTCTAGTCCTAGACCTTCGAGCAGGGACTAAGGAATGAGATCAGGCCTTCGATGATCTCCCTCAACATCCCGACACAGGCGGGGGTGCTAGAGAGAGCCCTTCTAGGGGAGAGTTTTCTCGCTGAGCAGTCACCAGCGGTGAGACCCTCCGCAGGACGACCTGCAGCGGAGTCTTCTACAGTCGGAAGTAGACAGATGACGTAGAGGACCAAGAGGTCCAGACCATCAGATGAGAAGTCTCAGGAAACAGGTATGTTTGTTCGGGGCACACGAAACAGAGCCAGTCACACGAGGAGCAGACAGTGCTATGCATGCGGCGGGCAGGGTCACATGGCTCGAGACTGCCCGACCCGCCCTACAGATGAGCAGCAGGTGGTAGAGGGACCTCCTAGGCATAGGTTCGACCGTGGTGGTACACAGGGAATAGGAGGACGAGGCAGAGGAGCTGGCCGAGCAGCGGGTGGTGGGTGACGCTTTGAGGCCCTACCACCACCACCACCACCAGGAAGACCAGCCCGACTGTAGGGAACGGGTGGACAAGGGAGAGCTCAGCTTCAAGCAGCTGAGGCTTACGACCATGGAGCTCCAGGAGAAGATGGACAGGAGAAGAACTAGATCCAGACATTGAGGCTTTTGTTCATAATGCTTCTAGCTTTGATGATGTTTTTTTTGTGGATGCTTTGTGTCTTTATACCTTGAGTTACAGTAATAAAAGACATTTATTCTTGTGACGTTTTCTTCCCTTTACTTTTTATATAGTTGATACTGAGAGGTTTTGGTTAAAACCGTTTACTTGACCCTCACTTTCGAGATTCCTGCTAGAAGAGACCTAGTGACCACACACTGTTGCCGATAGTGTGACTCGACCCCTAGAGGCGAGAGTAGCAGTTAGATATTTTGGTAGTAGCATCAAGGCCTTACGACGTTGTCCATGGCATGAAACGGTACCATTCATGTTAGGACTGACTGTATTAGTCAAAGAATGCGGTTCATCCAGGGGATGAGACCAGATTTCTCTTTCGTCAGAGGAGGAATCTCAGTAGCTCTTGTGAATAGTAGATGAAGAAGTGTGGAGATGAGTTCTTATTAATGGCTAGTCTCTCCCATTGTTCGTCGAGCGAATGGTTTACAGTTCTCACTAACTCAATAGTCTTAGGTGTATCTTCTCTCATAAGGACATGAGCCTGAGATAGTGGTGATGGCTTGAGTTCCTCCAGGACTATGACATTGAGATAGTTTATACTCCTGAGAAGGGGAACGTTGTAGCAGATGCTCTTAGTAGGAGATCGGGAATTCAGCTGTTAGGAGTGGTGAGACAACAGCTGGCCGCGTTTTCAGATATTCTTTGTGGATAGTGTCGGAGTGAGTACTTGTAGAACCAGAGATGGTTCAGGCTATGATGGAGAAGGTGCAGATCATCCAGAAGCAGATGAGGACAGCTCAGAGCCGACAGAAGTCCTATGCTGACAGGAGGTGGAGACCACTAGAGTTCAAGGATGGCGACCACATTTTCTTACGGGTCTCACCTCGATGTGGATTAAGGAGATTTGACCGGGGCGGCAAGTTATCTCTGCGCTTCATCAGACCATTTCAGGTTCTCAACAGGATAGGCGAGGTGGCTTATCGTCTAGCTCTTCCACCTCAGTTGCACCGGGTGCACGACGTCTTCCACGTATCTCAGCTGAGGAGATATGTTCACGATCTGACGCATATCACCGACCATGGGGAGATGGACATCGATGATGGGGAAACTTTTGTGGAGGTCCCGGTGGAGATCGAGGTTCGACAGGAGTGGGTTCTATATGGGCGGCCGATTCCTCTTGTGCGCATCAGATGGCAGCACGGGAACCTCCAGGAGAGCACATGGGAGCGGGAGGCTTAGATGCGTGCTCAGTACCCTCATTTGTTTCCCCTAGTTTATGTTGTATCTTTACGGGGATGTAAATCCCTGAGGTGGGAGTAATGTAAAGACTCGTAAATTTCAAGCAAAATTTTTTTCTTAAAATCTTTGGGATTTTACGAGTACGCAGTTTCTGATGGAACCTGATTCCGAGGCCCGGTGTGCCCGGAATAATTTTCCAAAGTTTAGCTCGGGTACGTTCAGTGAACAAACGAGTGGGTTTTTTCTAACTTTTGAATCAGTTCTCGGAATCAAAATCTGAGGGCACCGATGAAACCGCAGCTCTGGTATTTGCTGAAGAAGACTTCTTCTGGAGTTGCGTTTGCGCGAGAAGAGTTGTTAAAAAATGAGGATTAAGTGTAAAGTGAAATATAATTATGTTACAATTTTATTTCACTTCTAAGTGGTTTAATCCCATGTGTGGGAGTTGGGGTGGGACCCACTTGATCCTAAACTCCTATTGATAGGATATTAGTGAGGTGGGTCCCACATGAGCTCCGCCCCTTCAAATTCCCCTTAAACTCCTTTTAAACCTCCTTTGTTATTTTTAATGATGTGGCTCCTCCTCTTCCACATTATTAATGTTTCCAACTTAACTACATTTAATTTTGACAACTCAAGATTAATTAAATTAAGTGAATTCAACTTTTGAATTTTGAAAAATGTTGGCATGATTAATAAAATAAGGCAAAAGCCTTATTTTATTTTTGGTTGTTTCGTTGTGTGGAGATTTTGGAGAGAATACTCCAAGTCTTGAAGAACTTCATCTTATACGTTGAAGAACGCCGAGACTTCGACGAAGAACGTCGTCACGCCGTTCCATCTTCTCTCCGTGTCAATGAAAAGGAGACGCTGCTTCCTCCTCGAACGTTCTCCATCGACGTAAATGGAGCCTCACCCCGCGACGTCATCTTCCGCAACGCAAGCTTCCGCGATCTTCTTTGAGGTAGGGGTTGATTTTACGTTCGAGGTTAAATTGACATTCTTCGTTAACTTTTGGCCTCCTGTTATCAATATAACGGGAGGAGGATGGACCGCACGAACACGGCCGAACCTCCTCCCCTTTTTGTTGATGATTTTCTTCATGGCTTGAAACGGAGGCAGTGTCATTGCACCGCGCAAGGTCGAGAAAACCGCGGCCGGAGCAGGCCGCGGAGGAGGAGCGCGGCGCCGTCGCGCCACGCCGGTGAGGCCGAAAGAGGCCGCGGCCGGAACCGGGCAACGGCGGGAGGAGCGCGGCGCCGTCGCGCCGTGCTGGAGCTCCAGGAGGCCGCAGCCGGGGCAGGCCGCGGCGGAGGTGCGTCGCGTCGTCACGTCGCGCCAGACAGAAGGAAGTTGCGGCCTTTGGCCGCGGCGGTTAAGCAAGGGGGTGGCCGGACATCCGGCCGCCGGCACTCCAGGAGGCGGGACCGGTGGGTCCTGCGGCGGCTCTCTGGCTGGCCATTATGGTTGGCCGATTCGGGAAGTCCGGGGGTTGTAACCCCCAGCCAGCACACCTAGGGCGGACCGCCTGCGCTGGGCCGGACCACCCGACCGCCCGTGCTGGGCCGGACCGCCTGCGCTGGGCCGGACCGCCCGCGCGGGGCCGGACCGCTCGTGCCGGGCCGGACCGCCCGCGCCGGGCCGGAACGCCCGCGCCGGGCCGGACCGCCCGCGCCGGGCCGGACCGCCCGCGCCGGGCCGGACCGCCCGCGCCGGGCCGGACTGCCCGCGCCGGGTCGGGTCGCCCGCGCCTGGCCGGACCCCCTTGTCGGGACGGGCCACGCCGCGCCGGCTGGGCCGGGTCGAGCCATGCCCAACCGGGCCGGACCCGGACTCGAGTCGGGTCGACCCGGTTCGGGCCGACCCAGGGGGTATTGGGTCGGGTCGGACCGGGCCCAAACCCCCTATTTTCGGACAGATATGTTCAAACGCTCATATCTTGGGCTACAGACCTTCAATCGATGCACCGTCAGTTGCGTTGGGATCCTTGGATTGAGACGGTCGTTTTGGTAAATTACACTCAGGGTTTCGGAGAACTTTGGGTATGACCGGGTTGGTTCGAACACAAAACCAACCGGGACCTCGGAGTGGAAACACATATAACTTGAGCTCCAGACGTTCGATTGACGTGCCGTCGAATTTTTTGGATTCCTCTTAGTGAGACGGTTCTTTTGGATTACTCCGCTCGAGGTTTGGACATAGTTGTAGTACGGTCGAGTTGGTTTTAGCTTAAAAACCAACCAGGCCCCTCGGACGAAAAAGCCAATAACTCTCAGACTGGGCATCTGATTGACGCGTCGTTTGTCGCGTTGAGTTCCTTTTGACGAGATGAAACTTTGTGATACATCAACTCGGGACTTCGTGACAGTTGATGTATCGACCCCTTGGCTCGTGGAGCGGACCCTCCCGGAAACGAGCGTGTTGTGTGCAAGAACCCTAAAGCTGGCTGCGACTGCGAAGAAGATGATACTTCCGTACAAGGATGCTCAGTGGGTTTGACATGGATGACTAACATACTGGGATCCTCTGTGGGTTCGACGTGGACGACTACCGTACTGGGATCCTCCGTGGGTTCGATGAGGATGACTACCGTACTGGGATCCTCCGTGGGTTCGACAACGACGACTACCATACTGGGATCCTCCGTGGGTTCGACGACGACGTCTACCGTGTTGGGATCTTCCGGGGGTTCGACGACGATAACTTATGTGCTGGGATCCTCCACGGGTTCGATGACGATGACTTCTATACTTGGATCCTTCATGGGTTCGGCAGCGATGACATCTGTACTTGGAACCTACGTGGGTTCAGCATAGGAGTTGATTCAGAGGCTACATCAATCATCTCCACCTCTCTTCGTGAATAGTATACCTGTATGAGATGAGTCTTGACTTTCAATCATTATCTTAGATATGATTGACTTGCTTTCCTATGTGGATTTGGACATACTTTCCTGTGTGGATTGAATTATACTTTCCTGTGTGGACTAGGTTGTACTTGAGCTCGTGAGTTGGAGCAGAACTGGAATTGATGACTTAGGTATATGTATGGGCATATACCTAAATAGTGTTGGTTAATACTTGTATTCGTATCTTTCCTTGTGGTTTAAACTTTGTGGATTCTGGGAGACTTTTGGGAGTCTCGGGGTCCCTACTGAGTATCGTACATGTAACGACCTGAAATTTTGAATAAATCTTGTTTCCTAATTTTATGTGTTATTTTATTTTATTTTTATACTCAACAAAAATGTTTCATTTGATAACATGAGTATAATTAAAATGAGACTGTTGGGTTTTGACTGTTATATGACCATTGGTCAATATGACCGCTGGAAACTAAACGTTTTGATTATTGTCTCTAAATACAAGTAATCTTGGTTAATTATTATAGAAAGAAGATTCGATGGCCTCACCCAGTAGTCTTAGACCGATCGAAGCCCATCTAACAGAACTTGGGAAGGAGGTAGCACCACTGGGCTTTGCTCTGGACCAAACCCAAGCCGAACTTCATCGTGTGAAGCTAGAACGGAATCGCCTTCGCGAGAAGTTCAACCTGATAGAAATTACTACTCGTGCGATGTTGGCTGAGCCTCCCTTGGATTCTCTCACCTTAGCACACCTTACACTTAGGTCCTATGCTGGTGTGATAAGGGGCTATGTAAGGAGACCGTAACTGCCTTGTGTAACCCTTTTTTTTAAATAAAAATTTTGATTTCTTCTTATAATGAGGTTTATGAATTTTCAAATGTCCGGATAAATATAGTATGCATATTTTTGATGAATTTTAGAAAAAGGATATTTTAAAAATGTTTAGGTAAACCTTAAATAATTAAAAATGTGTAATGATTTTCAAAAAATGGTGTTCTACAATTATGTTCAGTACGAAATTTAGAGTCTAATAAGATCAACTTGATTTTTGATGAATAGTAAATTATGAATAGTGACTTTATGCTTAGGATTAGTAATGTGACCAAATGGATTAGTAATCTCACTTAATGAAAATATTAATATAATCTAGGCACCTTGATTAAGTAATGTGATTCAATAAAATGGTTAAATAACGGTTTCATAAATTATTATTCAAGTATTAGTTTTTCCGGGTGAATAGTGTTTTTTAATTAAAAATTAAATTAAAAATATTTAGAAAATTATTTTTATAAAATGGATTTCATTTTTGAACTCAGAGCATCGATATTATGTTAAGGTAATTTTTGGGGATTTTTCTGAAAAAAATGAATTTTTGGTGAATAGTGTATTTATTTAAAAAATAAATTAAAAATTTTTAGAAATTTTTTTTATAAAATGGAGTTCATTTTTGAAATCAGAGCATTGATATTTGGTTAAGGTGAAATTTTGGGATTTTTCTGAGAAAGTTGAATTTTCAGTGAATAGTAAAAATACAGTTTTAGGGTTTCGGTATGTTTAATGACATCATAACTGTGTCATGATGATTTCATGAGATATTTTAAGGGTTGGCCGACCAAAGGTGATTAAGTATTGCATGGGGGGCCCATGTGGCCTAACTCCATGGGAAATACCATGGGAGAGCACATGGTTTTGAGAAAACCACTTTTGAGGTGTCCCTTGGCCATTAATGCCTTGTCCCCTCACTTTCCCTATAAATACCAAGCCATCATCTCATCCATTTATACTCCCCACTCTCCCCCAACTAAGTTCTAGTCTCATTACCTCCCAAGGAGTCCTCCCAAGGTGCCCCCAAGCCCTCAAGGTCCCAACCTTTGAGTTTTAAGAGTTACGTTTTAAGGTAAGGGATCCGACCTCCCTCTTTCTTTTCAAGAAATCTCTTTTATGTAATTTATTTTATGATCCATGTTCTTATGTTAAAGGATGTTCTTTTATACTCCTCTTACTTCCCTTTTCATGTTCATATAATGATAGATCCCCTCTTACTCTCATTATTTCGTTTTATGAAGTTTTAAGTGGCGTCGTTAGGCTGCCGAAATTTTTGTAACCGATTCTTTCTCCCTTCTCATTTTTCAAGATCTATTTTCATGTAAAGTATTTCAAGTTCCTTTTTATTATGTTGGGGTATGATCTCTAAATTTATCATACTGATCTTTTATGATCATATTATGAGAGACCCCATTTGATCTCTTCAATTCAGTATTTTGAAGTTTTAAGTGGCGCCGTTAGGCTGCTGAATTTTTAAGTGGTTCTTTCACCTTTCTCCTTTTTCAAAGTTCTACTTTCATATCAAGTCTTTCAAGTTCCTTTTTATTATGTTGGGGTATGATATCTAAATATATCATACTGATATTTTATGTTCATATGATGAGAGACCCTATTTTATCTCTTCAATTCAGTATTTTGAAGTTTTAAGTGGCGTTGTTAGGCTGCCGAATTTTTAAGGGATGCTTTCACCCTTCTCATTTTCAAGATATATTTTTCTTGTAAAGTCTTTCATGTTCATTTTTATTATGTTGGGGTATGATATCTAAATATATCATACTGATCTTTTATGTTCATATGATGAGAGACCCTATTTGATCTCATCAATTCATTTTTGTTGAAGTTTAAGTGACACTGTTAGGCTGCCGAATTTCTAAGGGGTTCTTTCACCCTTCTCGTTTTCAAGATCTATTTTCATGTCAAGTCTTTCAAGTTCCTTTTTATTATGTTGGGGTATGATCTCTATATATATCATACTGATCATTTATGTTCATATGATGAGAGACCCTATTTGATCTCGTCAATCCGTTTTTGGAAGTTTTAAGTGACGTCGTTAGGCTGCCGAATTCTCATAAGAGAAATATTATTTTTGTCTTCCTTTCAAGTTCTTCGTTTCATATGGTATATCATTCAAATTTCATTACCATGTTCTTAAATACTATATATTCTTTTCCCCTACTGTTTTATGTATCATTTTTGAGTGGGTGACCCATGTCCACTCTCTTTTCAATGTTTTCTAAAACCATGTATCGTAGACGTTATGCTGCATAGTTTTCGTCTCAAAATGTCTCCCTCTTTATCTAAAAATTATTTTATGTTATTAAGTGAATACTCAAAGCTCTTATTTCTACAGGGGTATTCATATATATATCAAAATGTTCTATTTTAAATTCTGGGATTTACATACATGAAACCCGCTTTCCCTTTTCCGTGGGTTTTAAAGTGACATAAAGATCATGTCTTTAAAGCAGTTTTTAAAACGTTATGATTATGAAATGAAACCCATTTCTTTTATGCTATATGGGTTGTTTATGAAATTATTGATGATGATATATGTGGATCACATGATAATAAATACATGTCAATGGTGCGCCCAGATAGCGCTCCAATGCATTGGGTAAAGACTTAATCTCTAGAGATGACCTTTTAGACTGATACCTTGGTGAATAACCTTGGTAATTTTTAATGAAACCTTGGGGATGGAACTTGGTGAAACGAAATGATTTCCAATATTAAATGTTGTATCCACATCTTCAAGTTATGAAAAACGTTATTTTTATTATGATATATCTCATGATTTCTTTCCCATGCCTTAAAGTTCTTTTCATGACATTGTTGATGTATCCCAAGTTCACATGTTAAATGTTTCCCCTTATTTCCCTTACTGGGCCTTCTGCTCACCCTTTATTTTGATGTATGTCCCCAGGTTTGAGATGCAGTAATGAACCTAGGATGAACATGAGGATAATACTTTTAAGTGTTTAACAAGAATGTTTTATGTTTTCATGTTTTAAGTTCCTGGTTTCCAAGACACTAAACCTTAAAGATCCTCAGTTTTGTAAAATGTAATGAAATTTTATGTGATAAAAAGGCGGGATGCTATAGTACACTCACCCCTGCACGGGCTATGCCCGCACTACGTTGTGTTGGATGCAGACGACGGACAGCGCTGATCGTGGTTGAGGCTTGAAGAGAAGGACGGTACCCAGAGGTGGTCTATCAGGTGGGACGTACACAGAGAGGACGGCTGGACTCAATGAGCCGACTAGACTGACGGTACCCACCCTTCAGGTGGGAGTTCCTAGAGGACGTCCTGGTGGTTGCTGCTTTGTCTTTTAGTTGTTGTACTTTACTTTTCATTTGTACTGCACTTCAGTTGGGTTTGTATACTGGCCCATTTACTTTCCAGCACTTACTTGTGTTTTCATTTTACTTAGTGTTTACTTCAGTTTGTGTACTCTGGGTCATTTGTTCTCTTTATAAAGGCAATGTCTTCCCTATTATCGGGATTTACGCCTTTGGTGCTAGTCGCCTGCCCCTGGCCTATGGGAGGCGGGCTTGGGGTAGTCACGGCACGGGCCCCGAGGACGGGTTGTGACAATGTTAGAGAACACCAATAAGGGTTCCTCGGGACTACTCCCCCTAGAAAGAGAATCTACAAAAAAGTTAGCTACCCTTGGAATATGTTGAATGGAACACCCATTTGAGATCTCTAAGGCGCAAAGTCGAACAATGTATGTCAAAATCCACTGCGCCTCAACTTTCCCATATAAAGACCAAATCAACACCTCAGAGTCTGATTCCACTTCAGAACACACCAATAAGAACTTGTTGCAAAGCCTGACACCCGTGTGCAACACACGAACTTCCGCACCCAATGAACTTCTCAACCCATGAAAGCTGCTAAAAGAAAATATTACCGAACCATTCCTATCATGAACCAGACCTCCCTCGTGCATCTAACCATCCATAAAAGAATCATCTATGTTAATCTTGAATCCATTCCTCAGATGTTTCCACCTAATCTAGCATCCCTGTGTATTGGGATGAGTTATTGGCCTATTCAAGAAATAGCAGAAAAAAACCAGACACCTAAACCTTGTTACGTTCCTTATTCTGAGCCTCCCAAAGTGTCCAGAAAATCACTATATGAATGATGTTGTGGATCTTGGACTCCATGTCATGTTGCTCTGAACCCAAGAACCAACTGATGACTAACTCATGTATGGAAGTGTATGCTGCATTAAAATTACCCCATTTATCCATGTTAGACCAAAGACTTACATCTCGTTCTCTCTTGAAGAATAAGTGAACCACCGACTCCGAATGTGGGTTAGAGCAACAAAAACATCGTGAATCCAGCTGAATCCCTTTCTTTTGAACATTATCATCAGTTGGAAGGGCTTGGATTATCGCTCTCTGAATAAGAAATCCCATCTTCGTGGGGACCTCTTTACACAACAAGCGTGACCCCCACTCATCACGGTCCCCCTGACAAATCAAATGGCGATAATCGTGCCCATTGAAGTACCCAAAACTTGACTCTGTGAAACAACATCTTCCATCCTCCTATAAGAACACCAATTCTTTATATAATTCCATCTGTTCTGATCTCAGAATGGATTCAAGCAGCCTGGGATAGTGGTTATTCTCTTTAACAAACATATCCAGAGCTGGACAGTATGGGAAGAATAGTTTCTACCCAACCCAATTGTCTCTCCAAAAGTTTACATCCCCTCATCCAACCACCCAACGAGAAGACTCCTAAAGGATTTACAGGTGAAACCTCACTATTTTTTCTAATCTAGATAGTTTCCTGCTCTCCCATTCCTCCCAGTTCTTTCCATAATTCATTCTAAGAGCCTTGTCCCACATCGATTTCCCCTCCAAAAAGTCCCATGCTAGCCGACCCTGCATGGATTGCATGGAAACTAAAATATCCCTAAGGCCAACTCCACCTTCCTCCAATGGATTTTCTACCCGATACCAGGCATCCCATTGGGTCCTTCCAGAGTAATTGGCATCCCAAAGAAACTTGTTCATTAGCTTCTCCATAGAAAAAATAATCTCCTTGGGTGGAGTGATAATAGACATGACATGCATTAGTATGGAAGATATCACACTATTAATCAAATCCACCCTTCCCCCAAAGGAGAGAAACCTGTTTTTTCAATTAAGTATCCTCTCAGGCATTCTGTTAATGATATCCTCAAGGAAGACCTTTTTCACCTTTCCATTTGAAATTGGAGCCCTGAGGTATATCATAGGCAACTGCTTCCGTTGTATTCCCAAAATGTCTTGAATGGTCCAGACCCTCCTTTTTGAACATTTATTAGAAATAAAAACATTAATCTTCCTAGAATTAACCTATTGGCTGCTTAGACTACCGTAGATCAACATAAGCCACATAAAGTTAACCAGTGAAGACCTCATGTCATTCACAAAGATGATAATATCATCAGCAAATATTATATGGGAACAAGAGACATCTGAAGCTTGAGACCGATATGGACAGATCTTCTGGTCCCTCAAGTATCTACGTAAGTTTTGCGATAGATCCTCCTACATAATGAGAAACAAGGTGGGGGATAGTGGGTCCTCTTTCCACACACCATGCACACTCTTGAAAAAACCAAATCCTTACCCAAAAAGAGAGATGGTGATCCACAGAGAGGAGAAGAAACGGAAGTATAAGTCACAAACCCATTCATTAAAACCCAGTTTTCTCATCACCTAAAGTATAAAACTCCATTAAAACTTTTCATACGCCTTATCCATATCCACCTTTACAATCATGTTGGATCTGACCACCTTCTTATTCACATCCTCCAACAGTTCTTGGGCCACTCCCACTACCCCTTGAATACCTCTACCTTGGACAAAACCATGTTGTTCTTGATAAATGACCCTCGGAATAAACTTGTTCATCCTCCTAGACAGAAAAATCGCCAGAATCTTATAGGAGACATTGCATAGACATATAGGTCTATATTGACTAATGGAGGAAGGATCTTTCACTTTCGGTAGTAGAACCACCCAGGAGGCACACAAACCCCTGTTGATGGTGCCCCCTGAAGAAATATTGCATAGCCTCAATAACCTATGGCCCCAAAAATTCCCACGCTGCCACATAGAAGGCTCCCGGAAAACCTTCTAGGTCAGGCGCACTCTCCAGCGATATATTGTGAACAACCTCCCATACCTTATCCCCTGATGGTAAAATCCTTAAAGCATCATTATCCTCCAAGTCAATCGTCTGAGATATACTCCCCTTGAAGACCTCCTAATCCAACGACAAGTTATCCTCCCTCGATGATTCTGGGAATTCGCCTGCTAGCAACCACTTGAAGTGATCCAAATCCAGCCTTCCAGTAACATTTACATCGGAAGAAAATGTTCCATCCTCCAGCCTAATGTTGACTTTCTAATTTTGATGCTCCTTCAAACAAGCATAGAAAAAACCACTATTTCTATCACCTTCTTTAAGCCACCTAACCATATATCTCTTCATATATCCCTTCTCTGCCTCCAACAACATTTGATCCAACAATGAGAGTTTGTAACATAACATCATAAAGGAGGAGTTATCCCACTTGTGCTGAATCAAGTCTTACAGTTTTTCAATATCCTTTTGAATCATATCCACAGAGTCTCATGTTGTTGGTTTATCAGCAAACCACCTGTCAATATCAGACTTGAGGCACTTGAGATGCCTATACAGCCCAACCCAAGCCCTTCCATCCATCTCCTGTCCCCAGGAGTCTTTCATCATTTGCATGAAACCATCCATGCAATGCCAATCCACCGAGTACAAAAAAAATCCTTATTCTTCTGATTCCCCTACTTAAGATACATGAGCAGTAGCATATGGTCTAATAGAGCATGAGATAAGTGAGAGACCGAGGCCCTGGAAAAGGACTCTAAACCCTGAATGTTAGCTAGACATCTATCCATCCTACAACAGATACAGTTACTCTATAAGCGGTTATTACTAAAACACAGGTCCAGTAGTCCCTTACTAGAAATGAAGCAATTAAAATCAAACATACCATTATTATATAACACTGAACCTCATCTATTCTCTGAGATGTCAACAATGTCGTTGAAGTCTCTACCTACAAACCAGGGTAAACCAACTACATCAAAGGATCCAAGGTACTCCCACAGATTCCTTCTAACCATCACATTGCTACTGGAATAAATGAAGGAGAACAGGACCACAAGACCTCTGAACTCGAGCTTCACCATGATACATTGTTCCGCAACCTTCAAGAGCTCCACCTAAAAAAATTTCTTCCAAAATAACCATGTTTTCTTATTAACTAGATGTCCATGCAATTGATTATTGAATCTCGTCTTTCTTGTGAAAAAAATAATCCTGCATTGTTTCTATTTAGGCTCGAGAATAACCACCAAGGAAGTCCAACATCTCCTGCACTTGGAATCCAAGAAGGCATATTTTCCTTTCCCCCCAGACCATGAGCATTCCAAATAATTAAAGAAGACATTAATGAAGGGATTTCTTAGCCTTTCGTCCATTGCTACCTGATCTTGGATTGAATAAGTCTCTGCAACACTCCTCCCTGGACATCGAAGGAGTCACTGGCCTGGAAGATCCTTCAGAGGAGCATGCCTTATTTGGAATGATAACTTTCTTCTTCAAGGGACTGTCTGATTCCTCCAACATCAAAAACATGTTCTCCATCGCGACGAGAGGGGACATTGGAGACACCTCCTCCTGTAGCAAGGAAACCAGCACCAACCACGTTTGTGAGTTGCGGGCCGATACTAATTCCCTCGCCACCCCCTCTGGGAAGTCCCTCTTTTAATATTTCAACTGAATGTCCTTGTATCATCCTACCAAAGCCAACAGAGATAACTTCTCCATTTCTCGAGACAGAATAGAAGATATTGATACCTCCCCAATAGAAGGCGATAATCCTCTTGGAATGTCTAAAAAACTGATGCTACATCCTTGGATTTCCCTTTGGAATGATGGGGGTTGCCAAAGATGCTACCCTCGCCAACTCCATCGGTGCAGATAGTCCCGAACCCAATGGTAACAAAGTGGGTGACATGGAACCCTCAGCCAAAAAGCAGTCCGCCAGTGCCTTTTCAGAAAAAGCGGGCCGCTTTAAATACCTAGATCCGAAGACATTTTAAAATTCAAATAAATTTTTCGGACCGCTAACGTTCACCAACCCCTCTGAGGTAGACGATGATCGGACACCAGTCGTCGCCGCCGCACCGGAACCGCCTTGCTCACCCACTCCACCACTCGAACCATTCATTGGACCAGGCGACGGCGCTGTCTGCTAGATACTCTGAGGGGTTGTGGTCCCCTGACTCCACATTCTCCTTTTCGAGTATTTTTTTTTTCTGGGTTTTTAAAAAATTAAAATATGATAAAAGGGGTTAGGGTTTGGATATTTTTAAAAATGGGTCCGGGATTTGTGAACGCCGTTCACGCATCCTTCGTCGCGGAAGGCTGCGTGAACGCCGTTCTTGCATCCCGGACCCTGACGGTAATGCGTGAACGGCGTTCACGCGTCCTTTGCTGACCAGCTAAAGGAAGCGTGAACGCCGTTCACGCATCCTTGCGCGGGAAAAGATGCGTGAACGGCGTTCACACTTCCTTCCACGGCGAAGGATGCATGAACGCCGTTCACGCATCCGGCTGAGATATTTTATAAAAGGAGGGGTCCCCCCCCCCAATACCCATTGTTCTCCTCTGGTTTTTGTTGCGAAGCTCTGCAGAAATTCTTTCTCAACAAATATTTGCTGCTTTTATTGAGGTAAAATTTCTATTTAATAATTTAATTTTTTATTTGTGTTTATTTATTTCATTTGTATGTTTAATTGTGTTTATTTATTTAATTTTTATGTTTAATTGTGTGTATGATTTATTTATTTCATATGTTATGCATGAAATGTTTATTTCATTTGTATGTTTAATTGTGTGTATGATTTATTTATTTCATATGTTATGCATGAAATGTTTTGTATAATTTAATTTTCTTGATGTTGAATGTTCGTATGATTTAATTTTTTGAATGTCTGTTGTCTAAATATTGAATGTTTTATGTTATGTCTAAAATTTTTAATGTTTAGAAAAAGTAATTTATGTTAGAGAAATTTATTTTAATGGATGGTTTTGATGTAAGTGTAAATTAAATTATTTTTATTTACTAGTAATAATATTTTTAATCAATAAAGTATAAAATATATTTACTTATATTTTGAAAAGTAGAATAATGCCCAAAAAACATTACAATTTCATAAAATTTAAAATAAAAAAAGTGTTTATTATGTAAATCTCAATTAGATCAGTTATAATAAAATTTATTTAATGTTTTTAATAATTATATATATATATATATACACATGAAGTTAAATTTTTGTAAAAGAGGTGTAGTATTTAATATAGATTTTATATAATACGGATAATATAATAAATATACCAAAAAACACGGTATGAGTGATGAATGATCTTGAGATGACCGACCATGCATAATTGAAATTGCATGTTTTATTTTGTGTATGTTGTTATTCAATTTGTAATAATTTCATTTTTTCGGTATTGATGACCTGTGAGTCATCTCTCAGTAAGTGTAAGGACCTGCATGTCTGTTTAAATTAATTTACGTATTTCATACCCCTAGACCCCCTCACATGCATGTGAGTAAATTTGTAATTAAAAGACTGACGCCCCAAAGAGGTGTCGACGAAGAGGCATCCCCGAAGAGGTGTCGACGAAGAGGCATTTGAGAACTCGTTCGAGAGGAGGCATTGCTGTTTAACAGGAGATTGGCGGTTGCTGCAATATTTGATAATAGAGACAGGAGTTTACCCATATAAATTGTGGTTAGTTTATCAGATAATGATAAACTAATCGCAAGTCTCAAGATCAAGTCATGATTATATATTCATAAGTAATCAAACTTTATGAAACATTATATTAAATTTGTTTTTGTGCTAAAATCACAATCACTATACCTTAACAGTGATAAATCAATACATAAAAAAGTCTCAAGATAATCAATTATTCAAAACCAAATTAAATAATTTAAAATTTTAATGTAGTGTATAATATTTTTAAATTTTTTTTTAATAGGTAATTATGTCTGCTCAAATATATTGCAACGGTGAGGTAATTTGTACCGAGCAGGGTTTTAGCTACAGTGTGCCACCTGTCAAAGTGGTAAATCTCCATGGTTGTATGACATTGGATGCAGTTCGTAATAAGATTCATAGTCGGTTAAAATTGAGTGCAGGACAAGCAATCACTTTAATTAGATACCGACATCTTCAATATCCTGAGCGTATGTGGCACAGCGACTACCCTATAGTCGATGATGAGGATTGGATGGAGGATTCTCAGTTATTCAGGCAACAGTGTATTAATGGTTTGATGGAATTATTTATTGTCATTTCTGATATTGATGTGGTGAAATCTATTACTACAGAACCATGCTTTGTGACCTCTATAGAAGTCGGTCCTTCACAGCAGTCTTCTTCATTGCCTCCTTCTCATACGACTCCTGTGGAAGAATATAATGAGGAAGATCATCAAATTTTGGAAGGAAATGTAGATGACATCCCTTTCTGTGCTGATATAGTGCAAGAAAGTTTATCTGAGGAAGAAGAATCTAGGGAGTCAGCAGGAGATGATGTGGTTGGAAATGAACCTTTTGAGGTTCCTTTGAGAGACAGACATCCACTACATCCACCAGTTAGTGGTAATCAGCCTTCAGTTTTGAGTTCCTTAGTTGGAGGAATGTCTCGTGAACAACCTTTTGATTGGGATGTCATTACACCAGCTTCTGAATTCCCTGGCACTATAGGGAATATGCCTGCATCAAATGATAATGCCATATATGTTGGGCAGGAGTTCGAAAGTAAACAGGTCATGAAAAATGTGATAAAGCAATACCACATTGAGCGACATTTCACATTTGTGGTTTATGAGTCAAAGAAGACCAAATATCTCATTCTTTGTGAAAAATATGGGTCATAATGTAAATTTCGATTAAGAGCACTATTTGATAAATGTTATGGATGTTGGAAGATAACCAAATTAGAAGGCCCACACACTTGTCTGCATCCCAGCTTGGTACAAGATCACTCTTCTCTTGATGCAGAGTTTATATCTACTGTTATTTGTGAGATGATACGAACAAGTCAGGATGTTCCTGTTGCCCTTATTCAGGAAAGAATTCAACAGTTTTATAACTATAAGGTATCATACAACAAAGCTTGGAATGAAAAACAGAAAGCCATTGTAAAATTGTATGGTGATTGGGATGAGTCTTATGCGTTGTTTCCACAGCTTATGGAATTGTTGTCTCTCAATAATCATACTGTTTATCAGTTGGACAGTGTTGAGTATGTATCCCAAAATCATCTAGTTGATTGGTCAAAGGTGAAGTTCAATAGGATTTTTTGGGCATTCAGACCGTGCATTGCTGCATTTCCCTTTTGTAAACAATTTATTCAGGTAGATGGCACATTCCTTTATGGAAAGTATACAGGTGTTCTACTCATTGCTGCCACACAGGATGGTAATCGCGCTCCTCTGCCACTTGCTTTTGTTGTTGTTGAAAAAGAAAATTTTGAATGTTGGAGCTGGTTCTTGGCATGTGTACGTGTTCATGTCACGCAGAAACAGGGCGTGTGTCTGATATCTGATCGTCATCGAGCGATTATAGAGGCCGTGAGTAGTGATGGGGTTTCTTGGACTGAGCCGAATGCTTATCACCATTATTGCATTAGACATATTGCAAGTAATGTTCATAAGCAGTTTACAGATGAGGCTATAAAGAAGGCGATCCTCAAATTGGGTATGGTTTTCTAAACTTTCTTTTTTTAACAAAATTTACTATCCATTTTAATACATTATTATGTTATGCTTTCAGCATATGAACCCCAACAAGAAAGGTTTGATCGACGTCTTGAAGAGATCCGAACAGTTAATTAGGAGGTATATGAATATATGGTACAAATTTCAAAGGAAAAATGGTCATTAGCATACGATGGTGGCATGAGATATGGGCATATGACCACTAATATAGTGGAGTGATTAAATGGGGTCCTCAAGGGTGTGCGCAAACTCCCAATCACAGGGTTAGTGCAAGAGACATTTTTTAGATGTGTTCACTACTCTGTTGACCGGTCCCAAAAGGCCTACCAGAGGATGGAAAATGGAATTCTTTTTACTCATCATTTTCAAACTGATATTGACCGGATACGGAATGAGGCTTCACGATGGAATGTTATAGCCTTTGACAGGGAAAAGAGGAGTTTTCGGGTAAGAAAGTGCTACGACCAGGGTGCATGCACTAATGTTGGAGTGTTTGTCGTGATGTTGGATAACAGGTACTGTGATTGTGGCAGCTTTCAGGCATTGAGATATCCATGTGTACATGTTATTACAGCTTGTGCTTCGGTAAATATATCATGGGAGCCATATGTTGACCCGGTGTATCACATGAGCACTTTGGTTAACTGTTATAGTGCTGCTTGGATGTCTGTTGGTGACTTCCATTCTATCACATTGCCTGCTGATCAACCGACCATCGTCCCTGATATTTCTAGGTTTTCATAAGTCAGTTTTGGTATCATTTATAATTTTTTCAATGTGTGTCATTTTTAAAATTATTGGCTTCATGCTACTAGGTTGCGGACTCGAGGAAGACCGAAGTCAACTCGCATCAGAAATGAGATGGATTGGCCTTGGCAATGAGGAGGGATAATACGATGCAGTATCTGCCACGCAGATGGACATACTCGTAAGAGATGTCCCCAAGTGGCAGGACAGAGTTCCAAATCTCATCATTCATGATCGAGTCTGTGTACCTGCTCTATTTTTGTGATAAATATAATTTTCTAGAGCGTGAGTTGTACTTTTTTTGTAGGAGTTCAAGTGCCTTGTTTTGGATAACTTAACAAACGTAATTTCACAAAAAAGAAGAAATATTTAATTTTTCACTTTTTCCTGTTAATTTTTAATGTGAAATAATGTTGATGGTTATTTAATGGATAATGGATAAATTAACAAACGTAATTTCACAAAAAAGAAGAAATAATTAATTTTTCACTTTTTCCTGTTAATTTTTAATGTGGAATAATGTTAATGGTTATTTAATGGATAATGGATAAATTAACAAACGTAATTTCACAAAAAAGAAGAAATAATTAATTTTTCACTTTTTCCTGTTAATTTTTAATGTGGAATAATGTTAATGGTTATTTAATGGATAATGGATAAATTAACAAACGTAATTTCACAAAAAAGAAGAAATAATTAATTTTTCACTTTTTCCTATTAATTTTTAATGTGGAATAATGTTAATGGTTATTTAATGGATAATGGATAAATTAACAAACGTAATTTCACAAATAAAGAGGAATAATTAATTTTTCACTTTTTCCAGTTAATTTTTAATGTGGAATAATGTTAATGGTTATTTAATGGATAATGGATAAATTAACAAACGTAATTTCACAAATAAGAAGAAATAATTAATTTTTCACTTTTTCCTGTTAATTTTTAATGTGGAATAATGTTAATGGTTATTTAATGGATAATGGATAAATTAAAAAACGTAATTTCACAAATAAGAAGAAATAATTAATTTTTCACTTTTAAATTATGGTTTTCTTATAAGATGTCTAGTTTTAGTAATGGCATCTGAGTGCCTGAGCATCCTTAACTAATGTTGATTGTGAGACTAGGCTAATGTTGATTGTGACACCAAATAAAAATGAATATATCATGATTCCACTATTAATAAGTAACGATGATATCATGTGTGCAGATGGCAGGTTTTCCATTGCTTACATCTCAGGCTACTCATGTATCACGACTGCTTTTAGAGGGACGTCCTGTGGCTCCCTTGAGTGTACGCAGATCTCACCATTTCCATCATACTGCACCACCTCCCGCTATCATCCCACATCTTCGTCGAGCTGGATTCTATGGAGTAGCGATGTGCGACTTCACATTTCTTGATCATCAGCTCATTGCCGCACTTGTAGAGAGATGGAGACCAGAGTCGCATACTTTCCATTTCAGTGAGGGGGAGATTACTATTACGTTGCAGGATGCGGCTATTATGTTGGGCCTCCCTATCGACGGACATGCTTTGACAGGCCGAGTTCCATAAGATTTGCCTGAGCTTGTTCATAGACTTCTGGGCATAGAGGTCCAGGATGATGGCAGGACCATCGTCGGTGGTAGATTGCGGATGCCTTGGTTAGACCAACACTTCACACATTTACCAGATGATGCTGATGACGTCATCGTGCTGCGATTTTCATGCGCATATATTTTGAGGCTGATTGGTGGCACGCTTTTTGTTGACCACTCTACTACTTTTGTGCACCTGATGTATCTAGCTTTTTTAGAGGATTTGGACCAGGCAGGCCGATATAGTTGGGGGTCTGCCTACCTAGCATAAACATACAGAGCCCTATGCAGCGCATGTCGCATCGATAAGATGCAGATCATAGGATGCATGGTTCTTCTACAGATGTGGGTATGGGAGCACATACCTCGTTTAGCTCCACATGCCCGTGCGCCATTACTCGTAGATATTGTAGCAGAGGCTCCACGTGGACGTTGGTATGTTATTAATTCCTTCTAATATCTAACTTACTTGTATAAAATTCTTTTATGAAATGTAAAAAAAATGTTATCTACAGGTGGAGTCAGGCGCATCGACATTCAGATTCTCCCATACATGATGTTCACACCTACAGACTTATGTTAGACAGCATTAGACCAGACGATGTAAGTGATTATTATTTATATTGTTAAATCTTTACTCTTTACTGTACATCTATTCATTTATTAATTGATTATTCATTTTTTCTTTCAGATTACATGGATTCCATATACAGATGATATCCTTCAGAGTCTTCCCCCATATTGTACAGTGATGCTTGATATCGGCTCCTGCATGGTTCCACTGATTCATTTTCATATAGTCGAGTGGCATCAGACGGATAGGGTTATGAGACAGTTTGGATTCCTTCAGCCAGTTCCTGACCCGCCCAGTCAGTTGGATTCATTGCATTCCCTGAAGATGTCAGGGAAGAGAGATTTTGATTGGAGGAGCTACCATGCGAGATATGTTGCGTTATGGGACAGGCGACGGGAGTCCCAGTTGCGAGGGGCAGGGACAGTACGCTTTCATTTGATGGATCAGATGGATTATGCAGGCTGGTACATCAGGTCTCCCGTCAGATTTCTGACACGGCATGGACGGGGCTTCCATGACTTGGTATGCATTCTTCCTTTCACTTTTCAACATATTTTTTATTCAAATTAGTTAACAACAGAATTTGGTTTCGCAGGATGCTCGTATTTGTCATCTACTTCATATGTCTGATCCAGTGGAGAGAGCTGCCTTTGACCCAGCATATTTTCACAACCTTGTACGACAGATGCTACCATCGATGGATGAGATTTATCATGGCATTTTCTTTGATCCACCACCTGCTGCGGAGGCCGCGGAGCCTGCTGCGGAGGCCGCGGAGCCTGTTGAGCCTCACATAGATGTACCTGGGGGTGACGACCCTGTTATGGATGTTGTTGTTCCACAGGATGAGGCTGCTCAGCTTGCTCAGCCACATGATATTATTCCACTGGAGGAGGGTGTTTAGCATGATCAGTCATATGCTCCTCTAGCTTCTCAGGCACAGCCACAGGTACTTACAGATGCTGACTGGATTGAGTTCGATGTTTTATTACAGTCATCCGCAGCAGAGCAGCCATCTACTTCCTATATTTGTGAGAGTTCCAGCCAGCTTCCACTATCCTTAGATGCAGTCCAGGGTACAGGCGGTGAGACTGTACATCCACCGTCTGTCACACAGGAGGATGTGGAGGTGGCTGTCGATGAGGATGTGCAGCGTACGCCAGAGCACAGACGTAGATAGACACGGCATGGACGCATCCAGTATACACCTGACTGTGGGACAGAGGAGCATCCACACCAGAGGCGTAGATTAGGTTGACATTTGATTTATGATACATTTTGTATGTGTATTACTGTTATCTAGACTTCTATTATACCTTTAATAAGTGTCTTACTGTTATCAAATTATCTACCAATGTATATATATATATATATGTATAATAAATAATATGATTAAATTAAATGATAAATATTAATTATATTAATTATTTCGAATTGCAATAGAAGTGGTCACAGTTATGATGAGTGATGGTTCAGTCCAACCATGAAAAATGCATATGCTGATAAGAATAAAAGGCCACAACAAGTGTAGAAGAATGGAACAATAGTTGGAAAATCTTCCATTGGGAATATGAAAAACAATGAAGTCAAGAAAACTGTGAAAGAAACTATTTCCAAGAATAAGTTTGAGCTAAAATCCGAGGATTATTTCATGACAAATCTTGAAATTCATATCATCTCAAGAAGTTGAAACTTGAGGTATTCCAATCACACTTTATCCATTGTTCTTAATTATATTTCTCATTTCAATTAAGGGGGAGAGCTTGATTGATGGAAAGATGGGATGAAAAGGGGAGATTTATCTTTTCACTTGAACTTTTTAATATATTTGGTGAAGTATGTGCAGGATTTAGCATTTCATTGATGATTTTGATTATCTACCCTTGGTTAATAATTGATACACTCTGAGCATGATTTCACATTTATGGTTGTTTATGGACAACATTGAAAACTACAATATGAATTAGAAGTTCATTTGGCCAATTTTGAGAAGATACATATTCAGACTTTATAAAAGGAAACGATTTATACTGGTACGCAATCTAAAGAGTGAGATTATTGAGTATGCATCTCAAAACTTAGGTCATGTCCATGACATCACTTCTTCCACCTTATTTAGATAAAATGATATTTTTTAGAGAGCACATGCCTTAAAAAATATTACTCTTGGATCTAGAAATGAAACTCGGAGAACTTAGCATAGTGATGATGTGATCATGGTTCACTCATCACAATCACTATATGTTTTCATGTAACTCATTTGTTCACAAATATACCAATATTTAATCAGAAAAACAATGAAAAAGGAGTATTAGAAAGTATAAAAATTAAGTTTCCACTTTAGAATACAAATGGAACCATATGAGGATCTTTATAGAAATAGATGTTTAACTACAACATGTTGAGATAACGTGAGTGACTGAAAGATGCTAAGATTATAGATTTCTCAATATATGTTAGAGAATACTCATGCCATTCTATTAATAATTATTTAATGAATATCTATTATTCATGAATATTTATTAATAATTATTAACATTATTTCAATATTTTATATTATTTAATTGATATTTATAAATATTTCTTAATTTTTATAATAAGTTTATTACTTTATAATTAATAGTTATACATTTTAAGGGGAATTTAGTTATTCTGTGAGATGCGTGAATGTCGTTCACGCATCTCTTCTCTCGGGAAGATGCGTGAACGGCGTTCACGCATTACGCCAGGGTCCGAGATGCGTGAACGTCGTTCACGCATCCTTCGCCGCGGAAGGATGCGTGAACGGCGTTCACGCATCCCAGACCCATTTTTAAAAATATCTGAACCCTAACCCCTGTTATCATATTTTAATTTTTTAAAAACCCAGATAAAAAAAGTACCCCTCCTTCTCCCTTTCCTACAAAACCCCACCGCATGACGCTGAAAACCGCATGAAGTGAAAAACCTAGGAGGGGACTGAAACACCAAGTGTTTCCACCACATAAACCACTCCGGAGAATGGATCAGGATTCTTGAAGGAAACTTCACGAACATGGTAAGTTTCGTCAATGGATGAAGGACAACCTTCGACGACCTCCCCACTCCCCACCCGTAGAGCACTCCATAAAAACAAGATTAATTAGAATTCCTTACCTTTGGATCGTGAAATTAGACTACCATAACAACTTGATTATTTTTAAATGATGATGTGATTTCAGACACTGGTTTCTCATTAACATTTATAGGGGTAACCTAATAAAATCTTGTGTTCTTGATTGGAATTTTTGGATCTTAATAGTTTTTTACAGATTGACTAGAGAGCACAGTAGAAGTATTACTTTCCATATAAATAAGATGTTTCATACCACTTGCTCAGTTAATAAAATTATTGATAATGGTGAAATATGGTTGTCTAAGTTCACCTTAAGAGACTATGTTCTTCAATATGAGTGGTCTCATGATACTCTATTTGGAACCTAGCTTCCTGGATCTGGGTGAAACTGAGTGCAGGTGGTCATGGAGAAGTTTGGAAATGATATATGGATAATTATAACACTAGAATCACATAGTGTGGAGTATTTTGAAAATGATCTATGTGTAATATGATGATATATTTCCAAGTTTTTTAGAATTTTTAGAAAATCATTCTTAAATTAATATTATTATTTGTAATTTATGATTTTTTATATAGTTTATAAAATGAGTTTTGGTTAGACTATTTCATCTTAATAGGTTGAATAGGTTTGTTTTTTACGCACGTTTATATATAAATTAATTTATATACAAGTTGGTATGTCAATTGTTTCCATTTACTCGTGATATCTACCATGTATTGTGGTCTGTATGTGGTTTGTATTTTTTTATAGGTTTAGGATTATAGGTTTATGATGGAAGGAAGGATTCTATTTCATGTTTAGGATACGTATTTATACCCACAGTTCAATGAACTAAGGGTATATTATGTCTATTTTGATAATCTATACCCATAGTTTTTTTAACCGTGGGTATATATGGTTTAACTAAAACTGTTGGTATTATAGAAATCTCCAAGGATATACCCACATTTTCTATAGAATTTATGGGTAAAGATTTATACCAACACATCCCAAGGACATGGATTATCGAACTATGGGTATAGTATATACCCATGATTCCAAATCATGGGTATATGTGATGTTTCTAGTAGTGGTACGTACACATGTGTGATGCTTTTATTTTTCGTAGGATGGATAAAAGGTAGAAAATGGTTGTTTCATAATAATAATTACATCTCATTATATAGATGATATTGGAGATATTATTTTATAAGGGAAAAACACACGAAGAGGAAGTAAAAGAATAAATAAATTTGAATGAGTTGGTAAAAATGATTACCTCTTCTTCGGCAGACTTCCTTTAGATCTCTTCTCAAGAGATCTAATGTTGGTCTTTTTGGAGTACCAAGACCTCTATAACTTGGCTAAGGATGTTAGTAGGAGAAATGGGGAAATTGGGGTCATGCTAGAAGGCTCAAGGTGGAGAAATAAAATGATGAAAGGAGTTCCCTTTTATAATTGAGGTGAGGGGAACCCTTATAAATGCTCAAAATATTAAATTATAATAAATTCATTTTCTTTCCAAAAACAACCAAATGGACAAGGATTAGAATATAAGATGAGATATGGTTGTAATCTCATCACCCAATAAAAATTTTATGCGTTTTAGGTTTATTTTTTACCTTATCACTTTGATTGACTTTAGTTAACATAATTTAATTTTAATTATGGTAACAATTTATTTAATATTAAAAGGTGATAATTTTTTACTTATAAAATGTAAATTGGACCATAAATGAATAATTTATTATATTATTGACCAAATAATAAACAATTTTTATTTTAAATTTTTTTTACCATTTTTAAATAATTTAATAAAATATTATTTTGATAAAATATCATTAGTGTCGATTTTGACACTATTCATTACTTTGGCCTTAAGGAAATCATGACAATTGGATAACTTCGAACCAAAAACATTTATTACAACCCTAATATTTTATAATCATCCCAAAATTTCTTAGAGAACTATATTTAATTCAAATTATATTTTTTTAACATCATTTATTTGATTGTTTCACTAATTAAATAATTACTACATCATCATTGTATAATTATTTAAAGTAATTATTTTTTTACTAAAAGTTAAAAAAAATCCATTATTTAGATAAATATTTTAGAATTAAAAAAAATATCTATATTCAAAGATATCTTCTGAATAACACCATGGTAAAATTAATATAGTTATTAAAATATGAATGTGACATTTTTGTTTTTTCCTTAAATAAAATATTATAAATATCATAACCTCGTCCAAATGGTTCCCAAAAATCATAAATAAATTTATATCATGAAAATAAGTTTATTAAGTATAAAATGGACACTTATATTCTTTCACAGCCTACCTTTTCTCCCATGTGGACACATAAGATATATATAAGACAAAGAAACTGACATTTGTGATTTTCTTTAATTTAAATAATATAAAAGGCCTTCTCATGGAAAAGTATCCAACAAATAACTTAAATTAAAATTGTAGACTTTAAGGGTCTAATATAAATCGTCAAATAAAATTTGATAAAGTTTCAGGGTGATTTTATAATCCTTATCATTTTATTTTTAACTTAAATTACCCAATTTACCCTTTACCGTGGTAACAAAAATTACCAAGGCTACTATTCATATTGGAAAAAAATAAAAGGGAAATAGTTACTAAATTTGGATCATATAAATCTATATATGGCATCCATTTTTCAATATTCAAAGCATAGAAGTTGAAAATTTTAATTTAAAATTAATCCCATAAAACGCAATGAAAAATAGTTTTATTGAAAAATGTATTTTTAAGCCCAAAAATGTAATTATACCAAAATAAGGTATAATGATGAAATAAATTAGATTATTTATAGGTAAATAGTATTTAATTTACATTGAGATAAAATTCAAATCATAAATATACTTTTAATATAACAAAATCGATAGTTTTATAAAAATCGGTATTTTTCACTATTCATTGGAAAATAAATATTTTCAGAAATATACCAAAATTTCACCCTATGCTGATTTTTAAATTCACATTTTAAAAAATAAGTTTATTTTCTTCAATAGAATTTATTAAAGTATCAAAACTTAGTTTTAAAACTAGTTCCCCATTAAAATGCGGTAAAACTAACTTTAGAAAAAAAATATAGTCTTTTATGCGTAAAATTAGATTTATTCTTATCTTATGCTTATAAAAATAATTTGCATAAATGTAAAAATATTTGATCGAATGTATAATATATAAATTTCATAATGTGGTTAATAATATTCATTCCTTCCAATTTAATGGATAGGTTATAACGATCACATAATAATATTTTATTATTTGTAAGATATCAAAGAGAATAAATTTAAAAAGAGACATACCATAAAATCTAGGGGTGTTATACCATGTGTTTTATTGGGGTGGGGATAATTACTACACATCAAAAATGACTTATGGATCATTTTAATAAAGTTTCAAAACATTATGAATGCGTTTTCTCAGTTTTGAGTATGTCACTTATCATTTTTACTAAAATTAATGTCGATTTTAAACAAAAAAGACACACTTAGAGTCACACCGGTCACACCATATGTCATATTGAGGTGTGTATTATTCCTACATGTAAAAAATTACTTATGGGTTATTTTACTAAAGTATCAAAATAATCTGAATGTGTTTGCTTGATTTTGAGTATGTCACTTGTCCTTTTTACTAAAATTAATGTCCATTTTAAATAAAAAAACACACTTGGAGTCATATTGGTCATGATGTCTGTCAGATTGAGGTTTAGATGATTTATACACATCACAAATGACATATGTATTGTTTTCCTAAAGTATCAAAACAATCTGAATGCATTTTATCAGTTTTGAGTTTGTCACTTGTCCTTTTTACTAAAATTAAAGTCGATTTTAAATAAAAAGACGCACTTGGAGTCATACCAGTCACACTGTGTGTCAAATTGAGGTGCATCTGATTTCTAAACACTCTTTAAATAAACTAACCTCCTTTTTATTAAAAATTAACTCCAAGTACAAATTTTTTAACTTTCATTAATTAGTTATAAATTATTTTCAATTGTATTTATAACTTTTTTAGTATTGAATTATTGATATAGAGTTCAACAGTTTGTTTTCTATATTTTTAGTTGAATTGTGCCAGATTTATGGAAATATTTTATTGAATAATTTTCATTTGATATCGTTCTATAGTTTTATTTATGATAGAAGTGTGATTAATTTTTGAATTGTTAAATTGATTAAATTAGATATATATATATATATATATATCTTAGAAATTGATATTTTAAAGGGTAAATTTGAGTTATAAAATTGGTTATTTTTATCACTTTATAGTTTTATATGTATATTAAATATAAATATTTTATTTTATATATTTTATTTGTGATCATCATATAATTTTCTTATGCATTAAATATATAAATTTAAAATTTTTTGTACATTTTACATCTAATTTTGATGTTAGATTTTTATTTTAATTATATATAAATGTGCATATATTATCATCATTAGATATATAAATACACAAATTTCTTTAATCCTTTTAAACTCATGATTTAATTTTGAAATTCATTTTAATTTTCAAAAAAAAAATTAAATAAATTATTTTAAATAAAATTATCTCTAAAAATAAAAAAGGTTGTTATTGATGGATTTTTTATAGTGGTTTTGTTTAATAATATATGTTAGATTTAATAACATGGACTTGATGATTTTCATTTGATTTGTGGTCTAATTTTTTAAAGTGATATTTCTTTAATAAAATAATTTTAAAATGATTTTTGAAGGGTATGATTGATTTCAAATGAATGGTTTTCTTAAATTTTTTCTTTCATATAAGTGTAATTTTATGTATATGTATTATTTAACTTAAGTCACATTTTTTTCTAAAAATGGTATTATGAATTGATATTATTATTTAGATTAAACATTTATATCTTTCTTTTGAATGTATAGGGTGAGGAGTGGAAATCCAATACGTATGGATAAAATTTATATTAATTTACCTTAAAATATGCCTTGGTATGCTAAGGGTTTGGAAGAATTTTGATACTAATAAATTAAAAAATGATCAGTGGATGTTAGAATAAAATTTTCACGTTAGGATTATAGATTTATATAATGGTTAAATAAAAAATGAAGTATATTATCACTTGATATTAAAACAAATTCCTTCTTAATATGTATATTAAATTTGACACGGAGGATTGAATTTTATAGAAATTCAAAGTAATGACTATCTTATCAACAAAGCGCATAGTGACCCAATATAGAAGAATTCAGTTTCAAACATGATAAATAACATATTTGGATTTTTAAGACACAATACCAAGATTTTAATAGACCAGTAGAGTCTTCATTTTATCCAAAGTAGGTTAATATAGCTCAAAACATTAGTAAGAAAATAAATGAGTTTTATGAATTGGTTGAAGATATAAATAAATATATTTATAATGTATGTTTCAAGTATTTGAACCTATATTTTCCAATCAGGTTGTTCCATATCAAGTATCTTTCTGAAATTTCTAATAAATTAATGTCCATGACATTTGAGTTAATTGATGATGCATTTAGTGAAGCTAACATCTTAGCATAAAACTATGAGATGAAAAAAAATATTTTCAAACTTGGATTTGATTAAATAAATATACATGAATGTCCTAATGATTTCATGTTTTCTTAGGGAGAATATTCGAGTAAAGAAGAATGAATAATATTACATACAAGTAAATGAAAATCAATGAGTAGTGGTGAGGGTATGAATGAATGTAACACTAGGAAGAAGCAGATAAAGAAATATTTTGTGAAGGTATTGTGTTACTTTCCTCTAAACCCACACTTAAAATATTATTTATTTCATATAAAATCACATATGATGTTAGGTGGAATGATTTATAAAGTAACAATGATGGATTAATAAAAGATACAAAATATTCAACATTGGGGAATATGTTTGATTCATTATATTAAGATTTATCTCTAGATCCAAGGGATGTGTGTTTGGGATCGGATTCTGATGGTTTTAACCCTTTTGGTAATTAAGTACCAATTATAGTATATGGTTAGTTATTTTTCCCGAATGGCCTGAAGGCCTTTGTTTTTTATTCATTTTTGATAATCCCCCTTTTAAGGGTTAAAGGGGAACCCGTACATCGCCAGTAGGCTTCGTGACATTACAAGGCCTGAAGGTATTAAAGGAATTCATCCTAGACAATGACTACTTGAAACTGCCCCTCCCCAGCATTTACATCATAATCATCACTCCACCTTCGCATGACTGGTCGGCTAGCTGTCTTGTATAGGGATGCACCTGCTCGGTAACGATGGAAAATCCATACCCTCTTATTCTTCCAAGTCCTATTATCTCTGCTCTGGTGAATGTGTTTGCTCTGAATCCTCATCTAGGGAATTGTTCTTTGTAATTTAGTCTGGTACATCTGCAATTCATGTGACCCAAAGTCCATGAGGTGGATTGAAGGCCTTGAGGTGGCCTGAAATTCTTACCATCCCAAAGGTCTTGGGTGGCCCAAAGGCCTTGAAGTACTCGAGGACCAAACTGAATAGTTGTTTTGATCCCTTAGAATCTATCTCCATTAATGTGTATGAAGGATACTTATTTCATTATTTCAATTATTATTTTGAGAAATCAAATGACTAGAAACGAAACTATTGTATAACTTGTACCACTAATCAAATAATTGTAACAATTATATAATGATGGTGTGGAAACAATTAATTTATCAATAAAAAAATATTCAAAATGAATGTTTCTTTAATGTGGAGCATTAGATAATTCCTTAGACTAGGAAAATTTTCTAGTTTAAATAACTATTTCTGTATGGATTGCCCAATTTTTACTTTTTATTTTAAGCATCACCAATTATTTAATATCAAAAAATTAGGCTTCATGTATCATCATTGATTTCTTGATTTATCTCATAAATATAGGTTTAACATGACACATTCAATAGAGAAATTTAATTTAGAAATTCATTGAATGTGTTATATTATTCAAAAATATTGGGACAATTAATAAATATTTCTATAGAATTTAGAAAATTTAATTAGTTGAATGAAGGAGGGAAAAGGTGGTACAAAATTATCACGAGACCATTCAAAAATTCAGTTATAATCTCCCTAGATATAGCATAGTGTCTAACCTCAAGGTGATCTCCTAGAGGAAAATCATTCATCAAATTGAATCCTAAAAAATATTTTTGGATATTTTTTTGTTTTTAAAACAATTAAAACATAAATAAAAATGATGGAAAACAACTAAAAAGGAAGCAAAAAAATAAAATAATAAGTAATAATATAGAAAAAAAATTAGCAATAAACTAGACCAATCCTCAGTCATTCCACTTGTCTACTTCTTATCACTGACCTACTGAAATATTTAACCACCAATATAAAACCTTAATTAATGAAATGATTATTATCTCAACTCAAATCACCCATCTCACCTAAAATAATGAACACACATGTAAGGATGTCTCGCACTACAGGATAAATTCTCTTAACTTTAATAATAATCACTCAGTAGAATCATTTTATCAAGGATGTGTCACAAACTAAAATGATTGATTTAATATCATAAAGTAAAATATTTTCAATCCTCACTTGTATCCAATAAAAAATTAAGAAGGAAGGAAAGAGTAATATTAAGAGTAAGATAGTGGTAAATAGATTTTGGGAGTGAACGTTTCATTATAACTCCCCCACGTCCCCATCACTACCTACAAAGATAAAAGAAGAATATGATGATCATTTTGTATTAAAATATATGGAAAGATTCTAGATTCACTTCCTAGAACTAGTTAGTGGGTTATCCCTCTATTTATAAAGGTTTAAGAACACCCTTAAGATAAAGAAACACCATAATTTATTTAAAAATGGTATTATAGACAGAAATATTGAGTTATAGCCTATAGCCTCCTTTACACACCACATACACCCCTTATTTAAAAATGAAATAAGAAGAGATTCACAAAACTATCTAAAAGGAAGTATGATCCACATGGAATGAGTTCCTAGAATTCTTTAACTTATTGTGAGTGAAATTCCAATAACATTTTCTAAATCCCTAATTGAAGACACTCCTCCCACATGCTTCAGTATTCAACTCCAAGTAATTTGTATTTGGATGTATTTTCTATCTTGATATTGTCTTCAATACCTCACTAAAAATATTCAGTATCTTTCCATGAACTCAAATTCATGGGGATCTACCTCCTTCACTTTGATTTTCAATAATGAGTAATTAGGGATCCATATGTATTTTAATTTAAAACTATGTAGCTTCAAAAGGTTCTTTAATTTTGGAAAAGTCCAAAATGTTCCAAAGTAGTAGTTACTCTTTTGCACTGGGTGATGGATCTTATGGAACATGATTTTTTGAGTTCTAAAAATTGGGGGACTCTTATGAATTTTCATTTTACTTATATTCACCAACAATTGAATCTTGTGAAAATGGGAACTCCTCGGGAATTTGTTTATTTTCTATCAATAAAAGTGGAATGGGACTTAAGAAGGTTAAAATGACTCTGAAAAACTGGTAACTTGGAGAAATGACTCTTACACAACCAAATTATCAGTTAAATATTGTGTATGTCAGCCCAAAACAACTCTTACATGATTGGAAATGACTCTTACAAAATCATCCATTTGTCAAATTTTGCCTCAACTACTACACAATGACTCTTATGCAAGATAAAAAACCTACGAAGATGTAACGTACCGGTTTCAGAAGCCACCCAAAGTTGCCCTGTGCGCGGTTTGTCACATGACCTCAAGCGCATTTCCCCAAATGTCAGAGGCTACCGACTAGCAGTGAGGGCCTGGGTAAGTTATTGGGGAAACTATGCCCTCATTTGGTAAGGTATACAAGAAAAGAACTAACAGTAAATAGCGGAAGCAGTAAACAATACGCAACAAATGAAATCAAACAGCGGAAGCAATGAATATATAGTAATGATGATAATGATGCAGCAGGTACAAGTTTCTAAGGAAAGCAGCAAACACAACAACGTGCTGAAATACAAGTAAAAACAAAGTATTAAAATAACAGCAACTCCTACAGCATTGCAAGCCTAAGCTTGGTCCCTTTCTCTCCAGCTCTAAGAAATCAAGTACCGAAAGTAGAAGGGCGTTTGCCCTTATCTATACCTATAACAACAAAGTCTACTTGGGCCCAAAAGCATGGCCCAAACAGGGTGTGAGATACAATCCCAGTAGGCAATCACCCAAATATTTGTGCCTAACAGTCAATGAATACAAGGTAGGTAAGAGTGCGGGAAGCAGTAAACAGAAAAGCACACAACATCTACAATCCACAGTTCTAGCATATAAAGTACATGAGTAAACAACCAACAATAAGTAGAAAAACAGGTAACCCTCTGGGTATCTCTCATAGCCTAACCCCTATGGTTCAACCTACAAGTACTAGCAACCCTCTAGGAGGCACACACAGTCTCACCCCTCTGGTTCAGCTAAGAGTATACTTTCTGAGGAAGCACTCACCGTCAATTCCCCCTATAGTCTCATATCATGCTAAAGGCTCTTTGGGGAAGCACTCAACATATCATTCCCCCTGTGGCCTATGTCGAGGAACTACAGACTCTCTAAGAAAGCACTCATCGTCAATTCCCCTTGTGGTCTCGCATCATATTAAAAGACACTCTAGAGAATCCCTTACGTCCATTCTTCTTATGGTCTACTATACTAGGTTCTCACAGTCCTGTGTGAAATTAACATGCTCAACACACGTATATCGCCCAAGTAAACCTCAAGAACTACTTGGCTATCATTCTAAGGCACAACGACATAACAGTATAACAGTTACACTATCCTACAACTAGGCATGGCAACTGGAAAAAATACTAATAAGAAAAACATGAAAGGAAAACACATGAACATCGTATAAGTTATCCAAATTGACAAGCATTTACCTCTACTCAAGCAATCAAGAAAAGCAGTCAAAAATAGGGCAAAACAGAAAACACGTAATACCCCGTTCAAGGGTATTGGTGGGATTTCCACAAAATACTCAAAGAATTTCTAAATAAAGGCACAAACCACCTACCTCGATCCTAGGAGATCGATATACGCGAACAACGATGACAGATTATCATTATAATGGCGTAGATCTGAGAAAATGTCTGAAACACATAAACCATGATAACTTGAGGAGGAGGAATTGGAAAACAAGGCTCAAGAAGAAGGGAGAACTCACCGCTGCGATTCCAACACAATCAACGGTGGTCGAATCGGAGAACGGACGGAGAGGCGGGGGCTCGTCGAAGATTCACGGATCCTCAGTGCTCTCGGACGAACGAAACCTAGAAAAAAATGTTTATGTGTGTCAAGCGTGACCCCGATCCGTTTAATGAAAAAAAGAAAGTACACGGTGTGTACTTTTAGAGTACACGGTGTGTACTAGGTCTTTCCGTACTCTGCCAAAATCGGCCTCCATGTCACCCCTACACACTGTGTGTGTGGCCCGGACACGGCCAGTACACGGCTTCGAGCAGGAAAAGAGTACACGGCGTGTACTTCAAAAATTTCCAGAAACTTTATTTTTCTCAAAAACTCCAGAAAAAGGAAGTTGTACCTGAAACAAAGATCCGGGTTCTGAAAAACTTCCCCCTTTAACGAAATCTGTCCCCGAATTTCCCTAGCAAGGTGTAGAAGAAGAAACCCCGAACAGCTCCGACCACTACGACCGCACATCGGTCTCCCTCTCCCAGGTCTCGTCTTGTACTCACCCATGCTGCCATAGCACCCGTACAAGAGGGACAGACCGCCCATAGAGAACCTTCATACTACGATCGAAAATCCGGATGGGATTCTCCTCAAACGATTCATCCACTTCGAGCTCAACTTCCTTGGGCTAAAAGACATGATACAGGTCTGAAAAGTAACATTGGAGCTGAGAGTCATGGAATACGTCATGCATAGCTCGGTACCTCTGAGGTAACTACAATCGATAGGCAACCGGTCCAACTCTCTCCAATACCTCAAACGGCCCGACGTACCGCGGTGAAAGCTTACCCTGTCTCCGAATCATCTTTTGTCCCAACCTTAGTGCGACACGCAGGAAAACTTGATCCCCAACCTCGAACTCCAGAGGTCGTCTCCGCTGATCAGCATAAGACTTCTGTCGAGATTGTGTTGTAGCCATCCTCTTCTGAATCAGCTCTATCTGGTCTGAAGTCTCTTGAACAAGACGAGGTCCCAGAAAAGCTGCCTCTCCTGCCTCCAGCCAGCATAAGGGTGATCGGCATGGCCTACTGTACAAAGCCTCGTAAGGTGACATATGAATAGTCGCCTGAAAACTGTTGTTGTAGGAAAACTCCACTAAAGGGATATGCTTCTCCCAAGAACCTCCAAAGTCCAGAATGCAAGCTCTGAGCATATCCTCTAGCACCTGGATCGTACGCTCGGACTGGCCATCTGTCTGGGGATGGTATGATGTACTCAAGAGTACATGTGTACCCAAGGCCTTCTGAAGTCCCTTCCAGAACCGAGAGGTAAAGCGCGCATCCCTATCTGAAACAATAGAGTGTGGAACTTCATGCAGACGTACAATCTCTCAGATGTACAATCATCTCAAATCATCAACACTGAAGGTCTCCTTGATTGGTAAGAAGTGAGAAACCTTCGTAAGCCTATCGATGACAACCCAAAGATCATAGTTACCTCGGGGCGACCTTGGAAACCCTGTCATGAAGTCCATCGTGACATCGTTCCACTTCCACTCCGGAATGGGTAACTGCTGTAAAAGGATTGCTGGTCGTTGATGCTCCGCCTTCACCTGCTGACAAGTAGAACATCTCATGATGCAACCAGCAACATCTCTATTCATACCTGGACACCAATACTGGCGATGAAGATCCTGATACATCTTGGTGACACCAGGATGAACTGCCCAAACTGAGGAATGAAAATCCCACATCAACTCCTCGAGTATTTCTGCTGGCACCCATACGCGTCCTTGGAAACACAAGATCTCATCCTCTCCCACTATCTATCCAGGAAGAGGGTCCTCTCCTGACACGCTCTCCCGCAGGACTAAGCCTTCTGAGTCTGATAGTTTCCTCATCCGTACCCGATCAAGAAGCGTAGAGGTAACAGCTATAGAAGATAGGTAAGACTGTCCCTGTCTGTCGTGTACCTCCAGATGCATCTCAGAGAACAGATCCATCAGTTGCCACGCACTGCTGGCCTCCTGAACTGCCTGAATCTAAGTTCTTCTGCTCAACACATCTGCCACTACGTTGCCCTTCCCTGGCGTATAAGCAAGCTCGAAATCAAAATACGGAAGATACTTGACCCACCTGTGCTGCATCAGATTCAGATCATGCTGAGTGAAGATATACTTGAGACTCTTGTGGTCGGTGAAGAACACAAATTTCTCTCCCAGAAGATAGTGTCTCCAACAGCATAAGTCATAAACAACAACTTCCAACTCCAGATCGTGCGTAGGGTAGTTCCTCTCATGTGTCCTCAACTGCCGAGACCCGTACGCAACGACTCCATCCCCCTGCATAAGCACAGCGCCCGGTCTGATACATGAAACATCACAATAAACAGTGTAGCTCTTTCCTGGCTCTGGCAAGACTAGTATCGGTGCTGACGTCAGTCTTCCCTTCAGCTCCTGAAAGGGTGACTCATAAGAATCTGACCATAAGAACTTTTCCCCCTTCTTGGTCAGACCTGTCAAAGGTGCTGCTAGGCATGAAAAGTCCTGAATGAAGCGTCTATAGTATCCAGTCAGCCCTAGGAAACTCCGTACCTCAAAAACATTCTTCGGCTGCTCCCAGGAAACTACAGCTCTCACTTTCTCTGGGTCCACAGATACTCCTTCCTCTGAGATGACATGACCCAAGAAGTGAATCTGATCCATCCAAAAGTGGCACTTCAAGAGTTTAGCATAAAGCCAATGCTCTCTCAGTGTACTTAGAACGATATCAAGATGGTTATCATGGTCATGTCGAGTGTGAGAGTACACCAATATATCATCCACGAAGACCACGACGAAGGAATCCAAGTAAGGATGGAACACTCGGTTCATCAGTTCCATGAAGACTGCAGGCACGTTCGTGAGACCGAACGGCATGACCGAATACTCGTAGAGACCATACCTGCTCCTGAAGGTTGTCAGAGGTATATCTGATGGTCTAATGTGCAACTGATGATAATCGTACCTCAAATCGATCTTCAAGAACACCCAAGATCCTCAAAGATGATCAAAGAGGTCATCGATCCTTGGAAAGGGATATCGGTTCTTGACCGTCAACTGGTTCAACTTCCGATAATCCACACAAAGCTGAAGGGTACCGTCTGCCTTCTTCGCAAACAGGACAGAAGAACCCCAAGGAGAAGTGATGGGTTGGATGAAACCCTTTGCCTATAACTCCTCCAACTGCTTCTTGAGCTCCTACAACTCAGGTGTAGCCATCCTATAAGGAGGAATGGACACTGGTGCCACTCCTGGCATGATCTCAATCGAGAATTCTACCTCACACTCTGGAGGCAAACCTGAAAAGTCCTCTGGAAAAACATCCCTGAAACGATCTACCACTGGAGGAAAGTCCAACTGTGAAGTCCCCTGGTCATCCAGATAAAGACTAGAAATCTGGGTTGTCACCCTTTTTATCCCATGATGCTTGAGTCCTGCTCGACTCGCCTGAACATCCCATTCGCCTCTATGAAGAAAATATTCACCCTCTGGTGAAATGAAACTCACCATGCGGTGATAACAGTTGACGAATGCCTGGAAGGGAACCAACCAGTCCATCCCAAGAATGACATCATAGCCTGTCATCTCTAGGACGTAGAGATCCCATAAGAAACGATACCATGCAACCTCGAGAGGTAACTCTCGACACAAACATACACTAGATGTCCTTGTACCCAAAGGTGTGTCTAGTGTTAACGAGTCGGTAGAAGAAAAGATGCAGAGCCCAAGGATCTCCATGACAACAACAGAGATAAAGCTATGCATATCACCAGTATCTAAAAGAGCTGAAGATAAAATTGAGGCTACTAAAATCGCACCTCGAACTGTAGAAGGTTCGGGATCCTGCTCCTGATAGGTCTGCTCCATGGTGAAAGACTGGCCTGCACTACAGCCCTACTCCCCTAGCTGACCACTCTGAGCTGATCCACCTTGCTGGTGCTGAGGGACTAGTGACTGACTACCACGGCCTCAACCTCCACCTCGGCCCGAACGGCCGGAAGAACTCCAGTTCCTCGACTGGTGAGAAACTGGTGGTGCTGCTCCTGAATGAGGAGTCGTGGAAGAACCCCGGTCACCAGCTGCTGGTGAGAAAACTAGGCAGAAACGCTGAAGGTGACCCATCTTGCCGCAAGATCGGCGCTCCATGGGGTCTCTCTGGCACTACGGCCTCATGTGCCCTGACCGGCCACACTGGTAGCATACCACCTGGCTGCCTGAAGATGCATCTCGCTTTCTCATATCACTGTGTGTAGACTCCCTACGGTGCTTCTTGCTATCATCTGGAGGAAAACTAGATCTGGAAGTAGAACCGCCCTGGATCGCAGCTATGGAGTCTCTCAGATTGTGCTCCGCAATCAGTGCCTTGTTGATGATGGAAGTGATGGAAGTCAACTGGAAGATATTCACCTACGAGCGGATCTCCTGCCTGAGACCATCCTCGAACTTCCTTGCTAAGAACACCCCACTCCCATCCCGGAGGGGTGTGAAACACTGCAGATCGGTGAAACAAGAGGAATACTCCATGACAGAAAGAGTAACCTACTCTAAGATCATGAACTCCCGGGCTCGGTCGGCCCTCAGGGTCTCCGGGTAGAACTAGTCATAAAAGACGTGCTGAAACTCCTCCCAAGCCATAACTTGCTGGTGACCCGCCTGTGAGATCACGTCCCACCACCTCTTGGTGGAGTCTCATAGTATATAGGTAGCGAGCTTGACCCGCCTCTCTGGAGGCGTCTCTAAATGCTCAAAGATGGTCAACATGGATTCCATCCATGACTCTGTAACCTGAGGTCCTCCTTCCCCCAAGAACGTGGGAGGATGCTGCTACTGAAAAACCCATGTCAAGTCTGCCATAGTTGAGGTAGGAGGCAGTTCTCCCTGAAAGGTCTGCATCATCCTCATAAAACCTTCCTTGAACTGCGCATTAGCGCCTGCAACTGGTATGACAGCCGGTTCCAAGGCTGGCCCAACTGGAGGGTCGGCAGGAAGTCCCTGATCAGCCGTATTTGGCGTCTGATCAATGCCTGACGATAGACGTATAACCGTAGGACGTCTTGGAGGCATAGATCTGAAAGATCAAAAGCACACCTTAGATCATAATTAACAAAGACAGAGAACACAAGAGTACAAAATGGGAACAGGGGAAGGAAAACACACTAGTTTACAAAACACGACTACACGGCGTGTATAAAAACTACACGGCATGTCATATTAAGCCACTGACATGGGCGTGTACCCCTACCCTACAGGTCGTGTAACACCTCAAACTACACGGTGTGTTGACCCAACACATGGCGTGTACTTGGAAACTGTTCCCCTACCCGAGTCTCCTTACACGGCTAACCCACACGGTCCGACTTAACCCGAGACTACATGGCCTGTTCTGAAAACACACGGCATGTACTAAACAAGGCTTTGGCGGCCCGTGTTGTTAAATACACGGCCATATACACGGATGAACCTTACATGGAGTTTTCTGAACAAACACGACGTGTATAGGTGAAGGTGACATCGTCCTGTGTTGTTCGTGACACGGTCGGGTACCTGATCAAGACTACATGGTGTGTTCCGAAAACAACACGGTGTGTCTAAGAAAAGGTGATGCAAACCTGTGTTGTTCGTGACACGGTCGGGTACCTGGATGGGACTACACGGAGTATTCCTTTACAACACGGTTTGTTCTACTCGAGCTTCCCCAACCCGTGTTGTTAGTGACACGGCTAGGTACATGGCTCTGAACTACACGGCGTGTACCAACCGTACACGGCGTGTTCCTGAAGTTACTTCCACAACAGCATGTGCCTGCTCACACAGTCATTGACATGGTCTAAAAACTATATGGCATGTAGTCAAAAGTACACGTCGTGTATTCTGGGTTTTTCTGGGCAGTAGCTCAGAAACTGCACAGAAGACCAGAAAACACAGAAAACAAGTCAAAGAAGTGCCAAATTCTGATTCGTGAGGGACCATACTCCCCACAAATAAAAACTTGGCATTCATTTAAGCAAGGTAGAATACAAACAATCCTCTAACAAGGCAGTAGAGATTCTATCACAACAGCATACATAATCTACACAAGGTTTATCACAACAGCATGCAATCGCTAATGCACCCTAGATGACATGTCAAGGATGAATGGCATGTGATTTCTAACAAGTGTCTATATGATGCATGAGATGGAATACCCTCATATCATCGGGTTGTGACAAAAATAGAAACGTGATAGCAAGACAACAACAACACAGGACATCTGAATCACTCTAGGTGAAATCATATCAACCGTAAATCTCAAAACCAGAAAACTGTAATAAATGAGGTAGTATGCCTTTTTCCTGTACATGGGTTAGCTACTCCCGGGCACAGCTTAATACCAAGTACCGAATCTATCCTATCCCTGGATAAAGGCCCCAAATAGTAATTCAAGAGAAAAGAAACTCCTTTGATACCACTTTGTAACGTCCCGGTTCCGGAAGCCACCCAGAGGTGCCCCGTGCCTGGTTCGCCACATGACCTCAAGCGCATTTCCCCAAACACCATAGGCTTCTGACTAGCATCGAGGGCCTTGGTAAGTTATTGGGGAAACTATGCCCTCATTTGTCAAGGTATACAAGAAAAGAACCAACAGTAAATAGCGGAAGCAGTAAACAATACGCAACAACTGAAATCAAACAGCGGAAGCAATGAATATATAGTAATGATGATAATGATGTAGCGGGTACAAGTTTATAAGGAAAGCAGCAAACACAACAATGTGCTGAAATAAAATTAAAAACAAAGTACTAAAATAACAGCAACTCCTGCAGCATCGCAAGCCTAATCTTGGTCCCTTGCTCTCCAGCTCCAAGAAATCAAGTATCGGAAGTCGAAGGGCGCTTTCCCTTATCTATGCCTGCAACAACAAAGTCTTATTGGGCCAAAAAGCATGGCCCAAACAGGGTGTGAGACACAATCCCAGTAGGAAATCACCCAAAGACTTGTGCCTAATAGTCAATGAATACAAGGAAAGTAAGAGTGCAGGAAGCAGTAAACAGAAAAGAACACAACAGCTACAATACACAGTTCCAGCATATAAAGTGCACAAGTAAACAACCAACAATGAGTAGAAAAACAGGTAACCCTCTGGGTAGCTCTCACAGCCTAACCCCTATGGTTCAACCTACAAGTACTAGAAACCCTCTAGGAGGCACACACAGTCTCAACCCTCTGGTTCAGCTAAGATTAGACTTTCTGAGGAAGCACTCACCGTCAATTCCCCCTATAGTCTCGTATCATGCTAAAGGCTCTCTAGGGAAGCACTCAACATCTCATTCCCCCTGTGGCCCGTGTCGAGGAACTACAGACTCTCTAAGGAATCACTCATCGTCAATTCCTCCTGTGGTCTCGCATCGTATTAAAAGACACTCTGGAGAAGCCCTTACGTCCATTCTCCCTATGGTCTACTACACTAGGTTCTCACAGTCCTGTGTGAAATTAACATGCTCAGTGCGTGTATATCACCCAAGTAAACCTCAAGAACTACTTGGCTATCATTCTAAGGCACAGCAGCTTAACAGTATAACAGTTCCACTATCCTACAACTAGGCATGGAAACTGGAAAAATGCCTAATAAGAAAAACATGCAAGGCAAACACATGAACATCATATAACTTATCCAAATTTACAATCATTTACCTCTACTCAAGCAATCAAGAAAATCAGGAAAAAACAAGGAAAAAAAGGAAACACGCAATACCCCGTTCAAGGTTATTGGTCGAATTTGCACAAAATACTCAAAGACTTTCTACAGAAAGGCACAAACCACCTACCTTGATCCTAGGAGATCGATATACATGAACAACGATGACAGATTCTTTTTAGAACGTCGTAGATCTGAGAAAACTTCTGAAACACATAAACCACGATAACTTAAGAAGGAGGAGGAATTGGAAAACAAGGCTCAAGCAGAAGGGAGAACTCACCGCTGCAATTCCAACGCAATCAACGGTGCTTGAATCGGAGAACGGATGGAGAGGCGGGGATCATCAAAGATTCACGGATCCTCGGTGCTCTCGGATGAATGGAACCTATAAGAAGATGTTTCTATGCGTCAGGTGTGACCCCGGTCTTTTTAATGAAAAAAATGAAACTACACAATGTGTACTTTTAGAGTACACGGCATTTACTAGGTCTTTCTGTACTCTACCAAAATCGGCCTCCACGTCACCCCTACACACCATGTGTGTGCCCCGAACACGGCCAGTATAGGGCTTCGAGTGGGAAAATAGTACACGGCATGTACTCAGAAAGTACACGGCGTGCACTTCAAAAATTTCTAGAAACTTTATTTTTCTTAAAAACTCCAGAAAAAGGAAGGTGTACCTGAAATGAAGATCCAGGTTCTTAAAGAAGATGACTCTTACATAGATTAAAATGAATCTTACATATCTTTAAATAATTAGTTTAATTCTTTAGTTAGCACTTCCAAAACTTAGCCTCTACTTCACTCATCTTTTGAAATATTCAACTACTAGAATTCTAGAAGTTGCCTAAAAATAATGGAAATAAAATTTAGTTATAGGCTCAATCTAATTAAGTAAATAATAATAAAATCAATGAAAAATCATGATTATTAATCCCATCTTAAATAAATTTTAACAAATAAAAATTTCACACCAAAATTCAAAGAAAAAAATTTCCAACACAAAAAATGACCAAGGTAAAATAAAATTTCCATTTAAAGAATATTTTGACACCAAAAAAACCAAAATTTAATAAATAGATGTGGAAAAATTTTATCAAAATAAAGAACATAAAATTCCCCAACACTTAATTCAATTCTTGTCCTCAATCATTCAATTCAACATATTCAGTGAATTCCAATTAATCTCAAAAATGAAAAATCTAAATATACTGTGAAGTGATTTTCAAAAAAAAAATCCCCCCATAGAATCTTTCGAGAAAAAATGGATTATATATCTCTAAAAACGAAAATTTTTTGGCAGAAATATGTTTTTTATTTTATTAAAATATGATCAAAGTTAAAAAATTTGAAAGGAATTTAACCAACCTTATTTTACATTCAAATGTTCTTACAAAATTATCTTTTTATCCATGGTGAACATACATATGTACTAAAAACTAAAACATAACTTAGAAAATCATCATAATTAGAAACATAATATGATGGATGAGTGAGAAAAAATAATAATTAATATATTTAATTAGAACTCATTCATCAGTTTCTGTACATACAGCTTTACCGGGATTATGAGTTCATTTCATAGACCATTTGAATGAAAATATTATCAATTTAAATATAATCAATAGATTCAAATTCAATTAAAATTTAAAAAAATAAACCTAAATTTTATCCAAGTAAATTTACTTTCAAGAGAAAAATAAAAATATGTTTCATATTGAATCCATGAGGAAATAAAAAATGATTAACCACCACAAAGTAACAAAACACACTCCAAATTTCAGAAAAGTTTAGACCCATTGAGTAGGAAAATAAAATATCAATAATAGTTAATTTTGAAAAAACATTAAGGTTTATTTGATGTATAATCTATTAAATATAGTTCTTCATATATGAAGATACATCTCCCACACTTAAAATTAAATATTATCCCCAATGTTATAATCTAAGGTTGGAGAACAATTAAAACAATTTAAGTTCAAAAGGATTTGAAAATTAGTAGTTTAAAATAATGTAACATGGGTCACAATAAATTTCAAACACCATGTTTACCATGCAACACCATCAATAGAAAACTCACAACTTATAAAAAGTTTTCCATCCAGCTACTACCTAAAAAATTTAGTGCTCATGTAATATTTTCAAGGTAAAGTTAAAGATTTAAGTTAAGGTTCAACAATATTTTCAATAATACACATAAATAATCATTAAAATCCAATATTTTATCACACAAAGACATGTTAATAGTACTAGAAACCATCAATAATTTTCTCATGATTTAATTATGTAAAAATAACTTTTAAAAATAAATTCAATATTCTCATAATATCCAAAGTAGTTTTTAGGGTGCTAAAATAAGGTTTCAAAATTGACTCATAATGGTTTTAAAAACATATATTTAATTAAGTGTAACACCCATTAGTTACAACACATATTCAATAATAAATCAGATTCAATTAGAAAAAATGGGAGAAGCAAGCTAGTGAATTATGTACTTTCTACCCACACTTGTTTTTCAACATATGATAAGAATTTATATACATAAAAAATGGATGGAAGGATAAAACCTAGGAGTAATAAAATGAAAATTTTCTTGAACTGGGATATTACATGATAGAATGCATTGCCTCTTTATTTTTATACAAAATAAAACAATAAAAAAAACATTACTAAAATTGAAAAACAAACATAGAACATAACATGGGTGTTTTTATTCAAAATATTCAGTAGTAAAAATGGGTCTTCCATGAAATGAATAACATTTTTCCCTTTATTTTATATATATATAATCAAAGGATACTATTATTCATAAATTTTAACAAGATAGAAACTAAAAAAGTAAAATAAGTATAATCTTGTGATAACCCCCCAAGGGGTGTAGTGATTATACTTTCCATAGCTAGAAAAGCTTGATTTTACCCCCAATCTGAATGGGGATGTGATTTCTTAATTAGAAACCCCCAAAATATTGTAACTCAAGTGTTTTTTTTATCTTTCACTACTCATGGGGTATCCCTTGATCAAGTGTATTCATATCCCCCTCTATTTTATTATAAAACGTTATCTTTTATGAAGATGGGAATAATATGTAGAGGCATTTACCCCCTTCTTCACTTTGAGGAAAAGTTTGAATTGTTTGTGAAAATTGAACTCTAGGATGTGATTTTTCTTCTAGTTTAATATGAACTATCAATTCTTCATTAAAATATAAATCTGCATCAACATCCTATTTTTCACTAATGCATAGCTCCATTAGCCCCTCTTTCCCTTTAACTTTTTCCACCTTGGTTATGGTTTAAACTCCACCACATTCAATAGCTCCCAAACCCAAGCTTCCAATAAAAATAGGAAGTTTGAAATGCTCCTCAAAAGGCGCATTGTCAAGTTCCACTTGACACTCTATAATCTTGAATAAATTTATTGATATATTAAAACCTATATAATGATAAGCATTATTAATCTCAACCTAAAATATATTAATGATTAGATAAAAATATATCCTCTTCCAAAAACTAATCATCTCCCTATAATTGTTCAAATTTTTAGACCATCCTAACAAATTAGTTCTATTGGGAGTATGTTTGGGACAGGAGAGAGGTAATCCTCCTCATCTAGAATATCCTCAAGTTTCACCACCTCAATAGTGGTGTCCTCCATGGAAAAATATTTGGTATCTTCAATTAGTTCAGCTTGTTCATGCATGTAAAAATCATTAGAAAGGTTAGTGAAAATAAAATCAACCCACTTAGTACTAGAAATGTTTTGATCTTCTAAGACCTATCCAACGTCTTTTTTATTAGCATTAACCCCATATTTTTATCCCGTGGAATCATCCTGAAAATGTTGATCTTGAAATTCCATATTATCATCAATGATAATTTCATATTCAAAAATGGGAAATACTATATCTTCATCAAATTATTCTTATAATTATTCAAAAATGTATTGTTTAAAAGATTTTTGTTGAATTCCTAGCCTACTTTTTTGATCCTATTGAATTGAATTGATTTCTTATGAAAAAAATTGAAAAAATCACTTAGTGGAAACTAATTTATCTTCAATGGGCACTTTACCTTCTCATCCTTACGGTCAATATTGAAAATAATCCATTTTTTTAGTTTTTACACCTATGAGTAATATAACATTGAATCTATTCCAAAACAAATATAATCCTTCACTATTGAAAAGTATAGTTAAATGAAAATGAATATTCACTAAAATAAATTGTTCTCTCTATCATTATAATCCATTTTTTTGTGGCCTTTTCATGAGACCAGTCAAATTTTCATTTATAATCTTACTAGATATAGCACAGTGGCTAACCTCGAGGTCATCTAAAGGAGGCAAAACACTCATCAAATTGAATCCTCTAAAATCATTTAAGATTTTTTTATGTATAAAACAATAGAAATAAGAGAAAATTATGGTGGAAAAAAATAAAATGCAAGAAGAGGAAAAAGATGAAAAATAATGGGAAGTAGTTAGAAATAAGCTTAACTAGTCCTTGGTTCATCCACTTTTTTACTGCTTATCATTAACCTATTAAAATTATTAAATCATAAAAGACACAACCTTACTTAATGAATTGGATGATGTATCAACTCAAATCATCTCTCTCTTGAAAAATAGTGAACACCCATGTAATTATTTCTCAGAATACATAAATATTATATGTACTATGACACAAAACACTCCAATGAATTCTCTTAAATAAGTATGTCTCACAATAAAAAAATTGATTTAAGATCATCAAGTCACACATTATCACTCAACTTGCTCTTATCAAATGAAACAAATAATTAATAGGGGAAGGATTAAGGTAAGTAATAAACAAATGAAATCTAGGGGTGCATGTGCCATCACAACTCTATACTTCACCATCATTGTCTGTTTAGAGAGAAGTAGGAAAAATATTATTAGAATGATATTAAACCTCTAGACAGCATCAAACTTCACTCCACTGGACTGATTATCTTAATAGATCTCTATTTATTGAGGTTAAATAACACCTTTAAGAGACATAAAGACCATAATTTATTTACATAATAGTATTATAGAGAGACTTATCAAGTTATAGCCTACAACCACCCTTGCATGCCTTTCACACCCCTTATTTAAAAAATAAATAAGAAGGAATTCATAAAACTATCTAGCATGTAGTATAATCCATGTGTCATGAGTTCCTGATGTTTTTTATCTTTCTATGAGTGATGACCAGTGACTGTAGCTAAATCCATAACTGAAGACACTTCATCCACATGTTTTAGGCTTCAAATCTAATTAATATATATCTAAACACATTTCCCAACTTGATATTGTCTTTAAATATTCACGAGAAACCTTTAGTATATTTCAATGGACTCATCTTCATGAGGATATACCTTCTTTGCTTTGATTTTCAGTATTGATGAATTAGAGTTCTTCATGTATTTTAATTTAAAACGGGGTAGATCCATTGGATTCCTCAATTTTAGAAAAATCTAAAATGTTCTAGAATGGTAGTTACTCTTTCACATTGGGTGATGACTCTTAAAAATAGGTCTCTTTGAGTTTAGTAAATTTTGGGAATCTTATGAATTTTCCTTTGCTTATACACACCAATGGTTGAATCTTACAAAAATGGTTATTCCTCAAGTATTTTTAAATTTTCTATCAATATAACTAGAATGACCCTTATGAAGGTGGGCATGAATCTTATGAACTGGACACTAGGAGAAATGACTCTTACACGACCAAATACTTAGCCAAATTTTGTGTCTATAAGCCTAAAATGAATCTTACATAGTTGTAATTAACTCTTAAAAAATAAACCCTTTGTCAAATTTTTCCTCAATATTTTCACAATGACTCTTACACGGGATCTAGAACCCACAAATATGACTCTTACATAGTTCTAAATGACTCTTATGAAAATTGAAATACTTATCCAAATTCTTTACTCTGGACTTTTGGAACTTAGCCTCTACTTCACTCGTCTTCTGAAAGATTCAACTATCGGGCTTCTATAAGTTACCTAAAATAGTGTAAAATAGAAATCTAGTGTATTCTTGATCCAATTAAGTCCAGACTAATAGATTCATAGAATCATTATGATTATTACTATCTATAAAAAAATTCAAAAATTCACATTTCCGTACTAAAATTCAGGAAGAAAAAATTTTCATCACAAAATGGTCAAGGTCTAATAAACTTTCCATTTAAATCACATTTTTACACCAAAAACACTATAATTTAATAAAATAGATGTGGTAAACATATATCAAAATAAATACATGTCAAAAGGGTGTGTGGTACAATATCTAAAATAGTTGTAACACAATGGTGGAAGAAAATAAAAGTATATTTCAAAATTCATTATTGGAAGTTTAATTTTATATGCCATAATTATTACATAATTCAAATTAAGAATAAATTATATGTGAGTGATTTTTACATTTCTTAATGAGTAGGAAAAAAATAAGGATCGTCTTAATTATTGTAAGGACTTGGAAGTAATGAATATAAAGAATAATCTATGGAAAAATGATAATGGGAAGTATTCTGTAGAAACTTTTACAATGAAAAATAAAGAAAAATGTATTTCCCTTAAAAATTTAAATAATTTAAAAGTTACTCATTGATAGTTAAGCAACATTTCAAGGTGCGTTGACTTAAAACATTAAAAGTTACATGGATAAAAAATTCGTGATTCATATATTTTGATCGAGCACTTTTTTCTCTTAGCATTGCATAAATTGTTGCATAAAAAAGTTATTTAAGTTAAACATAAGTTATATACCTTCTTTAAAAAACTTTTTGAATAACTATAAATCCAACAGAGCTTGAAAAAAATCAAGAAATAATTATAATTACACTTTTATATTTAGAGATCTTAATTCTCCCCTAATTGTTTACTATGATGATTCATTTGATTATTCATTAGTTCAAGAAAGATAAACTTGGTGGACCAATAAATTGTAAATGGATGTATACAGTTGATAAGTACATTAATATTATATTTATTTTAATTTATGAATTAAATTTTTTTATGTAAAAAAATTTAGTATGTTTTCTTAAAAAAATCATCAGGTATTTAGGTTATTTGAAGTCTTATGTGAGAAATAAAGTTCAATTAAAAATATTTATTGTTAAAGGTTACATAGTTGAAGAGTTTTTGGCCTTTTTTCAAGGTATTTAGATATAATTGAGAAAAAAATAAATTGTGTAATACGCATTAATGACATCTCAAATAATTCACATTTCTAAAAATGGTCATTGGTTTTTCCAATTGTTGGTCAAATATACAATAAACCAGAGTTTATAAATACTATTTGTCTCTTGAAATAAATGTGTGTTATAATATACTATATATTATTATACACATAAATAAATCGACAAAAATTTATTTCATTAATAAATACTATTATATTAATCAGTAATGAAACAAATTAAAATTCCAAACATTATAATTGAATAAAACATATAAAATCTAAAATCTAAAATGATAAAATATAGATCACCCCAATCTACTAGAATCATCACCCCACTACCAATACTATAGAAACAAAATATTAGTAAACCAATAACCATATTATAAAATTTATATATATAACCTTGAGATGAATTGAGTTGAATATTGTGTGAAAGAATTAAATGGTATTTATAGGAGGTAAGGAGGTCGTTGAAATAGTAACTTAACTGTTGGAATAGTAATTTGACCTCAAAATAATAAAATATAAAATAAATAATATTTATCATGATTAATATAAGTAAATAAAATTTTATAATTCCAAAAATTAATACCATGATTAAGAAACTCAAAGAAAATATAAGCACATTTTTAATAAATTGTATTTTAAAGTATTTCGTAAAAATCATAATTTTTATATTAAAACTTAAAATTATATATGTTATAAATTTATTTTGATAAAATTGATATAATTTTTTAAATTAGAGGATTAAAACTATCCAAGGTTGATTTTTTTCTAATTTTCTGAAATACTTCAATTTTCAGGTGAATAGTAAAAATACAGTTTTTCACAAAACTGGTGTATCTTAAATTACATCATTCATGATTTAATAATGAAATAATAATTTATAGAACTTGAGGTTAAGCCATGATATATTTTATTTCATAAATGATTCATTAAAATACAATAAACTTAATTTCCCAACCTAAAAATAACTTTCCAAAAAAAGTCAAAAGAGATTCCTTAAAATAACAATTTCTCTTTTCTACAATTTTCTTTTTAATAAACTAATTAATTATAATTATAAAGTGGATTTAAATTCATAAAACCATTATACTATATTTAAATATTATTTATATTGTCAAAATTCACTATTACATATTTTAACTTTGATATAATATTTTGTTCTAAAAATACTCCTCTCCTCAAGTATAAATAACCTCTCTCCCTCCCCTTGAAAAATCAATCATACCTCTCTTAATAAATCCAATCATCTAAAATATCCTCCCTATTAAGCCCCTTATAATACCTAGGGACATTCTAGAGTAAACCAACTCCAAACGTCAAGGGATGTGTAGTGGCGTACAAGAGAAGCTACACTAAGGATTAAGTAAGTTTCGATCAACTCTTCTTCTTTTTATTTATTCTTCTTATATTTATTTTTATCACCACCACTTTCACAACCAAACCATATAATATTAATTAGAAATTAATTTAAAATTATATTAATGATGAAAACCCACTGTAAGTATCATATTTACTATATATATAAAGTTCAAACTTCCCTTTCCCACTCTCCTGATAATGTCCCATCAAAGGTCGGTTAACCACCTACGGAGACATTTCCATGTCAACACTTAAAACCATCATCATGGATGGACATTGTAAATTATATATAATATATAAAAATTTAATTATATGTATTATAAGTTTATATAATTAATTATACTAAGGTATAAATTACATTGAACAAAGTAGCGAAATCGAGATAAAAAGGAAATTTTTAAGTAAATCGTGATATCAAAATGACTACCCTATAACCAAATAAATTGAGAAATATAATCAAATGAATGTAATTTATAAATAGTGGTAAAAATTACAATAATTCACTTCTGGATCAATGTTTTAATAAATCTAAGTTTATTATTCAGGAGGTGTAAAGGTGATAAAATAAGGCGGGAATAGAGGTAAGGGGATTCTCGAACCCAACTCCTTTTCTTTAGGTTATTCAACCTTATCGACATATTTGGTATAGATATTCCTATATTTTTTCATAAATATAATTTTTCCATTCTTACCTTTTCTTTTTAGGGACATACATTCTTCCACCTTTATTTATAATCCAAATACGATGATTTTACAAAAAGATTTTCTTTCCAAAATACATCTTTTATTCCTCTTGAGTTGTTTCTTTTTCACTAAAGAATGATGGTGATTATGAAAAATATGTTTTACCTTAATAATTTGGGAACCCCAATTTCATTCATGAAATTATTCTTGATGATATCCTTATGAAACTCATTCCTTTCCATGGGTTATTTCATTATTATGATTACTATACATTCTATGTGGAATGCGTGATTATATAAATATTATGATGTGAAGGTTGGGCCTAGAATTATATCCCTCTAATGAATTGGATAATGTGATTTATCTCATGAAATAATGTGTATTATGCATGAACGTGATGTTATCTTTGTTCACAAATATGATTTTATGATTATTCACATATGTTATGCGTGAATATGATGCTAGCTTTCTTCACAACTATGTGTGGTATTTGATCAATGTGACATGATGTTCAATTTTTATGCATTGCAATGTTCCTTTCCCTTATCACATGTTTCCTCATGATTTTTATGATGATTCTATGCTTATTATATGATGATGATGATGATTGTTACCCATTTTATATTGAATCGTGTCCCTTATTCATCCTTATACTAGGTGTTTAGCTCACCTATTTCTTTAATGTATATCCTCAGGTGATTACATGTACTAAGGAGGATGTGAGATTTTAAGGATAAAGATAAAGGATTTAAATAAATGTTTGTTTTTTATTATGTACAAGTTATGTATGAGCCTAATTTTCCCAAGACACTAAACCTTTTGATCCTGGATTTTTATCTCTATTATGTTGTTTATCTTAAAAATGATGTAATAGTTGTATAATGAAAAGTATAATCATTATAAACCAGTTTGAAAAGGGGTCAAATTTTACACTGACTAAATTGGAGTTACTATAAACACATATATATGTGCTACTCAATAGTGATATTACGTATCCATTCATTGAAGAATTTAACTTTTAAAAAAAATATGACTAAGAAGTCAAGATAAAAATGAGGTGGAAATGATAACATTTATTACTCAAGAGATTGTCAAATGGTTCTCAAGTCATGTAAGTACATACGCATATTCATATTATTAATGTGTTGTTATTTAGTTTATATAGAAAGTAATAACTTATATCCTTTTATGTTGAATGTTAATTTTGATAATCAAGCTAAAAAATGAATGATTTGAAGTTTTTTGGATTGAGGTTCTCTAATATAGACCAATATATTCAATACCTACAATATTAATGTCCTCAAGTTTTGTATAATTGATTGTGAAGAAGGATTGAAAACTCAAAATAGTAGTGTATTAACACATAAAATGGTGGGATACTATATAAAACTAGTTTATATCATTTAATTAAACTATTATGGTAAATTTTTCAAATTTTTTATTCAAATGAAAGTGGGTCAACATTCACATGGGTATAATGAAATATTTATTGCATTTTAATTCTTTCAAATTCTCCCGATTGATAAATACTGGTGAGTGTGAAGATTGTGATCCATTTAACACGAATTTATAATAAAACATGGTATATTATAAGGATGATGAAGTAAAATAAGGTTAGAATGTTTTTGTACACTTTAAACAAATATACTTGTATGGTATGGGTAATAAAATTGAAGTAGTATTTTGTGATAGTGAACCTCATAAACAATAAAACATTCAACAGTTTTTCCCTAACAATATTAAAATGATAAAACTCATAAGGGAGGTTTAAAATAAATAAGTGATATTAGAAATAGAGGTTTATAACAGTGTTGACAATGAGGATGAATTTAATTGAACATATAAATTGGTAATGTCACTAGATTACACTTTTACATCAATGAGTGTTTTTTAATACAATTTTTTTTAATTATAATGTTAGTATATCATCTAACATTTTTTAATGTATAAAATTCAAGGATAAAACATTTTATAAATAAATCTATCATTCACTAGGTTATTGTGTTTTTAATATATATATATATAGTTCTTTTTTGTGGTCTATAAGTCTTTCAATTCTTCTTTTTCATGTACATTTAATATGTTATAGCTTGTTTGAAATACAGGAATGATGAGAAAAAATGAAAGTGTCCATTGTATTATATTAATACCATTAATTAATTTTTATCTTCTTATATGGTTTTGGTTACAATATTTAAACTAAATTGAGGGTGATTTATTATTTTTTGAATTTAACACATAGTGATATATTAATTTTGGCTTAGTAGGTTTATTTTCCTAATTTTAACGTGAAATGGTGTAATTTAGATGTCTCCTGACTTATTGGTATGTTATTGATATATAATTAAATTACTTAATTTGAAAAAACATGTTAAATTTTAATTTAATTTTGTTATTTTTTCTATTTTTTTATTTTTTTTATTTTTAATGCATAGATTATGTTTCATGTTCCTTTTCTTAAATGTTTTTGTTATCTTTTGTAGGTGAAAGATGCTAATAGAAGGCAAAGGATTAAGCCTTCTAATCCATTAAAATATTTAGAATGAAATTTATATTTATAATATTTTCATTGTTTTTCATGTTTATTTCAATTATTTAATCCCGCCCAATTTAACAATTTGAGCTAATTTGCATCATTTTTGGATTTTTAGTGAATTTTGGGCTAAAATGTGAAAATTGATTAATTATGTAATTTTAATAGTTTTCTATCACTTATATATTTCGAGCATAAATTTTTCAATATTGATTCAAATAGAGTGATTCATTTTTTAGGCTTCCTTTGTTCGTGGGATTAAACTTCTTAAACTAGACTCAGAGCTCATTCAACCTTCAACGGGCCCAAACAAATAAATCAAATTGAAAAATATTTCTAGCCAGTAGAATGGACCCTTTATCATTAAATTAGGAATATCTCGGGTTATAGACCTCAAAATTAAGTGATTATATTTGTAAATGAAATAGGGATCAAGGGATCATATACACATTAAATTTCATAGAGAAATTATCTCATTAAGGTGTCCATTAAAGGCTCCGAAGTTGAGGAAGATGAAGGGTATCATCATATAAAAAAAGTGTGCTTGATTAATTCAAACATAAAATTTTATACTCATTTCAAAAATCATTGAAATTTATAGTTTTGATATCCAACTCAATTCTTAAAAACTTTAAGAAGGAACCATGGTGATTTTTGGCCTTTTGTGGGAATAAACGGAGTAATATTTTGTTGGATAAATTATGGAGGGGAAATTTTTTGCTCTTCCTTTTCCCTATTTTGTTCTTCTTAGTTTTGTAATTACTTTTTCTTCCTCCTTATTCATGGACACCATTCATATGGATGGGTAAAATCCTAATTAATTGGGTAAGGGGAGGTTTGATTTTTGTAATTCTTGAGTTCTTTCACTTCATGGAATAAATATCTTTTATCTCTTCTATGAAGTTGATTTCAATTTATAATAACATATTTTATTATTAAGTATGGTCATATTTTGTTTTACATTCTATTATTGAAATTACTTTGGTCAATGATCATTTTTTTCTCCCCCCACTGGGTTCTAGTTTATATATAGTGGAATAAACCTGGTCTTAGTGGTGAAGTACTCATAAATATTCAGTACGGGTGGGAGAGGTAGTGGAAAATCTTGATTGTTTGGGATAAATAATACCCGATTGAGAATTTTCTAATTCAATTGGGATTATTTGCTACAAATATCTCACATATTAAAAGGAGTGTAGACAAATATGATATTTTGGAAAGGTTTATCCTCACCGTCACCATTTTACCAAGGGATTGAGAGGAATCTATTATGGAATCTCATTTTAATCGACTTAGTAGAAGAGGATTGGATAAATTGTAACAAGGATAAAATTGCATTTGGAAGACTAACCCTGACCTGATCACCCTTCTCATATCATAGTTTTTAATCTCTTTCTTAATTGGTTTATTTTGTTTCATTTCTTTCTTGCATTTTCAAAATCAAATAATTTCAAAAACACCCATTTTCCATCTAATTCAAAGTGAAAAACATGATTTTTTCACACTCCTCTATGGAGACAACCTATTTTGACCACTTTACTATATTTTAACTTATGAAATAATTATTTCTCCATGCCCTTTTGATAATAATGTTTCAAAACTTAGCATCGTTTCCAGGGAAGTGGGTACAATAATCTAATTTTAAAATTTTATAAATAGAACCATTGTCATTGACCCTTTCCCCCTAGATCTAAAATTGAAAGAAACTTGTTGAATAAACTTATAAACCTTAATTTTAAATCTTAATTTGAGGAAAAAAATTTACAGACTCGAGTAAAACTTCAAGTGATCACGCTGATCCTATCATCATGGATTGAAATCCCAACCAAACCCTAAGAGACCTCTATGCACCGCAATTCCTTAATCAAAACAGTCAAATTTCCACACCATAGTAACAAAATGATTTTGTGATAAAACCTAACATGATCCCATTTCTTCCAAAATTTCATGGATTAGTAGGAGAAGACCCAAACAAACATATTAACGATTTCACATATTTCCTATCTACTTTCAAACCTCGATGAGTAGCTCAAGAGAAGGTAAAGTGGAAGGTATTCCCATGTTCATTGGAAGGAGATTCCAAAGAATGGTTATATGGCCTACAACTAGGAGATGTGAATGACTGGAAATGACTTACTAATATGATTCATATAAAGATTTTTCCCTACCTATAGAATCATAACTATCATAAAGGTGATCTATGTCATCGAACAATATTCTGGAGAAACCCTTTATGAGTACTGAGAGTGATTTAAGAAGCTATGTGTTAGATGCCCACATCAGGAAATTAAGGTGCATCACTTCCTTGTTTTCTTTTATCAAGGTATATTTGAAAATAACAAAAAAAAAATTGGATGCATCATATGGGGGTGAATTGATTGAAAAGGCATTATAAGAAGCCAAGGGCGTGATTGAGAAGATTTCTCAGAACTCGCAACAGTTTGGTACACTAGGTACTGGAACAAAAGGAATTCACAAGGTAAGAACTTCTTATCCATAACCTTTATTGGAAACTACGGTTGATGAGATAACCATTTTAGTGACATATATGAACTTGAAACAATTGAGTGAGAAACAAGTATCGGGTAAGGTATGTAGTTTATGTTCATCACCTAATCATTTCACTAACCACTGTGTTAAAGTAAAGATGATGGGAAGTTATAAAGTAGTCTTTCATACAAGGTATTTCAAAAAAAATAAATTATGGAGAGAGCCTAACCAAGTCCAATATGGATTTGGAAATTAGTAGAATTAAGCTAGACCCCCTTACCAAAATTAGTTCCAAAACCAACCCCCATTCCATCATCAATTCCAAAATCCACCACCATTTCAAGAAAATCTAACCAACCTTCTTAGCACTAACCACCCACTTTTTAGAAACCCTATGAAAAACTATCCACTATTACACAACCTCCTATTCAAAATCAATAGCTATGATTTAAGTTTTAGGGGTTGAAATACACAATAAAATATTTATCCAACAAGTTTGATAGTCTCATGGACTTACTGACCAAAAATCTAGGGAAACTACCATCCCAGATGATTCCAAATCCCAAGGATAATGTTAGTATGATAAAAATAAGAATTGGAAAAGAACTCCCACCACCAGAAACCCATATACCTGAAATAAGACCACCTATGCTGAGGGAGAATAAAGTTGTTAGTTCTAAAAATTCTATGAAAAATCAACAAGAAGAATAAATGAAAGAGGATGAGGATAAGGATAGGATGAAAAGAAATAGAAAATAAAACCATTATAAATACAAATAAGGTAGAATATATACTTACCCCAGCCATTTCCATCAAGGATGATATAATCAAAGTGATTGTAGGAAGAAGCACTTTAAAAAGAAATTTTGGACACCTTCCAGAAAGTATAAATTAATATCCCCCTTATTGAAACACTAAAAAAATTCCAAGATATGCTAAATATTTTAAATATATTTACACTAATAATATGAGACTTAAAAGTAATAAGAAGATCAACTTGGGAAAAAGGGTCTTAGCCCTTATCACACCACAATTTCCAACCAAATTTTAATATACAAGAACATTTTTCATTCCATGAATCATTATATCTTTAAATTTATCTAATTCCTTACATGATCTCGGTACTTCAATTAATTTATTTCCCCAATCTGTATATAATTATTTCCATATGAGATACTTGAATTCCATAAGAGTGGTGGTCCAGCTTGAAAACAGATCCACACTTTTCCCAATATGAGTTTTGGAGGATATCCTTGTGAAAGTCAAAGATCTCTTATTCCCGGTTGAATTCTATATGATGAATATGGAAGAAGATAGGATATCATCACATGCATCCATCATTTAATAGATACATTTCTTAAATATAGCTAAAACCATCATTAGTGTTGATGAAGGGACACTCACCATGGAGTTTGGAGATAGCACTGTTCACTTCAATATTTTTGACTCCTTAAGGCACCCATCTGATGATCACTCACTTTTTCACTCTCCCTTGAAGTTATAAATGAACCAATTGAATAATTAGGTATCTTACATGAATTCTTATCCTTGGGAGATAAAATTTCCATTGAAAATATCATTGAACATGTGTGTTATCAAAACACTAAAGATTATGATTTCATGTGGGAAGAAGAGGTAAAATATGATTTCATTGATGATTTATTAAATGATTAAGAAGATGATATGATTTATTGTATGTATGGGGTCCAAACTTTCTAAGTGGGGAACATCAATTTAATTTTATCCCTTGATAAACCCCCATATCTAGAATTAAAAACACTCCCCACTGATTTGAAATATGTATACCTTATGGAGTCATAGAAATTACCAGTGATAATTGCTAATAATCTGTCTAAAACCCAATAAGAATATTTTATTGAGATTTTGAGAGATAATTTCAAATAAATAGGGTGGATCTTAGGTGATATCCTAATAATAAACCCAAAATTCTCACATATAATTTTTCTTGAGGGAGATTCCAAACATGTCAGACATCCCCAAAGGAGGCTGAATCCCACCTTGATAAAGGTTGTGAAAAATGATATCTAGAAGATCTTAGAATCATGGATAATATATCCCATTTCAGATTCATAATTTTTTATCCCCATCCATGTAGTTCAAAAAAAACTAACTTGACCACTGTGAGGAATGAAAAGAATGAATTAATACTTGTGTGAATTCAGAATAGCTAGAGATTGTGAAAAGATTTTAGGAAGTTGAATCAGGTCACTCAAAAATATCATTTACCCCATCCCCTTCATTGACCAGATGTTAGAGAGATTGGAAGGTAGAACTCATTATTTCTTGTTGGATGGATTTTCAGGTTATTTTTAGCTACTCATTACTCCTGAGGATCAAGAGAATACTACATTTACTTCTCCCTTTAGCAATTTTTCATGTAAAAGGATTCCATTTGGATTATGTAATGCTCTAGGTACATTTAAAACATACATGGTAAGTATATTTTATGATAACATTAAATATTTATTAGAGGTTTTATTGGATGATTTCATATTTTTTGGAAATTATTTAGACCATTGTTTGAAAAATCTAGAATTTTTTTTGAAAAAATACATTGAAAATAATCTTGTTTTAAATTTTGAAATGTTTAATTTCATGGTTAAGAGAGTAAATATACTTGGGAATTTAATTTCAAAAAAATGGCATTGAAGTGGATAAATCAAAAATTGAAGTGATAAATTCATTGCCTTTCCCAACTGATGTGAAACATGTTAAATCATTTTTAGGACATGCGGGATTCTACAGGAAGTTTATTAAATATTTTTGTAATATTTCTCTCCCTCTCTCTAGATTACCTTTAAAATATGATGATTTTGATTTCAATGGTGAGTATAGGTAAGTATTTTATGATTTTAAGAGGAGATTGATTACACCACCAATGATGTATCCACAAAATTGGGAAGAATCATTTGAACTACTTTGTGATACTTCCAAAAAAGTAGTTGGAGTAGTCCTTTCTCAGAAAATTAAGGGTAGGCCACAATTCATTGCCTATGACACAAGAACCACAGATATATCCCAATTCAATTATACAACCATAGAAAATATTTTTTATCAATTTTCTATTATTTATGAATATTTAGATCATATCTTCTTGGAATAAAGGTCACTTTGTTTTCTGATCATGCAGCTCTTAGGTGATTGATGAAGAACGATGAATTTAAATTGTAGATATTGAGATGGATTTTACTATTTTAGGAGTTCAACATAGATATAAAATACGAGAAAGGAACTAAGAAAAAAGTGTCTGATCAAAAAGTAGACTGCCCAATACTACTGAAGCTGAAATTACAGAAAATAAACTATTGAAAGGTCATATTCTAGGATAGCAGTTATACTTGATTGAAGGAGAAGTTTCTTGGTATGCTGACATGGTCAATTATCTGATAACATCTTAGGTCAAATCTCATTTAAATTCCCATGGAATTCAAAAACTAAAATTTGAACCCAAATAATACGTTTGGGAATATCCATTAATTTGGAATATTTTCATTGAACAAGTGATGAGAAGAAGTTTTCCTGAAAGTAAAATAGAATCTATCTTTTAATTTTTCCACACTTTAGATTTTGGAGGACACTTTGGACCACAAAGGATAGTAAGGAAGGGTTTGGAATCTAGAATTTATTGGCCCTCCCTTTTTAAATATTCTCATGAATTTTACAAAATGTGTAAAAATTTCATTTCTCTAGAAATATTTTAATGAGACAAGAAATTACCCAAAATCCACTTAATTTTTGTGATATTTTTTAAGTTTGGGGGATATATTTTTAGTGTAATTTACCAATGTGATTTGGAAATTCTTATATCTTACTTGCAGTTGATTATGTTTCAAAATGGGTGGAAGAAAAATCCACCATGACTAACAATGCTAAAGTTGTTTGTGATTCTATTTGGGCTAACATATTTTGTAGGTTTGGGGTGCCAATAGCCATCATCAGTGATTAAGGGACTCACTTTTGCAATAGGATAATGGAGTATTTTCTATAAAGGTATGGGGTGCATCATAAAACATCAACTCCCCATCATCTATATACTAATGTTCAAGAAGAAGTATCCAATAGGGAAATCATAGAAATTTTGGAAAAGACTATTAAAAAAACATGAAGTATTGAAGCCAGAGGTTGTAAGACATGGTATGGGATTATAAGACAGCCTAAAACCCCTAATAGGAATGAGTCCATATAGGTTGATCTATGGGAAAATCTTTCACCCGCCTAGAGAATTGAATCATAAGGCATATTGGGCTATGAGAAAGTTTTATTTGGATCTTGAAATCACTAGAAAATAGAGAAGATTGCAGTTTCAGGAGATATGTGAAATTATAAGGGAATATTTTGAAAATTCTAGGATTTACAAAGAGAGAACAAGGGTAGATCATGACAAGCTGATCCAACCAAAATACATCTATCCTGGAGACGCGATATTTTTATTTAACTTAAGAATCAATATAATGCTAGGTAAAATTCATTATAAATGGGAAGTTCCATTTATAGTTACTCATTTATATTTAAAGTCTCTTTCACGGGATCTCTCAAATGATGTGTGATTTTTGGGTACTTAGGTGCAACAGAGTGGCTAGCCAAGGTCGTCTCTCAAAGGAGGAAGTAATTTAAAAACTTATTAAAGGTATTTTGAAAATAAAATAAAATAAAATTGAAGAAACAAACTACTTAAAAGTATGGGGGTTTCCATTTATAAATCTAGAATAAGTATGTTGGATTATGATTTCATTTTTTTTGTTTTTATTTTTGAAATGAAATTTTATTAATAAGACGCAACGAGAAGATGTTTTTTTAGAAAATATTTTTAGAAAGTGTAATCGATCTAACTCTACCTCTTCACTCAATTATTTATCATTATCATTTAAATTAAAATCCACTTAAATATGATCCCCTAACTTTTTAACCCCCAAACCCTATGAGAATTAACTAAACTGTGAGGATGAAATGAATTAAACCCTGGGAAGATTTAGTGCATACAATCGTAACACCCTACTTTGATTGATGTTATAAGTATAGATTATGGTCAGTGGTAAATTATGGAACATAACCACTCTGGAAATAAGTATTAATTGATTTTATGGATTATATTTTAACTCTATAAATTTATCCCATGTGGTTTTGTTTTATTTATTAAGTTTACGCTCTCACAATTTACACAAATCTCGACCTCGCATGTTTTGTGTTAATTGTTCAATTACTTGATTAGATTTTTCTATTTTAAAAACTCAATTAATATATCATATTAATCTAATTAAATTATCACATTGATTCAAAATAAATTAGTGTATAAGGTAAGAGGTAGATCGATTACTTAAAAAACTACTCTTCTATGGGCAGTGTAGTCATCGTAGAAACGAATTGCATCCGCAGCGGTTTAGAATGGGTATAACCCAATATATTTTATACTCTTTATTTACATAACAAATATAAAGATTAATGAATAATATATTTGAACAACATATAGGAAAATAGAATAAATAAAATAGGAACTAATAAGTTTATTACACAAAGACAAATATTACAACATGAGAAGGAGAAGAAGCCTTCGATGAAGGGATCCTTACTTCAAGAGCTCCCACTATGAGTATAGAAAGTTCCATAACCTCCAAGGTTATGAGAGGACTCCTCTAAAACTCTAAAATGGCATCACATCACTACTTGGTTGAAATTACAAATGGGGTGCCCAAGGTGCCAATTTATTTCCAAATTGGGAAGTGGTTTTGGGAACCTAGATTTCAAGATACCAATTTTGTCTTGGTTTTGGGTTGGTAAATAGCATTATATAGACTTGTAAAAAAGAGAAAATATGTGTGTAGACATATTTAATGTCTCCATATAAAATTTGGTGTCCAATGGAGGAGTACAGCGTGATATATGTCCGAAATATAGAACCAAATCTTTGACTTCGTGCAGATTCGGTCCCCTAGACAGATCAGTTCGTATGGGAACTTAGATGTCCGAATTGGGCTTGGGTTTCTTGATATTAGTTTTATACCACAAAATTTTGGATAATTCCAAAAAAAATCATCATGTTTGGATGCACCTATTTCTCATAATGTTCAAAATAGTGGACAGATATCTTTGGGATTCCATTCAGTTTGGCCCATTTTCCTTCTAGATCATCTCCAACCCTCCAAATCACCTCCTACTACAACGAAATCACCAAAATAAGTATAATTTACCTTTTTAAGAGTTATAAACATTTAATAATTAAATCAAATGGGATATTAAATTTGAGATAATATTTTTAATTTTAAATACAAAATAATTTTAAAACAGTGATGTAAGGGTGAAATAAAGCAGTGAATCGTGATGTGATCACACCCCCACACTTACCTTTTTTCACTTCGGGGAAAAACCTCATATCATGTATTCCAAAACATCATGACAAGATATGCATGTTCATTTTACTCAATCCATAGTGGAAATATAGGAAAATTAAGAATCCCATCAAGGGTCAATATCAATAAATTTTAAATTCATTGTCTCATAAATTATATCAAAACAAAATACAGTGAGATTAATTACACTAATCATAGTGAAAAAAGTCATGGGTCTACTATGCCATTAATTCACCATGTGTGTGTGTGCCAAAAATTTCAATCTCATATCTCCACCCTTTATTCAGTATATGCATGTCAAGTAAAATAATTCTTCTCACCTGGCTTAATTCACTGAACCTATTCTACATTCCTTTGCAATCGAATTTCAAGACTCACTCACTTAAGAATTCCTGAAAGTCAAACCTTAATCTCCCGACCTATATATCCCTATGTGTTGTGAATTTCACCACTCCCCTAATTTTTTATTATTATTTTTAATTTTCACTTGGAATAAATATCACACTCATCTCTCAACCCATGTTTGATCTCCTCACGACACTAATTATAATAGTTATAACAAGATCAAAGGTTGGGGAAGAGTGGGTTTTGACCTTCCCAAAACAAAACCCATATTTTTTTTGTTTTTTTTTTGAGGTCATATAATAGGCGGATAACAGGTACACAGGAATAGGTCAATTCGGTACAGTAATGAAACTAATTTGAAGATAAACAAAGGTATAGATCAACCATTGATATAAGATGAATTTTTTACCTAACTTTACTATACCTTCAATTGAGTGGGAAAATTTTCACAAGTCATGGTTGAGTGAAAGGTTGTGTGGAGAAATCAATGACACAATTTACCATGAACAAATATCACAAATAATGGAATCAAAATCTAAAAGTTTTTATAATGACACAACCAATCATATCATTGACGACTTCCATTTTTATAAAAATCATCCCTTGATGATGAAATATAACTCATGATTATCATGCCACTAATGAATTATGAAATTATGAATTTTCCATATATTCCATATCTGAATGAGCATGTTACATGATATTTTTTTTTAATTTAACTTAAAACATAATAGAAAACACACAAAAACACACAAATGAAAATCATAAATATCTACCCCAAAATGTTTTCCCCTCCCCCACAGTTAAAATATTGCATTGTCCTCAATGTGAACTTATGAAATGATACGTGCACATGAAATGCATAATTTTAAATTGGAAAAATAATATAAAAGTAAAAGGGTTAGGAACACCCTGATATTCTCAAGTGATGATGGGGTCATGCAGTGTGATGAAATCCACTCCATCAGTAGAAATTCCCTTAATGTATTGCTTCAAACATTGCCCATTGACTTTAAATCTCCTTACAGTGTGCTCTTGTGTGATCTACACTACACCATAAGGAAAAACATTAGATACAATATAAGGACCTAACCATCTGGAATGCAACTTATCGGGCATCATCTTTAGTCATGAACTGTAGAGTGGGACTTTCTATCCAACACAAAACTCACTTTTTTGGATCATTCTATCATGATATTATTTTGATCTTTTTTTGTAGTGCCTTTAGTTCTCATATGATGAAAATAGAATCTCCTCAAGCTCTTGAATTTGAATCTTCCTTTGAATTCTAGCTTGGGCCAAATCCATGTTGCATTTCTTTATAGCCCAATATGCCTGATGCTCGACTTCACCTGGGAGATGACATGATTTTCCAAAAACAATATGAAATAGGGACATACTGATGGGTTTCTTGTATGTTGTCCTATAATCCCAAGGTGCATCATCCAAGTTCTTGATCCAATCCTTCCTATTCGGCTACACGGTTTTTTCTAAAATTTGTTTCAACTCCCGATTTGAAACCTCAGTCTGGACATTTGTTTGGAGGTGGTATGGTGATTATGTTTTGTGTGTCACCCCATAATTATAAAGGAGGGAAGCCAAATTCCTATTGAAAAATTGTGTCCCCTGATTATTGATGATAGCCTTTGGTACTCCAAACCTATAGAAAATTTTATCCTTAACAAATTCCACTACAACATGAGATTCATCAGTCCTGGTGGCCTTGTCCTCCACCCATTTACTCACATAATCAATAGAAACAAAAATATATAGAAAAGAAAATGAACTGGGAAAAGGACCCATAAAATCAATGCCCCATGCATAAAAAATCTCATAGAATAATATGGGGTTTTGGGGTATCTCATGTCTCCTAAAAATGTTTCCAGTGTGTTGGCAATGTGATCACGACTTACAAAACACATGAGAATCGTGGAATAAGCTAGTAAAATATAATCCAGGGTCTAAGACTTTTCCTAGCTATTCATTGGGGTCCAAATTTTCCTCCACATGAAAGTGTATAGTAGAAATATAGAACAGACTCAAACTTGTGATCAAGAACACACCTCCTAATAACTTGATCACTACACATACTCTAGAGGTATGGATCATCCTAAACATAAAATATTGCCTCACTCTTTAACTTTTGGACTTGATGTTTCTTTAAATTTTCAGGAATTTTAGAGGAAACGAGGTAATTAACTAAATCAGCATACCAAGGATGTGTTCCTGATATGGAATAAAGATGCTCATTGGGGAAAGTGTCCTGAAGTGGTACCTGGTCCAAGGTTTCAACCTCTAATGTGTGAGTAAGCCTACTCATGAGGTCTTCCACCAAGTTCTCTGACCCCTTCTTACCCTTTATCTCAATATCAAATTCCTGAAGAAGTAGCATCCATCGGATAAGTCTAGGATTTACATCTGGCTTCACCAAGAGGTACCTCAGAGCTGCATGATCAGAAAAAACAACTACTTTAGATCCCAACAAATATGAATGAAATTTGTCTAAATAAAATATGACAACAAGAAACTCCTTTTCCATGGTTTTATAGTTCGATTGGTCTAAATCCAATGTCCTCGAAGCATATTAAATCACATGTGAATGTCCCTCTACCCTCTGTGATAAGACTGCTCCAACTGCGAAGTTTGAAGCATCACACATTAGCTCAAATGGAATTTCCCACCATGGGGGCTGTATTATCGGTGGAGTGTTCAGACACTATTTTAGCTCATCAAAGGAAGTCTTGTAAGAATCATCAGACAAAAAATTAGAATCCTTTTTAAGTAATCGTTACATAGGAAGAGAAATCTTACTAAAATCTTTGATGAAGCAACGATAAAATCCTACATGCCCTGGGAAACATATAACATCAGGCACACATAAAGGATATGGTAAGGATGGAATAATATCTACCTTAGATCTATCAACCTCTATCCCATGTTTTGACACTACATGCCCTAAGATAATCTCATGTTCTTCCATGAAATGACACTTTTCAAAGTTTAAGACCATATTCTTCTCAATACAGCGATTCAACACCTTTCCCAAACTAAATATACATTCTTCAAATGAAGATTCATACAATATAAAGTCATCCAAAAATAACTCCATGCATTTCTCAATGAAATATGAAAAATTACTCACCATGCATCTCTGGAAGGTACCTAGGGTGTTGCAAAGTCCAAATGGCATCCTCTGGTAGGTAAATGTGTTGAATGGAAAAGTGAATGTTTTCTTCTCCTAATCCTATAGGGCTATAGGAACCTAAAAATATACAAAAAATCTATCCAAGGAACAATAATGTGTCTTCCCATCTAGTCTCTCAAGCATTTGAACAAAAAATGGGAGAGGGAAATGGTCCTTGCGAGTGGATTGATTTATTTTTCTATAATCAATACACACATGACAACTATTTTTCACCCACATTGGAGCTAACTCCTCTCTATAAATCCTAACAATAGTAACACCACTTTTCTTAAGCACAACCTAAATAGGACTCACCCACTGGGAATCTAAAATGGGATAAATTATACCTACCTCAAGCAATTTTTCAACTTCTTTTTTAACAACTTCTAAAATATTTGGATTCAGTATCCTTTATGTATGCCTAACTGGTTTATCCCCATCCTCCAAAAGAATCATATGCATGCAAATGGAGGGGTTAATACCTAATATGTCATCCAAGGTCCACCCAATTTTCCTAATGTTCTCCCCTAACATATTCAAAAGTTTTTCTTTATGTTCAAAAGGGAAATTTTTAGCAATTATAATAGGTAATATCTCACCACTCAATAAGTATAAGTATTTTAGATTTGGTGGAAATGGATTGAGTTATGGTGTAGGGGGGTGATGTATGAATAGAGAAATTTAAGGAACTAAAATATGTGCACAATGAACATCAGTATCAGAATATACATCATCAAAATTAGAGAATAGAGCATCAAATCCATCAGAATACTCAACAGCCATGTCATAATCAGAGTTCACATGATCAAAATTAGAATATGAATCCATTTAAAATCAAATCTAAGGGATGTTTGTGCATTAGAAACTGATGTGGAAGTGCTCTTAGACATCAAACTATAACCAATGCTCATAATCTACCTAAGAATTGGATAATCAAATTCCATGGGGTTTTTATTTGGTGGTTCAAAATGGGAGATAAAAAAAGAAGAATGATCCTCTAAGGGGTACTTTATAGAGTCCATAACATTAAATATTACAACTTCATCTCCAAACTCCATTGAAAGTGTACCCTCATGGACATTTATGATCATTTTTGTAGTTTTGAGGAAGGGCCTACCTAAAATAATGAGATCATGAGAACTTACCTGATCATACTCCATGTTAAGCACATAGAAATCTACTGGAAAGACCATGTATCTTACCTGAACAAGTACATCCTCAAGGACTCCCGATGGATATGTTGTAGCCATATTCACCAACTACATCACTACTCTCATCATCTTCAAATCACCAACCTGTAATGAAGAGAATACAGAGTGATTCATCACATTTATGGATGCACCTAAATCACATAAAGCATCAAAAAAGTGTAACTCCCCTATAGTGCATGGGATGGTGAATGTCCCTAGATCCTTAAAATTTGTTGGCATTGCTTGAGTTGGTGTAATGAGTACTGACACATTCCTTCTAAGATTGATCCTCTCATTTCCATTGATCCCTCTTCAATTGGTACAAATTTATTTTAAGAATTTGGCATACCTTGGGATTTTCTTGATAGAATCAAGTAGAGGGATGCTGATCTCAACACGCTTGAATGTGTCCAAAACCTCTTTTTTCATCACCTCTTTAGACATTTTTTTGGTTTACACAACTCTATTTGGAAATGGAAGTGTTTTAAGAGTAAAATCATCAATCTTTATCTTAAATTTTTCATTCTCCTTAGGCTGCTCATTAGTGGTTCTTGAATGGGGCTTCTCCAGATTTGGGGTGAATCCTGGTGGAATGATAGGTATAGAAGTATCAGTTGTTTGCTTCCCGCTTCTTAATGTTATGGCACCAACATTCCCCTTGAGATTTGTAGTAGTTTGGGAAGTAATATTTGTAGAGTTATTACTTACTAGTTCATGGAGGGCGGTGGAAATTTGGCTCATTTGTGTCTTCAACTCCCACAACTTCAAACTTTGACTTTTCAGCTCATTATGTTGTTTAAAAAAAATTCAAAAGATCATCAGTATTAGAATCTACCTTTGTTTGAGAAGTCCCTTATTATTGACTTGTTTATTATTGAGCTTCAAATGTCCTTTGGGGTTGTTGGAAACCCTATTGGTAAGGTGAAGGCTACTAGAAATTTTTTTGAAAAGTGATATTTTTTTGTTGTCCAGATCCATACCTCATGTCTGACTGATCCTTCCACCCTTGGTTGTATGTTAGAGAAAATTAATCATACTTTTTCTGTGGATATGGATATTATTACTGCTGATATGTTCTCCTAGGTAATACTACCACACAATCCTCTATCTCTTGTAATTGGGGGCAACAATCAGTCGGGTGGTTTGCTTCAGTGAAAATTCCACAAGGCCTTATAGGAGAGGGTTGGGATGTCTTTTGTGCCAAAGCATTATATCACACCATATTAGTCAATTTTTCTAACTTGTTATCAATTAAATTATTTTCAAGAGAAGATGGACTTACCTGATGTACTCCTCTAACATGTGGTGTACCTCGATCGCCAAATTGTTGGGAGTTTTGTGTCATCTTGTCGATCAATGAACGTGTGGCTACTGGTGTTTTTTTCACCAATGCTCCACCAACCACAGTATCTACCATTATCCTCTCCAAAGGTTTTATTCCTTTATAGAAGTATTGGATGAGGAGTTTCTCACTAATTTGGTGATGTGGGAAGCTTGCACACAACTTCTTAAGTCGCTCCCAGTACTCATACATTGACTCCCCTTGGGCTTTCTTGATCCCAGAGATCTCTTTACGAATGGAAGTGGTTTTTGATGCTATAAAAAATCTCTATAATAAAATACATTTCAAATCGTTCCAACATGTTATATCTTTAGGTTGTAAATAATACATCCAGTCCTTTGTAGCTCCATCAAGTGAAAATGAAAATGCTATTAGTTTTATTTGATCTTAAGAGACATTTCTTATTTTTAGGGTTGAAAAAACCACATTAAATTCTTTCAAATGTTTGTTTGGATCCTCACTAGATAATCCGTTAAATTTTGGAAGAAGGTTAATTAACCCAAATTTCAATTCAAATTCTGATTTGAGGTTTGGGTATGCAATAAAATTTGGTTGATAGTTAATATCAGGTGCGACCAATTCTCGAATGGTTCTATTAAGTTCTTTGTTATTGTTTTCATCCATTGGTTCTTATTTTATGTTTGAATTATAATTTCTTCCAATTTCAATGTTATTGGAATGGAGGAATTCTCTAACTAGTTGAATGTTGAAACTTCCCATATATTGAGAATGTCATATTCAATCCCTAAGGTAATGCTCAATATTAGGGTCAAGATCTAAGAGGTCTTCAGGATTAGTTCATGTCATAAATTAAATAAAAATTAAATATTAAAAATTTAACCATAATAAAAAGATAAGAAGTTTGGGTTGATGGTTCGATAAAAATAAAATAAGAGATAGAAAAAAATGAAAACTTGAGAAAGGGGAAAGAAGAAAGAAAGAGGAGAATAAAATAATAAAATGAAAAATAAAATAAATACCTCTAATTTCTTAAAAAAAATACCTGCCTCCACAAAAACGGTGCCAATTTGAAAGGTGTTGTTGTGGGCATTCTCAAATGATGTGTGATTTTTCGGTACCTAGGTGCAGCAGAGTGTCCGACCAAGGTCATCTCTCAAAAGAGGAAGTAATTTAAAAACTTATTAAATGTATTTTGAAAATAAAATAAAAAGGAAGAAACAAACTACTTAAAAGGATAGGGGGTTTCCATTTATAAATCTAGAAGAAGTATGTTGGAAGAAGATTTCATTTTTGGTTTTTATTTTTGAAATGAAATTTGATTAATAAGACTCAATGAGAAGATTTTTTTTTAGAAAATATTTTTAGAAGGTGTAATAAATCTCACTCTACCTATTTACTCAATTATTTATCATTTTCATTTAAATTAACATCCACTTAATTATGATATCCTAACTTGTTAACCCCTGAACCCTATAATAATTAACTAAACCATGAAGATGAAATGAATTAAACCCTAGGCTAGCTTTAGTACATGCAATCGTAGCACCCTTATTTGATTGATGTTATAAGGATCGCTTATGGTCAGTGTTGAACTAGGTCACATACCCACTCTGAAAATGATGATTAATTTAGTTTATTAATTATATTTTAACTCTACAAATTTATCTCATGTGGTTTTGTTTTACCGATTAAGTTTATGCTCTCACAATTTACACAAATCTCGACCTCATGTGTTTTTGTGTTAATTGTTCAATTGCTTGCTTAATTTATTCTATTTTAAAAACTCAATTCATAGATAATATTAATTGAATTACAGTATCTCATTGATTCAAAATAAATTAATGTATAAGGTAAGAGGTAGATCAATTATTTAAAAAAACTACTCTTCCATGGGTGGTGTAGTCATCGTAGAAACGAATTGCATCTACAGTGATTTAGAATGGGTATAACCTAATATCGTTTATAATATTTATTTCTAGAATAAATAGGAAGATTAATGAAGAAGATAAGTGAAAAAAAATAAAGGAAAATAGAATAAATAAAAGATCAACTGAGAATTTTATTACACAAAGACAAATATTACAACATGAGAAGGAGAGGAAGGCTTCAATGAAGGGATTCTTGCTTCAAGAAATCCCCCTATGAGAATAAGAAGTTCTAGAACATCCAAATTTATGAGAGGACTCCTTTGGAACTCCAAAATGGAATCACTTAACTCCTTGGTCAAACTGGAAAATGGTGTGCCCAAGGTTCCAATTTATAGCCAAAATGGGAAGTGGTTTTGGGAACCCAGATTTTGAGATACCAGTTGTGTCTTGGTTTGGGTTGGTAAATAGAATTATCTCGACTTTTACAAAAGATAAAATTTATAGGAAATAATCTTGAATATCTCCATGTCAAATTTGGTGGCCAATGGAGGAGTAAAATTCAATATATGTCCAAAATAAAAAACCAAATCTTTGACTTAATTCAGATTCGGTCCCCTGGACAAATCAGTTTGTATTGGCCCTTAAATGACCGAATTGGGATTGAGTTTCTTGATATGAGTTTCATAACACTAAATTTTCGATCAGATCAAAAAAAATAGCCCATTTGGATACACAAATTTCTCATTTTCCTTATGGATCATCTCTGACCCTCCAAATCACCTCCTCCTACAAAAAAATTACTAAAACAAGTATAATTTACCTTTTTAATAGTGATAAACATTTAATAATTGAATCAAATGGGTTGTGAAATTTGAGATAATATTTATAATTTTAAATACAAAACAATTTTAAAACAGTGATTTAAGGTTGAAATAAAGCAGTGAATTATGATGCGATCATATATCCTTTCGATGTTGTATAGATTATAAAGGATGAAGAGTAGGATTCATTCACTGTTAATGGACATTGGATGAAGAAATTACATGGGAACATGCCATCAGAGCCAATGGAAGAGATCACGCTTCTTTAATTTGTTTATCAATAAAATCCATCTGGTCATGTTAAATCTACTCTTATACATTTAGGACGCTTCATCATTTAAGTGTTTGGGTGGTAACCTTTATAATTTGAGATTTTCAATTTTTGGGTTTTTTATTTTCCAAAAAAAATATGTTTTTCAAATTTTTGTGTGTTTATTTTTCAATTTTTGTGATATTTTGAAACTTTTGAACTCAAATGATTATATTTTCCATTTTTGAAACACATGTAAATGAGTGAACCAATTAATTCCATGAAACTAAACATAAATTAATGATAAAAATTATTTTATTTCAAGTTCAAAACTTTGGTAGCTTCCTGAAAATTCCAATGATGTTTGAATCTCATGCCACATATCATTGTCTTTATCTTTCAAATCACATTATCATGAGGCTTCTGAACCCTTTTTATCATATTATTTACATTCACCTCTCTTCTTGAGAGAACCAATCCATGCTTTCTGTAACCAAAATTTGATTTATTCCTATAAAAACTTGAGGGTTTGAGGTACTTTTGTTTTAAATGATTGAGGCATTTCTTTGGTTTTAAAGACCCCTTTTCAAAAGAATAATTTTTATTCTATCCTTATTTGTACATTTAATCCTTATATCCCTTAGAATCAATGAAAATCCTATTAAGTTAACCACAATAAAATATAATTTTTCCTTTCCAACCTAATCTTGAAGTGAAATTTCATGATCTAGTTAAAATTAAGTGTTGGGGGGAATTTTTATTGTGTTGTGCTACATTATTTGGTGATACTTTGGATGGAAAATAAAATTTTGAAGATATTTTTGCTAATTAAAAACAATTCTATTGAAATTTATTCCTTTCTAGAGATTTCAATATAAAAAGGCTTTTCCTTTTTGGATATTTTAAAGAGAGAGAAAATAAACTCAAATTTTGAGAATTAGTTGTGATAAATATAAAGAATTGAATAATGTATGGGATTCCTATGAAATAAATTTTGATATTATTTTGGAGATGATTTTCTACTAAGTGGATTAAATAGGAGACTATACTTGAGTGAAAATTAGAATCATGCAATTTTTCTTCAAAAAGAGTCAAGCCCTCCTAATTCGAACTCACAATTTTTGACATTTAAATCCTACCAACTGAAATACATTGAACAAACCTTAAAAATACCCATGATAAATTAATGTCTTTAACTCATATTTGGTGGATATTTAGAAATTTATCAAGCCTATAGTGACTCTTGCATGGGTTTGGATGAGAAAATCCTTGCTGAAAATCAATATTTGTGAGGTGAGAGAAAATTCATGTGAGGTAGGTGTCCCGTGTGCATGGGAGGAGAAAATAAGTGGAAATTTATTGAATTATATGAATGGAAAACTTGAAATAATAGTTTTTTGGAGTCATGGTATCTTTTTTTTCTTGTTTTCAAATTAGTGTATCTCATGAGTATGTGTTTTAAAATTGATTTAATTTTATTTTGATGCTTACTTGTCTAGGATTCCAAGTGCTAAGTGTGGTAGAATTGATAGAGATAATATTTTCATTATTTTTCATGTATATTTCAATTATTTAATCCCTAAACATTTAAAAATTTGATCTGATTTTCATTATTTTTGGATTTTTGGTGAATTTTGTGCTAAAATGTGAAAATTGCTTAATTCTGGAATTTTAATAATTTTTTATCACTTCTGTATTTTGAGCTTAAATTTTTCAATATTTTTCCATGTAGAGTGATTTTTTTGGGATTACTCTGTTCATGGGATTCAACTTATTCAACTAGACTCAGATCTCATTAGAACTTCAACAGGCCCAAACAAATCAATCAAGTTGAAAAAACTTGTTGGCTGGTAGAATGGAACCCTCCTCATTAATGAGGTTTATCTCATGTTACAAACCCTCAAATTAAGTGATTCTAGATTAAAATGAATGAGGAATAAATTCCTCATACACACATTAAATTTTATTGATAAATTATCTCATTAAGGTATCTATTTAACATGTCAAAGTGGATGAAGATGAAGGGTCTCTTCGGACAGAAAAAGTATTCTTGATTAATTTGAGAATAACTTTTTCAAAATGTGTCCAAAAACATTTAAATTTTTGTTTTTTAAATAAAACTAAATTCCAAAAAACTTTTAAGAATTATTTGGGATCTAAACCCTTTTTTATCATTCTTTGGTTGGGTTTCATTCAAAGAAGTTTTGGGTGAAATTTTGGAAAATTTTGAAAGTTTCTGGGCTTTGCACTGTTGGTGCACGGTTTTCCCAAACTGTGCGCCCTGTTAGTGAAAACCATACAAACCCAATTAGTGAGGGTTTGAATGTTTGGAACACGGTTTGACAAACCATGTTACCACCAAGGAGGAATCATGCAACCCTGTTAAAAGGGTTTCATGGTTAAGGTGTACAGTTTTTCTAATTGTGCGGCCTGGCCCAGGAAACCATGCATGAGATTTAATTAATCTGAAAATCTAATTTTAAAATCACAAAAACCCTATTTTTAGGTGCTTTAATGACCTAAATAAACCTCCTATGATTTATTCTTCCTTGGATTCTCTCAAGAGGTGATTTTTTACCCTCTACACCCCTCCGTAAGCAAATTGAAGCTAGGTGAATGGCGTTCAATCTCTTCCTGGTAAAGTTCCTCTTCACATTCTCTTTCTCCCATTCTCTCCTCTTTACTCCCTGGGGTTTTGAAGATATCTGTATTTTTGGAGGATCAAATCCCCATTGTTTCGGATCTTGTATCTATGTTTGATTCTTAGATCCTCGTTGTCGATTTTCTTCATTGGAGCTTCTCGATTAGGGCTTTGCATTTCGAGATCTCATGATCCAAAGGTGGGTCGTTCCATTTATGATGGCCAATTTGATTAACCCCATATTTCTTGATTTAGATTCTATTGTTTGATTTAAATTCAATTGCTTGATTTAAATATAATTTCTTTCAATTTTTTTATTGAAAAAACCAATTCTTGTGAATTGGGGATTTGGAATTGATTTGGCAGAAAATTGGGAACCCCCCCCCCCCCACACACACACACACACAATTCCATTGAATTGGGGTGTGTTGTGAAATTGGATGGAAATTGTTCAAATTAAATTGTGGAATTTAATTTGGGAATTTGAATTTTGAAATTGATTTCAAATTGGTATTTGAGAAAAATGGTTTAAAATGGTTTTATAGAAACTCAATGGTTTTATCTTGGAAAAATGCATGTTTTGATTAAAAACTCATTTTGGTTTTAAAATGGAAATTGGTATATTAAAATGGTAAATGGGTTGAATTTTTTTTTGAACAATTTTTAAATAAATTTCTCATTACTGGTTGTTATTAGAGAACATGCAATTCTAGGTATTTAGTGAGTTATTTGGGACAAGCACGCTAGGATAGAAATTCCCTGGAAACGGATTGGCGCTTTACAACTTTAACATAAACTATTTGACACATTTTATACCACAGTATGATGTCGATGAGTTATCTTTGACCAGTGCCAAAGGGACGTGTGTACACATTATCATTATTATTATATAAGTGTGTGAGGATCCCATAACCTGGAACTATCATACCTCTTGGAAGATGATCATGTTGCTCGTTGTTTATATTTGAAATATATTCCATTGTTTGTTGTAAACTATTTTACACATGCCTTCTGAATTTATATAAATTGTTTTATATAAAATGTTTATTTAATCCATTTGCTTAAATTATTTCCATTCTTTTAAATTTAAAGCATGATTTTTTTTAATATGATTTTGAAAATTGAATGCTTTATTTGGTAAATTAAATATTGGAATCTTCTTATGGGATCCTTGGTGAGACCCTACTAGAGTTTTAGATCACACCTTACCTGTTTTTAGATTATCTTCTTCTAGTTTCGAGCAAGGGTAAGGTGCCACTTATAGGTGGTGGTGGTTTTTGATCCTTGGGCTTAGAGAGTGGTGTCCATTTGGGACTTGTAATTTTATCATGTTTTCTAGTACTTTGTGGTAATACTTTGGGTTTTCATACCTATTTGACTTCTAGTACACTTCTCCCTATGGAGTTTTTCTTATATGCATACTAGCTTGTTTATCTTCCTTCCGTTGTGTTTGTGGAAAAATCATTCTCACTTTCATATTTTATGATGCCAGGTGCTAATCACCAACCTGTGGGTATCGGGAACGCTCTTCAGGATATGTTAGGATTGGCTTGGTTATTAGGTTACCAGGGTATCCGAGCTGGTTCGTGACAAATTGGTATCAAAGGTACATGTTTTTCATCTTTCCTTGATGTCAGTATGCAGTTATGTAATCTTTTTGAAACTTAGGAGGTAGTTGTGATTGAGTGGTTGGCCAGCTCTCACCGCAATGAGCCTTAAGTCACCAAGGTTAGTTCTAGAAATATATCTTGAGGATTAGTTCTTTTATTTTCCCTAATTTTTATTTGGATAGGATGAAATCCAAATCTTGTGTATCAATCTATTGGGGTTAATTTCCCTTGTTTCTCTGTTTGAGTATTAAGTTGATGTCTTCAACGTTGTCTACTAATGTTGTGTAGCATCATTCCTATGAGAATATGTGTGAATTAAATTCATGGGGAAGCTTTTGTTGAACCAAAATGATCAAATCCTCTTATAGACCTGAGTCTGGTTGGGGTGATTGTGCATACTATCCAAGATTTGGGATAGGCACCACCACTAGTTCATATTCAGTCTCCATCTTTATAACTTCATAGGGATGTTTTCCAAGATCATTCTTAGGAGTTTATTTACTAAAATCCACCACTATTCAAAGGATCCAATGATCCTCAAGAGGCTAAGGAATGGTTAATCAGGATTGAGCATTTTTTTGAGTTCTTAGAGACACCTGATGAAATCAACGTGAAGTGTGCCACCTTCGTGCTGGAGGGACAGAGTAGGAGATGGTGAGACATTATAGTGATGGTAAATAAGAATGAGGGATTAGAGTGGAAACAATTCAAGGATATTTTCACTGAAAAATTCTATCTAGAGTCGATGGTGTTGGAAAAGGATATTAAGTCTTTCAAGATTGAGCAATCTGACAAGACCTTGACTGAGTTACAAATCATTTTACTGAGCTAGTGCAGTTTGCACCTGAGATGGTGTCGAATGAGAAGATGAAGACTTGATGGTTCTAGTTGGGAATTCGATCTGATATGCATTATTAGGTTTTATTATTGAATCTACCTTCTTATTTTGATGTAATGGATAGAGCACTGATGATTGAAATGGACCTTGTTGAAATTGAAAAGAAAAATAAGGGAGTGATGGCAAGAGGGGGGGTGAATTGCCTTTTAAAAAATTGATTAACAAATTAAAAATCAAAGTAAAGTGCAGCGGAAATAAAGAAGGCAAGACACACGAAATTGATAACGGAGTTCGGCCAAAACCCGGCCTACGTCTCCGCTCCCAACTCAACCGTTGAGAGATTCCTACCGCTTGCTTTTCAATGGTTTTAGCAAGAAACCCACTAGGCTTTGAGGTAGCACTAGGACCTATTACAGCTTGCTTTTTGTGGTTTAGCAAGAACCCACTTGCTTTTGATGGAATAGCAAGAACCCACTAGCCTTTTTAACGGGTGAAGGCTAGCTCACCGAAACACAAGCCTTTTAAAATGAAAGGCTTGAAGAAACCTCTTCACACCTTAATGGTGGTGTGAAACCCAAAAGAAAAGGGGATGAAGAAAGAGTTTGGGGTTTGAAGGCACAAACCCAAATTTAAAGCTCAATAAAAAGTAAAACAATAAAACCCGTATTTGGGAAGACTTGGGCGCCAATTGGATGATGGAGTTGATGTAGCGTGCTCTCCCAAGCTTCTTGAGGTGCTCCTTGGATTGGAAGTTGGTTGGAGCACTTGGGGTTCCTTTGAAGTGGCTCGCCGGAGGATTGCCAAATGATAGAAAAAGTGTCTGTTGGCTTCACAATAGTTTCGGTTGATGTCCGGGGCTTCCTTGGCCTTTATTTATAGGCATGGAACCCATTGGGGGCCTTCGGAGCCGTTGGAGAAGTCCTCGGAGCCGTTGGAGGCCAAAAGAAGGTTGACTGGTCAAAGCCAACGGCTAGTTTGACTGGGCTACCGGCTGGCCGGTGCAGGGCCACCGGCTGGCCGGTGCAGGGCCACCGGCTGGCCGGTGCCTTGGCAGAGGAGAGGAGTTTTGGTCCAGGCTCCACCGGTCGACCGGTGGAGGAGCCACCGGCTGGCCGGTGGCAAGACAGTAGCAAACACTATTTGGGCTGGATGCCACAGGTCGACCGGTGACAGAGCCACCGGTCGACCGGTGGAACCTGGCAGTGGGCAATCCCTCTGCCAGTTCCACCGGCTGGCCGGTGCTATCACACCGGTTGGCCGGTGGACTGAATTTCAGTCCATTTCTTGTCCATTCTTGGGCCAATCCTTTGGCAATCTTTTGCCTATCATCCACAACACTTAAAAACAAAGTTAAACATATATGAAAGTGATTGTGATCATGAAAATCAAATAGTGTGGGGTACAACAATCTCCCCCTATTTTGATGATCACAATCACTTATCAAAGCAATGTAAAAACTTAAATGAAGGCATGCTTTAAATGAAAAATTGAAAAATAAATACTAAGCATGAGAGAAAAGATTCTCCCCCAATCAATCAAGAAATTTCTCCCCCTTTGTGATTATCAAAATAGCGTGGGGCATAAAACTTGATTGAGGGAAGCTTTGAAAAACAAAAAGAGATTTTAAATCAATTGAAATTTTTGAAATTGAAATGAGAATTTGAATAACAGTTTGAATTGAAAGTTTTAAATCAAAAATTGAATAACAGTTTGAATTGAAAGTTTTGAATAAAAAACCAATTGAAATTTGAATTTTGAATTGAAAGTTTTGAATCAAATAAGAATAGAAAAATTTGAATTGAAAAAATTTGATACTAAGAGTTGAAATTGAAAGTTTGAATAAAACAAAAAATCTTAAACAAACCTAACTCCCCCTAAATAAGAACAATAAATCATCGGGGAGACGAAACAAATTTTGGCCCGGAGAGACTCGCAAGAAGGGATTTTTCAATCCATACTTGTCTCATAGCGGGTCTTCTCCTATAAAATTCGTCACTATAGTAAATAGACTTGGGTTGGCCATACCGGGCGTTTTTACAATTACATTCATAAATAAGGTGCCCGGGTTTCTTACAATAATTGCAAAATTTAAAACAAGAGCTCCCCCTTACAAAAACAGTGGGTGCATGGGAGGAGGAAGCTATATTGGTATATCCTAGCCCTTGGGTGGTTCTTAAAATTCATTGGGAACCAAGAAAATTGTTCAAATTTTGTTCCCCTTGGGTGAACTTAGCTAGGGTCTCCCTTAGGTCTTTGATGGTTGATTCCATAGAATCAACATTTGGAAATTTTTTGATTTTAAGGGAGAGTTCCTCCTTCTCTTTAAGAAGTTGTTCTTTTTCGGAGGAGAGTTTTTTGAAATTCTTTTTCAAAGCAACGAATTTTGACGAGAGTTCGTGAAAACCATTTTCTAATTGGTCTCGCACATGTTGGAGTTCTTCATAAGACAAATGATTGAAAGAATTTGAAGAACTAGAAGAGGAGGATGAGGAATCGGAAGAAGTTACCTCGTGTTTTGCCATTAGGCAATTATTACCATTGTCGCTCGAGGAGAAAGAAGAGAAGGAGGAGCTATCACTCCAAGTTTTCTTTAAAGCCTTCTTCTTCTTCTTCTTGGCCCTTTTCTTGTGAGGTGGGCAAACGGGCTTGATCTTTTCGTCGGGTTCTTGCTTTTGATCGGATTCTTGCTTTGGAGCTTCGCTAGTCCCTTCATAGGTTAGTTCTAAAAATTTCCAAAGATCGTAAGAAGTAGTGCAAGAAGAAATACAATTAAAAACATTACGGTCAAGACCACAATGAAGAGCGTTCATGGCTTTGCCATCAAGCTCAAAATTCTTAATATCTATGGTGGTCCACTTAGACTCATCGGAAGAAGTGAGGGAAAATCCTTGCATAACAATTTTGTAAATAGGATACCCAATACTTTTTAAAAAAGTGGTCATGCGGGTTTTCCAAAAAGAATAGTCGGTTCCATCAAACAATGGAGCACGATCCAAAGAATGTCCTTCGGGGGATTGAGAGGAAGAAGCGGTAGAAGCCATCAAAAAATAGGATCTTAAATTTGAAACCGGGTTAGGGTATTACTCAAATTTCCCCTTTGATACCAATTGTTGAAATTGAAAAGAAAAATAAGGGAGTGATGGAAAGAGGGGGGGTGAATTGCCTTTTAAAAAATTGATTAACAAATTAAAAATCAAAGTAAAGTGCAGCGGAAATAAAGAAGGCAAGACACACGAAATTGATAACGGAGTTCGGCCAAAACCCGGCCTACGTCTCCGCTCCCAACTCAACCGTTGAGAGATTCCTACCGCTTGCTTTTCAATGGTTTTAGCAAGAAACCCACTAGGCTTTGAGGTAGCACTAGGACCTATTACAGCTTGCTTTTTGTGGTTTAGCAAGAACCCACTTGCTTTTGATGGAATAGCAAGAACCCACTAGCCTTTTTAACGGGTGAAGGCTAGCTCACCGAAACACAAGCCTTTTAAAAGGAAAGGCTTGAAGAAACCTCTTCACACCTTAATGGTGGTGTGAAACCCAAAAGAAAAGGGGATGAAGAAAGAGTTTGGGGTTTGAAGGCACAAACCCAAATTTAAAGCTCAATAAAAAGTAAAACAATAAAACCCGTATTTGGGAAGACTTGGGCGCCAATTGGATGATGGAGTTGATGTAGCGTGCTCTCCCAAGCTTCTTGAGGTGCTCCTTAGATTGGAAGTTGGTTGGAGCACTTGGGGTTCCTTTGAAGTGGCTCGCCGGAGGATTGCCAAATGATGGAAAAAGTGTCTGTTGGCTTCACAATAGTTTCGGTTGATGTCCGGGGCTTCCTTGGCCTTTATTTATAGGCATGGAACCCATTGGGGGCCTTCGGAGCCGTTGGAGAAGTCCTCGGAGCCGTTGGAGGCCAAAAGAAGGTTGACTGGTCAAAGCCAACGGCTAGTTTGACTGGGCTACCGGCTGGCCGGTGCAGGGCCACCGGCTGGCCGGTGCCTTGGCAGAGGAGAGGAGTTTTGGTCCAGGCTCCACCGGTCGACCGGTGGAGGAGCCACCGGCTGGCCGGTGGCAAGACAGTAGCAAACACTATTTGGGCTGGATGCCACAGGTCGACCGGTGACAGAGCCACCGGTCGACCGGTGGAACCTGGCAGTGGGCAATCCCTCTGCCAGTTCCACCGGCTGGCCGGTGCTATCACACCGGTTGGCCGGTGGACTGAATTTCAGTCCATTTCTTGTCCATTCTTGGGCCAATCCTTTGGCAATCTTTTGCCTATCATCCACAACACTTAAAAACAAAGTTAAACATATATGAAAGTGATTGTGATCATGAAAATCAAATAGTGTGGGGTACAACAGACCTAACTGGCAAGTCAAGGTTGATGGGAGTTTCTTTTTCTCCTAGTGGAAGCTTGAGTTCCTATAAAGGAAATAGAAAGAATGATGATTCTCAAGGTGGTTCTCGATAGTAGGGTCATTTTATACCTCCTTAAGTGCCTAGAAGAGGCCCCTTGATTTTTTACCAGTGTGGAAAACTAGGGCACCCAAAATGGGTTTGCATTGTGGCACCCAAGGTATGCAGTTCCAGTAGACGTTCAGGTCACTTGAAGAAGTTCTTCCATATCTATTCCACTCCACTTAGTGGCACAGTATCATTATCACCTTATAAAACTATAGGGAAATAAGATACTTCAAGGATAAGGGGGTTCTAGCCACAGGAATCCAGAATGAAGCTTCTTCACGCAGTGGAAGAGTCTCCATAAGAAGAAGATAGGAGTCTAGTGATTGTGAGAGGTACCATCACAATAGTTTCATCATTAGTAACTACTTTATTTGATAATGGTGCATCTCACTCATTTATTTCAACTCGTATTTTTAATTTTCTAAATCTTCCTACAGATCTTTTATCTTATGTGATGGATTTTATTACACCCCTTAGAATGAAGAGATGGTAGGGTCTCTGTAGTCCCATGTGTGTTTTCTCTTTAACAGATTTTGAGATTGTGTGGAATTTTTTTTCTCGACATGAAATCACTTAACATCGTTTTTTGGATGGATTGAATCATTTACAATAAATATCGGATTTATTTTTATCTCTGACGGGTCGCCTTTACTACACCAGATGGTATATGTCATATCTTTCAAGGAGAATTGGACTTGAGGTCGAGTAGAGTTGGACCCTCTTATCCAAAGTTTGGGAAAGTGGTATCTGTGTTTGATTTTGATTTGGAGTGAGAATCTTTTAGAGGTGATCTCCCTCCAGTTGTCGTCGAGTTTCCTGATGTCTTTCCTTCTGACTTCTATAGTTTTTCACCAATAAGAGAGGTAGAGTTCTCTATTTATTTAGTGACTAGAACTCAACCAGTATATATTATTTCTTAATGCATTGAACCAGCTAAAATGAAAGAGTTGAAGACTCGATTGGATTATCTTCTAGAGAGTCTTTATATTCCTGAGCGTGTCACCTTAGGTGGCACCAGTTCTCTTTGTTAATAAATCTAATGGGTCACTTCACCTTTGTGTGGATTTCTAAAAACTCAATCAAGTTATGGTAAAGAAAAAGTATTCATTTCCAAAGATTGATGATTTATTTGACCAGTTGAAGGGAGTGAATTGATTCCCGAAGATTGATCTTCATTCTGGTTACCATCAATTGATAATAAAATAATCTGACATTCAGAAAACTATCTTTCAAAGTAGGTACAGCCATTTTGAGTACCTTGTTATTCTATTTAGTCTAACCAATGCTCCTGAATTCTTTATGGATTTAATAAACATGATTTTCTATGAGTATCTTGATACCTTCATGGTAGTCTTTGTTGATGAAATCCTTGTTTACTCTAAGTTCATGTAGGATCATGTGTTCCATCTGATATCAGTTCTGGAATTATTGAGAAATCATTGCCTTTATGCCAAGATATTAAAATGTAATTTATGGATTCCGGAAGTGAAATTATTAGGACATGTAGTGTCGGAACATGGTGTATTAGTTGATCATAATAAGGTGAAAGATGTTATAACATGGGAGGAACCATGTAATGTTTTCAAGATTCGAAGCTTCTTGGGTTTAGCTGGGTATTATCTTCGGTTTTTAAAGGACTTCTCAAAGTGGGATTCTCTGATGATTGCTCTCACTCAGAAGGGAGTAAAGTTTTCTTAGGATGAGAAATGTCAGAGTTATTTTTTTGAGCTAAATCATCTTTTGACTACTGTGTTGTTTTGACCCTTCTAGAGGCTGGGAAGGTCTATATAGTCTTTTGTGATGTATCAAGTTTAAGTTTGGGGCATGTTCTTATGCAGGGTGATCATGTAATTGTTTATGGATCTCGCCAGCTTAGGAAAAATGAGAAAATTTATTTAACCCATGACATTGAACTCACAGCTTGATGCACACTCTTAAGAGTTGGTGGTATTACCCTTATGGAGAAAGGTTTACCGTGTATTCTGACCAGAAGAGCATGAGTTATGTATTCTCTCAAAAATATTTGAATCTATGTCAGAGGTGTTGGGTAGAATACCTACAATCTTTTGAATTTGATACTGCTTATACCCTGGGGAAATGGAATGTCATTGTGGATGCTTTGAGAAGGAAACTTCTGACCCAGGTAGTGTGATAATCATCGGAAGAGTGGAAGTTGATGGATCTCTTTGCACAGTTTCATATAGGAGTCTGGTAATCAGGGCACGAGGTTTCCTTGGCCAATGTTAAGTTGACATACACTCTTCTCAAGATGATTCTTATGGAATAGTAGTTTTATGATGATTTTTGTAGCATTAAAGGCTCTCTTTATGGTGGGGATACTGTACCTGATATTTCATTTTCCACCTAGGGAATTCTATGCTGTAAGAATCGCTTTTTTGTACCATTATCAATAAGGAAAGTTGTGATGGGGGGTTGTCATAATTCCTAGTGGGCAGTGCACCCAAAAACCACAAAGATGTTCTATGACATGAAGCGATAATTCTGGTGGCCAAGGTATAAGACATGGCATTTTTGAGTTTATCTCTCATTGTTATACATGCTAATAGGTTAGGGGTGAGGACCAGAAACCTTCAGTTTTGCTTCAACCACTTCCAGTGCCGAATTGGAAGTGGGATGAGATCTCTATGGAATTTGTAGTTATATTTCCATGTACCTAGAGAAAGAAGAATGTGATATGGGTTGTGATCAATTGGCTGCCTAAATCGGATCACTTTATACCCATTAATGATGCAGCCAAAGTTGGGGATTTGGGAAATCTCTATGTGGAATATATTTTTTTTTCAAGGAGTTCTATCTGTTATAGTCTCTAATAGGAATATTTAATTCACTTATCTATTTTGGAGAGTCCTTCAAGAGGTGATGGGATATCAGGTCCGTTTGAGCATAGCATACCATCTATAGTCGGATGGCCAGACATAAAGATCTATACATATTGTTGAGGATATGATTCACACCTACATTCTTAACTTTGGTGGGTCTTGGGATGACCATCTAGGACTGGTTGAGTTTTCTTATAACAATAGTTACCAATCCACAATCAGAATGGATCTTTTTTAGGCCTTGTATGGTCATCCTTATAGATCTTTGTTGTGTTGGTCGGAGATCGGTGAAATTTCCTTAGTTATACCGAGCTTGGATCAAGAGATGACAATAAAGATTCAGTTTATTCTTCAAATAATTTTGACGACGCAGAGCCGGTATAAGTCTTATATTGATCATCGTTGCAAACCGTTGGAATTATCAGTTGGTGACCAAGTGTTCTTGAAAGTTTCACCCCATTTGGGTCATCGATGGCTTGGAAGGAAAGGAGGTATTTCTCCTCATTTTGTGGGGCCTTTTGAGGTTGTTGAGTAGGTGGGGAAGGTTGATTATTGTTTATCACTTCCACCGTAGATGGCATCGATACATAACGTGTTCCATGTGTCATAGCTACATAAGTATCTATCTGATCCATCTCATGTTCTGAGCTGGAGTGATCTTGAGGTTGAACCTGATTTACCTGTGACTGAACGTCCAGTTAGGATAGTTGATTCTGAAACCAAGGTAATTCATGGAAGGATGATACCTTTGTTTCATGTGCTATGGTAGCATGGTTCTGATTCTCATGAGACATGGGATAGGGAGGCACTGATGAGAGAGCAGTGGCCTCATCTTTTTGACATGGAGGCTTCTTAGCAGGCTTTCTGAGGATAGAAAGTTTCTATGTTGGGAATTTTGTAACATCATATTATTATTTTCAGGTATTCCTAAACCCCTATTTTGATCATTCTTATGTTGGTTTTCATTAAGATAAGTTTCAGGTGAAAATTTGGAAAATTTTGAAAGTTTTTGGGTTGTGTACGGTTGGAGCACGATTTTCCTAAACTGTGCGACCTACTAGTGAAAACTGTTCAAACTCAAGCAGTAAGGGTTTTCATGGTAGGTGCATGGTTTTATAGACCATGTGCTTACCTAGGAGAAACCATGAAACCCAATTAAAAGTGGTGCATGGTTAGGGCACATAGTTTTTTTAACCGTGCAGCCCTACCCAGGAAACTATGCACGAGATTTAATTAATCCGAAAATCTAATTTTAAAATCCCAAAACCCTATTTTTAGGTTCTTGAAAAACCTAACTCGACCTCCTACTATTTATTCTTCTTTATAGGCTCCCAAGAGGTGATTTTGGCCCCTCTGCACCCCTCTGGAAGTGAATTGAAGCTACGCGAACGAAGTTCGATCTCTTCCCGGTAAGGTTCCTCTTCTTGTTCTCTCCTCTTTCCTACCTAGGGTTTTGTAGATATCTGTGATATTGGAGCATCTAATCCCCACTATTTTGGATCTTGAATATAAGATTGATTCTCATATCCTCATTGTCAACGTTCTTCATTGGAGTTTCCCAATTAGGGCTTTGCATTTCAAGATCATGTGATCTCATGGTAGGTGATTTTGTTTATGATGGCCAATTTGATTAACCCTAAATTGATTGATTTAAATTCAATTGTTTGTTTTAAATTAAATTGTTTGATTTAAATGTAATTTATTTCAATTGGTTTATTGAAAAACCCAATTTCGATGAATTGGGGATTTAGAATTGATTTGGAACGAAATTGGGAAAAACCCCCCAATTCCATTGAATTGGGGTGTGTTGTGAAATTGGATGGAAATTGTTCAAATTTAATTGTGGAATTTAATTGTGAAATTTGAATTGTGAAATTGATTTTACGAAATTGATTTCAAGTTGGAATTTGAGAAAAATGGCTTAAAATGATTTTGATAGAAACGTATTGGTTTTATCATGGAAAATGCATGTCTTGATTAAAAACTTGTTTTGGTTTTTAAATGTAAATTGGCATATTAAAATGGAAAATGGTTTGAATTGTATTTTGAGCAATTTTGAAATAAATTTCCATTATTGATTATTATTAGAGAACATACAAGTCTAGGTAGTTAGTGAGTTATTTGGGAAAAACACGCTAGGATGGGAATACCCTAGCAACGGATTGATGCTTTACAACTTTAACATAAACTGTTTGGAACATATTATTCCTCGGTAGGATGTTGATGAGTCCTCTTTGACCAGTTCCAAAGGGACGTGTGTACGCATTTCCGTTATCATTATATAAGTGTGTGAGGATCCCATAACCTAGAACTAACGTACCTCTTGGTAGATGACCATGTTTCTCATTGTTTATATTTGAAATATATGCCATTGTTTGTTGTAAACTGTTTTACACTTGCCTTCTGAATTTATATAAACTATTTTATATAAAAAAAATTATTTAATACATTTGTTTAAAGTATTTATATCCTTTTAAATATAAATAATGATTTGTTTTAAATATTCTTTTGAACTACCATGCCTGTTTATTTAAAAATTGAAAGCTTTATTTGGTTAAAGAAATATTGTCATTTTCATATGGAATCATTGGTGAGACCCTATTGGGATTTTAGCTCACACCCTACCTATGTCTTCATGTGTTTTTAGATTATCTTCTTCCAGGTTCGAGCAAGGGTAAGGTTCCACTTAGAGGTGGTAGTAACTGTTGATCCTTGATATTGGAGAGTGGTGTTTGTTTGGTACTATGGATTTTATCCTGTTTTCTAGTACTTTGTGGTAGTACTTTGGGTTTTCATACATATTTGACTTCTGATACACTTCTCCCTGTGTCGTTTTTCTTGTATGCATACCACCTTATTTATCTTGCTTCCATTGTGTTTGTGGAAAATTTGTTCTCACTTTCATATTGTATGATGTCGGGTGCTAGTCGCCAACCCATGGGGATCAAGAATACCCTTCAGGCTATGTTAGGACTGGATCGTTTATCAGGTTACCAAGGTATCTGGGCTAGTTCATAACATTCTTCATGAATATTATTCACATGGAGGGGTAATCTTTTGAGTGATTGGGGAAGGGGATGTTTTCTTTTTGTAATGTTTGAGTTCTTACACTTTATGGAATAAAAAACGTTTCTCTCTTCTGTGAAGTTGATTTCAATTTCTAATAGTGGTTTTTATTATCAAGTATGATCGTATTTGGTTTTAGATTTTTTTTTTGATATTGCTTTGGTCAATGGTCATTTTCATCCCTCCACTAGGTTCTGGTTTATATATGATGAAATAGACCAAGGCTTAGTGGTGAAGTACTCGGTGATCGTCAGTACGTGTGGGAGGGGTAGTGGACACTATTATTTGGGATAAACAATCCCCGATTGGGAATTACCTAATTCAAATGGGGGTATTTTCTGCAACTCTCTCATGCATTGGAAGTAGTGTAGACCAAGATAAGATTTTGTCAAGGTTTATTCTCACTGTCACCATTTAACAAAGGGAGTGAGAGGAAGTGATTGGGGAATCTCACTTTAATCGATTTAGCAGAAGAGGATTTGATAAATTGTAACTAAGATAGCATTGAATTTGGAAGACTGGCCCTAGCCTGATCACCCTTCCCATATCATAGTTTTCAATCTCTTGCTTAATTGCTTTATTTTGTTTCATTTGTTTTATGTATTTTCAAAATCAAACAATTTCAAAAACAGCCCTTATCCCTCTAATTCAAAGTGAAAAACATGATTTTTGCATGATCCTCTCTAGAGACAACCTAGATTGAAAACTTTCATGCATTTTAACTTAGGAAATAATTTTTTTCCACACCCCATGACAGGCACGTGTTAGCAATCGTGATGATTTATAATTTTTTATGGTATTGTTCAAAATTAGAATGGATTTCATTATGACTATTGTTTATTATGCCCATTTTTTCTAATTTCTATCTTTTGTTTGTTTCAGTTGATATAATGGTGATGTGGTCAGTTTTTTGTATGATCGGGCAAGTGATAGTGAAAAAGGTGGTGGGGTAGCAGTAGAGGTGGTGGAGCAATGGACGTGGTGGGTTAAGGGTATGTTTGTTAGAATCTGATGTTATTCATTTATTCATAAATTTTTGTCTACTCCCTTTAGTAATTTTCAAGTAAAAGTGCATAATTGGTGTGAAATACCCATGTTTTAATACTAAATATAATTTTTGAGCATTATTTGAATTAATCCAAATTCGAGTCAGTTTACTATTTTAATCAGAACTATCACTCTACTTATCCAAATTGTTTGATTCTTGTTTTTTAGGGTTCCAAATTCAATTTTATACAAATCATTAAATTGGATCATTGGATAATTCGGCCATCTAAAGGGACAAATGGACTACATAAGAAGGCCCACCGAATCTGTGATGAAAACTGGAAAAACCATGAAGATATAATTTATAGGCACAATCTCGAAGTCCAAATTTGATGAAACTCCATAATATGTTTTTGAATATCCAAACACATATTTTGAAAAAAATGGAAGTCCAAAATCCACCAAAAAGAGGCCCAACTAATGCTTTGAAGTCTAGCCCACAATTCTGTTCAGTAATTAAAAACATCCCACCTTTTCTTCACTTTTATCTCAATCCAATCAACCAATTGAGCTGAAATTTTTTGGTTTGAAAGAAAAGATGTAGATGCCAAACTTTTTATAATAAATGGTTTAGATTTTAGGGCATATTAATATACATAAATTCATTCACATTTAGACCATGTAAAAAACTTGACTCAAAACTGGATAAAAGCACATGGTTTGGGAAAATACCCATAACATTGGCCAAAAAAGTACAATGACCACCAAATTTGGAGGGTGAACTTTACACATCCATATCTACAACTTTTAAAAAGAAGATATCTCCATATTCAGCTATATAAAGGGTAAAATGGTTGATCCAACTTGAGGGGATGTTTTGGAAGGCAAACAGTCCACCACCTTGGACTATAAAAACATCCCCCTCTTCTTCTTGCAAGGGGTTGGAATTTCAAATAATAGGATACATTGGCATGACCATAGCGTTGAAAAAGTCCTAGGAGGACCTACAAAACTCAAGTTTCTACTTTAGATACCTTTCCTTTTCTCTTTATTTTCATGTTCTTTTTTGTTCGCTTTCATTTGTAATCTCATAACTGTTTGTGTTGTAATTTTTTTAAAAAATAATTCAAGTATCTTCGTCGTCTCTTATTCTCATCCACCTTCTGTAGTGTAATATTAATGTTCTTAAAATTGTTTAAATCCAGTTGAAAATCATTCCCTTCTTTTTCTTTCTCGTTCAATCAAAAGTTCATGTTTAATTTTCTTCATCATTCGTGTGTGTGTTCGGCACACTACTCTTATCTTGTCCTGTTCTTTTTCTTATCTTTTTAACTCAACGCCCTAAACATCATAAACCAGATTAATAACAATCCCAATGGATGAGTTAATCATCCATTGGGGTGAGTCATAATTTTAGGATGTTAAGTGATTGAGAGCTTTTACTCATTAAATATTCTTTAGGTTAACATTGTGTATGTTAAACTTAAAATATTATGGATTAATGACATGTTTTGTTTAACGTGTGGATTTCATGGATTATTGGAACCATAAATACACTACCATAAATAAGTATTGATTGATATTAGAACCCTAGTTAAGTTAAGTCTTGGATTAAAGGCTCAACACTTGGGAATTCAGATCAAAATCATCTTGTGAAGTAGGTGTTAATTTAATGCAATATAACAGAAAGCTCAAGGATATCATAAGATTAAATCCCCAATAATGAACTCACCCCAGTCTTTATCAAATTATTAAATCAAACATCATCCATAAATCAATTTAATTAAGCTCTGCAAACAAACCCCTCATTCAAAATACAAATCAATTAGAAACAATTGACTCCAAAATTTGTACCATCATCGAGGATCTGACCCGAGTGTCGCTATACACACTAGCAGAGCATCAGAACATTGAACGGTCAATAGGCAACAATCAGTCGTGCTTCAGACTCGTTGTTTATATGATAACTAAATGTGTAATGAATTTTTCTTGAATACATTTGGTGTATATATTTGTGTTGTATATATTAATGTTCTATATTGCTATGGAATATGTTCGTAGTTTTAATTGATTAATTTTTAATTAAATCGTGTTTTATTGACTTATTTTTTTCTCAATTTAGCGATAGTTTAGGCTAATAGCTTCTAAGTAATTTACCAGTGGTTTTGTGTGAAAATTTTAAAAAATAATTTCATCGTTACATCTTTTTATAGTAATTTTAATTTTTTTTTCTATTTTTTTAATAAAATAATTTTACGATACAAACCACCGCTAAATGGGAAAAATGAAACTTGCATAAAGTGTCATTAAATAGAACTAAACTGCCGTAAATATGTTGTCAACAGTGATATATGTAATGGTTTAATAAACCATCATTAAATGGATTGGTAACAGTTTAAATCATAGTTATGCCTTTCGTTTCATGTAGTGGGACCACAACCTAACTCCTCTTGTTTACAAAGACCGACATGAACCACGATGGTGGTTAAGAAACCACTGCATGGGGAGATAAAAATGGCATGGTTTGTCTCCTTGTAGTGTCAAATGAAAAACATCTTCTCATTACCAATCTCCAATCGAAACCACAATGTCCATTATGCCTGCTGCCATGATATGGTCTGTTCACCTTTGCTAAATCTTCTTCAAAATTCATCAAACTAGCTCTGAACTTCTTCCAACCTTTAGTTTGGTCATATTTCATTATTTAAAACCAATTTCCAATAAACAAAACAAACTTTTAATACGTTTTATTATTCTCCTCTTTTGATCAACCTAGGTTCCAACAATTATGTTGTCTTATTTCCTTGGGTGGAGTGTTTGAGTCTAGTTGTTAGATTTAGGAGAGAGTGTATTAATTCACTTGAATCCGTATCGATATAGTTTTTTGTGTTTTTTTTATTTCATTATACGCATGGTGGTATTTCTTTAATTACTATTTGTTGCATTGGAACTTTTCATATATGAGTGATATTCATGCTATGAATATGTTTTGAAAGTAATGGTCTAAAAATACCCATCCCACTACTTTTCATATTTTGGATGTCGGAGATGTTGAGAGGAGAGTGGAGAAAGAGAGGTGTTGTTGGAGCTGAAATTTCAGCTAGGGGCGGGAGGTTGTGGTGTGGTCGTTCAGGTCGTGGCATGAGAGGGTTCACTACAGTGGAGGTCTAGGTCTATTGCTGGAGTGTCACGACTTGGAGGGGGAGTTGTGACCTTGATGTGTGGGCCACCAGAGTTGGTGCTAGTGGTGCGAGATTGGTCACGATGTGATGAGGTATGTCGCAACGCGAGGGGTTCAAAAAAAGAATTTGGCCATGGGAAATATTGTGTGTTGGTGGGGCTCTTATACAAATTTCATTTATTCTTATGTGAGCTTTCCTTTTCCAATTCTCCAGTCACAGCGTGTAGGTTTGATTCGTGGTGTAATGGTATTTAGGAAAATTTGTAGAATTTTTCATGAATAAGCGTCATGGCACGAACATGCTTGTCCTGTTGTGGAGCTCATTGGTCGAGTTTCAGTGGTTCTGCCTTGGGTGGTATTGTGTCATGAAGACTATGGTCGCGAAGTGATGATTCTTTAGTCGTATCAAATTTGAAAACTAATTGGGTCTTGAATAAGGGAGATATAAGGTAATTCACAATGTGATTTTTGAAGAGTCGGTGGACTCAACCTGTCACGATGTGATGAGGGTCTGTCGCGTTGTGGCGACTTGTTTTCTAGCCCAGGTATAAGTTGGGTAGCCCCTTCAATTTTCTCATAATCCCTTTGATTCCTCTTGAACCACTAGTGATCAGATGTGCATATTGGGAGACTCATGAGCCCCCTTTAATAGTCTTTGATCCTTGACTTCATGGATTGAGAATTCTTCCATTTAAGGTGAGATCCTTCTCTTTCCTTCTTGGTTTCTTCTTTGTCCTTCACCCGGAGAAGGCTATGATGGTGGTTTGGTGGTGCTTTTTGGTGGCCATGGGTCGTTACTTTGATGGGCATTGGTGTGTTCTAGGTTTTCGAGATTCCCTTATGTGATTTGGGCCTTAGATCATTTATTCTCCACATTTTGTTTGTGCATTGATCATCGAAGCATCGGTTGGGGTAGGGAATTCAAGAACTATCTTTATTTTATTGTACAATACAGAATTATCATGTTATTGCTTTCATTGAGTGGATGATATGGATTAGCTTAATGAAGATAATGAATCAGACTAAATAAAATGAGAGGAATGGGGAGAATCGCATGTGTTTGCTTATTTCTATGATGTTGCTCTGTAGCGTGCAATGTAATCCATCAAAGAAATTTGATGTATTTGAAAAAAAAATTATAAAAAATCGAAGTGTTACACAAGTATTGATGGTGTATCAAGGACCTCTATGGCAAATTCTCAACGGAATACACAGGTATACAGTGGGTGAGTTCTAATCAATGATTTTGTTTAGAACTGATTTAATTCTGAACATGTTTAGTGGTTTTTCTTTAGAAATGTAATTGTTTCAGACTAAGTTGTATCACTTTGATTCACATCAAGGACAATTGTGTTTGATAGTATGACTAAGGCAATCAATTGTTGTACTTAGAACTCTTTAGGTTGTTTAACTCATTGTTTGATTCAGTTGGAAAATATGTGTCATGAGCCTTGCTAGGATTAGGCATTAAATTTTCAAGGTGAAAATTTATGAAATTTCTGGCTTGTTTGCCAAGTCGATCCGCACCATGCTTGTTTTCATTAGTGGCCATTGATTATGTTGATCGTATAGATGGTATTCTTCCTCGGTTGTAATCACGATTTGCTAAATCTCCACAGATATAGATAAAACACTGACATGCTTTCTGATTTCGTTCCTTCATTTGGACCTCCCAACAACATGTGTTAGCTTTACAATGCAAGTGAAAGCAATTTTCTTGAACCATGTTATAGTCAAAGAAATTTCATCATTCCCAACAAGCCGCAATTCAATCAAATTGCATACACATGTATGCTACATTTCATCTAATAAGGCACATCATGCCTTGAGAAAACCAAAATCTATCCACAAGGCACATCATGCCTCGATGCAAATCTAATGTTATTCCGCTACCGATCCAAAGATCCTTAATGATGAGAATTATAAAAAATGAGTTTTGAGGTATTTAGGAGGGATAAAAAAGAGACAAATATGATGTATAATTATCAGACTGAATCAAAATAAAAGCATCTCACATCATCCTAAGCTGCATGATTTTAGAACCAAACCCACACAAAACAAGTAACCAAATAAGTTGGTTGATCTCTAACATGCATCTATTCTAGTTATAATGAAAACAGCATAAATGGAAGAGTATAACAAAATGTAAGAAATGTAAAAAAGTTGATGTTGAGAAGTTTGAGACCTGCACGCATCCAGAAAAGGCGCTCCCGCCACCTTTGGTACTTTGGGTCTGATTAGATACAGCAGTGTTTTTACAAGATCCAAACGGTGCTCCAGCCTACATTCATCAAAATCAGAGAGAAGAATGTTTACTATATGCTAAAGGCAGTCCAAGAATTGATCAAGAGGTGCATAGATTTCTAAGAGCAAAGAAATTTTACAGGAAAAGGAAATTAAATGTCATTCAATACTTGAATATACAGTAAATTGTCAGACCTGGCATGCAGTGACAGTAGGGCACCCACAAAGTGTATGGCCATTCATTCTATCAACAGAATCAAAAACACCACCGCCATCACTCCGCTGTGCAATTCATTTTAATAATATTAGAACGGCTAAGGCTCAGTTTCTCAACGCTTATTCAAAATTGTTTAACACTTATCACTTCCAAAAAATACTTCTGTAGAAGTGTTATTTGCTTATTGAAAAAATGCTTTTTAAACATCGCTTATTTTTCCAGACTGTATCGTAAGTGATAAGTGTTATAAACAATTTTGAATGAGTATTGTCAGACGGAGACAAAATGAAATCATAGGTGGTTGCTTCATCCAACATAAATTGTCGATACCAAGTAAAAGTTAACCGCCAAAAAGTTGGGCATCATATTCCCTGCTTCTTTATAGCACGCATCGACCATCTCAGCCAGTGGTGCGGAATTCTCCTTGCATGCCTCATCCACAGCTGGAAAGGTCGGGAAGTAATTCTCTAGAAAAAACGATGCTTTTCTCGAGTCAAGATGGTGCGATTCCTTTCTGTTTCGACATGAGCCCCGCACCATCCCACCATCACCAGCTGAGACCCATTACAATAAAATAGGGCTTCTATTTGATGCATATACATAATCAGGTTATCCAAGACTATTTCACAGCACCTGTTGAAAACTGCTTATAACACTTATGATGAATACTTCTGTAAAAATGTTCCCAGATTACTTATTAAAAAGATGTCGTTTTGCTACTTGTTTAAGTGGTTTTAGGGTCCATTTGATCGCATTTATTGAAAACTGTTTATAGCACTTATCGCTTAAGATAATCAGTTTGAAAAAAATAAGTGGTGTTTGTTTAGTTTCTGAAAAAACGTAGACCTTGAATTGCAGAAGAAATCCAGTTAAATTAGTGACAGAAAAGTACTTTTTTCAATAAGCAATCCCGAAACACTAAAACAGAAACTCTATCATAAGTGATAAGTGCTAGGGTCTGTTAGACACCACTTGCTGAAAACTGTTTATAGCACTTATCACTTATGATAAGCAGTCTATTTCTAAAAAATACTTGCACTTAAATTCCAGATGCAGGTGTCTCTTCTTTTTTGGGGGATGTCATCCTAACTGCTACATATCTTATAAATCGTCTTCCTTCTTCTATACTTCAAGGGAAGACTCCTTTTCGGGCTCTATTCTTCTCTCTCCCTCCTCACCTGCTTCCACTCCGTGTGTTTGAGTGTCTTTGTTATGACCATGACTCGTCCAAACATTGCAAGCGTTGTCAACAAGGTTAGCCAATTCATGGAACATCCAACAAAATCTCAGTGGGATGTTATTCTTCGCATTGTCAAATACATCAAGAAAGACCCAGTATGTGGTCTTCAGTATTCGCATCACGATCATCTGAATATTGAGGCTTTATGTGATACTGACAATACTGGCTGCTTAGCTACCCGGAAATCTATGTCTGGCTTTGCCATTTTTCTGGCAGGTAACTTGATCTCATGGCGCAGCAAAACACAGATTGTCGTCTTTCGGTCTAGTGCTGAATCAAAATACCATGCGATGGTAACGGTCACTACTGAGATCTTTTGGCTTCATCATCTCCTCCATGAGATTGATTTCCCACCACAAACGTCCGCTCGTATTTGGTGTGATAATCAGGCAGCCACGAAGATTGTTTCAATCAAATATTCAATTAACGCACGAAGCATATCGAGGTGGACTACCACTTTCTTTGTCATCACCTCGAGCAACACCATGTCAGTTTCAGTCACATGCTAACGACAAATCAGTTTGCCGACATTTTCACCAAAGACCTCCCTGGGAGCTCTCGACTGGACTCTATCAGTACCAAGTTGGGCATCCACAGCATCAACGACCCAGCTTGAGGGGGAGTGTGTATGGTCTGTTTGGTGTCTTCTTTCTTTTTTGTGGGACTCTTGTTCCAAGCTATCATGTACTAGCTTGAGGGGGAGCGTTGAACCCGGCTAATTGTAATTTCGGGTAAAGGGTATTGCCGAGTCCCGCATCAGATTATTCCAACATGTAGTTTTTTTCTTTATCTATAAAAGAATCTCTCCACCACTCATTGGGGTAGGGACTTGTACAGATCTACAATCATTAAACTTGCTCTATTAACTAAGTCTTCTTCTAACATATACAAACTATCTTAATCTAGTCTCGGTCATCTTTTCATCAGCAGAGTCACTCCAATTTTCTCTCGAACGCATTCATTTCTAATCTTATCAATCTTAGTATGTTCACATGTCCATCTAAAATGTCCCGTCAAAAGTCAACACTCACTACCATATAGAATAACTAGTCCAATAACAGTCCTATAAAATTTACCCTTCAATTTTGAAGGAATTTTACGATCACAAAGCACCCTAGAATCATTTCTCCATTTTATCCATCTAAAAACACTTATACAAAATCACTTATTGTTAAAGCAATTATTTATCTAGTGTGAAAGCATGTCTAGATTCATTCTGTATCACTAGGTCTATCATATCCCCTTATCATGCTAAATTGAATTTTGCAACGCACACCTGTCTCAAATCCTATATATCTTTGTTTTTCTCTTTATAAATTGAGAGTTGCGGCAACATTGAAGAGACACGGCTTTCTAATATCCTGATTTCAACATGGTATCACTCTCCCCTCTCTCTCCATCGCCCTCCTCTCTATGTTGCACTAGTACCCAGGTGAACAAGGCAACCCCAGGAGACCAGGCAACTCAGCCCCACCGATGCCCAGGCACCCCTCTACCCAGTCGGCCCCGGATCCCTCTGTCTGGGCCAAGCACACCAACCAGGCCAAGCCATGCGAATTGTCCAGAAAGCGACTTATGACAAGGACCGTTGGGACTTCTTGTTTCTCATGAGACAACTTGTCTGGTGTGCCTAACCTTGTTTAGCGGCTCTTCTATTTTCAACAGGGTTCGTGTTTGATTTCGCTGTATTGCAATGATCAGAAAGCGATTGTAGATGAGATCCACGGCTTATGACTAGTTCCTCAAACCTCTCATGAGATGCGGACCCAACGTGAACTTTTTTTCCTGTTTTCTCTTTTACAATAGCTGAATCCAGAGTTAGTCGCTACCTTGACCTTGATGTTCCTCAGTCTCGCTATGTTGTTTTCGTTGTTGGTATACAACAGTTTTATACGAACCAATCGTTCCATTGCCTCCACTGCTTCCGATGATTTCTCATACCATGGTGGCTCTTGCCTCCTGTAGTACTGGTTGTGGTAGCAGCCATAATGGAGGTTGTGCTGGATGTAGAGGTCATGGTCATCCCCATCCACAGTGTACTCACTATGATAGGCCAGGTCACACAATTGATACTTCTATGATACATCAGGTCACACGATTGATACTTGTTGGCAACTTCATGGTCATCATGTCCATCTTACACCTCTGGGTCTCTCTCATCCAATTCAGGACACAATTGTTAACTCCACATACCCAAGTTCTAATATCCACCACACGCAGTCTCGACGCGCTAAGTATGCCTCTTTCAATGCTCATGTGGCCCAAACTGACATTTATGTTTGTCACGATCCAACCCGTCGGTGTCCGAGCTACGACTGCCCCAAGCCTGCCTCCGATATGTTGGATTGGTATAGCTCGATCCGTTTTGAATGATGATTGGGCCGAATGCTACCGGCTCATACTGCGCATCAGGCCGCAACTCCACGATGAACTCATTGAGGGTTATAGGGGGCAACGCGCCCCTGCTCCGGGGGTCCGGGGCCGAAGGTTTTCGGCCCAAATTTTGAGAGCACTATAGCAACTCTGGCCGCTGTAGCAGAACAAACGACCGACACCGACACGGGGCACTGTAGCAGTGCGAACTTTGGCACGACTAGTGCAGCAGGTCGAACTTTGGAGACAACAGTATTGTAGTTTCGCGAAATTCCAACCGCTGACCACTGTAACACCTTGGACTTGGGTGCCCATGACACTGTAGCGATGCGGACTTCCAGCCACTTTTCACTGTAGCACAACGGACTTTTTGTGTGGTTGGTGGAATAGTGTTTCATCTTCTTTTTTAGCCCATTTTGGGATAGGGTTTCTATGTGTTAGAAACTCTGAGATACTTGTAATCGTACTCCCGAAACTAGTGAAATTTCCGTCTTTCTATGGATGTAGGGATCATTTTCCGAACCACGTAAATTTTTGTGTCCTGTGTAATTCTTTATTTTGTCTTTTCTTCATCTGCAAACCTATTATGTCGTTGCAACTCCCGACGTTTTCCGCAAAACAATAGGCCAGGGGCTAGCGACCAGCATCGAGTGGGCATATTACACACATGAGAGACATTAGCCTAATGTACCTGTACACACGCACACATCTCCAAACTCATACAATGCTAAAAGTTTAGTACAAGTGATAACAATGCATGCATACATCTATATCCCACAATCAGAGTACGATAACAAGTACTGAAAAGCAAAAGGGTCAAATAAAAGCCTACCAAAAAAACTGAAAACAAGTTCAACCTGCTAAGTAGGAGGGGACTAATGTCAAAATGCAACCACCGGTGCACATCTCGGTCTGTCTGGCTCACTATGCTCCGTCTAGTCCTGGTCCGTCTAAGACTTCGTCAAAAGGTTTGTAGCCTGCATAAAACACAACACGTGCAAGCAGAACCCATGCAGGGATGAGTATAACAATACCCAATAGAACGCCCTGAAATCACTAAACATAAAGCATCAAGATACATTGTCAGCTCATAACCACAAGGATATACAACCCAGATATACTCAGGAAGGACACCGCGCCTCCAGGCGGTCTTAACCATACTGTCACCCACGAGATTCTGCTCGAGACTTCGAGGGTAACACTTGTTTGGGAGAACTCTCTCTCCACGAGCCATTGATATCACTGATGGCGCTCATTCGAGAAGTCTATGCTTGTCGGGTCTCGCCAAAGAAGTATTCACTAGATCTCCAAGATCTCGATACACAGATAGGGGTCGCCGCCCACAAAAGTTGGTCACAACGATACCTCAAACCCTGTTTGAATTTACCTGTTAGATAGGGGTCGCCACTCGTGTATGCTGGTAAGGACGATACCTCGAACCCTACCTAGGGTGTAACACAAAATGGTGGAGGATCACTCCCAAAACCGTTGAGGGATACCACGAACTTCACTGGATCATCCTGTTGGATAGGGGTTGCCGCCCACGTAAGCTGGTCACGATAATACCTCAAACCCTACCCAGATCTACCTGCTAGATGGGGGTCGCCACCCATGTATGCTAGTAACGATGATACCACGAATCCCACTTAGGGTGAAAGAAAGAGGCGCTCTCAAACTAATGTCTATACTGTAAAGGTCGTCGGCACTCTTCCCGTGTCATCTGTCTTGGCCCGTGTACTTCGGGTCGTGCCCATGTACACCTGGTCGTGTCCGAGTACACGGCTCAACCAATGTACTTTGGCCATGCCCAAGTACATGGCTTAGCCCGTGTACTCCGGTCGTGCCTATGTACCCCTTATACCCAAGGGTACACAACGAGCCACCAGGTCGGGTCACACAACGTGTGACACGTGTCACAGTGTGTGATCTTTTCTTCTCCGCGTAAACCCTAGCGCCACAGCTAGGGCCCCAAATAGCGTGTAATTCCGGATTACAAGTCGTGTAATGTGGGATTTTCCAGATCTCGTGGAACCTTCACGCATTGTTCGAATCTACCACCGTCGTCATCGACCTCGTCGGGGAACGCGGATCTAGGGTCAACCAACCCTTATCGTCGTCGATCGTCGGATCCCGTCTGTAAATCCACGCGAAGAATTGGTCGTCGTCACCTCGTACCATAGTCGCAAGCCAAACAGGAAGAACGGAAACACATGGCTGATCCGATCTACCACGAGTCGTCCTCCACCGTCGTCGCACCTCAATCGATTCCTTAATCACGAACCGCACCCGCAGCATCGATCTGTTGTGTCGAAGAACGGTCGTGCAACGATCGAATATAGGGTATTCGTCGAACTGCAGGCCAAAGAAATTATCCACGATGAACGTGCGAACAAGCGAGGGAAAATCCATAAAACACTAAAGAGGAACGAACCTCAGCCGTGTTCGGGTTGGCCTCAATCTATTGCTGCTAAAACGACGAACGAATTATCCAACAATTAAACAGATCAATCGTAGAAATCAACCGTAGATGTGCGAATCAATTCTTGTTGGTAGAAATGATCCGCGTTCAACATGGGATAATAAAACGAGATGAATCCACATAAATCAAACGTACTACCAGGAGTTTGGATCGATCGCTGACAACGAATGATTCTGCATTGACGAGATCCATGAACTCCGTTGGCGTAGACGATCCATGCAGTACTGATCCTATCCTTCGATCTGATGTCAGTCGTCAACGTCTCTCCAACAGCTCCTCTCTAGGTCTTCAGGGTTATGCGGCTAATCCCGAGATTTACCCATAATGGGGTATTTATAAAGGAGGGTTTTAGGTCACTGCGTCAACGAAATAAATAAATTAATTCAATTAATTTATTTATTATTTGCGTTCGTGATAACTTTTTCACAAACGCCCGACGCCGACAAAGATTGTGTCGCGCCTAGGATAAAGCTCACATTCTGAACTCAACAACGTCCTCAAATTTCCGATTTGAACCACCGTTCTGAAGTTATTCCAGTTTTTTAGGAAAACTGCGCACGTGTGATATTTATATATTTAATATTTTATAATATCAATTCCGGACTCAGCGGACCTTGAAATCCTGCGCCGTCTCTGCGCCTGGCTCCAAAAATATTCCTATGAATATTTCAAATTCTTACGCAGCAAAACCAAAGTCTCTAAATGTTGTTATTTTATCTTAGCATTTTGTTACATGGTTGTTTGACATCAGTACTTCTGATCACATTACTCATACTACAGGCATTCTCTATTCTTACTACCTGATCTCATATGGTGGTGCAATTAATGTGGTTGGCGGCTCCTCAATCCCAATTGCAAGGTTTGATACTTGTTTTGTCGCTCCTAAAATAACACTTTTTGTGGCATGTGATTCTCGTTGCCCATTCATTTTTCTGTTCACTAATAAGCTTACTCGTGATTTTTAATTCTCTGTTGTATTTTCACCAACAAATGTTGTATTTTGGGAGCTATCGAAAAATCGAGTGTTTGATAGAGGTAGATGGTGTTGAGGAGTTTATGTGTCGGGCACAGGTCTTCTGTTTGGATGTCACTTCCTGCTCGTGCTCTAGGATCTCCACTTTTGGCATGAACATCCACCTTCATCAGTTCTCCAACGTCTTTAAACTGAGTTTTTTGTTTTTCCATCTATTGACTTTAGTCGTGTCATTTCATCAGGCATCACGGGGTCGAATATGTTCCACAACAAAAGTGAGCGACATCTCATTTTGAGTTGCATTCTAATGTGTGGAGCTCCAACTCAGTCCCTAGTAAATTGGGTTACTGCATTTATGTCTTCGTTCATGATGTCTTTCGTATGTCCTAAGTTTATCTCTTAAAAAATCGGACTAGTGTTTTTCATGTGTTTTGTTCATTATATAATGAGATGAAAAACTAATTTTTCTATTTCCACGAAATTTTTGTTTTATGATAATGGTCGTTTTGTTTTATGATAATGGTCGTAAATACTTGTCCACATTCGTTCGCATGTTCCTTGATGAACACAATATTATCTATCAAACATCAGACATCAAATTTCAATACACCTCAAAAAAATGGTGTTGCAGAGCGCATCGATTTGCATCTTTTGAATGTTGTTCAAATTGCTCTTTTTCATATGAAGGCCCTCACTATGTTTTAGTGTGATGTTATTCTTACTACCATATATTTTATAAATCATCTCCCCTCATCAAAACTCTTGAGAGGGAGACAGCATATCCTTTATTCATCAATCTCAAATCATTCACTTCCACCCCACATCTTTGAGTATTTATGCTATGTCTGCTGCACACATCCTTCTCGAACAAAATTTGATGTGCATTCCCTCCAATGCATTTTTCTTGGCTATTTTCGCATACAACAAGGCTGACGTTATTACTCCCTGGGCTTGGGACACTATTTAGCTTCTATTGATGTTGTTTTCATCGAGACATTACTGTTTGTGTCCCCTTCTGCTCTACATGATACCACTTTGCCCGATACTGGGAGATATTTTTTGTTCAAAATTACCCAATTTATCCCTCCTCAACCCCTCATCTGGAATCTGGTGGTATTCACTTCGACAATATCCCTCTAGTCACGCCTCCCCCGTCATCTCCTCCGAAGATTGGTGGGTCCCGCTTCGATTGTGTCTATACTCATCACATGGATGGTGCCAATTCTCCTGCTGCCAATTCATCAACTGCTCAGACACCCACTACTAATGATTTCCCCATTGCCTTGAGCAAGGTATGCATGTTTCTCAGTAATCTCCTGTTTACAATCAATCTTACCAAGGCTTCTCAGCACACGCTACTCCATTGATCGACACAGTGGCAAAAACATTTGTTCCTCATACACTTGCAAAGGCCAAGGTCCATCCAGGCTGGTTGCAGACAATATTATATGAGATTTGTACCTTGGAAGATGACCACCCTTGTGATCTGGTTTTGCTTCCTCCAATTATGTAGGTGATTAATTGCAAATGGTATATGTTGTACGTGTTAATGCAGACAGCACACTCAATCGACTCAAGCCATGACTTGTTGCAATGAAATATGAACATATGATATTGATTACTTTGATACTTTCTTCTCGGTAATCAAAATAGCATATGTTTTACTCCCTATTTCCCTCGTTGCATCCTCCTATCAGCCTCTCCATTAGTTGAACATCAAAAAATGTTTTTCTCCATGGTCTTTTGGACGAGGAAGTTTATATAGAGCAATTTGATGCTCATGAGGAATCCCCCAAGGTTTGTTACCTTTGATGTTCTCCGAATGGCCTCAAATACCCTCTGTGAGCACACTTTGGCCATTTTTGTATGGTGGTGACCAATTTTGGACTTTCTCAAGGTGTAAAGGATCACTCGGTATTTTATCAGCAGTCAACCGTCAAAGGTATTCTGCTAGTTGTTGATGCAGACGATATTGTCATCACAAACAGTGATGCGGTAGGGATTGGTCGGTTCAAGTTCAAGTCCCTTATTCATCACAGATATGAAGGACTTGGCCATCCTAAATTACTTTCAGGGATCAAGCTATCTCGATGCGTGAAAGGGATTTTCTTGTTTCAATGAAAATATGTATTGGACTTGTTACAAGAGACGGGGATGTCCCATGCAGAGACTATCGCCACCCCACTCAAGTTCAGTGAGAAATCTCTTCATATAAAAGGCAAGGCATTTCCTTCGCCTAATAGGTATGGCCGGCTTGTTGGTAAAGCAAACTACCTTACTATGACTCATTCAAATATTACTTAGTGTCACAAGTGAGTCAGTTCATAGATCATCCTATAAGACTATAGTGGGATGTAGTACTTTGCATTCTTAGATATGGCAAGAGGAAAATTCAGCCTGGGATTGTTGTGCTCTAATCATGATACGCTGATGTGGAGATATTTTGTAATTCTGATTATGTATGTTATTTATCCTCTTGCAAGTAATTTGAATATATTGTTTTCATAGGTGGTAATCTCATTTCTTAGCGAAACAAGAAGCTGGCCATTGTATTCCGCTCGAATGTTGAGTCAAAGTATCGAGCCATGGCACGCGTGACAGCTGAAATCCTATGGGCATGGTATCTTCTGCATGAGATTGGTTATCCCAACCGGAAGTCTGTATACATATGGTGCAACAATTAGACAACTATCAAGATTGTTATAAATCATGTTTTCCATGAGCAGATAAAACATATTGAGATGGACTATCACTTAGTTCAGGAGAATTATAAGAAGAAAATTTTCACTTTCAACTACGTACAATCTGCAGAGCAACTAGTTAATGCGTTCGTCAAAGAGGTTTCACAGACATGAGTAAAAAAATTATATAACAAACTGGGCATGATAAATATATATGTAGGTTGAGAAACCCCCTGCCTCCTTACCTTAAAGTGAGGCGGAGACATTCTTTTATAATGAATGATAAAGACCAAATCGGACCACAAGTCCGATATGGGATACAGACTCCAACACTCCCCATCAAGCTAGGTGTACCTAGCTTGGACACATAATGAAAAGAAAGCAACAAAACAGACGCTAACACTCCCCCTCAAGCTGGACATGCCCAGCTTGATGACAAATACACGACAAAAACAGAAGAAACGGAAATAATAAAATCGTTGTTGACGCTGCTCCCCCTCAAGATGGTAATGTGATGCCGCTAAAGAAAAAAAAAGGATGGGTCATCGCCGAAAAAGTGCGGGGCCGGACAACATAGCGTCGGGAAATCCACACAGGCGGGTCGGTCGTCAGAGCGTCGGGAAAATCCGTACTACGGGCCGGTCGTCAGAGCACCGGGAAATCCGTAATGTCGGGTCGATCGTCAAAGCGCCGAGGAATCCGCACGGGAGGGCCGGTCATCAAAGCGTCGGGGAATCCGCAAGAGGCACCGGCGATGGGATGCGGGGATTCCACAGGAGGAGCCGGGCAGGAAGGCGGGGATTCCGCAGGAGGCGCCGGGCAGGAAGGCGGGGATTCCGCAGGAAGCAGGAGGTCGGCATGGAGGGAGCAGTTGTTGATGCGCAGGAGGCCGCTAAGGGAGGCGCGACAGTAGGAAGGCGCCGCAGCAAGGAGGAGCCGGCAGGGATGGAGACCGGCTGCTGGAGGAGATGGAGGAGGTCGGCCGGGGGCGCCGGAAGCAGCGGCTGGAAGGGGAGCGTCGGATGGGGAACGGCTGGCCGGCGTGCGCAGGGAGGAGGGCCGGAACCGGACAGAACCGGGAAGGCAGGCCTCAGGCAGAGGATACACGGGAAGGGTGGAAGGAGCCGCCGGGATGGGAACCATCGGGATGGGAACCACCGGGATGGGGGCCGCCGGGATGGGGGCCGACGGGATGGGGGCCGCTGGGATGGGAGAGAGGGCGACGGGAGAAGCGGGAGCCAGGACTAGTGCGGGAGGGCGGGAGGCGATCCGCCGGGAGCCGCGCAAAGAGGAGGTGGGCCGGGAGTCGCGCGAGATGATGAGGACGGAACCGCCGGCAGTTGTGGGATCCGGAAAGACCGACGGGGGATGCGGGAGAAGTTGAGGAGGCGGGCCGCGACGGAGGGTCGCGCTCGGGAGGAGCCACCACGGAGGGTCGCGCCCAGGTTGACGGGGCCGGTGCGCACAACCGAGAGTCGCGTCGGCGCTGCAAATCCGTCGCGCAGGAACGGTGCAGGAGGCCGACGTCGGAGGGCAGGGGGGAGAACCGCCGGGATCGCGACAGGAGGAGGGCCGCCGGGGAAAGCCTCAGGCAGCCAGTCGGAAATGTCGTCGGGAACTGGAGTCGCGACGGGGGAAGCGGGAGTCGCGCGCATGGAGGACGGGAGCCGCGCCGGGAAGAGGCAGGCCGTCGGGAGGAGGTTCACCGGGGGGGAGCCGCGGGAGCTCCTGCGCGCACAGGAGGACCGCCAGGAGGAGCGGGCGCCGTGAGGGAAGGCGCACCGGGGAGCCGGACCGGGGGGGAGACCCGCCGGGAGTGAGATGTGGCAGAGGGGGGGGCGACGGAGGACCTTCTTCCCTGGCCATGGAGGCCGCCGCCCCCCACGGGGAAAACCTAGAATAATCTAGGGCTGGAAAAAAAATTAATTAGGGAGGGAGGAGGGATCGGGTTTCGAAAACCTCCTTTGATACCATGTAGGTTGAGAAACCCTCTGCCTCCTTACCTCAAAGTGAGGCGGAGGCATTCTTTTATAATGAATGATAAAGACCACATCAGACCACAAGTCTGATGTGAGATACAGACTCCAACAATATATGTTGCTGCTTCTTTATTTCTCTCTATAAATAAAGATTTTCATCTTCATTTAAGAGGCATGGCTTTCTCGTATCCTGATTTCAACACTAATCAACTGATAAGTGTTTTAGACAATTTTGAAAAACTAAGTGGCATTTTTCTAGTTTTGAAAAACACTTGCACTTAAATTCTAGAAGAAAATCACTTAAATAAATAGAATAAAAGCATCTTTTTTCAATAAGCAATCCTGAAACTCTTATACATAACCACTGATCATAAGTGATGAGTGCTATAAGCAATTTTAAACTAGTGTTGGCAAATGGACTTTAAGAAGTTTTCAGTTGCCAAACAGAGCCGAAGTGTTCTTTCAAAAACAGAACAAACAACACTTATTTTTTCTAACTGGTTATCATAAGTGATGAGTACTAAATCAGTTTTCAGTAACTTATGCCAAACGGAACTTAAAAAGAGTGCAAGGGTAGATTGCTTACGTTCATTTTCAACCATGTACTTCCATTGATAAGCAATCCCTTCCCCTGCCTCCTTCGAAGGATCAGAAGTGAAGACGAGAAGCCGGTGATTGTGCCGGACCATATCAGTCACTGTAGGCCAATTGCCTGTTACTGGCATCATGGTTACCGGAAACCAATATTTCATCAATCCAGCCTTTGTGAACAAATTTGTTAACCCTTTTGGAGTATGAACATAATCTTCAATAATAATTGTTATGATCTCTGACGGGTTTGCAGTCAAGAATGCTTCCACTTCATTCAAAGTGTTTATGGCAGGTTGCTGAAACCATTCCAGTGACAAATTACTAAACCATCATTTATAGGGGACAGGTACTGGAAAGGAAGCAGCATATGGATTACAAAAGCCGTGAAGTTGAAGCACTGCCTACGAAATGAATGGCAGAGCCAGACAGCATCATGGAAGTCATACATGTCCAGCATCAATCCCCGAACACCATTCTGAGCAATATCAATAGAACAGAGACGCGTAAAATGAATGAAAAAATAGAGATAGCTACAGATCGACATCAGATGAACAAAAACAACATAATTTTAAAAAACTAAAAAAAGCATAATTTCATTTTCTAGTAAAAATGATTTGAAAACGAATCTACATAATTTATTACATTTTTTCACCCGCGAAAATATTTGTAATACATTTTCTAAATCATTTTTTAAGAATTAAAAATACAGTTTTCATGAAACAAATGCAGCCTAACTGTGGATCTGGCATATGAAAACATTTTCTATTTTTATTTTTCAAAAATGTATTAAAAATAATTTAAAAAATAGAGGGAAAAATAGAGCACTCCGGTTCTCATTTTTCAAAAATGAAGACAAATTTGTTTATGCTCCAAAAATCTCTTGTTTTTAGTTTTCTAAAGCATATTTTAACTTTATACAATTCATTAAATTTTTTTATACAACAACAGGCAAGCCTAAACCCAATTAAATGGGATCGACTATATGGATCAAACGTCGCCAATTAGCTCTATTGAAAATCATATTTTCATTGAAACCATTTAGAACAAAATCATCTTGAATGATTTGTTTAAGGGTCGTTTTAGGTCTATCACTACTTTTTTTAATAAGTGGATTTGTCATTAAGCTTAACCTATTAACAAGTGCATCCCTATCCTTCTAACATATCCAAATCATCTTAATCTAGTCTCGGTCATATTTTCATTAATTGAAGTCACTCCAGCTTTCTCTCAAACACATTTATTTCTAATCTTATCTTAGTATGACCACATTCATTTCTAATCTTATTTTTTATTCAAGATGTCTTGTCCAAGGTCAACACTTACAACCATATAGAATCATTGATCTGATGACAGTCCTATAAAATTTACCGTTCAATTTCAAAGGAATTTTACGATCACAAAGCACCCCAGAATCTTTTCTTCATTTTATCCATCCAGTTTGAATCCTGTGAGAGAAATCTGCATCAATATCTCCATCACATTGCATAAATGAGTATAAATATCGAAAACGATCAACTTTCGATCAACTTTTCAAATAATGTGGGCTCCTACTATAAAAACTTTTGTTAAAATGACACTTCATATATTTTGTCTTATCCCTATAAAGACGGAAACCTTTCGATTTTAAAGTCTCTCTCTATAACTCTTTAAATTGAGACATTTTGGATTCTGTAATGAGAACTATGTCATCCGTAATAAGTATACAATTATGTACCTCATCTTGAATATGCTTTATAAGTTCATCTAAGACCAAAGCAAAAAAGGTATGGGCTTAAAGCAGAACCTTAATGCAACCCTATCAAGATAGGAAAGCCTGTAATATCACCTAGTGGAGTTCTAACTCGAATCAAACTCTCTTCATACATGTCTTGGATGAGTTTGATACACACCACCTCACTACAAGATTATACATGTCTTGGATGAGAACTTTGTCATCCGTAATAAGTATACAATTATGTACCTCATCTTGAATATGCTTTATAAGTTCATCTAAGACCAAAGCAAAAAGGTATGGGCTTAAAGCAGAACCTTAATGCAACCCTATCGATATAAGAAAGTCTGTAATATCACCTAGTGGAGTTCTAACTCGAATCAAACTCTCTTCATACATGTCTTGGATGAGTTTGATACACACCACCTCACTACAAGATTAATAGTAAATGGCAGCGGTTTTTTAGCAGCAATTTTTAAAACCGCCGCTAAACATATCCATAAAATTTTCCAAACATTTTTTAGCGGTGCTTTTAAAAAGCATCGCTAAATGTTATATTTAGTGATGGTTTGGACCAAAACCGCCTCTAATTACTATTTAGCAGCGGTTGTAATAAAAACTATCACTATCTCTTAAAAAACACCATATTTCTTCATTCCCCCTCGGCCTCAGCCCCGATACTCGACACCCCCTCCCCCGGCCTCGCTTCGCCCTAATCACCGATCGTCGAACCTGATCGTCGATACCCAACCCACGTGCCATGATTGTCGGTGGCCCCGACCCCGATACCACCCCCCCTCCCAGCCACACATCACCCAAACTGTCGGACCCTAATCATCAATACCCGACCCCCGTGCCCTGATCACCAGACTTCTCCTCGTCCATAACGTCGCCGACCTCGCTTCGACTCCTCGGGTTTCACGTCGTCGTTGTCGTCACCTACTGTAACTCCAGGTGTGTTAATTATTTTTATTTGTTTCTATTTTTCTACTGTCGAAAACTTATGTGATATGTTGCCTTTACCTATTTCTATTATGATTGATTTTGATTCAATTCAACTGTAAATGATTAAAAAAATATTCTGGTTGTGTCATTTTGTTGAAGGGGTTTTGTTATTGATTCTTTGTAGTGGGGTTTGTTATGCTAGCCGGTGTTATTACATTTTTTTTGTCACTGCTGAGCTTTCTGTATATATTTGTATTGTTGTCTGGATTTGTTATTTTAGTTGATCTTATGAATTGGAAAAAATTTAATAATGAATTTAAAAGGTTTTGGTTCACTTTATATGATTCATTTTAATTTTGATAATATTTTGGTATGTTTTGTTTGTTGAATGCAATTTGTTTGTATTACACACATTATCTATCGGTTTTTTTATTGTCATTTGATTTTGTTGTAATATTATTATTATTATGAAGTGTGTAATACGTGTCTACAGGTGTTCTTTTGTAATATACTTGAAAGATTACCCCATGACATGTTTGTAGCTTACTTTGTAAAATGGTTATAATGTTTATTTTTTATTTTCTATTAATATGATTATGATTATCTGTTTGTTATAAAAATTATTGAATGTCAAATATGTGTATACAAATTAATTATGTGTGTCATTCAGTGAGCTTGATGTTTGAACTATTGTTATAAATATTATTGAGAAGTGCATGAAAGATGAATGAGTTGGTTAAAATTGGGATTGTCTTACTTTTTGAACTAAAATGCAATCATTTATTTTTATATATACTAATATATTCATATTTTTTATGTGAAAGTGTAAGCAATCGATTACGTATGGATAAAAGTTGGATTACCTTACCTCCGAACACATCTCAATATATTACACGTTTGAAACAATTTTCTCCTCATTATGCATCTTGGAATTGGCATAGAGAATTAAACGTTACAGAAAGTTTGAGCAGTTATGTCCACAGTCAGAATGAACAAGTTGATGCCTCGATAGTGGATAATGAAATTCAAAACTTGATAAATTATGTTTTTGGTACAGTAGGGCAACACCATCAACAATGTAACACATCGGTTGATCCACTTGTTGATGTTGCAAATATTAATGATGTTTTCAGAACTACAGGGCAACCTAATCAAGATAATAACATATTAATGGATGATGTCGATGAAAGTTGATAGGAAGGGGAGAGTAGGGCTGGCTGTGTAACAAGAAGGGGAGTAGTAGGAAAGGTTGTTTAATAGCTATCAGGGGCACTATTGTTTGGTCTTAGATGTTGTGTTGACTGGGTTGGTAGAGGGTATTAAATAAGGCCAGCAGGGGCGTGATTTTGTTGTAATATTATTATTATTATGAAGTGTGTAATATGTGTCTACAGGTGTTCTTTTGTAATTGTAGAGGGTGAATTCCCCTTACCTCAATGTGAGGTGAGGATATTCTTTTATAGATTAGGAAACCAATATACAAGACGGGTAAGTCCAATGTGGGACTCACCCATTTACACTTAAATGGGTTCCAACACTCCCCTCAAGCTGGACATGCCCAGATTGGATAGAGTCCCACACAAAAAGAATAACAAGACAATCTCAAACTCCCCCTCAAGCTGGGCCAGGGAGGCTGTGAATACCCAGCCTGGAAGTGAGAGACTCAAGACGAGCTCCGGGAAGACCTTTGGTGAAGAGATCGGCAAGCTGATCGGCCGTCGGGATATGGCCGAAACCGATATGGTGCTGCTCCAGATGGTGGCGGAGAAAGTGACAATCCACCTCGATATGCTTCGTCCGTTCATGAAAGACGGGATTCGAGGCAATCTTCGTAGCGGCCTGATTGTCACACCAGATATGAGCAGGAGTCGATGTCGGGAAACCGAGCTCCTGGAGAAGATGACGAAGCCAGAGGATCTCAGTAGTGACAGTGGTCATGGCTCGATACTCTGCCTCGGCACTAGAACGGGAGACCACAGTCTGCTTCTTGCTGCGCCAAGAAATGAGATTACCGGCGAAGAATACGGCGAATCCCGAAGTAGACTTGCGGGTAGCGAGGCAACTGGCATAGTCCGCATCACAAAAAGCCTCAACATCCATGTGAGCATGATGTGAGTACCGAAGGCCACGTGCAGGGTCTTTCTTGATGTACTTGGCAATGCGGAGGACAGCATCCCACTGAGAGCAGGTGGGATGCTCCATGAACTGGCTGACTTTGCCAACGGCACAAGCAATGTCGGGACGCGTCATGGTGAGGTAGTTGAGTTTACCGACCAAGCGCCGATAGCTCTCAGGATGAGAAAAGAGATCCGAGTTGGAATGAAGGGAGCGTTCCCCAGGCTCAAGGGGAGTGTCAACTGAGGTGGCGGTGCTCAACCCGGCATCCTGCAATAGATCAAGAGCATACTTGCGCTGGCAGAGAGAGATAGTGTCCGCAGTTCGGGAGACCTCGATGCCAAGAAAGTACGTGAGGGGTCCAAGATCCTTGGTGTGAAAGTGATGGTGAAGATGCGTCTTGAGGCTGGCGATGCCTCTGGAGTCGCTCCCTGTGATGATGATGTCATCAACATACACTACAAGCAAGATACAGTCATGTGTCGTCGTACGGAAGAAGACGGTGTGATCTTTCATACTCCGAGAGAGGCCAAAGGCGGTGACGACAGTGCTGAAGCGGCCAAACCAGGCGCGAGGAGACTGTTTGAGGCCGTAGAGGGAGCGACGGAGACGGCAGACATGGGAGGCGGCACCAGAGGCAGAGAAACCAGGGGGCTGCTGCAGGTAGACCTCCTCGTCAAGAAAGCCATGGAGAAAAGCATTCTTAACGTCGAGTTGATGAAGGGGCCAGTGATGATGAGCAGCCAGAGAGATGAAGAGGCGGACCGAGGCCATCTTGGCGACTGGGGAGAAGGTCTCAAAGTAGTCGACGCCATATGTCTGAGCAAATCCCTTGGCGACAAGCCGGGCTTTGAGGCGGCAGAGAGAGCCATCAGGATTGAGACGGATCGTGAAGATCCATTTACAGCCGACCGCCTGTTTGTTTGCCGGAAGGGGAACAAGATCCCAAGTATGGTTGGCATCCAGAGCCTGCAATTCATCTCTCATTGCGGCTAGCCACCCGGGGTGAGATTTGGCCTCACCGACCGTTCGAGGAAGCGACACGGTCTCCAGAGCTGACAAGCCCCTGTAAGAAGATACAAAGAGATGAGTATTCTGACACGAGCGAGTACCTTTCCGGAGTGCAATCGGCACATCCTCGGGAGGTGTGTCAGGAACATCAGGCGAAGCGGGAACAATGGTTTCCTCGGCCGGGACGGGAGGGACAGTGGAAGGACGACGAGAGTAGGTCTGTCCAAAGAGATGACCGGTCGGAGGAGACACCAGAGGCGGGTGAACCATGAGCGGAAGGCAGTCATCGATGGTAGTGTCAGGAGAAGGAGAGGGGAGAGTGAAAGGAGAGCTCTCGACAAATGAAACGTCGGCAGAGGTGATATATCGGCAGAGGTCTGGAGAGAAGCATCGGTACCCGCGCTGAGTGCGGGAATACCCGAGAAAAATACAGCGAAGGGATTTGGGTGATAGTTTGGAGAGAGTTGGGCGAGTGTCCCGGACATAACAGAGACATCCGAAGATACGGAGTGGAAGGGAGTGAGGAGGGAGAGAGGGAAACAGGGTATGAAAAGGAGTCTCCCCCTGAAGGATGGAGGAGGGAAGACGATTGAGAAGGTAAGTAGCAGTGAGGATGGCATCCCCCCAGAAAAGAAGAGGGACCTGGTGGTGGAAGAGGAGGGCACGAGCGGTCTCCAAGATATGTCGGTGTTTCCGCTCGGCCACCCCATTTTGCTGAGGGGTATCAGGACAGGAGGTCTGATGGATGATGCCGTGGGCCCTCATAAACTGCTGAAAATGAGTGGATAAGTATTCTCGCCCATTGTCAGATCGGAGACATTTCACAGGGAGGGAAAACTGTGTCTGGATTTCCTGAAAAAATGTCTGAAAGGTTGAGAGAACCTCCGTGCGATCTCGAAGAAGATAAAGCCAGGTCATGCGGGAGTAATCATCAATAAAGGTGATATAATAACGGTACCCGGACTGGCTAGGAACCCGGCAAGGACCCCATACATCGGAATGAACAAGAGCGAAAGGAGTCGCTGCACGTGGTTCCGGGCGAGGAGCATACGTCGTCCGATGATGTTTGGCAAACTTGCAGGATTCACAATGGAAGGAGAGGTGAGAACCGAATTGGGGGCAAAGTTTATGGAGGGTGGAAGGCGGTGGATGGCCAAGGCGGTAATGGAGGTCAAGGGCTCGGGCTGTGGTGGATGAGCAAGCAAGGGATGATGGGGTATCAAACAGGTAAACCCCATCCCGAAGATAACCTCGACCAATTTCCCGATTCGTCTTCCGCTCCTGAAAAACAACACCAGATTAGCTAAAAATAGCAACACAATTCAATTCGGTGGTGAGTTTGCTGATAGAGATAAGATTAAAGGGACTTTGAGTAACATGAGCGACCGACGTCAGGGGAAGAGACGGGGTCAAGGAACATGTGTCATATCCGGTAATAGGGATTGTTGAGCCATTAGCAACAGTAATGGTAGAGGCACCGGTGTACGGATGATAGGTAGTGAACATACCAGAGTCCCCTGTGAGATGGTCTGACGCACCGGAGTCAAACATCCACGCTGTCTGGCGATGAGAAACACAGGCGGTGGAGTTGTCAGTCTGAGCAAGTGGGGCTAGAGAAGAAGATGGTGGCGCAGTCACGCGATAAGATGTTACCAAAGCAAGCTCCTCCGGCGAGAGTGTTGTCCTGTAACGGGTACTGGATGAAGGAGGACCGCTGTGCGGTAGAGCCGATGATGGAGGATGGGAGAGCCGCTCGGCTGGGTGCATAGGTGCCCGGGAAGGCCGACAATGGAAGGGAGGGTGCGGCCCGGCCGGAATACCGGCGGCCGGAGGTGATGCCGGAGGGCCGCGGGCGGACTCGCCCGCCATTAACGCAGGGAGCTGGGCTGACGGCGCAGGAAGGCCGCAGGGTAGCTGCTGGTAGACGGGCTGGGGAGCGCCGCCGGGAAGGGCAGGACCGCCGGGCACAGGAGGGAGGGCCGCCGGGAAGGGCAAGGCCGCCGGGCACAGGAAGGAGGGCTGCCGGGAAGGGCAAGGCCGCCGGGCACAGGAGGGAGGGCTGTCGGGAAGGGCAAAGCCGCCGGCATGGGTGGAGGTCGGTGCTGGAGGCTGGCGGGAGAAGGGAGGCTGCCGGCGCATGGAGCCGGCGGGGATGGAGCCGCCGGGGAGGGAGAGTCGCCGGGAGGGAGCGCTCCGCAGGAGGAGGCGCCGGCGGCGGGAGAACCAGGGAGAGTCGCCGGGAGGAGGGGTGGCCGCCGGGAAGAGCGGGCGTCGGGCCGAGGGCGTTCCGGCGGGGCGAGGCGGGGCTGGCCGGGAGGGAGCGTCGAGGGAGGTGGTGCACCGGGACGGCGGGGCAAGCCGGGAGCCGGGGAGCCGGGAGCCGGGAGCCGCAAGAGGCCGCGGGAGCAGAGGGAGGCGCGGGAGGCGCTGGGAGCAGCGGGAGGCCGCCGGGAGCAGCGGGAGGCCGTCGGGAGCAGCCGGGAGGCGCCGGGAGCAGCGGGAGGCCGCCGGCGGGGCGCGCGGGTGATGGCGTCGGGAGCCGCGGGAAGCCGCGGGGAGGGAGCGCCGTCGGGGAGGAAGGACGTCAGGCGGGGGCCAGAGAGGCGCCGGGAAGCCGCGCAGGGCAGCCGGGAGGATGGAGGGCGGTGCGACGGGAGGGCCGGGAGCCGCAGGCGTCGGGAGGTGGAGGCGTAGCGGGAGGGACGACCGCCGGGAGGGTGCAGGCCGGAGAGGAGAGGTGCGCCGGGAGGAGAGGTGCGCCGGGACGGAGGGCCTGCCGAGAAAGGCTAGGGCAGGAGGGAGAGAGGCGGGGCCGGGAGAACACCGGGAAGCCGCAAGGGAGGGAGGGTTCGGGATAAAAATCCCTCTGATACCATGTAGAGGGTGAATTCCCCTTACCTCAATGTGAGGTGAGGATATTCTTTTATAGATTAGGAAACCAATATACAAGACGGGTAAGTCCAATGTGGGACTCACCCATTTACACTTAAATGGGTTCCAACAGTAATATACTAGAAAGGTTACCCCATGACATGTTTGTAGCTTTGTAAAATGGTTATAATGTTTATTTTTTATTGTTTATTAAAATGATTATGATTATCTGTCTGTTATAAAAATTATTAAATCTCGAATATGTGTATACAAATTAATTATGTGCGTCATTCAGTGAGCTTGATGTTTGAACTATTGTTATAAATATTATTGAGAAGTGCATGAAAGATGAATGAGTTGGTTAAAATTGGGATTGTCTTACTTTTTGAACTAAAATGCAAACATTTATTTTTATATATACTAATATATTCATATTTTTTATATGAAAGTGTTTACCTATGGATAAAAGTTGGATTACCTTACCTCCAAACACATCTCAATATATTACAGGTTTGAACATGCTTTTGGATTTTGCAATTGCATATCTATCTGTGGATGAAAGAATCAAATGTCAATGACCTAAATGTAAATTTAGACGACAGTTGAAGAGAAATGAAGTATTTAAGCACTTGATATTGAAACAATTTTCTCCTCATTATGCGTGTTGGAATTGGCATGGAGAATTAAACGTTACAGAAAGTTTGAATAGTTATGTCCAAAAGGCAGAATGAACAAGGCGATGCCTCGATAGTGGATAATGAAATTCAAAACTTGATAAATGATGCTTTTGGTACAGTAGAGCAACGCCATCAACAATGTAACACATCGGTTGATCCACTTGTTGATGTCACAAATATTAATGATGTTTTCAAAACTGTTGGGCAACCTAATCAAGATGATAACATATTAATGGATGATGTCGATGAAAGTTGATAGGAAGGAGAGAGTGGGGCTGGCTGTGTAACAGGAAGAGGAGCGGTAGGACAAGTTGTTTAATAGCTATCAGGGGCACTATTGTCTGGTATTAGATGTTGTAGAATGAAAAGAGGTAAGACCCAATACCCAAAGTGCTTCTCTAAGGGAGGCCTTAAGGTTATTTTATAATAAATAATAAAGACCACATCAGACCACAAGTCCGATGTGGGAAGCAGACTCCAACACTCTCCTTCAAGCTAGATGTACCTGGCTTGAACATAACGAAAAACAGATCAAAGCAAAGAAAAACAAAGCAATCAACAGACACTGCAAACACTCCCCCTCAATCTGAACATACCCAATTTGATTACAAAACATGACAAAACAAAGAAAAGATAAACTGTCATGGCTGCTGCTCCCCTCAAAAAGTTGATGGATGATGATGCTGAAAAAGATTGGTTGCTAAGCCGCACAAGCGGTGTCGGTCGACGGAGCGCTGGGAAAGCCGCACAGGCCGGCCGGTCGTCGAAGGCGCCGGAAATGCCGCACCGGCGGTGCCGGACGAGGGAGCATCGGGAATGCCGCACTGGCGGTGCAGGTTGACGGAGCGCCGGAAAAGCCGCACAGGCGGGAGGAGGTGCGCGAGGCGGACGGGGTTCGGCTGGATCTGGGAGGGCAGCACCGCTAGTGTCGTTGCACGCACTAGGAGAAGACGCAACAAAGCCACGCGCAGGGATGGAGACGGTCGGAGGTGTCGTCTGAGTGGGTTGCGCGCGGGACGAGAGGAGCCGACGCGGCGGATCTGGGGGAGGAAGGTCGCCGGGCACCATTAAAGATGGCGCACAGAGAGGGGGCCGACCGGAAGCGCCATATCGACGAGGGCGACGTGAGGTCGTCGCGCACAGGGAAGCAGTGCGACGTCGGAGTGGAAGGTGCAACGGGAAAGGGGAGTAGTCGGTCGTCGCGCGGGAGAGGGGGAAGCCAGGCGAGGCCGACCAGATCTGGTCGGACGGGAGGCTGATCAGCAGTAGCCAACCACTCGTGGATCCGGCGGCGCGAGCGGGGAAGCGCCGTTGTGGAAGGAGTCTCCGGAGGGATGTTTCAGCCTGGAGGGTTCCATCGGGTGGGAACAGCGCAAGGAGTCGCGAAGAGAGGCTAGGCCGAGCGGAGCCGGGAAGCCGCAAGGAGGGAGGCAGGGCCGGGCAGAGCCGGGAAGCCGCAGGGAGGAGACTGGCGTGGAGGCGTGCGCAGGGGGCACCCGGAAGATGGCAGGGGGTGGCGCTGATGGTGGCCAAAGGGCCAGCCCCCCCCCCCCCAACGGGGGGAAATCCTGGGAAAACCTAGGGCAAGAAAAAAATGGAAGGGCTCGGGTTTAGGAAACCTCCTCTGATACCATGTAGAATGATAAAAGGTAAGACTCAATACCCAAGGCGCCTCTCTAAGAGAGGCCTTGAGGTTATTTTATAATGAATGATAAAGACCACATCAGACCACAAGTCCGATGTGGGACGCAAACTCCAACAAATGTTGTGTTGACTGGGTTGGTAGAGGGTATTAAATAAGGGCAGCACGGGCGCGGTTTAAGGGGCTGAAATATTACCTGGTTTCAGCTGGGTTGTCGAGGGGGCTTCTTCAACCTTCATCTTGTTCGCTGTACTACTGAAACTTAGCTATCTTTTGTAAGAGTTGATGTCCTAGAACCAACTGTTTGTACTTTGATTACATGAATATTTAATATATTTAAATATTAAACATCTTATTACATATTGTTCGTTGTTCTGCATGACTATAGTGTAATAATGTCCTGGAGTATTTGACACAAACTCCAACAAATGTTGTGTTGACTGGGTTGGCAGAGGGTATTAAATAAGGGCAGCACGGGCGCGGTTTGCGTATTTCCCATGAATTAGGTTGCTAGGCTGTTAGGGTAGTTCAGGTAATAAATGAGAGGTGGGGCCAGTTGGTTAAGGGGGCTGGAATATTTCCTGGCTTCAGTTGGGCTATCGAGGGCGCTTGGGCCTTGGCTTCAGGGGAGTCTTCCCAGAGAGCTTCTTCAACCTTCATCTTGTTCGTTGTACTACTGAAACTTAGCTATCTTTTGTAAGAGTTGGTGTCCTAGAACCAACTGTTTGTACTTTGATTACATGAATATTTAATATATTTAATTATTAAACATCTTATTACATATTGTTCATTGTTCTGCATGATTATAGTGTGATAATGTTCTGGAGTATTTGTCGCATTGATAAGATTATAGTAGTTCCCCGCTATGATGAGAATCTTGAAGTGCTATGACAATATTTTTAAATATAGTTCTGCGGTTGGATGACATACTATAATGGGACACATAGTATACAGACCATCAGATGCGAGTACTCGTAAGCAGATGAAACTTCTTCTCATGAAGTTCGCACTTGGTAATCTCCAAGACGGGAGATTATGAGAACAGACACGCCAATAGGAATTCCGCATGTTTTGGGGTCATCGGATATTCCTATCTGCGAGCGTGTATAATGATCCTTAGACTTTAAGATTATCATTAATATGTGTCATGACTCGCGCACTTTGATTTGCCGACAAAAACCGTCACGCAAACAGTTGGCGGGAAGTAGGGTACATTGAGTGCGTCATGAATGACATGTTGTTAATGGATAAGTTGAGAAAGGATTTGTCTCTTCCATTTATGGAAGTTGATATCTCGACCCTTTGATTGAAATATAATCGTCGCATGAAATTCCATGATCATAGTGTAACGAGTTTATTTCAGGTAGTCAAAAAACGGCATATCAAGCATAAAGGTTGATGACACTATCATGAAACCAACTTGATTAGATATTGAGATAAAGGGATTATATTACACAGTGAACGTTTGTATGTGGATGTCGTTGTTGCGACTTTAAATTCTTTCTCTTCGATGCCTTTACCCGTTGCTAGACAGTACTCTTGAACTTTAGGCAAGCCCGCCTAATGCCAACAAGAAAGAATCCTAAAGGGGCACACACTAATTGTTTCTGGTGGTCTCGGTTAAATTCTATTTTAATTTAATTAATGGAATAAATATTACTTTCAAAACAGTGAAATAATTTTATTCAAGTTAAAATGATTGCATAAATTAAATAAATATTTATTCACTGGATTGTGGGTAAAATATTGTTGAAGTCTGTATCCCAAATCGGACTTGTGGTCCGATGTGGTCTTTTTCATTCATTATAAAAGGATGACTCCGCCTCACTTTGAGGTAAGGAGGCAAGGGGGTTTCTCAACCAACATGGTATCAGACGGAACCTAATCCCGAACCCTCCCCCCCATCTATTTTTTTTCCTTCCAGTCTAGGGTTTACTGAAGTTTCTCCCGATTGGGGGGCGGCGGCCTCCATGGCCAGCAAGCCATAGGTATTCTCCGCCGCCCCCCCTGCCGCATCTCCGGCGGATCTCCCCCTGTTGGCGCCTGCATCCCGTGGCGCACTCCCTTCTCCCGGCGATCTTCCCTCTGCCGGCGATCTTCCCCTGCCGGCAGATCTCCCCCCCGGCGCTTCTCTGCTTCGGCCTCCCGTCGCGGATCCCTCCCATCGCGGTTCTCTGCTTCGGCCTCCCGTCGCGGATCCCAGCCGTCGCGACTCCAGGCTCACCTCCCTCCCTGGTGCGCTCGACAGCGGACGACATCCTCCTCTAGCGGCGGTTCTCCCCGACGGCGCTCCTCCCGCAGCGTCCCTTCCCGGCTCTCCAGCGGATCTTCTGCGCGTCGCCCTCTTCTCGTGACGACTCCTCCCATCCCGCGCGACGGACGACGGACCTCCTCACCTTCCTCCGCGCGGCAGCCGACGGACCTCCCTCGCGTCGGACACTCCCAACTTCTCCCGGCCCGCCTCCCTGTGCGAGACGCCCGACGGACCTCCGACGGATCACCGCCTCCCTCCGCGTCAACTCCTCCCATCCAGTGCGCGACGACTTTTCTCCATCCCAGCGACTCCCTCCCTGCGCACTCCATCTCGCCTGAGCCGACTCCCTCGCTGTGCGTCACCCTCCCGCAGGCGCCTCCCGTGGCGACCCTGTTGGCCGATGACTCCCGTGCATATGACGGCTCACCTGTTTGCGCTCCAACCGCCAGATCCTGCACCGACGCCTCCGGCGCCTGCTCTCCCTCCTTGTCGGCCTCCTCCTGCAAGGCAGCCCTCCCTCCGACCGGATTCACCTGCTCCCTTTCAGCACCTCCTGCGGAATCCCCGCCTCGCCGGCATCTCCCGGCATCTTTCCGGCAGCCGCATCTCTGTCCGTCGGCACGCCCATGCACTGGCACAGCAGTTTGACCACCTAGGATTTGGGCCCGTTGACGCCGCAAGATCCCGCAACACTTCTGCGGAATCCCCGCCTCCCGTCGCCGACCCCGCAAGTGCGGTTTTCCCGGTGCTAGTTTGGATTTCCCGGCATTTCATCGACCGGCCCCACTAGTGCGGCATTCCTGGCGCTTCGTCCATCGGCCCGGTCTGAGTGGTTCATCTACTGCGCCCGCAACATCATTCATCCATCATTTTGAGGGGAAGTTGCGATCGTGAGGGGGAGCATCAGTCTTGCAGTTTTTCCTTTATTTTATTTCGTCTTGTTTTGTCATCAAGCTGGGCATGTCCAGCTTGAGGGGGAGTGTTAGCATCTGTTTTTTTTTTTTTGCTTTCTTTTCATTATGTGTCCAAGCTATGTACACCTAGCTTGAGGGGGAGTGTTGAAGTCTGTATCCCACATCGGACTTGTGGTCCGATGTGGTCCTTTTCATTCATTATAAAAGGATGTCTCCGTCTCACTTTGAGGTAAGGAGGCAAGGGGGTTTCTCAACCTACAAATGTAATTATTTATTTTATTGAGCATTTAATAAATATTTATTTACTAGTTTGTAAATAAAATATTTATTTAAGAGAATAAATTATTTATTTATTTATTCAGGTATTCAATAAATGGAAGTAGAGTTCGAACAGATCAAGGCCAGTCCAGTAGTAAAATAATTATTTGCAAGACGGTAAATTATTATTTAACTAGTTGGCACAAGTTAAAATAATAATAACGTTGCTATTATTTTGTGACGCGGAAATTTATTTATAATTCTGTTTTGCGCAAGTTGGCGCACCATAAATAATAACGCAGTATTGTTATTAAAAGCATGGGTTTTCTCTAAGGTTATGAATGTATTTAATTGTTGTTACGCAATTAAATATTGTAATCGAAGCCCCATAACGATAAATAGACACGTGCATCTATTGTGCCATGTACCAAACTGCACGCCCGGTGAATTGAAAATTGTTGAGCTAAACGATTTCTCTCTCGAATCATCTTCCTGCCCCTCAAAAACGAGAGACGTTCTTCAAAATCGAAGAACAGCGATCAAGAACAACCGACACAAGACACTCACTTCGCTGCACCAGCACTCGGAGAACAAGTGATGTCGATCTGAAGCCATCGGAGCACATGTGGATCACCGCTATAGGGATTCTGGTTTGAATCCTCGCAAACGCAACGAGACAATCCGGAAGAGTCATTCCGGACGATCAACATTATCAACGAAGAAAGTACCGAAAAAACAGGTATTCTTTTCTTTATGAAATTAATTAAAATAATTATAAACATGATGTGCAAGATCATCTCTAAAGGTTTGAGGCCTCTTCCTTCTTTATCTAAATCTTTGATTCTATTCCGTGGAGACTGGCGTTCATCGTCGTATTGATTCCGGAATAATCATTGATCATGGTAAAAATTAGAATTGGGCACCGGCCCAACCGCGCTTCCCCTGCGCCCGGAAACTACAAGTGGTATCAAAGGGGTTACATCATAGTTTATAATTGTTTAAATAATTCGTTGATGATTTACGGTTTAATAATTCAGTTTGTCAATTCAAGGTTAATCGTTCTTGTAATCTGGATTTCGAGATCCGTTCTCCCTTTTTTCGTTTCTCGCATATTTCACAGAAACAAATGATTTTTTAATTAAAATTAAAACAGAGAACTCATCAGGAGGCGCCGACAATTCTGCCTAGGTGACACGAAAGTACACGTCGTGTTCTCTGCCATACACGCCGTGTAATCCGGACTACACGTCGTGTAGTCGTGTTCAGCGCATCGGGAGTAATTCGGCAATTACTCAAGCCATGTGCATTTATTGCACACAGTGTAGTTAATTCTACACCGCGTGTTGACCGGGACAGATAGGCACACGTTTACCGGATTACACGATGTGTGGCCCACTGCACACGGCATGTAGTCCCTTCGAGTCAGGGGTCAAACCGTGTATCTCATACATGGCTAAGCCGACCGATAAACGTGTAACGCGGAGACAACACAGCGTATAGCCCACTGTACACGCCGTGTACTCCGAAATTTCCAAAGTACGCTTTACACGCCGAGTCCCTAGGCGTGTACTTCGGGACAGACGATGAAGGTAGTACACGTCGTGTAGTCGGAACTACATGTCGCATACTTTACCAGATTACACAAAGTTAAAACTTTAATGTTCGTGTAATGTTCAGAACTACACATCATGTATAAATCGTACTATAGGTTGTTACTCTATGCATTGAAACATCTTGTATGCCATATGTCATAGGAGTAAGACAGTATGCGAATATAATACATCATGTATTATATTCAGAACTACACATCATGTATAAATCGTACTACAGGTTGTTACTCTATGCATTGAAACATCTTGTATGCCATATTTCATAAGAGTAAGACAGTATGCGAATATAATACATGTTGTGTAGATTCGAATGGGTATTCACCGGGATACCTCCAAGGTGCACTTATGTACAAAGATGAGAATCTCAAGGAAATTCAAAAAAAGATTAAGATAAAAGAATTGATTAATTAAAGATGATAATTAATCGATTCAAGTGCAATTTATCTTAATAAGAACGACTAAAGAATTGAATACTAGTTTTATTAAATGCGTAACTCGTTGCATGTATGTGGGTGATCATGAGCTAGACCAAGACCTTTGTATGTGATTGGTTTCCTTTTAATTTATTTATTAAATTAATTGTTGGCCTGCGAGCCATCTCTCCTCATTAATATGTAGGACATGTGTACCCATAATTTCTTTTATGTAAACCCCCCTTTTACCCCTCACCTTCATGTGGGTTAAAAAAGCATATGTAATGGATGGAACTCCCAAGCTAGTGGAGGCGGTTCAAGCTGGAGCCGAGACGAAACCAATCCCAGGAGATATATAGGTGGACAAGTGGAAAGCTGTAAACACGAACCCAAAAAATTCAAGGAGTTTCTCCCCTAGGTCAGAGTTAGTTTATCCCCATTAGAAAAGCTCATGATCGTGCCCTTTATTTTATTTCTATCAGTTACATGGATGTGTTGTCGCGATCACATAATTAATGAACTAACAAACATGCAAGATGGAACTAAAATAAATCAGGCTTACGCATAAATATTATCAAGACATGGTTAATCACTTTAAGTTCCACTTAACATTAACAAGCATGTGATAAAGATAATAAGCAATTCACGCATAAGAAGATAAAAATCCCTCAATAAAATATTAAGTCAGACTAAGCTTTCCGTTACTTGATTAAGGGCAATACTCAATAAAACTATGTGTTTGACCAACCCTTGTTGGGACACTTACTTTTATACAGGAAGCCCTTATGAAAGGTTTCGGGTTGACTTAACCATATTACATCAAGAGGAGTAGCCCTTACTAAACTTGGTGTAATATTGGAGGCAAGTGTTGAGGAAATCCAAGTCAGAATTTCAGGATTGAGGAGTCCACTCAACGGATCAAGGAGCTGAAAGCCCGGAGTTTGCAAAAACTCACCTACCTAAAAAACCTTCAAATAGTTTGACCAACTCTTGTTGGGGTTATGCGAAGGGGAATATGGATCATTGCCACTAGAATGTCAAGACAACTAGACATTCCGAATTCAATGGTGGCCATTGTGACTTGATAAAATAGTGGAAGACTTAAAAAAATATTATTATTTCTCATAAAATGTAATCAAGAAAGTTTTAATCATCTGCTCATTTAATTGTGGAATAGAATGACAAACTCTTCAACCACACTATCCCTGCGATCAATTTTGAATAAAGACAACATCCTCACCGGCAGTAACTTCCAGGAATGGTTTAGACGCCTTCGGGTTATTCTACGCCATGAACGGAAATCTTATGTGCTGGAGTCAGCATTACCTGATTCGCCTGCCCAAGAGGCGAGTGACGAAGAGTTCTTGGTCTACGAGAAACATATGAACGATGCAGCCAACATTCAATGTTTGATGTTATCATCAATGTCTAGTGAGTTCATGAAGTCTCACGAAAATATGGATGTCTATAGCATGCTCGAGTACCTCCGTGGTCTTTACCAGGAAAGAGCAAGACAAGAACAGTTTGAGATCTCCAAAGCACTCTTTCAGAGTAAGCTTGGAGAGGGTGCCCCATCTAGGCCTCACGTAGTCAAGCTCATTGGCTACATTGAGCATCTGGAGGTTCTAGGGCATAAACTCCCCAAAGAACGGGGTACCGATCTCATTCTTGCATCACTCCCTCATAGCTTCTCCAGCTTTGTTGTTAATTTCAATATGAATAACATTGAGAAGTCTCTATCTGATCTTCTTATCCTCATTCACCAAGTAGACAAAGATATGAAGCGCGAAAAGCCTTTTGTCCTTATGGTGAATAAGAGGAAAGGGAAGGCGAAGAGCTTTAAGCTCAAAGCTTCTTCACGCCCTTCCAAGAAAAGGAAGATCAAATGGGAGGCAAGGGAACATGAAGTTGTTTGTTTCACATGTGGCAAGCAGGGTCACTGGAAGAAGAACTGCACCCAGCCTAAGAAGCAAAGGGAAGCTTCAGGTGCGTTTGTTATCGAATGTAATCTATCTGTTTCTACAAATTTGGTATTAGATACAGCTTGTGGTGCTCACATATGTATCCAAATATAGAAACCAAGTAAATTCAGGAAGATTGACCGAGGGGAGGTAGATCTACGAGCAGCTAACGGAGCCAAACTTGTTGTTGTAGCTGTTGTAGCTGTTGGGGACTACCACCTCACGTTGCCAACTGGGATGATCTTCGTGTTAAAGGGTTGTTATTATGTGTCGTCTGTTACTAAAAACAATATTTTTGTATCATGATTAGATACAGATGGATTTATTTTCAAATTTGGAAATGAATGTTGCTTCTTTTACAAAGATAGCATTTGTTTTGGTATGACACATTTATACAACGGTCTTTACGTATTGGATTACACAAACCAAGTAATGGCAATCAATAACAAAGATACTTCACATGACTCATACCACACCCATCTTTGGCATCACCGGCTAGGTCATGTAAACGATAAACGTTTGACAAAGTTGCATCAAGATGGATATTTAGATTCATTCAAACTTGAAAAATGATAAAAAGAGGTAGACCCGAACCCCCAAGGTGTTCTCCCTAAAGGGGCCCTTGGGGTTATTTTATAATGAATAATAAACTCCACGTCAGACCTCAAGTCCGATGTGGGATACAGACTTCAACACTCCCCCTCAAACTAGGTGTACCCAGCTTGGACTCATAAAGAAAAAACTAAACCAAACCAATGAAACAAACCAAACGAGACATGCATCAAATACTCCCCCTCAAGCTGGACAGACTCAACTTGATTATAAAACGAGACGAAATAAAAAAGAAACAAGTGACGATCGCAACTCCCCCTCAAGATCGCAGCTCCCCCTCAGGATGATGGATGGATGAAGTCGCGGGCGCAGCAGAAAAACCACACAGACCGGACCGGTTGACGGAGCGTCGCGGGAGGACCGTCGCGCGGGAGCGGTGTAGGAAGGCCGACGCGGAGGAAGACCGTCGTCGAAGCCGTCAGGAGGAGGCGCACCGGGAGGAGAACAAGTCGCAGCTGGCCGTCGGGGTCGCGGGAGGGCGCCGGGCGTTTAGGCGCACAGAACGCAGGGGGAAAACTGCCAATGAAGGAGGCGCCGGCAAGGGGGAGGACCGACGGGAGTGGATAGCGGGAGGAGGGCGACGAGACGCGTCGCGCTAGATGCGGGGGGGGGAGACGCCGTCGGGGAGGAATCTCGCTCGGGATCGCCAGGAGGGCGTCGGCCTGGTCTGTCGTGCGCGCAAAGACGGGAAGGGGAAGGGGAGTCCGGGGAAGGAGGTACCGGTAGGGGGGAGATCCGCCGGACAGAGGCCGGCTGGGAGAGATCCGCCGCCTGGAGATGGATAGCTGGCAAGGGGGGCAGCGGTAATACCTATGGCTTGCTGGCCATGGAGGCCACCGCCCCCCAACCGGGAGAAACCCTAGAGGCCGACAGGGAAAAAAAATAAAACGGGAGGAGGGTTCGGGATTAATTTCCCTCTGATACGATGTAAAATGATAAAAAGAGGTAAACCCGAACCTCCAAGGTGTTCTCCCTAAAGGAGCCCTTAAATTATTTTATAATGAATAATAAACTCCACATCAGACCTCAAGTCCGATGTGGGATACAGACTCCAACAGAACTAAAACTACTTGGCTTATGTCATGCATGTTTACAAGGCAAAAGGACCAAAGCCCCATTTAGTAGGAAAGGTGAAAGTGCTAAAGAGCTTCTTGACATGGTTCATACCAATGTGTGTGGATCATTTAAAGTTAAAGCAAGGAGAGGGTACTCATACTTCATAACTTTTACTGATGATTTTAGTAGATATGGATATATCTACTTACTGAGGTATAAGTCGGATTCTTTTGATAAGTTCAAAAAATACAAGAATGAAGTTGAGAACCAGCTTGGTAAAAAGATTAAGAAACTCCGCTCAGACCGAGGTGGAGAATATCTTAATCAAGACTTCATTGATTACTTACGAGAGTTTGGGATCCTATCTCAACTCACTCCTCCTTACACGCCTCAGTGGAATGGTGTGAGCGAAAGAAGGAATCGCACATTGATGGACATGGTGAGATCAATGATGAGTCATGCAAGCTTTCCATTATCCTTTTGGGGATATGCATTACAAACAGCAGCGCACATACTAAACCAAGTACCAACAAAATCGATAAATGGTATTCCATACAAGTTTTGGAGTGGAAAGAAAGTCATGTTATCAAATTTACATGTGTGGGGAAGTGAAGCGTTTGTTAAGGCCTCTTCAGGTAACAAACTTGCACCTCGAGCCACAAAGTGTACCTTTTATAGGATACCCCAAGGAAACAAAGAGATATTACCTATACAACCCCTCAGACAAAAAAGGTTATGGTAGCAAGACACGCTATATTCCTTGAGAGGAGGCACATCTCCAAAAGAGATAGTGGAAGCGAGATAGACTTCGATGAAGTCGAGGCTCAAGGTACACAAGAGTTGGTACAGGAACAGATTCCACAAAGCCCTGTGGAAGAAAGAACTGTTCCAGAGACACAAGAACTCCGTAGGAGTACAAGAGAGGTTAGAGAACCGGAACAGTACGATTTTCTAGTTACCGAGGATGGTGACTCATTATTAGTTGATAATAATGATTCCCTAACCTACAAAGAAGCAGTAAGTGGCACAGATGTTGGCAAGTAGCAAGAAGCCATGAATTCTGAAATGGATTCCATGTACCAAAACCAAGTCTGGATTTTGATAGATCCTCCAGTTGATGTAAAGCCTATTGGTTGCAAATGGGTATTCAAGAAGAAACTGGACATGGAAGGACAAGTCAGTACCTATAAGGCACGACTGGTTGCAAAAGGGTTCAAACAGCGTCAAGACATTGACAACGACAAAACTTTTTCACCAGTTGCAATGCTGAAATTCATCAGAATTCTATTGGTCATTGTCGCTTACCATGACTATGAGATTTGACAAATGGATGTCAAAACAGTCTTCCTTAACGGGAACCTTCAGGAAGATGTCTACATGACACAACCTGAAGGGTTTATGACTCCAAAAGATGCCAATAAGGTATGCAAGTTGCAGAAATCCATTTATGGATTAAAGCAAACATCCAGGTCATGGAACATTCGTTTTGATGAAGCCATAACGAAATTTGGTTTTATCAAGAACGAATGAGCCTTGTGTCTACAAACGGTTTAGTGAGAGTGCAGTCGTTTTCCTAATAGTATATGTTGATGACATATTATTTATTGGAAACGAGATACCAGTCTTACAGTCTGTTAAGGCATGGTTGAATCAATGCTTCTCCATAAAAGACTTGGGCGAGACAGCATATATTCTTGGGATCAAGATCCATCGTGATAGATCCAAGAGATTACTGGGTCTAAGTCAAAGTACATACATTGATAAGATACTGAAGAGATTCAATATGGAACAATCCAAGAGGGGATTGTTGCCAGCGTCACATGACAATCATCTTTTCAAGAAAATGTGCCCTCAAACACATGAGGAAAGAAAGATAATGGCAATGACTCCATACGCATCAGCGATTGAGTCAGTCATGTATGTCATGCTGTGTACTAGGCTGGATGTCGCCTACGCATTGAGTGTGGTAGGCAGATATCAAGCTGACCCAGGTGACCGTCATTGGATGGCAGTCAAGACTATCTTAAAGTATCTGAGGCGTACTAAGGATATGTTCCTGGTTTATGGAGGAGATGAGAAACTAGTCATCAGAGGATAAGCAGATGCTAGTTTACAAACTGATCAAGATGACATGAAGTCGCAAACGGGATACATCTTCACTTTGAATGGAGGTGCAGTGAGCTGGAAGAGCTCAAAGAAGAGTGTGGTCGCAGATTCTACAGCAGAGTCCGAGTATATCGCAGCTTCTGAGGCAACTAAAGAAGCAGTTTGGATGCGAAGCTTCGTCCAGGAGCTAGATGTGATACCTAGCAGTAAAGATCTCATCACATTGTATTGTGATAATACTGCAGCAGTGGCTCTTGCAAAAGAGTTAAGGTCACATCAGCGGACGAAGCACATACTTCGAAAGTTTCATCTCTTGAGAGATTTTTCTCAGAAAGATGAAGTTGCAGTGAGCAATATTTCCACAGAAGACAATATGGCGAACCCTTGACTAAAGCCTTGACTCAGCAGAAACATGATCATCATGTGAGGTCTAGCTGACTGAAAGTTGTAGGCAGTTTGGCTCTAGTCCAAGTGAGAGTTTGTAAGAGTTGGTGTCCTAGAACCAACTGTTTGTACTTTGATTACATGAATATTTAATATATTTAAATATTAAACATCTTATTACATATTGTTCATTGTTCTGCATGACTATAGTGTAATAATGTCCTGAAGTACTTGTCGTATTGACAAGGTCATAGCAATTCCAAGCTATGATCAGAACCTTGAAGTGATATAACAGTATTCTTAAATATAGTTCTGCGGTTGGATGACATACTATAATGGGACACATAGTATATAGACCGTTAGGTACGAGTACTCGTAAGCAGATGAGACTTCTTCTCATGAAGTTCGCACTTGCTAATCTCCAAGACGGGAGATTATGATAACAGACCCGCCAATAGGAATTTCACATGTTTTGGTGTCATCGGATATTCCTATCTGCGAACGTGTATAATGATCCTTAAACTTTAAGATTATCATTAATACGTGTCATGACTCGCACATTTTGATTTGTTGACGAAAACCGTCACGCAAACAGTTGGCAGGAAGTAGGGTATATTGGGTGCGTCATTAATGACATGTTATTAATGGATAAGTTGAGGAAGGATTTGTGTCTTCCATTTATGGAAGTTGATATCTCGGCCCTTTGATTGAAATAGAATCGTCGCACGAAATTCAACGACTATAGTGTAACAACGAGTTTATTTTAGGTAGTCAAAGAACGACATATCAAACATAAAGGTTGATGACACTGTCATGAAACCAGCTTGATGAGATATTGAGATAAAGGGATTATATTACACAGTGAGCGTTCGTATGTGGATGTCTTTGTTCCGACTTTAAGTTCTTTCTCTTGGATGTCTTGACCCATTGCTAGACAGTACTCTTAGACTTTAGACAAGTTTGCCTAATGTCAACGAGAAATAATCCTAGAAGGTCATATACTAAGTGTTTCTGGTGATCTCGATTAAATTCTATTTGAATTTAATTAATGGAATAAATATTATTCTCGAGACGGTGGAATAATTTTATTCTTAAAATGATTGCATAAATTAAATAAATATTTATTCACTGGATTATGGGTAAAATATATTTATTTATTTTATTAAACATTTAATAAATATTTATTTACTAGTTTGTAATAAAATATTTATTTAAGATAATAAATTATTTATTTATTCGGGTGTTCAATAAATGGAAGTGGAGTTCGAGCGAATCAAGGCTGATCCGGTAGTAAAATAATTATTTACAAGACAGTAAATAATTATTTAACTAGTTGGCACAAGTTAAAATAATAATAACGCTGCTATTATTTTGTGACGTGGAATTTTATTTATAATTCAGTTTTGCGCAAGTTGGCGCTCCATAAATAATGACGTGGTATTATTATTAAAAGCATGAGTTTTCTCTAAGGTTATGAATGTATGTAATTGTTGTTACGCAATTAAATATTGTAACCGAAGCCCCATGTCGATAAATAGACATGTGCGTCTATTTTGTCATGTACCGAACTGCACGCCTGGTGAATTGCGAATTGTTGAGCTAAACGATTTCTCTCTCGAATCTTCTTCCCGCCCCACTCAAGAACTAGAGACGTTCTTCAAGACTAAAGAACATGCGATCAAGAATGACCAACACAAGACACTCGTTTCGCCGCGCTAGCACTCAGAGAACGAGTGGTGTTAATCGAAGGTCATCGAAGCACGTGTGGATCACCGCTAGAGGCATTCTGGTTTGAAACAAACGCAACGAGACAATCTGGAAGGGTCATTCCAGACGATCAACATCATCAATGAAAAAAGTACCGAAGATCCAGGTATTCTTTTCTTTATGAAATTAATTAAATTAATTATAAATATGATGTGCAAGATCCTCTATAAAGATTTCGAGCCTCTTACTTCTTTATCTAAATCTTTGATTCTATTCCGTAGAGACTGACGTTCATCGTCGTATTGATCCTGGAATAATCATTGATCATTGTAAAAATTAAAGTTGGGCGTCGGCCCAACCGCACTTCCACTGCGCCCGGAACCTACATCTTTTGCTAATAGATACTACTTTTTCCTCTCTCACTCCACGGTTCTATCAACTTGGTGCTTTCATTGAGAGAGCCTTAGTTGCAGATAGAAGTTCTTGAGAGAGAGATTCAAAAAATCGAATCTTGATCCGGAAATTTGAGGGTGATGTTGTACAAAGTGGTGTTGGACGAACGCAGCGGGGGAAACGAGTCGTGTAGCTGTGGCAGGAAAAAAAGGAAAAAAGAGAAAAGAAAAAGAGGCACATTTTGAGGGATTCTTGAGAGAGATGACGACCAGAATGGCAACGTGCGATGCTCCTGCGGTGTCAGATCTGAAACGATCGATGCAACAACTCATGGCCAAGATGGAAGACCTTGCTCGGGTTCGTGTGGAGACAAGGATGTTGCATCGTGAGCTGATGGATCTGCAGCAGGACAGGCCATAGGTTTGGGAAGCAGAAACATATGGTCCCAGAAAGAGTTGACGAACGCAGTGAAGAGGAGGCAGATAAGTTTCCAGCTACGTTGCGGTCAGATGAGAACGAACAGAGGCGACAAGAGTTACAAACCTTGGGGAACCTCTCGTGGCAATCCCAACAGGCTCATAGCGAACAGAGGCGACACGAGTTACAAACCTTGAAAGAGCTCTTATGACAGTCCGAGCAGGCACATACTCAGGTTCTCGTCGTATCTTCTGATCAACACTTTCGATCTTTTTTTTCAAAAACACTAGCTATGGAAGAGTCACGACCTACAGTTCCGCCATCAGCTTCCGGATTATTTGTTCGACCTTCTACTTTCGGAATTTCAAAGCCTATGCATGGGGAAACTAATTCAAAGCAGCAGCGTGTGATGAAAATTAAGTTTCCAAAGCGGACAAAGGTTTCTGCCGACTCCACAACACGTAAGGCAAAACCGAGACAGATGAAACATATGGAGCAGGTAGAGTGTGAGAATCAACGGAAAGGTCAATCTCGCCCTACTTCTTTGACCATCATCATGTTATGGAAACACCGGGAGTCGCAATGATAGAAAAGGTTTGAAGATGAAGAAAAGATAGAAAAAACAAAAGAACAAGAAGAAAATCAAAGGACAACGATTTACGTGGTTCGGGAAAAATCGTTAGATCAACGGAGGGGCAGAACCACTTCACTAATTCGGAAGCAGAATTACAGGAAGATAATCAAAGTTTGACACACAGAAACCCTAACTCGAATGAGCTAATAAAGAAGACGATGCATTGTTCCACCAATAAGGCAATGGTTGCAACGAACTTGGCAGTATCCAGATCCTCGTCATAGCGCGGGTTAAAAATAGAGAAAGATATCGACTCTACCGTATGTCAGGCAGATCTGGAGTAGAAGAAGCAAACTAGCAACAACAGTGAGAGTTTGGAAACTAGTGGCGTGAGCTTGAAAATTGTTCGGTCTGGTCGAGAAAGAACACCAAGGAGCAGGAGGCTTCCAATACCGTTCGGCCGCAGCGTGAGGTGAAGCCAGTGCTGGTACAAGTGTGGGACCTTGTTGAGCTACCTCCAATTGCGCAGGACACGCACTCGTTGATAGAACCTCGTCGGCGAATCCTGCCAGCTGCGCAGAATTCGTGTATAAGGGGACTTCCTCTCCTATTTTGACTTCTATAGACATCATCGATAAGGACTGAGCGAGGCTCAAGAAGCAGCATCTTCTTCAGATTTCTCTGGTATCAGAGTGTAGGTTCCGAATGCAGCGAAAGCGTCCTTTGATGTTATGAGCATCTTGACTTTTAGTCGTAAATCACATGTAATCATTGCTTTACATGATCAAAAGGTCATGTTCAATGAAAAACAGTAGATTACTTGACTAAATTAAAACACCGGAACCAAAAGCAAAGTATCTTCACATGCAATTTATAATTAATTTATGAGTAGATATAGAATTACCTCAACTTGTAATTCAACTTCCGTTGATGATCCGATGGAATAGATTTTGTCGCACCGTCGTTGCGTTGCAGGATCAAAATGCAGAATTCATCGGTGATCCACACGTGCACCACAATCTCTGAACGACGTCATAGAATCGTCAAGTGCTAGCACGGCCAATCCTGATCGTTTGCTTTGTTCGTGGTTGATCGCACCAGAATTCTTCTCGAGAGAGAGGAATAACTCTTGATGATCTCTCGTTGGCTTGAGAGAGGGAGGAGATCACTTTAGATCTCTTGATCTCTCTCTAGGGCTTGAGAGAGTCGGCTTGAGAGAGGGAGGAGATCACTTTAGATCTCTTGATCTCTCTCTAGGGCTTGAGAGAGTCTCACTCTATCTGTTGTGTACACCAATTATGTTTTAGGAAAGATATATAATTAGATATTTATTAGTTGATGTTACTAAATTACTGTACAATTTAAAATTATTCAATTTACAGTGTATACTCAAAGAATAGTGGGATGTCAACCCTACCTTGTCAGCGAAAGTACCCTCAGAGAACGCTATGGCTCGAGTTCTTAGAAAAAAGCATTATGGTCTTGTGAGGGGGATGGGTTGTGGACCATCTTCGCGGGTCTTCAGCAGGTCACACACAACTTCTTCAACGATGTTAGCAACAGGGGGTTTACAGGTTTTGGTGGTTCTGGTTCATAAATGGAAATTCATACACTAAAAAATACAGTTAAAGATCAAGAAACACTTATTAAAACAAAGAATGATAGAGTCTCGTCAATGTAGAGTGCATTGGTTGAATGATCAAGATAGAATTTCTCGGGCCCACGAACACGTTCTGTGTAAAATAATCTCTTTGCATGATGCACACTAGTGTCATCATCCTTTTGTTGTTTTATATATTTCATGACCTTACTGGGCGAACTTACCTTCTTGTACCATGGTCATGAATTTAATGAAGATACCACCATCCTGGTAAATCTGGGCCCACGAGATATTTGTTCAACTCGAAAGCGACAAATTCTATCTTGATCATTCAACCAATGTCATACCATCAATGACGCACCCAACACAAGCTACCTCGTCACGACTTCAATGTCGTGGTTTTTGTTTTGCATCAAAGTACGTGATCAAATGGTACACGTTAATAATGATCTCAAATCCGGAGACTAATACACATGTTCGTAGATATAAACAACCAGTGACACCCGAAACATGTGATGTTCCTATTAGCGGGTCTATCATCATGATCTCATTCACTTGAGATCATCAAGTGCGAACTTCATAAAAAGAAGTCGCAATGTTTATGAGCCCTCAGCACATGATAGTCATACAGCATCTGTATCATGTCAATATGATGTATCTAGACCATAAGACATATGTTTAAGATTACGGTCATAGTATCTCGAGGTTCTCAATATAGCTGGGAACTGCTATAACTTTTTGATACAACACGTAATCTGAGGACATTACCATGTAAACAGTGAATGCAGAATTATCAACACTACTATGGTAAGAATAAACACACATATATATCAAATTGTATACATATATATCAAATTGTATACATGTAATGGTAATCAAAGTAAATAAAGGAGTTGGGTCTCAAGCACCCACTCTCAACATAAATAACCGATGCTAATTGTTGGTTTTCCTATAGTGTCAGCACCCTTTTTTTTCAAGAGTTTTCCATAAAACCTCTATAGGGACTTTATTATATATCTTTTCCAAATCAATGAAAACCACATGCAAGTCTTGGGCCTTTTGTTGATAAAGCTCTATTAGACCTCTAATCAAATAAATTGATTATATGGTTGAATGTCCACGCATGAAACCAATTTGACTATCACCAACTTTGTTTTTCTTTCGAATCCTCTCTCCAATTACTCTCTCCCAAAGTCTCTTAATTTTGGAAAACATCTTCCATTTTTATTTTCAAAGAATGTATAAAAAATATATAACATTGTACTTTGAATAGGAAAATAAAAGAAAATTTTCATGTGCTTTATCTCTTCTTCCAATTACATTTTCATTTTCTAATAAATATGAAAACAAGTTTTTTTTTCAAAATAATCTATAAATTCCATTTTCATTTTCTATACAATCCAATATATCTTATACTATATTTTTTTAAAATGAAAATACAAAACCTTCTGACCAAATGGTTTTTTATAAAAGCGAATCAAATTAATCATCAATTCAGTCACTTCATATGATACAATATCTGTGGAAGCAAATAGAGATAAATCGGGGCGCAGGGAGCAAGCAGGTGATGACGCACCCTCAACTGATTGGTTACGGTGTCTTCTTGATTGTAAAGCGTCGCCCTCGGTCCCAGTAGCGGCGTTGCGTTCACGATGGAGAACGAATTGTGCGTTACCAACCAAGAGTACTTGTTGAAGGGTAGACCCTTGACCTAAGAAACACGAATGCCTCAACAAAGCGCCCCCAACGTCATCGCCAAGTTCTTGCGCAAAAACAAGGGGCAACAAACATGTAACAAAGACGCAATAAAGTGAAGGGGCGGAAGAGCTTACGATCAAGGTGGGTATATTCGACCGGCCTCTAACGCAGGTAGTCTGGTTCTTCCCCGCTGTAGGGCAAGTCCCACAGTGCAAACCATCACCGCAGTCATCCGCCACCGAACACGAGTCCCGCAGCTGAGAAACACTCAAAAATCAGTCTAAGCGAAACTTCGGATCGTGAGCCAAACAAATCGGAAGAGCAAGGCGGAGTGGCAGAACCCGGCAACTGCCGTTAGAGCATGCAGTGGAAATGGAGACGAAGAGTGACAGCCAGAGGCATCTGACGGCAATTGCCGAAGCCGTGCATCGGCTCCGATCGTGAAGAGTGGGAGTGGGCAACATAGCAACCGCAGACGGCGAGAGGGCAGGAACGGAGTCAAACGGAAAACGGGGGATCATGGGAAGTCGCCCTTCCGGGATAATTTAACGGCGAAGGATTCGACCCCAACTCCGTCGGCACTCCACCTACGCAGGTGACCGCCCTACGCATTCAAGTAAATTTACAACAATAGCCATATCCCGCTCATTTGTTCGAAATTTATACGCCTTCTCACAGATCTGATGCCTTAACCCGCTTTCCATTAAAACCATAGAAAGATGACACGCATTCAAAGACGTCAAACGCTTCGCCCCGTGAATAAAAAATTACAAATAGCTCGCGGGAAAAAATTTCATTGCCAAATCGTAGGAGAAATGTTCCCAAATACCCCTAATATCATGCTGCAAAACACGGAAGTGGGACGATGATCAAAATGTACCATACCATTTGTAAAACCCAAGAGAATGAACCAGAATCAATAACCGAGGGAGTGGAGCAACCGGCTCGATACAAAAAATGGAAAGGACATTTCTGATTTAAGAATGAACCAATGGCCAAAAATAATTAGATGTTATGTATGCAATAACTAGGAGACGTTTTTGGCACGACCACCCGATGGAGCAGAGTCATCTTTCCTCAGCCCAGATGCCTCGGGCTTCCTGGCCCAAGAAGGAGCACGCTCCGGCTCATAACGGTAGTCGTAGAAAAGCTCCTCCCCCGCATTAATGCGTTCTTTGGCAAATATGCCAACCCTGTGATCCCCTGCAACCATGATGACCTGCCACAACAAATGCACAAAAGTTTTCATTCATGATTTGGTAGCATCAAATGACAAGAAGTTTAAGACCTCAAATGATTGGAAATTTGCCATTCACCTTTGCATAGCAATTTGGATCCGGAGAATGATTTGCAAACTTCAATTTATCACCCTTGCGATAGGCATCAAGTACAAACTATACACGGCAAACAAAAAACAATAAATAAGATAGAAACTAAACAATTTTGTACTCTAAAATAAGAAATTAAAGAAAAATATCACTTCGACCAAAATACCTGATCATTCAAATTGAAAAGGAAAGAAGAATTTTCACGGTCATAAATCTTTCCACGCTTATCTGCTTCCCGATGTGAGATCAGTTCCCCGGTGTACTCGCCCAGGTATTCATTTTTGCCAACATTATTCTGCAACCACTAAAAGATTAATGGGCAGCAAGAAAAACAGGAACTGGCAACAGCACCTCCATGAAAGTTACCTTCAAGAATGCTCCCCAGCCAGACACATCAGACCTTCCAAGCAATACCTGTTCAAGCAAAGAAATTAAAACCTAGCTATCTGAAACATATGGCGCGACCTAAGCACGGGGGTTGATAAATTCAGACTTTGCAATATGTGCCTTTTCGATATTAATTTCATTATTTGAATTGTATGAAATACATGAAAACAATTAGGCAATTTCAAAAACACCAATTGTTGAAACTGGGTAAAAATCTTGACCCATAATTCTACAGCTTCAACTGTAAAACTGAGTCACTGCCATGATGAAGAGATGAGAATTAAAACCATTAGACTGGGAAACTGGCAGCTTAAAGATATGTGTCAATGGTTGAGCATGTCAGAATGTTCAATAGAAAGGGACCGAATGATAACCCTTTGCTGTTGTTTGAGGAGAAGCTTCATATTCCTGCATTCATAATTATCACCCCTCTGGCAAGGAACCCCAAGAGTACCATCTCCACAACTGAAAAACAAACATCATTGATAAACCAGGATCAAGACATCAAATCTTCATGAGAATTTTCAAATTTTATACAAAAATAGAAATGTGAAGCCAATATCTTCAGAGCTTTATTAACCTTAAAGCACAAGCATGGGCAAAAAAATTAAATGCTTACCTAACCCAGCAATTCCTACAAACATCAGGATCACATTCTCTGCCTGCAGCAAAGCATGGGCATTGACGGCTACGACATTGACTTTTTGCACAATGACAGCCTCTAAACCGGTTCTTGCAACTCTTAGGACATCTAGCAAGGAGAATATCACAATAAAGTTAATGCTAACAAAAATAATTAGCATTTTCACGGTAATTTAACTGGTATTTATAAAATAAGAGTGGCTCACCCGCAGTACTTTTCACAGCAGGTCCCATTAAGGTGACAACTACATTGCTTTCCACACCCAGATACACAACCACACGGATTAAACTGCCGGCAAGGCTGATCTTTCCTCTCAGAAATTCGTTTTCTGATATTGTGGTAACCGGCGGACTTCCATGTATATTTCAGACGGCGGACCTTCCCTCTCCTGCGTAAAAATCTTGATCTTCGCCTTACTTCATTACCCTGAAGTGGGATCCACCACAATCCAAATCCAAGCAGAAAATAACGGAGCATATGCTGGGGCAGAAAAGTTGGAAGTAAAAAAAATGTCATCATGTGAATACCAACCATAATTTCATTGCAGTCAGAATAGCCTTCAATAAGAGAATTTGTGTCATCCACTAGGCCTGGCTTATTTGCAGAGCAATTCATGTATTGATATACCTCCAAGCAAGTCTTCATACCATTCATCAGGTTTCTGGCAATTAAACAGCTGCAGCAACAAAAGCCCTTTTTAATATGCATAGACAATAGATGGTACGGGGAAGATTATTAAAGTTTAATAGAAACAATGTACAAAACATACCAATCAAAATACCCCATGGGTTAGACAGTAATATTGAACCTAAAAGCCCCGGTAATAGACACAAACCACTAACGTTAAATAGAGCTCTTTCCATATATTTAACCTAGCCAACAAAACACTAAGGGCCCATTTGGTTTATGGATAGAAAGATGCTTATATTATAATTTAAATTATTGATGATAATAAATGATTCAAATAATTGTTTTTGATAAATAAAAAATAGCAATCAATTAATAATTAAATTAAGAAAATGAATTAATTAATAGTCATTTTTCATTAATTAACAAATGTCTTTAAAATATAATTAATAATTATTTTAATATTATCACAAGCAGTCATACACCCACATATTCTCAGTACTAAAATGAATCTTCTTGTTAAACCCAGTTTATAAAGGGTGTTTCCTAGTCCCACATCGGATTATTCCCACTTGTAAATCTTTTCTTTTTATCTATAAAAGAATATTTTCAACTCTCTTTGAGGTAAGGGGAATTCACCAACTACATGGTATCAAAGGAAAACTCCCGATAATCTTTTTTTTCCTCCCATCCGCGGCCCTCATTGCTCTCGAAGGAACCCTCCGGCCCACCTCCTCGGCGACTTCCCAGCCTCGCCTCCCTCACGGTCTCCCAGCCCCACCTCATGTGACGGCGTCCCGACCCCGCCTCCCTTGCGGTCTCTCGGCCCCGCCTCCCTTGCGGTCTCCCTGCCCCGCCTCCTGCGACGGCGTCCCGGCCCTACCTCCCTCCAGCGATCAGGGGTCCTTCCACCGCGCTGGCCTCACCCTCCCGCAACGCTTCCCCCTTGCGCCCTAGCCGGACCGCACACCCCCTCCGAAAGCCCCATCTCCAGGCCGGATCTCCCTCCCTGCGCCAGACGACAACAGGCGGATCTCCCTCCCTGCGTCATACAACCCTAGGCGGATCTCCCTCCTTGCGTGTGACGACTCCAAGCGGGATTCCCCCTTCCCTGAGCACGACAACACTTGCAGTTGTTCCCTGCGCAAACAAAGCCTCCTGCGATTGCTAAGCGCCCCTCGTCACCAGCACCACCCCTTCCCGGCGCACCATCGACCGGCCCGCCTCAGCGGATTTCCCAACGCACTGTTGACCAGCCCCACCTGTGCGAATTCCAAACTACCCAATGGCAGACTCTTCCGTCCTTCCTCCGCTGATCACCACATCCACTCGCCTTGTTGATGAGCGGCTTGATTCAGCAAATTTTTCTATTTGGCGGAAGACATTCATGATGTCACTCACTGGCATGGACCTCAACTCACACCTCGATGCTTCTCCGCCATCACTGTCAGATCCAAAATACAGGCCATGGAAGCTTGGTGACAGCAAAATCTTTGCTTTGCTTGTCAATTCTATAGATCGTTCGGTCAAGAATGTGACACGGACGGCAAATACGGTTAAGGAACTCTAGGACTCCTTAAACCGTATGTATTTCGAAACAAACAATTTGGCTTGAGTGTCGGACATTCTTCACCGCTTGTCCATCATCCGCCAACAACACCGTCCGTTTCTGACGTACTTCATCGAGTGGAAGGCCCTCCGTGATGAACTACTTGAGTTGTGGCTCATTTCTCAAGCACCTGAGGCAGCTTTGGCCCAGCAGGACCAATTATGTCTTTTCAGCCTTCTCCGTAGCTTTGATCCCGAATATGAGACAATGGCCACAGAGATGCTCGCCAACCCCTCGCTTGAGATTCCGCTGGTTTTTCATCGCCTTGGAAAGGCACATCGGGTTCTTCCCCCACCCACTCACAGCATCGATCCTACTGCACTTTTGGACCGTGGCAGTGGACGCTCTTCGGGCACTCGTGGACGTGGTTGTGGTGAGGGTCGTACACGTCCTTTATGTCAACACTGTGGCAAGCTGGGCCATCTCATCGACCAATGTTGGGTTCTTCATGGATGCTCGTCTCAGCCACATCGACAGGGTCAGACTGCGGTCCATGATGCTTCCCCATTAGCTTATGAGCTTCCTCCCAATCTGGACCTCTCCATGGATGAGCTCCAGCTTATTCACACTCGTTAAGCCGCCTCTCTACCTAATTCTTCTTCGGCATCTATTGCCCATACTGGTGGCTCAACTGCTTGTGTCACACATCGTCCACCTGCTTGGATGCTTGACTCGGGTGCATCTGATCTCACAGGTGATGCAAGTACGTTATCTACTTATCGTCCGTATACTGGCCCCACAACCATCATTGTTGTTGATGGATCCACTATCCCTATTGCGGGATTTGGTGTCTGCTCCTTGAATTCATATATTTGTCTGTCGTTTGTAACACATGTTCCTCGAAATCCTTTTAGTCTTCTCTCTATCAGTAAGCTTACAAAGAACTTCAGTTGTATTGCTATTTTTAAATCTTCTGAGGTTGTGTTTCAGGAGCGGACAACGAATCGAGAACTTGGTAGAGGCCAGCTTCGGGACAAGGTGTACATGTTCGATGGTCCGACATCCGTAGTCTGCATGACACTCCCTGCTCGTGCATTGGATCTTCATTCTCAGTTGGGGCATCCACCTACCTCCACCCTTCATCAACTTTTTCCTGTTCTGAGTATGCATATGTCTTTTCATTGCGAGTCATGTAAATTTGCGAAACATCATCGCACATCATATTTTCCTCGGTTGGTAACACGGGCCTCCAAACCCTTTGATTTGGTTCATTCAAATGTCTGGGGTCCATGTGCAGTCTCGAGCCAATTAGGGTACCGATATTATGTATCATTTATTGATGATTTCTCGCGTATGGCATGGTTTTACCTTCTTTGTGATCGGTTTCAAGTATTTTCTACTTTTCAGACCTTCTATCATGAAATTCATACTCAGTTCTCCATCTCCATTAAGTGTCTCCGCTCAGACAATGTACAAAAATATTTATTCACTTCCTTTCAGCAGTTTCTCAAGGATAAAGGCACCATTCATCAGACATCCTGCCCCGATACACCTCAGCGGAATGGAGTGGTCGAACGTAAACATCGTCATATTCTGGAGACTGCTCTTGCCCTCTTATTCCACATGCAGGGGCCTCCTAATTTTTTGAGGGATGTCATCCTTACTGATACATACCTCATAAATCGTCTTCCTTCTTCTATCCTTCAGGAGGACTCCTTTTCAGGCTCTGTTCTCCTCTCTCCCTCACTCACTCTCACTCCTTGTGTTTGGGTGTCTGTGTTATGTCTGTGACACTCGTTCCAACCTCTCCAAACTTTCTCTCAAATCCCTCTGTTGCATATTCCTCGGACATTTCTGCGCTCAGCACGGACACCGATGTTTCTCTCCAGACTTACGACGGTATATCATCTCTACTGATGTATCTTTTGTAAAGAGCTCTCCTTTCTCTCCTCCTTCCCATCCAAACACCACCATCAGTGATTGTCTTTCTCTCATCATCCACACACCTCTGTCTCTGGTGTCCCACTCTACTGATCACCGGTTTGACACTGTCTACTCTCGTCGCCCTTCGGATGTGTCCCTCGTCTAGGCTGAGGACACCATCTCCCCAGCTTCGTCCCACGCTCCTGCTCCAGCAACAGCCGACTTGGTCATTGCATTGTGAAAAGGTACTCGTTCTTGCCAGAATACTCCTCTTGACACTTCCTCATACAGAGGTCTTTTCGCTCTGGAGACGACATTTATTCCTCGTACGGTTGGTGACGCCAAATCTCACATTGGGTGGCTTCAAGCGATGCGGGGTGAATTGCAAGCTCTGGACGAAAATCATTCTTGGAATCTGGTCCCCCTTCCGGCAGGTAAACAGGTGTTCGGCATCAAATGGATTTATACGGTCTGTCTCAATGCAAATGGCACTCTTCATCGCCTTAAAGCCGGATTTGTGGCAAAGGGATTTGCTTAGACATATAGTGTCGATTATTTTGATACTTTCTCTCTGGTTGCAAAGATGACATCTGTCTGATTATTCATCTCTCTTATCGCTCATCATCATTGGTATCTTCATCAACTTGATGTCAAAAAATGTTTTTCTCCATGCTTTTCTTGAAGAAGAGGTATATCTGCAACCACCTGGCTTTCGTGCTTCAGGAGTCGATTCTCATGTTTGTCTACTTCGTCGCTCTCTATATGGACTCAAGCGGTCTCCTCGTGAATGATTTGGAAGATTCAACACCATCGTCACTACATTTGGCCTATCTCGGAGTATGAAGGACCACACTGTCTTATACTGCACGACGTCCTCCAACTGTATCCTACTGGTTGTGTATGTTGATGATATCAACATCACTGGGAGCGACTCAAATGGAATCGCCCATCTAAAAATGTATCTTCAACAAGATCTAGGTCCTCTAACGTATTTCCTTGCCATTGAGGTCTCTCGGTCTCCAGACATTATCTTTCTTTGTCAACAGAAATATGCTTTGGATATCTTGCAAGATGTAGGTTTGACTCAGGCAACTGTCGTTGACACTCCACTTGAGCACGGAAACGGTCTCTTTATGACAGCACGTACCATACTCTCACCCAGAGAGGTACCGTCGTCTTGTGGGAAAACTCAATTATCTCACCATGACTCGTTCAAACATTGTCTGCGCTGTTAGCAAGGTTAGCCAATTCATGGAACATCCCACAAAATCTCAGTGGGATGTTGTCAATCGCATTGTCAAATACATTAAGAAAGACTTTGCCCATGGTCTTCAGTATTCACATCACGATAATCAGAATACTGAGGCTTTCTGTGATGCTGACTATGCTGGTTGCTTAGCTACCCGGAAATCGACGTCTGGCTTTGCCATTTTTCTGGCAGGGAACTTAATCTCATGACGTAACAAGAAACAGACTGTTGTCTACCGATAAAGTGCTGAATTAGAATATTGTGCGATGGCCACGGTCACTACTGAAATTTTGTGGCCTTGTCATTTTCTCCATTAGATTGGTTTCCCAAACAGACTGTCGTCTATCGATACAGTGCTGAATTAGAATATCGTGCGATGGCCACGGTCACTACTGAAATTTTGTGGCTTCGTCATTTTCTCCATTAGATTGGTTTCCCACCACAGTCATTTGCTCATATTTGGTGTGATAATCAGGCACGCACGAAAATTGCTTTCAATCCCGTCTTCCATGAACGCACGAAGCATATCGAGTTGAACTGTCACTTTCTTCAATGTCACCTCGAGCATCACCATGTTAGCTTCAGCTACATTCTGACAGCTGATCAGCTTGCCGACATCTTCACCAAAAGCCTCCCGGGAGCTCGACTCGACTCTCTTTGTACCAAGCTGGGCATCAACCGCATCAACGACCCAGCTTGAGGGGGAGTGTGTATGGTCTTTGTCAGTGTATTCTATTTTTTTGTGGGACTCTTTTCCAAGCTATCATGTACTAGCTTGAGGAAAAGTATTAAACCCGGTTTATTGTATTTCTGGGTAAAGGATGTTTCCCAGTCCCACATCGGATTATTCCGAAGTGTAAATATTTTCCTCTATCTATAAAAGAATGCCTCCACCTCTCCTTGAGGTAAGGGGAATTCAACATCTACACTTCTCATCCACATGTCAATCATCATTACTACACTTAATGATAATTACATTTTTCCCAATTCACGGCTCCACCCAAAAGCAATGAATCCTAGGATTTCAGATAACAAGATTGCTAAGAATCCAACCAAACAGGCCCTAAAGTTAACAGGAATGCAAAGAAAATAATAAAATAAGATTAGGTTTAACACATGCTCACATGCTATGCAATCATCAAGGAAATGATGGTTTCCAAGAAAGATTTTCCATTAAAAATTCAAAAAAATGGAAATAACAGGAGTCAATGCCCTAACACCAACAGCATGAGGAAAAGGAATAATATTAGGAATAGTGGTACTAATATTAAAAGATAATTCATCCGAAATACTATTGTAGAAGAAACAGGAAATTTGATAAATCACCAACAGACAATGCGTCATGGCATCTATTTTAGAAGGGTCCATGGAAACTCCTACAGAAGAAACTATGTTCCCAAATATTCTACCTCGCGTTGGCCGAAAATACATTTTTTGCGGTTAGCAAAGAATTGGTCGTCTTGGAGGACTCAAAAGACTGGTCTTCTATATGGTGAATATGTGCTTCTCAATCGATGGTGTAAATCATAATGTCATCGAAAAAAATTAGAACAAATTTGCGAAGGAAAGGACGAAATAACTCATCCATAGCAACTTGGCAAGTGGACGGCGCATTGGTGAGGCCAAAAGGCATCACCAAAAATTCGTAATGACCATTGTGAGTTCGAAAAGCGGTTTCTGCAATGTCATCTTCCCACATTCGAATCTGATGATAGCCCGCCTTTAGGTCCAACTTAGAGAAGTAAGTGGCGGCATGGCACCATGCGGTTCATCAAGTAGTTCTTCCACTATGGGAACGAGAAACTTATCAGAAATAGTTGCCTTATTTAATGCGCGGTAGTCCACACAGACGCCATGTGCCGTCCTTTTTTACCAACAAAACCTGGCTGGAATAAGCACTGGAACTGACCCTGATGATGCCCTGGTCCAGCATCCCTTGCACCTATCGTTCGTTTTCATTCTTCTAAAAATGCGGGTAGCGGTAGGATGTGGCTCTACTGTCGGGGTTGGCGCCACACAGGGTGAAGTGACGTCCCCCTACTGCAAACTTCATTCGCATGGTCTGCCAATTCCCAAAATCAGATAGAGGCTACCAATGTCCAAGACCTGAGCATTAATTATACAAGTATAAGCCTTCATAGTGAGAGTGAGATGCTGGCATTCCCTCATAGTTCATGTGTTATGTCCATCTCTCAGTTTAACGACTAATTTCCGAGAATCAACAATTGGTAGTCCAGCAATTGGACCAACTTGGGGGCTAAAAAATTGTGAGATGTGCCACTATCTTGCAACACCAGAACGGGAATCCTCCCTATACCGCCTTCAAACATCAAGGATGTCATGGAATTGTTGTTGGGTTTGCGGCCGCTATAATAGGGCTCCATACTTTGTAAGCCTGCCACCCTGCATTCGGCGTCCAGACCAATCTCCACTACCTCACTTCCTTCCACTTTTTTTATGTCGAATCAACGTCGTCTAGCGGCGCTTACCGTCCCCCAATAACAACACCCTCAACTTCAGATCAGTACATTTGTGCAAGGGGGCTGTAGGGCATCCCGCACCGGAAACATAAGCTCTTTCACCTGCGGTCTTCCCACTCCTGAGTCGTCAAATGGTGGACCAGTTTGGCGCCCGTTGGATTTTCTTTAGGTGGCTCGCGATAAGGTCTTGTTAATGGTTCATTGAGCTTCCGAGGGAGGCGAGTGGTGTAGCCGGGTGGTGGAAGCAGCCCTGACCACGCCAAAGGTGGCCAAGCATATCGGTCGGAGACACGAGAGCCTCCTCCCGGAGTTTGGGATCCAATGCCCTTCCTGAAAGTCAGCTCCACATGTCTAGCCAATCACATTACCTGCAAACGTATTTTTGGATTATGAATACGAACCCAGCTTCGGATCTCCTCCCGCAACCCATGTAAGAAATAGTCGACATACTATGATTCCAGTTGTCGCGGAATTAGAGCCGCCAAATACTCAAATTGCTCAATGTACACCTGAATCGTTTTGTGCTGCTGCAACGCCACCAGTTCCTCATACGGATTCTGTACTTCGATTCCACTGAAACGGTACATGAGCTCCTCTTTGAATGTTTGCGCCTCATGTAAAACCATAAACCAATGAATCGCCACCCCCTCCATACGAACCTGGGCCGAGGTGAGTTTTGTTGCGTCTAACTCTAGCGTGTGATTAAGTCGAAAGTATAGCTCAGCCCGGTCAGCCATCTGTGTGGATCTTGACCATCAAACGTCGGCAGTTCGGTGCATCGGGTAGTGAATAGCACCTCCAAGGTACAACCAGGAGTCGTGCTGATCTCATTTATGTCATCGTCGGCCTTAGCATGGTCAACCATTCCTAAAGCGCGCGCTCTGGAGTCGTCCATGTAGTCTTATGGTGTCATCTCAGACTGTACTGACAATTTTTCCATGCACCGCACCCGTAGAACCATCGAGTTCCGAAGGTCTACCTCCTGTTTGAACGTGCCCACAGATGTCGCTAGGCCCGTCACGGTTGATTCCAGTCGTTCCATCGTTGATCCAGTCTGTCGTTGATCCATTCCATCCAGACGAGTTTGCACCCGAGTTTCCATTGTCATCGCCAACGGATTGCTGCACCACTTCCGACGATGTAGGGAAGGGCAGGTAGGGGGCCTCGTTTGAGTAACAAGGCAGCGGCAGGTCGGACAAGAAGTGATAAATCACCAAGAGAAAATTAACAAGTATTCAGTCCATCAAAATTGATGGACTATGCTATGTATCGATTATCCAATTTGTATGAGAGTTTGAGTAGAAACCAGGAGGGGAAATGAGAGAGAACGGCAAAAGAGAGTACACGAGAGGACTTTCTTGCTCTCCCGCCCAAGCGCTAGCCGATCCCAACAGAAAAGATTTTCTGCCCAGCACCTCTCCCCACTTCCTCTCTTAACAGACTAACCTCTTGGCACACCCCCTTGTAGACCCCTCCTCCCCCTGCGTGCGCTTATACACCTGCCAGGCGCCTGGTTTATTCCGGGCTCTATTAAAATTACTCTATCAAAAACCAATAAAATTAAAAAATGCTGAGTCATCAAACAATTTCAAATGACAATTTCAAAGCACAAACAATTTCAAATGACAATTTCAAAGCACAAACAATTTCAAATGACATCAAAAGGTAAATCCAAAAACCATGAATAACAGATTCGAAATGAGCATGCCAATCATTTATTTGATCCAATTAAAAAAAATACCAAGAGAACATGATATGAAATAGGTTGACTAACCTGTTCCTCCCAAAGATCTCTATGCCTTTCTCAAAAAGGCTCTTTTCAATAGTTTTCCATGATTTATAACCAGCCAAATCTTGTTTGCAAATGCTCTCACCTACATGCTCCTCCTTTAATATGTCATTAGCTGTAGAAACAGGCACATCATTGATCATCTCGTTAGGTGGGACACAAGAAACTTCAGCAGGCACCAACACCTTTCCGTTCTGATTTGCAATTCCCATGTTCATGTGCCTTCCAACTGTTGAAGATTTGGCTCTCTTCTGGGAAGAACTGGAATCTCCATTTTCCATGCCTGAATCAGACTTCAATTTCCCATCCCCAGGGTCAATACCATTACTAGCATTGCAATCACAGTCAAATGTTGCAATTTTCTTCTGCCTTTTCAACATGTGTGCAAGGATACGCTCAGCAACTCTTTTACTGTTCCTTTTTGGTACCACATTTTTCCCGATAATCTTAGTTTTTAGTGATGATGAAGATTGATGGATGGAAATGGAGTCCTCCCTAGGTCTAATTTCCATGTCATTGCTTTCAGATATGTTCCTTGCATTTGACGATGTACTTTCGCTATGAGATGACATTGACCTGCTCCAAACAGAGAGGCGAGCGGAGTTTTTCTTAGATGATATTTGCACCCCTGCACCATCAGATGAAGAGGCAGGAGAGCACACGGGAACAATATGTTCTGACTTCAGGGCCTGCCAAATGTTGATACAAAAATTGTTGATTTCAAAGAAAAAATTGCACCACAGAAACCAGACTGCATTCTACATAACATGCCTGTCTATAACAGCGTGGACCACAGGCAGTTTCCACTTCTGCATTGTTCCACTGAGGCTGTTTCTCAACCTGGAAATATTTACAACAATAATTAAGCGACACCGAAGCTTCAGATATTATATATCTGACCATAAGGAACTTACAGGAAAGACAAGATCCTGTGAACATCCATGTAATTTACAATCAAAGACCTGAAAGACAAAGATGGTAAGAGAATCAGATCGATAACAAAGAACAAGCGGACTAAAAATGATGCTTACCAGGCATCGCCGACAAAACAAATTGTCAAAAGAATCCAAGGCTGCGTCAACATCTTTATCCAGAAAGGAATTCACAGAATGTGGCACATCTTCAACTCCCCTCTCTCCCTTTGTAAGGATTTCAAATCTTGCCTGTATAAGATGTTTGATGGTGTTTCATATCTCTGTACACGAAAGCAAAAAAAACAAATTGGAAAAGCTGACCAGAGTTTACACCATGACCAGTTTTCAATAAATAACAAACCAAAATAACAGGGAAGAAAAAATAGAGCGATTAGTATGACTTCAACTCATATCCATATGACGCACACATGGATACGAACTGGTTTGAACTGACTCTTTAATTTTTTAATATATATCTCAAATTTATTGCATATTTATTACTTTAACATACTTTTATTATATATTTATTACTTTGAAATTCATAATAGTTTTTCAAAAAAAACAGTGACTGCCGTTGAGCACAAGATCAAGCTTGAAATCAAGTTTGAATTTGAGCATGAGCTTAATCAAGCAAGCTCGAGTAACTCAGTTCCAATTTTAAGCCGAGGTTGACATAGAGCTCAAAGAGATTGGACCGGGTATTTAGCATTGATTCTCTGAGTCAAGCTTAACCTGAACTAAATCACTTAATCAGCTCAGCTCAGACCAATTATACATTTAATTTGAACTTTAAAAAAAAGACAAATATCTAGACTATATGAATCATACCTTGACGTCACATGCTTTTCGAGCAAAACACTCGGCTAATAACTCCATGACCACGTCAGAGAGACCTAATTCTTTAATAGTAATTCTAGCAAAACACATAGTAAATGTAAGAACATGTTGCCATTACCACAAATCATAAGAAAATCAAACACTGATATAATACAATATCACTTTTACCACCAGCATGTTGTCGAAATTTTGAAATAGATTGAACATTAAAACAATAGTTTTTAACAGGATTTCGATACAGATAATTGAAAAGGCAGCAGAAGATATCTGAATGATTTCAAATCAATATGAGTCCAGCGCACATATTTAAAAAGCTGTGCAAAGGTGACATGGAAAAGGCAAAATATAGGTCCAAAAACCTAGAAACTGGTCCAATTCAACACGTTTTCTGAATAAGCATATATCCAATAAACCTCATTGAAGAAGGCTTCTGTTGCTCCTTTTTCTTGAAAAAAAAAAGAATACAGCAAGGGAAAATAAACATCAGCTAGCTTCACAAACACTGTTGAACCCACAAACCAACAGCTTGGACAAGTAACACACAAATGGTTGAATTATGGTTAATAGCCTGGATTCCGGTTGTGTCTTGAGTCTGTTCCCCATCACACTTTTATCCGCTAAACTTTTTTAAGACAAGAATACCCCACATTCACGCCATTTTTAATCAAAGCTACCTAATAAATTTTCAATAATGTTTTACAATGCATGTGCCAGCAGTCCCTCTTCTAAACCATGCAAATGATACCGTAGTTAAAATAGGTGGATTGCAAGAGGGATAAAAAATATCTATATATGAATTTCATTTATTATTTGGGGAGAAAGAAAGAAATCAACTCTAACATTGAGGGCCACGGGATGATTGCAAGAAAATAATGACATTCTTGGAGACATTGTAAGAAATATTCATACACAAATTTCTTTAACAGTCTGAGGAAGGAAGCCTACAGAGGCCAAAGGATGATCGCAGAAGCATACTCCCAGCAAGTATACATTCAAAATTCTAAAAATAATAACATTCTTGCAGACATCAAGTCCCGACCCCAAAAAACATCTCGTACGAATCCAAGGTGCACTTCCAGCAGCCAGGGATTGGGTGCAAATACCTAATCAATTAACGCAACAAGAAGCAACACCAGGCACTCTGCATTTCAAAATCTTGCTCTGGCTTCCAGAAGGAAGACTACTTAGAATTACTGCAGAATTTGTAGACTTTTGGCATGCAGGAACTGATACAATTCGCATGTAAAATGGAAATAAACACATCCACAAATATCAGGACCTTCAAAAATAGTGGGACAAATCTTTCTTCAAAGAACATTTTCAAGAATCTCAATGAGCTTTACCCAATCAACACCAAAACATTAAATTATAAATTTGTTTAATTAATTTAATGATTCCAACCGAAGAATATAATCTTCAGACTCTGCAAACTCTTTCTTATCTTCTTCGTCCTCAATAACTTCCTCTTCACTGTCACTGCAAATCAGAGCTTCACCGCCATTTTGGTCATAATAAATTCGTCTTCGACCAACTACGGACTGGTCCTCTGTCATTCTTTGGTTTCTGTTCAATTTTTATCAAAAAAAAAAACCTGTTAATACAATACATCAATACAGTGCAAACTAAAAATTAATTGAAAACATCTTGTTTTTGTAAGGACCCAGAATTTTATCAATGGAATTTCACTTCTGAATGTATAATTGTGTCATGTTTAGTAATATAAAATTATATAATACACAATCACCACATGATAAACCAACAACATTTTATATTAATTTGAACATTACATTTAGAGGATCATAAGAATTGAAAATATTACAATTGGTTGGAAAATAGAAAATAAGACAATAATAATAGGAAAATTTGGATCGGCTCGATCCCCCAAAATAATCGCACTCACGAACAACACTGTAAAAAAGAGCCAAAATGTCAGTAATGCAATATGCATCTTGAAAATTAAAATATATACAACCTTGAGAGAAAATAAAAGTGAATGAAGAATGAATGAAATATGAGGAATTTATAGAAAGTGGAGAACCCATATGGCCGTTACAAATCTGACCGTTGGAATAGTAACATGACCGTTGAAATAGTAATCTGACTAATAGAAATATTAATCTGACCATTAGAATAGTATATTCACCTATAGAAGTGTAAAATAATACTCACATCTTATAAAACGAATATATGACATATTTATATCATTATACAAGTAAATAAATGTTTCAAAAATGATAAAATAAGTGTTTGTATTTATTGTATTTTTATAACAAATACAAAGATTAAAAATAAAGTTTATTTTCATAAAATGAGTTTATAAATTAATATTACGTTATATTATAATGATAAGATAATTTTATGAGACCATAAATAATTTTTCAAAGGGTCGGAAAAATGATCATAATATTAAAATTAATATTTTTCAAATAAGTGAGGATTTTATTTAAAAATTAAACTTCTCATTTTTAGAAAATTATTTTCATAAATGCATTTCATTTTTGAATCAACATGTCGAAAAATGTTTCAAGTGATCTTTTGGATTTTTGTAAAATAGTTGAATTTTTTGTAAATAGTGAAATACGGTATTTAACATTATAAGCTAAATACATGAATTTTTAAGTCATGTCTGATGTAAGCGCCCATTAGTTCAAACTCGCATGCATCATTTACTACATATAGTCACAAAAATCAATATTATTGATAGTCTTGAACCAAAATAATAAACTAATAATTATAATATTCAAAAATACTATCCCCTCCCCTTCTAAATATCACTAATCACCACCTCTTCTTCTCACACTTTCTAAGTCTTGGTTTAAATCGTGGCTGATGTAAACGCTCATTAGTTCGAACCCACATGCACCATTTACTGTATAGTCACAAAAATCAATATTATTGATAATCTTAAGAAAAAATAATAAACTAATGATTATAATATTCAAAAACACTCATCCCCTCCCCTTCTAAATATCACCAATCAATACATCTTCTCCTCACACCTTCTAAGCCTTGGAGTTTGCCAAATTTCTGCCCAAATCTATTCTCAATCCTCTCCTCTGCGTCCATGTGTTGTTGGTCTCATCTAAAGACCAATCGTCTCATCAACCGATTTTTTTAATTTTTCTTCCTCGTCCTCCAAAACAAATCCAATCCAACATGGCATAATAATTTCAGTATTATATTTTCTTTTCCATTTACTCTAAAAATGAAACTGTTGTTCATACTATGTCAGTTCACCACCTCCATGGACGATGAGTTTTCTTTTTCCATTATCATCTTTAAGGTTGGTCATAAAAATATTATTATGATTATATAAGATTATAATAAGCATATTATAACTTATTTCATGTTATGAAATGACTATATAGATATAATATTAAATAAAACGAAACTAGTTCGTGATGGTAAAAACCGCCTAAATAAACTAACCATATAACGTTAATTTTTTTTACTAAAAGAATCACCCCTACGTCGGAACACAAAAAGATATTTGGGACCATTTCAAATTTTGGAAGGACATGAATATCATTTCATTTCACTTCTAGACTTGTAGTCTCATTTGACAAGAGCGTCAAAAATTATTCACAGGTGATCCGACCTTGGAACCACGAAACGAACGCTCTCGGAACAACAAAAATAAATTTTATAACTCAATGAAATTGTTATAAATGAACATAATAAAATTATATTAAATCAAATATATATGAAAAAGGTTCTGAATTAAGTAATTAATGAATCTTAATTTGATTATTCAGGACATTAAGTACAAGTGCAGAACGGATCCAGACATAAGGTAAGAGATCTCTCCAAATCACCCCTTTTCATTGGGTTTGTGACCTTTCTCTCTCTCTCACTTGCTCACTCTCTTTAATGTTATGGAATACTTCACAGGTGATCCGACCTTGGAACCACGAAACGAACGCTCTCGGAACAACAAAAATAAATTTTATAACTCAATGAAATTGTTATAAATGAACATAATAAAATTATATTAAATCAAATATATATGAAAAAGGTTCTGAATTAAGTAATTAATGAATCTTAATTTGATTATTCAGGACATTAAGTACAAGTGCAGAACGGATCCAGACATAAGGTAAGGGATCTCTCCAAATCACCCCTTTTCATTGGGTTTGTGACCTTTCTCTCTCTCTCACTTGCTCACTCTCTTTAATGTTATGGAATACTTCTAAATACTGTGTAGATGTTTCTTACATATATACCTTGTTTATTCTCTCTTCCTTTGACGGGGTAATACATGTCTTAACTTCATTTCTCAAATGCCTTTTTTAAAAATCAAACTTGATTTAAGGAGAACTTTTCTATCCCTTAATCATTTTATGTAACACTCTTTTAAAGTCTTTATTCCCAAATGAGCACCATATTTTGAGACTTATGCTTATGTGCTCAGATATTGATGTCCATAATATTTAATTTCTTATTCTCTTTGAAATCTCTATGAAATTTCCTTTGATTATTATAACGCTTCAATGCATTGAGTAATATTTTTGTCTCATGAAACATTATGGAATTAGAGAGTAAACCTAATCCACGATGGGGCTATGTATTAGCAGTTAGCTTTGACTTGTGGTTATGTCGTGTTTTATGTTGTTGTCACTTCCCTATGGTGTCATGATCTTATGATTCCATGTTCTTTATGTTATGTTTCCATATAATTATTCATGAGTCTTGTCTTTTATAATATCATGTTATACCTTCTGAATCACATGCAATGATTCGTTATCATGTTTATTCTCTTACTAGGCTTTTTAGCTCACCCATTTTGTCTATGTATTTCTCAGGTTATCCTATGCAGTTTTAGGAGCTCGTTATGAAGGTTAAAATAAAAACATTTTATTTTAGATTCATGTTGATGTTTTATGTACCTAATCTTCCAAAGACACTAGGTTTTTCGATCCTCGGTTTGTATCTATTGGATATTTATGTTAAAAATCATGTAATAATGTGTAAAAGGTTTGGGTCGCTATAGTTCTCCTAACAATACATATCATAAAATTCTGAATTATTAAGTTTTATATCAAAATCATAAAACAGCGAAATCCGGGAATGCAGGATCAACTATTCATATGAGTCGACTACCAATCAGCATAATTGAAAATGGTCATTGAAAAATGCATCTCTAATTTTATGGAAAAATTGGAGTCAACTAGCAAACAAGATCTGCTATTCCAGTATTCAGTTGGCAGCAGTGTTTTGTGTATGCCGCCTCATCTAATCCAGCAAAGTGCAAGGCAGCCCATGACTGCAATTCCGCTCTGAGTTCTGCAGGCAAGGCTGCCCAGAATCAATCTGCCCCAGCAATACCCAATCTGCCAGTTGGGTATGGTATAAAATGACAACATTTTAAAAAACAATTGAGATTTTGCTTTCCAGTTGATGTTTTGAGCTCAATCAAAACCCTCAAGTGTACCAATTGCTTTCTAATTATCATTTCGATTGATCCCCTTGTGATCAAAATCAGTGATGGCTCATAAATGGTAATTTGTGAGCTTGTCACCCATGTTTTTTATGAAGTTGACACCATGAAGAGAAATGATACTCGGGAGCTCACTGATCTTCCTAAAGGGCACAAAACAATTGGTTGAAAGCGGATCACCGAAACAAAACTCAAAAAAAATGGTGAAGTTGATAAGTATAAGGGTCATTTGGTGGCTAAAGGTTACAATCAGAAATACATGTGTTGATGGTGAATTCCCCTTACCTCAATGTGAGGCGGAGATATTCTTTTATAGATGAGTAAAAATAATTACAAGGCTGGATATTCCGATGTGGGACTCAGAAATACCCATTATACTAAAATGGGGTCCAACACTCCCCCTCAAGCTGGACATGCCCAGCTTGGACTGAGAGTTCCACAAAGAAAAAAGACGACATTGAACAAGGTCATCCATACTCCCCCCTCAAGCTGGGCCGTGGAGGCGGTGAATTCCCAACTTGGTAGTGAGAGAGTCAAGGCGAGCTCCTGGGAGGCCTTCGGTGAAGATATCGGCAAACTGATCCGCCGTCGGAATATGGCTAAAACTGATATGATTCTGCTCCAGATGGTGGCGAAGAAAGTGGCAGTCCGCCTCGATATGTTTCGCCCGTTCATGGAAGACGGGATTCGATGCAATCTTCGTGGCTGCCTGATTGTCACACCAAATATGAGCATATGTTTGCGCTGGGAAACCAAGCTCATGGAGGAGATGACGAAGCCAGAGGATCTCAATGGTGACTGTGGTCATGGCGCGGTATTCTGCCTCTGCACTAGATCTGGAGACAACAATCTGCTTCTTGTTGCGCCCTGACATGAGGTTACCGGCCAAAAACACGGCAAATCCAGAAGTAGACTTGTGGGTAGCAAGGCAACCTGCATAGTCCGCATCACAGAAGGCCTCAACATCCAAATGAGCATGATGGGAGTACCGAAGGACACGTGTAGGGTCTTTCTTTATGTATTTGGCAATGCAGAGGACAGCATCCCACTGAGATCTGGTTGGATGCTCCATGAACTGACTCACTTTGCTAACCGCGCAGGCAATGTCTGGTCGTGTCATGGTGAGGTAGTTGAGTTTGCCCACTAGACAACAATAGCTCTCTGGGTGAGGAAAAGGTGTTGAGTCGGTATAGAGAGAGCGTTCCCTAGGCTCAAGAGGAGTGTCCACGGCAGTCGCCTGGCACAACCCTGCATCCTGTATGATATCAAGGGCATATTTGCGTTGGCAGAGAGAGTGTCCTCAGAACGGGAGACCTCGATGCCAAAAAAATAGGTGAGAGGACCAAGATCTTTGGTGTGGAAGTGGTGGTGAAGGTGCGCCTTGAGTTGGGCAATGCCAGTGGAGTCGCTCCCTGTGATGATGATATCATCAACATATACCACCAGCAAAATACAACCACTTGACGTCGTACAGAAAAAGACAGTGTGATCCTTCATACTACGAGAGAGGCCAAAGGCTGTGACGGCAGTGCTGAAGCAGCCAAACCAAGCACGAGGAGATTGCTTGGAGCCATAGAGGGATCAACGAAGGCGACAGACATGGGAGCCGGCTCCAGAGGCACGAAAACCAGGGAGCTGCTGCAGGTAGACTTCTTCGTCAAGAAAACCATGGAGAAAGGCATTCTTGACATCTAGCTGATGAAGCGGTCAGTGATGACGAGCGGTCAGAGATATGGATAGACGGACAGAAGTCATCTTAGCAACCGGAGAGGTCTCAAAGTAGTCGATGTCGTATGTTTGAGCAAATCCCTTCGCCACAAGACAAGCTTTGAGGCAATGAAGAGTGTCGTCGGCATTGAAACGGATCGTATAGATCCATTTGCAGCCGACTACCTGTTTGCCTGCAGGGAGGGGGACCAGATCTCATGTATGGCTGTCATTTAGAGCTTGCAGTTCATCCCGCATAGCCTGTAGCCACCCCGGGTGTGATTTGGCATCGTCAACCGTGCAGGGGATAGATATCATCGTCTCCAGTGCTGACAAACCGCTGTATGAAGATGTAAAAAGAGGAGTAGTCTGACAAGAGCGGGCATCTTTCCGGAGTGCAATAGGCAAGTCATCTGGTGTTATGACAGGAGCATCGGACGAGGTGGGAACGATGTTGTTCTCGGCCTGGACGAGGAGTACAGTCGATGGGCGACGAGAGTAGACCGTCCCAAAGCGATGACCAGTAAGGGAAGACACCAGAGGAGGGTGAATGATGAGAGGAAGGCACTCATCGATGGTAGTGCCTGGATGAGAAGAGGGTGGAGTGAAAGGAGAGCTCTCAACAAACAATACGTCGGCAGAGATGATATGGCGTCGTAAGTCTGGAGAAAAACACCGGTATTCACGCTAAGTGCGGGAATATCCGAGAAAAATACACCGGAAGGATCTGGGAGAAAGTTTAGAGAGGTTGGGACGAATGTCCCGAACATAGCAGAGACATCCGAAGACTCGGAGTGGAAGTGAGTGAGGAGGGAGGGAGGGGAACAAAGTATGAAAAGAAGTCTCCCCCTTAGGGATGGAAGAAGGCGATTGAGGTAAGTAGCAGTGATAATGGCATCCCCCAGAAGAGAAGAGGCACCTTGCAGTGGAAGAGGAGGGCACGAACAGTCTCCGGAATATGCCGATGTTTTCGCTCGGTCACTCCATTCTGCTGAGGGGTATCAGGATAGGAGGTCTGATGGATGATACCGAGTGCCTGAAGAAACTGCTAAAAGGGACTGGACAAGTACTTTCGCCCATTGTCGGAGCGTAGACATTTTACAAAGATGGAAAACTATGTCTGGATCTCATGGTAAAATGTCTGAAAGGTGGAAAATACTTCTGTCCAATCACAAATAAGGTACAGCCACGTCATGCGGGAAAAATCATCAATGAAAGAGAGTATTTATACCCTAATTGACTCGAGGTGGCACAGGGACCCCATACATCAAAATGAACCAAATCAAAGGGTTTGGCAGCCCGTGCGTCTACTCGAGGAATATATGAAGTGCGACGGTGTTTCGCAAAGGTACAAGACTCACAATGAAAAGATAAATGTTGATTAATATATGGATAGAGCTAATGAAGGGCGGAGGCGGAGGGGTGGCCCAACCGAGAATAGAGGTTCAAGGCACGAGCGAAGAAAGACGTGCAGGCGACGAAAGTCGGGCCATCGAACATGTACAACCCCATCTCGAAGTCGGCCTCTACCGAGTTCTCGGTTCGTCGTCCGCTCCTGAAACATAACAGTAGACGATGTAAAGATAGCATTACAATTGAAATCATTGGTCAGCTTACTAATGGAGAGAAGGTTAAAAGGACTGCGTGATACATGGGTCACCGATGATAGGTGAAGAGATGAGGTCAGGGAGCACGCACCAAAGCCGGCAATGGGGATAGTGGAACCATCAGCGACAGTGATGGCTGAGGAACCAGTATAGGGACTGTAGTTGGAGAGCATACCTGCATCACCGGTAAGATGGTCGGACGCATCTGGGTCAAGCATCCAGGCAGGGGAGCGATGACTGACAAATGTAGTGGAACCACCCGAGTGGGCAAGAGATGCTGATGGAGAGCATACCTGCATCACCGGTAAGATGGTCGGACGCATCTGGGTCAAGCATCCAGGCAGGGGAGCGATGACTGACAAATGTAGTGGAACCACCCGAGTGGGCAAGAGATGCTGATGAAGAAACTGATAGGGAGGTGGTCCTATGATCGTGAATCATCTGGATCTCAGCCATGGAGAGATCCAGAGATGAAGGAAGAGCGGCAGCAGGCGGGGATGCATACTGGACCGCAGTCTGGCCCTGTCGTGGGTGCTGAGCGGGACGGCCATGAAGGACCCAGCAACGGTCAATCAGGTGGCTGAGCTTGCCACAGTGCTGACAGAGTGGACGAGGTCGGCTTTCTCCACGTCCGCGTCCAGGAGGTCTGGTAGGGCGCCTACAGCCACGACCCAAGAGAGCAGTGTGATCAAGGCTATGGATGGGTGGGGCAAGGGCTCGATGAGCCTTCCCAAGATAGCAGTGTTGTGTATAGATGATTATACAGAGATGGTGAATAGAGCCTCAGTGGCTGAAAGGGATCTCTTGGGGGCTGCGAGCGGAGGAAGTGTATTAGTACCCATGGAGAATAGAGGGAACTCAAACGCTGGGTTCAAGCGGAAGAGGGACACTTATTTCCAAGGTGGGAGTATAACTTAGAATCCAACTACAGGATCGATGAATCTTCCTCCGAAGCCTCAGAGTAAGTCAGGATGTTTTCAGTGTGATTCTACGAGCCACATCAAGCGGGATTGTACGGCACAACCTCGAGCATGTCAATGTCATAATTGTAAGCAGATGGGGCATCTGCAGCGTTATTGTCGGAATGCTCCGAGGTTGGGTGTCCGTGACACTCCTCAGAGGGGGGGGCATTCTGTTGTCCGTCTGTATGTGGATGACTACCTATATTTACTGGGAATTGTGATGCCATGTTTCAAGAATCTAAAGATGGCTATGATAAATGAGTTTGAAATGTCAAATCTTGATACGATGCATTACTCACTTGGAATAGAAGTGTGAATGCAGATGATGGGATTTTTATTTCACAAAAGAAATGTATTGAAAAAAACTTGAACAGGTTCAGATAAAGGATTGTGATCCAGCAAGCACAACAGCTAGGCTGGTTTGAAGCTTGTTGGACCCCATTTAAGGTTAAAGGGGTATTTCTGTTCTGAGTCCCACATTGGACTTAACACCATGTAATTAGTTTTTACTTCTCTATAAAAGAGGATCCCCACCTCACATTGAGGAGAGGGGAATTCACCCACTACATGGTATCAGAGGGATTTTTATCCCGAACCCTCCCTCCCTTGCGGATTCCCGGCGTTCTCCCGGCCCCGCCTCTCTCCCTCCTGCCCTAGCCTTTCCCGGCAGGCCCTCCCTCCCGGCGCACCTCTCCTCCCGGCGCACCTCCCTCCCGGCGCACCGCCCTCCATCCTCCCGGCTGCCCTGAGCGGCTTCCCGGCGCCTCTCTGGCCCCCGCCCGACGACCTTCCTCCCCGACGGCGCTCCCTCCCCGCGGCTCCCCGCGGCTCCCGACGCCATCACCCGCGCGCCCCGCCGGCGGCCTCCCGCTGCTCCCGGCTGCTCCCGACGGCCTCCCGCTGCTCCCGGCGGCCTCCCGCTGCTCCCGACGCCATCACCCGCTTGCCCCATTGGAACGCCCTCGGCCGCTCTGCCCTGCGCGGCTTCCCGGCGCCTCCCGTTGCTCCCGGCGCCTCCCGCTGCTCCCCGCGCCTCCCGCGCCTCCCTCTTCTCCCGCGGCCTCTCGCGGCTCCCGGCTCCCGGCGGCTTCTCCCGGCTCCCGGCTCGCCCCGCCGTCCCGGCGCACCTCCTCCCAACGTCGCGCCCTTGCGCCCTGCCCTCTGCGATTCGCCCCGGCGCTCCGCCCTCAACGCCTCGCCCCGGCGTCGCGCCCTCGCGCCAAGCCCGCAGCGCCCCGCCCAGGCGTCTCGCCCTCGGCCTCGCCCCGGCGTCGCGCCCTCGCCCCCCCAGCGGCTCCCTTCCCGCTGCCCTCTCCCGGCGTTGCTCCCGATTCGGACTTCCGGCACCCAACGCGCCCAGGTCCAGCCCTGCTCTCGACCCTGCGGCGCTCCTGCCCCGAACCCGCGCCCCAGCACCCGCGCCGCCCCTGCCCGGCCGCACCATCTTGAGCGCGACCCCCTGTCGCTGCTCCCTCCGGCCGCATCTCCGGGCCGCTTCCCTTCCACCGCCCGACTCCCAGCGAACGGGTCCAGCGCCCGCCCTCCATGGACGCGTCCTCCGTTCTTCCGTCCCTCATCACGGCCTCCTCCCGGCTTGTCGATGACCGGCTGGATGCCACTAATTTTTCCGTCTGGCGGAAGACGGTCTTGATGTCCCTCTGCGGCATGGGGCTTCATTCTCATCTTGAGAAACCCCCACCTGAACTCACTGACCCTAAGTTCGACTCTTGGCAGCTGGCGGACAGCAAAATCTTCGCCCTACTGGTCAACTCCATGGACCGCTCCGTGAAAGATGTCACCCGGACTGCCAACACCGTCAAAGAGCTCTGGGATTCCTTGATTGTCATGTTCTCCGAGACCAATAACTTGGTCCGGGTCTCTGACGTTCTACAACGTCTCTCCCATATCCGCCAGCAGGATCGGACCTTCCCCACCTACTTCATGGAATGGAAGGGTCTCCGCGATGAACTACAGGAACTCTGGCCGATTCCTCAAACTCCGGCCGAAGCGCAGACTCAGCGGGACCAGCTCTGCCTATTCAATCTCCTGAATGGCCTCGCACCGGACTATGCCACGACGGCCACCGAGATGCTTGCCAGCCCGTCTACACTGGATATCCCGCAGGTCTATCATCGCCTGCAGAAGGCACATCGGGCCCTTGCACCACCCGTCCCCCTTCCTGATCACACTGCGCTCCTCGGACGTGGCGGTAGTCGTCCTACCGGCCCTCGTGGGCGCGGCCGTGGGGACGGCCGACCTCGCCCCCTCTGCCAGCATTACGGCAAGCTCGGCCATCTGGTAGACCGTTGCTGGGTCCTACATGGTCGTCCCGAGTCGCACACCCGCCGGGGCCAGACTGCGCTCCGTGATGCGCCCTCACCTGCTGCTACTCTTCCCTCGTCGTTGGATCTCTCCCTGGCTGAGCTCCAGCTGATTCACGATTACCGGTCCACCTCCATCGCGGGCTCTTCGTCAGCTTCTCTTGCCCATTCCGGTGGTCACACTGCCCTTGTCAGTCATCGTTCTCCGGCATGGATGCTTGACTCTGGTGCGTCCGACCACCTCACCGGGGATGCAGGTATGCTCTCCCACTACCGTCCCTATAGTGGATCCTCTGCCATCACTGTTGTTGATGGGTCCACTCTCCCCATAGCCGGCTTTGGCTCATGTTCCCTCACTTCCTCCCTTCACCTCTCCTCGGTGGCTCATGTACCCCGGAGTCCTTTTAACCTGCTTTCCATCAGCAAACTGACCAAGGATCTCAATTGCACTGCTCTCTTTTCCTCGTCTTCTGTTTTGTTTCAGGAGCGGACGACGAACCTGGAACTTGGTAGAGGCCAGCTTCGGGATGGAGTGTACATGTTCGCTGGCCCGCCTTCCATCGCCTGCGCGTCTCTCCCTGCTCATGTCGTTGACCTCCATTCCCGGTTGGGCCACCCTTCCGCCTCTGCACTTCATCGACTCTACCCCGATATTAGTCCCCGTTTTTCCTTTCCTTGTGAGTCGTGTCGTTTTGCAAAACATCATCGCACCTCATATCCTCCTCGAGTTGACACACGGGCCGCCAAACCCTTTGATTTGGTTCATTCTGATGTATGGGGTCCCTGTGCTACCTCGAGTCAATCTGGGTATAAATATTACATTTCCTTCATTGATGATTATTCCCGGATGACATGGCTTTATCTTCTTCGAGATCGGACAGAGGTTCTCTCCACCTTCCAGACATTCTTTCATGAGATCCAAACACAGTTTTCTATCCCTGTCAAATGTCTTCGATCTGACAATGGGCGGGAATACTTATCCACTCACTTTCAGCAGTTTCTTCGCGCCCACGGCATCATCCACCAGACCTCTTGTCCTGATACCCCTCAGCAGAATGGGGTAGCCGAGCGGAAACACCGGCATATTTTGGAAACCGCTCGTGCCCTCCTCTTCCACCGCCAGGTCCCTCTTCTCTTCTGGGGGGATGTCATTCTCACTGCTACTTACCTTCTGAATCGTCTTCCCTCCTCCATACTTCAGGGGGAGACTCCCTTTCATACCCTGTTCCCCTCTATTCCTCCTCACTCCCTTCCACTCCGCGTCTTCGGATGTCTATGTTATGTCCGAGACACTCGCCCCAATCTCTCCAAACTTTCTCCCAAATCTCTTCGCTGTATTTTTCTTGGATATTCCCGCACTCAGCGCGGGTACCGATGCTTCTCTCCAGACCTCCGCCGGTATCTCACCTCTGCCGACGTATCGTTTGTCGAGACTTCTCCTTTCACTCTCCCCTCTCCTTCTCCTGACACTACCATCGATGACTGCCTTCCGCTCTTCGTTCACCCGCCTCTGATATCTCCCCCTCCCGGTCATCTCTTTGGCCAGACCTACTCCCGTCGTCCATCCGCTGTACCTCCCATCCCGGCCGAGGACCACCTTGTTCCTGCTTCGTCCGATGCTCCTGTCCCCGCTCCCGCGGACGAGCCGATTGCGCTTCGGAAAGGTACTCGCTCCTGTCAGACTACTCCTCTCTTTGTATCTTCCTACAGGGGTCTGTCAGCCTTGGAGACCGTGTCGCTTCCTCGGACAGTCGGTGAAGCAAAATCTCACCCCGGGTGGCTTGCCGCCATGAGGGATGAATTGCGGGCTCTGGATGACAACCATACATGGGATCTTGTTCCACTTCCAGTGGGCAAACAGGCGGTCGGTTGTAAATGGATTTTCACTATCCGTCTCAATCCCGATGGCTCTCTTTGCCGCCTCAAAGCCCGGCTTGTCGCCAAGGGGTTTGCTCAGACGTATGGCATCGACTACTTTGAGACCTTCTCTCCAGTCGCCAAGATGGCCTCGGTCCGCCTTTTCCTTTCGCTGGCTGCTCATCATCACTGGCCGCTTCATCAACTGGATGTTAAAAATGCTTTTCTCCATGGCTTTCTTGATGAAGAAGTCTACTTCCAGCAGCCTCCTGGTTTTTCGGCCTCTGGTGCCGACCGCCATGTCTGCCGTCTCCGTCGCTCCCTCTACGGCCTCAAGCAGTCTCCTCGGGCTTGGTTTGGCCGCTTCAGCACGGTCGTCACAGCCTTTGGCCTCTCTCGCAGTATGAAGGATCACACCGTCTTCTTCCGTACGACGGCGCATGGCTGTATCTTGCTTGTGCTTTATGTGGATGACATCATCATCACAGGGAGCGACTCCAGAGGCATCGCCAGCCTTAAGGCGCATCTTCACCAGCACTTTCACACCAAGGATCTTGGTCCCCTCACTTACTTCCTTGGCATCGAGGTCTCCCGGACTGCGGACACTATTTCTCTCTGACAGCGCAAGTATGCTCTTGATATCTTGCAGGATGCCGGGTTGAGCACCGCCACTGCCGTGGACACTCCCCTTGAGCCTGGGGAACGCTCCCTTCATTCCGACTCGGAACCCTTTCCTCATCCCGAGAGCTATCGCCGCCTGGTCGGTAAACTCAACTACCTCACCATGACGCGTCCTGACATTGCCTGTGTCGTTGGCAAAGTCAGCCAGTTCATGGAACATCCCACCCGCTCTCAGTGGGATGTTGTCCTTCGCATTGCCAAATACATCAAGAAAGACCCTGCCCGTGGCCTTCGGTACTCCCATCATGCTCACATGGATGTTGAGGCCTTCTGTGATGCGGACTATGCCGGATGCCTCGCTACCCGCAGGTCTACTTCGGGTTTCGCCGTGTTCTTTGCCGGCAATCTCATCTCTTGGCGCAGCAAGAAGCAGACTGTCGTCTCCCGGTCGAGTGCCGAGGCCGAGTATCGAGCCATGGCCACCGTCACTACTGAGATCCTCTGGCTTCGTCATCTCCTCCATGAGCTCGGTTTCCCCGCATCGACTCCTGCTCATATCTGGTGTGACAATCAGGCCGCCACGAAAATTGCATCGAATCCCGTCTTCCATGAACGGACGAAGCATATCGAGGTGGACTGTCACTTTCTCCGCCACCATCTGGAGCAGCACCATATCGGCTTCGGCCATATCCCGACGGCCGATCAGTTTGCCGATCTCTTCACCAAAGGTCTTCCAGGAGCTCGCCTTGAGTCTCTCACTACCCGGCTGGGTATTCACAGCCTCCCTGGCCCAGCTTGAGGGGGAGTCTGAGATGGTCCTGTGTCTTTGTTGTCTTTTTCTCTTTGTGGGACTCTATCCAATATGGGCATGTCCAGCTTGAGGGGGAGTGTTGGACCTCATTTAAGGTTAAAGGGGTATTTCTGTTCTGAGTCCCACATTGGACTTAACACCATGTAATTAGTTTTTACTTCTCTATAAAAGAGGAACCCCACCTCACATTGAGGAGAGGGGAATTCACCCACTACAAAGCTAAATCAAGACCTTGGGGAAAATCAGGGGGACACACTCTTTGCAAAAAAAAATGTGGACAGTTTAATGTATCAAACTGCAACAAGAACGGACATAGTGTATTCTGTGAGTTAGATCACTACATATATGGAAAATCCTACAGAAGTGCATTTGTTAGCTGCTAAGGGAATTATCCATTGGTTGCAAGAAACAAAAGGTTTTGGACAATTTTACAGGAGTAGAAAAAAAAAATTCAGCTTGGGTTTATGGTTTGCCAAACTCCCAAGTTCCGAAACACGCCTTCCAGAACCTCACTTGCGGAACAAAGTTCGGACGTTCCGAAACTGGCAGCACCCGATGTCAATGCTCGGACAAAGGACCTACACTCCAATGTCTCGCGCCAAATCGCCTTGACTTCAACAAGCCTTCTAGAAATGCACGCAAGCAGAAGAAACAAAACTCAAGCCAACATGGAACAACAAAGGGATTTACATGGTTCAGATTTAGTCCTGCTCCACGAGAGAAACATTGTTGTTTTTATTAATAACAGAAGAAGAAAATGATTACAGGTCAATTCAACAAGTGACCTCACCCGTCTATATATAGGAAAGTCTAGCCAGTAGAACAGTGCAAGAAAACCATTTAATTCGTATGCAGCCCTCTGAAGACTCTTACGCATCCTTTGAAAAAACACCGAGTTATTCTTATATATCCATCCGATTTACTCCTACGTGAGTCGGTTGCTCCTTCCACGCTTCCATCATCCGGATCTGATCATTTCCTGCCGCTGTCATCTGCCTCCGGTTGAGGACTTCTCTGGTTCTAGTATGGAACTTCTGGAATCACTCCTTCCGAAATTTCCAATAGTTGGCCAGAAAACAGTCCAATCTAACAATCCCCCATTTGAGAATTGTTTTCTAGGCTTCACAAGTCTTTTGGATCACTTAGGCAATTTCAATCCTCTTTCCTCCTGCAGGAACAGTCAGTGAATCTCCCCTTGTTTCTTTCTGGTCACCCAAGTCTCAATGAGACAAAGCTCTACCTCAGACTTTCCCGGACTGCAACATTTATCAGCATATCAAAAAAGTTTTAACCTCCACCTATCTTTCGTAGCGCTCCAACACTCCATCTTCCACAAGCTTCCAAATGAAGTGATATTTCAGCAGTATGTTTTCATCCGTGAGTGAAACACCAAATTTTTTGCAAGATGGATCTCACGCTGACCATCACAGAATAATGTTTTGTTCTCTTACTTCCTTCCGAGTTTCTCCAACAAACTCTTCAGTTATATCATCTTCTTCCCTGCTTTCGTTGCCGCAACATACTTTGCTTCCATTGTAGATAGTGCAACTACCAGTTGTAGTTTTGACATCCAACTTACAGCAGTTTCTCCATAAGTAAACACAAAGCCAATGGTACTTCTTTGTGTGTCTGCATCTCCTCCAAAGCCCGCATCAAAATATCCCTCTAATGAATCATCTATTCCGAAACATGAGGCAAAACCTTCTGAATCTTTGAGATGTCGGAATCGTTTTTCAATGCTCCTTTTCTGGATTTGTCATAAGCTACTAACAACTCTCACTGTCTGACCTTGTACAAATCATGACATACATCAAACTTCTAACCATTGATGCATAAAGAACCTTTTCCATGTACTTGGTCTCATCTTTCCTTTGTGACGCTTTCTGTTTGTATAGACTGATTTAGATCCGGACATTTTGAACGTTTCCACTAACTTTTGGATGTACTCTGACTGTATATCCCTCTAATGAATCTGTTCCGAAACATGAGGCAAAACCTTCTGAATCTTTGAGATGTCGGAATCGTTTTTCAATGCTCCTTTTCTGGATTTGTCATAAGCTACTAACAACTCTCACTGTCTGACCTTGTACAAATCATGACATACATCAAACTTCTAACCATTGATGCATAAAGAACCTTTGCCATGTACTTGGTCTCATCTTTCCTTTGTGACGCTTTCTGTTTGTATAGACTGATTTAGATCCGGACATTTTGAACGTTTCCACTAACTTTTGGATGTACTCTGACTGTATATCCCTCTAATGAATCATCTGTTCCGAAACATGAGGCAAAACCTTCTGAATCTTTGAGATGTCGGAATCGTTTTTCAATGCTCCTTTTCTGGATTTGTCATAAGCTACTAACAACTCTCACTGTCTGACCTTGTACAAATCATGACATACATCAAACTTCTAACCATTGATGCATAAAGAACCTTTGCCATGTACTTGGTCTCATCTTTCCTTTGTGACGCTTTCTGTTTGTATAGACTGATTTAGATCCGGACATTTTGAACGTTTCCACTAACTTTTGGATGTACTCAAACTAACTTTTGGATGTACTCTGACTGGGACAACATCAATGTTTTGCGCTTCCAGCCCCCCCCCCAATCTGTTTATCCCTGAGATCCTTCATCTTGAACCTTGCGGATAACTCAGCCCACAGCCCTTCAATTCATTTCTTGTCCGAACCTGCCAAGAGCATGGCATCCACGTACAAGAGAAGTACAAGAGAAGTATGATGAATTTTGATAGAGCTCTAGTACCAATAATCCACCTAGAGTGGATCCTTTGTATGTAAAGTAGTTGTGCTTATCAGAAATACAGGAGGAAGAGGAAGGAGAAGAATGTAAGAGTGAGAGAAGAAACAATCAAGAGACCCCCAGGTTCGCCCGCCCAAGCTTCAAGGCTGAACTAACTAGAAATATCCCCCCCCCCACCCTCTCCAGCCCTCCCCTTTTAACAGACTTTGGCCTCCCCCTTAATTCACGTTTGGGGACCCCTAACAAACAGCTCCCTAACAAACAATTGTGGACAATTGTGGCTCGCCTGCTTCCCAGGCTGCATCCCCCCGCCCTTCAAGAATCTGTCTTTCAAGCTATGCTGAGGTGTCACAGTCTCTATCACTCGCCCCTCCATGAAAATCAGTCTTATCCCCAAAATTGAGGAAAGGAAATTGATTATTATTGATGAATGGCTCTCCGCATGTAAACACAGCTTGTGCTGCCATGTTGCATGCTAATCGTCATGGTTTCGCATGTTGCCTCCCTTGTCCGAGCAAGCTCATTTTGTAAATCAGAAACGAGCATGTCTTTTTCTTGAGTTAAGCATTTTGATCAGCAACTTCTAGCAGCTCTGACAAACATGATTGAGCTTCATAACTCTGTTGAAGTTCCCCTTCAAGGCTTTCTGCCTTTCCTTTCCATTCAAACCCCTTCAAATAGAATAATCTGGCTGAGCCCCACATCTCGACGCTTGCCAACTTGAACGTATCTATGATGAGTAACATCCCTTGGCATAAAGTTGGGTTGAAACCTGTAAAGGATTTGCAAGAACATGCTAACCATGAGTAACCAATGTCATTTCCTGATCAGACACGAAGGAGATCAAAGGTTTAAGGGTCAAAGGTATAACATTTTCAATAGATGCATGTTTCCGAACTTCAAGTTTTGGATCTCCGGGTGGTTTTATTGAGTAATTTGCCTCTGTTCCTTGGTTTCTCGTAACAAAACCCATATCTGCCTCATGCGGAGATGAAATTTCCTTAGTGTTGGCTCTAGATACAGCAACATCATGCCCGCTCTCACTCTGTGTTGTGGCTTTCCACTTTCCCTGCCACTCAGGAAACTCTGTATCGTGGGCAGTCGAACCACCATATTGCTGGGCAAGGGTATCACACATGCTGTGATACATATTCATTAAAGCAACAGCAACGCTGCTCTCAGGATGCACTTAAGGCATATCATGCAATCCAATCACGTTGGTGGCCTAGAGCTGCTAGACCATAAGCAGTAACTGTATCCAGGATAACACTCCCACTTGCACTAACCCCCAATTTTGTTCTTTGTTCCATAAACACACCATGTTGTGAAACCTCTAACTTTAAATGCTACTGAGCAATAGCAAACAAAATCTTTATTGCATATTCTTCAATGTCAACATAAATGAAATTTAGCAAATATAGCTTGTTTGTGACCAGCCAAATTGCTCTTGAGCGTATTTCATCTTGACAATGGACAGCACACATCAAAGCTGTATTCAAGTAGGTCTGTCTGTAAAGTGGAAGACTCAAAATCATGCTCCAAACAGCCCCAAGGTCGCCTAAGTCACCTGATCAGCATCGCAGATTCCTCCTCCACGATGACCACTAGCCCCAGTGGCCCTCATCTTGAGTAGAGTGTACAGATCCCCAGGCTCTGAAAATTTCCTTGACTTTGAACCGGTTCTGGGAGGAGTCGTTGCAGTGATGGAAAACTCATCACAACTATGTATTGAACACCCATCCTGCAGGTAAAACATCTAGCCTTAGTAACTTGGTTGCATATGTGCCCATACTGTAGCTTTTCTCCTCCTTCAAAGCATCCTCGGGCAATTCATCCCAAAACTGATGTGGCGCAACCGAAAGCATGGATAAAAACCATAGTCGTACGAGTCTTTCAAAGCAGAGTTGGGCGATCAATGCTCGCACAACAGATTTACAAGAGGAATAAGAACCGGGGGTCAAGAAGTTACATGAGAGAACTCCAGCTCTTCCACCCAAGCCCAATTGGCTGAAACTATAACAGAAGAATATACCCTCCGATTTCAGTAAGTACCTTGGAGTTTTCCAACTAACCACTCCGTTACTTGCATCATTTACCCAGGACAAAGCTGACAAACCGGGAACTCAGCCAATGCTTTTGTTCGTTCATATGCTTTAGTAACATTGCTCTGCTCAAGTGTTCCAACTCCTCAGATCCCTTCCATCGAACACAAGTAGCTTAACTCCTTGAGCGCCATGCATCTGATCATACACAACAATGGTCGTGTACTCCATCCTAATCATGCCTCCGTGTTGCTTCGTAGTTTCCTCCATGATCACTGACGGTCGAGATGACTCACCCTGCGCGTTGTTAGACATATTTACCGTCAAAACCACATTCCTTGGTAACTCAGCTGCATGTGTGCCCATACTGTAGCCTTTCTCCACCTTCACAGCACCCCCAGGAATTTCATCCCAAGACTGACGTGGCGAGGCCAAATGCAAAGATATAAACCAATGTCGTACGAGTCTTTCAAAGCAGAATCGAGCGATCAGTACTCGCACAACAGATTTACAAGAGGAAAAATAATCGGGGTCAAGAAATTACATGAGAGAACTCAAGCTCTTCCACCCAAGGTCAATTGGCCGAAGCTATAACAGAAGAATATTCCCTCCTATTTCAGTACGTACCATGGAGTTTGTCGTCTACATGCATCATTTTGCCCCGAACAAGGGTGACATACCGAAAACTCAGCCAACACCTTTGTTCGTTCGTGCTTTCAGAAATACTGTTCCACTCGAGTGTTCTGACTCCTCAGATCTCTCCCGTCGAACACAGGTCGCTCAACTCCTCGAGCGACTTGCATTTGATCGTACGCAACAATGGTCGTGTATTCCATCACGATCACGCCTCTGTATTGCTTCATCTTTTCCTTCATCATCACTGACGGTCGCGCACCATCCTATAGTCAACATCGTGTAGATGACTCAACTTGCTCGTTGTCAGCCATATTTATAGTCAAAACTGCATACCCCCTTGCGCCACTTTCTCACTGATTTCATCTAAGCGCATGCCTGATTCCTCCACAACCAATGATGGTCGTTCGTCTTCTTATTGCAGCCTCTTCTCCAGGCGACGCATCGTACCAACCATGTGTTTCTTGAATTTCACTTGTTCTTGCAGCTCTTCCCACCGTTGCGTGTTGTTTTTCATTGTTAAATCCAGCTTGGATAGTGTCGCCCTCACGAATTCCATATGTTGTTCCACCCATTCAAGACAAGTTGGATGGCTCGTCTCCAACATCATGTAACTCCGGTTGGCAAATAAATCTGACAGATCGGACCAAATGATAGAGCTCTGGTACCAATAATCCACCTAGAGTGGACTCCTATGCATGTAAAGCAGTTGTGCGTATCAGAAATACAGGAGGAAGAGGAAGGAGAAAAAGAATGTAAAGAATGTGAGTGAGAGAAGAAACACTCGAGAGACCCCTTGGTTCTCCCGCCCAAGCCTAAAGACCGAACTAACTAACAATATACCCCCCCCCCCCTAACCCTCCCCCCCCCTTTTAACAACTTCCGCCTCCCCCCTTAATTATCACGTGGGGCTCCCTAACAAACAGTCACGGCCAGTTGTGGCTCGCCTGTTTCCTAGGCTATATCCCCCTTCTAGAATTCGTCTTCCAGACTGTGTTGGTGTCATGGTCATTATCAATCTTCCATCATCAAACACCTTCCAGTCGCAGCAATGATCTACATTGTACCGGATGAACTTTAGTTCTACCATGAAAGCATCAAACTTCCAATTCCATCTGGGTGTTTGCTTCAACCCATATAAACTTCATTTGAGCTTTCACGCCAGATTGCTTCCGGATTCCTTGAATCCTTTCAGTTGCTCCATTTAATTTCCTCCTCCAAACCTCCATGAAGGAAAGGCGTCTTCACATCTAATTGTTCAAGATGTAGACCTTCTGCAGCCATTCCAAGCACCGTCTGGATTGTTGTGTATTTATCAACTAAAGAAAATATTTCCAAAAAATTCACACCCTTTTTAATGAAAGTCTTTCAAAGTTAACATTCTCTTGCACTGCTTCCTACCATCTGCTTCTTCCTTCAACCGGTAAACCCATTTATTCTACAGCGCCTTCTTTCCCAACGGAAGTTCTGAAAGCTCTCATGTTCCGGAAGCATGCAAGGAAATCTCCTCATTTATCGCTAACTCCCGCTATTTTGAGTCACAGAGACTTGTCGCTTCTTCTAGGCTTTCGGGTTCTCCACCATTCGTAAGAAGTAGATAATGTAAGTTGAATCCAAACATCTGCAAACCACCTCAATTTCAAAGGTTGTGCTTCTTCCAAAACTACATCTTCTGAAACTCTTCCCCGAGCTTTCGAAGACTTTGAGCTTTCAGGTACTTCTGGCCTTGGTTGAACCTCCAAAATCTGACATCCATCTAAAACTCCACGTTTTGGACTATCAGGTTCTTCCAAATCTTGAGTGCTTCCTAAACTAAGTAGACTTCCCAAACTTCCGTTCAAATCAAGTTTGGCATGCTCCACTGATTCTTTGCTCTCAATTGCATCCTCCACCAGATTTTGATCCTTCCATAGTCCCTTCATTGAAGTGTACATTTTGGCTTTTGATGAACTTTTGGAGATCATTATCCCATATAACCGAAATTCAAACTCTTCATGTCATAACCCACAAAGAAACATGCCCAAGACTTTGCTTCTAACTTATCCCTTTCCCCAAAAAAAACATGGAAATAGGCAACGCATCCAAAGGTGGGAGACATTTACCTTTCTTCCGACCCAAAGCTCTTCCGGAATTTCTTTCCCAAGTGATGCGGAAGGACTTCTATTCACAAAGTACACTGCACAATTCATTACTTCCAATCAAAACTCCTTGGGAAACCCGGAATGAAATCCTCATGCTTCTTACTCTCTCGCATAACGTCTGATTCATCCACTCTGACACACTTTTTTTCTGGTGTTTCAAGCACCGTCTTCTCAAAAAGTATTTCTTTCTTCCATCAAAACCGTTAAAACTCTTTGCTTCCGTGTTCCCCACCATTATCAGACCTTCAATGCTTAAGCTTTAAATCGGCCTCTCTTTCCACTATGGCTCTCCATCGAACGAAGGTTCCGAAAACTTTGGACTTGTGCTTGAGAAAGAACGCCCACACCTTCCATGTTGCATCGTTGATGAAGGTAACACAATACAATGACCCTCTATGAAAACAAACCGGTGTCGGTCCCCGTACATTTGTATGCATCAGCTCCAACTTCTGGTTCTTTGGTGTTTTACCTTCCGTATTGGACACATTTCGTTGCTTCCCAAGGATACACTCTCTACATGTTCCGTACTCAGCATAATCGAGTTTCAGTAATTCCTTTGATAGCCCTTCTCACCCATGTGATCTAAACAATCATGTCACGGCATAGTGGATCCAAAAGTTTTTGTTCCAGCGAGTGTTGCACACCTTCCGAACTCTCAGTAAGGTACAATATTATGTCTTTCACACCTTTGGCCACCGCCATGGAACCACGTTTTATCTTCCATGCTCCTTCCGCAAAACTTGTACATAAACTCACATCATCCAGTTGACCTAATGAAGTCAAATTCTTCTTTAACCTCGGTATGTGTCGCACCCCTTGCAACTCCAACATAAGTATCTGCTCCTGGTTCGGATGTTCACATCACATTTTCAAACTATCTTAAGAGTTTCATCATCTGCAACATATACAACACCGAATCTTCAAGAAACATAATTCCCCATGCTCCCTCTCTCGAATGTTGAATGAAATAAAGCCCTGAAAGCAATTATCCATGATTCTAACGAACTGGCGACACATAGCAACAATGTGATTTCCTCCTAAATTGCGGTATTTGCAAAAGAATTTCTGAAAGCAAACTTTCTGGAATTTGCACTTTCCCAACAAACTTTCTTCAAATGCACCTTTTTTCCACAATGTCATCAAACGGGTCTAGGCCCTTTGTCGATTTCCCTCAACTTTTCTCCTTCCATTTCCCTTCTTCTGACTTTGATTTTCCCATCAAGCAGAACGACTCATACCTTTCGCACTAAAAGTTGTTCCCTAAGTGCCCAATGGATTGTGTAGGGACACTGAGAGGGGGTGAATGGGGTGAATCAGTGTCTCCAACTTTTACCGAGTTTTTTCTTTCTCCTTAATTATCCCCTCTTTTGTACTTGAATCTTTGTCTCGGTTAAGAGAGATGGATCTAATGATGAAAACTCAACCCCCCACCTTAGTATGCAATGTAGAATGCACAAGAACAACATCACAAAGATTTTAACAAGGTTCGACTCCAATGAGGAAACATACTCATTGTCGTGTTCGACTCTAGTTGATACACGGATTAGCACTGTTATATTGAAATGTTTACAAGTGCTTAATCAAGCAGCGCACAAGGGTTTGGCAGTTATCATCCACACTCCCTAAGGCAGGTATCATCCACTTCATTAGCCTTCACTATATGATGCAAATGCAAGTGAAGGGATCTTTATACTGCATCCCACGGTTGGGCTATCTCCCGAAAAGTTAGTTGGTCGTCTCTTGACGGGGTGGCATTTTTTATACTAGATACACCAGTCTTCGATGGTTCTTACACGAACCACCGAGTAGGACTTCGACTGCTCCTTGATATGGAAGCACGAAGACCTTGCACCTTCTCAAACTGCTCCAACAGTTCTCAATATATCGCCTTCTACGATACAGTTGTATCGCAGGCCTTCTTCTCCTTCTTCCTTGGCGCATAGGAAGCTCCTGGATGTCATTGGGTTGTCCCCCTTTGATACTTGGATGATCTTCTGATCGCAGCAGTATCAAGGACTTCTTCGACTAGATGTGTTTCTTTAGAATAATAGCAATGTCAAAGGTCTCTCAATTCCTTTTTTTCTTATTCTTCTCCTGCGATATTTATAATCACAGGATAGCTCATGAATATTATGTTTCCATATTGAATTTTTATGGACTCCTCAATCTTCGGCCGACAGGCGATCTCTTTTATTCAAACTGGTAGATATTTCCAGTTTAAATTCTTCCTTAAAATCTTCTCAAAATCCTGGTTCAAAATCTTTTAATTCACAAGTATCTCAGGATTTTTCTTTCTTTAAATCTCCACAAAATTCGCGCTTTGAATTCCTTTGAAATCTCCATCCACGTATGCATGGCCCCATACATTGCGAAGTGCCATTGTGGTTGTGGCGTGGAACTGTCTTATCCTCTAGCTTCTTCCTTGGCTGGTTCTTCTTCAATCTTAGCTAGAATCACAATTCTCTTTTATGAGCAACTGTGAGGTTTATTCCCAGGAAACTTGTATCATAGCATCGTCGGAATTAATCTCCAAATTCTTCAAAATATATAATTCTGGAAACTCAGTATTTTCAAGTCTCAAATATTCGTCAAGTGTGCGAACTCGATCATCCTTTAAGTCCTAGAATTCATCCTTGCAAAGTTGTTGATCCTTACGAACTCATAGAACGGTCCTTACAAAGCCAAGGATCATCCTTACGAAATCCCTAATCATCCTTACGCGGCTTGGAAATCATCCCTACATTGCACAGAGAACATCCTTACAGAGTATCTAATTCATCCTTACGATCCTCAGGGAAGTTCTCTGCCTTTACCAAAAACTCCAAACAGCTTCTACTTCATATGGATAAATGATCCTTAAGAAGTGCTTTGATGAGCCTTACTGAGTTACCATGACATTGCAAATTTTCATTCTGAGTCACAGAATGACTCTTACGAAGTGCACTGTGTTGATCCTTACGAAGTTGTATGATTTAGGACTTTGTCAATTTTAACTTCAACGCTGCAATTATAAACTTGATACACCTCAACTCAAATCATCTCAGGGACTTCTCCCGCACCTCTAATCATCATCCAGAAGGTCTTTCTCACCTCTTTCTCACCTGTTCACAGCAGATTTGGTTTCCAACATCTTTTGGATAGTTTCTTCACATCATCAGCTAGTTTTCTTCTTTCATATCAAATCTTCAATTTTCTCACTAGCTGACCTCCTCCAAACTGTTGTAGACAGTGTCCCTTCATCCACTGACACTGTCTTTGGTTTCTATAAAGATCAACTTTACAATCATCACATTTTAAAGGGTTGCTACATTGAATCTGTTTATCCAAAGATTCCAGGTAGAATATGCCTTATTCAAGCAACAGCATCAACCTTCATCTTCCTTTGCCACTAAGTAATAATGGCAGCAGCTTCATCTCAGCTCACTTTACTCCTCTGCGCATTCATGTATGAGCAGCAACTCTTTCAAACACATATTGACAAATTTATCACAATGACGATATTCCTTATTGACAACAAATACAATCCATACTTGGGTTCTACAGTCTCCCCCTTTGTCTATTGTCAATACCTTCAAATCTTTATGTCAATATAAGTGTCTTTTTCTTCTCCCACTTGTTCTGAACTGAATCACAGCCTACTTTAATATTTTGAGAGAAGGATAACATCACACATGTCTTAGCAATGAGTCATCATCCATTCAACTATAAGTCTACTTGGACTAACCCGGTGTAAAGTGAATAAACCTAGACATCAAGGTAGTCCATAAAATCTGATCAACATGTGATATCACTTCAACTTCCCCATTTCAGGGGTTGTAAGGTTGGATTTATCAAGAACCGTTATCTTGCACTCATCTTCAACAAATACATTAGAACCGTTCAAGTGCAAGACAATAATCTATCCCCCTACTTTCTTATCAACCATCACTCCCCTTAATAATCACTTTTATATGAACAACATCATGGGCAAAAAGTGTAGCATACCTCAACTTCCAATAATAAGGGGTTGCCCAGAAATTCCAGATTCATTACATAATGATGTTTTGACGGCTCCTCTTCATCTTTGCTCCCCCTCAAGGGATGCACTTCTTTCCTCTTCACCATGGCAGTTAGAACACTCCATAATAGGCAGCTTCTTTTGTTGTGCAGTAATTACAACCTCTTCCAACTCTCCTTAAGTATCACCTTCAATTCCCTACAGGAAAACGCATGAAAACAAATTCAAGGGAATAAGGTTGAATCATTTGTTAGTCCTTCAGAGTTTCACACATTGAAACCCTAACTCGAATGAACTAATAAAGAAGACGCCGCATTGTTCCACAATGTCGCAACCACCAAAGTCTACACTGCTACAGTACCGCAGCCACCCAAGTCCAAGCTGCTACAGTGTCGATGGCAAGAAGTTCGTGAAGCTACAGCACCCTTTCGGTGTCGCCTGATCAGCTTTGCTACAGTGTCATGTCGAAGCTCACACTACTACAGTGTCTTGTGGGTGTCGTCAATCAGTCCTGCTACAATGAGTTAGCATTGCTACAAATCCCAAAAATTGGGTGGGGGACCTTCGGTCCCTGGGCCCCCAGAGCAAAGGCACATTGCCCCCTGCAACCCCTAACGACCTCACCACGAAATTGTGGTCTAGCGTGCAGTCTAGACCGCTAACATTCGACTCAACTTCATCCAAACGGATCGGCCTACATCATTTCAACAATAGAGACTTCTTTGAGCTATGACTCTCAATAGAAATTTGTGTGACATTATCTTTATTCTCAATTGTTTAGGAAGTTCCAACTTGTGTTGGTTCCAAATTCCTCAATTTTAACTCAATTTCAAGACAATTAATGTTGAAGAAGTTATTCTCGTCCACAACACATCTCCATCTTTCTTCCGAATCATTTCCCAACTTTTTTATTTGATCTTCATGCGTTTTGCTTGATTCTAGTAAAGTATTATCAAGCTCTTTTATTCTTTTTGCTTTAACCTTTAACTGAGCATCCTTAACATTCATGGAGGTTTTGTATGATCTTGTAAGTGCATGAAATCACTTCTTCAAGAACAATTTTTGGCGCAACTTTCACACAACCAATGCTTTGCAACTTTTCTTCAATTAAGGAGATCTTTTCATTGCAAAGTAATATTGATTGTTCCTTTACTTCCACAGGGTTGGTGAGAGTAATGCACTGTCGGAACTTTTTACTCAATGCATTCTTCATTTTTTCAACTTTTTCTTCTAATTGTGTTTTATCATCAAGAAGTCCCTTGATAAAACCAAGTATGTAATTAGCTAGTGCAATAGGAACTTTCCTTATATACCTTTCAACTTGAGAGTATAAGTCTTCAACTGTTTGGATGGACTCATCCTCTTCATACTCTCCACAACTTGAACTAGTCTCTTCAAAAGGATAACTTTCAACAGATTTGATAGACGAACTCTTACCACTATGATCAGCTTCATGTAGTGGTTGATCCTTCTTATCCTTCGAAATCCTTTTCAACTTCTTTGCCTCTCTTATCCTTTTCAACTTCTTTGCCTCTCTTATCCTTTTCAACTTCTTTGCCTCTCTTATCCTTCTGTTCCTTAGAGTTTAAGATGAAACTTCCATGCCATCATCAACAAAAGGAACTTACTTTTTCTCCATCTGAGCCAGCTCAAAAATTTCCCGAAATTTGCACTTCATATAAACTGTTAAAACAACTAGGGCAACAAAATAGATCCAAACAGAGGCAGACCTAGCTAACTCTGATACCACTTGAAGTGTCCAATAGATCGTGCAAGGACACTAAGAGAAGGGGTGAATCAGTGCACCCAACTTTTACCAAGTTTTATCGTTCTCTTTAATTATCCCCTCTTATACTCGAACTTATGTCCCGGTTTAGAGAGATGGATCTAATGATGCACACTCAACATTCACCTTAGTATGCAATGCAGAATAAACAAGAACCGCAGTAAACAAAGATTTTTACAAGGTTCGACTCCAATGAGGAAACCTAACTCCTTGTATATTCAACTTTCGTCGATACACGGATTATCACTATTATATTATAGTGCAATGATTACAAGTGTCTAGTCAGGCGGCGCACAAGGGTTGGGCAAGTATCATCGACACTCCCTAAGGCAGGTATCATCCACTTCCTTAGTCTTTCACTATATGACGCGAGAGAAAAGATCTTTATACTGCATCCCGCAGTTGAACTATCTCCCAAAAAGCTCGTTACTCATCTCCCGACAGGGTGGTGTTGTTTATACTGGTACCACCCGTCTTCAATGGCACTTCCACGAACCGCCGAGTTGGACTTCGACTGCTCCTTAATATGGATGCACGTCAGCCTTGCTCCTCAAATTGCTCTGGCAGTTCTCAGTTGATCGCCTTCCATGATACAGTTGTATCATAGGCCTACTCCTTCCTTAACGCACAGAAACATCCTGGATGTTGTCGGGTTATCCACCTTTGATACTTGGATGATCTTCTGATCGCGCCAATATTGAGGTCTCCATCTTCTTCGACCGGATGTGTTTCTTCATAATAATAGCACTATCGAAGGTCTCTCAATTCCTTTTTTTTTCTTCGTCTCTTATGATATCTATAATCACAGAATATCTCATGAATATTATGTTTTCATATTGAACTTTTAATAACTCCTCGATCTTCTGCTGACAGGTGATCTCTTTTATTCAAACTAGTAGATATTTCCGGTTTAAATTCTCACTCAATATCTTCTCAAAATCCAGGTTCAAGATCTTTTAATTCACCAAGTATCACAGAATTTTTCTTTCTTTAAATCTCCACAAAATTCTTGTTTAATTCCTTTGAAATCTCCATTTACGTACACACATGGCCCCATGTATTGCGTCGTGGCACTGTGACTTGCATCGTTGAACTCATCTCATCCTCCACCTTCTTCCTTGGATGGTTCTTCAATCTTTGCTAGAATCACAATACTCTTTTATGAGCAACTATGATGTTTACTCCCACGAAGCTCAATTCACTCATCTCATCCTCCACCTTCTTCCTTGGATGGTTCTTCAATCTTTGCTAGAATCACAATACTCTTTTATGAGCAACTATGATGTTTACTCCCACGAAGCTCAGTTCACAGCATCGTCAAAATTAATCTCCAAATTCTTCAGAAAATACAATTCTAGAAACTTGGTATTTTCATGTCTCAACAATCTCAGAAATTCGCTTAGTGTTGATCCGTACAAACTCAAACATCTTTACGAAGACCAAGAATCCATCCATACAAATTGTTGATCCTTGCAAACTCATACAACGATCCTTACAAAGCCAGGGATCATCCATAACAAAGTAAGAACCTCATCCTTATGAAATCCTCAATCATCCTTGCACAGCTTGGAAATCATCCCTGCATTGCACAAAGATTATCCTTACCGGGGGGCATATGATTCATCCTTACGTTCCTTAGTCAAAAACTCGAGACAGCTTCTACTTTGTAAGGATAAATAATCATTATAAAGTACTTTGATGGTCCTTAAGGAGTTACCATGTCTTTGCCAATTTTCATTCTGAGTCGCAGAATGACTCTACGAAGTGCACCGTGCTGGTCCTTACAAAGTCATATGATTAAGGACATTGTCAATTTTAACGTCACTGCTACAATTGCAAACTTGATCCACCTCAACTCAAATCATCTCAGGGACTTCACCACACCTCTAATCAATTCAGAATCATCAACCAAAAGGTCTTTCTCCACTCTTTCTCACTTGTTCACAGAAGTTTTGGTTTCCAATATCTTTTGGATGGTTTCTTCACATCATCATCAAATTTTCTTCATTCATAACAAATCTTCAATTTCCCCACTAGCTAGCCTCCTCTAAACTGTTGTCATATAGTGACCCATTATCCACCAACACTTTGCCTTTGATTTCCTTGAAGATCAGTTTTACAATCATTATATTTTAAAGGGCTACTGCATTGAATCTGTTTGTCCAAAGATTCCATGTAGGATTTGTCTTCTTCAAGCGACAGCGTCAACCATCATCTTCCTTTGCTACTAAGTAATAATAGCAGCAGCTTCATCTCACCACACTTTGCTCCTTTGCGCATTTATGTATGAGCAGCAACTCCATCTCTTCCGGACACGTACAAATCTATCACAGTGACAATGTTCCTAATCGACACCAAATACAATCCATACTTGAGCACTTCAATTTCAGTAGCACATTGGACTTCCTTCTTCCAAATCTCCTCATTCGGGACCAAATCACAAATTTTTTTGAACACCAAGCCATTCTTACTGCTGGGATTACTCACAGCAATAACAATCGCATTCCAAGATTTTGAAGGCGATGAAAGAAGTAACAAAGCCCACACTGCTCAATCGAACTTCACTCTCACTGATTCGAGTTGACTCTAAATCATGTTGAAGTCATTGGCATGACCTGCCACCGACTTTCCTTCCAACATTTTCATGTTCAATAGTCACCGCATCAGAAAAACTTTGTTCATTGAGGCAGGCATCTCATATATATTAGTGAGCATATGGTCACTAGTCCTGCAATTGTCTTCACCTCCCGGATGTTGAAGGCCACATTCTAGGCCAACGTCATCTAAAATGCTCAGAGAGCTTCCTGATCGAGTATTTCCCATTCCGCTTTCTCCATCGCTTCCAGTTTAATCCCCTTCAAGGGAAGCTCGTGCTCCTTCTGGTACAAATAATCTTCAATCTATCCTTCAGAATCTGAAGCCTTCTTCCAACGCCATTCCTTCTGAGATAGTGAACTCTCACTAAAACAAAAAGTGTAAAAAAAAAGTACCTCACCGGAAGTTTACTATCAATCTCTGATACCACTTGTTGAGCCGAACTCCCAAGTCCTAAAACACGTCTTCTGGAACCTCACTTGTGGGACAAGGTTCAAGCGTTTCGTAACTGGCATCACCTGATGTCAACGCCCAGGCGAAGGAACTATGCTCCAGCGTCTCGCGCTGAATCGCCTTGACTTCAGCAAACCTTCCAAACACACACAAGCGGAAGCAACAAAACTATGCTCTTGCCTCTGTTCTCTACCTCTGATCCCATACTTCCCTGATTCTGCTGACCATGCCTCCATCTGGTTCCAGTATGAAACTTTCGGAATCACTCCTTCCGAAATTTCCAATACTTGGCCAGAAATCATTTATCAAAGCTCAACCTAACAGTTCAGTGATATTGATTATGCAAAAGATCAAGATTGTTACAGTATTTATGTATTTTGGATATGGATTTTTCTAGGTTCAGTACATTTGAACAGGTCTATTCGATCCCCTTATCCCTCTAGTTTGAATTTTGTATTTCCTCTATCTCAAGCCAAGTAACTCTTTATCTGTCTCAATAAATAAAATGTTACGGACTCATTAAAGATTAACAGTTTTTGGATTTATTCTCCCCACATGCTCATCAAACCCTAGGGCATCTCTCCGCGCCAATCTCTCTCATCGGCAACCAGGCATCCTTACACTTGGGCACCTAGCACCTCTCTAGCAACCTCTGCAGGAGTAGAAAGGCACTGAATGTCCTCTGCCATCATACCCATGGCCCACACGCCGCTCAGGCCACGCCCTGCCGAACACACCAACATTTGGGCAAAGAAAAGGTTTGTGGCTTTCTCCACTCACGTCTCTTGCGAATGTCGTGTGCCCTAGCTCAGCACCTGTGCCCCTGCCCGCACGCTCGGGCCCAAATCTTCTCCCCTCTCATCTTGTTGCCTGAAACCCAAATCTTCTCCCCATCCTATCAGTACTTGCCACAACAATCCACGCCACCCTTCTCATTTATGATGCTCATATCCATCAATCGCATCTCATTTCGCATGCAAATCATTCTCTTACTCCATGTACAGCAAGTCGATCTCAAGATCTGCCCCACATCCCCTCTCTGGCATTTGCTAGCACTGGTCTTGCAATAGGCATGACCCGTGATCCTAGTCCCTTTCTCTCAACACCTCCCCAAATGCCTATGCCTGCTCATCTCTACAGCATTTTATCACTGCTTTTTTAAGTTTATTGTCAATTTTTGTGATAAACAAGCTTAATTGAGCTGTTTGGCTTGAAAAGTATCACTTCATCATGCTCAAGCTGAATTCAAGCTCGAGTCAGATTCCAAGACTAGGTTTTTTTATCGATCTCAAGTTCGAGTACTTCAATTACTGAACGAAAATTTTTATTTTTATCATGAATATGATACAATCACATGCAAAAAATAATGGATGGAATTACAAAATCATGTGCCATCATAGAATATGTGGCAGTTTTAATGCAAAGCAAAAGCTAAATGTTAACTTTTGAAGTATCAAAAAAAAAACGTGCTAGTAAGTCTATTCTAGAGAAATTAAAATATGGTCACATCCTGCCCATTACTAAAACAGAAAATAAAAGTTCATTCAAAAAGGTACCACAAGTAAATCAAAAATACAAAATAATGCATGTGAGCCAACGTTAAGGGCATTGAATTTTTATATCAGTATAATCCCATAACCATAAGTGAGCCAAATAAGGAAATGTCATAACACACCTGTGCAAAAACATCCATGTTGTATAAGGAGGTAACCGTCTCACTTCTGTGAGCTTGACAGGGTGAACAGCATTCCGAACTGCAATGCTAGATCCTAGAAGAACTGCAGAAGAGGCATGGCTGTCTTCTTGGGAACTACAGCTATTTTTATCCCCATTCCTCAAGTAAATTCCATTTTGCATATCAAGTGCATCTTTTTGTCTCTTCAGCAAAAGACTGGCACTTCCATGAGCATCAATAATCATACTCCCACTTCTTCCTGTTGATGATTTAAAGAAACGCCTTGTTATGTCATCCAATTTTAGCCTATTCTCTTCAACTCTTTTCTGAAAAAGAAAGACACGCTCATTAACACATTGCCTGGGCTGAATTCATAGGCATGCAATATATTCTCCGGCAATGCACCTTTATCAAAACACTCCGTTGAGCAGCAACCTGTTTTTTCAGGTAGTCAATAACAGTTAAGACTTCCCCGGGAGTTGGATATGTTTCCTGTGGACTGATTATCTGTGAAAAAATGACAACAAATTCCGTGTGAAAAACGTAAGTCCCAAAACAAAATAAGTCGAAATGAAAAAAGCAAGTTATAGATAAAAATATAATAGCAAGAACAAAAAAAACGCTAATGACTCAATTTCAATTCCAAACATCTATGTTTAATGATTAATGTTATCCATTTCACTCAAGTGGGAACGGGTCAAAACAATCCCTGGGAAGATGAAGTGAATCCCCGATCTCCCTTCTGAGAATACAAACAGGAAAAAAAAAGCAATGTGTGCATAAAAATTGCTAGGAAGACGAGGTGTAAGTCAAGCAGGGCTGGTGCAAGGCTGCATTGAATTCTCTGAGCTTGACCAGCGCCCCTGGAGTTTATCCCAATGCCTAAGTGAGGTCGTTTTGACGCAATGCACTAGAAAGCCCAAGCCAAGTTGTATTGAATCTTCTAATCCAACCCGCATTTCAGGCAAAAAGTAAGAAAATCATTCTCAAACAACAACCGATCTGGGGGAGATTGACGGGGAAAGCCAGAAACCACCCAGGCAACGCGGATCGTGATAAATGACAACGAGGAATCACAAAATTATACAATCATGAAGTGAATCGATTGCAACTCTGCGCATTCTGAAACTATACTGAACAGTGGATAAGAAATCAAGTAGCGAGATAGGCGAGAGGGGAACATAGAGACCGGAAAGTCGGCAGGAGGCTCTGATCCGCCGGCAGATGCGGAACCGGAGGCCGTGGGTTTTGCAGTTTTCGTTGACATGGAGAAGACAGACGGGCGTTAGCGGCGAAGTCACAGCAACAATGAAGTTAGATCGGCACCATGGCAAGGTCAGTGAGAAGAGGAGAAGACGGGGAAGATAGAAGAGAGTGTTTGGTTAGGGTTCGATGCGATAAATTGAAGGGAAGAGGGGGTGCAGGTGGAGGAGAAAGTATTGATGGTAGACCACCGAAGGCTTGATGGTGCCCACTGAAACTCCGGGGGGCTTGTCAACTGACATTTTAAAGTGAGGCGTTCTTGTCATTTTGTACCTGAGCTATAACCACCTGTTCTAATGTGACTACGCAACTCCACAAGGCCAGAGTGCCCCTAATCACTAGAGGTTAGCCACTAGTGTTGAGGGTTTAATATAAATATGGTGAAGAATGATTTATCCTCTAATGATCTATTATGATTTATAAACAAATTTTGAAATTGAATAAATAAAAAACATCTAAAATGGAAAACAACCACAATGATACAACGTCTCAAAATGTCCTAACAATCTACAATTATACATTATATAATCCACATACCAAGTATAAATATCCAAATAAAGTATAGTCAAATGACCCGTAATAAATAGGTAAAAACAACCCATCATAATGGTTCAAAAATACCATAAACCAATTATTCAAAACTCCACAGATCATCTTCCATCCACGTGAGGTTTTTACCATTACCATCACAGTGAATATGCACGTGCATGGTGTGAGAATAAACTCAGTACGATGACACCAAATGGCCCAAACATTTCTCATGCTTTAACTAGTTTACATGTGTGCAATGAAATGCAATGCTATGAGTTTAACATTTTAAACAACTCAAAAACATCAAACATCCAAAGTGGTTGTTTGCTCACCAAGCCACCACAATGTTTCATTTTACCCGCGTTGCTCAATGTTGATGAATATCAATCTCTCTGTCACAACACATAATCCACACCAATGCCTCGGTATAAGGTTGAACCCTACAACATATCATATCATGGACCAAAGTCTCAACTCAAGGTCAAACCTCACGTAATACCACATCACAAACCAAAGTCTCAACTAACGGTTAATCCCCATGCAATACTTGTCGGCAGAATTCTTCCAGGATGGTGGCCGCCCCTATTGGCAAAGAAAAGGTTGGCAGGCAGGCGTGGTAGGTGTTTGATGGCCAACCCACCAAATTCCCCAACGGGAGAGGCGCTGGGCAAGGATGGCAAAACCCTATAAAAGGGGATCTTCCCAGCATATCTCTCATCACTTACAACTTCACCATATCATCACCCATGGTCTATATTTGAAGGATTTTTGTGAGGTTTATTTCTCCGCTTATTCAAGATAGATTTTACGAGAGTTTTCTCCTTGTAATAGTGAGGGAGTGTGTACTCACTTTTACCCATAACGATCCTTCTATTTGCTCGTGGTTTTTTATCCCTTTCATTTTGGGAGGTTTTCCACATTATATCGGGTGTCCATTTATTTCTGCATTTTGCGCTTTATTTGATCTCGTAATTATCGCAGCACCGGTGGAGCACTCATTTTCGGTCCCAACAAGTGGTATTGGAGCCAAGTTATGACCTGGTGTTGTTCATGTTTTCGGGTATTAATAATTCTCGTAAATTTGAGTACGCTCTATGATTGCGACTCAGATTGATCTTTCACATCAGAAAAAATTTATTGAGATTATTAAATACACCATTGTGAAATGGAGGAGGTCCTGGACTGACGACGTGACCAGATGATGACAAAATCCGAGATTGAGAAATTCAATGGGAATAATTTTTCATTGTGGAAAATAAAGATGCAGACAATGTTGTGGAAGGATAATTGTCAACTGACAATTGGTGAAAGACCGACAAATGTGACGATGGAGCGTGGTTCCAGTGGGAGTCAAAATCACGGCAGGTCCAAATCAAGAAGTAAAAAGAAAATGTCACATGTTTCAATTGTGGCAAGAGGGGGCACATCAAGAAGGATTGTTGGAATAAGAAGAGTGGTGAAAAGAGCTCTTAGGGAAATGTGGTGAGTACTTTTGGAAACCGAGATATACTAGTTAGTGAAGCAACGACAACTACTGGAAGCAGGCAACATCTCAACGATGTATGAATTATCGACTCAGAAGTAACATGGCACATGACGTCTCGACAGGAATGGTTTGACCAGTATGAAACCATCTCAGAAGGACTTGTGTACGTGGGGAATGATCACATCTTGAAGATCGTTGGAGTCGGTACCATCAAACTAAATATGCATGATGGCATAATACAAACCGTTCAAGGAGTACGTCATGTGAAGGGCCTGAAGAAGAACATATTGTCTTTGGGACAATTCGATAATATTAGATGCAAGACTCAAACCAAGAATAGAGTGGTGAGAATTATAAAGGGCACGCTTGTGGTAATGAAGGCAGAGAAGATCTCAAAGAACCTGTACGTTCTTATGGGTGAAACATACAAGGAGTCAGAGATAATTGTTGCATCAACTACCTCGATGGAAGCGTTGATGACGTTATGACATCAAAAGCTTGGTCATATGTCAAAACGAGGCCTGAAGATTCTTATGGATTAGAAGTTACTGCATAAGCTAACAAAGGCATCCTTACCATTTTGTGAACATTGTGTTTTGAGCAAGCAACATAGGTTAAAGTTTGAGACGTCAATGATACGAAGCAAGGAGATCTTAGAGTTGATTCATTCTGATGTTTGACAAGCACCGATTATATCCCTAAGAAGAGCAAGATACATTGTATCATTCATTGATGATTATTCCATGAGATGTTGGGTGTACCCAATCAAGAGGAAGGCAGATGTTTTTGAAGTATTCAGAACATTCAAAGCGCAGAAGGAGCTTGAATCTGGAAAAAAGATCAAGTGTTTGAGGACTAATAATGATGGATAATATAGAAGCAAGGAGTTTGATACTTTTTGTCAATAAGAATGAATCAAGAGACAATTCACAGTGGCGTACACTCTTCAATAGAATGGAGTGACAGAGCGGATGAACAAAACCTTGTTGGATAGAACAAGGGCGATGTTGAAGACTGCAGGAATTGCCAAAAGAATTTGGGCATAAGTAGTGAATACCGCCTATTATGTGATCAATCGATCTCCTTTAATGGTGATTGATCTGAAGACACCGACGGAGATGCGGACTGGTAAACCCACTAATTATTCTTGGTTACATACTTTTGGAAGTCCTGTATATGCATTATTTAATGACTATGAAAGATTGAAGTTGGATTCAAGATCTAGGAAATGCATCTTCTTGGGGTACGATAATGGTGTAAAGGGGTATCGTTTGTGGGACCCCACTACTCGCAAACTTATCATCAGTAGAGATGTCATTTTTGTAAAATACAAGATGCAAATGACAACTGATCGAGACTTAAAGAAGAAAAATACAGAAACAACAATAGTCGTGGTGGAGGAAAAATCTAAGGAAGAATCAGTTTCCTCTGAGGCATTACCAAAGAATGAAGATCAAGTACCAATTGAGTATGGACCACAATGGTCAACTCAAGAGAAAAGAGCACCAGTATGACACTCAGACTATGTCACTGAGAGCAATATTGCATACTGCTTATTAATGAATGATGGAGAGCCATCTTCTTTTGTGGAGGTGACCTAGAGTTCAGATGTATCCTCATGGATGACAACGATGTAGGAGGAACTTGAAGCTCTGCATAAGAATAAGACTTGGGATCTTGTTCCATTACCTCACAGAAGGAAGGTTATCAACAACAAATGGTTCTTTAAGATCAAGCGATATGGAAAGGACCAGGTGGAAATATATTGTGCAAGACTGATAGTCAAAAGATACGATCAGAAGGAAGGTATTGATTTCAATGAAATGTTTTCTCCTATTGTTAGACTAACGACTGTTCAGATAGTTATAGCAATGTGTGCTATATACATCTTACATCTAGAGTAGCTAGACGTGAAGACTACTTTTCTCCATGGTGATCTTGATTAAGAGATCTATATGCTCCAACCAGAAGGCTTTTCAAAAGAAGGAAAAGAGAACTTGGTTTTTAGGTTGAACAAATCTCTTTATGGTCTCAAATAGGCACTGAGGTGTTGGTACAAGAGATTTGATTCCTATATCACGAGCCTTGGATACAACAAACTTCATTCAGATCCTTGTGCATATTTCAGGGGTTTGGATAGTAATGATTTCATCATTCTTCTATTGTATGTGGATGACATGTTGTTTGCAGGCCCCAACAATGATCATATATAGGAGACGAAGTCACAATTAGCTAGGGAGTTTGATATGAAGGACTTGGGACTAACAGACATGATTCTTAGGATGTAGATTTACCGATATAGAAACAATGGGAAGATTTGTCTATCATAGAAGAATTAATAACAGAGAGTATTGAAACGCTTTAACATGCAAGACTGTAAGACAATCTCTACCCCTCTTCCCATTAATTTCAAGTTATCCTCAACGATGAGTCATAATAGTGAAGCAAAGAAGATATAGATGTCTCGAATACCGTATGCATCAGTAGTGGGAAGTCTGATGTTCTCTATGGTTTGTACTAGACCAGACACTACACATGTAGTGGGAGCAGTTAGTCGGTACATGGAGAATCCAGGACGGGAGCATTGGAGCACAGTAAAGAGGATCCTGAGATACATAAAGGATACCCCAAATGCTGCATTATGTTATGGAGGATCAGATTTCACTATTAGATGATATGTTGATTCAGATTTTGTAGGTGATTCTGACCGGAGGAAATCCACTTCAGGTTATGTGTTTACTCTTGTAGGAGGATATGTGAGTTGGATTTCAAAGTTATAGTCAGTTGTGACTTTATCCACGATAGAGGCAGAGTACATGGTAGCTACACAGGCTTGCAAAGAGGCGATTTGGATGAGAAGGTTGTTGGAGGAGCTCAGGCATAGACAGGAGTGGATTCCATTGTTTTGTGATAGTTAGAGTGCCTTGAACATTGCAAGGAATGCATATTTTAATTCCATAACAAAGAACATTGGGGTGAAGTATCAATTTTTCTGTTATGTAGTGGAGGAAGGAAGTGTGGACATGCATAAAATTCATACTAAAGAAAATCTGGAAGATTTCCTGATGAAGACGATTAACTTTGATAAGTTTAGATGGTGCAGATCCTCAAGTGGCCTTGTAGATAAATGAGTAACATGTTTGACATATAGAAAGGATGTGTGGAGATGTGTCAGCAGAATTCTTCCAGGATGGTGGCCACCCCTGTTAACAAAGAAAAAGAGGCAGGCAAGTGTGGTAGGTGTTTGGTGGTCAACCCACAAAATTCCCTAGCAGGAGAGGCATTGGGCAGGGATGGAAAACACTATAAAAGGGGATCTTCCCAATAGATTTATCATCACTTGTAACTTCACCATCTCATAACCCATGGTCCATATTTGAGTGGTTTTTGTGAGGTTTATTTTCCCGCTTATTCAAGAGAGATTTTACAAGAGTTTTCTCCTTGTAATAGTGAGGGAGTGTGTACTCACTTTTACCCATAGTGATCCTTCTATTTGTTTGAGGTTTTTTTACCCCTTTCATTTTGGGGGTTTTTCCACGTTACATCTAGTGTCCATTTATTTTTGCATTTTGCACTTTATTTTATCTCGTGATTATCACTGCACTAGTGGGCCACTCATTTTCAATCCTAACAATACATCATCATAGACCAAAGTCTCAACTAATAGTCAATTTCTTGTATGTTATCTCATATGAATATCATTCATAACAACACATCAGTTATAAACCCTAATGATCATTTCATCACTTCATCATATACCCAATTAATCATTTACAACACATCACGACCATAAAACATATTAATTAATTCAACATTTAAAATAAAAAATCCATATCAATCATTTTATGAAATATTTACCATAGTTATAATATAAAATTCACAATTTAAAATCATTTATTTTATTGAAATCTCATAACATTGTAAATATTTACTTTAAGAAACATAAAATTATTCTTATTTCTAGGCACATTAAACAAGCAGTTTTTCAGGTACAAATCATCATTAACAATAAGGCAATTGTCACGACCCGACCCATGCTGGGGCTTAAGCCACAACTGCCCCAAACCCACCTACATAGGCTAGGGGTGGTGAAAAGCACCAAAGACACAACTAACTCGGGGAGGACTTTGCCTAAGAACTTATACACATGCACACAACCAACTCAATGAAAAAGTGCGGAGGGAAAAAATAAAAGATGCAACACTATTTTAAAGAAAACGAAACATGCATGAACCTATATAAAATACAAAAGTATAATAGTGTAAACTGAAAAGTAAAGGGGAAAAATACATGCCAAACTAGAATGTGTCCCAACCTGACAGAAAACTGAAAAAGCAGCTGAAAGAGAGCTCCGCTCCCGAATCCCAAGTTACGACCATTGTACGCAGTCCAAGCACCCAGTATCCCTAAGCTCCTCTATAGTCATGGTCAACTAGTCTGTCATATAAATAAAGCGCGACATGTAAGAAGTTCCCCATAAAGGGTGAAGCGGGGTACACGACGTGTGAGGGGACCCACACCATGTGTGGCCCCACTTCACAGCCTACCTGTGCCCCTGCCAATACATGATTCCCTATCTGTGTAGCAGTACACGCCATGTAGGTGGACTAAACTACATGTGGCCCCACTTCACAGCCTGCCTGTGTCCCTGCCAGTACATGGCTCTCTGTCCATGTAGCAACATACACCATGCAGGTGGACTACACAACGTGTCCTGGCTATCTGGGATAAGGGTCGTGTTTTGTTGTCTGTGTCCATGTACCGGACCCCGTGTGTGAGTACTTCTACACGGGCTCCTACCCGTGTGGTCCACCACATGGGTTATCCAACCATGATAGGGTACATGGCGTGTGAGGGGGGTGACACGCCATGTAACCCTTAAATTTTCCCAAACCCTAGCCACCACCATAGGGGGGGCTACACGTCGTGTGTTATTCCTACCACACGACGTTTAATCGGGATTTTCACAGAAATCCAGATATTATCTTTCATTCCTGGATCTACATGATCCATCATATATATCACTTAGAATTGTCCCAAAATCATCAGATTTGGTCGTGGATTGCGCTTGCCGACTGTCGTTCACCGGAAACTAACCACTAGAGGCCACAAGGGTTTCATCATTTGTTCCACCCACCGTCGCACTCTATTTGTCATGATCTTGAAGATTAAACACCAAATAAAACATCCTCACCTCGCAACAATCCCAGATCTATGCTTGTTTCATCAAACTGTTGTCATTTAATTGAATCACCACGAATCTTTGGGTCCGATTGAGCTCGGTACCTCCTGGTAAAGTCGATCCAGGACCGTAGGGATCTAACCGGTGAGAAACACAAAGAATCGAGGGATAAAAGCACCATAAACCAAAGTTTAATCATCATTGTCCAAGTGTTCCTAGCCAATTAATAATAACATGGATTTTATATTAGAAAACAACTGACAAAAATTGAGATTTCAATACTCGGGCACATGCAGAGGCTGTAACAGAGGCCCATATCGAAAAACAACTAACGATCTACTAAATCATTTAATCAAGGGTGTAAAAACACCAATTGATGATTAATACATTTGTTTTGGATTTTTCAATGATTAATAACACATTCTTCAATGATTTGGAAGGGGCTTTTGCGTTCATTGCATCTTGATCAGATCAATTCTGGAGTTTCGTCATCGTTTGTCGAAGGGAGGAGGAAAGAGCTCTCACCGGAGAATTCTAGAAATTATGAGCTAACCCTGACAAGGTTTTACAGGGTGATATACTTATAATATTATCCATTTCACTGAAAATAAATAAATAAAATAAATAAATAAATCATTAAATGCACCACCAACGAATGAGGGGTCTAAACATCCCGCACTGACTTATTTTATATTGTGCCCAGGGAAAACACTATGTTTTAGACTCAACCATGGTCTCAGATTTCTGATCTGATCAACCATTTAAGAGTTATACCATTTTTTATAAGAATTTATGTGGGAGTAATGTAAAATATATTTAATATTTTTATAAAATTAATTTTGGGTACACAGGGTATCGAAATCGCACGTCATCTCTGAGCCTATCTATGGAAATATATAAAAAAAATATTTCAATGTTTTACAAGGAAAAAACTGGATCTCTAAATCATTCTTTCCTTCAAGATTTTCGTCCTCGAAAAGAAAAAACTAGAAAAAAAACTTGGGATACTGAGACCACACTTGGCTCTCCCACTCCCAGGAACTCTCCTACATGTTTCTGTACTGCCATAGCATGTGAACCAAAGGGATGGTCCATCCACGCAGGGTCCTCTCCTACCAATCCTCGATCACCATCGGGTGTTCCACAAAGATGACTCCATACTCGATGTCCATCTCTCCCTAGTCGATGACGTGCATAGGGTCATGCACGTATCTTCTCAGCTACAACACATGGAAGACATAGTGCACCCGCTCTAGCTGTTGGGGTAGGGTGAGGTGGTAGGAAACCTCATCAACCCTTTGTATGATCTCGAACGACCCGATGAACCTCGAGGATAACTTGCCTCCCTGACTAAACCTCTGCAATCCTCATTTTGGGGAGACTCTCAAGAAGATGTGGTCTCCCTGCTCGAATTCCAAGAGCCTAAAATGGAGATCTGAGTAAGATTTTTGTCTGATCTGGTCCATTCTCATCTATTCACGGATGACCTAGACTTTCTCTGTTGTCGCCTACACCATCTTTGGACCCACCAGAGATGACTCGCCAATCTCTGTCCAACATAAGGGCGACCTACAGGGTCTCCCGTATAGGGCATCAAAAGGTGTCATGTTAATGGTAGGGTGGTAGATGTTGTTGTATGAAAACTCTATCAAGGACAGATGATCCTTGCAGCTCTGGCCGAAGTCCAACATGCAAGCTCTCAACATATCCTCCAACACCTAGATAGTGTGTTCAGTCTGCCCATCAGTCTGGGGGTGAAAGGCTGTACTCATCTGCAATTGGGTCCCAAATGTCTCTTACAAGCATCTCCACAATAGTGACGTAAATAGTGTTCCATGATCAGAGACAATATTTGAGGGCTCCTTGTAAAGGAGAACAATCTACCATACATAAAACTACCCCAAACTCTCCACCGAACTCTTCTCTCTAATGGAAAGGAAGTGTGTTGACTTTGTGAGTCAGTAAACTATCACCCAGATGGTGTCATGGATCTTCATTATGCACAGAATCCCTGTAATGAAGTTAATGGATATATAGTCCCATTTCCACTTTGAGATCTCAAGGGGCTATAACCAACCTTCCAGAACCTAGTTCTCAGTTGTCACCTGCTAAAAGGTGAGACACCGAGAAACAAACTCAGTTACTCTTTATCTCATTTCAGACCACCAAATTTTTTATTAAAGGTCTCTGTACATCTTCCCCACACCAGGATGTACAGCTAGGGGAGAAGTGTGGAACTCCCGCATCACCTCTTCTCGCAACATGACTGAAACCACTGTTCTCTCCTGGAATAAGATATCATGATTCTCTCTTTCAAAATATACATCTTGTGTGTCACCTATGGATATATGATTATGTAATTCCTCATAGTCAATGTAACCTAGCTGAGACATTCTCACACGCTCGAGGAGTGAAGGAGTCAACACCATCGACTGAAGAAAATTTGTATCATCTTTCTCCACCAGGGCCAACTATAGGGAAGATAACTATTCTCAAGATTCCTATACTAAGAAATCCTGAGACTTCCTGCTAAGGGAATCTGCTACAACATGGTCCTTCACTAGAGTATAGACTATTTCAAAGTCATAGTCCTGTAAGAACTCCAACCAGCGTCACTACCTCAAGTTCAAGTCTCTCTGCATGAAGACGTACCTGAGACTTTGGTGGTATGAGTAAACCACAAAGCACTCTCTAAGAAGATAGTGTCTCTACATCCTCTGGGAGAAGACTACCACTACCAGATCTAGGTCGTGAGTTGTGTAGTTTTACTCATGGGGTCTTAACTACCTTGACCTGTATGCGATAACTACCCGCTACCGCATCAACACGCAACCGATCCCGACTCCTAATGCATCACAATACACTACGAATTCAACACCTTCCTCTGGCAGTCTCAACACTGGATCACTCATTGGTCTCAACCTAAACTCCTCAAAGGCCCTCTGACACCTCTTAAACCAGGTAAATGGTTACCCTTTCCATGTTAGGGGTGGTTAAATGGGATGCAATTCTAGAGAAGTCCGCCACAAACCTTCTATAGTACCCCGCTAAGCCAAGGAAGCTCCGCACCTCTAACACTTTCTTGGGTGGATCCCAAGAAAACACTAATTTGATCTTCACTAGATCCATGACTAAACATAGTTAAAAAATGACATGCCCTAGAAAGTGAACCTCATGAATCCAGAACTGTCACTTTAATATCTTTTCATAAAATGGGTTCTCTCTAAGAAGTCAAGAACCATCCTCAAGTGCTATGTATGCTCCTCCTCTGATGTAGAGTAGACGAGTATGTTGTTGATAAATAAAACAAAAAACTGGCCCAAGTATGGCTGGAATACCTGGTTCATCAAATACATAAACATGGTGGGGGTATTTGTCACACCAAAGGGCATAACTAGGAACTCATAGTGTCTATAGTGACATCATAATGTCAACCTTCGAATATCAGGCTCACAAACCCTCAACTGGTGGTGGATAGACCTGAGATCGATCTTTGAGAACTATCCCGTGCCTCACAACTGGTGAAAGAGGTCATCAATCCTCAACAAGGGGTACTTTTTCTTTATCATGTCCTGGTTCAGGTAACGATAATCCATGTAAAGTTTTAAGCTCTCATCCACCTTTTTTTATGAACATGAGTAGAGATGCCCAGGGGGACACACTGAGTCTGATGAAATCTTTCTCACAAAGGTACTACAACTGAAACCATAGCTCCCAAATCTTGGTAGGTGCCATTCGATATTACATAGAATATATCGAGGAAGTCCTAAGATGTATGTCAATGTAAAACTCCATCTCTCACCTCAGAGGTAGTCCCAGAATGTCTTTGAGGAAGACATCCATATAATCTCCCAAAACCAATAGAATTCAGATGCTTGTTGAACCTTATAATCCAAGGGATATACTCGCTATCTAATGGGTGATAGAATATAACCTCATACTCACAGAATTCACTTGATCTTCCATGATATCTCTCTCCCAAGAAAAGGAGAATCTCATCACATTAGTGTGTAGGCATCTGACTTGTCTACGGTGACAATAAATTTGGGATCAGACCATAGAAAGCCAATCCATGCCTAAGATGACATCATAGGGTTCCATCGTGTCGAACAATAGGTCCCACACGAACCTCTCTCTACCAAGCGATAGCTCGCACTACTGACAGATGAAAGATACAGAAGAACTGTTCCCTATAGGAATCTAAAGACGAAGTTGTTGTGCTAGCATCTCAATCGGGCTCTCCAGCTCTCACACTAGGAATCAAGAGATGAAGGAATGACTGAAACCTGTGTCTAATAATACTTAAACAAGAGTATAATAAACACATATCATATCTCAAATCATCTCATGTGCTGCGAGGTCATAAGCCTCTAAAGACTACAATTATCCGTGACCCCGACCGCCAGCTCCCTGAGCCTGATGTGGGATGCTTGATGGTGGTGGTGGAAGGGCCTCATAATAGCGCCCGCAACCCATATCTCCTTATGATCCTCTACCATCTCCTCATCCCTGGGGACCACCCTATCCGCGCATGGGAGATCTCTGATCATGGCGCCGCTTCTTCCATAACAGTCTATCAGCTATCTATCCAGGTTTCTCTGTATGCCTGGTTGGGCAGTCTCATACCATGTGACCTCATACATCACAAGTAAAACACAACCCCTCTATGGGATTCCCTGTCTCTCTATGTTGCCTCTAACCACATGCCTAAGTCTAATCATGGAAGGATATCCTGCACCAAGATCCTGTCACCCGATGTCTATTAACTATTGTAGAGGACTCAGCTTCATGGAGCCCAATGCCACCCCCGACTATCTAGAATCCCTCTGATAGAAATCTCTCTGTCACTAGTGCCCTATTCAACAACTCAACATTGGTGGGGATGCACAAGGGTAAGACGCTGGCTTGAATCTCTCTACGGAGTCCCTGCTCAAACTTTCATGCTCAGAAGTATCCATCCCAGATCATGTTAAAAGAGTACCAAGTAAGGTCCATGAACCTCACAG